>JAESUZ010000524.1:0-1476319 GCA_017311185.1 Proteles cristata cristata | reverse complement strand
AGGGAGGAAGGAGGGAGGAGGAGGGAGGGAGGGAGGGAGGAGGAAGGAAGGAGGGAGGGAGGGAGGGAGGAAGGAGTATAGGATCAAAGGAGGGAATGAATGAGTGAATATGTAACCAAACTCCCAGGAATTCCCTCCCAGACAGGCCCACAGACTCTCCGGGGATAGGAGGGGGCCTCTGACATCATCCACTCCAACTCCCACTTTGAGAACGGCCCTAGCTGAGCCCCTCCATGGGCTAGAACCTCTCTCCTGCTCCACATACACCCCTACTACTTACATACATCCAAGATCGAAGCGCTCCCTCCACCTAAGGCTGCTGAACAATTAGAGAACTCTAACAGCCACTAGGATGTTGCCATTACCCTATGACTGTGGCTCTGGGTCACCCACACGCAGCTGCTCCCCTGGCCTGTGACAGAGGACAGAGAGATGGGAGCACACGTCCTGTCCTCTACGGGGCCCGGGCCTCCCCATCCTGACTTATTTCTTCTAAAAGTCTAAAGCCATGAAAAGAGCTTCCAATTGTCCCCTCACACACCTGGGGTTTCCTTTGCTCCTACTGTTCCCTGATGCTCTCTGATAGCTCTGCATCCCGACCCTGGCCTGGCTCAGATGGCACCACCTCCAGGAAGTCTTCTGGGTTCCTCCTAAGTGAAAAATCCCATTTCCTTCTCAGTACCGTCTACACACACACACACACACACACACACACACGCACACGCACACGCACACGCACACGCACACACACTTCACAGCCCTATATTTCTCTCTCTTACTGATTTTTCTCTTAAGTTGGGCTGATTTGTGCTAATTTCTCCTCCTTGACTTTGAATGGCTGACAGCAGGGATGGAGTTGATTCATCAGAGTATCCTGTCCCCACCAGACACTCAGGGCCTTAAACATAGTAGATGCTCAGATGGTGTCCTGAGAATGAAGGTATGAGTAATTGAGTGTAAAAGAACAAGGGAATGTGTGAGTGAATGAATGGGAGTAAACATATGTGTACATGAATAATCAAGTGAATGAATGAATGAATGAATGAATGAATGAATGCAGGAATGTCATTCTCTCCTATTCTCCAAGCTAAAGACTCCAGTTCCTCTGGGGGCCCCCTGGGTTTGGTGTGGCAGAATAAAGGAAGTTCTGAGATAAATAGAAGGGGGACAGGAGGAAGGAACAAAGAAAGGGGGCGGTGATACCAGCAAGACAGGAAGTGGAGGTGACATCAACATGGCCCCAAGGCCAGGGCCCCTCAGAACTACAGCCCTCTGCGCAGAGACCAGGCAAAGAAAGCGGTGGGAAGCCAGCTCCCAGACGCAGGCGGTGGGGACTGGGTCGGGCTGGAGGGCTGCCAGCAAGCCATGGAGGCCACATTAGGGATGCGTGAGTGGAGCACTGAACCTGCCCCCCCAATCCTAAACTCCGTCCTGACCAGCGGGCTCACAGGCGCCCTTCCCCCCCACCCTCACCACCTCCGCCTGCTGGGGCGGGAACCCTGGCCCAGGTGCTGGAGCCCTGGACCCAGCCTCCCACCCGACCCTTGTGGAGGAGGTTACTCACAGCAAGGGCTGGGGCTCCCGCACCCACCCCGGGTCTAAGTGAGTCAGCTCTGGCGGCACCCTCTGGACGCTGAGGCTGCAGGCCCTCCCCAGTGCCAGCCTCCCCTATCCTAGTGAGAGGCCCGCCCCGCTCAGCTCAAATCCCAGGATGCTGCAGGCCTCAGCCTGCCCGAGCAAGAGTGTACCAGGCACCAAGAGGCTTGCGGGAGCCGGTCGGGGGTAGAGGCGGATCTGCCTAGAAAGTGCTGGGGTGAGGAGAAGCTAGCCCAGGGGGATCCTAGGGAGTGTAGTCCTTCCCAGGCAGGGAGGCAGGCGAGGGGCGCGGGGGGGTCTTACCCAAGTGGCGGGACCCTCTTGACCCAACCGCTTGCCGCTTGCAGGGTGGAGGCCGGGGGAAGCCTGCTGGGAACTTCGGGGAGGCAGCTCCGCGGAGAGGGGCTCAGAGCCGGGCTTGCGAGGTCCCAGAGCAGAGTCTGATGGGGGAGGCAGCGAGAGGCTGCGAGAGGCGCAGGAAGCGGCAGGTAAAGGCACGGGCGGGTGGGAGCTGCCGGCGAGTTCGCGATGACTCTGGTCCCCTTCCCTCCCGGTACGGGTGGGGCGGCCCCGGGCGGCCCCGGCTGCGGAGGCAGCGATCCCAGAGGGCCAGGGCACCGAGCCGGCGCCAGACACCCCGCCCCGCCAGGCGTCAGTCCCAGGGGAGCCTGGCAGAAGCGGAACCGCGGGCGCCGGAGCTTGCAGCGTCCACGTGGAGCAGGACAGGCGCCAGGGCGCAAAAGCCGCTGCCTGTTCTTGCTAAGTCAGCCCCTCACAGTCCTGAAAAGTAATACCTGCTATTGGGTCACACCTTTACTGAGCACCTACTACATGCCAAACACTGAGCTGGGTGCTGGGATCCAGCTTCTGAGCCAGACACACCGTTTTGCCCTGATGAATATTGATAGAAAAAAATTAAAATGGACAGTTGAGAAAAGAACAAAGAAAATGAATGCCATCCGTGATCTCTCGGCTCAGAGAGAATCGCTGTTAGTATTTTAAGGTATGTGCTTCCAGCTGGACTAGAGCTGGGAAATGTGGACCTGCCAGCTGGGGAGACCGAGGCCCCCTCCTCCCTCTCTGAGTGCATCTGCGTATGTTATGTTATAGAGCGTAATACGATGTGATATGAAATGTATGATACAACCACGGGCATAAGTTGCTGGCTGGGAAAGTATGCGTCAGTATTCACGTTTGCGATCCACGTTCATCTGGACCTGACAGAGGATGACGGTGGTCCCTGAAGGACACCAGATCTGGGGAGGAGGAGTTGGGCAGTAAGAGTGCATTCCACGCCAGGATGGGAGGGGTGGGGGGATCAGCCAGGGCCGACCCCTCACAGAGGCTGGTACTTTAACTCCTCCTGTCCCGGCCCCTCCCTGGAGAAAAGGACAGTGTGTCATCCTGCTACTCCTGGAGCCCAAGCAGCAATCCTGTGGGGACCTCTGACCATGTCACATAGATGGGGCACTTTTTCTGTCACTTTGCTTCAGCCATGTTCTCAGAGTACCCTAAGGGTGCAAGAGTCCCAGGGCTGGAATGCTGGGCACCACACACATGGGGCGTGGCAAGTGTGACACGGCCACATGGACAAGTGACCTGGGCCTATCGCTGACTCAGCTAGCAACATTAATGCAAGAGCCTCAGCTCAGCAGAGGCCCCGGGTGTCAACAACAGCAAGTAACATCTGAGATTGCTTTTTGAATGCAGTGAGACACATGTGGGGACACCTTGAAGTATAAAGGACAGTGGACTTTGCAGGGAAGGAGAATTCCCACACTGGCAGGATGGCTCTGGGCTGGCATAAACCGTGGTTTGATTTTTTTTTTTTAATTTTTTTTAATGTTTTATTCATTTCTAGGAGAGAGAGAGAGACAGTGTGAGCAGGGGAGGGTCAGAGAGAGAGGGAGTCACAGACTGAATCAGGCTCCAGGCTCTGAGCTGGCAGTCAGCACAGAGCCCGACGCGGGGCTCGAACCCACGAACCGCGAGATCATGACCTAAGCGAAAGTCGGTCGCCCAACCGACTAAGCCACCCAGGCGCCCCAACTGTGGTTTGATTTTAATGTGACACTCTTTATAATCAAATGGTGAATGCTATTTGAAGATATTCAAGTTATCTAACCAAAAAAAAAAAACAAAAGTGACCAGGAGCGCCTGCTTGGCTCAGTGGGTTGAGCATCCCACTTCAGCTCAGGTCATGATCTCATGGTTTGTGGGTTCGGGCCCTGCATCAGGCTCTGTGCTGACAGCTCAGAGCCTGGATCCTGCTTCGGTTTCTGGCTCTGTCTCTCTATGCCCAACCCCTGCTCACGTACTGTCTCTCTCTCTCTCAAATATAAATAAACATTTAAAAATTTTTTAATAGGGGCAGCCTGGATGGCTCAGTCAGTTAAGCATTCAACTTCGGCTCAGGTCATGATCTCACGGCTTGTGAGTCCGAGCCCCACGTTGGGCTCTGTGCTGACAGCTTGGAGCCTGGAGCCTGCTTCAGATTCTGTGTGTGTCTCTCTCTCCCTGCCCCCTCCAGTCACGCTCTGTCTCTCTCTCCCTCCCTCAAAAGTAAGTAAATATTAAATTTGTTTAAATTTTTAATGAATAAATTAATTAAATTTAAAAAGTGACTATATTGGACATACTGTTTTGTACTCTGCTTTTTTTTCTCTCTCAACAATTATCATAAATATCTTTCCATAATTTTCATTGTTATATAGTATTTCTCTTTATGGGTCTACTTGAATTTATTTCTTTTTGTCTTATACCTTTATTGAGATATCATTGCATACAATACATTGCACATATTTAAGGTACATAACTTGATATGTTTTGACATACATATTGTATATACATGTATATACACACATATACCCATGAAAGCATCACAGTCGAGGTAATGAACAATCGTCACCCCCAAAACTTCCTAGAGCCCTTTGTAACCCCTCCCCCTGCCCAACACTGTCCCTTCCCCCACATCCCAGGCAAACAAGAATCTGCCTCTGTCACTCTTGATTAAATTGCATTTCTAGAAGGCTATATAAATGGAATCATACAGTATGAATTCTTTTTTGTCTGGCCTCATTCACTCAGCATAATTATTTTGCAATTCATATGTATGTTGCATACACCAATAATTTGTCCCTTTTTATTGCTGAGTAGGATGCCATTTTATGGTTATAGCACAATTTGGTTATTCATCCACTTATTGACAGAGTTTGGATTGTTTCTATTTGCTGGCTATTACATAAATAAAGCTGGTATGAGCATTCATCTTCAAGTCCAGGTGTGGACATATACTGTCATTTCTCTTAGGTAAATACCTCAGAGTGGAATGGCCAACTCATATGACAGACGTATGTTTAACATTTTTTAAGCTGCCAAAAGCTTTCCCCAATGGTGGCATCGTTCCACATTCCCATGAGCAGCAAGTGAGAGTCCCAGCTCCATCTCATGCTCACAGGACTTGGTCAGTCAGTTGAATCTTAATCATTTCAGTGGATTCACACTGCTTTATCATAGCGGGTTTCATTTATATTTTCCCATCCATTAATGTTGTTAAGCATCCTTTTTGTATACTGACTTACTGATCTGTGTACCTCCCTTGGTAAAATATCTATTCAAATCTTTCCCCATTAAAGAAATTGGATTGATTACCTTATTATTGAATGATGAGTTCTTTTATATATTTATTTATTTTTGAGAAACAGAGACATAGAGCGCAAACAAACGAGGAGCAGAGAGAGAGAGAGAGAGACAGCATCCAAAGCAGGCTCCAGGCTCTGAGCTGTCAGCACAGAGCCTGAAGTGGGGCTTGAACTCACAAACAGTGAGATCATGACATGACCCTAAGTCTGACGCTCAACCAACTGAGCCACCCAGGCGCCCCGATAAGAGTTCTTTATAGAAGAATTCAAAACAGGCTCTCCAAGATATATTTGTACAACCCTATGTTCATAGCAGCTCTGTTCACAATAGGCAAAAAGTAGAAACAACCCAAATGTCCATTGACCAATGAATGAATAAGCAAAATATGGTACATGCATACAATGGAATATATTCAGCCTTAAAAAAGGAAGGAAATTCTGACATATGCTAGAACATAGATGAACCTTGAGGACATTATGCTAAGTGCAAGAAGTCAATCACAAAAAGACAAATACTGTATGAGCCCACTATGTGAGGTAACTATAGAATAATTAAATTCATAGAAACAAAGTAGAATGGCAGTTGCCAGGGTCACCTGGGTGGTTCAGTTGGTTAAGTGTCCAACTTTGGTTCAGGTCATGATCTCACAGTTCATGTGTTCGAGCCCCACGTTGAGGCTGACACCACAGAGCCTGGAGTCTGCTTTGGATTCTGTGTCTACCTCTCTCTTTGCCCCTCCTCCACTCATGATCGCTCTCTCTCTCTCTCTCTCTCTCTCTCTCAAAAAAGAAAATCTTTGCCAACTCCAAAGTGGCTAAGATTTTCTTTCATGCTTTCTTCTAGAAGTTTTATGGTTTTAGCTTTTACATTTAAAAAAAGTTTTTTTGTAGTTTATTTATCTTGAGACACAGAGTAAGCGAGCTGTGGAGGAGCAGGGAGAGAGGGAGAGAAAGTCTCAAGCATAGTCTCAAGCATAGTCTCTGCACTATGAGCATGGAGTCTGACTCAGGGCTCGAATCCAAGAACCAACAATGAGATCAAGAATTGGACAATTAACAGACTGAGCCACTCAGGTGCCCCATGCTTTTACATTTAGACTATAATCTATTCCAAGTTAATTTTCATATTTGGTCTGAGTTAAAGATAGAGGCTCTTTTTTTTTTTTTTAATATGTCTCTATCCAGTTGTTCCAGCACCATTTGTTAAAAAAATTTTAATTCTACCCATTGAATTGCCTTGGCACCTTTGTCAAGTCAATTGGTTATATGTGTGGGGACCTATCTCTGGACTCTCTACTTTGTTCTGTTGATCTACATGTCTGTCTTTAGGTCAATACTAGATTTTCCTGATGACTCTCACATAGAAGTCTGGTAACCAAATCACCTAAGTCCTACTAGTTGTTCTTTTTCAAACTAGGTTGGCTATTCTGAGTCCTTCGCCTTTGCATTTAAATTTTAGAGTCTGTTTTCCATTTCTAAAAATAAAATAAAATAAAGCTTGCTTGGATTTTGATAGGGATGGTGACATATCCCTCAATTTGGAAAGAATTGACATTAATAATATTGAGTCTTTTGATCCATGAACATGGTATATCTCTCCATCTATTTAGGCTTTCATTAATTTCTCTGCAATATTTTGTAGTTTTCAGCTATAAGTCTTGCACATCTTCTGTGAAAGTTATTACTAAGTATTTCACATATTTATACTATTAAAAATGGACTCTAAAATTTCAGGGGCTGCTGGCTGGCTCAGTTGGTGGAGCATGTGACTCTTAATCTCAGAGAGTCATGGGTTTGAGCCTCATATTGAAGATAGAGATTAGTTAAAAATAAATAAAAAGTTGGGGTGCCTGGGTGGCAGTTGGTTGAGCATCCAACTCTTGATTTCAGCTCAGGTCATGATCTCATGTTCATGATTTTGAGCACCAAGTCAGGCCCTGCACTGGCAGTGCAGAGACTACTTGGGATCTTCTCTCTTCCTCTCTCTCTGCCCCTTCCCTGTTCACACTCTTGATCTCTTTCTTTCAAAAATAAACAAATTAACCTAAAAATAAATAAATAAAAATTTCAATTTCAATCAGAATATTGCCAGTACGTAGAAATCAATTGGTTTTTAAATAGTAAGTATATCCTGAAACTTAGTAAACTCACTTTCAAGACCATTTTGTAGACTCTTTAAAATTTTCTGGGGCGCCTGGCTGGCTCAGTTGGTAGAACATGTGACTCTTGATCTCAGGGCTGTGAATTCAAGCTCCCACATTGGTGTGACGATGGCTTAAAAATAAAATCTTAAATTTTTTTCTTAAAAAATGATTATGTTGTCTATAAATAAAGATAGCTTTACCTTTTTATTTTCAACTTCAATGCCTTTATTTTTTTGTCTTGCCTAATTGCTCTGACTAGAAACTCCCTGCACAACTTTAAATATAAATGTGTAAGATCTTGACATCCTTCCTTGCTCTTAATTTAGGGACAAGGCATCCAATTTTCACCATTAAGTATTAACTTTAGGACATTAGGGTTTTTGTAAAAAGTCTTTTACCAGATTAAAGAAGTTCTCTTCCCTCTATTTCTAGCTTGCTGCAAGTTTTTCTCAGGAATGGATGTTGTATTTTGTCAAATGCTTTTTTTGTACCTATAATTGAGAGGGTCAAATGATTTATCCTTTTAATGTTAATGTGGTGAATTACATTGATTACTTTTCAAATGTTAAACAAATTTGTCATCCCTAGGAAAATATGCATTGCATAACGATGTACTTTACTTTTTATATAATGTGGGTTTTGATTTGTTAAAACTTTGTTAAGCGGGACACCTAGCCAGCTCAATCAGTAGAGTGTGTGACTAGATTTTGGGGTTGTGAGGTAAAGCTCCACATTGGGTGTGGACGTTACTTTAAAAAGTAAATCTTTTTGGGCGCTTGGGTAGCTTACTCGGTTAAGAGTCCGACTTTCGCTTAGGTCATGATCTCGCGGTTCGTGGGTTCGAGACCCGCATCGGGCTCTGTGCTGACTGCCAGCTCAGAGCCTAGAGCCTGTTTCAGAGTCTGTCACTCCCTCTCTCTCTCTCTGACCCTCCCTTGCTCACGCTGTCTCTCTCTCTCTCTCTCCTAGAAATAAATAAAATGTTAAAAATTTTTTTAAAAAAAGTAAATCTTTTTTTTTAAATGTTTATTTATATTTGGGGGGAGGGGTAGAAAGAAGGGGACAGAGGATTCAAAGCAGGCTCTGCACTGAGAGCAGAAAGCCTGATGTGGGGCTCAAACTCACAAACTGTGAGATCATGACCTGAGACAAAGTTGTACACTCAACCAACTGAGCTGCCCAGGTGCCCCAAGAAATTAAATCTTTAAAAAATACATACATACATATATAAATTTTCATTAAAATTTTTGCATCTCCGGGTGCCTGGGTGGCTCAGTCAGTTGAGCATTTGACTTCAACTCAGGTGATGATCACGGTTTGTGGTTTCAAGCCCACATTGGGCTCTGTGCTGACAGCTCAGAGCCTGGAGCCTGCTTCAGATTCAGTGTCTCCCTCTCTTTCTCTCTCTGCCCTTTCCTTGCTTGTGCTGTCTCTGTGTCTCAAAAATAAATAAATGTTAAAAAATGTTTTTAAAATTTTTTGCAACTCTATTCATTATACTGTTCTGCAGAGGTCCTTCCCTGTAATACTTTTATCTGGTTTTGATATCGGTAATGCTGGGCTTGAAGAATGAGTTGGAAAATGTTCTCTTTTCTTCAATTTCTGGAAGAGTTTGTAAATTGATATTACTTCTTCCTTAAATGTTTGGTAGAATTTGACAGCAAAGTCATCAGTATGTTACCTTTGTAGGAGGCTTTTTTTTTTTTAATGTTTATTTATTTTTGAGAGAGACACAGAGTGTGAGTGAGGGAGGGGCACAGAGAGGGAGACACAGAATCCAAAGCAGGTCCCAGGCTCTGAGCTGTCAGTATAGACCCTGATGCAGGGCTTGAACCCATGAACAGTGATGTTGACCCAAGCCAAAGTCAGAGGTTTAACTGATTGAGCCACCCAGGTGCCCTGAGAGGTTTTTAAACTACACATAAGATTTCTTTAATAGATATAGAGTTATTTAACTTATTTCTTCTCAACTGAACTTGGTACTTTTATCTTTCTCCATTTCATCAAAAAAATTAATTTATTGGCATGAAGTTATTCATAATATTCCCTTATTTAGCTAATATCTGTCGAATCTGTAATGATCTCCTCTCTATCATTTCTGAGGTTGGTAATTTATGTCTTCTTTTTCCTGAGCAGACTATCTAGAGGTTGATCAATTTCCTTAATCTTCTCAAAGAACTATATTTTTGTTTCATTTGTTTTTCCTACTGTTTTTCTGTTTTCAGTTTACTTTTCTTTAATTTTTATTTATTTTGAGAGAGAGAGATAGAGAATGAGCAGGGGAGGGGCTGAGAGAAAAGGAGGCAGAGAACCCCAAGCAGGCTCCTTGCTGTCAGCAGAGTCCAATGTGGGGCTCAAACTCATCATGAGATCATGACCTGAACTGAAATCAAAAGTCGGATGCTTAACCAACTGAGCCAACCATGTGCTCCTCTGTTTTCTTTTCTTTTCTCTCTTTTTTTTTAATTTTCAATTGACGGTTGTGCCAACATCCCCCCTCTTTTTTATTTTTTTTTTACAAAGTTTATTTGTTAATTTTGAGAGACAGAGAGAGAGAGAGCAGGGGTGAGGGGAAGAGGTAGGAGAGAGAGAATCCCAAGCAGGCTGTGCCCTGTCAGTGCAGAGCCTGATACAGGACTCCATCTCATGATCATGAGATCATGACCTGAGCTGAAATCAAGAGTCCAACACTTGGGGCACCTGGGTGGCTCAGTCAGTTAAGTGTCTGACTTCGGCTCAGGTCATGATCTCACGGTTCGTGGTTTCAAGCCCCGCATCGGGCTCTGTGCTGACAGCCAGCTCAGAGCCTGGAGCCTGTTTCAGATTCTGTGCCTCCCTCTCTCTCCTTGCCTGCTCATGCTGTCTCTGTCTCTCTCTCTCTCTCTCTCTCTCTCTCTCTCTCTCTCTCTCTCTCTCTCTCCCCCCTCAGAAATAAATAAAACATTAAAAACAAAAAGAGTCCAACACTTAACCAACTAAGCCACTCAAGTGCCCCTCCCCGATTTTCTATATATTAATTTCTCCCCTATCATTATTATATCCTATCTTCTGCCTTCTTTGATTCAGTTTGCTTTCACTTTTTGGTTTCATGACAGTGAAAGTTCAGGAAATTTATTTCCTTTTTTCTTTTTCTTTTTAAAATTTTTTAATGTTTATTTATCTTTGAAAGACAGAGAGAGACACAGTGCGAGTGGAGGAGGAGCAGAGTGAGAGGGAGACACAGAATCCGAACCAGGCTCCAGACTCTGAGCTATAAACACAGAACCCGATGCAGGGCTCAAACTCACGGACTGCAAGGTCATGACCTGAGCTGAAGTCAGCACTCAACCAACCCAGGCACCCCTCCATTTTTCTAATATAAGTGTTTAATGCTACAACTTTCCCTCAAGTACTGCTTTAGCTGCATCCCCCAAACTTCCATATTGTGTTTTCACATATTGTGTTTCAAATCAAAATCATTTCCAATCTCTCTTGTGGTTTCTTTTTGACCTATATGTTATTTAAAAGTGCATATTTTTCTCCTAAAATATGTGGAAATTTCCCAGATATCTTTCTGTTGTCAATTTCTAATTTAATTCTATGGGATCAGAACACTTCTAAATATATTGATACTTATTTTGTTGCATTAACTATGGTCTTCTGTAGTATTTCATTTGTACTTGGAAAGAATGTATATTTTGCTACTGTTGGGTCAAGTATTCTATAAACGTCAGATTAAGTTGGTTGAGTTGTTCACATTGTCTATATTCTTATTGACTTTTTGTCTAGGTGTTTTATCAAATATGTTGAATATGTGGAAATAGTTTACAATAATTATATATTTGCCCATTTCTTTTTGTGGTTCTATTAGGTTTTGCTTCATGTATTTTGATACTCTGTTTCTAAGTGCATAACCACTTAGAATTGTTATGACCGATGAGTAAATTGATCCTTTATCATTATGTAATGACTCTCTTTATTCCTGATAATATTCTTTGCTCTTAGATTTACTTTCTTTTTTTAATTTTTTATAATTTTATTTTAGAGAGAGAGAGTGAGCAGGCAGAGTGACAAGGTTGAGAGACAGAGAGACAGAGAGACAGAGAGAATCATAAACAGGCTCCATACTCAGCACAGAGCCCAATGCAGGGCTCAATCCCACAACCCTGGGATTATGACCTGAGCCAAAATTGAGAGTCAGATGCTCAACCAACTGAGCCACCCAAGCACCCTGTGATCTTCTTTCTTTTGAGTACTGTTAGCATACTATATCTTTTTATATCCTCTACTTGTAACATATTTGTGCTTTTATATCTAAAGTATATTTTTTATAATCTTAATAATAGTATATATTTGGATCTTGTTTTTTTTAAATACAATCTTACAATTTCTTCCCTTTAATTGGAGTATTTAGGCTACTTATTCATATTGTGATTATTGGTATGGTTAGATTAAGTCTACTATCTTGCTGGAGTTTTTTGTTGCATCTACTCTTTGTTCCCTTTTTCCTCTTTTTTTGCCTTCTTTTGAATTATTTGAGCATTTATTATTTTTTGTGCTCTTTTAAAAATATTTATTTATTTTTTTATTTTTGAGAGAGAGACAGAGTGTTTGCAGGGGAAGACCAAAAAGAGAGAGAGAGACACAGAATCCGAAGCAGGCTCCAGGTTCTGAGCTGTCAGCACAGAGCCTGATGTGGGGCTCGAATTCATGAACTGTGAGATCATGACCTGAGCCAAAGTCAGATGTTCAACTGACTGAGCCACCCAGGTACCCCTTGATGTTTATTTTTGAGAGAGAAAGCACAAGTAGGGGAGAAGCAGAGAGAGAGGGAGATAGAGAATCTAAAGCAGGCTCCGCACTGTCACTGCAAAGCCTGACATGGGGCCCGAATCGGCAAACCGTGAGATCATGACCTGAGCTGAAGTCAGACACTCAACCGATTGAGCCACCTCGGCGCCCTTGAGCATTTATCATTATTTCATTCATACATTAGCACAGCGAGCAACAACTTAAACGTACAAAGAAATGATGGAGAACCACATAAATATATCCCAGTAAACCCACACTAAATGGAATTCCAACACAACTTTCCTTTTGTCACCTCACAGAAGCCCACAACCATTCCAACATCACTCAACACAGTGGAAGTACTACCATGAGGAATTCAAGGTGGAAAGGGGCAGCAGTCTCTACTGATGGAGTTAAAATAGCTTATGGTTTCAAATTTTGCACACATGATCATGTAAGCACACTGCATTGGAAGGATTGGTTGAAGTGTCTGCCCTTCTGCAGTAGACTGTGCACAACCTATAACCAGAATAGGACTTAATATGTCTTGGCCCTTGCACCTGACATCATATCCAGAGTAGGCTCTCAAAAAATGTTTGTTAAATGGCTTGTGTAAGCAAGTGAAATGAACCCTAGACTGAAAATCAAAGAACATGTGCTTGAATCCAATCTGCCACTAAGCTCCATGACCTTGAGCATGTTCCTTAATTTCCTTGATCTTCAGTTTCATTTGTTTGTAAAAGCCCTTTTTGAAACATAATTGTATTTTAATGATTTTTTTAACCTAAGAAACCTATCCATCCATATGGTTCGAAAATTAAACAGTACTCAAAGATTTATAATGAAAGGCGATTGTACTTACCCCTCTCTTCCTAACCGCCAGTCTAGCTCCCAAGAGGCCCCTGCTTTTTCATTCTTTTAGCTATTTCTCCTAGTTACCTACAATTTTATAAATAATGTGCTTATACAGCAATTTCTCACTTTATCAATTTTAAACATTATCTAGTGGTGTCTTTCCATGACAGGTGATGAATTAACATATACCACCACCATAATTCTTCTCTCCCTGCACCCCCAACAGAATCCTATCTGTGGTGACCTTTGTAAAGTCAAGTAACACACATATACTTTTTCTGTTGTTCCATAGACAGTACAGCTTGATACCCCACCATGTAAAATGAAGATATTAGGGCCTTTACTTTCCCATTCAGCTCTCTTCTCCTTCTTCTACCTCTCAGCTTCCCTGTATGAATTTTTTAATTGTCAAGGTTGTTAACATTAAATTCTGTCCTGTGACCATAATTAATCTTCAAAGCTTTGACTACAGGTTGATTCTAATATACAGTGTTTACATTCTTATCAGCTAGGAGAATATCAGTTTTTCAGAGCCAGTTGGGTACTATTACATTTCCTTTCTTACAGAGCTGTTTGTTTTTCCTAGAGTTCGTAATTATTTTTGTTTTATAGTTACTTCTTATAATATTTTCCTTAATTTATTCTCACTCAGATCTGGACAGGTTCACCTCTCCATGCTCTTTATATACTTGTGGTGGTTATCTCTATCACTGCTCCAACATATCAGATGCTTTATTGGATCCACTTTATTTTTTCTTCATAAAGCCCTCTTTTCTCCTATTCCAATTTGGTTTAGTTGTTCTTTGGGTCACTGGTATTAGTGCTATTCTCCACCTAGATACACAGTAGAATTGCATATACCTGACCCCTTTGAAGTTAGGCCATGTGAGCTGCTTTGGCCAAGTTACATGTTTTCTTTTAATTGGAAGCCCTAAGAGTCAGTGCATGGTTTACCTCTTTCCTTTATCTCCCCCATGGTGATATGCAGCATTCAATACAGTCCTGGAATGAGAATATGGAGTGGGGTCCCTAGCTGGCCTATGGTGGACACACTGGTGTGAGTGGGAAATGAAGCTTTGTTGGGCTAAACCACTGAGACTATGGGAATATTTGCTACCTCTTCATAATCTAGCCTTTCCCAACTAGACATGGAGATCAGTACCAGAAGTGGGATGCTATTGTAACACAACCCAAAACATGTGGCATTGGCTTAGCATTGGAACAGGGAGGAGCAAATAAATTATCATTGGAGGCAGTGATGAAACATTTAGTGAAACTATGTCCTGCAGTAAGTAGGAGGGCAGCTCATGGGTCTAATTAACTTGTAGCTCCATGAAAGAGGTTGGAAATAGAACATTAGTCGTGTGCATTGGTTGCTGTCAGCTCTATTTGGCAAGGTGCTCCAAGAAAGATATGCTTTAAGAAAAGAATTAGCTGGTTTGCAAGTAAGAATGAAATGGAACAGAAAGAGTCAAGCCACACAGGGACTTTCAAGATTGCTTCTCAATCCCAATCTACAAAAGATGAAACTGAGAAGAGTTGTGGGTGGAAAGGCTGAGTCAAAACAGAAGTACTGCCGTCACCCCCTTGCTAAGACCCCTAAGTGCATTATGGTGTCAGCATCACAGCAAAGGTCCAGTTAAAGGCATGGCACCCAGTAAATCTTTCAATTGGACAAAACAGCTCGGAAAAGGGAACAAGAGATGTGGCTCTACCCCTGTCTGTGGTCTAGTTAGGAAAACAGCAGCCACATCGGGGGTCTCGAGATTTAACTCAGGGAATTAGTGTTATACAGGGCCGGAAGTCTGACATAACAAAAAGGGGATGCTGATATAACCCAGATATTAGTAACTACAAGCAGCAGCCACCGCTTCTGGTGCTGAAGGAATCGGCTAGTAGTAATTGCCAAAGAGGCTACTATCTTTAGGGCTGGGGAATAAAAAGGAAGAGGTACGGTTATCAGAACTAAGGTTTGAGGGACCCCACTTGGCTGCTACTCAGACTGCCAGCGGGGGGACCACGGGCTGGCGTGTGGACACCTGAGAGGGACACAGGCAGCTGGGGATGGGACCCCTGGAGGACCAGTCTTCGCACCACTAAGAGGCACAGCTGGCTGCTACTGACACTTTTGAGGGGCCATGACGCGTCTGGAGCGGAGAGAGCCGAAAGAAGCTGAAAGCCGCAGCTACCGCTGTTCTTTGCTCCTGGAAGGATGCTGGTCGGTGCCGAAATTAGAAAGAAAGTCCCGTTTCCCCTTCTGCCACCTTTTCATCTCCTGCCAATTCTCCCCCTGGAAGAACCGAACAGGAAGCCATCAGGCAAGGACACCTGGAAAGTGACGGTCTGCTGAGTTCCAGTCCACACAAACCAAAATATACAAGGGGAAACTCGGAGCTGAGAGACAACAGAAAAACAACCAGCACACCCTACAAAGCACGCTGGCCCCAGAAACCCACATTTAAACCGAGGACGTGTGGGAGTGAGAAAACAAAGAAGCGTAGCAAACCTAAGAATATCGAGAAAAGAACTCTGGGTGTGGCTTAAGGGCATATGGAACTGACCAGAAACAAACAGACAAGAAGCCAGCTAAATTTGCAAGAGAGGTCTAGTCTCAGAAGAACTACCAGCTTGGGCTAAGATACAATAACAATTAAGTAATAAAATGGCCCTTGGGTCTCTAGCCATCCGTGGGCAGAAAGTTGACTGAGAAAATGACCCAAACCCCGATCCAGGTCTATTCCCCAACATTATCTTCAGAGGGGGCCAAGGAGGATCACAGGAAAGGAACCTCCTCGTATGCAGCCCAGCAGAGGCCTCAGAGAACAATGCATAAAGGAGCTGTCCCCAGAGAGGAGAACCTGGGTCCCCCAGAGATTATTTTCCACCTCTGTGGAAAGGGGGCCCTAAAAATGTCTGCCTAATGGAAGTTCAGAATGGCCAGAAGCCACTGACCACTGTTGTGTGTGTCTTGTTCTTTCCCTTTTTTTTTTTTCAATGTTTTATTTTATCTTTGAGAGATAGAGCGTGAGCAGGGGAGGGTCAGAGAGAGAGAGGATCACAGAATCCAAAACAGGCTCCAGGTTCTGAGCTGGCTGTCAGCACAGAGCCCGACGCGGGGCTCGAACCCACGAACTGTGAGATCATGACCTGAGCCGAGCTTAACCAACTAAGCCACCCAGGCGCCCCACATTCTTTCCCTTTCTGAATAAGAGCATTTATTATAATTATTGTGCACAAGTTCCACGGTTTATATTGGGAGTAGGGGATTAGCAGGCATCATATGTTCATTTCTCTGGTTCATTTCCATGGGTTAAGATAAGCTGCATCTGGACCTGACTTAGAGACCTCTGTGCATCATCCAGAAACCCTGAGCTTTAACTCGAGGCTGCAGTTGAAAGGGATTTACGGGGTATCTGCCTCAGGGAGGTGAGGTGCTGCTCCACACTCTTGCCAACGTCTGGTGCTGTCAGTGTTTTGGATTTTGGCCATTCTAAAAGGTGTGTAATGGTATCTCATGGTTTTAAGTTCATTTCCCTTATAACATATGCTGTAGAGTGTCTTTGCATATGCTCATTTGCTCAGAGAGGTTAGGTACTTTGCCTGAAGTCACACAGCTAAGAAATTAACAGCTGGCATTCAGATCCAGGATGCCTGACTCAGAGCTATGGAGGAAATCTCTATCATCCAAGAGAGACTCCTGCTCCAGGGCAAGGCACTTGGCCTCTCTGGGTTCCTGTTTGTTCCTCCGTAAGATGGGTAGACAAGGATTACTCCACCACCTTCTTGTCGGGCCTGTTGGAAGGGTCAGCTGAGGCTATGGATGGGAAAGAGGCTCTAAGCTGCAAAGTGAGGCAGCAGGGGTAGCAGAGCAGGCTGGGGAGCTGGGGCATCTCTCCCACCTCTCCCACCACCACTGCTAGCTTCCTGGGGCAGCCTCTTCCCAGGAGATGGGGGACACCCAGGCTAAGCTTGGGAGAGGCTGTCCTGCCTGAGCTCTGTGTCCAGGTGGGACCACAGAATCAGACATGGCCCCATGGAGAAAGGTGGGTTCCTCTAGAACAAGCAATGGATGACCAGAGGTGATAGTGCTGTGACAGAGCTGGCCGTGGGGGAGGAATAACCCTAGAGGGGTGTCTAGTCCAGCTTGAGCAGCCGGGGAAAGCTTCCTGGTGGAGGGCTCTCCTGGCTTATGCCACGCTGGCCAGGGCCCCGCCCCTAGGCCACCATCTCTGGCTTCCCTCAAAGCCTCCTCCAGTCCCCTTCGGAGCAGCCACGTCAGCTTATAAAGGGGTGCACTCATGGAGCCCCTCACTGCCTTGCCTGGCTATGTCGCAGAGTCCTCCCCTTGGCCTCTGCGTTAGGCCCCGCCCCTCACTTCCTGGCCCCGCCCCCGCACTCCTTTAGCCCCAGCGTCGCAGATGACTGCAAGCCTCCCGACTTCAGGACCTGTTGCACGCTCTCCTTCCTCCCTGGAGGGCTCTTTCTCAGCTCTTGCGTCCCGGCTTAAAGGACACCTTCTCACAGACCCATTTTCTGAGAACTCCATCTAAAGAAGGTCTCCCCTAGACTTTCCTTCCTCTCAGTCCCTAGTTGATTTCTTTCATACCTCTTATTATAATTTCCAATTATTTTATTTGTCTATTTGTTTTTCTCTCTCCTTTCCCTCTTATCTCCTCCCACTATAAATGCATCCTAAAGGCAGGGATCAGGGATCTCCAGGCCTATTCTCAACAGCCTCCACAGTGCCTAGCCACAGCAGGCACTCAATAAACATTTGTTGGGTGAACGAATGAATTCATAAAAGAATAAGCGAATGTACTGGATCTTAAAGGATCTAGAGCTGTGCTGTCCGATATAATAGTCACTAGCCACATGTGGCTATTGAAACTTAAATAAATTAAAAGTAAATAAATTTGGGGCACCAAGGTGGCCCAGTCAGTTAAGCATCCAACTTCCAGCTCAGTTCATGATCTCACTGTTCCGTGGATTCGAGCCCCTCAACAAGCTCTGTGCTGACAGTTCAGAGCCTGTAGCCTGCTTTGGATTCTGTGTTTCCCTCTCTCTCTCTGCCTCTCCTCCACTTGTGCGAGCTCACTCGCTCTCTCTCAAAAATAAACTTTAAAAAAAACAAACAAACATTGGGACGCCTGGTGGTTCAGTTGGTTAAGCATCCGACTTCAGCTCAGGTCATGAACTCACCGTTCGTGGGCTCAAGCCCCACATTGGGCTCTGTGCTGACAGCTCAGAGCCCGGAGCCTGTTTCGGATTCTGTATCTCCCTCTCTCTGACCCTCCCCTGCTCACACTGTTTCTCTCTCTCTCTCTCTCAGAAATAAATAAAACACTAAAATAAAAAAACATTAAAAAAAACCTAACATTAAAAAATGTAAACAAAACTAAATAAATTTAAAATCCAGTTCCTGAGTTGCACTAGTCATGTTTCAAGGGTTCAGTATCTACGTGTGTCTAGTGGCTCCCCTACGGGACAGGAAATGAGGACATCTCCCTCATTTCAGAAAGTTCTATCGGACCGCGCTGTCCTAGATGACCTTAAAGGCAGAGAAGGTGGACAACGGCATTTGGAACAGGGGGCAAGTAGGTACTAACTCAAGAGTTGTGAGAGAGCATGGTGATGCTGTGCTCTGGAGTAGAGAAGGGGGGGCACATCACCCCCTCTTTACACAGCCCTATTTGTTGTTAGAAAGTTTGGCTTTAAGGGAAGGAAGAATGTCAGAGATGAGAGAGTCCTATGACCAGCTGTGCCCACCCATCTCCCTTAGAAGCAGAGACCACCGCCCTGAGGGGGAAAGAGACTTACCCAAAGTCACAGAGAAGGTTGCATGAATGGGGCCAGAACCCAAACCTCCTGATTCCTAGTGTCTTAGGCCATTAGGTGGTTTCCCCCTATCAGGTTCATAGGCATCTCCTCTGTCCTTCCCAGGCCCTCTGTCCCCACAACCAGGCTGTGGGGCATGTGATGCCCCCCAGGCAGGTCCTCAGCACTCACACTGGCCATTCTATTTACTCCCTAAACCACCCTCCCCGCCCCCCAGCATCTGACCCCTAGAAATTGTAGACATCCCAAGGAGAATAGCTGCTTATAACCATTTGCTAATTACACGTATGGATGTCAATTAATTCATTTAGCTAATTAGCCACTCGATGAGCACCACGCACCAAAGAACTGTAAAAGACAGGCATATGGTGAGGGGGGGAGGCCGGGTGCTCATCCAGCATGCAGAGATGAGGAAGGGAGGGCTCCGTGGCTGCAGCTCCTCCCTGCCCCCAGATGAGGGGAGGGAAGCAGCTTAATGGCTGGGGGAATGGATCTACTGCTGTCGCCATAAAGCATAACTATGCTTCGTACTAACAGTGCTGGGAAGTCCCACACGTGTGCACTCATGTGCACAGACCAGCACACACACATATACACACATTTCTGTTTAGACACACACAAAGGCACATGCTCACAAACATAGCATGCTTTGTGCACCCTAAGCACGGTGCACGTGCACATTTACACACAGAGACGTACTCACATGTGGGCATGTGGGGTCAGATGGCAGGCATCCACAGACATTTTCTTAATTGGTGGAGGCTAGAAAAGGGGAATTAAGGCTCTTTTATTGCACCCAACTTGATGCCAAGCACCGTGCTCAGTTTTTCCACGTACGCTATTTAATCTTCACATAGCCCCACAAAGAATGCGTTATTGTCACTTTACTAATGAGGAAACTGAGGCTTGGAGAAGCCAAAACACTTGCCCAAGGGCCACAGGGTGGGCAAATGGCAGAGGTGGGCTAATTCCCACATCTCTGGGGCCATCTGCTTCGTGGGGCAGAAGGGAAAGTGGGGTTCTCATCTGCTTGCGGTTGGTGGGCTTCTGAGAAAATAACCTCCTTTGGGGGGGCCCTACTGCTTACAGAACACAAATGGGCTTTGTGCCACAGAGAGGAGAAGAAAGTGAACACTGGTGAGAAAGAAGATGGATGGGAGGAGAGGGGACACACACTTGGGACTCTATCACAAATGTCATTCCCACGGGTCTTCATCCCATGAGTCCACCCTGATGCTACCTCTGTGCCAGGCAGGCACTGGGGACACAGAGTGAATCAGGTGTCCGCTAACAGCCAGGTGAGGCAGGCTGCCGCCAGAAGAGCAAGCATCTAAACTGGCTGCTGGATGAAGAGCCCAAGCTTTCCCCAAGTCCTGTGCTCAGAGCGGTGGGGCTCAGAGGTCTACAATCAAGCCCTGGGGCTCCCTGCTGGGGCTTCTCACTTGCTCTCTCAGGCCTCTGCCCCACGACCCTGCCCTGGCCCTCCCCACCCTTCCTCGTCCCCTTACTGACTGCAGGATTTGGCCAACCACACAACACAAGCCTAACGGTCTCTCCAACTTTAGGGAAAAACAAGAAAACCCTCCAGCATCCCTCTTCCAGACCCCCCCTTCCCGCATACCATTCACCAAAGTGATAACCGGGGACAACAATTATGTGACTCATTTGCTATCTAGTCAAGAAATACTCCAGCACGTCCCTGTGGGCTGGGACTGGGTGGTCCCAACCACTCTTTTCAACAACCACAGCAGCAACAAAACATGAGACTTGCTTCTCAACCCCCGGCTCACATCAACTGATGTCCGGGACTTCCATTAACAATCTTTTTTTTTTTTTTTTTTTTTTTAATGTTTTATTTATTTCTAGAGAGAGAGAGACAGCGTGAACAGGGGAGGGTCAGAGAGAGAGGGAGTCACAGACTCTGAAACAGGCTCCAGGCTCTGAGCTGGCAGTCAGCACAGAGCCCGACGCGGGGCTCGAACCCACGAACCGCGAGATCATGACCCAAGCGAAAGTCGGACGCTTAACCGACTAAGCCATCCAGGCGCCCCATCCATTAACAATCCTGTCGCGGGGCACCTGGCCGGCTTAGCGGTGGGGCACATGACTATTGATCTCAGGGTCGTGAGTTTGAGCCCCACAAAAAAAAACTTTCTGTCTCAAGTGGCAGAGAGTCCAAATTGAGCAAATTTCAGCAGCGGCAGTGTATGGGCTCATATTACCGACAAGTCAAGGGCTACTGGGCAGCTTCAGGCACAGCTTGACTCAGGGGCTCAAGCAAAGCCATTAAGACCTGTTTTTCTCTATCTCTTTTTCTCACTCTCTCCTGTGTGCTGGCTTCCTTCTAAGGTTCCACTTGGTGATGAGCTTCCCTTCCTCTCAGCTTCCAGTTCCTCATTTAAATTTTTAAAAATTTGTTTAATGTTTATTTATCTTTGACAGAGAAAGAGACAGAGCATGAGCAGGAGAGGAGCAGAGAGAGGGAGACACAGAATCTGAAGCAGGTTCTGGGCTCTGAGCTGTTGGCACAGATGTGAGATCATGACCTGAGCTGAAGTCGGGCGCTTAACCGACTGAGCCACCCAGGCGCCCCTAAGATACGCTTTTCTGAGAGCTCCTACAGACTTTGCTCTGACTGGATGGGCTCAGGGCACAGGCCCACCTCTGAGCCAATCAAGCACGTGGCTAGGGGGTACCATGTTGGGGCTGACTGGATCCATGGGTGTCCCACCCAAGACACACCCAAACCACTGAGACTGAGAGCAGGAGCAGATGGGATCCCCAAATGTTGTCAGAAGATGGGGGATGGAGGGAGGGCTTCAAGGCAAACTACGAATACCCACTGCCGTGTTCTAAGCATTCGAGGTAGGCAGGGTAGGGAATACCCATTTTGCAGCTATGGAAGCTAAGGATAAGAAAGGAGATAAGCCTGAAGAAGAGTACACAGACAGGGAGGGGTTGAGTCAGGATTGGAACTGATTCCTCTTTGCTTTCCACCCGAGCCCCTTGCCCAGCAAGCATCCAGTGCCACTCTCCAGGCCTCCCATGTGGAGCTAAATGTCTTCCTCCAGGTCTGCTGTCAGTCCGTCAGGAGCGTCAGGAGCTTGGGCACAGGAAAGACCTCCAAGGCTGGGCACATCATGACAGCCCCCCCCCCCGCGCTACCTATAGAGGCACCAGAGCCCCAGCCACATCCCTCCGTGCTCACTGCAGGACAAGCTGAAAGCCTGCGCCCAGCTCTCCCCAGGCATTTTTTTCTGCCCAGCGGCAGGGGCGGGGACAGGCCAGGGGGGCCCAGGAGCAGCCAAGGATAAATGCCAGCCTCTTGGTTCCATGGGCGGCATGACAAGGTGGGGCCTGTTCTGTCTGCTTGCCCACAGTAGCGACTGGCCCAATCAATAACACCCCCTCTCCTGGCTGCCCTCCCTGCCCGTCGCTGCCCCTCTCCTTTCTCTGCTTCCTGGGATCGCCCTTCAAGCAGGCTTGCATTCAAATCTTCGTCTCCAGATCTGCTTGTGGAAAAATACAACTTAAGGTAACCACCCGTCCCCCATTCTTCTAGAACATAAGGGTACAGGAAGCCTGAGGGAGTTCAAGTACAGGGATGATTTTCAAATATTTTTCTAGTAGAATGACTTTTTTCAAATGCTTTTCCTCTGTCTGGCGTCTAAACCCCACGCCCCTCCTGAAACCCAGACCTCTGCCCTCCCTTCCCCCCTCGTCCCATGGAGGCCCAGGTGCTCCACATCCCCTTCCGAGTCTTGTGAACTCCTCGAAGTCCATGGCATTTTTCTTCCCTGCCAGGCTGTGTGCCGAGGGGAGGCGGGAAGTGTGGATCCCTTGGTGAGACAGGCAGGTCCTGGAAATGGTAGCACTCGGCTCCCTCCCCACACGCCTAAAAAATCAGACACATTCCACACCTCAGAAACAAGTTTCCTGTCGAAAACCCTCGCCGAGTCTACATATTCTTTGTGATCCTGTAGCTCTGGCCTAATTATGCTGTAAGAGTTCCTGCCCCCTCCACCATGGAAAACCTATCTTTCAGGCATCAACCCAACGTCGGAGAGCGCCATGTTGGAGGGCTCCGGACACATCAGGTCCTGGGTGTCTCCCCGGGCGTCAGGAGGGAATGTGAGAGATCTACCTTGCTATCTCCTTTTGCCTGCCTCCCCGCCATCTTCTTCACAAGGACCACCTTCCTATCCCTCTCTGGAGTATCTGGAGATGGGCGTATCTGTTATCAAATGCTGTGTAACAAATTAGACCAAAGCTTAGTGACACAACACGTGATTTTCGTTATGCTCACCAATCCTGCAGGTCGAGATTTCAGGAAGCTGCGCCATTCTCATTTCAGGCCTCCCACATGGTTGCAGTCAGATGTTGGCCGGTGCCACAGGGATCCGGGCCGGGGCCCAGAGATCTGCTTCCAAGGTGGCCCACTCATGTGGCTGGCAGGCAGTGCTAGCCATTGGCCAAAAGCCCTGACTCGTCCCCAGGTGGGCTTCTCCCCAGTGCTGCCCTGGTGTTCTCACGGCATGGCAGCTGGCTTCCCCCAGAGCGAGAGCCCAGGATCCAAAGCAGAAGCTGCAACACCTTTTGTGATCCCATCTTGGGAGCCATCTTATCGCTTTTGTCGACTTCTATTGTCTACGCGGGGCCAGCCCTGACTCAGACACACCTGTAGGCGTCAAGGGGGCCATCTTGAAGGCTGGCTACCACAGGAAGTGTAATGGGAGCCCTCTCCACCTCAGGTGGTCCATATTGCCTGATCCTCAGTCCTGGCCTGATCCTAACACACTCCTCTCTTCCTTCACCACCACCGCCGCCACCTCCCAAATCCCCCTAAGGTGAGACTGTGGCGAAGTAGCGTGTACCAAGAATTCAGGGCCCAGGGCAGGAAATGTCTGCAAAGCCCTCGTCATCAATCATCCCCCTCGGTGTCGCACTCTCAAGCCACGCTCCTCTTACAAACTTACAGGACTCCTGGGGGCAGGGAGGGGAGCCCCGTCATCACCGCTGCACTATGGGAACAGAAGCCCTAGGAGGTTCAGAGGGAAAAATCAGCTTTATTGCTGGAAGGGTGAGATGGGGGAATGGGGGTGAGGGGCCACCCGACGGTTGACAGACACCCCAACCACAACACCAAAGAAAAGAGAACTGCTCCAGAGACTGCCTGTACACCATCAGAGGAGACCCAAATAAGCAACGACCGGCCTTGGGGCGTCTGGGTGGCTCAGTCGGTTAAGTGTCAGACTTCAGCTCAGGTCCTGATTTCATGGTTCCTGAGTTCGAGCCCTGCATTGCACTCTGTGCTGACAACTGGGAGCCTGGAGCCTGCTTCGGATTCTGTCCCCCGCTCTCACTGCCCCTCCCCCCTTGTGCTGTCTCCCTTTCTCAGACATAAAAATTAAAAAAAAAAAAGAAAGAAAGAAAGAAAGAAATAGGCAGCCTGATGTTCCCAGAATCTGTGATTCACAGTCTGTGAGCAGATCAGAGGATGGTTTTATTCCACTTCATGGTGGAATAATTTGATATGAGGCATTAAATAACCAACAGCCCCCAGGTCCAAATTCACCACCTCTTAAAGCGGTAATTCTGCCCCAAGCTAACCTGACCCAAGGATGTCAGGCTCCCTGCAATTTTACCAGTCAGACTATGGCCACGGCAGTAGGAGCCACATTTGCACCTCACACCCTTTCCCTGGTCAGGTGACCGGGCCTCAGCTAGACCTACCGGATCTAAGCTCAGCCCATTAGACGCTCTCTCTTCCCATGGGAACCGGGCTTCCCAGATGAGCAACTGAGGTGTATTATTAAGGGTTCAGGAGCCATGGAGAGGTTACTGTCCACTGGGGCCCAGAGAGGACACATGAAGAGGGGCACGAAGAGGGGAAAGGAGGGGGCACAGAGAGACAAAAGATTCCAGACCCAGTTCCAGTGGGTTCCAGGAGAGGCTGTCTCCTTCCAACATTGTCCTTTCTCTCTTACTCTGATTTTTGTTAAATGTGTAAAAGATGGAGGCTCTTTTGTTCATCCAAACATATATAGTTGGGAACAAACATAATACATAGTTTAAACAAATTCTCTGAAAAACCATTGGGAGTTCAATAGGGACTTGGGGGGTGCAAGTTCCAAGAGCTTGTCCACATTTCCACAGGTGTGGGGAGGCTGCACTCTGAAGGGCAGATGAGACCATCACGCTGCTTCTAGAAGCATTCTGGAGCAGGGCTTCCAGAGAACCACCACCTGGGTTTCAACCCCGGCTCTTACACTTTACTATGTAAGACGGGACCAGTCGCCTCTGGCTTTGGTTTCCTCATCTATAAAATGGGCATGCTGATGATAATGGCAGCTACCTCAAGGCGCTATTGTGAGGACTCAGGAAGTTAATACACAGAAAGTGCCTGTTATCAGCAATCACCAAATGTTTGCAATAGTGAGGAAAGTGGCGACTGTTGACATAAAGTCCCTGGAGCCTTGAGGTAAAGTTAGTGTGCAAGGAGCTGGGGCACACGTGAATTTGAGAAGAATGGGACTTAAGGTGGATTATTCGCCACTGTGAATACCCCAGGGGGTTTTCTGGGCACGAGGCAGCCTGAGTCCCTGCTCTCACAGAGCCCCGTTCTAGAGGAGAACAGGCAGCCAACGAGGTCCTTTCAGATGCTGACTCCAAGACAACAGAACTCGGGAAGACGATGGGGGTGGCCGGAAGTCTTCTCTGGAGAGGGCAGTCAGGGAAGGCCTCTCTGAGGAGGTGATAGGGATGACTAGATTCCCAAAGACACCAGCCCTGAGGAGGGAAGCCATCAAGGAGGGGACCGCAGTGAACGGGGGTGGCGGGGAGACGCCACCAAGGCGGGGAGCAGTGTGTGGGGAGGGCAGGGCCGGGGGAGCCCCCCAGGACAGGCAGCCGAGCAGGGGCGTGGAGGAGCAGAATGGCTGACACAGGTTCTGTTCGGTTCTTCGCTGTAAAGCATGGACAGACGTGGCGGTGTCCATCTCTGCCTTCACTCAGTCCATCCCCCCCGTTCATGTGTGTGGGCGTCTCGGTTCTCTCCCGGGAATTCAGGGAGGTTCTGAATTCAGGAGAAACGAGAACCAAGACAACAGGCCTCTCCGACCCTCTCTTCCTCAAAACTTAGCCCTTCCTAAAAAGAGTCCACAAAATTCCCTATTTATTCAGAGCCCAAGGCTGGTTAACCTGCTGTAAAGAGGAAGCTGAGGGAACTCACCTTCATCCCGAGAACTTGCTGAAGACCAGAAGGCACCCTCAGCAACCTCCAGTGAGGAGAGGCAGGAGAGCACAGGTTTGGGAGTCCAGAACACTGGGTTTCAGTCCCTGCTCTGACACTTATGTACGAGGTGCCTGGGCAAGTCACTCAACCAGCCTGCTCTGTAAAACACGGTAACGGTGCCTGGAGAAGCTCAATGGGCCTTGCACACCACGGCAGGGACTATCGATCTCAAGAGACCCAAGCTCATCGTCCCGTTTCCCACCCTTCCAGGTGCCAGGCATGTGCTGAAGAAAAACTGCCAACAGAGACTGCAAACCCAAGGAATGAGCTCTGGGTGGGACAGCTTTGTTGCAGAGCCAGTCACCTAGTCCGACACAGAGCCCAGGCTCTGGGGGATACAAGTTCGATGAGGAAAACCGGAATTAGGTTTACTTAAAACCAAACACCAAGAGGGGGCACCTGGGTGGCTCAGTTGGTTAAGCTTCTAACTTCAGCTCAGGTCATGATCTCGTGGTTCATGAGTTCGAGCCCCACATCAGGCTCTGTGCTGCCAGCTCAGAGCCTGGAGCCTGCTTCGAATTCTGTGTCTCCTTCTCTCTCTGCCCCTCCCCCTCTCATGCTCTGTCTCTCAAAAATAAATAAACATAAGAAAAAAACAAATACCAAGAACTGTCTGCTCCATGTGAGGAAAGCCAGGCCTCTGAACAGGACAGTGACCCCAAGGCTTGGCAGCAGACAAGTGCCAGGCTAGCTAGAGGTACCAGCTGCACATGCGGCCGCATCTCAGGGTCATGGCTTTCAGCACCTCTGCTGTGCACATGAAGGGCATGCCGAGGTCGGAGTTAAGTGGCCCAGACGGTCGGTCCCAATGTCAGTAGGCCAGGTGGTCAAGGCAGGGGTTATCACCCTGCACAAAGCCCCACTTGCATTATCACCGATCCTCACAATAACCCCACAAGATCCGTCTTCTTAGCCCAATTGTAAAATGGGAAACTGTGGCCCAGAGAGGTCACAGATTCCCCCCTACCCCCAGGTCACAGAGTTAGAAGGTGGCTGGGCTGGGATTTAAACCTAGATCTGTCTGACTGCAAAGAACAGAACTGCACATCAGGCCACAGAAATGCGTGCTCTGGATGGTTAACAAGCGGGCAGTAGTTCCCAGGCTGAGCTGGGAATGCTCAGAAGTTTGTGGAAGAGGGAGGCAAGGAAGAGCCAGGCCAGAATGCTGGGGCCAGTGGTCCCTCCCAGGCCCTGGGGTTGGTGGGAAGCTTGACCAGGATGCCACAGGGAGAAATGTGGGCTGTCTCCCAAGCTGCATGGGCAGAACCAGCCTCCAGTTTCCCCTCAGCAGCATCCCCACCGCCACCAGGGGGTGATTTTTCAACCCAGACTTTCCGACCTCACCCCTCCCCTCCCTGGGCGGCCAGACACCCCGACCCCCCTCCCCACCCCAGACCGCCTGCCAGCCAGCCCTGCCTCCCTCCTGGAGAGGCCGGAAGCCCGCAGTCGCGCTGCAGACACCCCCTGGTGGAAACAGCTCATTACGGGATGGGGAAAATGTGCTAGAACATTAGCTTAATAAATCAAGCGCTCCCGGAGCCCGCAGCCGCCACCGCTCCGTGAGGTAGGGCCGTGAGGCGCCCACCCCCGCTGAGGCTGGGGGGTGGGGGGAGCCCAGAACGCCCTCCAGCGCCCCCCCCAAGCCCTGCGGAGCTCGGCTCGCACCCTCACCCCAGGGGGCCATGCTCGCGCCGCCCCGCCCCCTCCGCGGCCACCTCTCCCGCGGAGCCTAGAAGCCTGTGTACATGTAAAGAGGGCTTGGAAGTCGAGGCCACCCAGGGTGAGGATCCTCCTGCTGCCACTTGCCATGTGGGCCTCCCGGAGCCTCGGTGTCTTCATCTCTACCATGAGGCAATAAAAGACACTATTGATTCAGGGCCGGCTAAGAGCCAGTACACCCTCCATACCTCTCAGAGCTCTGCGACAGCCCAGAGACCTCCCGTTTTTTTGATTTTTTAGACCCTTTTTTTTTTTTTTTCTTCAGAAAGATGGGACACAGAGCATGTAGCTGGGTTATATTCAGTCCTGCCAACCCTCTGCCCAGGGTCACTACCACCCCAGTAGCCCCCCACCTTCACCCCTAGAGGGTGCTCTAGGAGAAGACAGTGATGCAGGGTAAGCGGGTCCTACAGGGCGGCTGGGTCTACACCGCAACACGCTGGCCACCCTACCCGCTGCACACCCTCTCCGCCAACGAGGTGGGAAAGGGGCCGGGCGCCTTCTGCCTGGTACAGGAGAAGGCACCCCACTGGCTGCCCCTGGCGTGGCTCACACCAGACCCTTTCCAGTCCCCATCCCCCACCTTCCTGGGGCAGTGCAAGGGAGGCCTGCCCCCAGGTGGTCCTTCCCTTCTAGTCCGGCTCAGGTGCAGCCCACTTAGTGCCTGCAGAGAACCCCATCCCGCCCCCGGCCTCAGTTTCCTCCTCTGTGCACCACTTAGCCCCAGAGGATCCTAAGAAGGCTCCAGCTTGCTACCTTCCTCTCTTCCCACTGCTCTGGGCTGGGAAGGGGACGCAACACCAGAGCTCCTTGGTAGGGAAAACCACTGTCTAGAGAGCTAATTCCTCCTGCTCTCTGGGGGGTGGAGAGAGGGCTGGAGGAAAAAAAATTCAATTACCAGACCGACTATTTGTCAACTCCTCCCTCCCCATTGACTTAATTTTCTCCAGCCAGGCCCAGAGTCAGAGAAGGCAAGAGAGAGCTTGCAGGCCCCGAGAGGGACTGAGAAAAGGTAGCAGGAGCAGGGATGGGGAAGGAGGACACCCCAACCCGGACACAGGATGGGCCTCTTGGGCGCACACCAAGCCAGGACGCCTCGCATGAGCCCAAAACAAACCAACAGCACCCAGAGAAGAGGAACAGATATTCTTGTGTGCCTAGCCCTGCCCAGGAACTCAGAGCAGCATCACTTCCTCCAGGAAGCCTTCTTGGATCCCCCAGGCTGGGTTAGGAGGCTCCCCCAGGCTGGGTTAGGAGGCTCCCCTGGGCTCCCACAGCCCCTTTGTACTGTGCTCATGGACTGTTAACTTTCATTAATTTCTACAACAAATATCTGTAGAGTACAGTACATTCCAGGCTAAGCGCTGGGAATAGCACCGAGAACAGAAACGATAGCCCGCCCGAGAAGGCCAATACAATAAGTATAAACCTGTTTGGATTATCAACAAATCGTATCAAACCTTTGTGGCTTAAAATGACCATCACATTCTTTCCTCTCAGGATTTCTGTGGGTGGGAAATGTGGGAAGGCCACTGCTGGGCACTTCTGGCTCAGGGGGACCCCACGTGCTACTGGAGACGGCGACAGAGGGCCCAGCAGCTGGGGGACAGCCGAGCACCCGCTCTTCATTTAGTCCCAGGGCCTCTCTGCACGGACTCTCCGTGTAAATGAGTTTGGGCCTCCTCACAGCATGGCGGTTTTAGGGTACTCAAGGCAGCTGGCTCCCATCACAGTGAACTTCCCAAGAAGCCAAAGCAGACACCACGCGTGGCACTTTTATGACCTGGCCTTAGTCATAAAAATAGTGTCCTTCCGCCACACTTTGTTGGTCATAAAGGTCCACCCGGGTTCCAAGAAAGGATATATTGACCCTTGATTTGAGGTGGGGAATGTCAAGGTCACATTGAAGAGGAGCATCTGGGATGGAAGATATTATTGAGGCCGTTTCTGGAAAATACAATCTGCCACAAAACCCACTTAGATTTAAATAGGATCCCTCCATTCACCCTTGGAAGCCAACTCCTCCGCATTTCACATTTCTGCAAATTCCCCAGGGGCTGACTTAGGTTTCCACAATCACTTTTGATTCCAAAATCCTGCTTCCGCTGTATTTGATTAATCCTTGGAGCTCTCACCGGCCTGTGGGGGCTGACTCTGTCACAGGCCACAAATCTTGGGCAGAAACTCCACCCCTCCCTCAGTTTCCACAAAACACTCACTGGAGGCAAAAGAGAACAGAGTGGGCCTTGCTGAGGTTCAGAGGAACAACTCTGGAGACTTGAAATTGAGGGTCAGGCACTCTGCTCTAACTGAGGCTTATGCCCAGCCTCGTCACGGTGCACCCCTCACCTCACCTCACCTCCCATCCCCTTTCACCCCATCCCCCTCCAGTCTCTGTCTCTCCCCTTCCTCACAACCCCAAACCCCACCCACATTTTTGTCAGTCAAGTTCATCGCTTCTCCAGCAGACCTTGCCCTCATCTCAGCCCCCAGCATCCTTCAGGAGGCTCAGACAAAGGGCCTTCCTGAACTCCTTCCCTGAAGTTCCCAGTGGTTCCTTTGATTTAGTGATGGATGTTTTCCTCCATTTCCCACCCCAGGACCATCAGGTGGGACCGAGGCTCTAATGGGGAAGGGGTTCATAGGGATCCCTTCACTTAGTCTTTGGATCAACCTTGTTCTGTCCAGTCTGCCTCTGTCACTGTGAGTTCTCAGAAGACCTGCCTGAGTCGTTGAGTCCTTGGACCCCACACAGGTTCCAGCCCCAAAAGAGCACTCAGAAAAAGTTCTCAAAATGACTGCCATTCAAATGACGGTGACACCAGTGAGGGGGGAGAGAGGTCAGACCCTTCAAGCCAAGCCGATCACCCCATCCCTAGAGGAGGAGCCTGCTCTGAGGCAGTTGTGGTAGGCCGTCCTCCATGCTGACCGTGGGGCGCCCGACAGGAAGACATCTCAGGGACCCCCACCAGAAAACGTGTGAAGGACATAACAAGCGATTCACAGAAGGAGAAGCCCGGATGGCTAACAAGTGCATAAAGAGCTATTTACACTCACAAATGAATGTGCTGGCATTTGTCATCCATCATATTGGCAAAAATATGAGTGGTGGATAATACCAAGTGCTGGCAGGCGGGCGGGGAGGCGGGAATGCTTCTGTACTGCTGGTGAGGTACCAAGTGTTTCAGTCCTTCTAGAAGCCCGACAGCATTTAGTAAAATGAAGTAGATGTGCGTCCCATAACAGCCGTTGCTGGGTATCCTGGGGAAATTCTCACACAGGTCCACAAGGGGACACATCTGTGTCTGGGGACACATTTACAAGGGTGTTTTGTTTTGCTCTGTTTTGTTTTGATTCCCCAGGGAATTATTTGTGAGAGAAGGAAATTGGAGACAACATAGATGTCTTCACCAGAAGAAGAGATAGTAAAACATGGTGGGCATGCGCTCAGGGAACTATACAGCTAGCGAAAGCAACATAGAGAGATCTTCAAACACGTAGTGTTGAGTGGGGGGTGGGGAATGAAAGATTCAGAATGACACCTCCAGCACCCCAAACGACACTACACATTTTACAAAGAGACATGCATACTTAGGGGTATATATGGAATTCACTGGAAAGAAGAGCCCAGTGAAGGGCAGTCAGAAGAAAGAGAAAAACCCAACATACATTATGTATTTACTATGAGCCAGGCACAGTATTCAGAGCTTTTGTATGTATCATCTCACTTAATCTTTAGAATCTCCTGTGAAGTAAGTACTACTAATATCCCCATTTTTTCAGATGAGAAAACTGAGGCTAAGAAAGGCTGTTATACTATCCAAGGTCACATGGCTGTGGAAGTGAGGGCAAGTGCCAGGTTTTGACCCCAGGTCTTGACCATGGTGCCTGCCTTCCCCTTGAAGGGGATGTGGTCCATTGAAGGGACCGTGGTTCATTGGGGGACTGTGGTCCATTGGGGGAACTGCAAACAGCGGGCTGGAGGGGAGGGAGTGTGAAGGGTGTGGCCAAGATGAGCTGGAGAGGCAGGCAGGGCAGACCACCTGGGCCTTAGCCACACAAAGGGGAGGGGCCTGCCCCTGAGAGCACCAGAAAGCCAATAAAGAGGTTTAACACAGGGGTGAACAGGGCCACTAGGTGTATATTTTAGAAAGTTCTCACTGTGCTTTCTTCATTTTGCTTGACCCAGTTTATTCTTTATCTGGCCCAGCCTACAAGCTTCTTGAAGGCAAGAACCATATCTGGTTTTTCTTTAGGTCCTCTGTGGAAAGCGGCAGGGAGTAAGGTGGGCTGGGTAAATAAAATAGCCATTTCTGCATCCCTGGGACCTCGCTGCAAGAGGGACGGTGTTCCCAGCCTGCAATAAAGTCGAGGGCTCGGAACCCTCCCTGGGTCCCCAGAGCCTGCTTCTGGAAATCCCAGCTTCCCAGGCCAGCAAAGACCACCTGGATTTGGCTCTGTGTCCGGCCACATCTCCCCCCACTGCCCCATCCCCTTTAGCTATACTGTTTTATAGGGTCCTTAAGGGTCACGCCCTCTGGTGATCTGTGCCTGCCCACACTGATGCCTATCCATGTCATTCCTGTCCCTGGGCTGTCTTCCCTCTTCTCGCTCCTCCCATGGGACTGAAAACAAGCAGCACCTCCTTCAGGAAGCCTTCCCTGCTCTCCCCCCAGGCTGGGTGAGGGTCCTCTTAAGACTTCACTCCACTAGCAATTCTTACATGACCATGCTGGTTGTGTCCACCATGGTCTGCGAGCTCTCTGCAAGGAAGAGTGGTCTTCTTGTCCCCCTCAGTACCCAAGGCCTGGCAGGACATAGTGTGACAACCCGACAGGCTCCTGAAGTCTCACAGGCAGTGTCACTAGGACACAAAAGATGTGCCAGACACAAAGGCCAAAAAAGAGGCTGGAGAGGAGGGCAGGCCCAGGTCACAGGGGATCTGCCAGCCTGGGGTACATCCTGGTGCGGAGGAAGGCAGGCCAGGCATCAAAGCGGAGGAGAACGCACTCTGTGGGTCAGAAAGCCAGTGGCAGGGGATGGTGTGGGGGCAGACTCAGAAGGGCCAGTTCAGAGTCCCCTGGAGACCCGCAGTCTGGCAGATTAGGGCGGCAGCTGAGGGAAGAGAAGGACTGGAGAGAGAGTCAAGGGGAGAAAGGACCAGACTTGGTGCCTGATTGTTCGTGGGCAGTTGGGAAGAGGGAGGAGTAGAAATGACTCCCAGTGCAGCTCCCCGCATCTCTAGGGAGAGAGGAAGGAGGCTAGCAGCCAGCTCGGACACCAGTTACCTTGGACACAAATAACCCCCAGGGACCCTGCTCCACCATCGCCTAGCTGCAGCCTCTGACAGCAGCTCCCCTTACCTCCCTCCCCCCCAGCCCCACCTCCGTTTTCCCAAGGGGTTGACTTGACGCTCTACTGGCTCCTTGCCCACCGCTCCCTCCCATAGTCAGCTCCGCCTGCCAGGGGAGGAGGGGAGGGGCGGGGCAGGCCGCTGAAGCCCTGCAAGGAGGGGAGGAAGGGCTGGCGGAAGAAACCAGCCCAGCGGATCCGAACCAAAGAGCGAGGGAGAGACGAGAAGTGAGGCTGTGACAAACCAAACAGGAGGAGCAGCAAAGCAAAGAGTTACCAAACAGTGGAGGTCCAAGATGCCTTCCAGATCCTCTCGCCCACCCTGCCTTTTTTTTGATGGGGAAACTGAGGCCCAGACATGGTGGCAGTGTAAGAGCCTAGAACCCAGGTTACAGCAGACTCACATGCCCTCGACTGGAGCAAGCACCTCTGCGCAGGTCCAGCAGAGGTGGGTATAGAGCGCCACAAAGGCCCCCAAGTAGAAGGCTGGCCAGCTGGCTGAGCCTATGGTTCAAGTCCCCCAGAGTCCCCATGGTATAGACAGCTAAACTGAAAGTCTGGGGATTTCAGTTCTCACTCAGCTGTGTGACTGAGCAAGTCAAGATATCTCTTATCTCTCATTTGTAAAATGCCTAATAATGCCTCTTCACAAGAAGGCACTGTGAGGTCAGGAATGAATCCAAAAACGCCATAGGACCTCAGGAGGATTGGGTGTTAACCTCATGTTCCTAAGCAAGTCATTCCTCTCTCTGGGTCTCAGTTTCCCCAACTACACAATCAGGGGACTAGACCCATTGACCTTAAAGGTCCAGTCCATCACTGGAAGCCTGTACAATGTACCCAACAATCTGCCAAAGTTTAAAATTCTCGAATAAACAAGCCCTACCACCTCATTCTCCAGCCCCCAAAACTGGCTCTTGGAAGCCCTCCTCTCGCCTGTTACCGGTCACCGGAGGGTCACTGCCGCTGTCGCCCAGAGGCCTGAGTCCATAACTAGACCCAGAACGTCAAGGTCCCTCGCCGCCCCGGCTGCGAACCTCCAAAAGTGGCCCCTAGGGGGCAGTGTTGCCCCGAACTTGGGCAGCCGGCGCCGCTGCCCCCGCCCCAACGGGCGCCGGGAGAATACTTGAGTTCTGGGAATGTTTGACGCCCCCAGCACACACACCGCCCCCCGCTGCCAGCCCCAGCCCCAGCCCCGGGGGCTCCCGCGCCGCGCGCAGCCCGCCCGGTGCGGACTTGTGCTGGCTCCCCCACCTCTCCCAGCAGAATGCACTACGCAGAGATAGGGCTTTTGTTTTTATTTTTTTGCAGGAGTGGGGGGCAGGTACTGGGCTCTGGCCGCTAAGTGTGGACTAGAATGTGCTCAGAGATCCGAAGGAAAAATTTGAGGGGCGGCATGGGGCGTGGGGGGTGGGGGTCGTACCAGCAATCTGTCAGCTGCTTCCCCCGTCATCTCTTTATCGCTTTGAGCCCCCACTACATTTGGCGGTCATTCACCCCGTACGTCCTCTCGCTTATCCATCTCCAAGGATCCCCCAAACCCCAGGAAGAGCCCCCGGGGCTTGAGAGCTGCGAGGAGCTAGGGGATCCGATGTCCCCGACCCCACCACCAGCCTCGCTTTCCCCGGCTCAAGCCCAGGCCCAGGGGCCGAGACACAGCCCAGGTTTGAGCGGTTGGGCTTGGGGGGAGAGGGTGACCCCTGCTGCGAACCCCCCAACCTTAGGTGAGCAGTAAAGTCAGGGTTTGGAGTGCAGGCGGTAAAGGGGAAACGGAGGGAAAACCCCATTCAAGTTTGGTCCAACGGTTTAACGGGAGGGAGGGGAGTAGGAAGAATTTAAAGCCCCGAACCCACAAAGCAGACTTTTTAAAAAATTATAATTGAAAACATCTCGAAGTAAGGGCCGCCAGAAGTGGGCCAGCTCACCCCCCTCCCCATCCCCCTCCTCTGCTCCCCGGAGTCCGATGAAGTCATGATAAGTAGGCTGCAAAAAAAAAACGGGGAGCGGGGGGGGCTGGGGGCACAGGGGTCCCAGGCTGGGGCCCCGCGTGGACACAGTTTGGATACTATGGTTACGCGATCCGACCCAAACAGCGAAGGCGGACAACAATAGCGGCAGCCAGAGGAGGAAATTCCTTCCGGGGTGGACGGCGCGGGGGGAGGGGCGCCTGGCTGGAACGCCGAGGCGGCGGCTCGGCCAATCAGCGCGCGGCCGCCGGCGGTTTCAAGGTGCCCCGCGCCGCGCGCCCCCACCCCCCCACCCCCCCGCGCGCTCCGCTCCGGCGCTGGAATTGCTGAGACGTTTCCCTGCACGCGCCCGGGTAACCCTGCGGGGGCTGCTGCCCAGGCCGACCCCCTCCCCAGCCTTTCTCCCCGCCCCCTTCCGAAACCCACCGCCCCAGGAAGGCTGAGCGTTCCGCCGCCTGAGTTGCTTGCGCTTGAGAGGTGGGGGGGGAAAAGAAATCCCTCCAACCACCTCTTTCTGTGGGGTCGGTTCCTGCACAAGCCTGTTTTCTATTTTAAAGCATGTCTCAAGAAAAAAATGAGAACGAGAGGAGAACGAAGGTCCACCCCAACTCGAGAAGCCTGGGAGGCTCTGACCCCTGCCTGCCTGGCCGCAGGGTTTGTTATATAATAAGCTAGGTTATTGATATTGGCGGTCCTGGCTGGGCATCTGGCACGCAGAGGTTCAAGGGCAGAGCTGGCGTTTAGAACCCCCTGCGCCGTTAATGTTACCTGCCTTGTAAGTGACCAGAGAAACCAGGGGCTCCCCTCGGCCGGTGTCCGCCAGGTGACTGCCTGTATCTCACCCCCCCACCCCCCCCCCCCACCAGCTACCAGGGATGCCGGGATGCCCTGCCCAAGTCCCCTCCTTTAGAAGCCCCAGACTGGTTCCCAAGCTTTCTTCCCTGGGGCCAGGCCCTCCACCGTGCCCCTTGCTCTCCTGCCAACTACCCGAAACCAAGGCAGCGTGCTGGGCTGCCAGCACCGAGTCGGTCCTGTTCCTTTTTTAAGCTCCCTGAACCAGGTTTGCGCTTTCCGATGCCTCGGGCACCAGAGCACCACTTCTGCGGGGAGTAGATGCCTTTTTATTCATAGCATATTAAGAAATTCACTCTCTGAAAGGATCTGATGTTCAAAAAGTATTTGCCTCTCCTACTCTTTTTCTCCCTCTTCATATATATTGGGGATAGCCCTAATTCTCCAGTTCCTCGTGTGTCTCTTTATAAATAAATAATGAGATTTTATTAATTATGCACGTACAGTATCTGCAAGCAGATTGCTATGTCTCTTGATGCTTAATAAAAAAAAAAAAAGGAAAAACTCTCTACACGGAAGCTGATTTTTTTTTCCCTGCAAGCAAACGCAAACTTCAAGGAGCCATATGTCCTCCAAGGAGGGAGAGGAAGATAGAAGTTGGGGAGTGCGTGGGGTAGGAAGGGAGGGACTAAAGGCGGGTTCCTTTGCAGATTTTCGAAGCAGCTGAAGACAAGAATTTTGAGTCGCCTGCTCCACGTTTGTGACTGAGCTGCCTGTCTGAAAACATACCAAGGTTTGCTGGGGCGTTTGTGTGCTACGCGGGATGGGCAGCTGTTATTAGTAAACAGGAAACCAGTGAGAGAGAGCTGACCGCAGCCCAGTCTCTCGATTCAGCACCCCTCCGCCGAGCCCCAAACCCCTAGCTCTCAAAACACGCTTTCTGGGCTTTTGTGCATCACCTATTTCCTGAGCGCCCAGCACAATTCCCGGCATGTAGTAAGGGCTAAGAAAGATTTGCGCGTTGAAGAAATTGAACAGGGAACACCTACAGGGGGTGAGGGAGTAGTTCCAAAAAAGGTCAGGAGCTAGTGGTCTGGGGGTTCCAGGCCTAGAAGGTGTGAGAGTTGGGGCTTCAGCCCTCTCAGTGGGGCAAGGGATCCTCACCTCCTCGGTTTTCTGGTTCAGGAAATGACAGGGCAGACCTGAGCATTCAAAAACGAATCTGGACGGAGACCAAAGGAGGGGTGCATTAATGCAGGTGACATTAGGCAGAGTCCAGTCCGTGTGGCTAGAGAGAAAAGGATGTGGGGGACATGGCTTGGTACCTTCAGCACATGGAGATGAGGGAGTAGGGGCGTCAGGGGTGAGCTGTGATTCAAAACCTTCTGGTTCCGGTTCAGAACAGCAAGGCTGTGTAGAGGTTTGAAGGCTGCCCAGAGGAGACGCAGGGTTCCCTCTAGAACAGGCACTTGAGGCTGAAATTTGAAAAGCAGAAAAAAATTGACCCCGGAAGAGGCAAGCACCACTGCCCCTAGAGCTGTCTGTCCAGGGAGTTGTTGGGGACCCAGAGGCCCCAAGAGAATCAAGGACAAGCCGGTGGCCAGGCGAGTACAGCACCTCCACCACGATCTTTGCCTTCTTCTCAGGCACTTTACACTCGCCTCGCAGGAGATGCTTTTCTCGCCCAACCCAGGACAGACCGAGTATCCTGACCAAAAGGTTAATTAAATTGGGTGTGTGTTGCACAAGTTCAAAGATACATTTTTTTTCCCCAAGGGAGAAGTCCTGGATGCCATTTCTCTAGCCTGTGAGAGGTCTATATATCAACAAGGAGTTAAAACATAAAAATAAAATCGTGCTGGCTGAGGTTACCACAAAGTTATCAAGCCGGGTCTTGCCAGAGCCATGGCAGCTGCTATATAATTTGGGGAGCACTTCGTCTTCCAACCGTGGGGGGGGGGGCTCCTGACTTCTCTCCTTGTATCTGCCTACTTAAAAAGGACCAGGATCCCTTTCCACACGGGTTAAAGAATATTGTTGGTGGCCAGGAAAGGCAAGGAGATGCAGATGCTATAGGCACTTGGGATTTGGGGAGGGGGTGGCAGGATGCTGCATGGACCCCCCTCTTGGAGTAGGCAGGACCTGCTGTGTGATCTTGGGCAAGGCCCTCAGCTTTCCCACCAATTAAACTGTGGGGAGAAAGGGGGCGCCGGTTGAAGATCAAGGATCCTTCTCAGTCTCTGGTTCTAAGATATAGGTCCAAGGACACCTGAGTGGCTTGGTCGGTATGCGTCCGACTTTGGCTCAAGTCATGAGCTCGCTGTCTGTGAGTTCGAGCCACATGTCCAACTCTGCACTGACAGCTCAGGGCCTGGAGCCTGCTTCAGATTCTGTGTCTCCCTCTCTCTCTCTCTCTCCCTCCCCTGCTCATTCTTATTCTCTCTCTCTCTTAATTTTTTTTTTGTTTTGTTTTATTTATTTCTGAGAGAGAGAGAAACAGCGTGAGTAGGGGAGGGTCAAAGAGAGGGCGAGACACAGAATCTGAAACAGGCTCCAGGCTCTGAGATAGCTGTCAGCACAGAATCTGACATGGGGCTCGAGCCCACGAACTATGAGATCATGGCCTCAGCCGAAGTTGGACGCTTAACCGACTGAGCCACCCAGGCGCCCCTCTCTCTCTCAAAAAGAAATAAACATTTTTAAAAATTTAAGATATAGGTCCAAATGGGCCCCAGGGCTATTTTCCTTCATGGTCTTTTGGGATGGAACCTCTGTCCCCACACAGCCATCGTGCCTATATCCTGTCTGCATTTCCAGTTGTGGCCCAAGGTCCAAACACATGAACTGCCTTTAGACCACAAAGCTCCCCAAATCACTGACATGCCCAAGCTGCAAAAGACAGTCTCTCTCTCTCTCTCTCTCTCTCTCTCACACACACACACACACACATGAAAACACGCACACATGTGCACGTGCCACAAAATCCTAGGGTCAGATACCATCCAGGCTGAGAGGTCACCAGGTCACCAGGCCCCGCTCACGTGGGATGCACACGAGCCCTCTGCCCCACATCCCAGCCTAGTGTTTGTCCAGCTCTGACTAAACGTCATGTGTGACTTGAATGCCATGTGTGGTACCACATATGAACTCCAGCACACTGTACCCTAACCACTTACTGCCCCTGTCCATCAAGACATCCTGCTAATGTCTCAAAGCCAGCAAGCACCAGGATCGAAACTGGATGTTGTCCTCAGCTTCCTCCCTGCCTTCCTCCTGTGTGTGCCGGCTCAGAAATCTGGCGCCACGAGCTAAAAACCCAGGACTTACTCCTGATTCCCCGCTCCCCCTCCAGTCCAGTCAGTCTCTGAGTCCTGACCTTCAACCTATGTCTCCAGTCAGTCCTGTCTCATTATCACTCACCTGTGTGATGATGTCAGCTTCCTAACTTAGCCTCCCTGCCTTCTGACTAGTCTCATCCCAATGATCCTCCGTGCTACCTGGCAGAGGGCTCTTCCTAAAGCCTTAGCTCGAATACGACACTCCTCTGCTTATAAATAAATGTGGACCTGAGTTGCACATATAACCCAAATCCAAATTCCATAGCACACCATTCAAAGCCTTGCCTGATCTGTCTGCAGATGCACGTGCAGTCCTGTGGACCATTTGCCTTCCATGCAGCCGTACCAAATGGCGCGCTATTCCCTGAACATTCTCTGTCCTTCCACACCCATGTCCTCCTCCATGCTCTGCCCTCTACTGATGACACCCCTCTTGGCATTAAAGAGATTAAAAGTAAAGATTCCCTGCCCTGTAGGAACCCACTTTCTAAAGCAGCCCTACCCACTATAGTAACTACTCACCAATAGACTGAGTGCATGCCATGTGGCTGATCCAAACTGAGTTGTGATGGTAGGTACAAAATACACACCAGAGTTCAAAAAAGAGGAAGAATATGCATTAGCTTGTTAACACTTTGTTTATATTGGTTACATGCTTCCAGTATTTTGGATCTATTGGGTTTAATACAGTATGTTATATTCAAATTTGTTAAAATTTATTTATTTTTAAAAGACAGACCATGAGCAGGGGAGAGACAGAGAGGGAGACACAGAATCCGAAGTGGGCTCAAGGCTCTGTGCTGACAGCTCAGACACGGGGCTCAAACTTCACAAGCCTGAGATCATGACTTGAGCCAAAGTCAGATGCTTAACCGACTGAGCCACCCAGGTGCTCCTACAGTATATTATATTTAAAACAATTTGGAGAGGAGGGCAGCGCCTGGGTGGCTCAGTCAGTTAAGCCTCTGACTTCAACTCAGATCATGATCAACAGTTCATGAGTTTGAACCCCACGTCGGGCTCAGTGTTGACAGCTTAGATTTTTTTAATGTTTATTTTTAAACAGAGTGCATGAGCAGGGGAGGGGCAGAGAGAAATGGGGACAGAGGATCCAAGTGGGCTCTGTGCTGACAACAGCAAGCCTGATTTGGGGCTCAAACTCACAAACCACGAGGTATGACCTGAGCTGTCTTACCTGAGCTGCTGAAGTCGGACACGTAACCAGCTGAGCCACCCAGGTACCCCAATACAGTATATAATTAAAAGTAATTTGGGGCGCCTGGGTGGCTTAGTCGGTTAAGCGTCCGACTTTCGCTTGGGTCATGATCTCGCGGCTTGTGGGTTCGAGCCCCGCGTCGGGCTCTGTGCTGACTGCCAACTCAGAGCTTGGAGCCTGTTTCAGTCTGTGACTCCCTCTCTCTCTGACCCTCCCCTGCTCACACTGTCTCTCTCTTTCCTAGAAATAAATAAAATATTTAAAAAAAAAAAAGTAATTTCCCCTGGGTTGGTTGGTTGGTTTTTATAAGCTCTACGCCCAACTTGGAGCTTGACCTCAGAACTCGAAGGGCAAGAGTCACATGCCCTACCGACTGAAGCAGCCAGGAGTCCCTACTTATTTCTTAAAGCATTTGTGACTTGCATGATGCATCTTTGGGACAGTATCGCAAGGCGCATAAACTCTGAAACAAGTGGTTGGAAGTCTAAGGTGGTGGGGGGGGATATAGGGTGCTGGAGGCACACGGTAGGTGGGCCCCCTCAGGCTTTCCAGCCGACCCACTGCCTGGGGGGACACCTGAGTCCAGCTGGCCTGCAGTGACAAGTGCTGCCTAAAGTAAGTACAGAAAGGAAGAGGAGGCAAATATCCAGATCTCAGCTCTCCCCCGCTTTCTCCAGGAAGCCATCCCTGACCACCCTGTCCCCTGCCCCCACCTGGGTTATGTCCTTCTTGGGGGGGGCCACAGTCCCCTCTGCTTCCCAGTCACAGCACCAATCAGTCTGCATGATCATGACCATCTGCTGCCCCTCCCCCACCCATGCGCCAAGGGCAGTGCCTTGCTTTCCTCATAGTGTGTCCCAGGGCTTGGTGCAGGAGGGACACCCCCAGCAAATGTTTGTTGAAAGTTGAATGAATTCCTTCATTCAACAAACAGTCACTGACCCCAAGTGACCTTCCTAGCTACAGCCTCCTCCAACCCCAAGCATCCTCAAACAACCCTCCCACCAACCCCATGTGCCCAGGCCCGTGATTGTAACAGTGGCTGGGTCTCACTGAGCCCCCACCATATGCCACATGGTACTTATGTAGGTTAATATCATTGCTTGTTCTCCATAATCCTGTGAGATGGGCTCCATATATGCCCATTCGTGTACAGATGAGGAACCGGAAGCTTGGAGAGATGGAGTGCTTGTCCAAGGCCCAAGGTCACAGAGTAGGTCTGGATGGAGCTGGCTTTCACAAATCCGCCCTCCAATTCCCAGCACTTCAGCCTAAGACAGGGGTTCTCCCGGGGACGGTCCCTGTTAATCACTCTCCATTCTCTCCTCTTCCCTTCCCTCCTTGTCCCTCCCCTTCTAGGTCTCCAGCCTGTGAGAGAGCTGAGTTTGACTCAGACCCCAGCAGCAGGGAGGGCCCCCGCCCCACACTCTGTGCAGAGGAAGGGCCTCCCCCCCCCAAATGCTGCCTAGGGCTGAGCACCCCACCCCCAGCTAGGGAAGGGAGGAGGCCGGGAAAGAGAAACCCACTGGGGCCTCTGGGGCACAGCCCTCGAGGAGCCCCGGTGTTTGGTTTCAATTAGGAGGACAAATTCCAGGAAGCCAGGCCAGTGCTGAGGGGGATGGGGGTGTGCAGAGCAGGGCTCAGAAGAGGAGGCTCCTGGAATCTGGCCTCAGGAAGAGGCTCCTGGAGGGCTGAGGGGCCCACTGGGGAAGAAGGCTGGCCCATAGAGCCCAGCTTGAGTCCCAGTCCACAGTTACCCACATACAGTGTGCTCTAAGTGGTGGAGATGGTGCGCCAGGCACCTGGCACAGAGTAGGTTCCCCAGGGCTCAGTAAATGGTGGCCAGCATTGCTTCTGTTGATGCTTACATTGTTCTAGAAATTCCAGCTGGGGGGGTGGTCGGCAGGGGAGCAGTGCCTGGTGGTTGACAATGCAACCCCACTGCATACCAAGCTGAGGGCTGGGCCCCCGGGAGCCCCAAGATGACCTAAGCTGAGAGTTCGCACACAGCCCAGGAGCTACAGGTACAAATAACTGTTACGTGGTGTGGCCGGCGTGAGAGCAGCAGCAAGAGCCGGGCCCTGGGAGGCTCAGAAGAGACTGGAAGATGCAGAGGGAAGAACTGTCCTCTGGCTTGTTCATGCTGGACTCCCCAGCTGCCAGCCCCATGCCTGGCACATAGGAAGTACTCAGTAGTTATTTGTTGAATTAATGGGCAGTGGACTCTTCTGGGAAAGTTCAGGGAAAGCTTCTTAGAAGGGGGGAGGGGAGGGTTGCATCTAAGCAGGGTTTCAGAAAATGAATCAAAGCTGAGAGACCAAGAAAAGAAGAAAGAGCATTCCAAGCAAAAGGAACAGATGACGCAGAGATGAGGCGGGACGGAGCGTGTGTGGTGAGGTATACACGGAGTCACTCAGTCAACGAGTATCGATGGCGTGCACCTGTGCTGGTCCGGGCACTGTGCTCAGCTGATGGCGGTGGCTGGACTGGAAGGGAATGAGCTCGGGCAGGGATCAGACCACCACCGGGACGGGGGGGCGAGGTCGGGCTCATTATCTTGCAAGGGAGTCATGAACTATGGGGAGGCCCGGAGGCGGGTCTATCTTCTGGGAAGTAACAGTGGCAATATAGGGCGAGCATGTGGGGTTAGAGGAGTCCAGAGCCGAGCTGGCACACGCCTGGGGACATCTAGCCAGGCAATAGCGGGGAGCACACTTGTGTCACAGCCCAAGGCTCGCTCTCCTGCGCCAGCACTGGGCCCAGCTCCTCTTCGACCAGCCCTATCCTGGATCAGCCTTACTGAATGACCTTGGATATGTCTCCTCCTCTCTCTGGACCAAAGGCCTTCAACTGATGCCAAGTGTCTCAAAGTGTGGGTCAGGTACACTGAGTGGCACGGCCTACAAGCTGGGCCACACAGATCAGGGACCCTCCATCTCATCTCAGGGAAGTTATTGCTTCTGACCATGTCAAGAAGAAAAGCCCAGTTTGAAACTGGTACATCTTTACAACCTCTCTAACACTTGCCAATCTCCCTTTAGAGAGAAGAGAGGCCTCTAGCAAGCAAGAGTATCTAAGCTAGAATTGCTTTGTTTTCCTTGGATTTTTTTTTTTTTATATTTATCTTCTGTTTTGGGAAAGCTAAACATTCAGAGTACAGATACAGATTCTTTTGTTAAAGTTTTGTAAAGTGAGTTAATTTAAAGAAAAACACTAAGCAGATGAGGTAAGCAGATACAGAAAAATCTTTTTCTTTTTAAATTTTTAATGTTTATTTTTTATTTTTGAGACAGAGAGAGACAGAGCGTGAGAGGAGGAGGGGTTGAGAGGGAGGGAGACACAGAATCTGAAACAGGCTCCAGGCTCTGAGCAGGCTCCAGGCTCTGAGCTGTCAGCACGGAGCCCGATGCGGGGCTTGAACTCACAAACTGTGAGATCATGACCTGAGCTGAAGTCAGATGCCCAACCGACTGAGCCACTCAGGCGCCCTATAGAAAATCTTAGAGGAGGTACCAATGACTGGAGGTTAGGGGAATTGTGGGTGGGGCACCTCTTACTCTTGGGTCTAACATGAACCGTTTTTCTAGGAAATCAACCTAGGGTCTCAGTGCTGATAGTCACTTTTTTTTTGGTCTTTTTTTTTTTTAATAACATTTATTTATTATTGAGAGACAGAGAGACAGTGAGTGAACAGGGGAGGGAAAGAGAGAAGGAAACAGAATCCGTTCCAGGCTCGAGGCTCTGAGCTGTCAGCATAAAGCCTAACATGCGGCTCGAACTCACTAACCCTGAGATCATGGCCTGAGCCAAAGTTGGATGCTTAACCAACTGAGCCACCCAAGTGGTCCCCCAAGGTTTTTTTCTAATGTTTATTTATTTATTTTTGAGAGAGAGAGAGCATGAGTGCGGAGGGGACAGAGGATCTGAGGCAGGCTCTGCACTGATAGCAGCAAGCCCCATGTTGGGCTCGAACTCATGAACTGTGGGATCATGACCTGAGCTTATGTCAGATGTTTAATCGACTGAGCCACTCAGGTATGCCCAGTTTTCTTTAAAGCAGGAGAAGATCAGAATTTCACCAGGCATTTCATGTTGGGATCAACTTTACTTCCCAAGGAATTCCCCTCAGCAAATTTCAATACTAGCTACAGCACCTTGGCCACATCCCCCATGACAAAGGAGGTCAGGGAAAGAAGGAACCCCAAGCTGGAGTAGCCAGTCTTGAGCCATTGTTAACCTCCTTCTCCTGATTCTGGGGGAGCTCTTGGAGGGAACTCTGGGACTCCCACCCCCCAGAGTCAAGAACAGCTGTCAGGAGGGCCCTTACCAAAACATCTTACTTTGCAGCCATTCGGGGTTTTGGGCCAGTGAAGGTGAGACCTCCGAGGTCCCCCTGCACCCCTGGAATAAAGGTGAAGCTCTTTGTGTGGCACTCAGGATTCTTCAATGACATCCGCAGTCTGTCTCTGCATCCCCTCTACCCGTCCGGTTCCAACCCTGGCTTCAAGCTCCTTTGTCACCATTTCTGGGGAGCCCTTTCTCAATCTCTCCAGTCCCTGCCCCCAGTCTGAGTCAGGGCCTCCTGTGGAATTCCAACTTCCTTAGCATCCCAGCCCCAAGCACCCTAGGTCATCATTGCCTCTTTGTGTGCCTCTTGTCCCCAAGGATGGGAAGACACTGTGTGTTTTGTCTCTATATCCTAGCACCCAACACAGGGGGGATGCTTGGGTTCAGCTTTGCTGGACTGAAGAGGATATATTTCAGTGCCCATGTGCTGTTATGGGTGCCTTTTACAGGCTTCCTCCTCTTCTGTTGGGTCTCCTGCAGGGAAAGGTGCCTGTGGAGAACAGAGAGGCGAGCGGGAAGGGGGGGGGAGCGGAGGGGGGGAAGGCCAACATCTAACACCAGGCAGATGTGGATTCAAATCCTGTTTAGCTGTTCAACTGATTTATCAGAGCCAGAGTATTCCCATGTATGAAAGGGGGATCCTAATCCCCACCACAGAGGTCGAGACAGTATGATGAATCAATGAGAAAATGTGAGAAAAACTACATCCACAGATCAGGTACACACTTGTCTATTAAATCATAGAAGTGTTAGAACTGTAGAAAGTGTGGAAACCTCAGATGCCCAGAGTAAATGGGAGCTAACTCATTTTGTCCAATGGACTGACCCAGGGAAAGCCCTCTACTTGAAGGGACTTTTGAGTGGGGCTTTGAAGGATGACTAGGAGCTCCCGCAAATAGTAAGAGGACATTGAGAGGGGATGGTTGAGAATCACTTAGGGAGAGTACTCTTGGCTTCAACATGGAGTAACAGCAAGAAAAACTTTAAGAAAAAAGGACTTCTCATCCCAAGTTTTGGACAGAATTCTAATCTAGAATTTGACTCAAAGTGCAAAATGGCCTAAGAAGGGTCAAGGGCCCCTTCATTATAAGTCAAAGGTCAACTGGTTCAACCCTCCATGACTAAGTCACCCAAGTCTGTGCTTCCTCTGTGCTAGAAGGGAGTTCTCCTTGAGTGAGTAGGGGAAGGAGACTCCCCCTGTTTCCTGGGTTCTTAGCCAACAGGCTGGGCTTCTGGCCAAGCAGCCCCTTCCCCCCTCTCCAGGAGCCTGACCCTCACCCTGCCTTGGTTCTTCACATCCCTCTGCAACCTTGACCCAGGGCAGTGATACCAGATTGGGCAATTAGCCCTTTTCCTGAGCTGGGGAGGGACAGAAGAAGCCAGGGTCCATTTTCTAGGTCAGAACTCCTCGCCCTTGCCCTTCCTCCCCTAGCCCATGTTTTTCTAAAACTAGACCTTGGAGAGAAGGAGAGGGACTGGGGGAAAGGCAGAGAGTGTGGATGCCTCTGTGCGTGTGACTGAATGTGCGTGTGTGTGTGTGTGTGTGTGCGCGCGCGCGCGAGCCTGTGTGGAGAGAGGAAGAGGGAGGGAGAGAGAACTGAGGCTGGGAGTGTGTGTATGGAGAGAGAGAGAGTGAGAAAGAGAGAGAGAGAGAGAGGGAACAGAGCCTGGAGTGTGTGTGTGTGGCTGTGTGACTGCATGACTGTGTGCTAGGGAGACTGTGGGGTGTGTGCGTGTGTGTGTGCGTTGTGTGTGTGGCACTCCAGCAGCAAGCTGTACCTTAAAGGTACAGACCCTGCCTCTGCCCTGCTCCCCTCCTCCTCCACCCCTAGCCAGAACCATGTTGCACCGCCATCGCTAGGAACCTAAGCAGGACCAGTCCCCAGGGACTCTCGCCAAGGGGAGAGAAGCAAAGAGAAGAGAACCTAGCCCTCTCGAACAGCCCCCTTCCCACGCTGAGGCTGGGAGCGCTCAGAAAGGGGTCCTACCGGAGGGAGGGAGGAGGAAAGGGCTTTATTCCGGAGGAAGGCAGGACCTCGCAGACAGAGGACTGGAGCCCTGGGAGGAGTGGAGGCCCAGCTCCGGGCCTTGACTGCTGGCTAGGGTCCCACCCCACTCACCATTTACTAGGGGTGGGGTCAGTGGAGGGAGGCCACAACCTCCACACCATTTTTGCAGGGCCTCCGGGGACAATGGCACACAACTGTGCAGCTGTCGGGGATGCAGAACCCTGAGGGTATGAGCGGTGGCCAGACGGCCGCAGGGGTCTCTGCTGCAGTCCAGGAGCCCCTACTCCAAGTCCTCGCTCTCAGGCGGCTGGGGCTGCCAGTGCAGGGAGCAAGGGCATCTGTTTTCCCCCCACAGCAACCTGCCCCTCCCCCACCCTACACCAAGGGAGGATCCGGGGAGGTGATGGGTGGAGCAGTGGGAAGCTAAGACCTGCTTTCTCCTCCCCACCACGGTCCGCGACTAGCTGTGTGACCCTGAACAGGTTCCTCACTCTCTCTGGGCTTCCTCTGCCTGCTCTATATAATGGAGGAGGTTGGGTTCCCAAGCGCTACCGACTTTCCCCTCTTCTGAGTCCTGTGACAGGCGTCGTGTGATGAGAACAGGCCTCCCTCGAAGAAAAGGATGAGAAATTACCCAACCCTGAATCCTCCCGGCCCTATCCCAGAGCCATAAAAAGCCTGTGCGCGGAAGCGTGCAGGAAAATCTCCTGGTCCAACCCCTCCATTCCAAAGTCAGGGAAACTGAGGCTGGGAGGGAGCGATCGAGGGAGTGATAAGCCCCACCTGCACATGGAGTGGGAGGCCAGGTCTGGACTGGAGCCCCAGCTCGAAGCGGCGAGCCAGAGGCCGGGTCGCCTAGGGAGCCGCCGGAGCCGGGCGGCCGGGAGGGAGGAGGAGGAGCCCCGGGCGCGCCCCTCCAGCCTTGGCCCCCGCGGGCCCCTTCCGGCCCCTCCCCCAGCCTGCGCACCGTCCCGCCACCTGCTCCCCCGCCCACCGGGGCGGGGCCGCCGCCCCCTCGTTCCCATGGCAACGCGCGGCCCCGTCCGGCCGCCTTGGCCTCCGGGCAGCAGTGCAGCCCATCTGGCCCCAAGCCCGTCCCAGCTGGGCCGCCTGGGGCCCCCCGTCGCCAGGCGCCCTCACAGCCCAACAGCGGTCTGAGAGCAGGGTAGGAGCGCCAGGCGTCGGGCACCTACCTATGCCACCACCTAGGCTGGCTGCTGGGCCCATCCTGGTGGGTCAGAAGCTGTACTCAAAGCCATCCAGGACCTCACTCCCTACCCTACCCCTGCCCCCACCACCCCAAATGTCCATTCAATGCAGCGGAAGGCAGCCTCTCAGGATTAGAGGCCAGCCTTTTGGAGCCAGCCACTCTGGTAGCAAATCCCCAAGCAGCGTGATCCTGGGCAATGTACTTCACCTATTGCCCATCTGAAATTGCAGATGATCATAGAACCTGTCTCATCTGGTGCTTCTGAAGGTTAAATGAGTCAATAAAGAAAAATACAAGGAGTCAGCGCTCAGTAAACACGGGCTATTATTATGAATGCAGGGGGCAAGTGGTAGCAGCAGCCAAAAAGGAGACCCTACCCAGCCTGGGAGCCACAGGGGTGGCTTCCTACTGGGGGGCCAAGCGGATGGAATCTTAGGGAGTAGCAGTTAGCCAGGAAACCCAAGGAAGAGGGAGGAGCAGCAAAGACACAGAGGTGAAAAATAGCAGGGGTGAGGGTGAGGAGGGGTGCCTGGGAGACTTACCAAGCCCCTCCACCTTCCTGGAGAGTGTAGGAAACCTTGGCTTTCAGTCAGAGAGCATGGAGACGGGAGCCACTGAAGGGCTGTTGTTGTTTTTTTTTTTAAATTTTTTTTTTAATGTTTTATTTCTAGGAGAGAGAGAGAGACAGCGTGAGCAGGGAGGTCAGAGAGGGAATCACAGACTCTGAAACAGGCTCCAGGCTTTGAGCTGGCAGTCAGCACAGAGCCCGATGCGGGGCTCGAACCCACGAACCGCGAGATCATGACCTAAGTGAAAGTCGGACGCTTAACCGACTAAGCCACTCAGGCGCCCCTGAAGAGTTTTGAATAGAGGCATGACCTGTCCCTTGTTTTCCTAAAGACCATTGTAGCTGTCATGTACGCTGTGGATTGGAGGGGGCCTGTGGTCCTTTTAGGAGATGATGAGGCTTCAACAAGGGGAGAAGCAAGGTCAATGGAAGATGGGAACAGATTCATGGCTATTAAGGAAGGAGACATGGCAGGATGGTGACCGATGGACTGGAAGTGGCTGGAAAGGGCAGAGTTGAGGATGGACCAGGACACTCGGGTGGCTGGCTTGAGACCTGGGAGTGTGGCAGGGCCAGTAGAGGGGCAGGTCTGGGGGTGGGAGGTGCTGCCCAGCTTGAGAACAGTAGAGTCTGGAGCCAAGAGGCAGAGACCTGGGCTGGAGAGACCATCATGGGGACATCAGTGCTGGGATGGTAACAAATCCTGCCAGGGTCTCAGAGCAGAGGGTAGGGGCCCCTCACAGGCCAGACAAGAGGATTTATGCTTCATGATTGGATTATAGGCTTCATTTTCCTGGAACTAAGTAGAATTGGTCCAAAAGAAATTCTGGACTTCTGACCCAAATTGTATATGTGCCATTATCTCTTTCTGAGGCTTGGGGGTTTGGGAAGGTTGTTTAGGGTGAGGGAGGGGTGAGAGAGTAGGAGATATCATGTTAGAGGCTCTTGGGTGGCTCAGTTGGTTGAGCATCCGACTTCGGCTCAGGTCATGATCTCACAGTCTGTGGGTTCAAGCCCCATGTCAGGCTCTGTGCTCACAGTTCAGAGCCTGGAGCCTGCTTCTGATTCTGTGTCTCCCTCTCTCTGACCCTTCCCCACTCATGCTCTGTCTCTCTCTCTGTCTCAAAAATAAATAAACATTAAAAAATATTTTAAAAAATAAGGAGATATCATGTTGTATTGACCCATCCCAGCTCTGTCCATTGCCAAGCATGTGGTCTTAGGCAAGTCTTCTTATGATGCCTCAGTTTCCTCACAGCGATCTATCTTGAAGGGTTACTGTAAGAAGGGCACAAAGCTCCCTGCATGGTCTCTCTGGCCTTCTTTATTAAACACACAAATTCTAGAAACTTCTCTAAAATCCAAGAACATGAATTTCCATGGATGGGTCTGGAAATCTGTAGGTGAAACTGGTCTATCATTGGGTCAAAGCCTCCAACTACCACCCTGGGACTCTGGCACTGGCCCCTCCACGAGGTGGCCCACCCTTCACCTTTGCAGCCTGGGGCCAGAGTCCAAGTGGCAGTCCTCTTGGTTGCCTGGGTAGCTCAGTTGGTAAGCATCTGGCTTTGGCTCGGGTCATGATCTCACGGTTCGTGAGTTCGAGACCCACACTGGGCTCTCTGCTGTCAGCACAGAGCCTGCTTTGGATCTTCTGTCTGCCCTCCCTGGTGCTCTCTGTCTGTCAAAAATAAATAAACAGGGACACCTGGGTGGCTTAGTCGGTTAAGCATCCGACTTCAGCTCAGGTCATGATCTCACGGTTTGTGGGTTCGAGCCTCGCATCGGGCTCTGTGCTGACAGCTAGCTCAGAGCCTGGAGCCTGTTTCAGATTCTGTGTCTCCCTCTCTCTCTGCTCCTCCCCTGCTCATGCTGCCTCTCTCTCTCTCAAAAATAAATAAATTTTTAAAAAATCAAAAAAATAAAAAATAAAATAAAAAAATAATAAAAAGAAACAGACAAATGGCAGGCCCCTTGCTGGTTCCTCCTTCTCTTCCCCCTGCTTCACGTCTACTGCAAAAGTCCTTGTGTGCAGACATGTGGACTCAGGCCCCCTGTCCAAGCTCCCAGGAACAGTGGCCCCCAAACAGCTTCCTTTTCCATCCCTCAGGCCTAAGGGTGCAGCACAGGCCACCGGGAGGATAGACTCAGGCCCTGGGGTTGGGCTTCGAGCCCTGTGGGCAGGGAACCCCAGGTGCCAGGCTCCTGGAGTACGATCTAGAATGAGAAACTCGGGCTCCGGGTGGCAGGTCCTCTTGGCCCCATTTACAAATTTACAGTCCACGCTGGAGCAGGGGTGGGGCAGGAGGAGGGCCTAGGAGAACCCTAGATAACACAGTCGGAGCAGGGGACCCGCTGCCCAGATCTGTGGGCCGCCCTGCCTCTGTTTCCACCTACTGGTGCCCAGCAGCCACAGCCTGGAGGCTGTAGCCATTCATTCATCTGCCTGCTCCCTGCCCGGCTGCCGTCACCTCAGCCTCCACCTCGGGCCTCTGCCGGGAACTGGAGGGTTCTGAGGCCTCCCACACAGCTACTTCGTGGGCCATCACAGCCCACGCATGCCCAGTCTCTGGCTTGTCACAGGAGATTATATGATTCTCTAAAACTGAGGAAACTGAGGCTCGGAGAAGGCGAAGGAGGAATTGTTATCACAGAGCACCTACTGGATGCCGCGTGCTGAGGTAGGTGATTTTAAAGACATGTGCACAACACTCCTGTCAAAATTATCCCCAGTTTTCCGGCGAGGACGGTGTGGCTCCTGAGGGAGGGAGAGGTCACTGGCCCAAAGGTCACCCAGCTGGGAGGAGGCAGAGTCAGAATATAGATGGGTCAGACTCCTGGGCCCAGACCCCAGGGACGCACAGGAGGCCTTCGGGAAGGCCTGCCAAGAGGAGCGGAGGGTGGTTGGAAACCTGGACCCACCAGGTCCTGTGAGGGCCATGGAATGTGAGGAATGTCCATCCCCAGGGGAGGGCCATGGGCAAGGTGACCTTTGGGAAGATAAAGTCAAATTCCAGTCCTAGCAGAGGTAGACCTGGGCTGGTGCTGCCAGGGACCAGAACCTGCTGCACCGGGGCATCAGCTCCCCCCGAACCCCTCCCTGAGCCGGTAATTACAACTGAGGCATGCGATGGGGGTGCACGCGGGGAGTCACCGCCACATGTCAGCCCCGGCTGTTCTCTCACCCGGAATCTCCTTCCCCCCACTCTGCCAGTGACACCTTAGCCACTATGCTTCTCAACCTGTCCCCGACTGTCACCTGAACATTTCCACTTGGGGGGCCCTGGGGAATGTCAACCATAACGTCCATAACTAAGCTCTCCATGCCCCTGACCCCCCATCCTCCCTGGGAGTACCACCTCCATGCCCCAACTTGGGAGCCTGCTTGCATTGCCTCTTCCTCATCCTTCTTATCCATCCAGACTCAGGCTCCTGTTTCTCCAGCCTCTCCCTGCTGCCTCTGGCCTCCAGCCTCAGACCCTCCAACCCCATCTCCCCATGGCAGCCAGGATAAGTTACCAGATGTGGCAAATAAAAATATAGGACTCTCAGTTAAATTTGAATTTCAAGGGCACCTGGGTGGTTCGGTCAGTTGAGCATCTAACTCTTGATTTCAGCTCAGGCCATGATCCCAGAGGCATGGAACTGAGCTCTGTATTAGACTCTGCACTGAGTGTGGAGCCTGCTTAAGATTCTCTCTCCCCTTACCCTCTCTTCAGTTCATGCGCTCTCTCTTTCTTAAAAAAAATAAAATAAGATAAATAGGGGTACCTATGTGGCTCAGTCAGTTAAGCATCCAGTTCTTTATTTTGGTGATGATCTTAGTTCCTGAGTTTGAGCCCCAAGTGGGGCTCTGCACTGATAGCAGGGTGGATAGGGGGAGACCGCTTGGGATTCTCTCTCTCTCTCTCTCTCTCTGCCCCTCCCCTGCTCATGTGCTTGCTCTCTCTCTCTGAAAATAAACAAATAAACATAAATAAATAAAATAAAATAAAAATAAATCAATTAAATAGACAAATAAATAAATTCGAATTTCAGATAAACAATGAATAATATTTTTAGTATAAGTATATCCTAAATGCTGCACGGGACATGCTTATGCTAAACAATTTTTTGTTGTCTATCTGAAACTTACAATCACCGGGCATCTTGTGTTTTAGCTGGCAACTCTAAGCCAGAGCGTACTTCATCTCTTAAAATTCCCCAGTGGTCCCGTGAGGCGTGGAGAATGGAGAAAACTCCCATGCTTGGAGCACTCCTCCCCCACCATTTTCCCACCTGTCACCAGCGACCATTCAAGTCTCAGAAATCACCTCCTCCAGGATGCCTTCTAGGTTAGGGGCTGCTCTGTGCAATGGGAGGCTTCCACACTTCCCTCATCAGAACCCCGAGTACACTGCTAGTCTCCTCTGCCAGTAAGAGCTCCGTGAGACCAGCATCTTGCCTTTCTGCTCACTGTGTTTTCTCTCCTCCGGCACCTTGCACGGCACCTAGAACGACTTGCTGTGGAGCCCTGAGTAAGCCCATTGCCTCCTCTGGCTCACAGTCTCCATCCATATGAGAAAGGCGACATGAAATGGTCTGAGTCCCCTTCCAGCTCTGATGGCTGCCCATGTCAGCCTGCCCCAGCACTTTGATCTTAGAGGTCCTGGACAGGGGTGACACAGGAGAGGACTCTGAGCCAAGCTTGGAAGACCGGCGGACCAGCTCCAGCTCTGCCTCTCTGCAGCCACTGACAGGTTCGCACCCTCTCTCAGCCCATCCTTTTTCTTCTGCCAGCTTCTGGACGTGTGGAGACGACACCACCTGCTGCAACTTGGTAAGGCTATTAGGAGTCTGAGGTCAGAAACGTAAGGCACACAGCACAGCGCCTGGGGCATCGGGGGCCCTCAAAACCACAAGATCCCTGCCCACTCTTCTCACTCAACTGGAAGGTGAACAACTCTGGAGGGGCTCAGGCAGTGGGGGCCGCAGAGCTCCAGGGGGAGGAGGGAGAAGCTGGGCTGGGAGCATTCAGGCAAGACTTTAAATCTGGTCTTCAATTTATTTATTTATTTATTTTTAAAGGGCCTGAGCATCTTCTGCGAGGAATCCATCCAGCCCGACAGAGACAACCTGAAGTCAGCCGTCAACACACTCAGTTGAGTGTGTTAAGTGTTCACCCTAAGTGCAAGGTGGGGGGACGTGGGGGTGTAGGTGGAGCAGACCCGGGAGACCTGGGTGCAAGGACATACCAATGTGTGGGACTTTGTCCAGCCCCAGAGCTCCCCTAATCTCTAGGCTCCCAGGGCCACCCCAAGTAAACAGCTTGAGGGAGAACAGGGTGCTCGCTGGCTTCAGGACAAAGCTCTTCCGCCACCCCTGGTCCAGCCTCCTCCAACCGGTGGGCTCACAAGATGCAGAAACCCTAGAAGGCTTATCCGGGGCTAGGACAGGCCCGTCCCCAGGCCCACTTCTGGTCTCATCTGAATGATTTGGGGTAAGGAGCAGGGGACGGTTCCTTCTAGGACAGGTCGTCCAGGGTCCTAGAGGGTGAGACTACAGTGCTATGAGCCTCCAGAAATGAACTCCTGCCCTTGAACAGAAATCTGAAGACCAGGCTCTCTCACACCGCTTCTGTCTCCTTCTTGGGCTCTTCTCCTCTTCTCTGTCCCTTCTCCTGCTTCCTTCCCTCTCCAGCTCCTTGCCTGTCCCCCCCGCCCCCACCCGATCTAGCTTCCCAGGCCCATTAGTCAGACTTGATCTGACCTCAAGACCAAAGAGCCAGGAAGAGGAGGGAGGCAGGGAGGAAGAAAGGAGGGGAGAGGGCGTTTCACCTGCGCAGGGACCTGGTCAGTGCTGGTCACCTTTGCCTCCCTTGTCTCCTAGACCTGCCCCCAGTCACCCTCCAAGCAGAACCTATCTTTAGGGGGACAACTCAGTCTCCGAGAGCACAGATGTTCTGACAGGCACCGCACAACTGTCAAGGAGCCCTCCTCCTCACTCTACAGCTCCAAGGTGACAACGGGGGAGCTTATCCTGACCCAGGAGGAAGAAGAGCCTCTCCCCTCGTCCTAAGGCTCCCAGTCCTAGAGAAGGTCAGTCAGGGAGGAAGCCAGTCAGGGCAGGTGGGAGGGCTGGCCTAGCCAGACCCTGTCCCAAACAGTCCAGGTAGCCTGAGGCAAGTCACTTCACCTTTCTGAAGATCCTTTTGTCTAGTTAAAATCTGGCCAGGAGTGACCTTTGCCCTCCAGGGAAAAGTGATAAGTGCCTTGGCTGGTAGCTAGGCTTGATTTTAAATTCTGGTTCTGCTTGTCCCTTGTGGAGTAGCTAGACGCAAGTCCCTTCTCACCGCTGTGCACTGCGGGTGATCAGGCCATCCATGTGGGGTTTTGCTGAAGGTTGGGCCCCTCAGAGGACTCCACAGCTGGTGCTCAAGGGGTGGAAAGAAATCGGATGAGAAAGCCTAGTGACCAACGGCTGTGCGGCCCAGCCTGAAAGGTTCCCATCGCCTTGCTATGGGACCAGGCTAGTGGCCCCCCCTTCACCCTCCCCCCGTGAGGCCAAAGCACTCTTGAGCCTGGGAGGGCAGACTAGAGACTCATGTCTGACCTCTTACCCTCTGTGATCCCCAGAGAGCACACCCTCACCGCATCTGACCATCCTGGCCTTTACATTACCCATCCTGCTCCATTCTTCCCCCTGCTGGCTCAGGGCGCTCTTCCCTCCCACCCCCAGTACAAAAGGGACATTTGACATTCTTTGTTCTGTGCAAGCTCATCCTCAGAGTGTGGGAGCCACCAGGCCTCCCCAGCTGGGACCCGCCACCTTCCCCCAAGGCCTGGCCCAGCTCAGCAAGAGCTCTGTGCTAGAGGAGAGGGAGGGAGGGGCCTCAAAGGAGAGTCCCAACCCCCACCATCGGAACTGGCAGGAAGGAAACCTGATGGGGGAGGGTGCCCCAGAGATTCTAACAGGGCTGCACTCACAGGACTTGTTTGAGATTGGGATAGAGGCTAACTTGAGGCTAAAACCAGTTTTTCTCCTGGCTCCCAGCTAGGGGTTCTTATCACTAACTAGGTTCTTAGTAAATGTTATTTATTTATTTTAAAATATCGTTTAATGTTTGTTTTATTTCTTAGGGGGAGAGAGAGAGAGAGACAGAGCATGAGTGGGGGAGGGGCAGAGAGAGAGGGAGACACAGTATCTGAAGCAGGCTCCAAGCAGAACCCAACACTGAACTCAAACTCCTGAATTGTGAGATCATGACCTGAGAGATCATGACCTGAGCCAAAGTTGGACTCTTAACCAACTGAGCCACCCAGGCGCCCCCTTAGTAAGTTTTAAAGAAACTGCTCCCAACTCTGCTGTGATTTCCTGTGTGACCTTGGATGAGTTCCTTTCCCTCTCTGGGCCTTGGTCTCCCCAGTAGGAAATGAAGAGACAGACCTAGAGGATCGCATATGAGAGACTTCCTGAGCCAGACCCTGGCCCAGTGCTGGAATACCAGAGACCAGCCACCCTCCCAGAATCTGATTCTAGGACTCCATCACAGAGGAGCATGAAACGATTTCTTGAGGGAAAAGTAATATGTTTCCTTGAAAGGAGGATCCCCCCAAGTGGACCTAGCCTCCTTACCCTCAAACTGATATAGCCCTGGACAACCTCCAAAGCTCTTTCCCTCCCCTTTGCTCTATCAATAAGCTTGTAAGACAGACGAGACCAAAACGTTTTTCTCCTTTTACAGAAAATAAGGCTGCAGGCTCCCAGAGGACAGGCCCCAACCCGCCCCGGGAGTGACACCTGAGCTCACTGGGGAAAGACAGATGGTGGATATTCTGGGTGAGCGCCCCACGTGAGCAAGGGAGAGGGCTCAGGACTACCTGAGGGGAGCAGAGAGAGGGGGCTGCAGGGTGTCGGCTAAGGAGTCTGTCCTCTGGGTACTGGGGAGCCACAGGAGACAGGTTCATGCCAAGCCTGTGTAGTCACTGCTGTTGTTGCACAGGGAATGGACGGCGGGCCCGACGGAGGCCAAGGGAGCCAGAACAGCTGTACACACAGGTAGCTTCTGACAAAGGGGCCAGGGAGCCTCACCAGGCCGTGAGGGAGGGGTTGCCGAGCAATTCCTCTCGGGGGAAAGAGGGGAAGTGAGCGGGGAGATGAAGCAGGGGAGAGGAAATGAAAGATTAAGTGCATAAAGGCCATAAAGCTCAGAAATGTCTAGGCCGGATGGATTCCCAGTTTATAGATACATTTGTGTTCAAGGATGCTTAGCCGGGCTGATACCCCAGTGAGAGCAGCCACACAAGGAGGCAGAGGGGATACCGGGCTGGAAGGGACCCCTCAGGCCCCTGACCTAGTCTCTTGCTCCCCTCTCCCCATTCCCAAGCTGCCCCCAACTCCTCTGGCTGACGGCCCAGCTGGAAGCAATTGTGGGAGCCTCCAGCCCAGAGAGCTGCATCCCACAAAGGGCCCTGGTAAATAGCAGCCCACACCCCAGACGGCCTGCACACACACACCCCTCCTTCGCAGCCCCCTGCCCGGAAATTTAAAACAACTGCTCAACATAGTCTTAAATCCTCCAGGAAGGAGCTCCGGTAAGAAGGCCAGGCAGGAAGCACGAGGCTGGCCAAGGCCCTGCCTGGAACTCCCTTTCTCCCCAGCTCCCACCCTGAACTCCCCTGAAATACCACCCCCCAAAGCCTTGCTGTGGGCCGCTCAGCCCCTGGAGTTCCTGTGCCAGTGTTCCCTGCAGGGCACTGTAGCTGCCACTCATCAGTAGACTGTGAGTACCCTGTGCACAGGACAGTCTTGTCCCTGGCTTGTCCCAGCACTCGGTCTGTCTGCAAATGCATAATGTATGAATAAATGAATGAATAAATGGAGCCACTAGGTGACCCTGAGCTGTCAGTCTGCTCTTGGGGCCTCAGTCTCCTCATCTATCAAATGGGCATGATAACTTTTACCCTGTCTACTTCCCAGAGGTGTGAGAGCTGAAGAACCTTTGTGCAAGTGTTACTTTATTTTATTTTATTTTATTTATTATTATTGGTTTTTTAAAAAATATTTATTTTTGAGAGACACACACAGAGCATGAGCGGGGCAGGGGCAGAGAAAGAGGGAGACACAGAATCTGAAGCAGGTTCCAGGCTGAGCTGTCAGCACAGAGCCTGATGCGAGGCTTGAACCCACAGACCACGAAATCATGACCTAAGCCGAAGTGGGCTGCTCAACTGAGCCACCCAGGTGCCCCAGTGTGCAAGTGTTTTAGCAACTGCAAAGCTGGCTTGCCTTCCTGGCCTTGGTTTGCTCCTCTGTAAAATGAGGGTCCCTCCCAGCTTTGAAATTTGGAGACTTTAGCCAGTGCTCCTTAAATACCTGCTGGGCATTCCAGGAAGGGCAGAGGGTTCAGTGTCAGGAAATAGAGGCCTGGCCAGGCTTCAGACAGCCACTCTTTCAGCTCTGAAGTGGCCCCTGACTCACTGTATGATCTCTGGGCCTCAGTTTTCTTCTCTGTAAAATGGGAGTGGGTGGACACAGAATGTCTAAAGCGGCCTCTAACACTGGAGCTCTGGGATGACAGGACATTATCCAGAGGGCAATGGGGAGCCACTGATAACTTTGAGCAGGAGAGCAGCATGATCCCAGTCATGTTTCAGAGCGCCCGTGCTGTCAGAAGGGCAGGGAGGCCGGAGCCTGGAGGCCTGAAGAGGCAATAGAAAGCAGCAGCCTGTGTGCCCCTCCCCACGCTGCACCCATGCCTGGACTGCTCTGCCCCTTCCCCGGGCCCCTGCTTTTTCAAAATCACCCATCTAAGACATAGTTCAGGGAGCACTTCCTCCCTAAGGTCTTCCCAGCTTGGCTCTGATGCAGTTACTTCCTCTGCCCTGCGGTTTCCCAGCTCTTTGTATCTCCATCCCCGGCCCAGTGTGGAGTAGTGGTGTGTGTGTATGTGTGTGCACAGGCGTGCGTGCGTATTCTCTCCCGGGCTGTGAGCTCCGGAGCTCCCCCCATCCCCATATCATCTCTACCCCTGGCTACCCCCTGACCTGGCCCAGATGAGGTGCTCAGTACATGCATGCAGAGTGCCGGGGGTGAAAGAGTGTCCTATGCTGAGTCCACCGCAGGATAGGAGACTGGGCTCCAGCCCCAGCTTAACTGCTAATACTCCTGTGACCTTGGGCGAGGTACTTCTCCTTTCTGGACCAAGGTCCTTTTTTGGCCAAATAGGAACTACCCTGATTATTCATTCTTGAGTCAGGACTCTGACAGGAGGGGGCATCCTTAGGCCTTTTCCTGGACATGCCCCCTCACCGTTTCCTTGGCAGTGCCCTGCATTAAGGCACACTGTGACTGGCGATTCCAGAACCCAAGCTCCTGACAACCTCATCCGTGGGTCCTGCACAGTGCTGTGCACAGAGGGGTGCTCCACAGGCCTGCATAAAGAACCATTTGTCCACTCCACAGCCCCAAGAGAGGGAACCCGGTGAGATCTCCATGAACAGGGAGGTGCACCAATGGCAGCGCTTTGCAAGAGGCAGGGAGCACGCAGTGCCCAACCCCAGCTGCAGTGCGGCCTCTGTCCCCACACCCCTCCTGCCCAGCCATCCTCCTGGGGCTAGCTGGGCTGACCTCCCCTGAGAGATATGGGGAAGGGGTGCTGTCAGCCCCCAAAGCAGATGGATCTTTAGCCAGCACTACTCTGCCCCAGGCAAGCCCGGCCTGAATCTCAGCCAGAACCCCCCTTCCACTCCCCCGCCCCCATGGGCTGGGACAGACCTCAGCCAGCAGGCCTCCCAGCTTTGATCAATACAGGGCAGGCAGCCAAGGCGGCTGCAGGCTCCATCCTCCCAGGAGGCCCCAGGCTCTGCTGGGGTCACATGGGGGAGGGGCCCCAGCAGCAGCCAGGCTCCGGGGCCCTGGGGGCGGGGCGGGGCGTGGAAGCAGGAAAGGCAGGCATCGCTCAGGCAGTCATTCACCCCTTCTTCACCTGCCCGCTTATCCGGTGGTGCACAGATATCTGGGGAGCAGCAGTTTTGCCCCAGGCACTGGCCTTGACCCTGGGGCACAGGGAAGAGAAGACGCAGCTCTTGTGAAACTGATTTTCTAGTCTGGGAGAGAGCCGGCTGAGGAGGAATGAAACAAACAAACATAAGAGGCAGTTTCTAAAGGTGATACATACAAAATAGGGTAAGGCGACATCTCACACACGGTGACCGGGGAAGAGGCCAAGGTGGATAACGTCTGAGCCGAGGCTCAGGTGATGAAGAGATCACCAGGCTGGCCCGGTCGGATCCCCAGAAGCAAACACTAAGGAGAGGTGCGTGCAGGAACCTTCTGGGGGCTTGCCCTTGGCCCCCACACCTCTGGGCACCTGTGGCCACCTGCGGGTGAGGGAGGGAAGCAGGGCAGAGTGATGGAAGGAGTTGGGCTACGCTGAAGTCACACCAAAGGCCTCAGCTGACCCTCCACGCATCAAGAAGCAAAGAGAACCTTTCCAGGTTGTTCAAGGTCCAGGCAGGAGGCCTGGCCTTTGTACCTGCACATTGTACCAGCCGATGGGCACCTGCCCACAGGAAGGGGCAAGACTTTGGGCAAGCCAGCTGTCTTCGGAGGAGGCATTCCAACAGTCTCAGCTGAGAGCAGATGGGAGATTGAGCCCTTCAGCCCCAAATGGGGACCTGGGTGGCACCCGTCAGCATCTAGGAGGTACACTATGATTTGGAAGAAGAACGTGCCAGATAGAGGAGCAGCAAATGGGAAGCCTTGAGGTAGAAACGAGCTTAGCCTGAAGAAGGCCAGCATAGTGGAGAGTGCTGAGTGAGGGAGAGTCACAGGACAGTGGTCAGCGAGTAGGCAAAGGCCATCCTAGAAGGGACTGTGAACCAAGGGGCTTTATTCTAGGTGTGAAGGGCCATCCATAGGGCCTTAAGAGAAGAGTGATCTGATAGCTCCCTATTAACACTACCCTGGCTTCTGGGTGAAGTAGGGGAGGGGGGAGGGAGAGCAGTGGAAGGCCATGGGAGGAGCCCAGGTGAGAAGATTCTAGATTAATCTTGGCTGCTGTAGAGATGCCTCCAGTGTCCTGTCGGGGATATTCAAGCAGACAAATTTTACTTTTCACCAACCTTAAGATCCTGAAATCTTGTGGCTTGGGGAAGAAACCTCAGAGATCCCTGGTTCCTCTCCCCAACCTGGGCAGAAAGCCCTTTCCCAAAGCTGGTGGTTACTGACCAGGCGGCCCAGTGCTGTGCCCCATAGGGGCTGAGGAGCTCACTTCCCTCACGGATCACTCTGCTGGAAAGTTCTGAGAGCTGCCTCTTTGTAGCTGTTTGCAGGGCCCCCCGTTCTGCTCTGGGCCACACTAACCACATCTGTTCCCTCTGCCCCAGTAGCCCCCAAGAGGTGACGACACGCTCCCGTCTCCACTCCCACCCGCTATCTTGTCTGATAATGATCTCAGATGATGCCCCCTCCCTACCTCAAGCCTGGTTCCTTGCCAGCCCACCAATTTATTGCTACGACATGCATCTGATTCTGCAAAGGTATGGAGGAAAGTTATTCTGTAGAAGTTGTAAGAGGAAAATATTTTCTTCTTTAAAAAAATTTTTGTGTATGTTGGGGGGTGCTTCAGTGGCCCAGTTGGTTAAGCGTCAGATTTAGCTCAAATCATGATCCCACAGTTTGTGGGTTCAAGCCCCACGTCAGGCTCTGTGCTGACACCTCAGAGCCTGGAGCCTGCTTTAGATTCTGTGTCTCCCTCTCTCTCTGCCCCTCCCCTGCTTATGCTCTCTCTCTCTCTCTCTCAAAGATAAATAAACATTAAAAACATTTTTTTAAATATATTTTCTTCTGAGGCCTGACATACGTGGAGGTATACCCAGACTAGGAATTAGAACAGGTGGGTTCTAACCTGCCTATGCGCCTCTGGACCAATCTCTTGCCCTTTCTGGGCTTCGTTTCTACTCTGTAAAAGAGGCTGGCCAGCGGGGGGGTGGGGTAGAGGGGTGGGGGTGAGGCATTTAAAAGCTGAACCAAAATATTGGGAGTTCGTTTGTAGATCTGCCCTTGTTCTTTCTTTAAAATCTGAGCCAAGGGATATTCTCATTTCTTTTCCTGTGACTCCCAGCTTCCAACTCTTGGAGCTAAGAAGGTCGCAGAAGTCTAACCAACGGCTCCTGCTCTGTGCCACCTGCTTTGCTGACCTGTGTTTCAGCGTCTCCATCAGCTGATTACCTCTACCTCCAGAGCTTGTACACCTCCAGACATAGGGAGCTCACTATCTTGAGAAAGTTCTTCAGTGAAACACAAAGATTCTATAAGTAACACAGTGGCTCTTGTCTTACTTCGGGTCACAGCTCACCCATTCATTCATTCATTCATTCATATTTTCATTCATTCAATAATATTTATTGAGCCTCCATTAGATGAAGCAGGGCACTCATAGCCAAAGATTGGAGGAAAATTATAAATATAAAAGTAGTTTATGGTGGTGCCTGGGTGGCTCAGTTGGTTAGGCATCTGACTTCGGCTCAGTTCAGAATCTCACAGTTAGTGAGTTTGAGCCCTGTATCAGGCTCTGTGCTGACAGCTCAGAGCCTGGAGCCTGCTTTGGATTTTGTGTCTCCCTCTCTCTCTGCTCCTCCTCCACTCATGCTCTGTTTCTCAAAAATAAATAAATGTTTTAATAATTAAAAAAATAAAAATAAAGGTAGTTTATGCTCTGAGCAATTATACTTTGGCCAGCATTGTACAAAGCACTGCATATAAGCCACCTCCGCTAATTGTCACAGTCACCTCCCTCTTTACAAATGAACAAACTGAGGGTTAGGGAGTATGGGAGACCGGGTCCCAGTAGGAAAGAGGGCAACTGAAGGGCTTCTTGCAGAGTTGAATAAAGGGACTGTTTACACAGGTGTGAAAAGAGTTAAGGAAACCTACAAGGGATGGCCGGGTGCCCTAAGGTTAGCAACAGCAGGGAGACCGAGCCACCTATAGAGCCGAAGGGAAAAGAAGTGACAAGATTGTCAGGAGCACTTGGTGAAGCTAGGGTTGTGAAAGAGGGAGCCATGACGGGAGCCATGGCTGCAGAGAATGGGGGTAGGAGGAGAGGAGTTAATAGCCTTTCCTCTGGCTCCTGCTGGTACTTCCCTGTGATTGAATCCACATGGAATCAATAGGTGAGGTTTTTCAGGTGATATGGTCCACTGAGGTCAGGCTTCTGGGCACACCAAGGTAAAAGGAACAGGGCTTAGTGGGAGTGGGCAAAGGGAATAACCAATCCAGAGTTAGCAGATTTGTCTGCGGTCTCAAGTCAGGAAGTCGTAGAGCCATAGAAATAAAGACAGAGTGATTCGTGTGCTGTATTCAAAATTTAAGAGCAGGAAGGAGGGACACCTGGGTGGCTCTGTCGGTTGAGAGTCTGACTTGGGCTCAGGTCATGATCTCACTGCTTGTGAGTTAGAGCCCCGCGTCGGGCTCTGTGCTGACAGCCTGGAGCCTGCTTCAGGTTCTGTGTCTCTCTTTTCCTCTGCCCCTCCCCTGCTCATGCTCTGTCTCTGTCTCTCAAAAATAATCATTAAAAAAAAAAAAAGGAATGAAGAAGGGAGTCATGGGTGGGTTTAGAAGGGTCTGGAGGATAGGCAGGAGTTTGTGGGACAAGATAGGGGAAATGACATTCCAAAAAGGCAGGAACACCACCTGTTGGGCAAGAATGAGCCATTCCCCGGGGCTGGAGAGAGCTGGGAAGGTTCCAGAAACCTCTGGGGGGAGGCTGGGGCAGGAGCTTGGAAGTGTTACTATTGGAATAAGATAAAGCCACTACTCATCCATTAATTTACTTTAAATATGTATTGATTGGGCTTCTGCCTGTTGCCAGGGACTGTGCTAGGAGTTGGGGTTACAGCCACAAAAAGTGCAGTTGCAGGACTGTGCAGTCATGGTCCTGATGTTTTGGAGCTTATGGTCTAGGAGGGGATGGTGGAAGCTGCATGATGAACTAATGACAGCGGGAATCAGCGCTCTGAAGACAAATCTGGATGTTCTCCTATAAGCAATGGGAGACACTGATGGACATTGATAGTTTAAACTTTTTAATGTTTTTTTTTTTTAATTGAGGCATAGCTTACAAATAGAAGATTGACCAGATCTTAAGTATACTGCTTGATGAATTGTAACCACCACTCAGAACAAGACTCAAAACATTTCCAGGGTGCCTGGGTGGCTCAGTCGGTTGAGTGACTGACTTCAGCTCGGGTCATGATCCCATAGCTCATGGGTTCGAGCCCCGCATCAGGCTCTGTACTGACAGCTCAGAGCCTGGAGCTTGCTTCTGATTCTGTGTCTCCCTCTCTCTGCCTCCTTCCCTGCTCATGCTCTGTCTCTCTCTCTTTCAAAATTAAATAAACGTTAAAAAAATTAAAAAGGCTCAAAACATTTCCAGTGCCCAGAAGGCTTTTTCATGCCTCCCTCAGCTGTACCCCCCCAACAAAGTAACCACCATGTTGATTTTTATCACCATGTATTCATTTTGCCTGTTTTGAACCCCATGTAAATAGAATGATATAGTATGTACTTGTTTATGCCTGTCCTCTTTTGCCCTACATTTTGCCCAAGAGATTCATCTGTGTTATGGCTTGTGGCATTGTCTTTTCTTACCCATGGCTATATAATCCACTGTGTGTGTGTGTGTGTGTGTGTGTGAATACACATATTTTTTATTTATCCATTCAACTGTTAATGGACATTTGGGTTGCTTCTAATTTTTGGCTATTATAAATAATGCTGTCACAAATATTCTTGTACATTGTTTTTGGTGAGCATATGCACACTCATTTCTGTTGCATACGTATCCAGGAGTGGAATTCCTGAAATGTACTAAATACTGCCAATTTTCCGAAGTATGGTATCAATTTATACACCTACTAACAACATATGGGAGTTCCAGTTGCTCCACATCCTTGCAAACCATGAAAATGTTGGTCCAGTTCATTTTAGCCATTTTGGTAAGTGTATAACAATATCTCATTATAGTTTAAAATTGCATTTCATTAGGGCACCTGGCTGGCTCAGTCAGAAGAGCCCATGGCTCTCGATCCAAGGGTCTTGATTTCAAGTCCCATATCGAATGCAGAGTTTACCAAAGAAAATACATTTTTAAAACTTTAAAAAAAGGAAATTTTTTTTTCAGGAAAATTTTCAGGAATTTTTCAGGAAAATTTCAGGAAATTTTCATTTCACTGATAAGTAATGATGCAGCACACCTTTCTAGATGCTTATTGATCATTGTGAAGTGTCTGCTTAAGTCTTTTATTTTTTTTAAATAATGGGTTGCCTGGTATGTTTTCTTGATGCACGAGGTCTTTAAATATTCTAGGTTTATGTCCCTTGTTGGATATCTGTATTGCAAATATCTTCTCCCAGGCTGTGGCATACCTTTCAGTCTCTCTTTCTTTTTTTCAATGTTTATTTAATTTAGAGAGAGCACAAGCAGGGGAAGGGCAGAGAGAGGGGGAGAGAGGATCCAAAGTGGCCTTGGCACTGACAGCAACGAGCCCAATGTGGGGCTCAAACTCATGAACTTCCAGACCATGACCTGAGCCGAAGTCAGACACTCAACTGACTGAGCAATCCAAGCACCCCCCCTTTTCATTCTCTTTTCATTCTCTCAAGTGGTATCTTTTTAAAAATTATATTTCTTTGCTATTTTTTTATTTACATCCAAGTTAGTTAGCATATAGTGCTATAATGATTTCAGGAGAAGAGTCCAGTGATTCAACCTCTACAGTTGCAGTGCTCCTCCCAAGTACCCTCCCTAATGCCCTTTGCCCATTTAGCCCATCCCCCCACCCACAACCCCTCCAGCAGCCCTCAGTTTGCTCTCTGTATTTAAGAGTCTTGTATATTTTGTCCCCCTCCTTTTTATATTATTTTTGCTTCCCTTCCCTTATGTCCATCTGTTTTGTTTCTTAAATCCTGCATGTGAGGGAAGTCATATGATATTTATTTTTCTCTGACTGACTAATTTCACTTAGCATAATGCACTCTAGTTCCATCCACGTTGTTGCAAAAGGCAAGATTTCATTCTTTTTTATTGCCAAGCAATATTTCATTATATATAAGTATGTGCACATATATATACATGCACATCTTCTTTATCCATTCATCTGTCAATGGACATTTGTGCTCTTTCCATACTTTGGCTATTGTCAATAGCACTGCTATAAACATTGGGGTGCATATACCCTTTGAATACCTAGTAGTGCAATTGCTGAGCCACAGAGTAGTTCTATTTTTAACTTTTTGAGGAATCTCCACACTGTTTTCCAGAGTGGCTGCACCAGTTTGCATTCCCACCAGCAGTGCAAAAGAAATCCTCTAATTGGGGTGTCTGGGTGGTTCAGTTGGTTAAGTGTCCGACTTCAGCTCAGGTCATGATCTCCTGGTTTGTGAGTTCGAGCCCTACGTCAGGCTCTGTGCTGACAGCTCTGAGCCTGGAGTCTGCTTCCAATTCTGTGTCTTCCCCCCATCTCTCTGCCCCTCTCCTGCTTGCCCTCTCTCTATCTCTCTCAAAGATAAACATTAAAAATAGAAATCCTCTAATATATACATTTTTAAGTTTTTACTTATTTATTTTTTAGTAATCCCTACATCCAAGACAGGGCTCAAACTCATGACCTTAAGATCAAGAGTCACACACTACCAACTGGGGCAGAGGGCACCCCTCTTAGTGTTATCTTTTGATGAATGAAAGTTCTTCATTATTTTTTAAAAATCTTAATGTTAATGACATTCAATTCCTTTATCTTTTATCTTTTCAATTTTTTCCCTTATGGTTGATTTTTTGATGAGTATGTGATATGAATAATATGAATAAAAAAATCTTTGCCTACCTCAAGGTGATAAGATTCTCCTATGTATTCTTCTAGAAACTTTATTGTTCTTTTTTTTCACACTTAGAACTCTGAGAGTTGTAAATGGTGGGCACCTGGCTGGCTCAGTCAGTAGAGTATGTGACTCTTGATCTTGAGGTTGTGAGGTCAAGACCCATGTTGGACATGGAGCCTACAAAAAAAAAAAAAAAAAGAGTTGTGTATGGCATGAGTAAGAGTCAAGATGCCTCTCCCTCAAATTTCCAGCATCAGTTTTTGAAAATACTCTTTTCCCTCCAATGAATTGTGGTGATATTTTTTTCATATATCAAGTGATAATATATGTGTGAGTCTATTTCTAGGCTCTCTATTCTGTATCATTGGTTTACTTGTCTACTCCATGCCAGTGCTATATTGTCTTAATTGTAAAATTTTATAATAAGTTTTTTTTTAATTTATTTATTTATCTTGAGAGAGAGATAACAAGCAAGGGAGGGGAGGCAGGGCAGAGAGAGAGGGAGAGAGAGAATCCCAAGCAGGCTCAGCACTGAGCAGAGCCCAATTCCGGGTTTGATTTGGGGCTCAAACTCACGAACTGTGAGATCATGACCTGAGCCAAAATCAAGTCAGATGCTTAACCGACTGAGCCACCCAGGTGGCCCGTATAGTGAGTTTTTATATATAGTAGTATAACTCCTCAGGCTTTGTTTTTTCCAACAATGCACTGTTTAGTTTCTTTGCATTTTCATATAAATTTTAGAATCGGGCATTAACTAAAAAATCTATTGAAATTTTTACTGAAATTGCATTGAGCCTATAAGGGCAATTTGAGAAGAATTGATATCTTTACAACATTGAATCTTCCAATTCACGAACATGGTATATCCTTTCTCTCCTTATTTATTGAGCAATTGTTTTACTTCCTGCAGCCATATTTAAAGTTTACAGAATAAGGGTCTTATACATATTACATTTATTCCTGATGAGTTTTTTAAGTTTATTTATTTATTTTGAGAGAGGGAGAGAATGAGCACACAAGCAGGAAAGGGGCAGAAGAGAGAGAGAGAGAGAGAGAGAGAATCCCAAGCAGGCCCCCAGCTGACAGTGCAGAGCCAGATGCGTGGCTTGAACTCATGAACCATGAGATCATGACCTAAGCTGAAACCAAGAGACCAAGAATCAGAGGCTTAACTGACTGAGCTACCCAAGCACCCTTATTCCTGAGTGTTTTTTTTGGTGCTGTTGTAAATAGTATTATTTTCTAATTGTTTGCTGCCAATATATAAAAATATAATTATTTTTGTATGTTGTCTTTACACTTAGCAACTTTGTTGAATTAATTCTAATACTTTATTTAGGAGTAACTTTGGGGATACCTGGGTGGCTCAGTTGGCTAAGCAGCTGACCCTTGATTTCGGCTCAGGTCATGATCTCATGGTTTGTGAGTTCAAACCCCATGTCGGGCTCTGCACTGACAGTGTGAAACCTACTTAGGCTTCTCTCCCTCCCTCTCTCTCTGACCCTCACCCTCTCACATTCTCCTTCCCCTCTCTTTCTTTCTCTCCAAATAAATAAATAAAAAATTAAATTAAAAAATAGAACAGGAGCACCTGGGTGGCTCAGTTGGTTGAACATCTGACTTCAGCTTAGGTCATCGTCTGGAGGTTCAAGAGTTTGAGCCCCACATAGGGCTTGCCGCTGTCAGTGTGGAACCCACTTCAGATCTTCTGTCCCCTTCTCTAGGGCTCTCCCCTCTCATGCACTCACGCTCTCTCTCAAAAATAAACAAATGTTAAAGAAAAAAAGAACAGGGATGTCTGGGTGGCTCATTCAGTTAAGCGTCTGACTCTTGATTTTGGCTCAGGTCATGATCTCATGATTTGTGGGCTCGAGCCCCACATTAGGCTCTGTGACTGGTGGGGCAGGGCTTGCTTGGGATTCCCCCTCTCTCTGCCCTTTCCCCACTTGCACCCTCTCTCTCTCAAAATAAATACATAAACTTTAAAAAAATAGAACAAAAGAATCTTTAAAAAAGAAAGAAAGGACTCTATGGGGCTTTTTTTTAAGATTTTATTTTTAAGTAACCTCTATACTCAACGTGGGGCTCAAACTCACAACCCCGAGATCAAGAGTTATATGTGCTCCATCCACAGAGCCCGACAGGCGCCCCTTTCTATTGCTTTTTCTTGCTTTACTGTCCTTTCCAGGATCACTAGTACTAATGGCTGAACAAAAATTGTACGATAGGACATTCTTGCTTTGTTCCTTCCATCGGAAAGAAAATGTTTGATGCTTCACATTAAATATAATCTTAGCTATAGGATTTTTGTGGATATCCTTTCTTAGATTAAAGAAGGTCCCTTCCATTGCTAGTTTGCTGTGAGTTTTGTTATAACTGGTATTGAATGTTATTAAGTGTCCTTTTCTCTATCTATTGAAATGATCATATTTATCTTATTCTGTGAATGTAACAAATTCTATTGATCTATTTTATTTTATTATTTTTTAATTAAAAATTTTTAAACATTTATTTATTTTTGAGACAGAAAGGGACAGAGCAAGAGAGGTGGAGGGGAAGAGAGAGAGGGAGACACGGAATCTGAAAGAGGCTCCAGGCTCTGAGTTGTCAGCACAGAGCCTGATGCGGAGCTTGAACCCGTGGACCATGGGCTCATGACCTGAGCCAAAGCCGGATGCTTAACTGACTGAGCCACCCAGGTGCCCCTATATTGATCTATTTTAGGGTATTAAACTAACCTTGAATTTCTAGAGTAAGCCTCATTTGGTCATACCCACATCCCACTCTGCAGCTTGGGTCAGAGTAAGCAAGACTGGAGGCAGTGAGCAAGGCCAATGCAAAGGGCCTGGGAAGGGGAGGAGGACCTAGACTAGGGTAGAGGCTGTGATGAGTTAAAGATACTCTGAGAGGGTGGAGTGGGCAGAACTCAGTGACGAATGAGATTTGAGGCCCATAGAGAATAAGGGCTTCTGGTCTGAGCATCTAAGTAGGTGAGAGAGGTGTCATCTTCCAGGAAGGGGACTATAAGTCTGGGCTGACAGTGAATGATCATTCTCTCTGATGTATTACACATCTCCAGTGAGGCTGTCCCAGAGACAGGTGGCAATGCAGGGCAAGAACTTTCGAGAAGGTGATAGAAGCCTTGAGAACAGAGAACCTGGCCTGGGGACAGACTGCAGACCGAAGAGTAGAGAGCCCCCAAAGGAGCCTTCGGGAAGCCCCCAGTTAAGAGACAGGTTGAAGGTGAAAAGCCAGGGAAGAAGATGTAGAAAAGACCAGGCAGAAAGGAGGAAGGAAATCCAGGAGTCTAGGAGATCAAGGAGGCCATGGAAGATCACATTCCAAGGAGAGAGAGTGCTCCTCTGCTATGTCCTTCTGCATCTCCCCATTGCCCACAGCTTAACCCATAACATGGCTCTAGTCCTCCATGATCTGACCCCTCATCAAGCTCCACAGCATCTTGCCTCCCTCTGCATCTCACTCGGGGCTTTTAGTTTCCAGCCACAGAATCCACTCAGGCACGTGACAGCGGACACGGGGTGTATTACAAGTTGGGTGGCTCCGAGGACCGCCAGGAGGATGAGAGGAGCGCGCTCGGTGGAAAACATCACTTCTAGGAACGAACAGCAGAGCTGCCATTGGACAATGTGCTGTCACTGTCCCTACCCCAGCCCAGCAGCAAATGCCAGAAACTCGGCCCGAGTGGTGACGGCTACTGCTGTGTCACAAGCACCAAGGCCACGTGTGCAATAGGGATTCAACCTGCAACCCATGCTACCCCCAGCCAGATGCGCGCGGCCCACCTGCCCCAGCAAGGCGCCACCTCATGTTGCTCCGTCCTGAATCAGAGGCCTGGACAAGGGCACAGGCAGACCCTATGTCACAGGTCTGCCTTCCGCTTGCAGAGAAGCTTCTGTCTTCTGTCCTGGGAAGGCGGGACTCACCAGGGAGAATCACCCCAAATACAAAGAACAAAGTCTATTCAGATAAAGATAGATTTTTAAAAATCTCTTTTACGGTTTCCCTGAGTGGCTTTGACAACTGTTTTTACTTCTCTGTGTCTCAGTTCCCTCATCTATAAAATGGGGATACTAATGTCTCACTCCTCCTGGGCGGGTGTGAGAAGTACGTTTGTAAGTTTGTGGAAGTGTCTGGCGTAGGGTTGGCCCTCAGAAAATGGGTCCCTTCTTGCCCTGAGCCAAACACTAATGTTTCTTTACTCTCCTTCCAGTCTTCCCCCACAGCCAGTCTCCCTACCCAGTCCGCTCCTCCTCCCCTTTTATGACACATAGCAAAATCCAGGTGCTTTTATAAATGCTTCCTTAAGGGCGCCTGGGTGGCTCAGACGGTTAAGCGCCCGACTTCGGCTCAGGTCATGATCTCACGTTCGTGGGTTCGAGCCCCGCGTCGGGCTCTGTGCTGACTGCCAGCTCAGAGCCTGGAGCCTGCTTCGGATTCTGTGTCTCCCTCTCTCTCTGGCCCTCCCCTGCTCACGCTGTCTCTCTCTCTCTCTCAGAAATAAATATAAACATTAAAAACGTTAAAAATAAATAAATGCTTACTTAATTCATTGGAACCAAAAAAGTAACTTAAGAAACTAACTCACCAGGGTGAAGCGATGTCAGTGTCAGTAGCTGGGCAGAGGGCGTAGCAACACTCAAGCCTTCCAGGGATGTTCACACCATCCACGTGCAAAGCCACGCGCAGGACTGCAGGCACCGCCATTATTCCCATATCTTTCTGAAAAGGGGAGTGTATTTTCTTCAGTAAATGCTTTTTCTTCTAGAAGCGCTAGGGCAGCGTGGTGGCCACCTATACTGTTTTGCCTGTTCAGCATTCATGCCCCTTCTTTAGTGACAAAGCCTGTATTTCCTTTTAGGAACTCACTCTCTCTTACTCTTGGTTCCAGTGAGGCTGAGACCTCAGGCAGCCTGGCTTGATCAAAGCCTTCTATGGCCGTGGGCTCAATGGTTGGACCTTAGGTGGTCACATGATCCATGTCAGCCAATGAGAGCAAGACCTGGGATTCGTGGCAGTTACCAGGAGAAAGATGCTGCTTTTTCATGGGGATTATCAAATGGTAGAACATAAGCCTGGAACCATCCGTGGCCATCTTTGAGGCTTTCTATGGGAAGGTCCTGTCTGTGAAGGAAGCCAGCACCAAAGAAAGCAGAACCAAAAGTTAGAAACACAGATTTAATAGCGGTATTTGAGGCTCTGGACCCAGCCAGGTCTGAAGCCAGCACTACTCCTGGGCTTTTCAGCTACATATGCCAAAAAATGTCCTGCTTTGAGTAAGCCACTTTGAATTAGGTTTCTGTCAGATCCAAATTAAGTCACTAGGTGTGGGAATCTTTTTCTATCTCAAAAATCACATTAGGAAAAAGCAACTTAACAAAGTGGTGATAGTGGCAGTCGCCACAGAGAGCCCCAGGGGGTTTGTGGGACAGGGCTGGGCAGCAGAATCACTTTTTACATATGTTTTTTTTTTTAATGCTTTATTTATTTCTGAGAGAGAGAGAGACAGCATGAGCAGGGGAGGGTCAGAGAGAGAGAGAGAGATACAGAATCTAAAACAGGCTCCAAGCTCTGAGCTAGATGTCAGCACAGAGCCTGACACGGGGCTTGAACCCACAAACCGTGAGATCATGACTTGAGCTGAAGCTGGATGCTCAACCGACTGAGCCACCCAGGTGTCCCTACATATGTATAAAGACACTTAAAAAAATTTTTTTAACCATTGGGGGCACCTGGGTGGCTCAAGTCATTTAAAAATCTGGCTCTTGGTTTCAGTTCAGGTCATAATCTCATAGTCTGTGAGTTTGAGCCCCACGTCAAGCTTCTCACTGACAGTGCAGAGCCTGCTTGGAATTCTCTCTCCCCTCTCCGCCCCTCTCCCCTCAAAATAAATAAATAAAATTTAAAAAATATTGAGGGGTGCCTGAGTGGCTCAGTCTGTTAAGCATCCAACTTCAGCTCAGGTCATGATCTCACTGCTTGTGGGTTCGTGCCCTGCATCTGGCTCTTTGCTGACAGCTCAGAGCCTGGAGCCTGCTTCCAATTCTGTGTTTCCCTCTCTCTCTCTGCCTCTCCCCCCTGCCTCTCCCTTGCTCACACACTCTCTCAAAAAAATAAACATTAAAAAATTAAATTTTTTTAAATCATTGGAATGTATTTTCCATTTAAAAAATTCAATCATTTACATTCAAGCCATGTGACTTGTTATTTAAAGAACAATGGAAACAATTGCTCACTTACCTAAACACATATACTTACTTCTTAATTAGAGTATGTCATTTTAGAAAATTTGAAAAGCAGCAAAATATTGTAAAGAAGAAAAGCCCAAGCATCTATAACCCCATCATGAATTTTTTTTGGTCTTTCACTGCTTTTCATGTTTTTGTTGTTGTTGTTCTGTCTTATTTAATTCCTACAGCAGCCCTATGAGGTGAGTACTACCAGTGCCCCATTTTACAGAGGATAAAACTGACTTCTAGAGAGAAGTGACTTACTCAAATTCAGAGCTACTAACCAATGTGTATATCACACACAGACACACACATCATACAACATAAATTGGGGGGGAAATGTCTCATACTATATAAGTACTTTATTTTTTAATGTTTATTTATTTTTGAGAGACGGAGAGAGAGAGAGAGCATGCACACACACACACATGTGCAAGCAGGGGAGAGGCAGAGAGAGAGAGAGAGAGACAGAGAATCCCAGGCAGGCTCTGTGCTGTCAGTGCAGAGGCCAATATGGGGCTCAGTCTCCTGAACCATGGGCTCGTGACCCGAGCTGAAATCAAGAATTGGGCACTTAACACAACGAGCCGCCCAGGAGCCCCAGTATATTACATTCTTATGTTTTTCACTTAAAATTATATCATAAACATTTCTCGTAACATTGACTATTTCTTTAAAATAGGATTATTAATGGCCATAAAATATTCTGTAATTTGAGGCATTATTAATTTATCTAATCACCACCTTTGGCTCTTCCAACTGTGTCGCTGTTTCCTTCTTATTAACTTCTTGTGATAAAGTCTCTAGCATGTGAATATTCAGTTCCCTGGTTATTTGTTCAGGTTAACCCCCAGAAGTGGAGTTACCGGGTCACAGAGCGTGAGATCCTCCTGGCACGGGTTGCCACCTCGCTCTCCAGAAGGGCCAGTTCCGGTTAGTCCCAGCAGCATCGGTGCGCATGCCCAGACCACCACATCTTCACTGGCGCTGGTCGCCGTTTTACTCACCTGCCCACCTCACCCCTTTCCATGACACAATGAGCACTTACCCTTCTGTGTAGAATGTACAATTCTCAGAGACGGACAGAACGGCAGGCTTCAGAGTCTCCTGTGACTTTTGTCTTTATCATTTGCAGTCTGGGACCTGCAATGGGCATGGGCATGGGTCCTCATTATAAGCCTCACTCATAAGTTGGAAACGAAGACTCTCTCTTGGTAAAGAAAATGCAATCCTGGTTGAATAAATGGAAGAAGTAATTGGGAACATAGGGGACTATGAAGTTTCCAGCAAAGTGTGCGCTCAGGGACATACATGTCTAAACTGAATGCCAGTCAGAATCAAGAGTTTAACATAAAAGTGCTGGAGGAAAACGTCAGTGAATTCATTCATAACCCAGGAATGGGCTCAGACTTTCAGGTATGGCTTTAAGCTAGAAACTATTAAAGATGTGAATGAGGGGCGCCTGGGTGGCTCAGTTGGTTAAGCGTCCGTTTTCGGCTCAGGTCATGATCTCACGGTTTGTGAGTTAGAGCCCCGCATTGGGCTCTGTGCTGACAGCTCAGAGCCTGGAGCCTACTTCAGATTCTGTGTCTCCCTCTCTCTCTGCTCCTCCCCCACTCATGCTCTGTCTCTCTCTCTCTCTCTCTCTCTCTCTCTCTCAAAAATAAATAAACTTAAAAAAATTTTTTTTAAAAAGACATGAAAAATTTGAGAACATAAAAAACTATGAATTTCCATATGGCAAAAATTTTAAAAAAACAAAAAAATATAATTAATATATATTATATGTACATATGTCAATATGCATGCTTATGTATATGTATGTTGTCCATGTATTAATGCACACGTATATAGAAACTATTATAACTCATAAATGTCACATTTCATTAAAATATAAATATTTTTGTAACTTGATATGACTAACAGACATAAATGCAGATAAAGGATACAAATAAGCTGTTTGCTGAAAAAACAAATACAAATGGTCAATAAACACAGTAAAAAGATGAGCAACCTCCCTTATAATTAAATTAATCACTGTAAATTAAACCAAAGAGATATCAGATTGTCCAAACTGTCAATGAGATGTCAGGCTGTCAAGATGAAAAAGACTGCTAGGACGCTGACAGGAGGAAAGCTAGCGGCAACATTCATACGCTCTTAGTGACTGTGTCAATGGGCGTCATAATTTCGGAAGGTAATTTGTTCAGCAATGCTATCCAATACTCTGATGCTGTTAAAAAGAATGAGACACACCTTTGTGTCACGTGAAAAGGGGTCTAGGATGTACTGGTGAGATAAAACAGCAAGGCACAAGGCACAGTATATATAGCATGAACTTATTTGTTAGAAGTGAAAAGGATATATACACGAATGTGTTCAGAGGGATGTGGAAAACATTTGGAGGGCCACACAGGAAACTGCTCACTGTAAGCTGGCCAACTATTAAGGCTCCCTGAGAAGGCTTAGGTGGGAAGAAAAGAGTTTACTTTCCACTCTTTTTGTACTGCTTGAACTGTTTTTATGGCACACACGTTTTATTTATTTATTTATTTATTTATTTATTTATTTATTTATTTATTTTTACGTTTATTCATTTTTTGAGAGAGACACAGAGCACGAGTGGAGGGTGGGCAGAGAGAGAGGGAGACACAGAATCTGAAGTAGGCTCCAAGCTCTGAGCTATCAGCACAGAGCCCGACATGTGGCTCAAACCCACAAACCATGAGCATCGGACTTTGGCTCAGGTCATAATCTTGCAGATCATGAATTCGAGCCCTGTATTGGGCTCTCTGCTGCCAGTGCTGATCCTGCTTCGGAACTTCTATGCCTCCCTCTTTTTGCCCCTCACCTGCTCTCTCTCTCTCAAAAATAAACAAACATTAAAAAAAAAACATTAAAAAATTATATATATATATATATCTATAGGGGCACCTGGGTGGCTCACTTGGTTAGGCGCCTTGACTTCAGCTCAGGTCATGATCTCCCAGTGCTGGAGTTCAACCCTCTGCACTGACAGCTCAGACCCTGGAGCCTGCTTCAGATCCTGTCTCCCTCTCTCTGCCCCTCCCCCACTCACACTCTGTCTCCCTTTCAAAAATAAAAGTAAAAGCATAAAAAAATTTAAAAAAATATATATATATATGTACATAAATATGGGTGGCCTGGGTGGCTCAGTTGGTTGAGTGTCTGACTTTGGCTCGGGTCAGGATCTCCAGGTTCGTGGATTTGAGTGCCGTGTGGGGCTCCCTGCTGTCAGCACAGAGCCCACTTTGGATCCTCTGTCCCCTCTCTCTGCTCCTCTGCTGTTGGTTCTCTCTCTCTCAAAATAAATAAGTAAACTTAAAAAAATTAAATATATAAAAATGCACATTCAATAATGTTCTTTCCCAAATGAACTTCTCAATGGCTCGCCTTTTCCTGTAGGATCAGGTACAAATTCCCTGGCTGCCTCCCTTCATTACCTGTCACTCAGTCTCCTAACGCACCATGTTATTTTACACTCCTGGAATTTTCCTGTGCTGATTCTTAGTCTGCTGTTCCTTATTCCCTGTCCACTGTCCAGATGCTCCTCTTCCTCCTTCAAGATCCACCCAGGCACTTCCTCCTCTAGCCAGCCTTTCTGGATTTCCCATGATAAAATACTCGCTCCAATGTACACCCCTCTATCTTAGCTCTCATGATTTCCTATTAAACTTTATATTTGTCTCTGTCAGCTTTATTAGACTTGGGGCTCCACTGAGGGCACAGGTACCCAGCATCTGAGCTTAGTTAATGCTCCTAAAATAAAAAATAAAGGAACACTTCACTTGATGCATCTTTGTTCCACCAGTTTCTCTTTACTTGCCACGATGTCTTCTTACCCAGCCTTTTTTCCATAATTTCCTAAAAGTGATATCTGATCAGTATCTCTGGCACTATCTCTGTTGAGGAAAGCTGGCAGATCCACGTGCGTGCGTGCACACACACACACACACAATTATACTCAAATGCTTCAATTACAATGTAATTCCATCCTGTGCCCATACACTCATGAAACTCCTTACCCAGGGTCAACCTAGGTCCAACCAGACCCACTCTCACATGCTGTACCTTGAAGACTTTTTCTCAGCCCAAGAGCACATCCATCAAGGGCTTTTGATGAGATACAGGCTGTCTTTGCTGTTCTCCGACACGAGCACCTGGACACTCTTGCTGTTGGGGTTCAAATGCTCTCCCAGAAGCAGTGGGAGGCCACACCCTCAGAAGACAGCTTCAGCCGTCGGATTTTATCAAGGGATCTTTGAAGAGATACTACGGACAATGTTGTGTTCCTTTCTCCACAATAGTTTTTTTTTTTTAATGTTTTTTTTAAATTTTTTTATTTCTAGGAGAGAGAGAGAGACAGTGCGAGCAGGAGAGGGTCAGAGAGAGAGGGAGTCACAGACTGAAACAGGCTCCAGGCTCTGAGCTGGCAGTCAGCACAGAGCCCGACACGGGGCTCGAACCCACGAACCGCGAGATCATGACCTAAGCGAAAGTCAGACGCTTAACCGACTAAGCCACCCAGGCGCCCCTCTCCACAATAGTTTTTGAGTTTGCTCTCTACGATGGCATGTGCTACATCCACCAACATTTTTTTGGACTTAAGCAGCAGAAACTGGCTATGACTAATGTGAGCCCAAAAGGAACTCACTGGAAGGCTGTGGTGTGGCTTGTAGAGAATAGCTGGAAAGCTATTTTCCAATATTCTTGGAAAGAATAGCTGGCCATTAGGCCTTGCAGAGAATGTGGGGAGAAGGGGTTTGGAGGTCCAGGCAGCAGGACACAGCAGCCTTTTAAGAAAGCCCGTGCAAGACGTCTCTTGGGCCCTGCCTCACATCTTCTCAGGCCCCCTGGGCTGCCACTGTGGTCTCTTCTGCACAGGTTTTGACCCAGTTTGCACTGACAGTGCTCCACCTCACAATGAGACGTGCTGCAGCCTCTCGCTTCTGCCCCCAACTTCTCTGTGGCCGCTACCTGAGGTGCCTGTGGGAGCCTACAGGCCACGCGTCGTGGGCAACCCCTGGATGTGGGGGGGTCTGTCCTTTCCCAGTGGGGTCAGGAGCCATTGCACACTGGCTTCTCCCTTCACATCTGACCATCCCCTCTTGCAGACCATTCTGAGACTCACAATTTACTCTTCAGAAGTTTTCAGTGGTCTGGAACATCCATCATAATAACCCTTGGGTTAGATTTCTCTTCCCAGTTCCTCTCTCCTGCTCCCTGGAATTACTTCCCCCCCAAACACTTTCTGCACAGAAGCCCTAGCTCAGGCCCTCAGTTCAAGGACGTCCAGACTAAGACAAAAATTGATTACATTGTGAGACAAGTCAAGGTTCAGATTCCAAGGAGACTATTTAATTGTCCAGGCTTGGATCGGGGCCCATATTTTAGCCAAACTGATGGTAGACCACCCCCTCCACCCCAAAGGCTCTGTCCAGTGTTTTGGGGATGGTTCACCAAAGCCGGTCATGGCAGCTCTCTGAAGGAAGGCAATTGCCCTTCTCTGTGCTTGGTGCCACCACCACCCCCAGACACCCCAGCCTGAACCCTGGGAGGGAGCCCCACGCCCCTCTTCTCCATCACAGTCCGGTGCTCACCCTGCCTGGCAACTCGGCCTCTTCCACGCTCCTTTGACTTTCTCCTGCTCCCTACCTCACTGCCCTTGCCCATCAGTATTCCACCTAATTTCCTTGCGCTCACTTTCACATGCGCTCTCTGTCTCTTTCTCGGTCTCTCTTTCCTACAAATTGTTCGTAGCTATTAGAGTGATTTTCTGAATGCCGATTTGAACAAATCACTTGGCTGTTTAAAACTCTTGGCCGGGACAACTGACTAGCTCTGTAGAGAAAGCATGCGACTCCTAATCATGGGGTCAATAGTTCAAGCCCCATGTGTGGAGTAGAGTTTAGTTAAAATAAAATAAATTAGGGGCGACTGGGTGGCTCAGTTGGTTGAGCGTCTGACTTCGGCTTAGGTCATGATCTCACGGTTTGTGGGTTCGAGCCCCTGCACCGGCCTCTGTGCTGACAGCTTGGAGCCTGGAACCTGCTTGGGATTCTGTGTCTCCCTCTGTCTGTGTCTCTCCCCTACCTGTGCTCTGGCTCTGTCTCTCTCTAAAACAAAATATAAACATTAAAATAAAATAAATTAAAAAAATAAAATGCCAGTTCCCTCTTGCCCTCAGGAGGAAGCCCTTGAACCTTCAATGGCATAATCTTGTCATGACCTGGGTCTACTGGCCTCTCTGTTGTCAGCCCTCCTCCCCATATGCAGCTTCACCTGAAGCCATACTAAGATACAGGCCATACTCTCTCATCTATTCCTGGTACCTGGGATGCTCTTTTGGGATTGTTAGCATGTTTTTCAGCTGCAAGTAACAGAACCCCCGAATGCAAACAGGCTTACACAATCAAGAAACACATGGTCTCACTTGGCATAGAGGCAAGATGGGCCTCAAGCACCGTACACGCAACAAAAACGTTGAGGAGGCAGCTCATTTTGTCTCTTTTCTCTGCCACCACTGGGATCAGATTCAGTTGAACCTGATTGAATCCCTTCTGGATTAAAAGTAGACGGCAGTAAATTCAATCTTCACTCCTACACATGACAATGTCCACAGGTAGAAAAAGAAACCATGTCTAGTGTCATTTTATTTGATGCTTGAAAGTTTTCCTCAGAACCCCCCTAGCGGACTTCCCCTCAGCTCACATTGGCCAGGATTGGCTGCATGCTCATTCCTTTTTTCTTTTTTTTTTTTTAATGTTTATTTTTGAGAGGAGGGGAGGGGCAGAGAGAGAGGGAGACACAGAATGCGAAGCAAGCTCTGAGCTGTCAGCACAGAGCCCGACGCAGGGCTTGAACTCATGAACCGTGAGAACATGACCTGAGCCGGAGCCAGATGCTCAATGGACTGAGCCACCCAGCTCCCCATCATATGCCCATTCTTAAACCAGTTACCAGCGATGGCAATAGGATAATGTTTGGTGGAAGGAATGCAGGGTTTGGGAGGGGTGTGCAGTCAGCCTCCATGACTTTGACACCTACCCTCTCCATTTATTGAGCTAATTATTTCAAAACTCAAGTGCTACATCCTCTGGAAAGTTGCCAAAAAGAAACATGCCTCCTCTTACAGTGTCTATCCACCAGCACCAGCACCAGCACCTCTGCCCCCAGAAATGTGAACTCTTTCACAGCAAGGAGCAGGGTGCAGGAGCTTGTTGAAAATTTCTGTAATTAAACTATTCTTTAAATCAAAATGTATCGTATCATGTGCACTGTCTACAACCAGCTTTTTTCCATTTCACAATATACTATAAAAATCTTTCCATTGTATTGTATCAGTTTAAAATATAGTTACATAATATTTCATAGTATTGGTGTACTGTACCAATCCCTGTGGGTCATTGGTCAGTTTGGATTGTTTGCAGTTTTGCAGCATTGTAAACAATGTTGCAGTAAGCTTCCTTTCACATAGATGTTGGACAACTGTATTTGCCCCTATGATAAATCCCTACAAGTATGTGGTTTAAAAAAACAGATGGTTGCAAATTCTTTGATACTCCTCTCATCAAGAGGTGTGGTCTACTTGCAAATGACATATCAGATAAAGGGTTAATATCCAGAATCTATAAGGAACTCACCAAACTACACGCCCGAAAAGCAAACAACCCAGTGAAGAAATGGGCAGAAGATATGAACAGACACTTCTCCAAAGAGGACATCCAGATGGCCAACAGACACATGAAACGATGCTCAGCATCGCTCCTCATCAGGGAAATACAAATCAAAACCACACTGAGATACCACCTCACGCCAGTCAGAGTGGCTAAAATGAGCCAATCAGAGAACTCTAGATGCTGGCGAGGATGTGGAGAAACGGGCACCCTCCTACACTGTTGGTGGGAATGTAAACTGGTACAGCCCCTCTGGAAAACAGTGTGGTGGTTCCTAAGGAAACTAACAATAGAACTCCCCTATGACCCAGCAATAGCACTGCTAGGAATTTACCCAAGGGATACAGAAATGCTGATGCATAGGAGCACATGTACCCCAATGTTCATAGCAGCACTCTCCACAATAGCTAAAACGTGGAAAGAGCCTAAGTGTCCATCAACAGATGAATGGATCAAGAAGATGTGGTTTATCTATACCATGGAATACTACATGGCAATGAGAAACAATGAAATCTAGCCATGTGTAGCAACATGGATGGACCTTGAGGGCGTTATGCTGAGTGAAATAAGTCAGGCAGAGAGGGACAAATATCATATGTTTGCACGTATAGGAGGATTAGGAGGAACTTGACGGAGGAACAAGGGGGAGAAGAAGGGGGAAATGGTGGGGAAAAGGGAGAGAGGCAAACCATGAGAGACTCTTGAATGCTGACAAAAACTGAGGACTGATGGATGTGGGGGGGAGGAGGGATGGGCATGGAGGAGGACACTTGCAGGGATGAGCACTGGGTGTTATGTGAAAACTAACTTGACAATAAACTATTTGTAAAAAAAAAAAAAAAAAGAGGTGTGGTCTACATTCCCTTCCCTGAATTCTGGGTGAAATTGTGCGGCTTTGACCACTAGAGTACAGTGGAAGTGACAGTTCGTGCCTCAAAGGCAAGTTCACAAAATTTCATGTATCTTATGCCCCAGATTTTGGAAATTCTCTTCCTCAGGATTTTCCCTTTCGAAACCAGATGACATGCAGTCAAGTGCCCAAGTCACAGTCCTAGCTGAACTCAACTTTTGAGTCATTGTAGCCTAGGCACCAGATGTGTGAGAGAAGAAATCTCCAGAAGATTCCAGCCTCTAGCTGTTGGAGTCTTGCCAGCTGAGTGCCCAGACACCCCTGTGCATAGAACAACCACCCCTCCTGTGCCCTGTCTAAGGTCCCCAGAATCCCAGAGCATGATACAAGAGCTGTTGTTTACACCAATAAGTTTAGGGTAGTTGGTTATGCAACAATAGCACCTAGAAAACTGAGAATTTCTCTTACAAATAGTATATGCATTTTTAAAAAGTTTATTTTGACAGAGAGAGAGAGTGAGAGAGGGAGACAGAGAATTCCAAGCAGGCTCTGCGATGCCAGTGCAGAGCCCCATGTGGGGCTCAAACCCAAGAACCATGAGATCATGACCTGAGCTGAACCCAAGAGTCAGAAGCTCAACCGACTGAGCCACCCAGGCACCCCAATAGTATACATATTTTAAACCTTTTGATTCTAAGTTATATTTCATTAAATTTTTATAACTCAATTCAAGAACATTGTTGCCTCCTTTGGGAGACTGCCTCCATGACACAGCAAGGAAGGTGTGTATCTGGGCTGTTACCTTGAGCAAGTTTACCAAGATGTTTACTGAAGATTGGGTTCCCTAGAAAGAAACTCGACTTTGAGCTTTGTGGCCCACAGTTTATTGTGAAGTGCTCTTGGAAGGTGAGCCCGTAAGGAAGGTAGGAAGGCAGGATTGATTGGGGGCAGAAGCAGACCAGCAATGTGGCTGTAATGGAAGCCTCGGCTGATCCTACAGAGAGCCATGAAGCTGGTCTAGCCCTTTGGAGATGTCCCAAAATAAGGCAGAGTAACAGGCACTTCAACTCCACCTTAGCCACCTTTGGGAGGGGGTGTAATAACATTGGGTGAGGACCCCTGCAGCAATATTCCAAGCAGCTTAGGATGGGTGGGTTAGCCTTGAAGAGGAAACCTGGGTGAGGACCAGAGTGTCCACTACAGTCCACCCCTTGCACTGTCCTGATTCATTTGCTGCCATGAAGTTTGACCCGTGTGGGAATCACTTCTCCAGGATTCTAGTTGGCTTTGTATTCTGGGAAACTTGAAAGGTTAGTGGGATGAACTACAGCACTAGCTGCAGAAGTTGACTTCACGGCCATTAACTGATATGGTGATCAGCCTTCAACCACCTAATCTAGAGTTCCTTCCCTTTTTGCCAGCATCTCTTCTCATCTAGGCAGCTTTCCTGGCAGAGAACCAGACCCTTAACCACAAAGGGTTTGAGCCCCTTGTTACCATGGTCTGCTTGCCTAGTCCATGTGCCATTAAAACTGGGACACCAGTAGTACATAGAACACCCTCGTGGATCGTCTGAGAATGACACATCTTCTCCTCTGCTCTTATTGCTTAACCACATGGCTGTAACTTCTCCTTTAAAAATTTTTTTTATTATTATTATTTTATTATTTTATTTTTTTTAAACATAGAATATTTTTATTTTTATTTATTTTATTTATTTATTTTTTAAATGTTTTATTTATTTCTAGGAGAGAGAGAGACAGCGTGAACGGGGGAGGGTCAGAGAGAGAGGGAGTCACAGACTGAAACAGGCTCCAGGCTCCGAGCTGGCAGTCAGCACAGAGCCCGACGCGGGGCTCGAACCCACGAACCGCGAGATCATGACCTAAGCGAAAGTCGGATGCTTAACCGACTAAGCCACCCAGGCGCCCCAATTTTTTTTTATTTTTAGTTTTTGGAGGGAGGTGGGAAGCAGAATGCAAGTGGGGGAGGAACAGAGACAGAGGGAGACACAGAATCCAAAGCAGGCTCCAGGCTCTGAGCTATCAGCACCAGCGCCCGATGCAGGGCTCGAATCCATGAACCCCGAGCTTATGACCTGAGCCAAATTCAGACGCTTAACCGACTGAGCCACCCAGATGCACCTGTAACTCCTCCTTTTGACCAAAGTCAATTACCTCTGATAGTATGGGGATTCTTTTTCTTGCTGATGGTCTCTTAGCTCAAGGAGTTCAAAGTAAACAGGGAGCAACCATGGTTTAAAGTTCATTGGAACTCTTAGTGTGTCCCTTGATGGGAACATTACCCTTTTGGGACCTCTAGACCCTCAGAGTGGGTGTAGAAATCTCCTCTCAAAGCAGGTATAACTTTGGATGCAGTAGTTCCTTCCAACCAAAAGCAATTTCCAGGGAGGAATACTACTGCAAATTCAGCATCCCAAATTCTCAGGAACTGTGGGATGAATGCATTGGTCCAGGAGAGGGAATCTCAGTGAATCACAGCCACAGAATCTGCTGCAGCATCTGAGATTTGCTTTCCTTCCCAGGAAATGGGAATAACAATGGCTTACTGGCTGAGTATTGTGAAGGAAATAAGAGTTTATAGGTTAAAAATCTCAGATCGTACTCAACAAATTTTAGTTTCTATCATCTTTATGTCGAGAGTTTCAAAAGTGATCACGTTTCCCTCTTTGCCTTGGCCGGTCAGGAGCTTATAGTTTCACCTGATGCTCAGTCACAGCAGATGTATTTCTCATTCCCATTCTCTTCCTCTTTCCTTGGTCCTGCTTTCTTCTTTTCTCTTTAAATAACTTGGAATAGAATCCCTTTGTTGCAAGCTCTTTGAACTGGAATCATGTGTGCAAAGTGGTAGAGGATAAATAAACATGTAGGAGAGAAAGGTGCTGCTCTGAAGACAGTTCATTTTCCAAGAAGTGGCAGTGCCTCACCTGCAATTCGGCCCCAGCACCTTGCTAAGCCAAGCTAAGTACTTCCCTACTGGTTTTTAAAATTTTTTTTGGTACCTGCCAGCCAGCCAGCACCTAGGCATGGGAATCCCTTCACTTAGAGGGTGACTTACAGCTCTGACAGGTTGGAAAAATACAAAAAGGGGGGATGGGGTGGGGGTGAGTTAGTGTTACTAGGCATTCCTATCAGTTAAAGACATTGTCCTCTTTCTGGAAGGCTCCCTCCATTTACCCCCTGATAGCTCCATCCAACTATTGGAATTGAGCCATTTAGGGGACAGAATGGGGTACCTATGGTCCAGATACTGTGACTGAGTTGGTTTCTCCCTCTCCAGGCTACCCACTGGGTTTGTCTCTCACCACAAGGCATTTGGGGGACTTAGCCATGGAGCGAGCAGGCTCCGGGTGTGTCCTTTTGGGTCTTCTGCCTTGAGATCCCTTCACTGACTCCAGAATAATTATCATAAGCAGCCACCCCTCTTTGTTCCCTCCCTTCATAGGAGACCTCAGAGTACCAGTGGGGAACCATGCCTCCGATTCTTGTTTCCAGACCGGGATAGAAGATAAACCACACTCATGAATAACACTTCCCTGGAACTCACATCAGCACATCGACAGACACCCTTTTGCTGAATGATTTCACACGTCCCATTGTTCAGTTTCTTGCTCTGGACCTTTTCTCCAGCTCTTCTCGCATTTGTGGCTCTGTGTCAAGTTCAAGGTCTTGGGGTGTCCTGGATGAGGCTGGGGATTTTGCTCCCACATGTTGCTTCTTCGTGCAATCACATCATGGCCTAGTGAGAGCCAGCACATGAGCGTGTTCAGGGAAGACTTATCAGTTAGGGCTCAGCTTTGGGGTTTTGGGGAGCTTTGGCCAAGAAAGAGGCTGGAGTTGGGATGCCCAGCGTCCAGTCCTTGCCCTGCCTCCTGCTAGCTGGTAAATTGCCCCTTCTCTCCAAGCCCGGCTTCCTTCCCTAGAGAATGGGTGCAAGAACACATACTTTTAGGATCGTTGTGACAGCCAGTGAGCTAATATTTAGAAAGCTAGGGCCATCTAATATTTCCTGGTCACATGCCAGGCCATGTACTTGGCCAAGCACTTTATAACTATTATCTCATTTAATCCTCCACAACCCCCTAAAGAGTTGGTGTGATGACCTTCATTTTATAGAAGAGGAAATTCAAGGTTTCCAGAAGGTCGATGATACAGCAGTAAGTGGCCTCTCTGATCCCAAATTTAGAGCTAGTAAGCACTGCACAGACTGGCCTGCAGCCCCAGCACAGGACCTAGTGCAGTACAGATATATGACACATCTTTGCTCTGTCTTTTCTGGCATATCCAATGCACTGAAAGAAAAATTGAAAATGATCATTCACTGAGCATATACTAAGCATGAAGTGTGAAATGCTTGGTACACCTTGCTCCGAATCTCACTCCGAAGCAATGACACCATGACCTTCATTTTCCAAATGCAGAAGTGGAGGCTCAGAGGTGCAATAGTTTACCCAAGGTCACACAGCAAATAAAGAGTAGAGGTAAGATTGAGGCCTTCTGTTGGTCTCCATACCCCTGTTCCTACCTCCACGGCGTGCCGTCTGCCGATTAGGGTGTTTACGAAGTTGGTATCTCGGGTGTAAACCTCTTTCTCTGAACTGGCTCATATTGCTTCCTCATGCTTCTAGTGGGCCTAACACTCCTCTTCCTGGAGGCAAAACCTTCACTTTCTCCAAGTTCCCCAGAGAAAACATTTTTTAAAATAATGTTTTTAATGTTTTATTTATTTCTGAGAGAGAGAGAGAGCAGGGGAGGGTCAGAGAGAGAGGGAGACACAGAATCTGAAACAGGCTCCAGGCTCTGAGCTGTCAGCACAGAGCCTGACGTGGGGCTCGAACCCATGAACTATGAGATCATGACCTCAGCCGAAGTCAGATGCTTAACCAACTGAGCCACCCAGGTACCTGTCCCCCCCGCCCCCGCCCCCAGAGAAGACATTTTTAAACAGGCCCTTGAAGAAGTCTGATGGTGACTAGGGTCACCCCGTGGCGGTGAGCGGCTGGTCTCTGATCCTTTTCTTGCAGCAGACTATTGAAGGCGGAGTCTTCTGGCCCCGGGGGTCTTGCCGTTCAGGAGGGGCACTGGGCAGAGGGCAGTGGTGACTCTGGAGCCCAGCAGAGCCACTGGAAACAAATCGTGGACTCCCCAGTTTTGCTGCGGGCGGCTCCAGTGCCTGGTCCCTGTTTGTACTGGTAATTTGGGGGGGGGGGGACTCATGTAGGTGGCTCTCGGAGGGTTGGAGCTGTAGCCTTGAATTTAGGTTTCCTAAATGCACATCAACCTAGGAAACATTTACAGGAAAGAATGCTGCAGATGGATGTGTGTGTGTGTGTGTGTGTGTGTGTGTGTGCGTGCGTGCACATGTGCGTGCATGCGCTCACATGTGTAAAAGAGAGGCCAGTAGCCACTGACAGACAGAACAGGGAGAGAGAATGAGAGACGGCAAAAAAGAAAGACAAAGGAAGAAAGGGAGAGGGAGAGGCGGAAGTCCAAAGACACAGCAGCAGATGAAGCCACAAGAGAGGACGGAGAGGGGCGGCAGAGATGCGCAGGAAGGGAGGGAAACAGACAGACGTGTAAAAAGATCATTCGTTGGGCAAGTGCTTGCTGAGCACCTACTATGTGCCAGGCCTTGTCGTAGGCTCTGGGAATTTGACAGTGGACAAAACAGACAAAATCCTTGACCTCGGGTACCTCTTAGGTGGGAGAACAGACACCCAGAAAGATAGGTAAAGAAAAGACAAGAAAACCCAGAGGGCCCATAGAAAGGGACAGAGAATGAACTGTATGGAGCGATTCAGAGACAGAGATGGGCCAAGACATGGAGACAGAGGAGGTAGGAACAGATAGGGGTACAGAGGCAGAGTAATGAACTGCTAGACGGAGCAGACGAGAAGGTGGAGACCTGGATCACAAGCAGGCAGATGGCGTTCAGGGTCAGAGAGACAGAGCCCGGGGGACACTGCAGAGAGAAGTCCCTTGCTCTGTGCCAGATCAGTGCCCGTGGGTGACCTGTGTCCTCCCATTCCCTCCTCCCAACATCCTCTGAGGCAGGACCCCAGCCCTCACTGACCAAGGAGCAGGTTCCCTTGGAAGAGGGACTGACCACCCCCACCCCTGTGCCCATTGTTCTGGGCTGCCCTTGCATTGAGCTGGTGGGATCCTGAGGTGCCCAACGGGTGTAGGCTGACTTCTGGCACTTTCTCCTCTTTAGATGGATGAGTGGGTGAACTGAGGCCCTGGCTAATGGGTCAGGATGGCTGTGGGGGCTCCGGGGTTGGGGCAGCACCAGATGAAGGCCAAATCACTGATCCAGGAGCTGAGGCTCTGTGTTCTAGCCTTGACTTTGCCTTCCCCGCACAGGGAGGTGTGTGTGTGGGGGGGATGCTCTGTAAGGTCCCTTTGGCCCCCACAGTTGTGAAGTCTACGAGTCACGTGAGAGTAAGTTTTGGAAGAGACGCATGTTTGAAAGCTGGGACTTTGATGGTTGCCGATGTCTGTTTCCGTGGAAACAGGGCTCCGAATCGGAGAATGAGCCAGTGAGCTCTGCTCTGGGTGCCCCAGATAGCTGGGGGAGAGGGCTGCGCCCACGCCTCCTCCCCTGGTGGCCTCAGAGGGTGGCTAGAGAGGAGGTTTGGAACCCAGGGCCCCCAGGGACACAGCTGACATTTATTGAGCACTCGGTGCCAGCCCAGCACAGTGTCCGGCACTTGGGAGGGAGAGAGGCGATGGCCCCCCACCGAGAAAGATTTGCTAGCTCCACAGCACCCACCCTTAGGCTAGATGTACTCTGTCCCAGGTGGACCCTCTGTTACTCAACACGCATAGAAGCTAGGTACCGGGCAACACAGACGTGAACAAGGCACAGCCCTGCCTTCCCTCTGGGCCCATGGGTGCCCACGACGTCAGTGTGGAAGGGAGTGAGAAGCTCCCTGGTCTCCCTCTCCGGTCCCCATGCCATCCCCCGACCCCAACACCCGTGCCTCATGCTGCGCTCTTGCCTGGGGTCTGCTCACCACTGCTGCTCTGTCCAGCAAATTCTTGCTCAACCCTCAAAGCCCCACCTCCAAGCTTACTTCCTCTGCAAAGCCCCCTCCCCCAGGCCATGAGCATCTTTTTTTTTCAAATTATTGTTAAATGTTCTTTTATTTATTTCTGAGAGAGAGAGACAGCGTGAGCAAGGGAAAGTCAGAGAGAGAGGGAGATACAGATTCTGAAGCAGGCTCCAGGCTCTGAGCTGGCTGTCAGCACAGAGCCCGATGTGGGGCTCGAACCCACGAACTGTGAGATCATGATCTGAGCTGAAGTCGGATGCTTAACCAACTGAGCCCCCCAGGCGCCCTGGCCATGAGCATCTTGAGAGCACAGGCTGAGTCTCCCCATCTCTGTGTTCCCAGAGGGGAGTCAAGGCGTCCCTCCAGCTGCGCTAAGCCTCATCCCTTCCCCCTTAGGGAGAGACTTCGCTGTAACGTGGGCCTGGCCTGCAGCTCATGCCTTTGGCCTCTCCCTCTCTACCCTCTACTTCTGGTCACCATCTATACAGGTCCTAGTCCCTCTGTCTTCAACCCAAACACGGCAACGCTCCCTACCCCTGGAGCACTGGCCTGCCTCTTCCCTCCTTCACAGCCCCACGTCACTAGAGAGTTGTCTGTGTTTGTTGTCTCTGTCTCCCCTCCGACACCGCCACTGCTGCGATATGGCTTCTGGCCAGATTGCTCCCCCCCAAACTGCCATCACCCGCCAGTCATGGCTTCCGCAGAGCTCTCTGCTGCTTGACTGCTCTCTGGGATTCAACGTCTTCCTTGAAGCACTGTGTTCCCTAGGCACGCCCTCCCCACATTTCCTCTTCATTGGCCCCCCCTCTGGACAGGCCTCCTCCGTCACTTCCATCAGCTCCTCCTCCATCAGATCTGTGGGTGCTCCTCAGAGCTCTGTCTTCCACCTTTTCCTTGAGAGTGCTCATCCACTCCCATTACTGTCCAGGAAGGCCACCTCCTCCTGGCCACCCTCTCTGGCCCACTGGACCAGCCTAACACGCCTGCACTATGCCCACAGGGACCTGTGCCCTCCGTGGTGACACTTGTCACGTTGTATCATAAGTACTGGGACACTTGTGCGTCTCCCCCTCAGGCTGCAAACCCCCCAGGAGCACGTCCATCCCCGGTTCTCAGGACGCTGGTGAGCAGCGAGCTGCAAAGGCACACAGGAGCCAGATCGTGAAGGACCTTGAACTTTTTTTTTGCTAAGGACCTTGGGTTTCATCTTGTATGAGAAGGAGAGCCATCAAAGAGTTTTGAGCAAAATCATGCCATGGTCACATCTGTGCCTTAAACATGTCCCTCTGTCTGAGAAGAGAGGGTGGAGGGTTGGGGGAGAGGCTGAAGGCAGAGAGATCAGTTGGGCGTTAGGCAGTAATCCAGGGCTGGCCATTGATGAGCAAGGGGGTGGCCGGTGAACAGAATGTGGATGCTTATGGGCTGCCTGGCTGGCCCAGTCGGTGGAGCATGTGACTCTTGATCTCAGAGTTGTCCGTTCACGCCCCACATTGGGTGTACAGGGTACCCAAAAATAAAATATTTTTTGAAAATGTGGGAGGCTTACTAGATCCCACTGACCAACTCAGGCGCTGGCAGAGGGGCCTGGGGATAAGGAAGAAATGGAGCTGAGACCCACTCTTGGGTTTCTGGCCCAGGGAACTGGCTAGGTGCTGGTGCCTGGCAGAGAGATGAGGACTGGGTAGGAACTGGGTGGGGAGAAATAATGAGTCCAGTTCTGGACACTACTTTGAGTCACCTGGGAGACCTCCAGGCGGGAATGCCTTTTAACTGAACAGATGGGGGGCTGGTGCTGAGAAAGGTATATGGGCCAGTGGGGTGCATTCAGGAAACCATCATGGAGGCTCAGGTATGTCAATGCCACGGGCAGGGCTGAACTTGCCCAAAGCAAAAGGGAAGGTCAAGGACAGGGACTGAGAAAAGCTCATTTGTGGCAGCTTGGGTAGCAGATCTCTGCCTCCCTTTCTGTGGGAGGCATCCATCTCCCGGCCCCACGGGTGCTTGGGAAGAGGCGGACGCTTGTGTGGATGGATTTGGCATCTAATGCTCTTTTACCCACTCTAAAAAAAAACGTGTCAGGCTGCTTCTGCCCTTCAGCCTGGGCTCCAGCGACGGAGACCCAAGAGCAGACTCGAGCTGCACACTAAGGCAGAGCTGCCCAGACTGGCTGCAGACCTGTGAGTGAGAAATAAATGGCTTTTATCATCAGCCACTGACATGTTGGGGGCTGTTTGTTATGTAACATTGTATCAGCAATAGCTTGCCCAATATAATTTTAAGATGAGGCTGGAAAATGAGAACCCTTTAAAGGATAACTAGAAGAACAGTGAGAGGGGAAGGAAGGAGATTGGGAGCTCTGGGGAGAGGGCTTCTGGAGCATCCTGAGGGCTGATGCTCTAAGGTCGGCGGGAGGCCGGTGGGGGGAGGGGGCATCCGTCCTGTTTGCACCACGCCTGCGTGTCTTCTTTCTTGAGTCGCCTTAGCTGCCTCACCAGGCTGGAATCTGAGTTCTCGATGTCGATGACTCCCCAGGCTCCATTTCAGGGCCAACTTCGTTCCGGAGTTCTGGACTTATCGTCTACCTGTCCCTGGATACCTCCATCTGGGCATCCAATAGGCTTTTCCAACCCAACATGTCCAAGACTGCCCTCTTCATACTTAACCACCCACAGACCTGCTTCCCTTCCTGGGCCCCCTGACTGGCAGCCCCCTCCCCCACGCCAGAAGCCTGGAAGTCTCCTTTAACACCCTCACAGGCCTTTAGCGACTGAGCCTGGGAAAGTCTCTTTCATCAGCTTCTCTCCATCTGGCCTGCCTCAGCACCTCTCACCACACCTGCAGCTGAGCCCCCTACTGCCCATGGGGCTCCCTTTTCCACAGTGGCCCCCTCGGAGCCCTCTTCCCAAAGCACAAAGAGGTCGTGCTTGGTTAGAGCCCCTGCCTGCAGGACCAGTCTCCCAAAGGCCCTGAATGGTCCAGCCCGAGTGAATAAATTCATCAACGCCGTTCACTCTGGCTGAAACATACTCCGCACCTGTCCCCCGAGCTCCCACTCAGTCCTCAGTTTAGACCCGGCCTGGTCCAGACAGCTTTCACGGTGCTCCCCACCACCTCCCACTGTCTCACCCCTCTGCACACTAGACAAGTTTAAATGCCCCCCCCTTTTAGGTGCCCCTTTCAAAGCCCCATGACATCCTGTACTGGACCCGTCCTGTGCCCTCCCTCATAGCTCTTAGCTCAGTCTTTATCCTTTCTGTGTTTTTATGGTGGTAAAATGTAACATAACACTTTACCATTTTTACTACTTATAAGTGTGCAGTTTAGTGGCTTTACGTATATTCACAGTCTTGTGCTACCATCACTGCCACCCATCTCCAGAATGTCATTTCCCCAGACCCACACTCTACCCATTAAGCCAATAACTCGAATTCCCCTGGCCCCGCCCCACCCCGCCCATGGCAACCACCATTCTATCTTCTGTCCCTACGAATTTACTCTAGGTACCATATAAAAGTGACCTCACACGATTTGTCCTTTTGTGTCTACTTATTTCACTTAGCATGATGTCTTCAAGGTTCAATCATGTTGTAGCCAGAATGTCCTTCCTTATTCAAGGCTGAATGACATCCCTTTGTACGGATAGATCATATTTCGTTTTTCTTTAAAACATTTTTTTCACATTTATTTATTTTTGAGAGTCAGAGTGAGACAGAGTGCAAGTAGGGGAGGGGTAGTGAGAGAGGGAGATACAGAATCCCAAGCAGGCTCCAGGCTCTGAGCTGTCAGCACAGAGCCTGATGCAGGACTTGAACCCATGAACCGTGAGATCATGACCTGAGGCGAAGCTGGACGCTCAACTGACTGAGCCACCCAGGCGCCTGCACATTTTGTTTTTCCATTCATCTCCTGATGGACATTTGGGTTGAGTCCACGTTTTGGCTATTGTGAGTAATGTTGCTATGACATTGGTGTACAGGGAGCTGTTTAAGTCCCTGCTTACAATTATTTTGGATGTATCCCTGGATATGGAATTGGTGGATCATATGATGGGTCCATGTTTAATTTTTTGAGGACCCTCCATACTGATTTCCAGAGTGGCCGCGCCATCCTACATTCCCAGCAACGGTGCACGAGTGCTCCAACACTTGTTAGTTTCTTTCTTTCTTTTTTTCACTCTAGCGCCTGTTACAATGAGTGTGAAAGTGGTCAGGACATTTTTCACTCCAGCCGTGGCCATAGTAACCAAAATCAGCGTCTCCTCTCCTGTGCAGGAGCTCTAGTTTTCTGCCTTGGGGGTTTTCTGACACCCTGGCAAGGGACACCTGCAGAATCGCTTGGGCTTTCTGCTCCTGTCACAAGGACTCCACCTGATGGGGCTCCTCCCTGCCGCAGAGACTTCCTTTCCCTACCTGGAAGATTCTTCCTTTGTGTGGGTAACTCTCTCACATCCTTTGGAACTCAAATGTCACCTACACAGAGAAGCCCTCCCTGATCACCACCCCTCCCCTCAATGGGATCAAATTCTGTTATTTGCTCTTATACATCCTCTACTTGACACAGCTTGTCACCACATACTATCTGTGTGCCTACTGAATTAACCCTTATCTTGCTTGCTGGGCTGTAAGCTCCAAGCGGAAGGAGAATGTGATTGTCTTGTTCTCACTGCATTCTCAGCATCTACCGTGCACGACGCACGGCCCATACCAGATGTTCAGAAAGTCGTTGTTAAATTAATTATTTTACTCAACATTTAACATATTTTTGTCGAGTACCTGTTCTAGAAGGGGGATAAAACTCCCACAGAGCTTAAATTCTAATGAAGGAATAAGGTACAAAAAAAACCCAAAGAAACATATACTATGTTAGGTGGTGACCGTTGCTATGGAGAAAAACAGAACAGGATGAGGGGGGTAGGTGCCATTCCATAGAGGCTCGGCGGGGAGGGCTCCGGCCGTGTTCCGATCAGGGATCTGGACTGAGTGAAGGATGTGTGAAGCCTTGGTCTGGAAGAAGGTGCCCCAGGCGTGGGGCGTAGAGAAACATGTGGCAGTCGAGTGCACACAGAGTGGTGGCCCGAGGCCAATGGAGGATGCAAAGGGGTAACCGCGCCCTGGCACTGGACACCACGGAAGGCTTCATGGAGGGCGGTGTGGGCGCCAGCACAGCCTGGAGATGAGGCTGGGGAGACGCAGCAGGAACCTGGGAAGATCACAGCGGTACAGGGAAGGCACTGCTTACCCCTGGCCGGACCTCGCCTTGTATTTCTTTGTACTTTCCAGAGTCCTTGGCTCAGTGCTGAGCGCTTAGTAGGTGCTTTCTAGATAGAATTCACTTATTCATGAAAACGTCCCAAACCACTCTGCTATGACACCCCTCGGCACAGGTGTGTGTCCATCAGGAGATGTCTCAAAACACGTGTGATTTTCAACCAAAATTTGCTATCTTCCTTAGCACCTCTCTGTTTGCTGGCTCTGCTGTGCTAATAACATCGGGAGTAATCATCTTTTTTCACTTTACAGAGCATTTCTCCAATGACTATCTCTGCTGCTCCTCCAAACAGCCTTCAAAGCAGCGGTGCTCCACTGTCCGGAGGTGTCGAGGAGCGCGGGCTGGGCGGGCACTGACTGACAGCTGGCACCCGTGCCCCAGGGTGCCTGCACTGCATCTTCCTGCTTGCCCTGGACACAGACACTAACATTTTCCCTTTCACGGGCTCACACAGGGGAGGCCACCCCTGAGCCAGGTGCAAGCCAGGTCCCTGGATGCCCCTCTCTTGGAGGTTCCTGATCTCTTTGGGGAAACTTCTGCTAACACCAGGGCTGACCAACCTGGGCCTGAGCCCCTTGCAGCCCGAGGTTTGGGCCAGAGGCGCCTCCACTCAATTCTAGGACCCACTGTGCTGCGGGCAGGAGGGGGATGGGCCGCAAGCTCAGTGACCGTTCAAACAGCCCCCGGAGGGGAGCCCCGTCCTCCTAGCAGCTGTAAGGGACACTGAAAAAGCGCTTCTAACGAGGGAGAGGTAAGGAGATCCTGGGACATCCATGGCAGGCACAACTCCGTGTCGAGCCCACAGGCCTGAAGTCTTGTTTCTTTAACTGCCACCTTCTGGAGGCCTGGCCACTGCCAAGCTGATCTCAGAGCCCAGGATTTCTGTCCGCCACTTTCTGGCAGCTGAGTGAAGGAGCGGCCATTCTAGCCTAAGCTTGGAGCTGACCCCTCTTTCTCCTCTCCCACTTCACCTGCTGCTTTCCCCCCACACTGGCCACTCAGCTATGTGGGGCTTCTTTTACCAGAGTTGCTGGGCTCTGGAGGTCCACAGGTGAATGACCATCATTCCCTGACCAGGAAGACCTTAACGTTCCCGTAAGGGAGATGCGCTCACGTCCACACCTATGCAGTGTGGCCGACTACAGTCAGTCATGTGGGAGGTACAGGGGCCACCAGGGGCCACCTGGCCCAGTCTGGGAGCTCAGAGAGGGCTTCCCGGGAAGGCTTCCTGGAGGAGGTGTCACCTGCCCACGCTGGATTTTAGGAGAGTTAGTCGGAGTCTTTCCCAGAAAGAGGCTTTTGGACGGAGGATTTCCCAATACTGTAAGGTCTGCAGAGTGAGGATTTGTGTTTGGTTTATTGCCCAGTACCTGGAACGGTGCGTGGTACATAGTAGATGCTCAAGAGACATGTACTAGAAGAAAGAAAAAAGAAAGAGAAGGAAGGATAGAGATGGGGGGAAGAAAGAAAGAATGAGTCTAGGGTGGATGTGTGCAATGACCTGGTGCATTCTGGGAACACAAAGTATAGTAGTTCCAGGATGCTGTAGGTTAGGTGGGTGGGGCTGGGAGAGGGGCCTTATCTAATCCTATTGTTGGTGGTATCCCTTTCTTATCTCCCCCCTGGACCCAGAGATACTTTGAGGATAAGATCATTTTTTCCTTTCCTGGTTCCCTAGCCCCCAGGTGTGTGTACTGAATGTCAATGTGCTCACAGGTATTGAACTCGGGTGGTGGAGACACACGGATGACTCAGAGTTAGTTCCTCTCCCTGCCAGGTCTGGCACAGGAGACAGACAGTAAACAACTGGCGACAACAATAGGCAGAATGAATGGACAGCCGCTATGGAGGTTCAAGCAGAAATGAGATCAAGCAGAGGGAGAGATGAGTTTTGCTCCAGGAATGAAAAGCAAAGAGGTTTTGGAGGAGAAGATGCCATAGGAGATGTTGGCCCTCAGGAGTGGTCAAAGGGAGGTTTTGGGGTGGGAGGCATTCTAGTTAGAGACACCAGGCCCAAAGCTGTGGTCTGGGGAGGGAGGGGCTGGGGGTGCAGCGGGGAAAGGGAGGCTGGGGTTTTGAACGCTGTTCTTGGGTGTTTGGCCTGGCTTCTGATCTGGCCACATCTTGGATCACTGTGCCAGCAGCTGCACACCTGGCTGGGGTTTGCTGAGTGGTTCTGCTTCCCAGGGGCTCATCAGCTCCCTTCTCTTCGGCAGGCTGGGGGGCTCCCTACTCTGTGCAGGTCCTCCTGCTGTCTGCTTTAGCTCCGCCACAAACCTACCGATACGGGGCCTCATTCTGTGGGAAGCCCTAGCGAAGGGCAGCCCACAAGGACAGAGTGTCGGGTACAGGTTCCCTGGGCAACACTCCTCTTGCCACACAGGCTCCGGAAGAAGGTGCTTGTCCTTTTGTCAGGGTGGGGGGTGGGGAAAGAACACTACAGAAGGGAAATTAGCATCGCAGAACGAGAATTTAGCATCTCAAGAGACTTTAAAGATCTCCTAACCCTCCTTTCCCATTTGACAGATGAGGAAAACGTTGCCCCAACCAGTCGTCTGTGCTGCAGCGCCACGGCTGAGCAGGCATGGCCAACTTGCTAAGACACTTCCATGGTAGAGCCCGGAGTAGGGCACAGTTTTCCTTTGGCCAGGACCTGACCGATGCTCATGATACTCATAATTTGTGGGCCTTGCAGACCCGAGATGAGTCAGGCTTCTTATGAGTCAGTCTGTTGACAAGCCGTCCTTGGCCATTCCTAGCCCATCAAAAATAGAAGTCCAGGGGAAGGGTATGAGCAGGCCAATTTAATTAGTGTGGGCTCTAAGGTACCTTAAGTTAGCCCTATTAAATTAAACCGCCTAGGGGAAAAAATAACTGTAATTATTTCCTTCTCTCCTCTCTCGTTGTGTATCAACTCCCTCCCAACCTTCATGCCTCTCATTCACAAAACAACCTTTAACCTGGGAGCTAGCATACAGACAACCATAAGCTAGGGTTCAGTATTTCCATTTTTCTGTCTCCTTCCCGGGCGATCTCTAGGTCCCAGCAGAGAACAGAGTGCGTCCAGAGGCATCCGTAGGGCCTGGCTGTATTCTAATTTAGGGAAGCAGTTACACTGAGTAGAACATGATTCCAAAAATGCACCGAGTCTCCTTCCTGAACCAATGCAGATCGGTTTGCTGAGGGGCATTTCTTTTAAAAGCCCCATCTCTCTTTTCAACAGATTGAAATAAGCAAACTTTAATGGCAGGGAATTATTATTTTGTTGAAATTTAGTTCTGAGTTTTCCTACTTGAAACGTGTTTTCCCCAGGACACTGACCTATCCTTTAATTGTTTGGTGCGAGGCATGTTAGGGGGAGGGGCGTTACTTGTTTATTGGAACAGCGCAGTTAAAAAAAAAAAAAAATCAACCTAGGCTAACAGTTTCAAGGCTCCCCTAAAGATGTATCCAAACAGGCAGCCAATCAGCGCTTACACAGCTTTTTCTGCTCGACTCTTTTAAAGAGACAGTGCCGACAGTGTTTTATCACATTTAAAGAGAACCGCGCTCTAAAAGCAGTCTGAAAATGGGGGAGTCTTCCCCTATTTCGCTGGTTTCTGGTCTAATAAGGGACTCATAGTATGTACTCGGGTTCCCAGGGTGGCAGAGAGGAGTCAGCAGCAAATAGCTGGGTCACTCTTCCAGCTTCCCCCCCATTTCCCATTGTACACCTGGGTCACTGACAATGGAAGCTTCCCCTCCCCCCAAGCTTGACTCTTATTCCCACCCCCCCCACTCCCCAATTTAGCTCCATTTATTTGAAGTTTGCAGATTTCAGTGGCGCGCATTCCACGTCGCGGTGCGCCCAGGTGACGCCCCCGTCCCCCGGAACGGCACGGTCTCCTGTGGAGAAGCCAAGGGGCGAACTAGCCAGGGCTGGCAGACCTTAGAAATTTGGGAGCACTCTCCCTTCTCTTAGCACAAGTCCGCCGTCCTCTCCTTCAGGCACCCCAAAGCACGCCAAGAACCTTTTTCGCGCGGCTCCACTTTGGGGCTTTCCAAAGTATTTTAATGATGTAGTAAAGGAGCAACCGCGCGCCTCGACGCCGGCTCGAGCAGCCCAGCTCGCAGCATGGAGCCAAGGGCCCGGCGCTCGAAAGGAGGACTGAGCAAGAGGGACGACCTGGGGGCGGGGCGGCTGGGGGGCGGCCTGGAGTCTGGGGAGGGGGTCGGGGTCGGAGCCTAGAAGGAGGGTAGGCAAGGGGGAGGGGGAGATAAGGGCTGGGCCGGCGCGGGCCGGGCGGGGGGAGGTGAGGGGCAGATAAGGGAGAGGGACGTGGCGGGAGGGAGCCGGCGGCGCTCCGCTTAGGGGTCCGCGCCCCCTCCCCTCCGACGCTGCCGCAGCGCCCCCCACCCTCCAGTGGTCCCCGCCGCGGAGTGGTCCCCGCTCGTCAAACACCTTCGTCGCCGGGCCTGGAGACCAGAGCTCCCCCAGCCCGAGCGAGTGCCCTTCCCACATCTACAGAAAAGAGAGGCGCGCGCCCCCGGGCACCCCCGGCTCGGCCGCAGGAACAGGAGCAGCGGCTCGGCGGAGGCGGCCGCAGCGGGGACTGCCGCGGCCGGGCGCTGACAGGGCGTTCCTCCCGGGCAGCCGGGCCCACCCCCGCGCGCCGATTGGCCGAAGCGGCCATCAATCGCGGGACGTTGACGCCCGCCTCGCTTCCTCGCCCGGGTAGCCACGTTCGGTTGAGCTCCAAGTAGACCAGCGGCAGCGGCGGCGGCAGCGGTGCCGGAGGCGCAGAGGGCGGCGCAGGCGGAGCCGGGCGGGCGGGCGCGCGAGCAAGCCAGCGGGCGGCCGGGCCGGCGGGCAAGCGGCGGCGGCGGCGGCGGCAGCGGCACCCCAGGCCGAGCCGGCGCGGGAGGAGTTCCAGGGCGATGGGGCCGCGGCCGGGGCTGACGCTTTGACAGCTGGAAAGAGCGCGGAGCCAGCGCCTGGGGGGGGAGGGAGGGGAGCGCGGCGAGGAGAGCGCGAGCGGGCGAGCGAGCGAGGCCGGGGAGGGGGCCGGGAGCGAGGGGACAGCTCGGGAGCAGCCGGAGCGGTAGCGGCGGCGGCGGCGAGGCTCGGCGCCCTCTTCTCTGCAAACCATGTTTGCCAAAGGCAAAGGCTCGGCGGTGCCCTCGGACGGGCAGGCTCGGGAAAAGTAAGCCCTATTTTCCAAGTGGCGGCCGCGCCGTCGCGGGGCTGCGGGAGGGCGGTGGGAGGCAGGTGGGCGGGCGGGGGCCGCTGCGCCCCGGGTCGGGCGCCGCCTGCCTGGCCCCTTCCCGAGGCCGCGGCGGGCGGCGTGGGAGAGCCCATTGTTGGCAGGCGGCGGAGGCCGGGGCGTCGGGGGGCGCCGCCGGGGGAGGGGGCACCTGGTGGCCGCGGGGCGTGCCGGCCGTGGGGGCCCGCGGAGAGGGGTGGGCGAGGTCCCGAGGGCCGGCTTGGGCGCTCGCCGCGGCGGCCGCACTTTGCCCAGCGGGCGCGGGCAGGGGGCGCGTGGCTTCTGCAGCCTCGAAGGCTCCTTTTGTCCGCCCGCGGCGTGAGGAGTGCGTGCCGGGGGCTTTGTTCGGCCGGGAGCCCTCTCCCTTCCCTGCCCTCTGCCTCGCTGCCCGCCCCGCGCCCTCTCGGGCGCCGCGCTGGGCAGGGACGGCGGCGCCGGCTTGGCCCTGGGCTTGGGGGACAGTTGCTTGGGGGGGAGGTGGTGAGGGTGGTGCTTTGCTGCCCTCTCCAGAGCGCGCCGAGCACCCCGGGAGTCCGGGACTGAGTCTCCCCGGACCCTCAGCTGGGGAGAGGGTGGCGGTGGCAACGAGCGGGTCGGGAAAAGGAGGGAGACTCTGGGGTCGGGAGGCTTGCGAGTTTGAGAGACCTAGGGGCTTTTGGCCCGGATGCCAGTTGGAAGTTCAAGTTTGGGGGCTGCCTCCTTGCTCGAGGCTAAGCGTCCCCTGGTACCCACCCCCTGACTGTTTCCACCCGTGCCCCCGGGGCAGGGCCGAGCTGCTGCTCACCTCTGGTTGGGGCCACAATGGGACAGAGCAGATAGGTCCAGGAGCGAGCGCCCTGTACCGTATGATCTGACACCTTCCCTCTCTTTCTGTGCCCCCTGCCCACTTTGCAGGTTAGCTTTATACGTCTACGAATATTTACTGCACGTAGGAGCACAGAAATCTGCACAGACCTTCTTGTCGGAGGTGAGTGGGACTCCCCCCCATCCCCCATCATCCAGTTTCTGGACACCCCCTCTTCTCCACTATTCTTAGAGCCTTTGTTTTCAGGATCAGCCACTGTGGCCACCATTTTGAATTTTTATCACCTTTTGGCATTTATTGTTAGTTGGTCTTCACAGCCTTTTGGCTCTGGGAAGCCCCCAGCCCACCCTTCCCCTCCGCTCCTCTAAGTGGTCTCTGTTCTCTGCTTTCCAGATTCGATGGGAAAAGAACATCACGTTGGGAGAACCGCCTGGGTTTTTGCACTCGTGGTGGTGGTAAGTTTGCGTGATAGTTTTGTGTGTGTGTGTGTGTGTGTGTGTGTGTGTGTGTGTGTGTGTGTTTGTTTTGTTCAGCGCCCAGGAGCCTAGTGAACAAAGACAGGAGGCCTGGAAACAGACCCCCATGCCTTAGCCCTCCGTCTTGGCACAGAACAGGGCACCTGCGTGCACTCAGACCAGGACTGGTGAAGGAGGAGAAGGGCAGGAGAGGCGGTGCCTGAAGTTTGTGCCGCCTCTGTCTCCTCCTATTGAGAACCGACTAAATCGTGCCTAGTGTTTGTACGGAAACTCTTTTACTTTGCTGTCTCTCTCTGGGGGACCAGGCAGGGTCTTGAGAAAACCTTGAAGGATTTTTGTCAGTGCTGCATGCTGCTTTAATTAGAGGGAGAGGGGGCGGGGTGGGGTAGAGAGGATACCAGGTCTGTGTTACAACTGGCCTGTCCCTTCCTTTTTCCCCTGCGAGCTCAAAACCTTGAGAGAGCACATCTCCTGGGGCCTTTCCCAGGCACGCTGAGAAAAGGCGACAAGGAGCTGCCACTTCCTTTTAAGATACTGATTCAGACTGACTGGACCTTCCTCTCCTCTGTGGGCCCTCCCCCCAACCCCCAGCATCCCTAAAGCCACAAAGTTTCATTTTACTGAGAACCTGAACTGGTTGGCGTTGACCTCTCAGAATGCATGTAGTTTTCGCCGCTCTCCCTTATTTGTGACCCTTTCCTGGGGCCCTTCGGGGTAGGACCTCAGCAGGTGTGGTTTGCAGCAGGCAGGAGGAGGGCTTAGGGGTCAGCAGGAGTGAGTTGCTGTGAGTGTTGAGACCTGGATGTTTTGCGGGAAGATTGGTAGAGTCTTTGACGTCCTTTTGAAAAGGACAAGAAAGCAGAGTGGCTTTTGATATTTTGGTGGAGTTCAGAAGGATCCCAGTGCCACGTCTTGGGATCTTAGCGCGTTTACCTGACCGCCAGTTCGGGCTACTGTTTCAGGTCTCTTTGAATCGAAATGCGGGGGGATGAAGTGTCTGTTGTAACTTGCGCAGAGAAAATGAGTTTTTAATTACTTCTGCCTGCCTCAGAACTGCAGGGCTGTGGCATAAGGGTTCTACCTGTAGGAGTGGGTGATGGGTTCTCGGTGGTGGTTTTTGGGGAGCAGTGTGTGAGTGGGGTTGGTGTGTCTGACCGTCGTGAATTTTGCAGGAACTTGGGCTTGTGAGTGGAAGTGGCTGCGGAGTTTTTAGCGGTAGAAGTCTTCCGTGTGCGGGGGAGTTAAATGCGGGCAGCTTCAAGGGACAGAAAGGAATGTTTCTGAGTTCCCTCTGCAGCTACTAGAAGCCCCTGATTCTCATGCTCTGTCCGGAACACCCCCCACCCCCAGTCTTCTCCAGCCTCATCTCAGCCCCAGGAACATGGAGAGCAGTGGCGGCTCTGAGTGGCCGTGGTCTTGTTAGTTAGAAGTTAGTTGCCTTGTGCTAGTTGACACTGAGCAAAGGACTGATTCCGAGAGGGTCAGGCTGTGGGATGCATACACCTTGAGTGATCCTCTGATGGCACTGGCAGAGCTGGCTGTTTGTGATGGGCACAGGAGCCCCAGACATCTGTTCTGGGGCCCGTTTCCTTCAAGTGGGTGCCCAGCCCCGGGCCTTGGGCTCCTAACCCAGAGCCCCTTACCAATACCAATGCTGGTGCTGGTATAAGGTTTTAGTGGCTGTGACTTGTATGTCTGTTCTCAGGTAATACCTAGTGTTAGAGGGACCACACCAAATCTTGGAGGGGGTTGAGGCAGAGATGTTCAGGCACCTCTCCTACCCCCCTCCCCCCCAGCAGGATTGGTGGACTGGGGAGGGCTATTTCAACATGAAAGGACAAGATACTTGGTTTTCTGTAACCTCTCCTTTGGCTAATTGATATGCATTCTTTGAGTGGGGTAATGGTTCTTGCATAAGAATTCCTTGGGGGAGGGCCTAGATGGGAGTAGGGGTAAGATGGGAGGGGCGGGGGTGTGGGCTCTGGGCTCTGGGATTAAGAACCTGTAGGTTCCCTTTCTTGCCAGTCACCCAGGTTGCTCCACGTATGAATCATAGTCCTGACTTTGACAGTTTAACCTTTTTATGAAACGTAGCCGCTTAGGTTGGGGAGAGGGTAAGTAAAAGGAATACAGAGGAAAGAGGAGGCGAGGATTCTTATCCACATTCCTGCGTGTCCCATCTGGACACCCATGGGCGGGTTGTACTAATCTGTCCAAACTTCAGGTGCCCTGTGTGTAAAGTAGGGGTAAAGTCCCCCACCTCATAACCCTGTAGTAGTTATTGGCAGTGTCGTGGGTGTGGGGCATCTGGCACATATAGGTGCCTTATGGATGAGAACTGACACTCTTGTTACAAATGTCTGGCTTGCCAGAAGAGGTCAGTCCGTTTTGTTTCCAAGCCCGAGTTTGCTCAATAAAGGCTGGAAGTGTGGGATCGAGCCTTTGGGAGACCTGGCGCTGTTCGCACCCTACGTCACACACTTGTCGTTGGGACACAAGCAATAATTAGTAACCCGATCTTATTTTATTTTTCGATTTGCAGCGTATTTTGGGACCTTTACTGTGCAGCTCCTGAAAGGCGAGACACTTGTGAACATTCGAGTGAAGCAAAAGCCTTTCATGATTACGTGAGTAACAAATTTTTAATCCTGGCAATAATTACAGGGTTGGAGCGCTCTAACTTCTCTAGTACCAGGAGCAAATACACAGCCAATTGGCAGTGGTCTTTGTTTTCTCTTTGCCTTTCTTTTTGTTCTGCCCACCTCCCTTGTGCCCCTGCCCCGTTCTAACTTGGTGAATGGTGTTTCATAATGTTGTAATTATGCAAAGGAGTGGAGATGCCTATCTGGAGAATTAGATGGCGTTGATCAGGGCTCAGCCAACATGAGGTTTATGCTCAGAGCGGACAGTTAGCTGGGAAGAGAAGAGGCTGAGCCTCATTGGTGTTGGTTTAATTAAAAAACGTACCACCGCCATGACAGAAGAGCAGCTACGAAACTTGTGTCTTGGGTGTTCGAAGGAGAGTTGGTGAAATGGATTCTTGCGTTACCTTCTGGGGAGCAGTCTTTTAAATTCTGTTTTGGGTTGTGTGGGGTGTGTGTGTGTGTGTGTGTGTGTATGTGTGCATGTTGGGGGGCTCATGTTGTGTCCACTAGGACCGTGTATGCTTTGAGGTCCTTGGCTGCTCTGTAATCTTGTGCTCAGAACGTTCTTGGGAAGATAGTTAATTTCATTACATCATAGTGCTTGCTCCGCTATCATTCATCCTCTACCTGGATGAGTTTCTCAAGATTTATGAAATGCTTATAAGAGCGATGTCTACTGCATATCCATCTCCTGTGGCAGTCCCTCTCGAAAAAAAATATTGGACTCCAAACATGGGTCGGAGTCAGAATTTATGATCAGCTGAAACACGATCTTGGGGAGACAGGAGATGGAAGGGGAAATGTCTGCAATTCTTCCCAGCCTCTTTCCAGTCTTTGCTTCCCATTGGCCTAGTAGATGGTGGGGGTGGGGAGGTGGGGCGTGAGACGTGAGTGCAAGGGCGTGCGCGCGCACACACACAGGCAAATAAGAGGTGGTTTATTTGATTTCACAGTTTTTCACCAAGTGGGTAGGAATGGTCTCCAAGCTCTAGAGTATTGAAGTTAGTTTCTTGAACGTCCTTATGGGCCACCCACTTGGCCAGGCCATGTGTGCCCCCTACGTGCAGAGGTCGAAACTGACCTGGGACACCAGAACCTAGGTTGCATTTCTCAAGTGGCCAAGTCCCATTACCATGAATATCCTCATGGTGAAGATTTCTCCCGTAATACGGGGAGTCAGAGACTCAGCGGGAGGCTTGCTGGTGTTAAGGATATTCCATGTGATGAAATTTTGTTAGGGCTGAAAAGTTCATTCCCTTGGAACAGAATGCGGAGGAAATCGACCAGTGCATGTACCCTCTCCAGGGTTGAGAAAGAGAAGCTGGTGAATGGTACTTAATGGCCTGGTAAACTTTTAGTTAGAAGTGAGGGTGACTGGCTCTCTCATGGTGTGGTTTTTCTGGGAGAATCCGTGGTGATGTTCATAGGGTTTCCTGAGCCGGAGGCTGGGTGAGGAGGCCAGAAGGTACATTAGCCATATAATAAGAGTGAATTTGATCTTTGTACTTAGTAAAAGTCTTGCTTTTTCTCTTTTTTCCCCCTAAACCTATGGAGAGGTGATTCTTGTGTGGCCAATCTTTGCTATGCAAATGGTTTCATTTTTAAGAGTTGTGGGGGGAGGTGAATGCGCCTATGTCTGATAAATCTCTCGATATAGGATGTCTGCGCTATCTTTTGCAAGCCGTGAGAGAAGTGAATTTTTTTTACTGTTTATTTTTGAGAGAGAGAGCGCAAGCCCCGGGGGTGGGGGCGGGTTGGGGGGTGAGAACATAGACAATCCGAAATAAAGCCTGCATTGATAGCAGCGAGCCCGACATGGGGCTTGAACTCAGGAACTGTGAGATTGTGCCTTGAGCTGAGGCCGGACGCTCAACCGACTGAGCCACCCAGGCACCCCAGAAGTGAACAGTTTTTAACTGCATTTGGTTCCCTAGTAAAGGACCTGAGCTTCCAGCAGTTTGGGGTTTGGTCTGCCATCTTGAAACAAACATGGATGCCAGTGAAAGCTTGCGTGGGTTTGCTTTCGATAACTTGTTAAGGAATAGTGGCAGAATTACGCAGTGAAGTTGGCGTAGACATGCTACCAAGCATTGAAGTCACACTGATTGAGGGCCAGGGTTCACAGATTTTGGGGTCGAAACTCCTTTTCCCAGGTTGGAGTCCACTTGGTTTCATTGGCCTGGGAAGCAGGTCGTGTGGGAGGAGCTGGGAGTGATGAATGAGCATGGGGAGGGAATGTCTGTGTTGTGAAGGCGTTAAGGGGTGGTTTGGGGTTGCAGGGTGACAGAGAAGTAACTAGAAGATTAAGAGAAATTTAAGAAAATTAAGAAAAGGAACTCTCGCTTCTCCCTGGACTTCTCAAATCTTCAGGGGTTCTCTGTTCCCATGGCTACCATCTAGTTAGCCCTCACTCCTTCTTGCTAGAGTTAATTGCAGTTGTGTCTCTCTAGATTCTTCCTCTAGTCTGGAATGCATGCCTCTCCTGTCCATTCAAATCCTGTCCATCTTTTAACTTCTTCGTGGACTTTTATGATAACTTTGATGATCGTTTTCTGCACATGGATCACTCCCGTCTCCTTGCCTGTGGAAATTGTCTATACGGAGCCTTCTTGGCAGCCTTCCATGGGCTGGGCCCCTGTGCTGAGCGCTTTGGTTCAGTCTCATTTCAAGCTGCCAAGGGCCAGGTGAGAGGAGTTGTTACCTCCATTTTGCAGATGAGGACCGTGAGGCCCAGAGAGGTCCATTCACAGCTGGTAAGTGGTAGATGAGCATCCAAACACAGGCCATAACTGACTCCAGCACCAGTGCTCCCAACACTGCCAAGGCTTAGCCCTGCAGGTCCGCAGCATGTGTCTGGTTTGCTCCCATTCTGACTACTCATTCAGAGTTGTCTTTCCAACCACAGCTTGTTAATTTTTTCCATGCTGGAGACTGTTCGTTCATACACAGAGCTATTCATCTGTGAAGCTCCCATAATGCCTTGCACATAGTAGGTGTGCGTGCTAATTGAAGGAAGGGGTTAAGGAACTATGGGTAAGAAAAAGTAGGTAATTTGGGGTCCCTGAGTAACCTGGCGTGGAACAGCCGATGGAATATTGGAAGATGTTCTTGTGGGGACTTCACTTTTGTGGGGTGATCTCGGGGTGCTGGTCTAATGTGCGTTAACTTCTTACCTTGCCTCTTGTTAAAAAAAAAAAAAAAGTGCAGCAACTGGCCTTCCTTTTTCAATTAAGATCATTCAGAGATTCCTGTGGTTTGTGGGGGAGCCTGTCAGCCCAGGTACCTGCTCAGGCCTTGGTGAGGGGCAGGGGTGAGGAGGGAGTGCCTGACCGCTGCAGGGCTAGAAGGGACCTTCGGACGGGACCTCGACTGGGAAGATCGTGGTCTCAACTCTCTTAGAGAAATGACTTGGTGTCCCTGGCACATTGTCTCCCCTTCTTGACAGTGGGCCCAGGGGTCCTTAAAGGCTCCTTTCAGGTCAAGTCCAGGCTATAGGACCTGGAATGAACCAGGTGACTCAGGGGGAGGGCCTTTAAATTCTCTTTGAATTGGTGGGTTTTCATTTGAGTCGTGGGCTGTTTCTTCTCCCCCACGCACACCTGACACGTTATCTGTAAGCGTGAGCGCCCTCCTGTTGATCACATGCAACGTGGAGCATTAGGGCATTTGGTTCACCAGTGGACTTTTCTGAGAAGTTGGTTAGCTTTGAGCCAGAACAGCCGTGAGGCCCTGGGACGAGGCTCACACGGGGACTGTGCTGTGGCTTCCTTTCCCGGCTAGAGGGAGCGCTGGGTCTCAGTATTGATGAAAGCCCTTGGGTGCCATTGGGTCCTCTTAGATGTTGTTGTCTGGTTCTTGGCCTCCTTTTGTGGAGTGGACCCTCCCAGTGCTACCAGTGTCTCTTATTTTGGGCCCAGTGGTGTCCTGGCCGCCTTCTCCACTTGGCTTTCCTCCAGGGTCAGGGACAGGCAGGTGCTAGAAACAAGTGTCTCTGGTGCCTTCTTGGCTGCTAGCAGTCTTTTCCCTCCTTATGGTGGCCAGTGGTGTGTTTTCTCCTCGGTAGCAGAAAATGAGTGGAGTAGACAGGGCCCGAAGGTGGCTTCTGAGCTGAAGGTACTAGAGAGCGAGCAGTGGTGGCTCCTTGCACCACTCCTGTGACTGCAGTTCTTACAACGCTTTTTCAGCGCGTGCTGTGCTTGGCCTTACAAGGACCTTATTGACCAGGTTTTAGTCTTAAATTTCACCCCCATTTCACAAATGTGAAAACCGAGGCCTGGAATTGAGGTAGTTTGTCTAAGAGCACGTAGCCGGGGTGGGGGCAGAGCTGGGACTAGGCGTTGGCCTTTCAAGTTCTACCTCAGCTTTCGGGCAGCGCTTCTTTGATACCGAATTCAATGGAAGGACCGTGTTTGCATTTGACCCCAAGTGTTCCCATAGACAGTCACTGGAGAAGCGCATCCAGCAGAGAGTTAGACTGAAGCCCCTGAGGGGTAAATTGCAGAGTCCCAGGCAGAGGTGGGACTGGAGCTCGGGAAGGGAGTTTGTTATGGTACAGTGGCTCTCTTGGCAGGGAAAACGTGATAAAAGCTCTGGCCTTTCCTTCCAGAAAATACATGCATCCCTACAAAGGAGACTTTGTGCCTGGTTTTGGGAGGTGCGCGGACTGCTGCCTCTAACCCCAGCCCTTCTCTGGTTCCCAATGGAGAACTTGGGGAGTGTACTGGACACGGAACCCCATGACTTTGGCAAGTGTTGAGCCTCAGTTTCCCTGCTCTGAAGACCTGAGATCCCTTTCTGCTCTGCTATTGGGAGCAGCCCCCCTCAGCTGGACCTCAGCTGGGCCTGCTCCCTTACCCCTGTGCCTGTGGCAGTCCTGCTGACCCCCCTCGCCCCCAGCTGTGAGCCTGTGTCTTCAGGCAGTTGGTGGGGGGGCAGGGGAGGATTAGGAAAGCGCCCCAGAGGCCTAGGTGTGGACGAGAGCTGAGGTATTTGTGGCTCTGTGGCAGGGGTCCAGCGTCCTTGGTGGGTTTGAAATAGCAAAGTGATATTTGAGAGGGCTCTCCTTGGATGTGCTGAGCTGGGGTTTCTGCCAGGCGGGGAGTGTCCACGCCTGTCGGAACCCTTTGGGGGCAGGGGCATGAGAGGACGGCAGTGCGGGCAGAACGGGAGGGCCGAGATGCTGGGGAGTGCTCTCCCCAGAGATAAGCCAGCCTAGCCATCCGCCCAGAGGTCCTGGCAAGTTCACAGCAATTGCCTTTGGCTCTGACCCTTGGCACTCTTGTGTGGCAGATTAAAAAAACAAAACGTAACACACAGTTATTCCCCTTCCTCCCCTTGTAGCTTCGACTTTGTGTTGCATCCTTTCTTGGGGGCTCCCACCCCGTTTGCTGCAATTCCTCTAACCCCAGAGGCTGCCAGACTCCTCCATCGGTAGCTAATTAAACACTAAATGAGTAACTGGAATTGCATTTTGCCAGAGCCCAGGCTGCGCAGCCACCTTAATGGGTTTCAAGTGGCGGCAAGACCCCAAATTGCAAATCCTTGCCCTTTATTTCATGGCAGGAGGTGGGGCTGGGGCAGGGGTGGGGATAGAGTGGCAGGGACCCAAACAAAGTTTTTGGCAGTGGTCACTTCATTTGAACTCCAAGACTGGCCATGCGCACGGCTCTGCATAATGCCATCTTTGTGAGCTAAGCATTTGCTAACTTGGACCAAGAATGAGTTCTGCGGCGGCCACTGCTCCGAAGGGGCCGGAGACACCCAGCTCTCCGCACTGTGTCCCTTAGTCTGGCTCAATTTTCCAAGGGAAGCAGGTTCTCTGGTTCCTGCCAGGCGAGCCAGAGCCACCTCGCCACCTTCCCTCAACCTTCCTGCCTGTGTGTGAGTGTGTGCGCGTGTGTTTTAAGAGGGAGATGTGTGTGCTTGAGGGCCTGTCAGCCCAGATAACAGAAATGTTACACTAGCCGTAGTCTTTATAATGGTGTCTAGGGCTTAGAGTATTTAGAAAAATTAATCTTTTTTAGCTTGGTAATAATTCTGACCACGGCACAAGTGCATTAGATGATTCACATAAACTTCTTTAATACATGTTGCTAGGAGCTTACAGCAAATAGACAATAACGATTGTTTGTTTTTTGATTCGCCAGGGTAATGGGGTTCTCTGTAGCCCTGGTGAGATGCGTTTTAGCAATGTTTCTCTCCCCTGTTATGCTTTTCTTCACCTGGGTCTTGAGTCTTCTGGATTTGGAAGGGTCTGGGGTGCACACCTGAGTTCCAGCTCTCACTGTCATTTCCCGGTGGGGTGGAGCTTCAAATTCTCAGTTTCCCCATCTGTGTAGTGGGCTAGAGGTGGTCCCTTCCTGTGGTGGTTTTGAGAGTGAAGAAAGATCACGTGTGTGAAATGGTTGTCTCTCTGGGCTCATGCTTGGGGAGTTCATCTCTTTTCTCTTTGCAGCCCTAAGTCCCCCCCACCCCCCAAATTTTTACCGTGATGGAGACAGCGGCGTCTTTTTCTGGGAGAGCGAGCTCACTGAGGGACCTGGACACTCGAATTTCCCAGTGAAGCCCTCCAGTGCTGGGGCTCCCCTAATGTGTCGCAGAGTCTTTCTCTCCACACCAGCCATCTTGTCTCACCCCTACACCCCTGCAAGGGGCAGAGTGGGCAGTCCTGCCACAAGCTGGCACCGATAAATGCTCCCCTGAGATGGCAGCACCCCTTATCTGCGTTGGACAGAGGCGTCCTGTCCCAGTCCCACATATTGAAATGGTAAGAGCCAGAGGGGCTTGCAGCTTCATATCAGCAGAAATCTGGATTCAAATTTTGGCTTCACACCCTTTGTTACCAGTGGGAGCCTTGGTCCCTTCTCGAGTGTGAGGTTGGCAGAAGGGTCATCCTTGCTCAGCCCGCCGTGGCGTGGCGGAGGGAAAGGCACGGAAGCCTGTCTGGAGAAGTCGGTTGTGGTGTAATGTGCTGTGTAGGTGCTTACAGGGATGAACGGAATTGAAAGCACTAAGTTGGGGTCTCGTGCTCACTTTGGGTACGTATCCTGCCCTTGCCCACCTCCAGGCTCACTTGAGTTTTTGATTGAGCAAGGGGTCCCAAAGAGGAGCTGTAGGACGCGAGCTGGGGAGGGGACATGTCGCCATGACACGTTCTTGGGTACGTTGGCTGCTTTCTCCTTCAACTTCCTGTGGAGCCTGAGTGAAGCGCTGGTCACTTGGCTCCCAGGCTGGGAGCAGAAGGCACTGCTAAGTTTCACGGTGTCGATCCAGTTGAATTACTGAGTGCTTTTGCTCTGCTCACTGTCTAGTTAAGAGGCATACACGGCCCAGGATATGATTAAGTGCTTAGAAAGCCTTGGGCAGAGCGATCTTGGTCTTCCGAGAGAGATCAGGATGCTGCCAGGACAGATGGCGGGAAAAGGTAAGCGGTCCCACCCTGGGTGGCGGTCAGGAAATGCATTTACTGTCTGTGTACCTAGCGGGATCACAGGTGATGGAACCAGAGGTCACCTAGGCGCATTACAAATAGGTAAACTGAGGTCCAGAGAGGATGGATGCCCCACCTGGGGTCACCAGTAGGTCTCAAACCTACAAACCCAGTCAGGATCTGGGACTTTTCCCTTTGCCTTGTGCTGCCTTGCTGCACTTAAACGCTGTGCAAACTTGGTCACTTTAATTAGCCTCTTCTCGGTTTCCTTGGGTAGAGAATGGGGTTGGTGAAGTATACCCGCCTTGTCAGGCTGTCCTGAGGATTAAATGTGCTTGCACATGTCCCACATATGTAACGGGGCCTGGCACAGCCTAGGCACCTCGCAAACCTGTGCTGCCGTGACCTCGCCTCCGGCCTTGTGCGGACCCTGGCCTTCTCCTGGCCAGAAGGGAGGCAGCAGCTGAGCGCTGGGTATGAGAGGTGTGTACCTGGGGACACGAACTGGCTTCTCACCTGTTGATTGGCGTTCTGGATCTGTGGCTTTGAATCCACCTTCTTCAAGTGCCCTTGGGCGTTTGGAACCTGAGTGTCCCACCCACAGCCTCCAGACAGGCCCCAGTTCCGTGTGGAGGACATGAGATGACATTCATGGGCACTCTGGACTGGAAACTGGACTGCGTTGTTCGGTCAGTGTCCGTTTTCTCCTCTGCTGGACACCTCTCTTCATCTAGGCGTCTGGAACTTTCCCCTGCCCCCTGTGATGCTTTCTGTGGTCCCTGCTTGGTACTGCCCGAGACAGGGTTTTTGCTCCCCTGCCCACTGGCCCTACTGTCGAACAGATGCCAGCCTGGAATGTGGCTGTCTCCCCCAGACCTGCCAGGACCACCCCCACTTGGGACACCCCCTCCTTTTTTTTTCTTCTTTTTTTTTTATTCCCCCAGGAACTCTGTGTCCTTATTCACTTGCTACTTGCTGCTGGGCAGAAGAATGATTTGGGTCAAGGTTGTATCTCTTCCCAGCTGGTAGATTAAAAGCTCTTGAGAGCAGGGGCTCTTATCCTCACCCTATTTGCACCACCCCCACTCCCGGGGCCAGTTGCAGAGTCTTGAATAAATCCCGAGATTGGTGAGCCAGACTCCGGGGCCTTGGGAAGTGAGAAAGGTCTGATCCTTGCCCTGGGATCAAGCGTGTTAAATACACGTTTTAATGGAAATGGACAAGTGGCACATGGTAACGCATTGTTTTGTAAACTGTGAGTTGTGACCCCTTAGTGCCTTGGGAAATCAACTTAGTGGGTCACGACTGGCAATCACAAAAAATGAAACAACTGTATCACACAGAGGAAGCGTAAGTGTTGTTTGGGGGACCTTCTGTTTGCAGTGATTTACGTGTGCCCGTAAATACACATTGTACCTTGGGTTTGCGAAGTAAAATTTGCCTTCTTGTGGGTCTTAATCTGAACTTGGAAAGCCGCTAGCCCAGAGAGGGCTGAGATGGGATCTTGGGACCCACAGGTGACTTCAGCCAACTGACCAAAACTATTGCTGACCTCAGTTTCTGGATCTGTACCAAGGAGGGAATTGGTCCCACCTCTGGGGGCTCTTGAGAGAATTGTTTCCTGAGTGTTGCCTGGTGGCCCACTTGGTGGCTGCCATTGGCGTTTGCTGCCATGTTCTTCATGCAGAGAATGTGAGGAAAGGGCTCAGCAGGTGCTTGCCAAGAGCTGAATGAGCAGTAGCTCCCGTCTGACGTCTGTGGCTTGTCCCTGCTGAGTGGCTGGCCGTGGGGCAGCTCCCCCTGCCTTCCTTCCTCCTGGTCTGAGGTTGAGGCGGGGTCCCGGCCCTCCGTGGAGGGTGTTGTCTGAACACCTGCAGGGGTCAGGCTACGGCAGGAGTCTTGAGAACAGATCTCAAGGCATCCCGTCTGACCCAGGTCGGCCCAGCCTCCCGAATTCTCTGTCCCCTCCCGGTGACAGCTGTTTGCACAGCTCCCGAGGCAGGCTTTGTGTCTCCCGCTCTTTGTGTGTTTGGGTGAAGCGCCTGACATTTCACTTCTGTTTCACAGTCCTCTGACCTTAAGAAGCATGGCTGCTCCCCAGGGCCCCTGTCTGAGGTTTTCCTCTGATCCTTCTCTCCCTGTCACAAAAGGCCATTTGAGAGAGCAGGCTCTGAGGTGGCAGACCTCCCCTGTGCCCGGGATGCTGGCTGCAGCTTTGTGAGCTCTTGGGAGAGACGCTGCATGGCTTGGCGGACTGGGCGAGGAGGGCGGCGGATGGCGGGCAGTTATTCCCAGGTGTCTCCCGCATGCTCGGCCCTGTGCTGGTGGTGGGTGCCAGAGCAGGGTCATGGATGGTACCTGGGATTTGGACTTGGACCAGAGTCCAAGACCAGAGTTCCAGTTCTCGTTCGTTCAGATGGCCATGGGGAAGTCCTCTGACCTCGCTGAGCCTTAGCTCATCTGATACAAAACGATGGGAGCCAAGGGCTGGATTTTTTTTCTGCCTCTCAAGCCTTTTAGAAGTCGGGTGAGAGCACATGAAAATGGTTCGTTAGTTGTGGTTGCCTGTCGAGAAGGCTTTCTGGAATGTGAACAGACCGTCGGCTCACGGAATGTGTCTTAAGCAACCTCTCATTAACAGACAGGGACATTGAGGCTTTGGAATAGGATGTTGACGCAGCAAGGCCACGGGCCGGAGGGATCCCTGACTCCCGGGCCCTCGGAGTTGGCCACTGAGTTTAGAAAACCTTGACCCCCGAGGCCGGCGCCCATGTCTGTGCCACACGTTAGGAATCCCAAGGCTTTCTCCGGGTGGGCTTCCTGTGGCTTTGGCCATCCGTGGCCTGTGCTGGGGGCGCAGGCGGCCCGTAGGGCGGGCCTGGTGTGGGGCGTTCGCGCAGCTGCTCTTTCCTGCCGTTGTTTAGCTGCTTTCAACGGCAAATATGATCCCCTCCCAGGGACCCTTCCTCTCGGCGGTGCCAAGCCCGCCAGGCCCGCTTGTGTGACAGGAGGCGGCCCGGGCCCGCGGCTCCGCTCACCGGGCTCCCTGCGGGTCCCCGGGCTGGCGGGCTGCTTCGGGAGGGGCTCTCACAGCCTGACAGGGAGCTCCAGCCGCCGCTCGGTGTCTCCGAATTGGCCAATTGATGGCTTCAGCCAAGCGTTTCAGCGTTGGGGAAGCCAATACAATTTGAGTTAGTTGTGATGGCTGCCACTTTAAATACCGCGGTGGCTTTCTGTCAGCGAGCTAATGCGTGGAATGGGGAATTGCAGAAAACTCGATCACCGGAGTGCGTCAGTCGATTCTGACCCCGAGCTATAGAAAATGAACTGAAATCTAGTTGACTGTCGCCACGTACTTTCTTTGGCATTATTTAGCCAGCAGCATCTTTGTCAAAGGGAACTTGAAGAGAAGGGATGAGGTGAAAATCACGGCGTTGGACTCTGACCGCCACGATTTTAGGGAGCAATAGTCTTCATGGGAGGTTGGGCCGTTGGGTTAGGGTGGTGGTTTCTTGCCAAGGGATAAGTAACTAAAGTACTTAAATCACGGCGTTGTGGCTTAATAATAATTCGTTATTTGGTTAACGAAGGAATCTAGTGTTTATTGAGCACTTACTGTGTGCCGAGACCTTGAGAAAAGTATTCTCATTCAGTCATTGTCCACTGGGGGCGGCATAGGGGACGGGGCATTCTTGCCATTTCATGAAGTAAGAACTGTTGAGAACAGTGAACAAGTTTGACTTACTGTATGTCAGGCACCGTCCTGAGCCCTTTAGGTTTAAAAAAAAATTTTTTTTTAATGTTTTTATTTCTTTCTGAGAGAGACAACATGAGCAGGGGAAGGTCACAGAGAGAGGGAGACACAGAATCTGAAACAGGCTTCAGGCACTGAGCTGGCTGTCAGCACAGAGTCTGACACGGAGGTCAAAACTACTAACGGTGAGATCATGCCCTGAGCCGAAGTCGGACATTTAACTGACGAGCCCCCCAGGCGCCCCAGGTTTTTTGTTTTTTAAATGTTTATTTTGAGAAAGAGAGAGAGAAAATCCCAAGCAGGCTCTGTGCTGTCTGCGCAGAGCCCAATGCAGGGCTCAATCCCGTGAACCTTGAGATCAAGAGTCGGACGCCTAGCTGACTGAGCCACCCCAGGTGCCCCTGAGTCCTTTAGGTTTTATCTGTTCTCGTACTCTGGACAGCCCAACGAATTAAGTTCACGTTCATTCCTATTTTGTAGAAGAGGAAACAGAGGCAGTAGAGAGATTCAGGACTGCTGTACAATGAAAGCGGTCTTCACTGCCATGACAGGCTGCCTCCCCCAAGAATCAGTACTGGATTTGACATCTTTGCAGCCTAATGAACTGATGGCCCCCCGCCCAGCCCAGGGTAGTTTGATACTTGGAGGAGTAGGTGGAGCAGGTCCTTGGGGAGATGGGCACCCACCTGTAGGTCGCGTGGTGCCGTGCCCGCCTGGTTTTCAGTGACTTCACTTGGGAAGAAGATCTCTTGCTTTGGCTTTGCCTCCCTTAAAGAAGAGTTTCCCCTTCTCTTCACATACACCGGCCTCCATGCCTGAAAATGCTTCATTTTGCATGCATCGAGTCACCCTTTTAATGAAGAAGTAGGGAAAACAAGAACTGTAGAGTTGCCGATTAGAGCTTCGTACCGGCTCGGGGACCCAGTATGAGCACACCAGGTTGGTAGAATTCTAGTCACAGAACACCTTGGGAATTTTGGTTCCATTTCAGTTGAGGTAGTCTTGATTTTTGTGGAGCCTAAAAAATACATCAGCCATGCTTCAGTCTCCAGTATTCAAAAGACCCGGTTAGAGTCCTCAGGCCGAGAACCTGTGGCTGGCTTCCGCGCCTACCCCACTCGCCTCGCAGTGTAAGAGGCTCCTTCTGGGCTTATTTTGGGATGGCCGGGGTTGGGCTTCGTGGAGGAAGGTGCCTCATGTTTTCCCCTAGGGAGTCAGGAAGGGTCATGATGCAGAGTTTGCTCTGGGTCCTTCCTCCAAGTGCAGGGCTCAGAGCTTCCCTCTAGGGAGAGACCACCTGGGAGAAACGGTGGCCCAAGGGGCGTATGGAGCCTTCTGTGTAGAAGGCTCTCATCCCCAGCAGGTGCTCCTGAGACTCCCCCTCCCTTGCAAACAAGTACCGTGCTCCCTGCCATTCTGAGCTGACATGCAGTGGGGGAGATGGATCACTGGACAGAAATCCTCTTTCACAATCCACCCCTCTCACTAGCCACGTAGCCTTCGTTTGGCTGTTGTCTTCTCTCTGGGCCTCAGTGTCCTAACCTGTAGCATGGGGGCAGTGAGGGACACAAAAGTGATTTCTGAAACAGTGGTGACCAGCACTGGTCACCTGTTTACCCCGGGCCAGGCACTGCGTGTGGGCATGGCGTTTAATCCCTGTAAGTAGCAAAAGGCTATTTTTATTGCTTTCTTTGGACAGGGAAACTGAGGTTTACCTGGTGATGAAGTCATTAAATAAGGGAGTCAGGATTTGAAACCGGGGCCCCATCCCTACCATTGGGCCCTGCTGCTTTTTTCACAAACTTCCAGATGACTTGAGGAGTCGGGGACCGTGGAGTAAAAAGGCACTTGGAAAGAAGTGGATCGTTTCAGTAGAAACCTGTAACTGTTTTTAAACAACCACCAAAAAAGATGTCAGTGACAGTTTGCTCCCCGGTGAGGTGAACGCAGATAAACCTATTTTGACTGTTAACTTATTTTGTTGTTAAAAGCCAGTGACACGTAGCGTTGGATTTATTTTTCTTCTCAACGTTTAAGTGTTTGCCACTTCTTGAGTGACGTGTGTTAATCGGGGAACTGCCTGTACTTTGGGGGTGGAGGCCTGCCGCTCGCATTTCAGGCTTCTGCCTTAAGAAGGACCTGGGAGAAGGTGTGCTCGTTGTCGGAGGAGCCCGAGCCCAGGAGTGGCTCCAGGGCCATGTGCGCACCTGGGTCTCAGGATGCTTCTGGAGCCCTCGCTCACTCCGAAGTCGGGGTCACGGTGGAGAACCGATCGTGGGAGTCTTTGTGACTGGAAGCCTAAATATTTATTCTGTTCTGTCCCTAATGAAAACAAATTGTCAACAGTTGTTCAGTAACTGACTAAATTAAAATCTGTAATTAGTCAATTAGATTAAAGAGTTGGCAGAACCTGATTGTATCATGCTGGTTAGGTTATTAAGAGAAAGGGTGTGATTTTTAATTACTGAATGCTAATTTTGACAGTTTCAAATAGAAACAGACGTGGTTTTCCCCCCTTTCCCTAATTCTGAATGGTTCGGAGAAGTAAAGACACTCGATGTGTAAATATATGGTTTTTTTTTTGAAGGAAAATAATCCGATGGGCCGTGCCGTAGAGCAGGGGGATTGTAGTGAAGAGCACATTGGATTTCATTGAACGGGTTTGCCGGAAATCCTTCCTTTCTTGAGGGATGGCCTGTTTGGCAGCTCCGTTTTTGCTTTAAATGAGAAGTTGGATTTTAGCTTCAAGCAGTCAAGTCACGGGGTTCGAGTTGTTTTTAGGAACCCACCCCCACCCCCGTGGCTCTCATCTCAAGGGACTTTTCTGACCAGCACCCCAGAAGCGACAGGCAGCAGGAGACTGATCCAGTGAGGAAGGGACTGTGTGTGAGTGTGGTGGGGCTCCGTGGGGCTCAGTGGCACGGGCACACGTGGATAACCATGTCTGACTTTTTATAGGGCGCTTTCCCATATACAGGGCGGCCCAGTGAGAGTGGCAGACGGGATGAGGGATGAAAGTTCTTTGTGCTTCTGCTTTATGGCTGAGGGGAGCTGAGGGCCGGGGAGGGAGGAAGCCGGGTGGGAAAAGGGTTGTGCAGCCAGGAGTTCTGGTAGGGCAGAGTAGAGAGGGGCTTCTTCCTTGGCAGGAAGATGGGATCAGAAGGGGTGGCCGGCTGCTGGGTTGAGAGGTGTCTAAAGCGAGCGGGGAGTTTAGGATGAGTGGAGCCGGGTGATTTGAAGCTGGAGCAGCAAGTCCTGTTTTGTTTCTCCGGGGGAAGCTGTCTCATTGCCTTCCCTGCACACACCAGAGTACGGGTTGGGAGCAGCCTTGGAACTTGGATCTGAGCTGCTGCTAGACCCCGACACAGCCTCCCCGCCTCCCCGCCCTTCTCCTTAGCTCCTGGGAGTTCATATATGGTTGGCCCTGGAGGCAGAAGGGTCATGTTACCTGGAGAGCCTCAAGCTTTAGAAGGGGTCCAGCGGCCACTGCAGGAAGGCCACCCAGTCCTTGCCTCTCCTTGCCACCGGTCCTGTGCTTAGTGACCGTGGGCTGAGACTCTAACCCCCGTCCCCAGCCGAGGGGCTGCTGTCTCCTCTGGCCCACTGGGCAGCCTCCCTGTCTTGGAAAAACTACCCTAAACCTTTACCTCCAGGAACCGCGCCGGATGGCACTGGGGAAATATTTACAAGCGGTGGATTGGTGTGTGTTCTGAATTTGGAATTCCTCTTTCAGACCCTGTATCCACGGCCGAGGTTAAAGAGGTGGTGTGAGTGAGTGAGTGAGTGAGTGAGTGATTGTGTGTGTGTGTGTGTGTGTGTGTGTGTGTGTGTGTGTGGCAAATAGAAGAAAGGAAGTGACATTGCTAGCAGAGAGTTTATTTTAAAAGCTTCCCCACTGATAGATTTGTAGTTCTGGGTAAATAGGGAAGCTTGTGAAACTTGATTCATTTTTGTCCTGAAGTATGTTTTTTGTCGGGGACTGGGGGTGTGAACAGAGCCTCCGTGAGACCCACATGTTCCACGTGTTTTTAGCTTGGAAGTGTTTGTGTGTCCCCAGCACACCGTGTACAAGGCCAGGGCAGTGTTCTCACCTCCAGCCCCTGCCCCCCAACCATCTCTCCCTTTCCAGGACAGAGCACTCGTTGCTGGGCTTTGCTCTGGTCTCATCCAGGGATGAGCAAGGACGTCCTGCACTCAGGATGACTTCCGGCTTCCTTCCTGGCCTGTGCTGCCCAGAGCAGATTCTTTCGGTTAGGAAACACATTCTCCCTCGTCCCTGCCCAGGCCTGTCCTGGAGACGTGGACAGGCAGCCGGGGCGACCACTGGCCAGCTAGGAAGCTAGGGCATGTCCTAAACTGGAGGCCCATGTGAGCTGTTCAGGAGTTAGCAGTTACTGCTCCTGGGAAACCAGTGCAGAAATGGAAAGATGGTCAGCAGGGAGAGTTGAGAAGGTGGTTGACCTTGTATGTTTTGGGGGGGGTGGGAAATTGAGGGAATTTTGGAATGTTGACTGTGTATTTTTGTTGTTAGGGTGGAGTGCGAACCTTGAGACTTAGATACCAAACATTGCCAGGCTGTAGTTAGGGAAGGGTAGGGCAGGGCTGGGCTCCCTACCTCAGGGCCTTTGCACACACTTTTCCTCCTCGCTTGTAGCACTTTCCTCCGTTCTTTAACTCCCTGGGGATCTCTATTCATTTTCATGCCTCAGTTCGGATGTCTCCGAATTCTAAAGATCGTCTGGTAATCATCTTTGAGCCATTGGGCAGGGCCCATAAACTTGGGGCTTTTGACACCTGATGGATATTTGTGGACTGAAAGTGATCAGGAAAGACCAGGAGGCTGCCCACCTCCCATGGCCCTGTCTGTGCATTTAAATGGCTTCCCGAAGCCTAAATGCCCTCAGCCCATGTCCAGGTTTTGCTGCCCTGGCCTTGCTGTGCACCTTCCTTTTCTGAAACAACATATTCATGGAGTTTCAGAAGTGAAATGTCCTCAGAGATGTGTAGGAAAATGCTCTGTGTTCAATTAGCCCAACCTTTTTGCCAACCGTTGAGGCCTCTGAAGCTGAAAGCCCTGTGGCTCTTCTCCTGCCTGGGTTTTGTATTTTGTATAGAGGATTGGGAGGGGAGTAGGCAGGGACCTAGCCTGGAGTCCCGAACCCTGTCCCTCAGCTGGTGCCTTAGTGTAGTGTTAACCCAGCATCGTGGGACAGAGCCCCTTTCTGATTCTTCTAACCCTCCCGCTTCTCTGGGCAGGAACATTTCCTGATCTGACCCCCTGTAACTCAAGAGTTGGTGGTGATTTTATCCGGCCACGCAAGTCTATGGTTGGCCTTGGCATTTGATCTGAGAAGGCGGTTTGCTTAGCTGGGAGGCCTAACAAGATTTGGGGGTGAGGGGGTGGTCAGGACTTGGGCCGAGCGGTGGAGCTCTTAATTTGTTCTCCGGGGAGGGCCAGCCACGTCCTAGCGAGGGGCTTCCGGGTTCTAAGCCTCCGAAGCCAGCCGTTCAAGCTTTTCTGAAGGCTTGAAATCGCTTCCCTTTAACCACCACCTTCTATTAAGACCATCCTACTGGTACCAGTTCGTGAGGACATCTTGTCCCAAGTCCACTGAGGCATCAGAGCAGATACCTGGATATGCATCTGTACAGTTAACTCCTCAGATGGTTGGTGCCTCTGAGGTGTGGTGACAGACGGTACAGCAGCAAATCATTGACCCTCACAGAACTCACAGACTATTCTTTATTCTTTCCCTTTCTGTCTGTGAGCTTTTTGTGTGTTAAGGTGCTAATTGCACATCTGTGAATGTGCAGCTACAACCTGCAGGTTCGGGTGGGCTTGCCTCCCAGGGGAGCACCAGAGAACCTTCCTGACCTCCACTGACAGGAAGAACATTGAGGCCCTTTGTGCCCCAGCCCTCTGACCACCACGCTGGCCTGGACTTTTGGACTGGCTGCTTGGAGTTAACTGAGTGCTCACTTCCTTCTCTGGAAAGTGGTGGTAGGCCATACCTCCTGGTCCCCGGTCGGTATCCGGCTCTCTACAGCTGAGCCGTTTGGGGGCCTTGTCAAGGCAGGGTGAAGAGTTTGGAGAAAATGATGATTGTGCCTCGGACACAGAGGAGGCAGAACAAAAATGTCCTTGCGTGGCTCTCTAGTAAATTTTCTTTAAAAATTGGTTATTGGAAAACACAAATTTGAAAAAATATAACTGAAAGAATGAAAAATATGCAGATTCTAAGGACGCTTTCAGGGGCCTACGTTTCTCTTAGACCTGAGTTAGTTTTTCTAGGCTTTACCCGAAACGCAAATCCCCCTCCTCGTGGCTGGGGTGTGGACACTGTGGCCAGGCCTGGGCTGCCTCCGAGGCCCAGGTTCCTGCCACGGCGCAGGCCCTGCCCAGAGCTGCCTTGACACTTGAGGTCCACATGACTTCTCCCCCATCCTTGTCCTTTATGAAAATGTTTACGAGGAACATGTGTCACCTCGGCATTCTTTCCACGAGGACAGAAGCTGTCACTGAGAGCTGAGAGACTGGTTTTGATCCACAGCTGACTGCGGCCCGGTCCTTGACGTAATTATGCAGCAGGCCTATCTCTGGGGCCCTGTCCAGAGCATAATCGGGACTCAAGCATTGGGCGGGGTGGGGGTGGGGGTGGGGGAAGGATCCCTGGGAAGCGAAGCTATGGAGTGTGTGTGACTTAGCTTGTCCAGGCCCCAGAAAGGGTCATTCCCCATCAGAGTGGCAGCATCGGCTTCCCTGAGGGAGGGGTCGCTGCTGGCCTGATGTAGGAGGTGTGGCTGCGACCAGCTTGGCCACCAGGCTCTGGCCACATGGACGGGAAGCACCTGGAGGAGCTCTCCCAACATCTCTGTGGTTCACTTGGGCCAGTTCCATCCTTTCTTCTCTGAGTACAGGCTCTTTACCACTCCTGAAGGCCCCCATGGTCCCCAGTGCAGGACTAGAAGTGTCCTTTTGCAGGCCCCCACAAATGAGTGAGCCCCAGTGCCTAGCACACAGTCAGTGCTCATTAAAAGTCTTGAGTTTTTTTAAAAAAATTGTTAATGTTTATTTAAAAAAAAAATCTTTTTTAATGTTTATTTTTTGAGAGGGAGAGAGACAGAGAGCATGAGTCGCGGAGGGGCAGAGAGAGAAGGAAACACAGAATCTGAAGCAGGCCCCAGGCGCTGAGCTGTCAGCACAGAGCCCGATGCAGGGCTTGAACCCTTGAGCAGTGAGATCGTGACCTGAGCTGAAGTCGGATGCCCAACTGATTGAGCCACCCAGGCATCCCTAATGTTTACTTTTTAAGAGAGAGGGAGTGAGACAGAGCACAAGCGGTGGCAGAGGGGCAGAGACAGAGAGAGAGAGACAGAGACAGACTCTGAAGCAGGCCCCAGGCTCTGAGCTGTCAGCACAGGGCCCCAGGCTCTGAGCTCTCAGCACAGAGCCCGCCGCGGGGCTCGAACCCATGAATGGGGAGATCCTGAGTTTTAAAGCAGTGGGAGTGGAGGACTTGATGCCTCGTGCTTGATGCCCGTTCCAGGAGGCCAGGGACCATACTACCTGTGTTTTGCCTGGCACGTTGGAGGGGCTCAGCTGTTTGGGTGGGTGAAGCGGTGTTCAGGGGAGCAGGACTGTGGCGTGGCAGAGGCATGGGCAGCAGCAGGGAGGGAGAGAAGGAGACTGTTGGAGGGGCTCCCGTAGCTCCTGCCTTTCTCGCACTGTCTCCGCTGGTGGTGACAGCCGGCCTCCTGGCCTCACCCCGAAACTGCCCCTTTGTTGTCTGGCCCTACCTGGTGGGTGCTTTGTCAACGCAAGATGTGATGGCATCGCATCTCTCCCCTGCTAAAATCAAAATCAAATCAAAATGAAACAAACCAGGTGCCGCGCAGACAGGAGCCCTGAGGTTTCCCTGACGGTAGGGGAGGGTCTCCAGACCATGAGCCAGACAGACATTCAAGGTCTTTCTGGTCCGGCCTCGCCCACATTTCAGATTTTGCCATTTTTATGACAGACCTCGTTCCAGTGCCGGACACCCTCTTCTTCGATATGGATTAATTATCACAGCCTCCTGGTGAGGTAGGCAGTGGTCTTAGGGGGGAAAAAACCCAAAAGGCCAAGCAGGTAGGATGTGAGATTGTCTGAAGGTGTGTGTTGCTGGTGAAAGCCCCCCACAGACTAGAAAACCCGGTGCCTTGCTCCTGCCTTCTCATTCCTGTATAGAAAGTATCATGTCTGTCACCGGCTGACACTTTGAGGGTGTTTCTTTTCTCCAAATAAATAATTCTTTGTCTCCCTTCAGGGGGGCGGATGGGGCTGGAGAGAGGCAGCTGATCAAAGGCAGCCTCCCTGACTTTGAACAAGTGGGCTGAGGAGGGGGCTTGGACAAGCCAGGGCGGTAGGCAAGGAGGACCACCGCTGTGTAGCTGAGGCGGGAGGGGCGTCTGTGTCACCTGAAGCCCCTCCCAAAACCTGTAATTGTGCCTTCCCGGCCTGGGGACGTGTGAGTGAAATATTGGGCTAAATGGAGTTCCTTCCTCAGAGGAGAAAGCGGGCTCCCTTTTCCTGTCCCTTTGTCTCTGTCCCCTTTGTCCCAGCCCTCCTGCTCTGCGGCCTCCCCTCCCCCAGCGGTTCCTTCCTTTGTGCCCCCGCCACTCACTCACCAGCGAAACTTAACTGGAGCCTGTGGTGGCCGCCCAGGCCCTCTCCCCTGAAACCAGAGTAGCTGCGGGGCCCTGGCCTGGCTGTCTGCACACGGACTAGAAGAGACTAGAAGGAACCAGATGGGGGCCCCAGGCCCCACAAAGGTGGCAGTTAGTGTTGAAGTTTGGTGCTGGTTGGTGTAGCCCGGCCAGAAGGAACAGCATTGTTGGGGGGCCTGCTGCCCTAGTCAGGGGGAATCTGGGGCTGGGACCCCCTGCCTTGGACCCCCTTCCAGGAAGGGCCCTGGGGTCTCCATCAGAGTTCCTCTTTCTCCTGCCCTGAGTGGTTCTGGGGGCCCTCCTCGTCTCAAGTTCTGTGTGCGACACCGAGAAATAAGGACGGGCTAACCCCCCTAAAAGAGCCAAACCCACCCTCCTGGCTACCAGAGACCCGCCTTTGCTACAGGATAGTCTTCACTATCTTTAAAATAAGCGTGAGAGCCGTGACTTGGGAGGGAAGCATGAATTGGGGGAGGAAAACTTGAACGTGGGGGAAACATCTAGTCATTACCTTAATGTGCTGAGCATATGGAAACATGGGCTTGATTGGGTTTTTCATGGTGAAAGTGGGAACTCCAGTGGCCAGGGTGTGAGGATGTATGCTTCCTGGGGGCGTGGGGCTGGGTGCCTCCCATTGGACTTGAGAGGCCTGGGCCCTGTGGAGGTCAGGAGGGAGCAGGCACGTGGTTGTGGTGATGCAGAGCAGAACTGGGGCCCGTCGGTGTGGCTTCATGGTCGCCAGAGGTATTTTTCCCCACTTAAAATATTTGAAGTTATTAGTGAACTACACACGTTTAGAAGCACGTTGTATGTGATACAGTGTAAATTTAGAAGTGTTCTACTCTGCTCTCCACTTCCATAAAAACATCTACTCCACTTCTCCACGTGCATTTTTGGCATCAATGTCTTAAATGCTGTCACCAAAGCCACGTTTTGTCTTCTAACCCACTTTTCTAGCACGTTTCACCAATACTCCCATTTGGGTTGTTTGGTACATGTTACTTTTCTGATTTACGTAGGATACTGTCTCTAGGAATTTTATTGAAAGCCACAGGGATCCATTAGAACGTTAAAACTCCTGGATTTGTAAAATTTGTCTCTGGTATGTATTGCTGAGAATGATTCAGCATATTTGAGACCCCGGTTTTGATGTTAGAGAGTGAAGGGGAGGCATTGCCCTTTCTGAGTGTCCCCTGTGACCTCGATATTTCTCTGAGCCTATTTCTTTCTCTAAAGAACAGATGATAATAGTGCCTACAGCTCACTTCTCAGGATTAAGTATGTGAAGAATGCAAGGCAGTGCCCTGTATGCAGTAAGCACTCAGCAAATGCACGGTTGGAGGTTGGACTGGTTGGAGCACTCTGACCCTTCGGTTTGCGGAGTGACTTCTAGGGTTTATGGGGGGGAAGCTTGGAGACCATCCTTGTAGGGAAAGCCAGGACCACATTCGGTTTTGGCGTGGGGGGATCCATTCCGGGGAAGGGGTGGCACTTGCAGATAATGAGAACTCAGTCGCAGGAGTGAGATAAGGCCCGAGGCCTGTGGCCCTGGGACCATTTACTCCTTCTCCCCTTTAAAGTAGTTCTGATCTCACGGCTCTTGGGATTGAGCCCCACATCGGGCTCCGTGCTCTTGGTGTGGAGCCTACATGGGATTCTCTCTCTCCCCTCTCTCTCTCCCCCTCCCCCGCTCACACTTTTTCTCTGTCAAAATAAATAAACTTAAAAAAAAAAAGTAGTCCTTCTGGCCTGCCCCCTGGCATTCCTAGAGCGTGGAAAGTTTTCAGTCCTCTTGGTTTGGAGGCTTTTTGCCCCAGGGGGGAGAGAAGCCTTGACCAGTCTGTAGATAGGACTCCTGGAAAATATTTAGGCCCTGTCTTCCAACTGTCTTTATTTCAAAGTTGGCAAGAGCTCATCTCGAGATATAACAGGTGCCAGGTTCTGCGCTCGCCCGAAGAGGTCTGTTGTCACTGTCACAGTCATTGTTTGCTATCTCAGGATTGTGGGTGACGCGACGCTCGTGTCCCTGGTTCTTGGTTGGGGTGGGAATTCTGGGGACGGACAGTAGCTGAGGTGCGTGTTGCGTGTTACATGTTACGTGTGTCCAGCCTCATGGGGCAGATTTGCATCAGCCTTTGTAAATAAGGGCTGCTTTGAATACCCACCTCTGATGCACCTGTGCTGTAGCCTCTGTGAGTCCCAATTTAGATGGCTGATGGTAATTTGAAACCGAAACCATCAGAAGTATGTATCTCATTAAAAAAAAGGCAGGGCGGGGGAGATAAGAGCCCCTTCTGGAAGTTGTCCCCTCGATGGGCAGGTAGGTCCCTGTGAATGGCCAGGGTCCACACCAGCCGCACGTGGAGGGCCCTGCCTCACAGCCAGCTTGTCCCTCAGATACTGTATTTCATTGAGAGAATTAGCAAAATGAAATGGAAGAATGGTGGGTGGTGTGTTCAAGGTGCCGTGTGAAGCCTGAAGCCAAGTGTTGCTCCTTCCAGCCATGAACCGTTTCCCTGGGTTAGCTTTTTGTGGCCCCCCCCAAATGAGAAAAGAGTATGGTGGTGGTAAAATCAGGGTAAAATTAATTTCTAAAGACTGAAGACTTAAGATATGTAGGGACGCGGTGGGGGGCGGGTTTCTCTTCCGAATGGGCAAGGCCTCAGGGCCCCTGCGTGTGTGACACCAGAAAGGACCCAGACACCCTGAGGGAGTGGGAGGGGGCCCTAGCAGTGGCGGTGGCTCCTGCTTGGGGGAAGGGTTCCTATTTGCATAACTGATTGTTGCTCCTGGGGATTGCAGTGGGGGAAGGGAGGCCGACACGAAGGCTCTTTTCCTACCCTTCCTCTGGCTTCCCTCCTCTCCCCCTCCCCCTTCATCCTCCCCTCCCCCGACGCCGGCCTTTGAGCCTGGGCAGCACCACCTGTGCCCCCTTGATGGCTCAGGGCTGGCCTTGCCCTGTCACCCAGTGGACCGGGTCTTGCAGCGCAGGCTCCAGTAGCAGGCAGGCTACCGCAGCCTCCTGTCCAGTCCAGAGGAAGGCCACCAGCTGCGCAGCTCTCTTTAAAAGGTGCCGCTTTATAAAGAGGTTTTCGTGTGAACTCCGAAGTACTTGCCTTGACTGTCTTTGCTGCCTGAACACCTTGGGGAAGACCGTGGCCTTGGTCGCCTTTCTTAGGTGGTTTACCAGGGCCTGTGTCTCATGGCCCACAGTCGGATGCTTGAAGACTCCCTGGAGTCCAGGGTGGCCGGTGGCAGCATCAGCCGCGTCTCAGAAGGGGAGTCCCGCGGAGGTGAGCTAGAGCCGGTCTTGGCCTGACGTGGGCGCAAGAACTCTCAGTGCTTTGCTCCCAACTGCATATCCGCTGCGGCCATGTCTGCTGGGCCCACCGCACCGGCCCAGTAAATAAAAGGATGCTAAATAAAAGGATGTGTGCGTGCGGTGTGACCCCCAGACAGGAATAAACAACGACGTAGCGGGTGTCATCCACCTCTGAGCTTTTCTGTTTACCGTATTGAGTGCTCTTGGCGAGGCCACCTCCCTGCCCAAGCCTCAGTTTCCCCATCAGTAAAATGCTGCTGAGCTCATTGAGCCCTGGAGGCTCCTGCCAGAGGGTCCTGCCGGACACCTGGGGAAATGGGGCCGGAAGCAGGTCTGCCCCCAAATGGAGAACCAGGTGGCAGAAAGCTGGCGGGCTGTGTGGGAAGCTGACCTGAAGGGTGGGCTCCAGCCTGCCCGGTGGTCGCTCCTCTCTGTGGCCTTGTTTGTTTTGCTACAGGAGGAAGTTATCTGTTGTGAGGTGAGACTCCCACCGATTCACCCAGGGGGTGGGGGTCCCGTGCTGCTATTTACCTCAGCCCAGGAGGGCCTTCCCCTCCCCCCATGCCTGAGGTCCATCTCTGTGCCGAAGCTTAGTCTATTATCCTTTAACAAAGTGAAGGCATTTAAAAGCAAACCCGTCCCCCTGTGGCCAGTTAGTTCCCCTGACATCCCAGGTTGGGGTGGGGTGTGTCGGTATTACAGATGTCAGTTGCAGCTCCCTCCCCAATTCTTGGGGGCCTGGGCTGGGTGCTTAGGTCTCCTGGCAGGTGGCTTGTAGGCGATGTGGGTTTGCTTTGGGGAGGGAGGCAGGGAGCTGGGGAAAAGTTGTGCCCTGTGAACAAGCTTTACTGATGGCTTCTCTTCTCTGACCCACAGCTTCTTCAGCCGAGAGGTGGGGAGAGTGTAAGCCTCCAGCATAGGATAGTTGAGGGTGGTCTGGGAATCAGTTTCTCTCAGGAAAACATTAGGAACTTGGTATTGATAGTCCTGGAAAGGCCTGGACTAGTCAGGAACTTGCCCTGGGAGAGGCAGGGCCATGGTTCCTGAAGGGAGTGAGGACTGCCCTTCTGTGGCTTGCTGGGGGGTTAATGACAAAGGTCACTGGGGCTGAGACCACTTTCCCAGGGCGTTTGCTCAGAGGGGCCTTGTTCCTGGAGCCCGCGCCCACCTTGTGGGTAGCTGTAGCAGTTAGGACTCAGGCCTACCGGCCACCTGGCCACCCTGGCCACCCCTAGATGACCTGTGTCTTTTTCTTGTAAACTTCCTGGGTGCCAGCTCTAAACATCAAGAATAGCTAGTCTCTCCTGTCCAAGCAGGTTTATAATCTAGTAGGGAAGACAGGATGAAAGTAATGGGAGCCCTAGCTCAGTGGTTCCCGCTCACACACAGTCTGGAACAGAGCCCACGGCGCTCAGCTCAGATGCAGTCCTTGGGTGTTAAATGTGTGTGTGTGGAGCTGGAGGGGGGTGTTCTGCAGAGCTAGGGTGCTGAGAGGCACCCCTGTGTTTCAAAAACAACACTTGCTGACCCATCCAAATCCAACCAGGCCCCTCCCCGTCCCTCTGAGAGGCCCAGTTGTTGGCTTCCTATAACTCTTCTTAGCTCTACAGTTAGAATCAGGGAAGGTGGTGCCTGCGTTTTATAGAAGAGGAAACTGAGGCCAAGGCAGGGAAGAGGCCGTCTTGATTGATGGAAAGAGACCCCAGAGGCTCTTGAAAATTTCCCTCCAGCCCTCAGCAGCCGGCTGCTAGGTCTCACCTTGCTCCCAAGGCCGTTGCCATTAGCAACCAACTTCCCCTGTTGGTTCTGGGGGCCCTCGAGGGGAAGAGGGAAGACGGTGGAAGCCAGGCTGTCAGTCAGTCAGGTGGCATTTGAGTGTCTGTGTCAGTGGGTTAGTTAGTGCAGGTGACACTGGGAGGAGGGCCTGGGCGCCTTGGAGCCATTCAATGAGGAGGCCTGTTGGTTTGCTGTTAATTGTTCCTAGGAACGGGGAAGTGACATGCAGGGACACCTCGCTTTGTGCAAAAAGATGCCGCATCACTGTTAGACCCTACACACAAAAGAACAGAAAAGGAAGAAAAGCAAAGACTAGGCAGTAAGGTCTGCTGGAGGCCATAGGCTTCGCTGTTGCCCTAGCCCAGCTTGTGTCTGACTGTGTGGCCTTAATCACCACAAGCCTCAGTTTACCCATCCACAAAATGGGTCAAGGTATAGGTATCCCTTAACAGTGCATGTGTGTGGTTCTCAGCACCTTCCCTGACTCTCCTGGTCCCTCTGTGAAAGTTGGCTGGTAGAAGAACCGGAAGCCTGTGAAGGGTGGCCTGCCAGGCACTTGGTTACATTTATCGGGTGTCGTCTAGGTCCTGCCAAAAGCAAGGTGCCCAGGGGGTACAAAACTGGGTGAGGATCAAGTTGATCTTAGTCCTCAAGGGTTGGCAGACTGACTGACAATGGAGCGGTAAGTCCTAGGAACCAGGCAGAATCTGAAAGGATCCCAGAGAGGAGAGTCCTCGGCTGCATCAGGGGCTTCTGGAGGGGGTATGGCAGCCAGGCTGCAAAGAAGACAGAAGAAGAGAGAGTGGAGGGGAAGCACATCCCAGGCAGGTGCACATCTTCGTCTCGGAGGACTGTGGACAGTGCACATGGGTAGCGGCTGACATTGAGGTCTGAGTCTGTGCCAGGATCTGGTCTTGCGTGTACAAAGTGACAGTTCCCGTAACCCACCCTGTGAGGCAAGTAGTTTTTTAAATGTTTATTTATGTTTGAAGGTGGGAAAGAGAGAGAGAGAGAGACTGAGACGGGAGCAGGGGAGGGTCAAAGAGAGGGAGACAGAATCTGAAGCAGGCTCCAGGCTCTAAGCTGTCAGCACTGAGCCGGACGTGGGGCTCAAACTCACGAGATCATGACCTGAGATCATGACCTGAGCTGAAGTCAGATGCTTAACTGATTGGGCCACCCAGGTGCCTCACATGAGGCAAGTATTATCCCATTTTGGAGTTGGAAACTTTGGCCACAGAGAAATTGAGGGACTTCTCCAGGCTCACACAGTATGGAAGACCCCACGGTGAAACCCCGAGAGCCAAGCTCCAGAGACACACCCCCAACATGGCCACTTTTGAGTTACTGCCTTGCCTGACCGGATCAGATCTAGTTGCAGAGAAGTAGATGCTCATTAACTAGCAGTAGGACCCCCTAGCTGGGCGAGTTGGGTGCCTCAGTTTCTTTATCTATCTGTAAGATGAGAAGAACCTAGGTCGTTGAAGTGAGGTTCTTGGATGGGGTCTGCTCTGTGGGGTATGTACAGAGAGTGCTTTGTGGGCGGGCAGTTGTCCCCCTGCCCCTCCCCAAGCAACTTCAGGAGGGAGAAAATATCCAACTATAAGGCAGTCTCTCCCTTCCCCCGTGGTCCTTGTTTGAGAGGCCAGGAGCCTGTGGGCCTTGGGCAGAATTAGATAAAATGTGGGCAGAGTGCCCAGCCCAGCACTGGCATACACATAGCCCTGGTAAACAGGAGTCATTTTCATTATTATGTTTTATCTCTCGATATTAGTAATTATTATTGATGGTCCTCTCATCAGTCCTGTAGGGTGACTTTGGCCTCACTTTATAGAAAAGGAAGCAGCTTGGAGGGCGGATAATGCATCCAAAGTCACAATAACTCGCAGGCCTCACTGAGATTCGGAGCTGGGTGTGTCTCGCTCCCGTCCCTGCCATCCTGAAGGCTCTGCCAGGCCCTCCCTCGTGTCAGGCAGGGCTTCCAGTCCTGTGAGGTTTTCTTAGAGACAGCCTTCCAAGTGTGCTGGGTGTGTAAGGCGAGGCACGCCCATGATCATGCGTGCGATCTCGAGGCCCGTGCCAGCCTCTGGTCTTGGATGCGTGAAGTGACTTAATCCCCACCCCCCCCCCCCCACAAGCATCCAAGTACTAACCAGGCCCGACCCTGCTTATGGGACTTAATTCCCATAACCAACCCTTTAAGGCAGGTAAGATCCCCGCTTTGCAGTTGAGACCTGGGGCACAGAGAACTTCAGGGACTTTTCCAGTCTCTCTCAGCGCGGAAACCCTGTGTTCAAGCCCCGAGAGCCAGATTCCAGAGACACGCCCCCGCCTGGTGCTTGAGCCTGATGGTGTCTCTACTTGGCCAGCGATGCCCTTGTCCTCGGTGCTGGTGTGTGAACCTACCCTGAACCAGATCCAGACCCTGAAAGCCTCCGTCATACAAGAACATGCGGCCGGGATGCCGAGAGTCCTGTGTTGGGGTTGCCTGGAGCCTTTCGCCGTGGTACTTTGCAGGACCTCCAGACCCCCTTTGGGTGGTCCCCAGGCAGCGCCATCATTACTTTTCTCCCACCTCACCCCTGCTGGGAAGAGGTGGTTGGCCCTGTCGATTTGCAAATGGCAACCTGTGGTTTTGAGCCTTCGGGTCCCCAGGCCCCAGGCCGAGTGTGGCCCTGGCACAGTGCCAGGCAAGGTTGGGAAGAGTCTGTGAGGACGCAGGGGTTCCGGTGTCCCTTCGTCCTGTGCGATGGCGGCAGAGAACCGCAGCAGAGAATCATTCCCAACTTGAGAAGTGAGCCTTGCCTCATCAGGGCTGCCACCCTCACAGCCACCGCGCTCGCGCTAATTCTTTGTTGATTTAGAAGCCTCTTCAGGCTCGTGTAGTGCCTCAGGGCCACTCTTGTGGAGAGGAACTGTAATCCCTTAAATATAATAATCCCCCGCACTGGATACTTTATAGCACGGTCTCCTGTACACGAGCTTGTTGGCACCCTCCAGCGGTCCTGGCGCAGTGACGGACAGGGCTTATTACCCTGCTTTGTTGATGAAAAGGCAGGTAGGTGGCTGTTGTGACTTCCCAAGTCACACGTCCGGCATACGGCGAAACTAGGAGTAAGAGCCAGTCTAGCCGTGGTACATGGGACAGATGGCAAACGCTTGGCGCACGCACCGACGCCCCTCCCTTGCTCGTGCCAGACAGTGCAAGTGGGTCACAGTAAGTCTTTCCCTCACGGCCTGGCTTCCCAGCTATTTTCAGCACCACATTCTAGCTGGCCCTTGTCACTTGAACGGCATCGGCATGCAAGAGGAGTTCCTTGTCGGTGTCACACACCAGCCAGTGATGGTGACGGTGAAGGTGGCCAGCGATGTTGCGTGTGTTTCCTGTTTGTTTGAACTTCTAGACAAGTGAAAGCCGGGTGCGTACTGTAACTGGATTCCGGCTGGAAGCCGTGTACCTTTCCGGCAGAGCCAACTACCAACTTCCAGCAAGGCCCTGGAGAGTCAGTGAGATGTGTAGTGGTTGACGGAAGAAGGGCTGCTTGGAGTGGAGTGCCAGATGGTGATCCAGAAGGGGATGGAAGGTGGGACATGCTAATTGCCGAAACGTGATTGAACCCTCCTAGCTGGAGAAAGCGTAGAGGAGGCAGCACCATCGCCTTTCTCTTCCAGATACCCTGAGTCCCCCTCTGCGTTTTGCTTTCTCTTGGGTCATCCCAGGGATGACCTTTCACTCCGCACAAGGGCTTTCCCGGGATACGGGGATCCCACACGGTGGAGGGGTGATAACGTCGAGGGGTGGATGTGCCCCAGGGGGTTGTTGGGGGTGCCGTCCTTGGGAATCCTCTATCTTGGCCAAGAGGCCAGGGTCATGTTCTCAGCCTGGTTGGCGAGTCTGCACATCCGGCATGTTCTGGTCCTCTTCAGATACCAGGTTTGAGGTTTGAGGTTGAGGTTGAGTTTGAAGTTCTCATTCAAGTTGAACCTTGAATTCTGCATCTGACCTTGGATAGCCAGACCATGAGCACTTCTTCACCTCGGCCTTTCCTCCATGCTGAGCCACAGAAACCATCCGCCACGGGCACCTAACTAGTGGCTCTCTTGTTTTGATCGCGTAACTCTTCAAACATCTGCCGGTTTCTTGCTGTCAGCTTCCACGTGGATATTCTTGACCTTGGTTTCCAAGGTGCCTTTTCATCCGTCCGCTTAGTTGCACGGACCCTCTCATCTCCCCCAGCAGTGTCACCCTGCTTCCCGCCTTCCTGCCCACAGGCAGGCTCCCCAGTTCATCCCCAACCCTAAACCTGCGGAGCCTCTTTACGGAGAAAGTTCAGCTCAGACCCTCACCTTTTCCAGGAAGACTGGCCCGGCCCCTCCATTTGAGAGGACTCTTCCCACATGAAATACAAATTTAAAGAAAGTCAACTGTAATGGTTAGAAGGGGACCTTACAGGGCATAGGCTTTGGTGGTTTTTTAACTTACTGGTTTTTTTCTTTGTTGCAAGAGAGCCTTTCTTTAAACGAAGCGTTAGGTGGAAGACCGAATAATAAAACAGAAAACGGAACTGCCCACCGGTTTAAGGGAAGTGGGGTGCTGAGTTCTGCCTGCTGAACTTCCCACCTTTACGCCTCCCCCCTCCTGGCCCGCGTGACCCTCTGATTTAGTCCCTCTCCCGGGTGGAGAGGTTGTGCCCAGGAAAAAGAGGTGTTGTAGCTGAAGATTCCCCAGTAAGTGAGAGGTGCGGGGTCCCCATGCCTCCCAGCCACATCTGGGGTGCTTTCTAGTCTGTCAGCATTCCCCAGCTCTTCAGTGAGATGTTCAGACAGGTTTCAGTGAAGGGTCTGCAGCCAGATGCTTGTGAGAAACGCAGGGGTAAGCAGTTTCTTTAACTAGGGCTTCTCGAGTTTTTAGTGCATTGGAATGCATTGCAGATCTCAGAAGTCGAGTGCGGTAAGGTAGTGGGGTGTGGGTAGATAGTATAAAATACAGTGATTCTCGAACTTGATTGACCAGAGGACCTTATCTGGTTCAGGAATCCTAAAATGATTTTAGAATATTACAGGTGGGGAAGTGACTGGGCTGTAGTTGGTGATCAATATATATGTATTTTTAATGTTTATTTTATTTTTGAGATAGACTGAACGTGAGCAGGGGAGGGGCAGAGAGAGAGATACACACACAGAATCTGAAGGAGGCTCCAGGCTCCAAGCTGTCAGCACAGAACCTGATGCGGGGCTTGAACCTACAAACCCTGAGATCATTACCTGAGCGCGAGTTGGACGCTTAATTGACTGAGCCACCCAGGTGCCCTGGTGATGAGTATTTTCAAAAAATATTTATTTATTTTGAGAGAGAGACAGAGAGCACATATGCTCATGCACATAAGGAGAGTGTCAGAGAAGGATTCCCAAGTAGGCTCTGCTCTGTCAGTGCAGAGCCCAATGCGGGGGTTGACCACAAGAACTGCGAGATCATGACCTGAGCCAAAATCAAGAGTTGGATGCTTAACCGACTGAGGCACCCAGGTGCCCCTAATTTTTTTCTCCCCAAGGACAACTGTGGTCTGGTTGTCAGTCCAAGAACAAGTCCCTTTTCCTGGGCAACGGCATAGCATCTCCATCCTGACAGCTGTCTGTTGTTCACGAAGCGTCCAATTTGGTGACTTGTGAGGGGCTCCCATAAGCCTCTGCCCTCCCATGTCGTTACGTACTCTCTGTCTTTGCCAGTGGCCACCAAGTATTCTGCATCTTGGATGTGACGTAATCCCCTGGTCCCTCGCCGTGGAACATTGGGCTCATTTCCAGGCTTTTCATGTTGTAACAGCACTGTGACGAACATCCCTGTGGCTATTTGTGCTCCTAGATGGGATGGCATTCTTCGATGTGGAACGGCTGGGTCACATGGTAGCCACAGCTTGCTCTATAACCACGAGTGCATCGGAATCGCCACCACATCGCTTCATGGACCCCCGAGGTTCACTTGTTGGCCTTATTCCTGGCCAAGGTCCTCACCAGCCGTGTCAGAAGATGCCGGCTGCACAGGCAGCCTTAGCCTAGGTACCTGGTGCCGGGGAAGGCAGAGCGGGGCCTCGTGTTGTTGGCTGTGCTGTCTTACCGGGCGGGTCTGGGCCCCGTCCCTCATTTGCCCCCCTCGCCCTGCTGGGGCTCTTCTCCGGCGGCGGGGACTTCATACATATTAAGTGATTGAGATGGAGAGATTTTTCCCTGTGTAAGAGTTTGGTAGTGGAGACCCATTTATCTGAAAGCTTTTTATGTCCCTGAAACCTTGTGCAAGAGGCACAGATTGGACCACAGAGACAGTGGGGTGTCAGGGGCCTCGTTTGCAAGGTTTCTGTCACCACTTTTATTGCCTGGAGCTTGCCTGGCTCCTAAAGGTGGCTGATGTTCTGAGAAGGTGGATTGGGGGAGGCACAGAGGAAGAGGAAGGGAGAGCATCATGAAGCAGCTTCCGTGCCCAGTGCGGAGCCCCCGTGGGGTTCGATATCACAAGCCCTCAGATCATGACCTGAGCTGAAATCCAAGAGTTGGACTCTGAACACATTTAACTCCCTGGGAACCCCAGGGGTAGAGGTTTATGGGCAACAGTGGCTGGTGGCATGCACCGCCCCCCGCGTGCCCCCTGCGTGTCCCCCCCAGGTCCCCTGTGTGCAGACGGCTGCATCCGAGCTTTGCTTGTCCCTTCAGACGGGCCTCGTGACATCACGTGCCTCTCCTGCTCCAGGGGCATGAGGCCCTGAGAGTTAGGGTGCTGTGAGCAGTGTCCCTCAGCTATAAGAAGAGGGACAGTCTTGTAGGAGATGAGTGTAACACGATTCTTAATTTTTAATTATGTGAATAGTAAATTTTTTAAATGTTCATTTAAAATTTTTTTAATGTTTATTCATTTCTTGAGAGAGAGAGACAGAGCATGAGTGGGGGAGGGGCAGAAAGAGAGAGGGAGACCCAGAATCTGAAGCAGGCTCCAGGCTCAGAGCTGTCAGCACAGAGCCTGACATGGGGCTCGAACTCACAAACTACGGGATCATGATCTGAGCTGAAGTTGGATGCTTAACTGACTGAGCCACCCAGGTGCCCCAATGTTTGTTTATTTTTGAGAGAAAGAGAGAGAGAGACAGCATGAGTGGGGAAGAGGCAGAGAGAGGGGAGACACAGAATCTGAAGCAAGCTCCAGGCTCTGAGCTGTCAGCCCAGAGCCCGCTGCGGGGTTGAACCCACGTGCCGTGAGGTTATGACCTGAGCCAAAGTCACCACCCAGGTGCCTCAGCACCCAAGTACTTCTTGTGTTAAATACTGCTAAAACGCAGAGGTGTATAAAATAAGTAAAGACCATATCCTTGCCCCTCCTTTTCTTCTGATAACCAGACTTAACCTTCTGGTCCCTTTCTGTGCACTTACATGTATTAATATCTTCTCTGGTTCAGCCCTGACAGCCATTTCCGTTCTGACAGGTGGCCCAGTTGTGTCCCTACTCTGTTTCTTTATTTTCAGCAAACCCAAATGAAATAGCAGCCTGATAACTCCCTCTAACTCTGGGTAGGTCACCCATTCACGAGAGACGAGGTGTCAGATTCCTCATCTGTGTACTTGGGGTAAGCATCTGGAGCATCACGGGGTTTTTGAACCAACAGTGTAATGGCCTATTACATGGCACAAATGAAGGTTCCAGAAAGTTACCTGAGATCGTGCCCCCATGTTGCAGGATATAGGAATGGACGTAGTTAGTTACCCTGCCTAACTCCTGAGTCATGTGGATGACAATTCTATAAATAACCATGCATACATCATAAGCTATAAGTAAGCTATAAATGTCACCAGAGAGGTGTTAGCAGCAGTTGGAGCCCTGGGCTCCAGTGGGGGAGCAGTTAAACCAAGGGGGGGATTAGGAAAGGCTTTCTGGAGGAAGTGCCCTCCAAGAAGGAGGGGTGGGGGCCTTAATAATCCTAACTTATTTCGTCTTGACTGTGTGTCATTTGGTGTTCACCACATTTTATGCAGCCTGATTTGTTTTACCCACACTGATAACCATGAGGCTTTATAGGTGAGGAAACTGAGACACAGAGAGGTTATGCGGCCTGCCCTCGATCACACAGGAAGGGTCTGAGCTAGGATTTGAGCATAGGCATTCATTGCTCTTACTGGCCGGGCCGCACAGCCTGCTGGATTTCAGGGAAAGTCAGGCTGGAGGGGCGTAGCAACCAGCGTGAGCAAGCCTGGTGGCGGGGTGGGGGGGTGGTGAGGCCACTCTTGATAGAGCTGGGGATGGCAGGGTGTGCGGGCGGGCGGGAGTGGCAGTTCATGGCACGGCTGGATAGGGTGATGGCAAGCAGATGAGGGAGCTCCTAGAGCCACTAATATCTGTGATGGTTGGGCCTCCTCCCCTCCCTGCTCTGTCACTTGATGGGGTGCAGCTGTGTGCCTGGGTGACAGCTCCCAACCCGCTTGCCCTGAGCTCAGGTTCCTCAGAGACTCGTAGGCAAACTGCTTGCTGTTCCTCAGTTTACTTGCCCTTCCCTTCAGCTTCTCAAAGAGCTGAGTTTTCTCAGTATGTTGGTCATTGCTTTTTTTTTGAAATTCATGTAAGAAAACCTACTTCCAGGTTTGTCTTCTACTAGTCAGCCCCCGTCTCCCCCCACAGGCGTGCATACCTTCCTGGAGGGAACCATACTGGGGACACGACAGAGCATGTCCTCACCTCTCGTACCTGTGGCTGCCAAGGGGCTTTCGACATTGTGTGTGGTGCCCTCGCGCTTTGATTGCTTCACCGCGCGGCACAATGGAGCCACTGTCAACCTGCCAGCTAATTAATTTTCACTTTGTAATATTGCTTCATCTCCATGCACTGTTCACGTTGTCCAGTGTTTTTCCTGTTGCTGCTTTGAGGAAGGCTCTGGAAAAGGGAGGATGTGGATTCTGACCCTCCCTCCTGCCCCTTCTGCGAAGGCCTGGGGTCTTTCCCCATCAGCATTTCCCTCTCAGCCTGATTTCCAGTTGCTGTTTTGTGGGGAAGTGCCGGGCACTCCTTTTGGGAGAGGTCTTAATTATTAGGGTGTTAAAATGAGCACAGACCTCTCTCACTGGATCTCCTCAAGGGCAGAGTTGTGTGAGAACCAAGAGAAGCTGAAATTGCAGACAACGGGTAAAGAAAGGCTGTTTGGGCTCAGCACTGCCAAGTTCACTACCACAGTGGTGAGGAGGAGTGGCCGTCTGCCTGGGCAGCGAGAGGGCAGGATTTGTAATTAGCTCGTGTGCTTGGGTATGTGGAAGGGGTATTGCTGAAGGGCTTAAAATAGTCTGTCTTTTTGGATATTAATTTGCATAGAGCATTCTGTGTCCTCTCCCCCTCCCCGTTTTTTTACGTTGCTGGTATTAAACTTGGGCCAGGCATTCACATTTGTAGGATTTAATTTTCTGATTATATTTCCCCCGTTGTGGCGTTTCGTCGTGAGAAGCCTCACCGCTTGCGCTGTGTTAAAAGGAGCACTGGGTTGCAAGTCAGGAGGGACCTCTCCGTCTTTCTTGCAGTCTGACCTTGGCAGGTCACCTCCTCCTCTTTGTGCCTCAGTTTCTCCATCTCTAAAGGGAGGTGCTGAGCTAGCTATCCTCATTCTTTGAAACCCATCTGTTACTACCTGCTTTGCAGTGGGTTACGTTTGACTCCGGAGTAGGTTCAGCAGCCTTCTTCAGTGTGGGGCCATGTAGTAAACATTTTATGGTTTGTGGGTTGCATGGTTCTCTGTCACAACTACTCAACCCTGCATCGTAGCACAGAAGCAACCGTATATAATACAGAAATGCAGGGGTGTGTCTGTTCTGGGAAAACTGTATTAACAGATACAGGGGGTGGTCTGAATTTGGCTTGTAGACTTTAGTTTGCCAGCCCTAGTTCTAGACTGTTCAGTTTTTTTTTTTTTTAATGTTTATTATTGATTTTTGAGAGAGAGATAAAGAGAGCGGGAGGAAGAGTGTGAGTAGGGGAAGGGCAGAGAGAGAGAGGGAGACACAGAATCCGAAGCAGGCTCCAGGCTGTCCGCACAGAGCCCAACTCGGGGCTCAAAGCCATGAACTGTGAGATCATGACCTGAGCCGAAGTCGGATGGTCAACTGAAGAAGTCACCCAGGTGCCCCTCAGGGAAGAATTTCTGACTTGAGTTAGGGACCAAGTCTAACCTGATCCCTGAGCTCTCCTGATGCCTCACCTTGCCACGAACCTGGTCTGTCCCCTATTTCCGCTCTGGTAACAGAGGAGGTGGCCTCTCCAGACTCCTAGAGAGCAGGAGTGCCTAGCTCTATGCAGATCACCCCGTTCTGAAGAGTTGTAAGATTTGGCAAATCGCAGCTGAAGTCTGATTAAGGAAACTTCTCTACCACAAAACAGAGTACTCATCCCCATACCCTTTCCCTATCTTTTCCATGTGATACACCTTTACAGGGAGAGGGGGGAAAAACAACCAACCCCTGCTTGCTGTGTGGGTCAGTGAGTGGCTTTCTGAGTCTTTTATTTTGACATTAAAAAAATAGGTGGGACACAGGGTAGTTTCAGGGACAATACTATTCTGCGCCTCCCTCATATGCAACTTCTCGTTTCTTTAAGAAACTACTTTAAGAGGCTGCTTCTTTGAGGGCCTGAGGACTCTGGTTAGTGGGAGTAAAGGAGCATAAATAAAGGTTACCCCTCTTCTCTGTAACAGTGTGGCATCAGCTGGCTGATAGAGTAGCGAGATTGACTCTCATTTCCATGACTAGTGGTAAACAATGCTTTTCTTCCAGGTGACGAAGTAACGCTCATTATTCACATTATTGCTGAGAGCGCTATTGTGTGTCCTCTCTTGGTGCTTCTCTTTGGTGCTGAGGTGAAGGGAACGCTTGTCCCCATTTCCCAGGTTGGCAAAACAAGGCAGTATGCCACCGAAGAGCTTTGCGGCTCTGGATTGAAAATCTCACATGGCTACGAGAAGCCGGCGTCTTTATCGTTTTCCTGTGGAAACGGAGATGTGACTCAGCAAACAGTATCTGGGCGTTCAGGGGCGCTGTGCTAGAAGGGGTTTCCTAAGGCCTGGTGCCACCCTTCCCAAGAATGCCCTCCAGAGAGCGGAGCGTCCCGATGGCGGAGGCTGGGAGGGTGAAGCCCCACCCCAGCCTCCCAGCCTCCGCGTGTGAGTGTGCAGTCTGATTGACACATGAGTGGGCCGTGCAAACGCACTTTGAGCCGCGTCACTCTGGCCCACCGACCCCATCCAGTCAGAGTAGATGCCCCCCGGAAGCACACAGCTCTTGTAAACGTGAGGCTCTGCTGTTATGGGGGTGGGAAGAGAAAAAGGGGGAAAATTCACCAGTCAAAGCAGAACTAACCCCTAGGGCAGCCTAGCATGTGGCCGAGATACTCTGGCAAATGTTTGGACAGCTTAAGAAGATAAACTAGGACTTAAATAAATACAACCAACTACCTAGTCTATGAAAAAACAAATGTTAGATTTGGGGGCCTGCTGTTTCCTGAACCTCTCAAGGCCGGGAGCGTGTGGGGTGGGAAGGGTACCGCGGGGTGTCCCTTCCTGGTGGGATAACTTCCTTCTCTGGGTCATAGGAGCATGTGCCTGTGTAGGGCCCGCCTGGAGGAGCCCGGGATGGGGTGGCAGTTCAGCCTGATGGGATCCTCGCTCCCCAAGGATGCTGCTACACTGCCACGGTCTGTGGCCCAGAGGAGGGCCCTCCTCCGCTCATTAGCTGAGTTGGTCTTTCCTTAGAGCAGAGCATCCCCTGATGCCCCCCCCACCCCAACCTTTGCCAGACCTATTTTGAGGGACGAGACCACTGTCAATGATCTGTATGCTTTGTGGACTAACAGCACTCAGTGGACAGGAGGGAGTTTTTGTTTTTGTTTTTTAAAGTTTATTTACTTTGAAATGGAGACAGAGAGCTGGAGAGGGGCCGAGAGGAGAGAGAGAGAGAGAGAGAGAGATAGAGAGAGAGAGAGAGAGAGAGATTGGAAATCCCAAGCGGGTTCTGTGCTGTCATCATGGAGCCCGAGGTGGGGCTTGAATTCAGCGAATGGTGAGATCACAGCCTCAGCTGAAATCCGGAGTCGGATACTTCACCGACCGCGGCACTAAAGTAATCAGTACACCCAACATGGGGCTCGAATTCATAGCCCTGAGATATGGGTCCCATGCTCCCCCAACTGAGCTACCTGCCCCCCCCCCCGCCCCCAGATGTTTCTTCTTACTTGAGCACCTACTTGTGCCGGAGATTGGAGATCGTCCCGGGTACAGTGTTGGCAGCAGCCTCCCAGCACGCCGGCGGGGAGCTCCTGGCCCAGAGTGAGGAGCTGAAGGACTCGTGAGGAAAGGGAGTCTCCCCCTTGCTCGGGTGTCTGTAGATGTGTTGGTTTGTGGCCGCCTCTGCTGGTCCTGACCGTGGAGGTAAATACCTGGGTGAAGGTGATCAAGTAAGATGCCAGACTGGGAGAGAAAGGGGTAAATTCTAAATTTTTCTTGTAGCTGCCCAAAAAATCTTCACTAGGCCGTGAACCCCCTTTCCTGAGCTCTTTTGATTATGCCCCCAGTTTTTTTCCAGGAGAACTTCTGGCAGCCCCCTCATTTAGTGAGGAAGGGAGAGGTGAGGCCAGGGGTGGGAGGGAAGGAGGCTGACCATGCCTACCAGTCGGAGAGAGTTAAAAGTGAGGCCTTTTACCTTTTAACCATAACGCATGTTATCCAGCAGTATCATAGTGGTGTGGAGGGCCTGAATGTGTCCGGTGTGTCCTGTAAGGTCACCTGTCTTGATTTTGGCTGTCACTTGTGCTGCTTATAGATGTTGTGTTAATGTACACTTCTGATTACGGCCTTGCGTGTTTTCCTGGAGGGCTGTGGGGAGGAGGGCGAACGGGCTCCTGACCTCTCTGTGGCCTGGGAGGGCTTGCCCTAGTTAGGGGGCAACATTTCTCTGTTTATTCCATGCCAGCCATCAGTGTGGGTTGAATTGCAGCTTCAGAAAGGCTCTTGTCTTCTCTTTAGGGGTGTTCCGTTTTCCAAACGTTTCCCCTTTTGTCTTCTTCAAACCTCCGTCTGTTTAGTCTTCTGAGAAGGGAGCAAACAGTCCGAGATGAACTGTATACAATTAAACATTGACATCTTTGTAGGCAAGACAGGCCAAGGTCTAGATCGCGAATCTTCAAGTAATATTCTTTTGTGAACTGGTCTTGACTGCATTTTGGTCCCGAATTGGCATCTCCCATTGAGGGTGGAAGTTCGTTGTGAAGTTCGTTGTGAAGTGTAGAGCTGCAAGTGACAGAGGTCCTTCTGTGCGTGAGGGTTCATGGAACCTCACTCTCTGCTTGACCTTAACCCTTGCAAGGTGCTTTTACATGCATTATCATATAATCCAGGCTACACCCTGAAGAGGGCGCTAGGTATGATTTCCCATTTTGCAGATGGGGAAGTTGAGGCTCTAAGAGATTCGGGACATCTTGTAAGTCCTGTGTCCTGAGCTCAGGCTGAAACATTTGAGTTCTAAAGCTTGTGCTCTTTCTGTGATGGCACACTGCCTCCTAGCTTCCCCCTTTGTGGCAGCTCCCGGTGGGGGGGGCCCGGGCACGCTTCTGATCAAAGCCGCTTGTAGCTCAGCTCACCCGGATCACAGACTTTGGCGCACACAAGAACTGGCTGGAGGACCCCTGAGCCTCTGTGGCATTATTATTTTACAGCTGAGAAAAAATGGCCTGTAGAGAGAAGGGACTTGCCAAGATTGTACAGTGAACATGTTTGCTGATGCTTCTTAGATGTTTGTTGAGTGCATTCCAGGTGCCAGTGTTGATATGCCACATTGGTGGGGAGAAACTGGTGACCAGAACAGACCAAAATTCCTACCCTTGTGGAGCTCAGACTGAGGGTTCCATATTCCCATGCCATAACTTCTTACCGGAAGCTTCTCGACAGCTCCTTTATCCCACCGTAGATGCAGGAGTGCAAAAATAATTTCCGTGTAATATTTTGAGCCTGCACACAAGGAGAGAGGTGAATCAGCGGGAGAAAAGAAGTTACGCAATTGACTCCAAACTAAGGCAAAGATCCTTGGTCTGCTTATTTGTTTTAAATGCCCATTCTTTTTTTTTTTTTTTTAAAGGCACTTTTAAAGACTATTTATTTTTGAGGAGAGGGACAGAGATAGAAGGAGACACAGAATCCGAAGCAGGCTCCAGGCTCTGAGCTGTCAGCACAGAGCCAGATGCGGGGCTCGAACCCACGAACCATTAGATCTTGACGCTTAACCAACTGAGCCACCCAGGCGCCCCTCTACAAGTATTTCTTGAGCACATGTTATGTGCTGGGCACTGTTCTGGGTCCTCAGGATTCAGCACATGAACAAGGGCCTGAAGGAGTAGCGATCATGATACACTTAGTTCTCACTGACACCCAGCAGTGGCAAGAGGTCACACTCTGACGTCGTGGTGATTACCGATTTGTGATCTGAACGTTTTCCCAGTGTAGGTGGTGGGTGTGGATCTCTGTGTCCACCACCCACCATCAGCATGCCAGGTTGGGTGACGTTGACGCCCGATGCCAGTACGGCAGCCCGCCCTGCTAAAACAATGAATACCGACCTGTTTCGTTTCTTATACAGGGTCTTTTCCTCGATTGTCTGCTCCACAGAGGCCCCCTAAGCATTTGAGTTTGTACATAATGGAGTTTGCCTTACTTATCCAGCATCTCAGTGACCACCCGCAGCTTTGGCCACAAAAACCCAGCGACCTCTGCAGCCGGGAAGAATTTGACCAAGGATGTCTGGGGAGGCTTTCTGTCTATAAAAAGCCCTGCAGGTTAGTGCAGGGCAGGAAGAACATGTTCACGTCCCCTTAGGAGTCCTGCTCCTCCTCCCCCTTTTTTTATTTTAAGGAAGAGCTATTTTATTATTTTGTTTTTAAGGATATTTTATTTAATTTTTTAATGTTTATTTTTGAGAGAGAGAGCATGCACAAGCGGGGGAGGGACAGAGAGAGAGAGGGAGATACAGGCTCTGAAGCAGGCGCTGTGCTGTCAGCTCAGGTCCCAACGCGGGGCTCGAACCCATCAACTGTGAAATCATGACCTACACCAAAGTTAGACAAAGTTTAACTGACTGAGCCACCTAGGCACCCCTTAAGAATATTTTATTGAGAGAGAGAGAGTGCATGAGCAGGGGAGGGGTAGAGGCAGAGGGAGAGAATCTGAAGTAGGCTCTACACCCTGCACAGAACCCAACTGGGGGCTTGATCCCATGACTGTGGGATCATGATCTGAGCCGAAATTGAGTTGCATGCCCAACTGACAGGGCCCCGGGAAGAGCCATTTTAAAATGTGAGCCGCCTGAATGTGCCCCTTTGCGTTTTCTTCCCATCAGCATCTTATCATCTGATAACCTCGAAAGTCCCTTTGGAACTGGCCCAAGTTTTCTCTCCAGTGTCTGCCTCACCTGTAGTGATGGGGAACTCACTACCTGACAGGGCAGCACATTTCAGTTTTAATGTTTATTTGTTTTTGAGAGAGAGGGAGAAAGACTGTGAGCAGGGGAGGGGCAGAGACAGTGGGAGACACAGAATTCGAAGCAGGCTCCAGACTCTGAGCCATCAGCATACAGCCCGATGTGGGGCTCGAACCCACAAACTTTGGGATCTTGACCTGAGCTAAAGTTGGACCCTTAACCAACTGGGCCACCCAGGCGCCCCCAGCACATTTCAGTTTTAGACCATTAGAATTAGTTCTGTTCTTGGTAATATCACCACTAAGTAGATATTTAATATCACCGTCTTCCTTATGACAGCTTTCTTGGGAGGGGGGGTTAATTATAGCAACTCATTCATGTTCTCAATTCTTGCCATAAAACTCCTCCACCTCCACCAATGGGTTTCCATTTAAAATAGCTCCTGTTCTGTTTTGGCTTCTGGTTTGCCAACGTTCTTCTGAAAACGTGGCTTCCAGAACTGACCTCTAGCCCTCGTCTTTGGCCCAGCCTCCTCGAAGTGTCTGGAGTTGGCAAGAGGGAGAAGTGAGGCAGGGGTGAAGACACTTCTGAGGCAGGAGCTGGCCGCGATCCGCTTTGCTCTGTGGTGGGTATTAAGTGCGTTCCCAGGCCTGTTTCCTGCTTTCCAAATGCCAGCATCCCTGCCTCTTATGTGAGGTTTAGCTTAATCCCCAACCTTACCTAAATATTACTTCTGTTACTGTTCAGAGCGGTGGGTTGTTGAGCGCACAGATCGGGACACCGTAGCCGGATGCCCACTCTGCCTGGAGTCCTCTTCTCTGGGTCCTTTGTTCGAAACCCCTGTCCAGCCAGGGTGGTGCTGCTCTCATATGCTGCTTGTTAGAATGTCTTCAGAGATTAGACGGACAACCCCCTTGGCTTACTGGCAGGGGAGACTGCGAGGGTAGAAGTCCACTTGTCTCCACTTCCCCCATCACACGGCAGGTTAAGGTAGCCTTTGTGGCCGGAAGTCAGGCTTCTTTTATCTTCTCTGGGTACTCTCTCCCACCCTGGAGCCAGAGCTGGAGCTGCAGCCCCTACGAAAGGGTCTTTAGGTTAATGGTAGAAAAATAGTTCTTGACGGTCCTGACTGCTCAGCCCGGGCCCACAGGCACTGGGATTTGCACAGAAGCCCTGAGATGCTTCCCTTGCTTTCCTCTTTCCCCCTGAGCTGGGTGTGCTGGCCAAGCTTTGGGGGTACAGCTAATGAGCATCCAAGAGCACAGTGCATCCATCAGATGCTGAGGGGCTGCCGTGCACACGGCAGGGGTGAGAGCTAGCAGAGTACAGGGGATCGGTGCCACATTGGAGGTGCTCCTCGAGCACAGTAGTCTCCGTGTTTGTATGCATGATGTCTCGTGCATAGTCAGTGCTCAGTAAGAACTGGTTGAGGTAACCAAAGGATTTGGATAGAGGAGACCAAACAGTGGGGAAGCTTGGTGGCAGCCTCCCCATCTGGTGGGCTAAAATGGAAAGAGCCGATTCCTTTTGATCTCCCAAATGTTCTCGGAGCTCCTGCCCCTCCTGGACCCTGCAGAGGGATATCAAGGTGTGGTCACAGCCGTGCCCTTGAGTAGGTGAGGGAAGGAGACCCTAATAGAAGGACACCCCCATGTCTAGATGGTAGGGGAGGTAAGCACTTGGCTCTGGAGGGTTCTCCCTTGAAGGGCCCCTCCCCGGCTGCTCCTGGAGGGGTCCCCCAGGTATCATTGCTGGCGGGTGCTTGTGGCCCAGTGATAAAACTAGCCGAAACCGTGCCCTTCCTCCTCCCGGGGATGTGGCCTACCCATAGGCTCCCCCAACCCCACAGCCTTTCCTCTGCTCCTCTTTAACCCAACTGACCGGCAGCTCTGCGTGCAGAAGGCCTGGGTGACGGGTGAGCGTGATAATAAAAACCCTCACTCCTCTCCGGGCGCTGTGCCGTTTGTGGTGCGTTTTGTTAATCACTTGGCAAAGAGAACATTAGGACTTTAATTCACCGGACTGGATTTCCTCCCAGGTGTCCTCCTGCGTGGGTGAGAGGTGGAGGTGGCCAGGCTGGCTGGGCAGTGCTTGAGATGGGACTGAGGCGGCGGGTGGGGGCGCAGGACTGGATTCTCTGCTTTTTCTCTCCTAATAGTGTCAGTACAGTGCCTGGGCACCCCCTCCCTGCCCTCCAGAAAACCCCGCTGAAGCAGCGCCCACCACCACGTGGCACATCCGGCCCCCTCCTGCCAGTTCCCTTGCCTGGCTTTCTAAGTGAATCCAAAGGCTCTGTCAGGAGAGGGGCTGTGGTGTGTGCTCAGCACAGTGGCCTCAGTTGTCCCATGCCTGCTTGGGGGCTGGGGGGGCGCTGTGTTAGGCACTCCGGGGAGACATGGGCAGTGCTTCCCACCTTCTGCTGCCGCCCCGCCTGTCCTTTGGGTCCCCAGTGCTTTCTTTTCCTTCCTCCCCTCCCTGTGGCCCCCTTCGCCCTTGTCTTTGCCCTCTCTAGGAGTCAGCCAGCCCCCTTTCCTTGCTTTCTTCCGTCCAGGGGCCCCTTCTCAGTCCTCTAGGGAAGCCACACAGGCCTTCCGACAGTTGGTGGGCCGGTCAGCAGCCTCTGCTCCTGCTGGGGGGCTCTGTTCCCTTTCCCCTCCAAGTCTTCCCCTATGGAAGTACGGTGTGCGGTGAGGGGGCTTCCCCCCCAGCGCTAAAGCCCCACCAGTGTTTTTCTGCCCCCGCGTAGTTTCATGAAGTTTCTCCTCTCAAACCCAAGAGGCTGAGGAAAGTCATTTTAAAGATTTATTCCCGAGGGACCCCCTGAACCCTGGTCCTTGAGCACAAAGAGGGTTCAGTGGTTGGGGAGGAGGAGAGGTGGGTGGAAGACTTTCCCTCTGAAAGGAGAGAGGGAGCGGCCTGGGCAGTGGCGGAGTGGGCGCCCCTGCCCATCTCTGATGACTTGCAGATGCGGGGGTGGGGGTGTCAGGGAAGGGAGGCCCCCCCCTCCCCCGAGCGCTGGCTCCCCTTGGAGCATGCACTGCAGGGACAGTTTCCTGGAGCTGTTGGGGGGGGGAGCGCTGCGGGGAGGAGGTGGGAGCCTGTTTGGCAGCAGACGCCTATCAGACAACTGGAAAGTGCCAGTGCTTGCCTGGCCATCTGTCCCCCTCCGCCTGGCTCCTGTCCGCCTTCTGCTTACCACAGAAGGGCCCGGCAATAGTCTGCAGTGCGAGGGCACGGAGCCTGGCCGGGAGGGGCAGGCACAGGCCCATCTTGCCTTTGTCTGTTCCCGGCTCGTCCCCGGCTCCTGCGCTTCTCGCCAGTTGCCAGGTGCATGAAAAGTATGCCGTGGGCCGCCACTCGTGGGTTTGTGGCTTTGTGGCAGGACGCGACGGTGAGAAGGGCTGGTGGAGGCGCGCTGTGTTTCTTTTCTTCTGTTTGGTGTGTTTGCTTAAGTGGGACCTGCGCCCTTCCCCCTGTCCCGCCGCTTTCCTCCGTCCTCACTTTCATTCGCACAAGCGCAGCCCATGCCGGCCAACTCTCCGCCCGCTGGGCTTGTCTGCACACCGCCCTCCTCGAGCTCGCTAAAGGGTTAAAAATTATGGGGAAGTTCAGCCGGCACTTGCAAGATATGGTTGCCGTAGCAACAGGCCTTCTAATCTGGTAGGTGACCTGAGAGACTGGAGAAGATGTAGGGGTTGGTTTGGCATTTCATTATTTCATGAGGCTGCCTCTCCAGCTGGTTTCTCTGCTGAGCTTGGAGCTTGCTGTTCCTGCCACTAGAATTACTGGCACATTCCAAAACAACAGTGTGGATGGCACCAGCAGTGCGTTAATGGGGGTCTGGCCAGGCAGGATGGGCGGAGGCGAGGGAGCTGGGTTCCAGGAACCCTAATGCGGACTTGTCCCTTCACACAAAGTAGGGGGTTGTGGATAGAAGGGTGTGCGCTCAGGTTCGCTTTCCTGCATACAATAGCTGCCTTCTTGAAATACCACTGTGGAAACTGAATCCAGTTTTTTAGTGCCCTGAGAGGGACTTGCTTTTTAGAAAGATTTTCAGGGAACTTCTTTAGTTGGACAAGAATCCTCTTTAAATTTGGGTGGGGGGGAGCTGTTCAAGGTGGGAGGAGACCCCCCCCCCAGGGCAATATCTGCACTTGGTTCCCGCCTCTTTCATTTACCTGCAGATAGAAGGATCCAGAAATGCGGTTCAGTTCAGCACATTTGTCGCATGTCTCTTGTGCTTCCAGCCCTGCGCCCAGAGCAGAGAGAAGTAGGGCAGAATACCTACTTTCATTTGTTCACTCAGCAAACGTTGGTTGGAGGCCATGTGTGCCAGGCACTGCAGATGAGGGACAGGTCACACCACTGTCTAGGTCAGAGAAGCTCCCAGTCTCCCACTCTGTAAGGGGCCTTCGTTTCAGAGTGACCTTGTATTGAGGACACCTTTCTCAGAGGGGTCTGCTCTGTTTCTCCTCTTTTTGCCTTGGCTGTGGTTGCCCAGAAGTCCATGCGCTCAGTAACTGGTATGTGTAGATGCTCTACTTTTCTAAGTACCGTGTCCTGTGTGGAGTTCTGCGTTAGCTCGGGCCCAGGTTCAAAGGGATTTCCAATTGGTTGAGTTGGTGGGTTTCCTGCATTCCTCAGTTTCTTCCTTGTAGAGAGGTTGAGCGTGCCTGGGATTTGTGAGGGAATTCTAGATGACATAGTCCTTGTCTTTGAAAGAGTGAGGTTTGTGTGTTAAAGGCCTGGCGGGTAGCTGTGGAGGTTAACTGTTCCCATTTCATAGATGCAAAAGCTGAGGACCAGAGGCAAGGGCATATCCGGTCTTGGGGTTTCTGGATCCCAGACAAGGATTGGCCCCCACCGTACCAGGTCCTCTTTGGGCTGTCCATCCACTGTGCTTATGGCCTGTGTGTGAGGAGGTTGTGCTGGAATGTGGGTCTTGGGGGGTGGGAGGTGCACTGTAGAGGGCAGAGGGACATGCACCCTCATATGGTCAGGAGCGTCCATGAACAGTAGGGCGCACTGGCAGCAGACTTCAGTTTTCTGGTTCAGAGGTTCGGATTGGGGCAGTGAAATGGGAGACTCCCCCACTGCTGGCCAGTGTAGCCTGTGTTGGGATGTGGCAGTATTCTCGGGAGGGTACATGATGTGCCACCTGCAGCCTGTGACTAGCTCAGCTTCTGGTCCCCGTGTGCATTGGGTGGTTGGTCCCCTTTGCGCCATAGCCTCCCACCTGTAAAACAGTGGAATTGACCTCATCGTCCTCTGTCCCGGTCAGGTCCCTTGGTCCAGGTCTGGGGACGGAAGCAACATCTTGGCAAAGTTCTCTCTGTACTTCTGGGCCACAGGTTGGCTTTTCAGTCACTGTAGAAGGTGGCTCTAGGATGTTGCCTGTTTTTATCTGGCTTGGGTATAATTTTGCCCAATCCAGTGCACTTTCATGCATTTTAGGCCCTTTTGGGCTGCAATGTGGGGGAGGCAGGGGTCAGGCCACCTCTTGGGGGCAGCCTCGGGACCTTGGTTTGACTTCCATGGAATCTGGAGAAGGTTGTCAGAATTGTGTTCTTATTCTGCATGTGGTTCGCTTGGATACACCAAGCTCTAATTTTCCTGCACAGAGAGATCTTGGCTCGGGGCATGGGGGAACGTAGCACGTCCACAGGGCCTTTGTGAGTGAAGCATCTCAGAACAGCTAAAGAAGCGATCTTCAAGGTTGGAGCTGCTGGGTTGGGCTGTGTGTCTGTGTAGATGTGTAAGTGTGTGTAAGTGGGTAAATCATGGGGTGAAGTAGGGGTGTGCGGGTTGAGGTGAAGATTTCTGGGACTTCTGGGACATAAAAGGAGAGGTGATTTTGCTGTTTCCCACTTTGGCTTCGATTTTGGCCCAAAGTTCTTCCTCTCACAGTGGGCCTGATTTCCATGGAAAGAATAGACGTGCCCTCTTCTAATTAGAGAACTGAAGTCTCTTTATGTGCAAAATAAAGAAAACAGAGTCTGCATTCACCCCTGAGTTGGCCCAGGCCCTTAGAGCCGTGCCCTCCCCACGGCAAGGGCATGTGGGGAGCCTTAGTGGTCTCCTTACAGAGGAGGAAACCAAGGGCCACACAGGGGATGGAATGACTGACTGCTTGAGGACAGGTGACCATCAGGTCCAGCACTGAAACCCATGGCTCCTGAGGCCCAGCTCCTCCCTCTGACCCACTGCCCCCAGTTTCTCCCGTGTTGTTGGATTTGCTATTCAGGGGATACTCCCCTCAGGATCCGCTTACATTCTGTGGGGTTGAGTGGGCTTTGTGCTTGTTGTGGGGGATCTTAGTTGAGCTTCATGGATCTTGTTGTCGTTCTTCTATCATTCACCATCCCGTTTTGCGGTAGGATAAAATAAAGAATTTACCTCCATATTGAAGTTAAATTTTTTTTTTAATGTTTGTTTATTTTTGAGAGACAGAGCACGAGTGGGGGAGGGGCAGAGAGAGAGGGAGTCCTAGAATCCGAAGCAGGCTCTAAGTTCTGAGCTGTCAGCACAGAGTCCAACGCGGGGCCTGAACTCATGAACCGTGAGATCATGACCTGAGCTGAAGGTGGATGCTTAACCAACGGAGCCCCCCCATTCGCCTCCCCCCACCCTCATATTGAAATTTTCAAGCAGTTGACTGAGATTGGGAGGGGTTCTCCAGTTGTGCATTGTCGGTGTATTTCTGTTGACAGTAATAGTAGCAGCGAGTACAGGCCAGTCATGGAAGATCCTCGATGGTCAAAACGCTGAGTGAAATGCAGTGATTTCCTGCTGTGCAGGCTAGCCAGGTGAGACTCCCAGGATAGGCACCCCCGGCTTACTTTTGCCTTGTTGTCTTACTGTTGCCCACAGTAAGACACAAAATGGATGCCTCCCTTCTCTGGAGAGTGGGAGTGCGTGGAGAGGGGAAGGCAGGTGGGGGTTTGGAGATGAGATGAAGCCTTACAGGAAGTGGAGGGGAGCTCCTGACAAAGGTTCCCGGAGGATATTTTGTGGAAAAGGCTGACTCTTTTTCATGATGTCACTTGAGGGAGCCTCCATACCTGCCAGCCAAGAAGTTTGGATCCATTTTCTTCTCTGGAGAATGCCACTTCCTGGGGTAACAAGTCACTCCTTGCTAGGTGAAGTAGGACTTGAGTCCATTTCCTTCAAGCTCCCTAAGGTGTCCCGTGCTAGTTCTGAACTTGCAGGTTTTGATGAGGAAATGAACATCTCTAGGCCTTCGATCGTTTTTACATACCTTGAGCCCCGTGTAGCCCAAGGCTGTGCAGACCGAGAGTGCTTGTTATGTTTTCTCTTTCATGATAAGGAGGCTCGTTGGTTTGCTGAGAGTTCCCACTGCTTCTTGGGAGTTCCTTATGGACAATGAACTTAGGGCTTGTTTGAATGGGTGGATGGGTAGGTAGCTGGCTGGCTGCTTGGGTGGGCTGCGCGTGCTGATCCAGGCTTGGGTGAGTCAGGAGTTTTTCCAGAACGCCACGCTATGTTTGCGGACTTCTCTCCAGTTCGGTGTCCAGACAGCGAGTGGGTCCCGAGTCTCCTGAGGGCCCCGCGAAGGTCCTGATCATTCCCTTACAGTATCTGATGCACGTTCCTTCCCATTAGGCTGATCTGTTGGGGAGCCTTGTCATAAATGAACACCCCACATGCCAGAGGAATATGGAACAATGAAGGAAGATTGTTTTTAAAAGCTTAATTTATATTTAAATTCTTTCAGCCTTACCCTGGAGATCTGTGAAGTTTCAGCATTTGTGGCTTCCACAGTTCACCAGTGACAGGAGTAATTTATAAGCTCCCCCAGTGTAACTTTGATTTTTGGCCCGAGAGGCAGGTTTGCCCCCTCGTCACGGAGGGTGGGTAGGCCTGGTGCCCTGTCCAGTGCCCACAGCCCTTGGCCACTGCCTATTCATACGTAACGTAATTTCATCCTTACAGTAACTGGGAATTGGGTGTAATTGCTGTGGCTTTACACCTGAGAAAACTGAAGGAATCCTGTCCTGTACGTGCTCATTTTGAAAAGTAGAAGGAAGAAAAAGTTGCTCCGTCAGTCTGCCACCAAAACGAACGATGTGCCAACTTCTTTGGGTGCTGGGGGTGGTGGTGGTGGGGGATGGGTATTTCCTTTCAGGTTCTTTTCCATTTTTTTTTTCTTCTTTTCACTTAGCATTTTTGCATTATCACATCCTAGCCAGAAAATTCTCATTACGACAAATAACAGTTAAGAAGCTGCGTAGGCTCTGTCTCTGTTTCCGTGTAGGGCTGAGTTCTGGAGGGCCTCCTGGTGCGGCTGCTCCTCACTGTCCCCCCGAGCAGAGACAGCCTAGGAGCCTGTACTCGTGGTCCGTTCAGCCAGCATCCCCGGCTTTGGCATTCAGACCCAGACCCGAGCCGGGCCCTTTGTGTATAAAGTAGTAGTTGATTGGAGTGCTAATGAATCAATTAGAAAATGACTTGCTGCTGAGATCCTCAGCCAAACGAGGATGTGCACAGTCTTAGAAAACCATCCCAGGGCCATACGCCTATAAATCTCTCTTGGCTGTGGCCCTTGTAAATCGCACTGCAGCCTTTCTTGGACCTGTTAATCACTTGAGAAAAACAGGACCTCTTCTGCCCTGCGAGGGCTGCCTTATGCTTGGCCCGCTTTTCAAGCGTGCGCTCCAGGCCATTCTTCCAGGGGTGAGAAAGAGAAGACCAAAGCTCCCAGTGACAGCATTTGTCTCTCCCTCTGAAAGGGAACCGGCCACTTGGGAGCCTTGCCCTCGGCCTCCGCCCTCCTAACAGCCTGGTTGGGAGGTACTGCTGGCAGTGTGTGCCAGTGTCTGTGGATGGCCTAGCAGAAATTCGGGAAACAGAAGCACCGTGCCCTCCAGTCACGCAGGAAGGCAGCGGGCGGGTTGGCCTTCCGATCCCCGAGTCTTCCACCTGTCCCTCTACTGTCCTGCCTTTCCACGTGGATGCCCCAAGTCCTAGATCTTAGTGGGTCTCAATACCCCCAGGTTGGGAGTGGCAGGTGAGGCACGGCCCTTGGAGGTTAAATGGTAAATGTATCTGGTTCAGTACCCTGGGTTAGGATTTGCTGAGGTTCAGTATGGGGCCAGAGAGCTGGAGTGACAGTCAACAGTCACGGCTGGAGGGATCAGGGGAGGGAGGGGGGATGGACCCGGGGGCTTCAGATGGCCAGCATCTTGTGTTGTTGTATTTCAGGACACTTGCCAGGGTCCTTGAACCTGAAGTGGAAATGGGTAGAAGGGAGGGAGGCTATAAAAAGTGACAGTCGTGAGGCCTGACCAGAGTGGGAGCCATGTCTTGAAAAGGACATCTGCAAAACAATGATTATGGTATGTTTTTCTGGTCTGTCCACACCTGTTTCCTCATTGGCTACCCATCTCCTCAGATGATGCCCCCAGCCCCAGCCCTCAGTTCATGAAGACAACTAAGGTGTCACTAATCCTTGGCCCGTTTGCTCCGTTTGCTCCGAGGCAGTGTGCTTCTCCGCGGCTGACACCAGAGCCAGCTCCCTGCTGGTTTCCTCTTTTAATTTGGGCTTCATTTGCGGGGAGCCCGTGGCCCTTTCATTCCCTGGTTGGGCGGGGTTGCAGGATTCCTTGTTTATAACCTCAGAATCTGTTCTTCCATTTAGTGTGTCAAGACCATTTGGATACCCCTGCATCCAGCCTTGGGTGCCTTAGATACCCAGAAGTTACTTTGTTCCTGTGACATTGGAGCGCTAATAACCGTGTGCCCGGTGCTGTTGCAGGTGCTGGGAGGGAACGGCACAGGCGATAACCCTGCCTATCCTTTGGGGCCCACATTCTAGGGGACGGCACCACTGTGGACCTTGCGTCTCAAGCTCTCACTTGGAAAACTGGACCCTAGTAAATAAAAACTCTGAGCTCTCTTTCACAGGGGCTCTTTTTAATACCCTCAACACTGTACAAGCATTTTATGTTTGTCATCATGCTCTGTCCTCAGAAGGGCTTCGTTAAGGCAGGTATTGTCACCGTTTTTACAGTTGCGGCCACTGAGAGCACATAGCAGGTGCTCAGTAAATTTTGTTGGCCGGATGCGTGGCATACAGCTTGCGGGCAGTGGAGCTGGGTCTCTAGCCCAGCCGAGGTTCTCAACAAGAAATGTCCTAGGCTGCCTGTCTAACCTGTACCTGTCGCTTGAGGCTGGCTTCTTTCTGTGGATTTGCTTCGAGTGTGAGCACCAGAGCCTAGGAAGATGATGTTACAAGGTCCTGGTGTGGTCTGTAACCAGCGAGATGTGTATTACCGTCGTCACTGTCACTGCCCTTGCCAGAGGGTTCCTTTGTTTCTGGTGGTTTCATAGAAGTGCAAGTGAGCTTTTGTGGCTACTCAGCTTGCCTGGTGACTGCTGTCTGTCCCCTGGCTTGCTGCTGGAGGCATATCAGTGCTGCTGCCTGAGCTGTGAGACTCGAACTGATGTCCCAGGACTCCATGTGATTCTCCCTAAAGTTGGCAAAAGAGGCAACATGGGGAACCTTTAGCCCCATTCGGTCTGCCTGGCCAGCATTTGGCCATCCTGTGTTGACTTGGCTACACCAAGCCCTGGGTACTGAAAATCCCCAACAAACAAAGCCCAGCCCCTGGATGGAAGTGGGCTGGCTTTCTCTTTGCGGAAGCTCAAAGTGCAACAGCTGTGTGGGTAGCCAGCTCTCTGGGTGTTAACCTGCCTGGCAGGCGGTTGAAGTAAAGTTCTAGGCAAGTGGCAAGTTGGTGGAGGAGGGAGTGACAAGCACGTGGCTGGCCGTGGCAGAGGGCGGATGAGGTCTACTTTGTCTCTTGTCTATGCCCTGGACCTTCAGGATCCTTTTTGAACTTTCTCCTTTTCTCTTCCTCTCTCTGCCAACTCTCTTACCTTCCTCTCACCTTCCATCTGCTCCCCTCCATCTCTGTATTTCCCAACACCTTGTGCATTGCCTCAGACTCTACTTGGCTGTGCTCAATTGGCAGGCCAAGGGGTACAGTCCACCACCCAGTAAGGATGACCTTGTGTCACTGTGACCCAGCTGGGGATGGTCACTCTGACCTGTCCCAGAAGATGGTAGAAGGTCAAGGGTGGTTGCACGGATATCCAGGCGGGTCACACAACACTGCATTGGCAACAGCGCGGAGAAGGAGGAAGGGGGTGGGTGAGAGTGTATTTGGAGGGTTGGGAAGATTCAGGATGGATTAGTTTCCTGGACTGCAGTAATATACTACCACAAACAGTTGCCTTTAAACAACAGAAATTTATTATTTCTCAGTTTTGGAGACTTCAGTTTCAAAATCAAGGTGTCAGCAGGGCCATGTTCCCTCTACAGGCCCTAGAGGAGGATCTGTCCTGTCTGTGCCTTTCCTTTACCTTCCGGCATTGCTGGCAGCCCTTGGCGTTCCTTGGCTTGAACGAGGCTCTGCCTCTGTCGTCACATGGCAGTCTCCCTATGTGTCCTTTGTGCCAAAATTTCTCTTATTTTATAAGGACACCAGTCAGAGGTTAGGTCCTACCCTAATCCAGCGTGACCTCATCTTAACTTTACTACATCTTCAAAAGATCTGTTTCCAGATAAGGTCACATTTACAGGTGTCAGCATTAGGACTTTTAGAGGGACATAGTTCAAGCCACAACACAGGGTGACGGTGCTGGCCCTAAATGCAGAGCGTGTTCCCTCCTTGTTTCAAGGTGCCTTAGAGACCCTAATAGATTCTGTAATTCCAGTCAGTCTGGTATGTTTACGTTAGGAACCCTGTGTGTGCTGGGGCCCGGGCTTGCCCCCCTTGCACAGAGGTGAGGCACTGCCTGGCCTGGACAGTGAGAAGCTGCTATGGAGACCAGGGATTTTAAAAGAAAGCTTGGAGGAAATACACATGCAAGTACTTCAGGGATGACCTTAGAAATTCAGACAGGCTTTTTCTTCTGCCCTATTAATTTTGAGGCCGCCTGGATCAAGCCAGGATTTACTCTCCCTGCCCCTTGGACGAAGGTGATGGGGAAGCTGGTTGGGAAGCTCTGGATCTGGAAGTTCTTTAAGTGCCTTAGTTTCCTCCTTGGAAATGAGAAGTGTGCCTCTTGGTGACTGTTCTAGGCAGGCTTGGTAGCTAGGAATGGTGTTATTGGAAGGGCAAACCCTGTAGTATCAGTAGGGTTTTTTTTTTTTTAAAATAGGGGCGTCTGTATTTTGTTGTGGATAAACACGAAGCCAGGTGAGCAGCGTCTAATGGATTGAGCCAGCCCCTTTTCTTACCCCCTGGAAGATTCCTGTAGGAGCAATGAGACCTGAGATCAGCCCGCTTGCCACGCATGAGAATTCTTCCCATGACTTTACAGTCTCCCTCTCTGTCTGAGAAGGATTTCCACACAGATGACAAGAGTGGAGCAAAAGGCATTTTGTAGCTATTGTGTTCGTGAAAACCAATGTAATGTAAATAGGAAGTCAGGATTATATGTATCCTCAAAATGCTGTGACTGAAAACCATACATGCCAGATGAAATTTACAACCACGCGCCTGGAGCGCTGTCTGCAGGCAGCCAGGGCTTACGCAGTGGCAGGGACCTTGTTTTCTCCGCCATCCCTCCTTTCCTCTTGTTCCCACCCCTAAAAAAGAGAAGAAAATTAATTAGGCATTTTTGCCAGTGCTTTCACCTCTTACAAGGCCTTCACTCCTCTGAGAATACAGAACATGTTAAGTGCATAAGTTTCACTACCACCCTTTCTGTCATTAGTTATAGGAGGACAATGGCATGTCCCTAAATAACCAAACCACAAGGGATCCAAGGAAGTATCGTGGACATATTTTAATCTCCTCCCTCTATCCCCAGAACGATAGCTTTCCTGGGAGTGGCTTGCTCGGACCACCCATTCCCAGAGGGGCCTTCAAGAGTCTGCCTCTGCAGAAGCACACGTGTTCATTATGCTGAGACTGATGGTGTGCTTTACACAGGTAGCTTTGTGAGTAGATGAGTTTCATGTCTTATTTCCAGGCAGTATCGTGGGTATGTGTTCACTGGGAAGGAAATGTGAGAAACAAAATTCTGGCACTTCCAGCATCCAAAGATTAATACTGTTAATGCTGTGATTTTTATCTTGTTGGTATGACGTAGTTTCTAACGTGTCCCTGCCCGCAGGAGGTCAAGTGCAGTGGGGTAATAGCAGTCCACTTGGCTGATGGAGCCCAGCCATCCAGCCATGGGTGCCCCTGGCTTCTGCAGCCTCCCCACTGTGTTCTTCCCCAGCTCTGTGTGGCCAGCCTTCTTCTTCCCCTCTGGTCTTCCTCAGAGCCTTTGGGAACGCAGGCCACCTGTCTCGGTTTGCCAAGTTGTACGTCCTCCTCTCGGACTCTCGAACCCGGGTAGCGTGTGGTTTCCCTCCCAGGAGGCTTGCCTACACACTTAATACTGCCCGTGGCCCTCCTTACCCCAGCCGGGAGCTCTTTGTAGCTGATGCCCCCAAGAACCGATTTCTTTCTTTTGGGGAATGGGGTGTAATCCTTGCTTTTCCAGGGGGAGCTTCGTGCATGTCCAGTATGGAGTGTGGCTTTAACCTTCACGGGCCCACAGATCCCCGCGAGACCGAGAGATTGTGGTCTTCTCCAGACACTGCGTGTTCACATATACAAATAACTATGCGTAGTAAGTCCTGGAGTTTGTGGGCCCTCTGTGTAGCCCTTCAGAGAGGGACATGCCCCTCTGCTTGGGCGTCCCCGGTGGCCTTGTGGTGTCCATCTTGTCTATGACATGTAGGGTGGGAGCAGTGATAGCTACCTGATGGTCATGCTGTTGTGATGGTGACATCAGTTGTTAATAGCGCACAGTAGGTTGTTCACCCTCTTCTCACCGTGACCCAGTGAGGGCAACATGCTGCCAGCTGCATTGCACAGATGAGAAAGCTGAGGCTCAGAGAGGTGAAATGATGAGCCCCGGGGCATGGAGTTTATAGGTCAGGATTGCAGTGTGTCTTTAAAGCATGTGCCGAGCACCTGATCTGCAGCAGGGAATGCAGTAGGTGCTCAATAAATGGTAATAATGATATTAAAAGCCACAGCGGGTTAAGGCAGAGCCAACCTGTTGGTTGTGGGGCTTCCCCTCCCCTACAGGTCCCCACCTGTCCTAAGTATCTCCCTTGCGCAGGATCCAGGCTCCAGACCTTGCAGGTGGGTGGATGCGGGCACAGATCCGCCACTCCTGGGAAATGTGTAAAATCCTGTTCCTGAAAACCGGCCGGGTTCTCAAAGTGTCCCGGCTGGCGTGTTTCGCTAGTCACGAAACATGATCCGTACGCTGTATTTTAGGACTTCCCATCTGTCGGCAGGCAGGCATCTTCATCCGGAGGGTTTTCACTTGAGGGAGCTCCAGGCAGCTCACCGGTGGGGGAGGGGAGGTGGGCCAGGACGATCTGTGACAGCAAGGAGGCTCTGCGCCTCCACCCAGAGCACAGCCTGCCTGCCTGTGGCGTGGGGGTGGGGCTGAGACACAGGAACGGGGGTCCTTGGAGGGCTCTGCCCAGCAGCATCCCACATCCCTGTCCCCATTACTTTGCTCGGTTTTTAGATGGATGCCCACGTTTTAGTTCAGCAAAATGGAGGGAGAAGAAGGCGAAGTCTCCAGGATTTTAGGGCAGTGCTGACACTGGAACTTAAGTCTTTAGACTGTCCAGTGTCATCTCCCTTCCCTGAGCCTGTCCCTGTGGTTCCCGGTCGTTGCTGTGCGGGGGGAGGGGAGGCGGGCAGGGTGTGGGAGGCCTGGCCTGGGAGCGGGAGGATGAGGGCAGGGAGGGGAGGCATGGTGCCCCTACCCTGCCGGTGGAGGCAAAGTGGAGAGGGCTATCGATCCACCCATCTCCTCAGAGGGAGGGCCGCGGCATATTCGAGGCTTTCTTTTTAAAAATGCATTAACTTGACCGTAAGCAGGCCCCAGTTTTAAAATAAATAAATAAAAATAAGGCAAGCAAAACAAGTGGGAGTGGGAGGCAGGGATGGGCCAGCACCTTAGAACAGCTGCAGGTGTGTTTGAGGTGTGACAGCTCCAGGCCAGGGTGCGGGGCCTGGATTCTGAACCCCAGCGGTCCCCTCTGTACCGTGCCCACGTTATCTGGATCTCCCCGGCTCAGCTGTGTAGGGAAACTACCCAAAACCAGAGGTTCCAGAAAACCCCTGTGGGGGTGGGGGAGGGTGGAGGAGGAGTGTGGTGGCAATCCATACATGCAGACCTCCCTTGCCTGCCCCAGCTTGGGCAGTTGTTTCTCTCTCAAGCCACACTGGCCTTCTCTTGGTTTTCCACAAGTGCCTTTGCACAAGCCCTTCCCTGCCTAGTAGATGTGTCCCTCCCTTGCTTTACCCCCTGGTCTCCAGGTTAGCTCCTGCCCCTGTTTCAGATGTCAGCCCCAAGGGCACTTCCTGACTCTCAGGGGGTCGGGCCTCCTGTTACAGACCCCCAGGACCCTCACTTACTTCTCTTTTGTAGTTCTGACCACAAGCATAATAAAAGAATTAACTTTTACAGCATTTAGCAATTAAGTTTGGGGTCTCTCCTGTTTGCTAAATATTCATTGTCCAGGAGGGCACTGTAATTGGAGTAGTAAATCCTTGTGGAATGGATAGAAGGAGGGTCAGGGCCTATTCTGCTTGGTCGGCCCATGGATGCATTTTGGGTGAGGGTGAAGAGAGGATAATCACTTGGGATAAGAATTCACTGCGATTTCCTAATGTTTGCAGAGGCAGGGCCCCCCTTTGAGGTCAGAATATAGTTTCAGAGTGGAGCCCCTAACGTTTGAAACAGGGAGACTTCTGCTCGCAGCCGCATAGGCCAAAGCACACAGCATCCCAGATCTGGCACGTCTGGAAGGTTGTCCCCCCAATCTGTTCCCTTAGTGGGTGCCCAGAGAACAGAAAGGACTTGGCCAAGATCACACAGCAGAGCTTTTGAAGACCTTGATTTGGGCCCCGGTTAAATTGTTAAAAGGTAGTTAATCAGGTCCCAGGTACCTAATGGGCAGGCATTATTTCCTTTGCTCCATGCAGTGGCTCTGTTGGGAAGGCACCCGTGTTCAGGAGGAAGTGGAGACGCCGTGAACTTGGTTGCTCGGTTCAGAACACAGCAGAGGTGGCATCAGAGCTGAGGTCTCCCCATTCCACATCTTGGTGCCTCCCGGCGAGGGGAGGGAGGTTGGTGATGGCCCAAGTCCTTGGGTTTGCTCTGGGATTGGCTCTGGTGCAGACCCTGTTGCTAGCCACTTGGCTCCAGCCATCTGTGCTGGGGGGACTGGTGGCTCACAGGGATCCCCCCCCCCGCCCCCCTTGTCACCTTTTTCTGTGTTCTCTTTCTCCACCTCTGCTAGAGCTGCAGAAATTACTCTTTCCCCTGGGCCTCCTGGAGAGAGGGACAGAGGGTGATGAGGCAGAATTTGCACATTCTGGGAGTAACTTTCCATCATTTGTGGCTAAAAATAAAACGTGCATTTGCTCCTCACTGGCTGTGGGCTTTCTTTTGGGGTTTCACTGGGAGCCGCTTGCCCCTTCGTTTCCCCCTCCTTGCCACCCCTCAGCAGGCATGGGGCCTCCCGCAGTTTGGAGACAGGGGCAGGGCGGCCGGGGGGTGGTGCCTGATGCTGCTCACCCTCCCCAAGAACAGAGCCCACAGGGCCTCCACGAGGAAGTGTCTCTGCTTCTCTGCAGCAGCAAACAGCCGTGTCGGTGGGTCGGTGCTCAGCACGCATGGGGACGCCAACTCCCTTTGCAAATATTGCTGCAGCGGGAAAGAGACAAGCCCCTTTAGAGGGCTTGCTTTGTGCAGCCTGATTCTTTCCGATATCTGGAAGGCACAGAGGCAGGAGAGATAAATTAATTTGCTCAATTAAATTTTGTAAATATTGACTGAGCAGAAGTTTCAGCCAGTCACATGTCAGGGACCCAAGGGCTAACCAACACGCAACAGGGCACAGTCCCTTCCTTGAAGGTGCTTATCCTCTCGGTAGGGGTAGAAAGATGGAAGTAGTAAGGTAGAGCTGGAGCCGGCAAGCCGTGGGGTCCTGCCCCACACAGCACCCTTCCTTCTAGAATTCAGTTGCAGTGTCTGCTGGGATGGGGAGCTAAATGCCGACCAATGACGACCGGGACATTTTGCCTTTCCCTCTTTTTAAGGCACTTTAATTCCTCTCTCCCCCCAGCAAAACAAACAAACAAATAAAATCGAGCGCTTCCTATGTGCTAGGGCTGGGCACTTTGCCAGTACCTTACTTGGCATTTATTTCCCTGTGCCCATAGTGACCCTGGGAAGTGAGTTTTTCCCTCCTCCTGATTTTCCAGTTGATGAAATGGAGGCTCAGAAATGTTAATTAACATTCCCAAGATCCCACAGCGAAAATGTTGCAGAGCTTAGATTCAGCTGTGAGCAGGTTAATTCCAGAGCTCACTCTCTGTACTGCTAGCCGTATAGACATGTCTACACTGGGCATGTGTCTGTTAAGCACCCACTGTTTGCCCAGCATGAATTATCCTGAAGGTGCTTTCTCTTTAAAAACTCTCCACTATGCCCTCCATTTGAGCTTTCATATTCCCTAGTAACCCTGTGGGAAAAGAATCAGCCCCCCAACCCCCAATTCCCCTTTAAACAAATAAACAAACAAACAAAAGTTCTCTGTAGAGGGTTCCATACTTTAGAGGCTGGTGTTAAACCCTCTTGTCTTAATCTAGAGCCTGTGGGAGACTGAAGGCCCCTGGAAGCATCCTGTGAACTGTAAGGTGTCCCATGAAATGAAGGGTATGGGAGAAAAGGTGCGCACGCAGGAGACTAACTGGTCCCAGGGACCTTCTGCCTCAAAGTAGGGGATTTCTCACACTGCTGCTCTGCTGTGGTTTCAGGTACCTGTGAAAAATTATGGTAATTAAAATGTAATTTGGAATCCCCTGTTGGCTCACAGCAGCTGGTCCAGATGTAGGAGGCTGGGGCTGTCCATGCTGGAACAAGCTAAGGCTTGTTAGGGGCGTCACTCTGTCCTGCCCTTTGTGTCGCTGAGGAGAAGGGTGGGGGCAAGAGATACAGCGGCTATTTTTACATCGTTCACGTCATGCTCAGCATTACTGGATGCTTGTGGTTGGGTCCCTGTTTAGCCTCAGCCGGGAAGAGAGAACTCCCTTTGCTGCCTTGGTCTGTATGGAAACTCAAGCTCATACCCCTCGGGTTTATGTACTTTTCTAAAGGCAGAGGGACCCAAAGTGACCAGGCAGTTCCCCTGGATAGGTAGGAGTTGTCTTATTAGGGCTTAGATTTTCCAGGGCTCTTCAGACGCAAGGGGCCACGTCCTTATCCACTTCCTTTCTGTATTCAACAGATGGGCTTTCAGTTTGAGATCCACGCCAGATCCTTCCCCAGGTACTTGCAAAGTGGCGTTGACCCTTGAACAGTGCAGGAGCAGCCCCCACTCAATGAAAAAAATTCACATGTAACTTTTGACTCCCCCGCAACTTAACTACTCATAGCTTACTATTGCCTGGATAAACAGTCGATTAAGGCATGTTTTGCATGTCGTGTATCACATACTGAAAGTCAGCTAGGAAAAGGAGATGTTATCAAGACAACCATAAGGAAGAGAAAATAGATGTACGGCACTGTCCTGTAAGAAATCTGGTGTAAGTGGACCTGTGCTCTTCAAGGGTCAGCTGTATTACCCCTCAAGGATTTCATGGTCCAGTTGGGGAAATGGAAAGGAAGGCCTGAACTTGGCGTATGCAAGCCACATGTATGTGCTGGGCTTTGTTGTAGGTACTGCCCTATCTTAGAAGAGGCCCAGGGGCTATGGGAATGCGGAAGAGGGGCTCTGGGATCACAGGGGATGTCAGAGGTAGCTTCCTGGGGGACGCACTGAGTTGTAGGCGTTGACTTCATGAACTGGGGGACAAGAAGTCCCGAGGATGGATTTTCATGTTATTTGCCACAGAGCTTCGTTTGTATATGCACAGGACATTACGAGTGGTTATAGTCATTCTGTCTGACTTTATTACTCAGTTGAGGTCCTGGGATTTTATTTTTATACCCAGAGGGCTCACTGTCTTGGAAGAAGTTTGAAAAAAATGCTGCGTGTCAGCCAAGCCCTTGTTGCTTCAGAGGTCGGAGATGGCAGGTCAGCCTGGGCCACACAAAGCCTGCCCTTGAAGTCTCTGCCCCTCCAGGCCTCTTGGCACTTCCGGCCCCTCTTCCTGCTGAACAGGCAGACCAGAGGGGGTTCTCGCATAGAAGGGGTTGAGGCAGATGGCTCCCCAAAGCCTGGGCCCCGGACTGGCTTGTGCACTGGGCCCCGGCGTGCATCCTGGGGCCAGTCTTGTGGTCCGCCGGTGTATCTTGCCGCTGGAGGCCGGTGGCCTGGGGCTGGCAAGGCTGTTGCTGATCCCTGCCGGAAGACCGGCTGTGGGATCTGTGGAGAGTGGAGAGCAGAGCGCTTTGCCAGAGGCAGCCCAGCGTGTATGGCTACTTCAGAGAAGGGGCCCCCGTCTAGACCTTGCAAGAGCACTGGGTCCCGGTCCTTGCCACTTTCACTGGCTGAGTGCGTTCATTTATCTGACATAGTTTCTGCCAACGGATCGCCCAGCAAAGCATCTCTCTGTCACCACGCCCTGGGCAGGGTGTTGAGGAAGCAAGTGAATTCAGTGCAGCCCTGCCCCTGGGGTAGCTGACAGTTCCAGGTGGTTCCCTTGTGGTTGGCCAAGGGGTCTGACCCGCACGTGCCTTCTGGGGCCCTCTGCAGATAGCTGGAGTGTCGTGGAGTGTCCCCACCATCCTTGCGAGCCATATGCTGACACTGCAGCATGCCATCCCTGTCCTTGGTGTGGGATTATTTGCAGTTAGTATTCCAAATGTCAAGTTCCCCTTGACTTGAGCTGAGCAGACGAAACAAAATGGCAGACAGATTAGAAGGGGCTTGAGAAGCCTTTTCGGATTTGAAAACCTTCCTTTGTTGACTTTGAGAAGCTGCAGAGCCGGGGACATCTGCCAGGTGCCCAGGGGCCCCTCTGGGCTTGAAGGCTCTGGCCGGTGCTGGCTTTTTTCCCTCCAGGTGCGTGGCAGCTGGGGTGCCCACTGAGCTTGGGCAGGAATTGAATCCAGGTTCTTCTTGTTAGTGCCCCCAGAGCAGGAGGGGAGGGGAGGGGCTGGGGAGGGGAGGGGCTGGGGCGTCTGAGGGCTTTAGGACAGGTTCGGGTGGGTCCCCAAAGACAGGGGGCCATGTCAGGCAATATCTGTTTGATCTAGACTTGTGTTTGCCCGTCTGCTGCAAAGACCCACTAGGTAAAAGGGAACTTGCTGGCTTACTGTATCACAGTTCCTCTGAGTGTCTGGGGAAAGGTTTAAATAGTGCTCACCAAAGGCGCAGACGTTCCTGGCTAGAACCTGGGTGTCCTTGCTAGAAGCACCTTAGGGATGGTCCCATTCATTCCCTTCCTTCTGCAGTTGTAGCTGAAGCCCAGAAAGGTTAAGTAATCTGTGCAAAGCCACACAGGAAGCAGTTGAGGCTGGAATTTGAGTAGTCTGTCCGGCTCTAGGGCTCGTACTTGTCCCATGATGTCACATTGGCTCTTGCTCCCCGTCCTCCCTTCTCTGAGACTCATTCGTCCTGCCCTTCCCCCAGCTGCTTCCTTTTCCTGCCTGCATTCCCCAGGAATCCCTCTGCGGGTACTGCTTCATCCAGCCTGGGAGAAGTAGTAAGAACCGAAGGGCTGAGTGAGAACCTAGCCCCCAGCTGCTTCCCTGCTACCTTCCAGGGGACAGAGTGCTTGTCTTACAGGATTGTGCATGTATTCTTGTCTCCTGAGGACAGGCCAAGATGAGTCTCCCTCCTCGTTTGGCCATTAAGGGTCCCAGAGAGGGTCTGTGGGATTGCCGTGTCTGACCTCAGGGGAGATAGACTTTAAACGGCGTGAGGCTCTGTGCACTGTGGCGGGGCAAGTTTTAAGCGTGGCTGGACACATGATCTTAAACCCCAACGCTGAATCCGCCTCTGTGTCCTGCACCCACTGCATAAAGGTCCTCTTGCCTAAAGGCTTTTGACAACGTCCCGCCATCGCTGGACCCAGAGACCGGGAGGTAGTTTTCGCATTTCTCTCCTTTTCTCTGCACACTTACGCACAAATGCCTTTTGTCCCCAGGAAATGCAGCTCTCTCAATCCCCATCCTGGAAATATCACCGGAATGTAATAAATCTGATTTGTGTTTATGTTGAAGAAATGAAACACATTTCTGGCGAGGAATGTGGTGGAGGCCTCGAGAAGGGGCTGTGTGAAAGCGTGGTCCTCCCCCCTCCTTCCTGATAGGACTCTGGTAACAAGAGCTCTCTCTTGTGTTCTGCTGTTGGGCAGACAGAAGGCAGAGCTGGCCAGGGCCCCTCACAGCTGCGACTGTCACCTTCTCGGATCTGAGCGTCCGGCATCTCTGGCCTCTCTACCTTCTCGGGGATTGGCAGTTCTTCGGGGGACAGCGCCTCCGTGCTGGCTGAATCAGGGCTGATTAGCAAATCCTCCATGCTCTCTTCCAGGTTGAAAACAACAGGATGAAATTTAATAGGCATAAATGTAAAGTCCCGTTTGTGGGTTCAAAAAAAAAAAAAAACTCCATAGGCACAGGATGGGGAAGCTTCATGTGAACACTTAGTGAGAAAGTGACCCTCGGCTGTCCCTGACAGTGGGTTCTGCGGGCCAGCGGTTGGCTGTCGCTGAAAGAGAGTAACACGGGCTCAGTGAACAAGGATCACGTCCAAAAGAGGATGTTGTTATTGTTAATAATTCATAATAGTAGCTAGGTGCTTCACACGCATGATCCTTCCACCCTTAAAGGCATCCTTTGAGGTAGGTCAGAGGGTCCTCTGTTTTCGGAAAAGGAAACCCAGGCTTGAGAGGTTGTTACCTGCCCAGTGTCACAGTGCAACGAGGTGGACCCCAGGGCCTGTGCAGCCTGGGGTGAACTGGCAGGAGGGTCACCGGACGGCGGAGATTCTGAATGAAGGAGGGACGCCTGGGTGGCTCGGGCAGTTGTGCATCCGACTTCGGTTCAGGTCATGATCATGATCTCGCAGTTCAGTTCGTGAGTTCAAGCCTTGCATCGGGCTCTCTCTGTCAGCACAGAGCTTACTTTGGATCCTCTGTGTCTCTCCCTCTCTGCACTGCCCCTGCTCTTTCTCGCTCCCTCTCTGTCTCAAAAATAAAAAGAGTAATAAAAATAAATATATATATAAAAGAGAAAGAAATGCCAAAGGAAATGCTGGCTTGCACTGCTTAGCTTGAAGGCAGTTTGAATGATGCCTAACTTTCGTGTGGTCCCCACTGTGTGCCAGGCACTACTCTGAAGAATTTATCTGTGTCAGCTCCGTCAGGACTCTGTTTTATAGATCAGGAAACTGAGGCACAGAGAGATTTTTTCTTTTTTTAGTAAGCTGCCTCCAAATGATGTGGCTTGTGAGCGGCAGAGTTGGAATTCAAACCCCGACAGCCTGGCTTGGAGCTGTTGCTATGTAGGCCCCGCAGCGTGGAGAGCAGCAGACTGGTCAGGGTGGGGGCGGCGGGTGGGGAAGGATCCGGCTGCCCTCTTTGTTCTTTGAGGCAGCCTGTCTGCAGGACGCCCTTGTGTTTGGATCCAGGGCAGAACCATAGCCTGCGGGGGGATGTATAAATAGGAGCAGCTTCTGCTCTCCTGAATCTGGACACCAGGTGGTCCCCGAATAGGCCCCTGGAGGGAGGTGGCGAGCTCCTCACTGCCAGGTGACTGCTCCCCCATCGGGGATGCCCGAAGAGACTGGAGGGCTCAGGAGACCACCTATGCTGGCTCTGAGAGGCCCCCGGGCCCCCTCCCTGTAGCTGGCTGGCTCCCAGTCCTTTGTTGAGGACGAGCCCGGCTTTCCTGGCACATCCCCCACCCCCAGGCAGTGGCATGTCCCCGTGGACCACTAGAGGGGAAGTGACCGGGTGTCCGCCGGGTCCAGCCTGCCCTATTAGGAAGCCCCGGCTGTCAAGCCCAGCAGAACTGCTGACGGAGGGACTGGGAACAATGCTGCGTGGGAGGAGGCGTGTGCGTGTGTTTGCTCGCCTCCTGACCCGAGTGCCAGCAGTGACACACTTTATTTGTCCCCTCTGGTCCCCTACGGGCATTCAGCCTGACTCTGATGCATTTGACTCCCACTTGGGCGCCGTATCCTGCTGCCGCTTTGGCTGTAGGGCAGGGGCGCCAGTCAGCGGGCTCCGGTCCCTCCTGCTGCCAGGGCTTACCTGGCCTCCTGAGTTCTTACCCAGTAGCTCCGGGAGCCTGTCACCTCCTTGTCTCAGGCACAGAGAGGTGAAGTGACTTTTTGGAGGCCACGTAACCAGCAAGTACAGCAGAAGGTGTGGTCAGGCCCTGGAAACTGGAAATGGGAGTGATGGGGCTTCGAGATCACCTTGTTCTGCCCTTTCATTTTACAGATGAGGAAACAGGGCCCGTAGCCACAGCTTCACCTGGACAGGGCATGGTTGGTGGTCAGTGGCATAACGGGGACTAGAACACAGGTCTTCCGGCCCCGAATTCTCCATCCTCTCCCTTCTGCAGCGCCCTCCTCCACTTTGGGTGTCCTCGCAGCCCGGTTCTGTGGGGCTGACCAATGGAGCGGCCGTGGAAGGCTTCCCTTCCCGTACTGCCGCTGCCGCCTTCCTTGGCCGCCAGTGTCTGATGTTCCCCGTGTCACTTCCTTTGCCTCCCAGGACCGGTAGCAGCCGCTGGTTTACAAGAACTTAGCTGAGTGGAAGGAGCGCGGGCTTAGCTCGGTGGCTATGGGATTCAGTCACAGTTCTTCCACTTGTGAAAGGTGTGACCTTGGGCAAGTTGTTTAACCTTTCTGAGCCCTGGTTTCTCATCTGGGAGATGAGATGATTTGGACCCTCCAGCCCTGCAGGTCTGTGACCGAGGATTTTCAAGGGAGTGAGTGAGAGCCCCGTGGACCTGTGGTGGGAGGTTCTTGGGAAGGGCAGGGTGGCGTGGGCTGGTGGGAAAGGCCTGTGTTGGGGGGCACAGGGCATGTGTGCGTTTAGGGTCTGGCTTCACCAGAGGACTGGTGCCTTAGTTGGGTGCTGGTGGGCACTTGGGGCAGGGGATCCCACTGTCCTTGGTCTCTTCTCTGCCAGTTCTTCCCCTTTCTGTGCACCCATGCTGTGGACACTGGCACTGCTTGTCCTTGGTGGCAGCTGCCCAGGGTGGAGAGGGTACTGGCGGAGGGCTGGCCGGCTGATTGGCATGGCCTTGGGGCGGGAAGGACAGCCAAGCACAGGTAGGAGCCAGATCTTGTGACCTCGCCCCTGCATTGGATGCCACCGGATTTTGTCGTGGGAGGAATGCCATCCCTCTTACTAGGCCTGAGGGACCCTCTGCTCCGTGCGAGACCACATGTGCAGGGTGGGGGGAGGGGAGTTGGAGTTAAACCAGGAGTCCCTGGCCTCTCGTGGCTGCTTAGTCCTGTAGTCCTGTCAGCTGGTTACACGGTTTTTGTGTTTTGGCTTTTGCCTTGGCTGTGAAGTCGCACTGTTTTTTGAACTCATCCTGTTTCGTGTAACCTGAACCCAAGTGTCTGGACGCAAAGGGCAAGCTCTTTTCTCTTCCTAAACAAAGGCTGTCCTAGACGGTAGCATCTGGAAATGATTCAGCATCTGGTCTGAGTATTGTGTACATGCGTGGACACACTTCGTGGTTTAACGTGCCCTCACCCAGATAATACGCCTTTGTCTGTCCCACCAGGCATATACCTGTGCTTCTGTTTATATAGGCGACTTCACCTATGGAGGTCATCTTATTGGGACATGTGCTTAGGTGTGGACACACATGTAAAGCTTTATTTCTGCTTAGGATGAGGAAGTATTTAAAGGCTTGATGTATAGAAAAGCATTTGTGATGATGGACGTTGATGTATTTTTCTTTGCAAAGTTTAATAAACCATTTAACAGTGACTGTAATGAGCTGATTCTTCATTATTCCCGAGCTCTGCCTTAGCAGGCATCCCAGGACCCTGTCCCCACTATTAGCGTGGCAACCCCCTACCCACAGTTGGGTGCTCTGGAGAGGTGGCATGGGTTGGCCCTCTGTTAATGGTGTGTCTCTGCTGTCTGTGGGTGGGGGCCTGTCCTGTGGGATTTCTGAGCTAGTTGTGTCCTTCACGTTTAGGCTTGGGGGGAAGAATGCTTGATGGCAGAAGCTTAGAGCCTTTGGTTATATTGACATGTGGTGTCAGCAGATAGAACTTGATGGGCAGAGGACAGTGAGTGCCTCTGTTCACTCTGGTGGACAATGGCCAGGGAGAGGTGAGGTGATCAATAATGATGGAGAGAGGATGTCCCTTGGTAGAAAGGAAGGGGTCACCCTTGCTCCCCTTCACCTCAAGAGACTGCTGGTAGGCTGATGTCTGGTAACATCTTACACTCAATTCTGGGTGAATGACACAGGAGCAGATGGGTGGTTGTGGAGGTGAGCCGGCTGTGCTGGGTGACTCCCAGAGAGGTGCATTATTAACCCCCCCTCTGAACTGCAGGGGTAAGTGGGGCTGTAAGGTAAGGAGGGGTTGGTAACACCTCCCTGGGGGTCACCACCGGTCCTCACTCACTAGCACTGCTGCCCCTGGGGGCAGCCCCCCACGGTGACCGCAGTTTATTGATTGTTGCTGTTCTCTGTTGACGGTGGAGTTTGGCCCAGGTCTCCCTCTGGCTCAGGTGGAGTTTGGCCCAGGTCTCCCTCTGGCTCAGGTGTGAGATGGGGACCCCACCTATGATAGCCCTTGAGAGCAGTTCCTGTAGGTTTTCACATCTGCCCTCTTTACTTTGGGGGCTGCCCGCATCAAGGGATCGAGTCAGGTCCCTTTCCTCCTTTGCTTCAGGGTTCTGATGTGTGTACATTAGGGACCGTATGATGTCTGAACTGGGATATTTAAAAAAATTTTTTTAATGTTTATTTTTGAGAGAGAGAGAGAGAGAGAGAGAGAGAGAGAGAGAGAGAGTATGAGCAGGAGAGGGGCAGAGAGAGAGACAGAGACAGAGAATCTGAAGCAGGCTCCAGGCTCTGAGCTGTCAGCATAGAGCCCAACGTGGGGCTCGAACCAACAGACCATGAGATCGTGACCTGAGCCAAAGTCGGACGCTCAACTGACTGAGCCACGCAGGCGCCCCAAGAACTGGGATACGTTTATAACCAGGCCATGCTATGTGTGAGCCAGTATGCTGGCAGCGGGTGTAAACCTGGTCCTTTGGGAAGTTCCTTGGTGTACGTTGAAGGCTCTCCTAGGTTACGCAACATTTGACCAAAGTCCACCCGACAGAGTAATCCCGGGGTCCTCTCCCTTGCCTGCCCCAGCCCTACAACCTCATGTGAACTGGGGGGTGAGGAGGACAGCCACCGAGGCCACCCCTTTCCTCGGTTCTGAGAGAGGTACTGCTGGGGCAGCAGACTTGCTGCTATGGTATCTGGAGTCCTAAGAAGCAGGGCCGGGGCGGTGGGGGAGTGGTGGGTTCCCTGCTCCTTAGAGGGAGCTGGATCCCTGAACTTGCCCTGAGACACGTTTCTGGTGAGCCCTTGCCGAGCCTGTGGCCTGCTGGAGGTGAGTTCGGCTCTTTGCATGGGGCCTGGGGTGGGCCTGGGGGCCCAGGTAGGAGGCAGGGGCTCTGACAGCGGGCCGAGTGTGGTGGTGGGCTCCACCCCGCCCGGCCGCCCGGCTGTCTCTAAAACCTAGCTCCGTATCGATTGTGCTGGAGGCCCACACTCGGTCACACGTAGTAATCCTCGCTCTGTGGCCGGCATGCTCCTTGAAGGGAGAAAGGAAGCACTTTTGTCCCTGGTACAACATGTCTTTAAAAATGCACCTTGATTTAAGATCCTGCTTTCTGTAGCGTATTTTAAAATGTCAGAAAGATAAATATGCCGCCTCCTTAGTGTGTCTGCCTCGAACGGAATCATTCATTCTCAGGGTCACAGGCACATTCACACTCCCCGCCACCTTCCTGCCTTCCCTGGTGTGTCCATCTCTCTTCCAGGAGCAGAGTTTTGGGGGGGACTGGGGACTAGACTCTCAGAGTCCCTTTCTTCTAAAAGTCCAGGAGATACATTTGTTTCCCCCGTTGTGAGTCTCTAAAGCTGTACAGAGAGTTTCCAGAATATTTTTTAGAACTTTACCGTTGGACCTGTGAAACAGGCGCTGGCTTCTAGCTGCTTCCATATGGGGACCCTTCTCACTTCCCAGTGAAAACCCACCTGCCAGAGAGGATCTAGGGAGGGAAGACGTACACTCCAGCCCTGGGCCCCCAAGACAGGCAAACACTGGCTCCTTGTTCCAGTAGCACTTGGAAGAAGTTGGGGCACCTGGATGGCTCAGTTGGTTGAGTGTCTGACTTTGACTCAGACCTGATCTCACCATTTGTGAGTTCAAGCCCTGTTTCGGACTCTGTGCTGACAGCTCAGAGCCTGGAGCCTGCTTCAGATTGTGTCTTCCTCTCTCTCTGACCCTCCCTCACTTGCACTGTGTGTGTCTCTCTCTCTCAAAAAGAAACATTAAAAAAAAGATGGGGCGCCTGAGTGGCTTAGTCGGTTGAGCGTCCGACTTTCGCTTAGGTCATGATCTCGCAGTTCGTGGGTTCGAGCCCCGCGTCGGGCTCTGTGCTGGCTGCCAGCTCAGAGCCTGGAGCCTGTTTCAGTCTGTGACTCCCTCTCTCTCTGACCCTCCCCTGCTCACGCCTCTCTCTCCTAGAAATAAATAAAACATTAAAAAAAAAAAAAAAGAAAGAAAGAAAAACCACTGTTCTCTCTTTAAAAAAAAAAAAAAAAAAAACTTGGGGAAAGGTAGACCTGGTGGTATGGGGCATCGCATTCCAGGGTTGGGCAATGGCATCTTCCAAGCTCAGTGAAGATTCTGGAAGACCAGTGATCCACAGGTGAGGGAGATGCCATGGGAGGCTCAGATCAGTCTGTGGGGGTTAAATCTTTCTGTTGTTGTGTGTGGCTTTTTAGAAGGCTACCCTGGCACCCTGGCTGTTGGTTCTTTTTCTCTCAGAAGGAGCTGGAGGAACCCCAGGGTTTTTCAAGATGTGAGTGAGGATGTCAAGACATTGGTATGCTGGCTGAGGAGCCCAGAAACCCCAGTGGGCAGAGCTGCCCCCTGCCCGAGGGATTGCTGCCAGAAGAGCTTCCGGGTTGAAGGGTAGTCCTGCTCAGTCAGGCCTGGAATGAGCCTGGGCGATGCTCTCTGGACCAGCACTCTGCATTTATAGAAATGAGGTGATGTGACTTGGCCAAGGCCACACAGATCAGCAGGCGAGCCTGAAGCCTTTAGTCACCTCACTCTATAGTCTCAAGTGGGCTTGGCCAGCGCCTCAACGGTGCTGTCGTGGCGGCGAACAGAGCCCTGGCAGACACCTGGCTCTTGCTGGGCCCCTGCCCTCTTCTGGTTCAGTGGGGGTTACATCCCTGAGGACCGTCCCGTTGGCATCGCGGAGGTCGCTGTGCTGATCGCCCCCCCTGCTCAGCCCCGGTGTGTTGCCCACAGAGCGCAGGAGAGAGGAGGGGAGGACAGGGCCCTCCACCTGGACAGCAGTCCGGGTGACTGGACAGCAGAAGGGGCGACCCCAGGGGCAGCGCTTCCCTTCTCCCGCCTGGTCCCCGAATCGCTCTTCCTCTTCCCCTACAAACCATTTTGAGGATCATAACATTTATCATGAGCTTTATTATGGGAGACTCTTCTTCATGTTTAAAAATAAACGCTGGCTTACCGAACTATATTTGGTACGTGGAAGCCGTTTGCATGTAAATGTGCTTAAAGGACACTGCTTTCCTCAAGATGCAGAGTGAGCCCTAGCTAGAGGGGTGCGCTGGGGTGGGCTGCGGGAGGGGCCCTGGGGCCTGCCTTGCTCAAGACAGTGGGCCCGTAGCCCTTAGTCCCATTGACTCTGTCCTTCCTTCTCCAGGGACACTTGGCAAAACAGGAGAACTGGTGCTTAAATATGCACAGAAAATGGTTCTTATCACAACGTCATAATTGTTATGACTCAGAAAAGTAGAATTGCCATTCTGCTCTGCCTGTCTGCCCTCACTTTGTTGCCTACCCAGTCCCCAGCAGCAGCTGCAGAATCATTAAAAAAAAAGAAGGGGGGAGAGAGAGAGAGAGAGAGAGAGAGAGAGTAGAGGGTGGGGGGAGGGAGGGAGAGAGAGAGAGAAATATCCAGGGCAATGCTTTATTTATATTAAGGGCTACATTTGACTTGAAAATGCCGTCCCCTGAGCCTTGGGGTCAGCACATTACGGAGTGATTGATGGCTGTCAGGAGCGGGCAGGCGGCAGATTGCAAAGGGGGAAGCAGACAGCATCGGACAGATGATGCCGTCCGTGCCTTTCGGGGGCTTAGCAGGACCCAGACCTTGAAAGGAACGCACCGGAAAACAAAAGCAGATGGGGAGAACTCTGCTTTGGGCCCTGCCTTTCCCTCTTTTCTTTCTTTCCTTTTCCCTCCCTTTTCTGCTGAACACTAGGAACAGGGCGGGGGCACCTCACCGCACCAGCACCCCAGAATGTGTCACTGTTGGGGTGACACGGATATAAGACCCTAGCGAGGCCGGGCCTAAGACGGTGCGCCCTCGCCTCCACGTGTCTGAGTCTTGTCTAGAAACGAGGGGTCCTTCCCCAGGGTCACCTCTTGGTGAGAGCCCCATAGACATCTTGTTGTCCCCCACTTCTCCTTGGCCCCGTTTCCGAGGTCCGAATAGCAAACAGAGGAAAACCACCTCTTCTGGCAAACTGTTCCCACACCTACGATCCAGGCTACTTGGGATTATGTTTCCAGAGGGCTTTCTGACTAATCCTTGTGTGTTTTCGCCAATGGAAACAAATGGTATTGGACCCACAGGCCTGTTTACAGATGGGGAGACACGGGAATGATGGAGGAGCTTTGAATTTTAAACATTAGCTAATGAAATTGCAGACGGGGGCACTGGGTGGAACGGCCTGGGTATTCCCATGAAAGAGTTTGCAGTCAGTTGTGAGGGAGAGAAGCAGGCCTGCTTGCTAGCTCGCTCACTAGCTTGCTCCCTCCACAGATTTTTTTTTTTTTAATTTTTTTTTAATGTTTTATTTATTTCTAGGAGAGAGAGAGACAGCGTGAGCAGGGGAGGGTCAGAGAGAGAGGGAGTCACAGACTGGAACAGGCTCCAGGCTCTGAGCTGGCAGTCAGCACAGAGCCCGACGCGGGGCTTGAACCCACGAACCGCGAGATCATGACCTAAGCGAAAGTCGGACGCTTAACCGACTAAGCCACCCAAGCGCCCCACCTCCACAGATATTTCTGGAGCCCCTACTGGGTGCCAGGAGCCACATACAGAAAGAGCTCTGAGTGCCGCCCTGGGGTGTCCCAGCCTGGGTAAATAGAGAGCATCCACCAAACTCTGCAGGGAAGAGGGTGGAGGGAGGTGAGTAGGAGGGGAAGAAGCCCGGCCCTGCTGAAAAAGGGGAGGCGCTCGGGGAGGGCATCTGGCCAGATGCTGGTGGGATGGGCGTGTGGAGGAGATGGAGGTGAGGCTGGAGCAGTGTGCGTCTGCTTTAGAATTGGACTGCGCCCCCCCCGCCCCCCCCCGCACACGGGAAGGATGGCGGGTGGCTGCAGTTCATCATTTCCCCTGCCTCTGCGCGCACCCCCCCCTTCGCCTTGCTGCTCTTAGGCAGTTGTGTTGGAGACAGAACTGGCTGTTCATTCATCCGCTAATTGTTTTGATAAGAGACTCTAATTATCCACTGCGATCATCAGATTACCGTGAGCTCCAGGAGGGAGACTGGAGAGTTGGAGCCCACCGCTGCAGCCACAGCAGCACCCTCTCCCCGCAAGGGACCCAGTGTCGGCACCTAGCCCTCCAGGCCCAGTTCCCAGTCAGTGCCCGCTGAGCCCGTCGCGTGGAGGTGGCCCAGATGGCCGGGGTGGGCCCAGGAAATCCACAGCCCTGGTGTCAAGCAGGACTTTCCCTTGGATTATCTTTGCCACGGTGTTAAGTCCACAGATAAGGGTTTTGGTTGTCGGGATTTCAGAATAAGGTGAGGAGGGTGGAGAAAATCAGAGGAGAAGCAGTAATGCCTCTAATGAATGGACATTAGCTAAAGAGACATTCAGACACCTTTTTGGACCGTATGATTAAGTTCTACTTACATGTGATTGCGGTATAAAGAGCAATAGGCAAAAAACAACCAGGAGGGCAGATTATAAATTAATCCAATAATCGAATTCTCTAGCAAAGGTAATGGGGAATGTCGGTGTTGTAATTGATCCGATACGGACTTTCATGTCAGTGGGGGCTACAAAGTGAAGGGAGCATCTCGCCTTGGGACAATGGTCATCATGATCAGGATCGGGTATGTCCCTATGGAGAGATTTGGTGTGGCCCGTGTGATCTCTCCCCCAAGGGATTGTTGGAGAGGAGGAGGGTTCCATCCACTGCCAGTGACTCTGTCTAGACGCCTTCATTCAGGCCACGTCTGTAGCTCCCACATGAGCTGGTCAGCCTGGCGATACTTGGTGCCAGAGGAGCACGACGCCATCCTCTCTTCTCCCTGTGAGATCAGAGGCGTTTTGAGAAAAGGGCAGGCCTGGGCTGTGGGGGTCTGGCTGGGGTTGGAGGGATGGGCAGGGATGTGATTGCCCATATGGAGTCAGATCTGGGTCCGAGACACCGGGCTGCCGTGTATGCCGGTGTCTGAGGCTCTGTCTTCCCATTGATAAGACGGCACCACAGCTGGTGATGTCTCATCTCCCTCTCGGCTCTACTCTCATAAGTCCTTTTGTTCTTTTTTTTTTTAAAAACAAAATTTTTTAAATGTTTTATTTATTTTTGAGAGAGAGAGAGCGTGAGCAGGGGAAGGTCAGAGAGAGAGGGAGTTACAGAATCTGAAACAGGATCCAGGCTCTGAGCTGGCTGTCAGCACAGAGCCCGACGCAGGGCTCGAACCCACAAACTATGAGATCATGACCAGAGCCGAAGTCGGACACTTAACCGACTGAGCCACCCAGGCGCCCCGTGTCCTTTTGTTCTTGAACCTCCATCTCTCCCCACCCTGACCGGGAAGCCAGAGAACTTAAGTTCAGCTTTCCGGAGTTCCCTAGCATCGGCTCCTCCTGTTCTTTCCCGCCTCCTAGAAGAGGGGGGCTGACTCTCTGCCCTGGCTCTCGCAATGTCTTCACAATTGGGGCTCAGCTAGCTGGGAAGTTTGGCAACACGTCAGGCCATATATCTTGTAAACCGCCCTCCAGAAACGACCTCGTTTAGCAGATTTACCGAGGCAGTGGGCCTGCCTGTTCTGGGGTCTGCCACACTAAATCACGGCAGGTCCACTGGACTTGGACGCCTCGACACAGAACTTTTCAAAAAATTTCAGGCAGGATGTATCACTGCCCCATTAACTCCTCGCCATTAATCTACTTCTAAAAACCTGGAGTTTTCCCCAAAGCACTGGGACTTGGTGAAAAACGGGCCTATTTGGTAAATTCTATAAATCAGACTGGTTTTCTCCTCGGCTTGCTCCCCAGCGGGCCTGCCTTGATTACCTTGGGGATGGAGTGCCAGGTGGGCAAGGGAAGCTACAGCCTGGCAGGGATTTTAGGGAGCGTCCTGGGGATGGACACTGGCCTTGAGGGTTGGGGCTGCTGCTCTTTCTCCCGCCTGACCTGCGGGATCCTGAAGTGAACAGTGTTCCTTGGGCGGGGGCTAGGGCTGTCACCGGTGGGGGTTGTCAGAAACCTCAGAGGCGCCTCTGGTCGCACAGAGGCTGGCAAAGGAACGGGGCCATGCCAGAGGGCTGTCTGGAAGGGGCAAGCCCCTTCCCTCATCTTTCCCGAAGGATGCTGAAGAAGGTTTTGTTCAGACGGGGCTTTGTCCACGGCTCAAAGACTTGAGAGTCTGTCCCCACGTCTGGTGTCCACGAACTGGGACTTTGGAGCCCATAGACCTGAGTATGAATGCCTGCTTTCTTGGTCACTAACCACAGGAATTCAGAGGTATTTGAAAAAGAAAAGATGTGACTTGGAAGAGTGGGGCCTAGGATGAGCAAAAGGAAGAACAGGAAGGGGCAGCCATGGTCTCCAAGACACAAGTGCCATACCCCGCCTCTCCCCTTACTTACCCTAGCTCCTCATTCTGGGGAAATCTCACTCGGCAAGAATGCTGGGGGATTAAATGAGATGGTTCTTGTAAAACATTTACCATAATACCTGGTGACGTCCAACTTTCAATAACTGATAGTAAGTCTTAATGAGAGAGCACAGAGGCATCCCTGCTGCACCCCACTTGTTTATCCTGCTCAGGTGGGCCCATGCTAACCTGAAGGGGGGTTGACTCTCATTTTTGCCAGTTCCCTTCTCCCTCCTCTCATCTTTACAGCCTTACTTATGGGTAGAACTAGAGTTAGACAGTTTCCATAGGCCTTGTGGGGTCAGTACCTCTCACCTCTAGAACTGGATGAATTCACTGTGAGACTCAGCTGTCACTGGAATCCAAGATGGCGCCTCTCTCCCAACCACCCACCGCCTCTGCAGGCCTTCTCCCTGCCCTCGGCTCGCCTGAAGGCAGATCGTACAGCAGGTGAGGCCAGGAACAGTCCTCTCCTGCCTGTTGGGACAGGGTCTGGCAAGCAGGCTGGGACAGGAGGCTGGAGCACCACCTTCTCCAGGGATGGGGAGCCTCATTCCAGAAGGATGCCTTGGCATCCTGCCCTGCTGGAGGAACTGGTTTCCAGGGCCTGGCTCCCAGCGCCAGGTGCTGGAGGGGTCCTGGGGGTTGGGGCATGGATCTTGTCTGTTTCCAGGAGCAGTTTTCTCCTTTTTTGGCAAAAGTACCTGTTATCTGTGCATCTCTTAGCCTTTTACAGAGCTAATTAAGCCCTAGAGGCAGAGTTTTGGGGCCCTCCCTTCCCCCCCCTTCTCAACTAAAGAGTAGTTTTAGATGCTCTGGGAGCTTAATTGACTTGCTCCAGGGCTGACCATTGATTCCCAGGACTGGGATGGCGTGGTCGAGGGTTGAGGACCCTGGACCTCTCTTCTCTGCCCTCCCCTGGAATGTCCTAACAGTTCAGATATCTTGCCTTTTCCTTGTCCTAGAAGCCCGGAATCTCTGCCTGAGTTCCTTGAAAATCATAGGCTAGAGTTCAGTGAACAGACCTGTGGAGTCTAAGTCATTATTTATCAGTATTATCCCAGAAGGGAAGGAATCCATCTCTTTTTATTCTACCCCGTAAGGTCCCTGGTGTAATTTTGGAGGAAACCAGTGATTGTACAAGGTGTTTGCCTGTGGTAGACGCTGCGTTGGACGTTCAGAGCTGCCTGGTTATGCTAGTTGACTTAACACTTGAGGCTAAGTGGGTTGCTGATTTTTTTGTACCTGGTGAAATTGGACTGGGGGGGCAGGGGAGACAGCCAACTTATTTCTGGGAGACCACAGCTGTTCCTTCTTGTTCTTCCCTTTGCTCATCCTAGGAAAAAGGGCCTTGCCTTCTGCATCTCTTTAGAACACACCATGTGTTCCCGTTTGATTGGGCCTAGCCATTATCTTTTGGCATTCGATAGGTGCCATCTTGAATTTATGTGCCAAATGCATTTGTACGTGGTATTGATAAGAACGAACTGCGTTGTGGGTCCTTGAGGAACTTGCCTGCTGGCCCATGTCCAAGAGGGCTGGCCATTGTCATCGCTGGTGACTACTGGCTGTGGCTGCTAATATGCATACGCCTCAACCCAGCGAAGCCTTCCAGTTCCCTCAGCCACAAGACTTCACTGGCTGTCCCCAGTACACCTCCTACGACCTCCGGTCCATACAGTTTTTCAGTCCATGCGAACACTGTCCGCCACCCCCTTACTGCCCAAGACTGTATTACTCTCTCCCACCCCAGCCAGCCACAGGAGAGGTAGCAGGTTCTTGTGGCCAGACCAGAACTTTCCTGAACAGCAATTTCATAAACTGTGCCTTGGTAAGGCCAGAACCAGGGCCATAACTTTGTCCCAACTCCAGGCCAGAATGTTGGGGAGACCTACTAATTTTTCAGACCCAGGGCTTTGGGGGGTAGAGGACTTTGCATTCCATTTTCCCAGCCCCTTTCCCAGCCAGCTTTCTGGTTTTATCTCCAAGCAGCCAAACACTGCATAAAATATGGCTTTACTCTCTTCCTTGCTTACCCAACCCCCTCCCTTTGTAGGCCAAAGGCCTCAGACCCTACCACTGTCTGCTACGGGAGACGTTCTGTCCGTTTTTGTCCTGGTGGTCTTCAACTCCCTCTCCTTCATTCTGCTCTTCCTAAGAGTGGCATGTAGTAGACGCTCAAGTCTGTTTGAATGAACGAATGATACTAGTCTGCCATCCTTGGAGGGTTTACGGGCTGCAGGTCAGCGCGCCGCTCCATTTGATTTCTACAGCAGCTGTCTGGGTTTAGCATTCATCCCCCTGTCTTTTGCAGGAGGAAGAAGCTGGGACTCAGGCAGGTGAAGGCTCTCCCAGGCCCCAGAGCTGCACCGCTGTTTGTGCAGATCCATCTAGAAGAGCCTCTGTAGTGTCTGTGGAGTATTTAGGTAATGCAGTGAGCCGTCTTGGGACCCGAGCAGGGTGTGATGACAGGGGCCCTGGGGTAGAAGATAGGGATGGGCACCATGTAGCCACTGGACCACAAGCAAGTGCGGGACCTATGTGAGCCCTCAGTTTCTTCACCTGGAAACTGGGGGCACTGGGATGTGAATCAAAACTGCCGGAGTTTTGTTCTGAAATGCCCGTTGGCCCTGTCACACCGGTGTCTGGATATCCCTGCTCTCTCCTGGGCTTCAGGATGCAGCTCCTGCTCCCCAGCCAGGCCCGAGGCCCGGTGGGCTCAGCGCCTTTGCGCTTATCTCTCAAGTGTGAGCAGAGGGGCTTCTCCGAGCTCCTTGGATATGCCGCCTTCCCTTGCTTTGCTGTGCCTTTGCACACGCAGTGCCCCCCGCCCAGGATGCCTGATGCTCCTTTGGCTGGCTCAGAGGGCAGGTTTCCCGTTATGACTGGGCTCTAGGTTCTTTGCTCAACACAGCTTTTCTGGCTTCTCAAGGCCCTGCCATTCTTTGTGCATCCCGCCCACTTGTTGGTCTAAGGTCTCCATTTGCCAGGCACCGTACTGGGTGCCAGGCTGAGACAGCCTCTGGAGCTTTGCTCTGTGGGTTGAAGTTCTTTGTGATTCTGCTTAGTTTCCTTGAAGTCAGGGCCTGTCTCTGTGGCCGTGCCCCAGGTTTCTAGCACCTGGATAATACCTGGCTCTTCACTTAAAACTTGTTCAGGGCAACCTTGGTCTTTGAGGCCAGGCCTCTCTTCTCCTTGGTCCGTCCGTCCGTCCGTCCGTCCGTTCGTTCTTTCTTTCTTTCTTTCTTTCTTTCTTTCTTTCTTTCTTTCTTTCTTTCTTTCTTTCTCTTTCTCTCTTTCTCTCTCTCTTCTCTCTCTCTCTCTCTCTCTCTCTGTCTCTCTCTCTCCCTCCCTCCCTCCCTCCCTCCCTTCCTTCTTTCTCTCTTTCTCTCTCTCTCTCTTTCTCGAACCGGGGCCAGAGGCTAGAGCCTAGAAATTGGCTTTTCTTCCACATTACTTTTATTTGGTGCTCCCCCAGGCTGCCAAGAAGTCATTAATGATCGTGATGAATCTCTCCCCCACCGGACTGGAAACTTCTGGAGGCCAGGGCCACATCTGATTCACCTCTTAAGTTCTACTCCCTCCTCTTTGCCTGATATGAAGCAGGTACCCAAGTGTCCGTGATGGTGGGAAGGGCACGAGGTGGCCTCTGGTGGGTGTATTTTGGGGGGAAGGTGTCTGTGAGCAGAGAGAGCCCTCTCTCCTGTCAAAACCTGAAAAACTGTGAAAGGTCTGTCCATGCAGCAGTAGGTTTGAAACCAGTCTCCTGAGCCCTAGTCTTTGTGGTTGGCTTATTCCTTAGGACTTTCCTGTACCACTTGCCTCCTTTAAAGAGAAGGGGCCAACCAAAGGACAATAAAATACTGGAAACACCATGTCTTGGCTGCCCCTCCCCCTTTCCTTTCTGCACAACCCTTGTTTACAACCTAATCAATCGATACAGGACCTGCTTTGGGCCATTTTTCCTGGGGGTGATCATTGTCCCTTTGGGAGGCTGGCGCCTGCCTGGAGGGTTGATCATTAACAGATCCAGAGAGGGTCTCACTGGTAAAGCAGTGAGTAACGGGGGTGGGGGGTGGAGGGGGTTTGCACTGGGAGTGGGGGCTATTAAGGATCTTCCTAATTGTTGGGCCGAAGGTAGGTTCAGTGGGTTATGAGGTCCAGCAAGACGCCGCTCAACTGTGAGGCAGTGCACTCCTCCCAGGAGAAGCCGCGTCCCATGCCGGGACGGTTTCTTCTGTGTTTGGAAATTTCCCCCTTTAGATGGAAATCCTCAGGACTTCTTTCACCCCGTGTTCTGCCTTCCTTGCCCCCAGCGAAAGCACAGGTCCTGAGTACGGACACACCGCCACGTGTAGACCTGTAACCACACACATGGTTTACAGTCTGGTTCCTGGAGGAACCGTTCTTTGGACGGTTGAATGGGTGCCATTGGGGTGGGAGGGGGAGGTCAGGGGCCTTAGTTCTGTGACCTGGGCTCAAGTCCAATGCCTCACGTAGACGGGTAGAAGAAAGTCCGCTCCCCTCTGAGCCTCAGTTTTCTCCTCTGGAGACTGGGGAGTGAGGCGATAGATAGTTCCTTTTCTCCGGGTTGTCTCAATAATCAGAAAGAACGTATTTGGGGGCATCCGGCATAGACTCAGTGCTCAGTAGCGGTCGGTTCCCTTGCGGCCCTCAACAGCCGGTGCGGCGCAGAAGGCCTGGAACTCAGGGATTGAGCCACAGGCTTGCAGCATTTCCAGGAGTCCGTTTGCTCATTTATAAAGTGGGAGTGCCCCCTGGTCAGGTCGTGGAGGAGAGAGCATGGGAAGAAGGCGCCTTGTATAACCTGGGACATGCACCGGCCTTCTCCCTCCTGCCGCTCTCTAAATAAGTCTTAAGGATATGCTAAGTGGCGGCCGTCAGGCTGGTACAAGTGGCCTTCGAGTCTAGAAGACCTTTGCAGTGGGAGAGCAGCGGAGGGCAAGGCCCCTGACTTGAGCTGGGGATCCGGAGAGGCCCATGGGAGGCAGGGTCACCTTCTTCCTCTGAAGGAGACCCTGGCGGGCACGGGGAGGAGGCTGGGGATGTGGCCCTTTCCCAGCATCCTGTTTCTTTAAGCCCGGGCTTCCAGCAGGAGGGAGACCGCAGAGAGCTGCTTGGAAAGCTTGTTCCTCCCCTCCCCCAAGCGCCGGGGGTGTGAAGATGAACTGGTGTAACTACAGCTTGGTGTTTTGGTGTCTGTGAGAAAAGCAGAATTGGCTCAAGCTGCTTTCTCAGTTAAGGGGATTTAAGAAGGGGAAAAAAAAAATTAATCCAACCCTGGTGATCAATCTGACACCTTCCCTTTGAGCCCCAGATGGCTGATTGGGGCAGAAAGTTGGCCACCACGGCTATTGGGGAATGGAGCGGTGTATATTGAGAACTGGGGCTTGCCGTGTGCACATGAATGCAGTATATAAAGCCTGCCTGCTTGGTTTGGTTTATTTTTTATTTTTTAATTTTTGGGGGAGAGGGTATTTAAATATTCCCAGAAGGTTCCTTTTGGTTAGATGTCATTCTCAGAGGCGTCACGTTAACAGAGCTTGAAACCGAGCCCACGGTTCAGGCTGCCGTGGTTCAGGGTCTTCCCCCACGCCGTGTCCCCTTGCTGAAGTCCCGGGCCTGGTCATGAGGTGGATGGGTTGGAGGACACCGGGCTCTAACCCTGCCTTGAGTAGGGCGCCCTGTCTTCCAAGGCCACTTCACGGACTGTTTGGAAAGTGAAAGGAAAACATTCACTCCACCATTATCTTATCACAACTTGGACAGAATGCTGTCCTGAGTCTGCACACGGGGCTGTGGTCCGCTGCTTCTTTTGATAAGCCTGTTTCTAATTATTCCTAATTATCCTTTAATGGCTGCGTCGGTTTTATTTAACTCTCCCGTCCTTCCCCCTTCCCTCCCCACCGTTGTACATAACACTGCAGCGAACATCTTAGCATTTCATTTTGGATGATTTCCTTGGGATAAATTCCCAGAAGTGAAATTCCTGGGTCAGAAAGTATGGGGCCTCTCCTTTCAAGATCCTTGAGCCTTTTTGCCAAATTATTTTCAAAAGGATTGTCTGGATTTATACTGATGCTGGAATAGATAAATGGGTATTCTCACTGCATTTTTGCTTGCACTGGGGATTATAAAGCACGTTTTTTTAAGGAAGCTCCCCCCCCCCACTCTACATGAAAAATGTTATAACCCTGACTTTTCTACTTTTTGTACCAACCACCAAGTCCGACTGCTGTGTGCTTCTTAGAGTGTAAGCGGAGTGTGATGAGTCCTCTCTGTTCCCTGACTGCCGGGAACTCACAGCTGCCCAAGAGAGAGGAGAGGGCGCTTGTGAGAACAAAGGTAGACCAGGTGTGAATTCGTGCTGTATGAGCCACCTGTGCTCTTTAAGGAGATGAAGTCGCAGGAGCCTTCGCCTTGAGCAATGGGCGTGGCCAGTGCCCGCCGCTTAGGAGCGCCTCTGGTGGTGCCCTGCTCATCATTTTGTTCAGCACTGTTTATGGGGCCTCCTGGGCACCACGCTCAGTGGGGATAGGGAGATGGAGAGGAGCCAGCAGTCTTTCCCGGCAGACAGAATCACACACAGGGAATTTCTATATGATGTGACAGATGGCTGGAGAGGGTGCCATGGATGATCAGGGCCAGAGTGACAATCTCTGCCGTTCTTTTGTTCCTAGGATTTTCAACTCCCTTCTCCCTTCCCGGCTCATCAAGGGCTCCCTTACCAGTAAGGAAGGCTGAGCAAGTCAACAAGCATTCCCTCCTTGTCCAGTATTCGTGCCCAGGTGGCTTTGGACTTCTTGGAATTTGTGTGCTGGGAAGGGACGTTGGAAGCCAGCGCCCCAGTCCCTGTTTGGTGTATCAGTGACCCAGTGCTTAATGCCTGACTAGGCTGCTCGCTCCACACGCTTTTCCCCCAGTGGCCTCTCAGGTCCTTTTTAAGAAGGGTCTAAAGAAATATTTAAGGCCCTAGAATATTTGTCCTGGGAAGCAGTATTAGAGGTGTCAGGCCTGACTTCCCATCCATTTAACAATATGTAACAGATCATTTTTGCTTCGCGAGGGCTTCCTGAGGGCGGGGGGGGGGTGTCTCTGTTGCCCCGCCAACACTGGGGAGGCTGCATATGCCATGTCCGGGCACCACTTAGAAGCTACAGCTCTCGGTCACGCTGTGTCCTATAGAGGGGTTCTTGTGCCCATCTTTTTGTGCGCCCAGGAGCTCTGTGAGTAGGGGGTGTCCTTTATGCTTTCTGCTTCTCCATGGAGTTTGTGCCCGGATGTGTCCCACACGCTTGGTTGGTGTGGTTTGTCACTGTGTGGTCATGCTCCCCCACCCCCGGTAGAGAACCAGGTAGTTCTGTCTCCCCTGTGGGGACTGGGTCTAGAGTACGTGTTGGGGGCTGGTGCCATTTGGGCGCATCGCAGGAGCCCTAGGATAGGGAAGGAAGTGCTCATCCCAGCCCTGGCTGGGCCCTGCCGGGCTCCCTGACACCTTCAAGGTGGCAATGTGAAAATCCCAGGGTTCCTGTTGATGAGCCACCCTGAGGTTTAGAAAGCTTGGCCATCTTGACCCTAAGTAGCATCAGCCTAAGACCTCTGCACTGAGGTGACGGGCATCCTTCAGCTATCCAGCGGGGAAGATACTCCACTCACTTGCACTTTGGTGTGAGACCCTGGGCACTGACCCCAGGGGACTCGGCTGTGGGTTTCAGAAAACACAGGCACACAGTCGGCTTCGGTGTGATCCTCTCCCCTACCGAGAGGATTGGGAGAGCGGGGAAGCCCTGAAGCAGAAGAGAACACAGAACCCCCAGACTGTGCCGGGGAGGGGGTGGATCATAGGACCAGCTCCCAGCTGCCTTCCATTGTCTGCTGCCGCAGTGGCCTTAGCCCCCTCCCCCAGGTCCTCCTTTTGAGAATAAACATATCAACAGGATTGATTACCCGATTGGTCCCTGGGCAGCTGGCTCTGGCCTGCATCTGGAGCTGATTTCTCCGCTGTCACACACCCATTGTCTTGGATTATTCACTTCCACAAATCAGAGGCTGGCTTCACCGCCCTAACCCTACCACGACCCCCAGATGCTTGTTTGTCGGTTGAATGAACACTTCCTGCTCAGTGGGGGGAAAATACCCCTGAAGCACACGTGGGCAGCCTTTGAGCCCCACCCCCCTGCCCCGATGCAGACAGGATGTTCCATTCCCGCTCCTCCCCAGCCTCTACCCGGGTCTGCCTTTCTGAAGTGGATTCAGAGTGGAGGAGACATTTCCAGGAAGCCAGATCAATCCCCCCATCTGGAGGGAGGAGTTGGTGGGGAGAAGACACCGGGGACTGTCCTGTGGCCTCTGCCTCCCAAGCAGGGGCAGTGGGTCTTGAGCCCTGGCATCTCGGGCATGAGCGGCACGAAGGCTGGTCTAGTCTGAACACCGGGCTCCACGAGCTGGGACCGCCTTAAAGGCACAGAGCAGGTCATGACTTTGCTTTGAGGCCAGAGTGGTAGCTGTAAAGGAGTGCACGGGAGCATGTCCTCCAGTCCTCTGTGCAATCCTGCTGCTTCTTCAAGGCCCATCGTGAGCTGCCCCCTCCTTGTGAAAGGAAGCCCTCTTTGACCACTTGCCCCAAACAATCCCTTTCCTTTGAACGACTACAAAGCTGGGAGCTGGTGCTGTGGGCCGGAGCCCTTTTCCTGTGGGCTGCTGCTTTGTTGCACAAGAATGAGAGAGGCCAACAGGCCAGCGAATGGTAGGGAGAGGCCGTTGGGTGTAGGCTGAGACGGCTGTGTAGGGGAGCGTCCGCTAGCTGTATGCTGCGCTGGGCAGGTGTGCCCAGCTGCTCTAGATGCCACTGGGACCTCAGCCCCATGGACCCAGGGACACAGCACAGAGCTCATTTGGGGTGGAGTAATTCAAAGACTCTTTCTCTGTGCCGTCTTCTCGCTTTTGAATGGCGATAACAATTTGGCTGGTTCTCTAGCCGAAGACCTTAGAAACTGGATCCTTTACTTGACGCAGGGCTTGAGGTGGAGGGGGAAGGTGGGGACGGAAGGCTGCTTCCTCAGTATAGTTGGGCTGTTTTCCTGAACCTGCTGGCTTGCGGCCCCCTCCCCGCATGACAGCGGTGGTCACAGGGCCAGGATGTGCCACCCTTTTGGGCTGTGTGTCCCTGCTTATTTGTCCCGGACGAGGCCGACTTGATTTGGAGACCTTGCTGGTGTGGTCCTCTGTAGTTCTCCAAGTGCTGCACCTCCACTGCCCTCTGTGAGCCCTGCAAGCAGTCTCTTGAGTTAGGGGGGTTGCTTGTAGGGGGGTTGCTTGTCTTCTCTTTGCCCCGGAAGCCAGAGCCACGCGATCTGCTAGGGGTCGGAACCAGCTTTGACATCCTGGTTCTCCACGCTGCCTCTCCGCCTTCTGGCCTTTGTTCCGAAGCACAGAGTGCTTGTGGCTCAGTCCTTCCCCTGGGTGTTTTCAACCTGTGAGGACCATCGTCCTCACTCCAAGCTGTTGGTGGGTTTCTACCTGGAGCCCTGGCCTCCCAGGGCCAGACCGTAACTCTGCTGCCCCCTTCTGGGGTGGGCCTGTGCCCATCTTGCTTTCTTGAGATGAGGAAGTCTGTCACTGGTTGGTGTCCGTGTAGTGTGTGTGGTTTGGAAGACCTCAAGCTGCAGATTTCTTCTTGCTCAAGTCTCTGGAGAGAAGGGAGTGGGGACCTGTGTTCCTTCCAGGGGCCATCAGCTCCCGGTGCAGAGAGCCCTGGATCGGGCCCCACCAGACCCAGACCCCCAGGCATGTGGGCACGCCATCACCTTCCATTCGCTTTGTTCTGTGCTACCAGGGCTGTTCCCCTGCCTGTCACACGTGGTGCAGGCATTTCAGTTGTTTGACAGACCGGCCAGCGAAGAGACTTTACGGGGGAAACTCTTCTCTTCCCTGAAGCAGAAGCGGCAGAGCGGGAACACTTGGCCTCCCCACGCCCATCCTGGGCTTCTGTCCGCCCCAGCCCTGCTTTTCCACTTAGCTCTTGCTCTCCCCATGGTCTGGACTAGTACTTTGCAGATTGCATCAGGGAACCACTTACCCCAATTAAAACAGCCAGGGTGGGGGCTGGAGGAAATGGGCTGAGGTGTGTTGGGAATGTTTCAGCTAATGTGGGGAATGCTTTTTAAAAGGCAGGTAGAAAACTTTTTTCTCTGAGTAGATCAATTAAAGACCTTTCTGAAAATTAACCCCTGGGAGGTGTGTCGGTGGGCTCTGTTTTCCTGTGTATACCCAACTCTGTGCACTCCACCCCCCCATCTTGCAAAAACATACTCTCAGTGCCTTTAGAAATTTCTGTGAAAGGTGACCAAGTGTTTTTCAAAAGAGCTCCCCCTCTGTGATAAATGCCAGGTAGTGACTGAGCCTTCAGCCCCTGGGGAGAGAGAAGAAAGCCTGGCTGAGCATTGAAGAACCATTTCTGAGAGGGTGGGAGGCCGGCCATGCTTCCCTGAGGTCTATGCGGCCTGCTGGCGGCAGCAGGCACGAAGACGGGCATCTTGTCGGAGCCAGGCAGATGGCGTTCACCTGCTCGGGACATGCTCCCTGGTGCTGGGGCCCTTGGAGTTGCCGGGATAATAACAGACAGCTGCCAGCTCCGGGCCGGGGATCTGCGGGCATTCAAGCACCCGGGGAGCGTGCAGGGGAGAAGGGGCCAGCTCCGGGCCTCCCGTCCCCGGCACGGCCTGTCTTTTGTTTTGAGATTTGTGGCGCACCCCCCGCCCCCTTCAACATCCGAGCAACAAGAGTGTTTTAATAGAGGACAGTTCTGTTTTGGAAACGACAAGAAAGCGCCTTGTCGAGTGTGACCTGGCCTCTCCTTTGTCCAGCCTTCTCCTGCTTTGTGCACACTTGCAATGGGTTTTGTTCTAAGGGGCAAAGGCGTTGGACATGGATTTGGTGTGTTCCTGGGGTTTTCTCCCCGCCTCCCACCACTTTTTTTTTTTTGGCAGCGGCAAAGGGTTTTGGTTATTTCTGAGCATGGGACGATTGGGGAGTTGGGGATTTTCGGGACCACTCCAGCGCCTTTGAGTTCTAGCGGGTGTTGTCAGGAGTGTTTGAGAAGCCAACTTTCTGGCCCCCTGGTGTTTTCTCAGGCCATTGAATACGTGTGTTAAGGGACAAATTATGTCTTGCCGTGCCGTCCGCCTCAAATCCGAATAGGGACGTTTCCCCAAATATCAGTGGATGAGAGGCCAACTGTTTGGAGACCCAGCTTTGTTTCCCTTCTCTTGCCCCATGGAGGAGGGATGCTGTTCCCTTCGTTACCTGGGTCCTGTATCGCGGCTGGAGCGCAAATCCGTGCTGACTTGACCTGGCTTGTTGCAGGAACTCTGGCTCTCATTAGGCTACTTACAAAATTGTGTATTGTTTGGAGGTGGCTCAGTTTGATGGGGTCTGATAGAAATTTTATAACCGCCCTCAAGGCAGAGCTCATGCCTCACTCCTTCGGGCCAAGACTGGAAGCCGGGTATGCCAGGCAAACGAGTGTGGTGTCCTGAGACGCAGGAAGATTACAAAACGCTCTCGAGAATCTCCACTGCCCGAAATCAGCATGTTCTGTTTGCTTCCACGCTCTGGGTGCGCCGTTGACAAATGGGCCCTGTTCAGTCACCAGAGCTGTATTCCATGTGTGCCTCATACAGTCAGAAGTGCGTTATAACTTGTTACAGTGGTAGGTAGTACCGGCGTTTCCTCTTCTGTCCCTAATTATTCCAAATCGGTGAGATTTTTCCTGTACAAGACAGTGGTGGCGATTACCTTTTAGTTAGGTAGTCTTCATTTTCAGAACCAGCCTAGGAATGAGTTCCTGCCCCTCTGGATTGGTGCCCTAGCCTAATGTTGTTATTTAAACAAAAACAAAAAAAAAAAATTTTTTTTTTTTTACATTTATTTATTTTTTTGAGAGACAGAGACAGAGCATGAACGGGGAAGGGGCAGAGAGAGGGAGACACAGAATCCAAAGCAAGCTCCAGGCTCTGAGCTGTCAGCACAGAGCCCGACGTGGGGCTTGAACCCACGAACTATGAGATCATTACCTGGGCCAAAGTGGGCCATTTAACCCACTGAACCACCCAAGCACCCCATTCTTCGTTATTTTAATAGTGTTCTGGTTGAGGGGCTTAGGAGTTGTTTGTTTGGGGGAAGGCATGCTTTAAAATATTAATTTATTCGACAGCACTAGGGATCCAAAGATAAGATGGGGTCTTTGCCCTCTAGGAGCCCACCATCAAGTAAAGCCAGACAGAGCCATCAAACACAGTACAGTGTGTCGTTCCATGCAGGGCCCAGGCCAGGGTGAGCTGGGCACAGAAGAGAGAGAATGGGATAGTTCTCCAGGGTCAGGGCAAATGTGGTATATAGGTTATAAAGATTGGGGTACCTGGGTGGCTCAGGCAGATAAGCATCTGATTTTGGCTCAGGTCATGATATCACGGTTCGTGAGTTCGAGCCCCAAGCCCTGCATCAGGCTCTGTGCTGTCTGCACAGAGCCTGCTTTAGCTTCTCTGTCCCCCTCTCCCTCTGCCGCCCGCTCCTCCCATTCTCTCTCTTAAAAATAAACTTACAAAAAAAAAAAAAGATTGGTAAAGAAGGTGGTGCTAGAAACGGATTTTGGTAGCAGAGAATGGTGTTTGCCAGGCAGCCAGAATGGTGGGGAGGCTGTTTCCTTTGAAGGATGCAGTGTGGCCCTAGGATTCTAGGGCCAGAAGAGCTGAAAGCGGAGAATGTGATGGGCGTATAGGGGACCCCGAGGTAGCTGGGCCTGGGTGGCCCATTGAAATCTGGTTTTCGTTCATCCTGGGGGCCTAGGGGACAGGGGACAGCTGGAATTCTAACTGTTAGACCATTAGAATCTTGAGGTTGAGCGTCAAGGTGAGTAATGGTGCTGGGCCCTGGTGGGAAAGGCTGCAGTTGTCATTGAAAGAGCCTGGTGTCAGGCAGGTGCCAGCTCTGTCAGCTACCACTGTGTGACCTCAGTAATGTAATCCTCAGTTGCCTGCTCTGTGAAATGGATCTTATAAAGTATTTACATCTTGAGGTTGGCATGAAGGTAGATAAAGGGAAGTGAGCATAATAAGCACTTCACACCAAATAAACCTGAACCGTTACTATCATCTTTATAGTGATATTACCCGGAACAGCTCCTACGACACGTCAGAAGCCAGGGTGCTGGTCCCACTCCACCCAGCCGCGATCTTCCCCGTCCTTCACAGGGATAAGCCGGGTGAAGGGTGAACACGGCGGTTTCTGGTGAGGCTGTGCCACGGCCATGCCTCTTTACCTCTGTAACGCAACCTGGTTTCAGATGACCTGATGTTTGCCGATAATGAGCCTGGTGTCCTGGCCTGAAACTCTACGCCTGTTTGGACTTGTAGCATTTCCCCTGTCCTCTGGTGGATGCGCACTGTGACACATGGCTGACACCAGCCCTGCGCTTATCGCACCAAGGTGTCCATTATCATAGCCCTCCTACTTTCCCTTGGCAAGTGTGTGATCTCCACTCTGAAGGCCCCGTGGGTTCTGTGCAGGCCAGACCTGGTCCTGTCCTGGGGTGGGGTGGGGGCCCTTATAGTGTAGAGGAGGAGTAAGAAAGGAGCCAGGAGCTGCTGGCCTGGATAGAAGGGTGCCAGGAGTTGGGGACAGAGTGGGAGCAGGGGTGGGAGTAGGGGACATGGCCAGGTAGGGGGAGTCTGGGAAGGGCTGCTGAAGAATGAGGCCCTGGGGCCTCGAAGGTTTTGCACAAACGACGAAGAGTGGGAGTGTATCTTGGTGGAAGAAGGGGAGAGGTGGAAAAAGAGCTAGCAGGTCAGGGTGCCCGGGCTTGGGACAAAGCTGGGAGAGGGCAGAAAAGTCTGCCAGAGAGAGAGCCAGAAAGCGGTTACTCTTTGAGCCCCAGACCCAGCTGAGATCTTCCTTCTGCCTGTGGTGCATCATCTCTAAGAGATGCAGACTGGGGCGCCTGGGTGGCTGAGTCAGTTAAGCGTCTGACCTCAGCTCAGGTTATGATCTCACAGTTTGTGAGTTTGAGCCCCACGTCAGGCTCTGTGCTGACAGCCCAAAGCCTGGAGCCTGCTTTGAATTTTGGGTCTCCCTCTTTTTCTGCTTCTTCTCTACTCATGCTGTGTCTCTCACTCAAAAATAAATAAACATTAAAAAAAAAAAAAAAAAAAAAAAGGAAGACCCAGCCTTGAGTACCTTGCTGCTTTGCCATGGCTCTGAATTGCCCACCCTGCAAAGGAAGGCAGTGGCCTCCAGCTTGAAGCTTTCTTTCACTTTTAAAACCGTTCCCTTGCCCTGTGATTGCTTGCTGAGGTAACTTTCTGCTCCTCTAACTGGATCTAATTTGCTGTTTCTCAGCTGTGACATCTGATCGTAGAAAATGGACTATTTTATCGAACCCCTGTCATGTGCTGCCCACGGTGCTAGGCAGGTGCTGAGTACTCACTGACCACAGAAGGAGGGTCTTGGGGGACCAGTAACCCTGGGAAGGGAAGGGCCTGGCCCTGTGCTGGGTCATTCACAGCTCTTGAATCTCTTGATTTCTCATAAGCCCTGGGGGAATAAGACAGTGGTTCCCCTCCTACTCGTAACAGACCAGACAGCTGGAAGGCTCTCAGTGTGCAGATGTCGCAGCTGGTATTTGTTACCCCCAGCCATGCCCCCAGCGACACCATTCCCTCCAGATGCACTCTGCACTGGTCCCTGCCTGCCTTTCTTCCCGTCACGGTAAACGTCAGCCAGGTGTGCTGGAGTGACATGCCCTGGGAAGGGAAGCACTGGTCCCGTGCATCCTCGCCCCTTGGCGGTGGCGGTGGTAATGGCATGGGTGTTTCTGAGGTCGCCTTCTCAGCAGCTGCCACGGCAGACCAAGGCTCATCTCGGCAGAAGGCCGCTGAGAGGTCTCCGAGCCAGGCCTGAGGGCTGTCTCCGCGAGCGGGGAGGGTCTGTTTTCCAACAGCATTCCCAGGCGCAGCCCTCCAGCCTTGCACCGACGGTGTTTATTCCTTCTCAGCAGAGAATCAAGCGACCCCTCTAGATTCTGCGCTTCTGCCTCCGCCGCTAGCTGCCCCCTTGCGTGTACGGCTTCTGCACACAACAGACCTTCTGCCTAGAATGACCTGTTCTTCTAGAGCTCCACCTGCTGTGTCCTTTGCCTGCCCCTACTTCCCAACCCCCCCTTCAGCCTTGCCCAACCAGCCCCTCATCTCCAGAAAGGCCTCCTTAGCACCCTGACGTGAGACCAACCCTGTGCCCACCCACAGCTCATTGGGTGCCAGGTTGGAATGAGTATTTACCGGGGGGGACACCCATTCCAGTGCTCTGTAATGCAGGAAATTGAGGACTTGCTGCTGCGTTCTGCAAAGCACCTGGGTAGGTGACTAGTGCTAGGCTGCTAGTCACACTTAGTCACTGGGCTCGCTCTCTTCTCTGCATGGTAAGTAGCTCTGCCCACCTGTTCTGACCAGAGCCCCCCGGGTCAGAGTCCTGCCCTGCTTTCCAGGTCTTCTGTCATTTGGGGCCAGTGCACCTGACCAAGCCCTCCTCCTACCCCCAGGCATCCTGCCTGCAGGGCTCAGGGCCGCCCTCCTTGGCCCCACACTTGCTCTCTGTCATTCTCCTGCCCTCTCGTCTGCACCCTGCTCATCATTCATTCACAAACGTCATGCAGGCAGGCGGTGCTGGCCTCTGTGGACAGAATTTGAGACACACCTGTCCCCCTACGGTTTCATACAGTCACACACAAAAAAAGCGAAAAGGGTGAAATTCATTTCAGTAGCATACTCTCTTTCCTCACTACTGAATAGGTCCCAAACACTATCCTTTTAGATGTCATCAGCGTAAAAATAATGGACACATTCTCCTACATACTCTTCACACCAGGTCTTTGAGATCGGGTCTGTATTTTAACGTCTCCATTTGACCTGCCTCCCCCCCGACTCAGTAGCCCCTGGAGCTGGGGCTTCTATGCTGGGCCGTGTGGCGTGGAGATCGGGGGCATGGGATCTGTAGAGCGGTGGCCCTGATTTGCATTGTCACGTGACTCTGCTGTTTCCTGGTCCTGGGACCCAGGGGGTGGTGTCCCCTCTCTGAGCTTAGGCTCTGCAGAAGCACGCGCCCTCCCCTCCCCACATTGTTGGGAGGCCTGAACGGGATGATGGACACAGAGGCCCAGCACGCTGCCGAGCGCATAGTACCAGGGGTCATGTGTGTTGGAGCAGTGAACCTGACTGATGACCAGGGGCTAGCTTGGGGCCAAGACCGCCCCCGGCTCCCCAGGCTGATCATCCAGGTGGTCAATAGCACACTGCTCGAACAAGGGCCGTGAGTGCCAGAGGGATGGGCCAGCTCAGGGCAGGAGCCGGCAAGAGCACTGAGGAGGAGAGAGCGGTCATCTGGAGGGCATCCTGGCAGAGGCGCCCCACCCCAAACTCACCTCGGGTTCCTTGGTCTCCAGAGCCCTCTGTGACAGCTCCGGCTCCCCGGCGGCTCCCGTTTGCTCACTCTTTGTCCTGTGTAATTAGTGCAGCGTGCTTCACTCTTGTCTCTAATTGTGTCGTGCAGCGTGTACTTTATTATATCAGGGTATAATACCATCGGGCTGGCGGTTATCTCTTTCACTAATTGTTTCACGTGTCTGTCTTGTCTGCCCCGCTGGATCGCCCACTTCTTCAGAGCAGCAGGCACAGCCTCAGTGCCTTTCGTCCGTCCCTGCCATGGCAGGCTGGGCCTCAGGACCCAGATTCAAGTCCTGCTCCACCACGCTGCCTTCTGTGGCTGCAAACAAGGCACTCCCTCTCCTTCTACAGAGGAGCAGGGTGATACCAGTGATATTGAAACTCATCCATCGTTGGATCTTCAGTGTTCTCAAAGTGATGAATGGTCATTCCTTTGCATCATAAGTATTTGCATATCTATTTTTTTAATGTTTGTTTATTTTTTGAGAGAGAGAGAATGTACGCACATGTGTGCATGATTGGGGAAGGGGCAGAGAGAGAGGGAGACAGAGGGCCCACAGGGAGCTGAACCCAATGAGAACCCGATCCAAGGCTCAAACTCACAAACCGTGAGATCGTGACCTGAGCCAAAGTGGGAAGCTTAGCTGACAGAGCAACCCAGGCGCCCCCAACATAACAAGTATGTATTTATTGAGCACACACGAAGTACCAGTCATTGGGGACGCAGTGAACAAGACAGAGTTCTGCCTTCAGGGTGCTGCAGGTTTAGAGAAAGGGACAACCCTAAAGGAATAAAAGTATCCATAGAATTAGGGGCACCTAGGTGGCTCAGTTGGTTAAGCATCCAGCTTTGGCTCAGGTCATGATCTCATGGTTTGTGGGTTCAAGTCCCACGTCAGGCTCTGTGCTGACAGCTCAGAGTCTGGAGCCTGCCTTGGATTCTGTGTCTCCTTTTCTCTGCCCCTTCCTTGCTTGCTCTCTGTCTGTCTCTCTCAATAATAAACATTAAAAAATTTTTTTGAAAATAACCAAAGAATAATTGGAGCTGTGATTTTCATTCTTTCAGTAAATCTTTTTTTTTTTAATTAAAACTTTTTTATTTATTTCTGAGAGAGAGAGAGTGAGAGCAAGCGAGCATGAGTGAGCAGGAAAGGGGCAGAGAGAGAGGGAGACACAGAATCTGTAGCAGGCTCCAGGCTCTGAGCTGTCAGCACAGAGCCCAATGCGGGGCTCAAACTCACAAACTGAGATCGTGACCTGAGCCGAAGTCAGAAGTTTAACCGAGGCACCCTCATTTGGCAAGTCTTTGAATACATCTTGTATGGCCTTGCTCCATGCTCAGCACTGGGGTGGGTGGAGGGTGGTTTACAGTGAGCAACACAGGTGGAAGGGAACACATGAAGGAAGATGTCATCATGCACATGGGAAGGTGCTCAGGGAGAGTGGGGGGGGCGCCGTGCTGCGAAGAATGGGGGTGGGGGCCCTTCTGAGGCTGTGTCACCCCCACCCCCGCGAGTGCAGAGGGCAGTGCGTGAAGTTGGCACCTCCCTCCTTCCCGTGGACGTGTGTCCCAGGGCTGGCACATTTGCGCTCCTGCCCTTGCACATGTGATTTGGGGGAGGCTCAGGAAAGGCTCCAAACAGAAACCAGATGAAGGCGGTGCCCGCGGGTGCCCGGGAGCAGGGGCGGCCCCCAGAGCATGTGGCTGGGTCACCCTTTATAATTATAACACTGTGGTGAAGGCCCCGGAACCCAGGGAGGTGGCGGGCGGGGGAATGCCGGCTTCCCATCTGCTCAGCCTCTTTGGGCTCTGAATGGATTAGTTCTGTTTGGGTTGCAGCTTACTGTTTGTGTTTTCCATCCCCTCCCGTGTGCTCTCTCTCCCTGGCCTGCACGCCTGCTCGGGAGCAGTGAGGGTCCCGGTGTGGGAGGGAGAATTGCGAAGTGGCCATTATCGAAACAAGAAAGGGAATCATTGCAGTTTGTGTTCTTCTGGGCCTCCGTGGAAGTTCGGATGTGGCTGGGGGTGGGGTGGGGTGGGGGTGTCAAGTCAAGGCCTTGGGAAAGTGAGAAGTTGGGGCACAGCTATAGAAACCAGGGTGTGGCGTGGTCTGTGTGAGTGACCCCACGTGGTACAGTTGTGCCCCGTAGGTAGGTTAGTTGGTGTGCAGGTGGTGGTGTTTCTCGCAGGCGGGAGGTCTGGACGGGCACTCATTCACTCCTTCCGAATGATCTTGGTGAGGCCTCTGTTGCAGGAAACTGTTAGCAGTGAAGTAATATTATGGGCAGTGTGATGTGATAAAAGACCCACCTGGGCCTGCCTCTGAGAGCCTGCCATTGACCTTACCCCATGCCCTCTCTGTAAGCCTCAGTTTTCCCAGTCTCTCAAGTGGGGGTATCGATTCCTATCTCACAGCGTTGTTGAGAGGGGGAAGCAGGTGAGGTGTGGAAGAGACTCAGTGCCGCCTGTTGGGCACAAGAAGTGTTTAACATTAGAGTCCCTCAGAGTGCCCGTCTCAACGCCACACCAGAGGCACAGGGCATTCGGAATGTTGGGGGTGCCCATGGGCATTGCTGGCTTTCTTCAGGGGCTGAATTCAGGGAGTCTGCAGGTAAAGCACTTGTGGGAAGCCAGCGTGACTTTTACCTCCTCTTTGAAACAGGGGGAGCGGCCCTTCGCTCCTGCTGGCACTCTTCCTTGTCTCTGAGGAGCCCTGCCATCGAATGCACGCTTTGGAGAGAAGGGTTGGGGAAGGCGGGGAGGGGGGAGCAGCCATGGCCTCAGCCTCTTAGAGTCCACATCCTAGCTTAGAATCAAAATTTCACACATGTGGAACAATTAGAGAAAAATAACAGATGGCGTCTGATCAGATGTCACTGCTCTGTGAAGCCGTCCCAGACTGCCCCACCCTCTGGCAGAAAATAATCCTTCCTTTCTTCGGGGATCCTGGAGCCCGCTGCAGAGCTGTGTGATACTGTGTGTTGCGTCGGCTTATAATTGGTCATTTGTGCCATTAATGGGGCAACAGCAAATGTTTGTTGAGTCCCTCCACGTGCCAGGTCGCGTCCTTGGTCCTTCATCCTGCCCTGGTCGAGCACCTGTTCAGGACACTTCTAGCCAGTAGCCTCCACTTGGGGTTTCTGGGCTGGCCTGTGTATTCCCTTATGCTGGGCTCCTGAGCCCCCATGCCGGCCCCTCCATGGCTGTCTCTAGACCTTTCGAAGGCCCCTCTTTCTTGGATGTTCAACCCCAGTGGCACTTTCCTGAGCTGGGTCTTGCTGCGAGGCTTTTGGCGGATCTGGAGGGATCTGTGAAGACTCAGGCCAGCCACCAGTTTGGCGCTGCTAATGAGCTGTGCGACACTAGCACTCTCTCATCCTTCCTGGGCCTTCGTGTATTTTTGACTTAAAAGCAACAAAAACAGCAACCGGGATTGGATTGAATGATGTCTCTGGTATCGGTTCTGAGGCTTGAAATTTCTTTTGCAAATTGTGTGGGCCTGGAAATGCCTTTGGTGTGCTGGACCCTTAGCTGAGCTGGGCCCTGGAGAGGTCTGAGAGATTGCCTTCTGGGATCTCACAGTCGAGTGGGAAAGACGGACATACACACAAGCCGATGCTCCCGATGCTGCAAGGGACCCAGTTGCTGGGTCCAAGAGAGGGCTCTACCCAGAGCACTTCCTGGATGCGGTGACATTTTCTGTGCATCTCGCAAAGAAAAAAGGAGAGGTTGGTGGCTGAAGGGAAGTGTGTGAAGAGAGCATCGCAGGGAAGAGGAAGAGTCTGCAAGTGCTTGGAGTGTTTACGTGGGTGGAGCTGGGCCCGAGAAGGGCCAGCCCAGCCATGCTGGTGTGCAGCTGGGAGCCGACAGGCCACTAAGCCACTAAGTTGTCGGTGACTGGTTAGGTCAGTTTGGGCAGAGAGGTAGGCATGAGGGGAAGGCCAGAGCAGCTACACCAGTGAGGAGGCGAGTGCTCCAGGCCGGAGGACCAAGTCTAGGTGGAGAGTGGGGCGGACGGGACTGGGGCATTGTACGGCAGCTGAGAAGCCGGCCTGATCCGCTGAGAGCTGGCATGATTGCAGGGTTGCCCACATGCCCTTGACCCTCAGACATTTTCCTAATAATTTGCTGCCCTTGTGCCCTGGAGGGTGGGCTTAGGGATGATTGTAAGCAGCTTAGATTTGCTGAGGGCATTAAAAAAAAAAGCCACCTCTATCCAGATTATCCAAGGAATGAAAGCGTGGTGGGATAAGAGGTGCCCTCGCCAGGTTCTGGGTATGTCTGTCTCCTACTGTGGGCCTTTGTTTCCCCTTTGGTGAGGTGGCAGGGGGCGGGGGAGCCGCAGACCAATGCCTGAGGTGTGCTTGCCCACCCCCATGACTGCCGTCTTTGTTTCCAGGGGGGTGAGGATCGCACAGGGCAGAGTGGCTTCATTCTTGGCAAGTGGAGTGGAAAATGCCAGTGTCTTAAAGCGAGTTCCAAAGGGGGTGGGAACGGGTGTGTATGTGTACTTGGCTGGGTGTGTCCCCAAACATGTCCCCTGGATGGGGCATCTGTTCTAGGCTGGCTTGGGACCTGCACGGCATCCCTTCCCTTCTACAGCGTTATCTGCCCTATTAAATATTAATAACAATCACCCGCTCTCAGCGGGACCGAACCCCCAGCATACTCTGCGTGGCGGTTGCTTGTGTGCATGTCTCCATGCCTGTTCTTGACCCAGCATGGCACCTTGAACAGAGCAGAGGGAGAGAGGTGGAGAGAGAGTTTTGAGTTTGCTACTTGGGAGCCACGGCAGGATTTCTTAACCACTGCCAAATCATTTTCTTGGGATGTATTTAGACAGAGGAGATGATCGAGAAGTGGGTGACGTATATTTACACAGGGATGTTTGCACACGCTGACCGTGGCGTTGTCAGAGCCGACATCCAGGAGCCGGCTACTTCCTCAGCCCTCCTCACACACTTGTCAGAGAAGGACTTGGGGGACCTTCTCTTCCAAAGGCACAGAACAGAGCACCCCGGCTTGGACCCCAGACCAGCCCCCTCTTCCCATTGTGAATGGGAAGGGAGGCAGCTGTGAGTCCAGCACTCTGCCCAGGGATCAACGTCTGGTGTGGGGTGGGCTTTATTATTGCACCCTGATAAGATAGGAAATAGAATTACTGGGTGGTTTGTTGTATGGAAAACCTTGGGGAGGGCACTGGCTCCCTAGTGTGGGTAAGCAGGTCTGGCCCTGTACCCCAGCTCTACATGCTTCCTGCCTGCCTGCCCCTTTTGCAGGGTGGCCCCTCACTCAGCATGAGTTCCAGCCATCTGCAGGCGGGGTGCTGTGGTGGGGAAGACGGGTCCGTCTCGGGCGGGGGCCTTGGTCCCAAGTGGTCCTCCTGGATCTCCCCCAGACCTAATCAGCTTACCATGGGCAGGGCAGTGCTCTTCTGTTATTAAATGCAGAGCTGTGGTCTGCATGATGTGGGCAGCTTTAATGAGATTAGAAAGCTTAACCGAGAGGCCAATTACATCTGGGCCTGTACCTGTTTGGGCGGCTGTGTAAGCCCCGACCTGCATCCGGATGCTTCCTGCGGGCCTCCTGGGAGCCTGGCTGCGGAGGGTGAGGGGCAGAAGAGGCCTGCCCATCTGGCTAGTCATCACTGGACCTGGGGTCTGTTTCCCCTGCTCAGGGCAGAGGCAGAGCCCAGGAGGAATCTTCTGGAACATCTGATCCAGGAGCTCCCGGAACCCTGCAGCCTGGGGAGGGTGGGCAGTCGGGTGGTTGCGGAGCCCCCAGACTCTTCTGTGCAGCCTGGTTTGGGGACCGGGAGTGGAATCTGTCCCCTTTGTTTTTTTAAATTTTTTTTTTTTTTATGTTTTTATTTCTAGGAGAGAGAGAGAGAGAGACAGTGTGAGCAGGGGAGGTCAGAGAGAGAGGGAGTCACAGATTGAAACAGGCTCCAGGCTCTGAGCCGGCAGTCAGCACAGAGCCCGACACGGGGCTCGAACCCACGAACCGCGAGATCATGACCTAAGCGAAAGTCGGACGCTTAACCGACTAAGCCACCCAGGCGCCCCTATCCCCTTTGTTTTTATAGGGGAGGGGAAGGGCCTCCGGGCAGCTGGGCCTGACTCCTGGCACAGGCCCTTTGTTACTGTGACTTCTTCCTTTCTTCCCACCACTTTGATTGTCTGGGCGCATACCAGGTTTTGTGTTTGTTTCTTCATTTGTGTCTTCATATTCCTGCGTGAGGTAGGCCACGTAGGCGGTGACAACTTCTCATTGTATAGACAGTCAAGTTAGGGTTGAAATGACCCGCTTCACACAGGTGCCGGAAGTAGAGGGTCTGGTTGCAGGGTTAATGTCTTTTCTCTCCATGACTGAGGTCCTCTGCCTGATTCCCACTGGGGTGGTTGGGTGGGGGGGGTGTAGGTTTGTGATGACTGGACCCAGCCAGGAGGCACTGGCTGCTCCCCTCAGGGAGAGGCCTTCCTCTGTGGAGAAGAGGCCGAGGAGAGGGTTTAGGAGTATCCATCCAATCAGTAGTCACTTACGAGGACTCGATGGAGATAGGCCAGGAGGAGTTCGAGGGAGTCACTTTTGCAGTCTATGTGAAGCGAGGCTGATTATCCTACTTTTCTAGACGAGACTGCCAAGATGCAGCCATCTTGGGAGACACAGGTCCCAGACCGATTCCTCCTCTTGACCCAGGTCTGTGAATTGGGACCACGGGATCCGCTCCGCTTCTGAGGTTCTAGAGTCAGAGTTTCTGAAGGCCTGTGGATTGTTCAGATCTAATTGAAAACTTCTATCTTTGGCAGAGGAGACCCAGCTTGTGGCCTCAAATGAAATTAGACAAAATAGAAGAAAAACAGACAGTTCCAGACGCATTTGCAGCAGAGAGGGGTGCTTGGTCACGCATCAGGAATAGTTCTGCCATGTCCCTGTGACTCACGAGTTTCAAGCTAGGACAGAACCAAGGTTCAGATTCAAGCCTTGGTCAAGGCTTCCATGTTTGTCTCCCGCAACGATTGCTTGAGGAGTAAGCCAGAAACGCTGGAAGATAGGGCCCCTCTTTGTCCTTTTTTGACATTGGGTTTATGAAAGTCGGTTCTGTTCTTTAAAGTTACATCTTTATACAGGAGGAAAATACAGAAGAAATCTCCCGGAAGAGCCAGGCCTAGCTTTGTCCAGAAAGCTCTTTCGTAGTCCCCAGTCATGCGATAGGTATTGATTATTAGGCATAGTACATATTTGGATTCTGTTCTTTGGAACTGACGGTCCTGCAGGGAGAGAGCTTTTGTCCCTACGATAAAGCCACATGAAAGATACTGGAAGAGTCACAGGTGGAGTTTCACATGGGCTTGGAAGGGGAAAAAAATCCTTCCCGGTGGCCCGAGGGACAGGTGGAGGGACTGGCATGGTGGCAGGGAGTTGCGGGCCTGCTGGGTGGAGGGGATGGTCTGTGCCAAGGCTGGGGACCAGAGGGTGTTCCCCAGGGCTGAAGCTTGGGGCACAAGAAAAGAGGGAGGTTGGAGTGGGGTGAAGAGAGGGACTAAGAGGAGATCATGGCCCTTTATTATCTCCTTATTTGCTGTAAGTCTCCTGCCAACCCCAGTCGAGGTATTGTCTTGTGTTGGGGGGCGGCATCTGGAGTCTGGGGGAATTGCCTGTAGCTCCGAGTTAGCCGGGGAGCTGAAGCCCTCCTTCCGCTGCTCTCTGTACTTCACCACAGCAGCCCTTGGTTAGGAGTTCATTGGCATCAGATGTTCCATTGGATGCCTCCTGAGACCGTTGCAGGTGGAAACTGTTATCTTCCGATGCTGAGTGCTAGCTCACAAACCTACTCAGGGACTTCAGTGCTTGCCCCGGGCTGGGAAGCTGGGACATTTGGGCTGGGCATTGATGGATGACTAGGAGTTCCATAGGTCGATACATGGAAGGTGCTAGGGAGCTCGTCTGGGAGAGAAAGCGTCCATAGGAGTGGGGGACCTGAGATCTGGTTGGTAAGTGGCTGGAGGCATTTCCAGGGCCAGGTGAGCGCAGGGAGGGGGCAGAGCAGGGGTGCGACCAGAGGTCCCCGGGGGCTCAGAGAGCCTGGTGTCTGCCCTCCTCAAGTTCTCATTTCATGTTCAGTGAGGGACTGGATCAGGGAGGAGAGGACACATTCCTCCTGAGTGAGCTCAGGGCTTGCTCTGTGGCTCGACTCTGATTGTGGGAATCATGCCTTTTAGAAACCTGTGGTTTGGAGGGTTCAGCTGTGAAGGGCAGTCCTCAGAGCGGCAGAGCATTCCTGTCTGGGGGACACGGGGACCAGGATCTTGGGGTGGGACCTCTGCCTTGCTGTCCTCCCAGCAGGGGCCCTTCCCACCTTTGCCATCCCCAAGCCCCAACAGCAGTAGGCAGGTTCTGCCAACCCTATTAAGAAGTCTGTGGAAAAAGTGGCTTCTTGGTCAGTGGAGCAGACATCTGTCGTCAGTGAGGTGGAGGACCAGGGCATCCAGCCTGTCTAATAACCAGCATTTGCTTTGGAGGGGCAGGGGAGGCTTGGCCGAGAGGGCTGCGAGAGGCAGCCATGGCTTAGCAGCTCATGACGACTACTCAAATGCACTCACTGCACCCAGCCTACTGGGCCCAGCCTCCACTTCCTTCCAAAGAAGGAATGACAATGGGAGTTTAGCTCCTTGAGGCCACCCTGCTGTCTGTCATTGCCCCACAGCTGCCAGCGCTTTGCCCAGATGTACAGCTGTCTGGGGAGGGAGAGGTATAAAGACGATTCCATTTTACTGACCTGAGCCATACCTCTGTGAGAAGGGGCCTGCCCAAGTCCTTAACCAGCAGGATGAGCACCAGCACCCAGGGTTTCTGAATACCTACAGCTTGGCTTTTACAGGCAGAGGGAGCAGTGTTCCCTAACACCAGCCTGGGCGTGGTGGTGGTGGTGGTGGTGGTGGTGGTGTGTGTATTGTTACATTGTTGTTTAGAGGGGGCAGAGTAGCTGTATGCATGTAGCCAAATGGTAAAGTATGTGACTGAGTTAGCGAGTCTTAGAATTTGACTTGAAGACATGGGGACTGTTCTTGAAAAGCAGGATTTCCTCAAGGACTTTATTCATCCAAAAAATAGTTACCAAGCCAGCACCTTCTCTGTGCTCTGTACACCCTTCCTGCCCCTGTCCCTGGGAAGACAGCTGGCTAATTTAATAGTCAACAGTCTGATGTGACACAGGCTGTGAGGAAGAACATATAAAGGACAACGAGGTATCACCCATGGAGAGAGAGCAGAGGAATGTTCCAGAGAGACGGACCGGCCTGTGCCGAGGATGGTTGGGCATGTTCACCCAGTAGATATGGCTGAAGGGAAGGCTGTTGTTAGCTGGAGTACTAAATACATGTAAGTAATGCTAGCCTCTTTCTCTGTGGGGACTTGAAGCATCTCGTTTGTTGGACCCTGATGAACATCTCTATAAAGACCTTTGCTTCCTTTGTGGAGTAGGGGGTGGACCACCACTACGGGAGCTCCTGTGTCTGTTCCAGAAGCTGCGTTTGGGTCAGAATTCTTGGGAGATAAACTCTCCCTGTCCCCCAGAAGCCTCTGACCAGATTGGTCATTGCTGGTCCTTCCAGCGCGTCCCCCCCTCACCCCCCCCCCCATTAGCAGGTTTCTCACGAGGATCCCAAAGGCTGTGTGTTCTGGGATGCTCTGGGTGGGGCGGCACTAGCAGGAAAGCCCTGTCTTGTATGCCTGATAGACCCCCCACAATTATCTGTAGATGCCTTTGTGGGGGAGCTCGGAAGAGGCAGCCCTGCCTCGCTCTGTAACGCTCGCTGGTCCTGTGTCAGGGACTGAAGCAAGTCAGCACTTGGTGTCCACCTGACCTACCTCTTGGGCCCCTCTGCATCACTCTTGAAGCAAACTGAACAGTCCCCCCGCCCCGCCCTTTAACTTTGTTAGTTTATAAATGAGACACCTGGGCTCCGAGAAAGGGGGCTGCCCTGCCCCTTGTTCGCCCGGCTAGTTTTGTCGGGGTCATCTTTGAGGTGGAGCTGCGTCAGCTAAAGAGCATGGTAGAGGGGAGGAAACGTGGACTTTGAAGTCAGGTGGACCTGGGCTCGAATCCCAGGACCGCTGCTCCCTGGCCTGTGTAACTGCAGCACGTCAGCTCTCTGAACTTGTGTTCTCCTCCAGCACAGGGACAGTAATGCCATCTACCTCCCGGGACTGTCGAGAGGGTCAGAGATCAGTCCTGAAGACCAGGCGTTGGGAGGCACCTGTTACCATCTACAGTTGCTGCCCTTTCACTCCTACGGGCAGTGCAGGGACTGAGAGAGTGTGGCTGGGGCATGTCGCTTTTGGAGGAGTCGAGCCCTGGCCGGGGGCCTCTCCCTCCCTGGCTTCCCCAGTGTCCTGCAGGGCTGAGACACCAGGCCCGGCCACTGCAAGCCAGCACCCGCTGGTTACGGGCCAGTGGAGGCTTCTCTCCTCCTCGACCTCCGTTGCTGGTGCTCGTGCCTGGCAGGCGCCTGGGAGCCAGCTGCCAGGGGCCTCTGGACAAGGTTCTCTGCTTTCTACATCTTTGGCACCAGCAGCGCCTGCGCAGGAGCTAGTCTGGCACCTGGATTTCAGGCAGAAAAGCCAGCCTTGCTGTCCCCCATCCGACAGCTGGGCATGGAGGGGTGCCCGCGTGGACAATGGCGGACCCTCTAAGTGTCCAACTTCTCGTGGTGTCGTTTGGTCCAATTCCCTTTGAGTTGTGACCTACATCATTCTTTATTTGCTAAACCCTCTGAGCAGGCAGCAGTCATAAATCAATTAATGACTCCGATGAATCGTTTAATGGCTGACAAAATAACACTAAAGCCAACAGCTTGCATCTCTCCGGCAGTACCAAAGGATGCTGGTTGACTGGGGTGGGGGACGGAGCAGAGACTGTTAGCTAAATTAGCGCAATTAGTGCATGCTTTAAAGGCTTAGGTAGCATCTGCTCAGCCCTGAGCCCGTGCAAACTGCAGTGGTGGGCCACTCTCCGGCGTCCCTCCCGGCCCCTTCCCCTGCACACCCTTCCAGCCAAGCGCCAGCTTCCCTGCACTTGAGACAGAGGACCCCAGTGAACTTTGCAGACTGCACATTGGCCCCATCACAGCAGAGGATGAGCCGAGGGCAGGTACCTCTGTCCCCACCAAATACTGTCCCATCCGGATGAAGCCTGGGCTCCCATGTTTGCAAGATGTTCTGAGGGTCATGCCTTTAGTGACTTCTTTTAAACTTAAAAGTTTCGAGAAGCAGGCGATTTTTTTTTTTTTTTTTTGGTCCCCACACACCTCAGTCCTGGCAGGATTAAGTTGTCATTGGAACTGAGCTTGTGTGTGGGTCCACGCCAGGGAATTTTCCGCTTTGCAGAGGCAACTGCCAGTGTTGTTGTTAAGGAGCCGTCTGTCACTGGCCTCCTGTGACATGTTTGCGGTTGGAAGTAGCTCCTTGAAGACTGTGTGTGGAGGGGCGGAGGGGTGGGGCGCGGCTCATGGTGTAAACTGGGGCCACGAAGCTCATCTCTCTTTAAGGAGAAAATCGGCGTTGTACAAGTAGTGTGCTGTTGATCCACTCTGTACCGTTCATTGGCAGGGACACCTCTAACCCTTAATCTCCCCTGTCTTGCGTGTCTTGCGTGTACACGCCTGGCACTCGCGCCCTGTGCCATGTGGCCCGGCTGAGAGGTGTTTGCACACGGAGGAGGGTTCCCTGGCTGGCCTCCATGATGTAGCCAGGTATTAATTATGTGGAGCTCCACCTCACACACACACGCCCCCCTTTGATCTGTTCCCAGAAGAAGCTGGGTGCTCCCTGGGATGCGCCGGCAGGGCCCAGAGGGATGGTGGCCATGGACTTCTCAGCGTAGGGAAGGAAGCCAGTTCTCCTTTTGGAGATGTTCTGACTAGCGTGCCTTTGTTTGGTTCTTATAAAATGAAATCAGATTTTTCTAACATGGGGTAGGGCGAGGCTGCCCTCCAGAAGAGTGGCTTCTGTTGAGCAGAAGACGCTGTCTTCCAACAGCACTGACTCCCTTTCCTTCCGTGGCCTGCTCTGTGCTCATGGACTTGTAGATACTAAGCATGTCTGTTTTCTGCCTGGTGATATCGCTGGCCCAGGGACTTCGTGTGCGAACACCTGTCACAGCCTGAAGCCGTTGCCTGAGAGTCGTACTTAGGTTTCCTACGCCACCGCAGAGGGTAGAGGGCTCCTTCCTGTACAGAAAGGGAAAGCAGGGTTCCAAGTACCCCAGCTTCTGGAGTGGAAGGGCTGGGCCTCGAAACCTCAACTCTCTGTTCGCTGGGGGCCCATCTTTAAGCATCAGCTTTGAAACAGAGACCAGAGAGGCCATGACGTGGCTGAGAACCGGGCTCTGGTTTTAGCACATCTGGGCTTGACTTCCAGTTCTGCCCATCTGAGCTGTGCAACTTTGGTCACATCCCATGACGTCTTCATCTGGTGTCCCTGCTAGGTTGTTGGGGGGCCCGGAGGGGAGAAACTGCATAAGCTGTGCCCGGCGTGGCCTGGTGAGCTCAGCCAGTGGCCTACCAGGGCAGCTGACTTCCCTCCTGCGGAAGAGCCCCCCTGTGGAGGAGGGGAAGTGAGTAAGCCCCAGGCCCCCACACCCCGGAAACCGGGCTGGGATGGAGCTCTGAGGAGGCGGAGGCCTGGCAGGCTCTGCGCTCTGAGGGAGACGCTGTCAGAAGCCTGCCTCCCAGGGAGGCTTGAGATGACAGCAGTAATCTCTCTGTCTGTATCACCGCCCGCGTCTTCGAGTCCTCCCGTCCTTTAAGGCCCTGGCTTGAGTGCCACCTCTTCCCTAAAGCCTCCCTGATCCCCCTAATCCCCGCCTCGCAGCGTCCGCCTGGAGCTCCTTCCCACCCCTCAGTTCTCTGTCACCGCAGCTCATTTCATCCTCCATACCTTGAGGGCAGAGCCATGTGCTGTCATCTGGTGCCCTGGCGGGCACGGCGGCCCCAGGAGCGCGTGTTTGCTGAGTGTGTCTGACGTGTGTGAAGCACTCGTAACCTGGTTAAGCTCCCACCTACCTTGTTTCTCCTCCTGGGCTCAGGGTGATTTGCCGATTACATCCAGCAGTCTTCAGCGAGGTTGTGCATTCCCACGCACACACGCGCCATTGGCGCCACCACACCCCTTGCCGAAGGCCACGCCAGTTCCCGTTCACTGCAGGGAGCAGGGTTAAGTCCTGGTTAGGGAGAAGAGCAGAACGTGCAGGTGCTCACAGATGCAGAGAACTGCGTTGTGCTCCCGGCGTGTTTGTGATGGTCTGTCGCTTTTTTCCACAAGTGTCAAAGAGCACACACAACACTCTCTGGGGATTACTGGGTCCATGGGGAGACCCAGTTTTGAGGTTTCTGGACCCAGGACTGAGCTTCTCCGCCTCTGTTTCCTTACTGGTGAACAGAAAGGACCTCTTCCACAGGGACGTGAGGGATCAGCCCCCTCCACCCCCCTGATCTCTGGGGTCAGGATGAAAGACACTTGCTTCTTTCCACACCCCCTCTCTGCGTCCCTGCATTTGCTCCCTCCCCCAGGAGACTTGGGAAGAAGTGCTGGTGTGGGGACAGCCCTCACTTGAGCCTCGTGGCCTGGCCGTGGCAGGTCAGGGTTTTTTCTGCCTACACATGGCCTTTTCTTTTCAGTTGGCTCAGCTGAGAGCTCAGCGTGATGCCCACCATTTCTTTGAAACCACAGGACCTCAGCCAACTCGTTTGGAGCTGAGCAGAGAGAGGCCGGGGCAGGAAGGCTTGCCTGAGGCACACAGTAGGTGGTTTGCAGCCAGAGCAGGAACCCTGGTCCCGGGACGCTCACCCCAGGGCTCCTCTCCCATAATAATCCCCGGGAAACACCAGGCAGTGGTAGCTAGTGGGTCTCTCCCTTTGACAGAGTTGGGAAACTGAGGTTGAAACTGTCCGCATGGCTCTGGGTTGGCAGGGCACGAGTTAGGCTCACATATTTGGATCTGTGGTGTGCTCTTGCTGTGTCCCAACTGTGAGGCACCCATGTTAACAGAGGCCACCACTTCCCAAGGCAGCTCACTCTGATGCTCGGATCTGGAGAAGCTTCGTGTGGCTCAGGGCATCTGCTGGGCCCAGAGCCATCCCTCGGCACCCAGAGGGTACATCCACTCCTGTGTCACTCACTCCCGTGTGTCATCTGAACCTATTTTTAATGCTTGCTGCCGCTGCCGTCTCTTCACGCAGCAACAGCTCTGTGTTTTCTGCAAGCTGGGAACTTTGATCCCCTGTTCTCCAGGGCGGTGCTCTGCTGTGGTGTGTGCACAGGACGAAGAGGCCCTCTCCCTGGGCACCTCCCTCTGTGGGCCCCACTTCTCTGTGTCCTGGCCTCTCTGCCTGGGTGATGACATTCTCTCTACACCCCCGTCCACATCTTCAGTTTGTCTGTCCTGCGAAGATTGTCATCCCCTATAGGACACTCAGCCCAGAGGGACCCAGGTCACCCCAGTATTTTGCGAAGGTTGCGGAAGCCTCTGTCTTGCTGATGTCCATGCAGGTGTCCCTCCCTCTCCTGGACACAAGTATCCCACAGACACCCTCATTTCTCGCTGGCCCTTCCCATGTAGGCAGCACGCGGCTGCCTTTTCTCCTCTGAGTGACCTCTGTTTCGCAGCTGCACGCCACGCACCCCGTGGCATCCTAGGTGCTTGGCCACATGGCCCACGTTGAGTTTCAGCGGAGAGCGCTGCTCGGTGGTTTGGCAGGCGGGCCCCGGGCTGCTGCTACACGCCCGAGCACCGGGGTGGGGCGAGGAGGGAGGGGCTCTGCAGAACAGAGTTCCACTTTGCAGCCTTGTAAATCAGGAGGGGCTGGCCAAGCTGGCCTGAGTCCCACGGTTCGCTCCGAGCGTTTGTTTTTATTCTATTTTCCAGGAGCTTCATGTGTAGATCGTTTTTAAGTTGGGGGCGAGGGTGGTCCTCGGCTAGTTTGTGAGCGAGGATTACTAGGGTTCTCGGGGTGCAGTTGAAGATAATACCTAGTAGGGAATCCCCTCCATGCCCCCACCCCGAGATGCTTCTGGAAAGGAAGCATGAGGCTTGTTGCCTCCCACAAGATGCTGTGAGCTAAGAGACGGCAGGCTCCTGGGAGCTTGTCCCCTGCTTCCTCTGAACTGACCCTGCTGTTCCTGGACCCGCAGGGGACTTCTTGCGACAGAGTGAGGAGAGGGCCCAGCACCACATCTGGGACTCCAGGGGTGTTGAGTGGGCTCGTCGAAGGTGCGTTGGGATGTCCAGCACTGGCAAAGATGGTCCCCGTTGGAAACCAGACTTGACAGTGAGGGATGCCCGTGGTCGGAATGGCATGTGTGAGACCAGCTGGCGTGCGTCTGGGGCACATGGGTGGGCTGAGATGCTGCCCTGCACCCCCAAGCCCGGGGGGTTGTATAAGCACCACAGGATCATAAAGCAACCCTACTCTTTAGAGGAGAAGGTTGTGGGGTCAGGCCTCCCCAGAAGGTGCCCAGGCCGTGAGCAAAAATACACTACTTTGCAGGGGAGCTCGAGGGGCCTCCAGCACTTGTCTGAAGGCACCTTGAACTTCCCAGTTTGACTCTACCCCTGAGGCTCAGTGGAGACAGCTGGCTGGAGTGGGCCACGGCACCCGGTGCAAGGGCTGTTTTCTATTTAGAAAAGAATTTAAAGTTAGTTTTATAAAAAATGCATGAGTTACCAAACTGCATGCCTGATTTGACTCTGCTTTTTTTAGTCCACGTATGTATGCATATATGGATAAATGTTGGTAAGGAGGGCCTGGCGCGGGGAGCTCAAATGTCATCGGCTCTTATCTGCAGGCTCTGATAACAAAGAGGTTTCTGGGTGGTTTTTCATCTTTGATCTCTTAAGTGTTCTGTAGTGAACAGAGCAGTTAAAATTCAGTCCTCAGGGAAGGAGAACTGGCCCCCTGCAGGAGAGCTGCTTATTCCAGTCCTTGCCCTCTGGGTGTATGGACCAGGCTGGGAAGGGCAGCCTAGAAGAAGGGCCCTGGAGATCGTCATGTCTAACCCTTCCATTGGACACGTGAGGAAACTGAGGCTCCCGGCAAGGACCCAAACCCACCCGGAGGTCGAACCCACCCGGAGGTCGCTGGCTTCAGGATACAGTGCTCTTTACTCTCCTGCTCCAGCAAGAGGGCTCCATCCCTGAACCCATCACAGCCCCGGCAGCTGTAGGCTTCGGTGGATGTCAGGGGCTTTCGGGTTGGGTTTTGTGTTTTTAGAGAAAACTCACATGAGACGCTTTGCTGAGTGCCTTAATGGAGCTCTAACTCAGGGCTGGAAACCGCAGGGAAAGGCCGATTCCTAGCAATCCGGAAAGGCCTGGCTCCAGATGGCCAGGTTCGAGTGGGCCTTTGAATAATAAAAGTCGTAATCATTTATTGAACACCTGCTGTATGCCTCACATCTTCAAGATGGTAAAACAGCCCCTGCTGCTAGGCGTGCGGGGCGGGAGGAAGGCTCCACTGGGTTGGGTTGTGTGAATAGCCATTACTTCTTAACCCTCTGGTCGCCCTCTAACACAGGTTGCTTCTTTTCATTTGCTGCTTTATACTTTTCTGCCCTTTGGAAGGTTTTCCGTTAGGAGCACATGTTTGCATCAAAATTAAAGGATAGCGATAAGTATCGTAATTCAAGTTAGTTATTTTGCTTAGTTTTGCCGCTGGACGAGGCTTTGGATGATACAAGTTTGTCTCCTCAGCGTCCTGCCACCATAATCATTGCTCACATGGCCTTCCTTTCACTGGTGGAGAGCAAACATCTGCCTTCCACCCAGATGTCAGAGAATCGCACCATCCATGTTCTGGAACCATGGTCACCCCTAGCCCCTGACATTCAAAGGACCCGTGGACCACCCACCCCCAGTTCCCAGAACCATTGACTCTGTTTTGATTTTTGTAGGGAAATGAGATCTCCACGTGAGGGAACTTTGAAAGTCCTGTTCCCAGGTTCAAATTGTCACTTAAAAAGTTGTTTTTTGGGGGAGCGCCTGGGCGGCTTGGGCAGTTGAGCGTCTGACTTCAGCTCGGGTCATGATCTCACAGTTTGTGGGTTTAAGCCCCACATTGGGCTCTGTGCTGACAGCTCAGAGCCTGGAGCTTGCACGGCATTCTGTGTCTTCCTCTCTCTGCCCCTCCCCTGCTCGCACTCAGTCTCTCAACAATAAATAAATGTTAAAAACAAAAATAAATAAAGTTGCTTTTTTAATTATAAAGTATCTTTATATCTTTAGAATATAGAGAGCTCTTGGGGCACCTGGGTGGCTCAGTCAATTGAGTGTCCAGCTTTGGCTCAGGTCATGAGCTCCTGGTTCGTGGGTTCGAGCTCCGTGTCGGGCTCTGTGCTGACAGCTCAGAGCCTGGAGCCTGCTTCAGATTCTGTGTCTCCCTCTCTCTCTGACCCTCCCCTGCTCATGCTATCTCTCTCTCTCTCTCAGAAGTAAATAAAACATAAAAAAAAATTTAAGAAAATATAATGAGCTCTTATATATCATTAAAGAAAAGTCAGATATACAAAAAGCAGAGAAAATGAACATTTTACCGTAAAAGTAGATCTACAGACCATTTCACAAGATAGTAATCCAAAAAAAGTAGGCAGAATATCAGTGATGCCATTTTGCAACTACCAAGGTAGCAAACACCAATGTAATGCCTAGTAATTAAATTGGTTAAATAATGATACCTCTATATAATATTAGACTCATTAAAAACTCATGTTTTCTTTGGCTGTGTAATGAGAGGGGAAGTGATCTTGACATTCTTTCACAGGACACGGTGGCTGATTTTCTTTTTCCTTTGCTGTGTGCTATAATAAGCAAGCACTGGATCCTAAATGATAAATGCTAATTTAAAGAAATCAAGTTGGTGAGGCTTTCCAGATCTTTCTGTAGAAGCAAAGCTGTGTTCTGGTCTGAAGGCTGGGGAAGAGTAGGTCTGGACTGAGGAGGACAGATGGGAGAGGGTGGTCCTGAGCCTGCTCTCAGTGCAGAAATTTGTTTGTCGGGGTGCTTGTGTCTACCTTGGAAGCCACCTGGGGGTTCAGGGAAAGATGAGGTGGTGGGGGAGAGCAGCCAGCCTGTTTCTAGCATTAGGCCCAATGGCTCCTACCATGCACACCACCCAGGGCTTGCCAGCTGGGAGCTCTCTTGTTTCCTGTCCTCATCCCACAAACAAGATGGCGCTACATTTGTTGAATAAAACATTCAGTTGGCTTTAGCAAGACGGGGTTTTGGTTTTTCCCAGCATGTCACCTACTCCCACCTTCCTGCTAATTATTGTCATTGCCCCCCCCTCCCCTTGACTGCTGGACTTGCACTGAGATGCGAGCAATTGGAGAAGGACCATGTCCTGGGAGGGTACCTCTGTCTGAGGAACATGTCATTTCTCCTTCAGATTTGTATGTGTATATATGTGTAGATTTGTGTATTTGTGTGTATGTGTACGTGTAGGAACTTTTAAAAAAGTGTTTTATTTTTAGAGACAGAGAAAGCAGGAGAGGGGCAAAGAGAGAGGGAGACAGAGGATCTGATACGGGCTCTGTGCTGACAGGAGAGCCTGATGCGGGACTCAAACTCAGGAACCTCGAGATCATGACCTGACTTGAAGTTGCCACCCAGGCACCCCATAAGAACTTTTTTCTTTTGGTAGGAGGGGTGACTTTTATATATGACCTCTGTTTGGAAGGATAGGTAGGTGAAAATAAGCCAGAAAACTTACACTGAAGAATTGAAGGAGAAAGTAAAATACATCCTGAAACTCCAGTTATTACAATGAAATGTTAAAGATTGAGGACAGAATTGGGGCGCATGGGCGGCTCAGTCTATTGAGAACCGGACATCAGCTCAGGTGATGATCCCATTGTTCGTGGGTTCGAGCCTTGTGTCCGGCTCTGTCTGTGCTGACAGTTCAGAGCCTGGAGCCCGCTTCAGATTCTGTGTCTCCCTCTCTGCCACACTCCCCCCTCGCCTTTCTCTAAAAATAAAAATAAACAAAAAAAATTTTTTTTAAGATGTAGGACAGAATTAAAATGCGAAAAGAGACCCAAGCCTTTGTAAGAAGTTTGCCTCCTGATTTCAAATGAGTGGGGTGAAATTGTACCGAGGCAGCTGCCTGAGGAGTAAAATCTATATTCTATATCAAAATAAGTTCCTGAAGGAGTAAAGAGTTCAATGTAAAGCTGAAAGAACTTGAAGACAACCTAGGTGCCTGTATACCTTGTTTCAGTTGTTTCTTGTTTTTTTAAAAACTTCTGTCCGTGCTTCTGAGGAATGACTGTTGGCTGTAAATCCTGAAAAGTTGCATTTTCATAGAACCACCAACCACAAGCAAACAGAAACGGTGTAGCTAATGGATAGCCTGGCACACTCCCCCCGGTGGCCCTCACCCGGATAATACCGGGGCGGGGGACAAGGCCAAGGCAGGCCGACCTCTTCTCCTCCTGCGTGGGGCTCTCGCCCGGGTAGGTGGGAAGACCAAATCTGCGGTGTTGAGGGGGCTTGGAGCACATGACAGGAAGGGTCGGCAGAGCCTCTGGAATTACAGAGAGGGTTGCTTGCTGGTGGGCACATCATTTTGAGAAGTTGAGCCTGGAGCAGCCAGCCCATCCCTACCCTAGTCTCTTTACCTGCATCGGTTAAGACCCCCAGCGCATGCCCATACTGAGACCTCCTTGCTTCCAGATTCCCAAGCCTTCCTGGCTTACAGAACATGGCCCCTCCTGGTCCATAATCCCCCTCCACCCCCATGAGCAGGCAGGACAACAGCGACCCCCACTTTTTATAGGAGCCAAGTGCAGGAAGGCCTAGCGGCTTGGCCACAGCCATCCTTTGCTCGTAGTGGTCACAGTGCTCCAACCCGCACGTTCTCAGGGGTGTCTGTCCCTCTTGTTGCATGTTGTGTGTTCTTGGGATTCGCACATTACCTTGTTTCCTTTTATCGGTGTTGGAAGTTAGGAGCTCTGGTTCCTATTTCCCAGCTGAGGAAAGGGAAGAAGTGAATTTTGCATTTGTATGAGAAAAAGAGGCGGCCGTTTCCTGACTCTGGTCCCAGAGAACCAACCGGTCAGACCCCTGGGAGACCCTCAGTGGTGATTCGTTCTCAGATTTTCAGTCCTAGGGGGAGGGTGGGGTTTGTCAACCTTGGGGTGGGAGGTGGGTGTCCTGCAGGGGGAGTGCCTAGGAGGTTTAGAGTCTGTGGGGATGGGGTGGGGGGAACGTGTTGGGCCCGTGACTTGCCATGTTGGCGTCGCCCTGCCTGTGTGCGTGCGGGCCCCGGCTCAAGACACGCTGACCACATGGCAAGTGGGACACAGATTGTCTGGGACGGGGCCAGGCTGGGGAGAACGGCGTCTGTTCACCCCCTGCAGGCGTTTGTTGAGGCAGATGTACCAGGTAAATGCCCAAATAGCAGCATTTAAGAAGAAAAGCATCTTCAGTCCTTGCATTGGGCATGCCCACCTCTTCTTCCGTGGCACCCACGACCTCGATGGGGCCCCGAATACCCCTGCCTTCCTTCGACCTTTCTGGGGGCTTTTCCCAGCTGGGCTGTCTGTTCATGAAGTTGTGGATTTTTATTGGTCGACTCTATATGGCATGCAGCCTCTTGGAAAGGGCACGGGCATTTGCAAAGCACCTTGGCCGCCCCGCCCTGCGGGGGCTTCATAAAGCAGCCGAGTGGGTAAGGCAGGGCCCCCGCCTCCATTCACAACGGCTGCCAGGTGCTGGCCCCCCCGCCCCCACTGTTCTGAAATGTGTGTGCGAAGTGGGGACACAGTTCTCCTATTTTAGAGATGAAGAAACAGAGGCTCAGTGAGTTCATTGCTTGCCCAGGAAGAGACACGCCTGGTCTGTGGAAGACATGGACAGACAGGGAGAACTGGGGACCGGGGTCGGAGCTCCGGGTTTTTTAACAGGTGGGTACAGCCTCCTAACTAACTCTCTGCCTCCCTGTCTCCACAGAGCGCAGCCGCCGCCCCGAGCCCCGTGCTTGGCAACATTCCCCCCAACGATGGGATGCCTGGAGGCCCCATCCCGCCAGGTTTCTTTCAGGTACGTTGCTGGGCCCCCTGGGTCCTGTGCTCCTTCCACTCCCAGCCAAGCCCCGGGCGGGCGGGAGGGAGGGAGAGAGAAGTAAGTACTAGCTCAGTTTGCCATGGTCTAAATACAGTTGCTGTATGCTGGTTCAGACGCTTCCTATCCCTTTCTCCACCCCCCGCTGCAAACACCGAGGAGGGGAGAAAAGAGATGAGGAGAGCAGGTCCCCTCTGCACGTGCTGTGTCACTTCTGCTCGAGCTTGTTTTCTTCACGCCAGCTTTGCAGTCACGACACAGCCCGCCCCTGGTCGGGGAGGCGGCGGGGCCGTTTCCAAGTCCGTGGAGAGCTGTCTTTTATAACAAAAGGCTTTTTAAAATTTTTTAAAAAATTTTTAAACAAGTAAACTGTTCTTTGTTTCTGTTTTGTTGCTGCTGTCATTGTCGTTGTTTACTCTGCCTGTCCAAACTACAAACCTGAGAGGCGCAATCTAAAAACAACAAAAAAACCCACCATCCTGGCAGGTCTCAGAATCCTCTCCCTCTGGTTAACCACTTGATTTTTTCCGAGTGCGATCACAGCCCGCGTCCCTCGAGCATCTGAGCCTGCGCCCCGCCCGCCAGAGGCAGGGGCAGGTCCCACGTGGGGCCAGAGCCAGGCCTTACCCCAAAGACACCTTGTCAGCTTCTGGGGGCTTCATCTTCTTTTGGGGTTGGGTGTGGCTGCCCTCCCCTCTGTGCCTCCTCTTCCTCCTCCTATCCCTGCAGGCCTCTAGGAGGTGGGGAGTTGGTGGGGGGGACTCATCGCATTTTGACCAGGCTGAGGCTGGGGAATGCCATCTTCGAGAGGTATCAGCATTCAGGGCTGGACGGAACCGCTTTGATGAAGTTCTTTTATTTTGTTCTTTATTTGTTTAATTTGAGAGAGAGCGAATGGGGGAAGGGCAAAGAGAGAGTCCCAAGCAGGCTTCGCACTGTCAGCGCAGAGCCTGATGCGGGGCTCGAACTCACCAACTATGAGGTCATGACCCGAGCCGAAATCAAGAGTCGGATGCTTAACCAACTGAGCCCACGAGGCACCCCTTTGAGGAAACTCTTGAATGGAACACTTCATGCTTTGAAACCTGTCTGTGGCTGGATTTGAGAGTCTGCCAGTGTCCACCACCCCTTTGAAAGGCTAGCATTTTCAGGGAAGAATATGGAAAGAACTGTTGTATAGAAAACAAGGCCAGGATCTCTCCGTGAAGCCCAAAAATTCAAAACTGGGAGCGCTGAGGTAAAGTCCAAGGAGACTTTTGCTTGGCATGAGCCAGAATCTCATACCTTGTTCATCCAGCAGTGAGACCCAGGCTGCCGGAGGTGGGGACTTCTTGTTACTGAAGACGTCTGAGCAAAGGGTGGGGCGGGGGAGGAGGTACAGGCCCCTCTTAGAGATGTTAAGGGGATTTTTTTTCCCCTGGGTGGGAGATGAACCAGATGACTACTTCTGCTTTGTAAGATTTCACATTTCGGTTGATCTTGACCCCCAGGAGAGAAGGGTTTGTACAGACTGCTCACCAGTCAAGACGGGAATCAGTGAAATTTGGGTGTTGCCCATAAAACAGAAAGAGTGGGTTGTCCACCAAGATGGTGGGAGAGGGATTGCGAGCAATGTAGGGATGGCGGTTGAGGGCTTTGGATGGCCACACATAGATCTATGTACATTTCTAGCATGCTGTCCAAACTGGAGCCTTGCCCTGTGGTGGAAATGGGTACAGCCTCAGAAATGAGTGTGCAGGCTCCAGGTTAGACCAGACCAGGCATCGCCTGGGGCTTGGCTTGGGGTAAGGCATCGGGAAGAAGGGCCAGACTTTGGAGTGAGAAGTTCGAGTGCTTAGAAACCTGCAGACCCAGGAAAAAAAGAAGCCAGGTGGGGTTCTGCCCTTTCCCCAGAGGGGAAACCCAAGGGGCTACTGTCCGGGGTGGTCACCCATGCAGAGGGACAGTACTCTTCTTGGCCACTGCAGACAGATGTCCTGTTCCTGATTGGTGGACTTTCTTACAGGTGTTTTGTTCTGCTTGGGGACTTCTTTCCCAGGCTTACACATCCTCACACGTGATACCCTTGATACAGTGCACTTGTGACTTTCCTGTCTGGTGGACAGAGCCCTGGGCGCCAGCCTCCTGCTGTGTGCATGCCTGTTGAGGCTGCTTGCTGGCACCTGAGCACCTAGTGCAGGCCACTGTAATGGGAAGAGGTGGACAATAGCCAGCTGTATTTTTTTAAATAGGCCATTGACTTCTATTTTGGCCTGAGTCTGGGGCAAGGCAAAGTTTGCTTGATATGTGGGCAGCTCTTAACTTCCTGCTTTGGTATAATTGTCCATGGTTAAGGCCTAATTCCAGACATACTTCTTGGGCCCTCCCCTGTGACGTTCAGGGGTGTGTGGTCAGAAAGTCCAGACTGATTCCTGTCCTTATTTGGCCACTTCCAGCCACCATCAAACAGAGGTAACTTTTGGATCCTCTTGACTGGAGGTCTTTTCTGATCCCCAATCAGGATCAGTTGGCAGGGGCTGAGGTGGGCAGGGACAACACTAAGCAGGGACCTGTGTGCCCCGGACTGTCTGCTTCCGGGGTGGCTCTGGGCAGCTCTGTCTACCCCTGCCCACCTGAGGTGAAGGCATCACGTCTGAAGAAGATGAGGCAGACAGGGTGCTTCCTGGTGGTGATGCTGAACTCCTCAGGCTAGAGTACTGCTGAGGGGAAAGGGTATCTCTGGAAGGAGGTGGTGACTGCCCATTTCCGGAGCAGGCCAGCATGCAATGGGAATATTAGCTATTGATTGCTGGCCCTGCCCCTCGCTCATCTTGCAGGCGGCCACTCTGATATCAGAAGGGAAATAGAGATGGTATCGGGTTTTATCTGCTGCCAACAATTGCGCTTCTTCCCCTGCTTGGCCACCGTCTGGGCAGGCAGCTCTGATGCGTGAGGTCTTTGTACCAAGGAACCGGCCTGGCTTTGCTGTTCCAGCTTTGACCAGACCCTGCCCCAAGGTGGCCAGCCCCGTTTTCAGATGGGGCCTCTAGTTGGTGCTAAATATAGAAGCCTATGGGGCCTCCAGGGTAGGTGGAGGGAGCAGCTGTTTACCCCTATTCCAGCCCTTCCCAACACAGGGCAGCTTCCTTACACTGCCAGGCTGCAGGACCACTCCCGGGGTCAAAAGGCTTGGCCAACCATATATTGGGTTCCATCCATTTGCTTTTGTATGGAAACACTATCTTATTTGGTGTTGAGGTTTCAAAGGTGGACAGTGCCCTGGTCCTGTGGCACGAGATGTCCCTGGTAGCAAGTTGAGGGCTGGTAGAGAGGTGGTTTGGGACCCAACCTGACCATGCCTCACAGTACTGGGGACTATTTTGGGGTTCTTCAGGTTACGGTAGAACTTAGCAAGAGTCTTCTGATTCTGTGCTTTCCTTATAAAAAGAGGGCCTTAATCTTGGTATTGCCAACATCTGGCATGCGCCAGGGGCCCAGGAAATGTTTGAACTGTTTATTTGCGTTGCTCATATTACCAGCAGTGGAGCCCAGCCAGCCCTAAAGCTGTGGATCTTCATTCTGACCAGGCTCGGAGGGGCCAGAGGTGGTATTCTGCAGTGGGGAAGGATACAAAGGACGGTAGCCTGAGGACACCTGCTCTAGTCCCCTGCTTGTCCACGTACTTGCTGAGTGACGTTGGGCGAGGGGCTCCCCATATCTGGGCCCCAGTTTCCTCACTAGTAGATGAAGCCGGGTGGACCAGATGGTCTCTGAGGGCCTTTCCAACTTGGATTTTCTGCTTTGGATCCAGATGGATTTTACATAATCAAGCAGTGGCATTTTTTTTTTTTTTTCCATGCAGCTTAAGTCAGTTGGGCTGTACATCTGGCAGGCTTGGCTTGGTTTTGGCCAGGCCTGCTGGTCTGGGTGGGCCCCCAGTTCCTTGGCCCTAAGGTGGTTCTAAGGGAGGCACCATCCAATGAGGATTTCTAGGTCCAGAGCTGGGGAATTGCGGGAGGGCAGGGGTCACGAAGACAGGAGCATTGAGTACAAGCTGTTTTTGTTCTTGTTTTGTTTTAAATTCCAGCGATTGTTTTCAGTTATGTAGTGTTTTTAGACATGCAATGTACTTTCATTCTGATCATAGCCTTTCTGCAGAGGTGGTAGGGCTGACTGGCAAAGGGAGACTCAGAAAGGTGAATGACCTGCCCAGAGTTCTCAGCTGTGGGCTCTCATCAGAGTCTAAACCTGGGCTTGCTGGTCCCAGATCCTAGTGCTCTTTCACACCAGTCAGATACATTTCTGATTGCCTAGAGGAAGAAGAGAGAATAGAGACAAAGGAAAAGGAGGGAAATAACGGAAGGAGAAAGAGAAACCCTTGCCCTCTACTCTCAAAAGCAGGCAGTGTTTCTGTTCTGTCTGCTAGGACACTGCACTGGGAATCATTCAGTAGCCATGTCCAGGCTCAACAGATACTGATTGGCAATGTCTGCCATGAACATGGGGATATAAACAGTAGTACATGACTCACTGTTTGCCATCCATGATCTAGTGTAGACTTCACTTTATAGATATAGGATGGGGCCCAGAGGCAGGCGGGAGTGTGGTCAGTGATCGTTATCGGCCCCCTCTGTGAGGGCAGGGGGCTTGACTCTGGGCCAGAACTGTTCCTTCATCGTCTGTCCCCTGGAAGCACCCAACTTACCAGAGAGACAGACAGGTAAACCCATGCCTGTAGCAAGAAATGGAGAGACCTGCCTGCTCAAGGGCTTACTGGAGGCAGTGCAGTCTGGGATGGCGTCTAGAGTGAGGTGGGTGATAGGTAGGTGCTCGGTAAGAGTGGGCGACTGGAGAGTTTTCTGGCAGTGTTTGATGGACCTTTTTAAGGACCGTGGGCCCTCTCTGGGGGTAGTGGGAGCCAGTGGAGCACCCTGGTCTGTGTTCCAGAACAGTTAACTCTGTGCCTGCTGTGCTCTGTCAGCTCTGTGGGGGCGTGAACTTGGGGACTGACCACATTGATGATGGAGTCTGGTATTGCAGAGACCCAGCCGAGGTCAAAGGGCTAAAGACAGAGGCTTCTCTGAGAAAGACAGTCCTACGGGACCCAGTTCCCTTCGCCAGAAGTTCAGTTTGTTCCGCTCTGAGCTTCCCCAGATAATTTCCATCGTAGTGTGGGCACAGTAGGGGTTGACATGTCCCCCTCACCCTAAGGAGTTCTTATTCCTGCCAGTTGAGTCCACTCATGTCTGAGGCCTCCCTGCTGAGAACCCTCCCCATCAGTGGGGGTGGGGAGGTAGGAGAAGGAATGTATGATGCGTATAGCTCAGAAACCTAAGAAATGATCCAAAAATAAGAAGGACAGATACACGTGACCTTGGACCTTTCCTATTGAGATGATAGGGAGCGCTTCTCTCCTCATTTCCTGCAGAAGGAGCTGGGGGTTTCTCTGGGAGAGAAGCAGCCTCAGGAGGGCTCTGATGAGTGACTTGAAGTATCTGAAGTTTAGCCATATAGAAGATTCGCAGACCTGGGCCACCTGGCTGGCTCGGTTGGAAGAGAATGTAACTCTTGATCTCAAGGTTGTGAGTTCGAGCCCCACATTGGATATAAAGATTACTTAGATAAATAAATCTTAGAAAAAGAGGAAGATACTCAGACCTGCCCCTGCAAGGCTTCAGCCCTTAGATCTCAGATCCTTCGAAGGAAGGAAGAGGGAGGCCAATTTGAGTCTTTGCGTGGAAGATGGTTCTTCCACCTGATAATTTAACAAAATAGAGAGCGCCTTGGCACTGGTGGTAACCAAGTAGACTCTGTGCTCAGTAGAGAGCCCTGGGGACTGAGCGCCTTGGGGTGGGATGGTGTGTTTCCAGGGAGGATCAAAGCCCGGTAAGTGAGAGCAGGCCGGCGGCGGGAGCTCAGGCAGCGCCCAAGAGCTGGGCCGAGTGCTGTCCATTTCCTGCCTTCCTCTCTGGCGGGAAGCAGGCAGCAGCACAGGGAGCTGACCTTCCTTGCCAGAAAGCTGCAGCAGCAGGAAAGACCTCTCTGCTGACTAGAGCCAGGGCGGGACTAGGGGAGGCTTGGAAAGAAAGAAGCCACCTTGTTTGTGTGGTTTTCAAAGCCTGCTGCCCGGGAGGGCTCGATGGGTGGGGGCTCGGATCCCTATTTGATAGATGGTGAGTCTGAGGCCAGGACCTAAAGGCTTGGCAGACTTGCTAATCATCCCTTCGTCCATTGGCCAGACGTGGTCTCCAAGGGCACCGTGACCTCCCAGTCACCTAGTGCTTGGCGAGCAGTGCGGACTAACGAGGCTGCCTTGGACCTGCCCTCCAGGGGCCCTCAGTCTGGTGGAGGCAAGGGCAGGGGAAGGAGCAGCTGGCCTAGCCTGGGGTCCATCCGGGAAACTTCCCCTGGGGCCCTGACTTAGGAGGCCTGAGCAGGAGGCATTTGCCATTGAGGGGGTGGGGCAGTGTGCCAGGACATGAGTGTGAAAGGGCAAGTTTGAGGTGGTAAGAGGCCCGGATAGACACTCAAAGGACTTTCACCTAAAGACAGGGGGGCCATGGAGGATTCCTAAGAAGGGGAGTACCGGGTTCCAGGAAGACCCCCAGTGGCCTGGAGGGATTGTGCTTGTGGCAGGCTGGCTATCGTAGAAGTGTGAATTCCAGGCTGTGGTCCCCTGTGGGGGCAGGGAGGGGGTGGCCATGGTCTGGGCTGGGGTGGTGACCGAATGCAGTGGCCAGCGCCTCCTTGGCCTGAACCATAGCCCCTTGCAGGATGTGGGGGTGGGGAGGAAGCCGAGCTAGGAGGATGCCCAGGGGCCCAAGGTAGTGAGAGACTGTCAGCTCCTCCTACCCTATCAGACCCTCCACTTTCGAAGGGAAGGGGCCCCATACGTGGTCCTGTGTCTGCCCCCTTTTCCCCTCGAGGCTCCCAGCCAGTGCTCTCAGGTACTAAAGTGGAACTGTCTGACCCCCTCTTGTAGCTGTCGGTAGACTCTCTACAAGCTCTCTAGATTAGAAGAGGGGTTCGCTTTGGACCCTGTGAGGTAGGCCTGGCAGCTAACAGCATTCCCACTCTGGATGAAGAAAACAAGGCCCACATTGGCCGGAGAGCTGCTCAGGAAAGACGGGCCTGGACCAGGCGGTAGGCCTAGAGTTTTGAATGGGCACCCTTGTCTGTTGGGGAGCAAATCCCCTCCCTTTCTGGGCCCCATTCTCTGGCCCCCACCCCTCGCCCTGTCTGCATTGCTGTGGGCAGGAGGGCGTCTGTGGGAGAAGAGGACAGAGATGCTGTGTTAGGGGCTAGTGCACTGGTTCCTCCAGGGGACAGAAGCACCCCCTCCTCCCCGCCCCTCACCCTGCTGTCTGCCTCCAGACTGACAGAAGGCAGGGTCACCCCCGCTGAGAAGGATTAGAGAGGAGGCGGGGCACCCCAACTGCTGGGCCCTGAGCTGTTCCCACCCCAGTCCCACCTGTTCCAAGCGCTGCGCAGCACAGCACCCCTCCTCTGGCTCCTGGGAAGCTAGCAGCCGGCTTTAAGCCTGAAGACCCCTGGCCTGGATGTTGGAAGCCCTGATTTGAGTCAAACTGTGTTGCCAAACTGTGTCCTTGGAGAGCCATCCTTCCTTCTCTGGGCCTTAGGTGCTTCAGAGGACTTCGTAAGCCCCCGGCCACTCAGAAGCTCTGTCGCCTGGGCTGTCCCCCCTCCCCACTGTGGACCCACATGCAGGCCTCCCCATACAATTGCCTGGCCTGGGTGGAAAGGCTGGGGCAGGAGAGAAGGAAAAAAGCCTTTTCTTGCCAGCACCGCCTCCACAAAGGTCAGGCTGTGCTCCCGCCCCGCCCGGCAGCCAGCCTGGTGCCTAACGTCGGCCGATGACCGCACCGGGGCTCCTAGCAACCATGGACAAAAGGTTACTCCTGACGTGCCAGGCCGCCGGGCCCCCTCGCCCTCCCTCCTGAAGGGGAAAACAAAGTTGCGGCCTTGACCGGCGCGTGTGCCTGTGTGTACGCGTGCGGGCATGTTTGTGTCTGCACACTCGCGCTGCCACTCCGCCCCTCTGAAAAACGTGAACTCCGCGTGTCGCGCCATAACTCTCGCTGATGAAATGGAAAGTTGAACATAAATCAATGTCTGCTGCCCTGTTAGCTATGCATCAGCAGTCAGTGCCTGGGAGATTTGCTCAGTAACAAAGCACCCAGCTGCTCTGCGGGCCTTGATCGCCCCCTAACGCAGAGCCGGCCCCACACCCAGGAGCTCCGCTGCTGGCTGCCTCTGCCTCCCCACCAGGGACCCCTGGCCCCAGGTCTCCACTCCCTTTCCCGGGAGAGGAAGGGGAGCGTCTTCCGGAAGGACCCTTGTACCCAGGAGGCCCGGACTAGTTCTTGCTGGTGCTCCTTACATCCCCCCACCCCGGGGACCCCAGCGTGTCCCCTCCCTCGGGACCTCCCCTGAGTTGTAAGCCTATTTGGTTCCCTGATGTTTATGGATCCCGTCCTTGCGGATCAGTGTGTCAGCAGCCACCTTCACCTCTCATGTATTAAGAGCTTGGGCTGGTCTATCCTTTTTCCCTTCTGACCTGGATCTTTACTTTGAGCATCTCTTAGAGCTGGATGCCCCCCCATCCCCCCCATGTCTGAGAGCTGCTTTGCCATGTTGTCTCCTGTCCCAGCACCGCGTCTATTCCCTCCCTCTGCCCTGTCACCCCTGCCAAAATCCACCTGTCATGGGGGTGGACGAGCCCCCTGGGTTTTTGTTTTGTTTCTTCATAGTTGGCTGAGGGGGTAGGCCCTCCTGCACCTCCCTTCTGTGCAAATCACGCTGAGGGTTTTCTTCCTTTTAAAAAAAAGGTCAAATTCCTCAGCCCTTGTAGCAGAAGAGGTTGGAGAAAGAGAATTCCAGTGGGATCCTATAATAACACGCCATGGCGTTATGTGGCTCAGGATAGACCCCCCTGAATGAGATCACACTGCCCTGAAAGGAAACTGCCCTTTGAGAAGTCTGGGCCGGGCCAGGGGGCTGGACTGGTGTCTGGGGGCTCTCTCACATCTCCCTGAGTATTGTTCTAAGAGCTGGGATATAGCAGGAGATCCACAGTGTGGTGTTTGGGTTCGTGTCCTGGCTCTGCGTAAATTAACTCCACAGCCAACCTTTCGCAGACAGGCTCCCTCCTCCAGCTGAAGGCCTTGGGATAAACAAAGCCCCCGGCTGCTCACTAATACCAAAATGGTGGGGTCACACTTGGTAAGAGTGTGGCTAGAGAGTGCAGCTTTCATGAAGTGTCGGCTCCCTGCCAGGTGTTGGGCCCTTCAAGAGCTCCTTGCCCGGGTGAAGGTCTGCATATCAGGTCTGTATACAGTGCAGGGTTGGGGGGGTCATGGGGTAACGGAAGTCTGGAGATCTCTGAAGAGGAGCATCACCAGGTGCAGTGGCCGTGACCAGGGGCTTTGGAACAAGACAGCGCCCTGTTGCTTCTGGACCATGTGTTCTGGGGAGCTGACCTGACCTCTCTGGGCACTGGTATCCTCCACTGTGCTGAGGAGCAGTTATTTAGCAAATCACAGTGCCTCCATTTTTGGAGCTCTGATGGGGATGGACTCTGCAGAGAAACAAATGCTCCTGCTCGGTGACGGTTTATTATTGCCATTGATATGTGACCCATTGGCTTTAGGATCTGGGCTGAGCAGTAGGCAGAAGCCTAGCACCGGGGCCCCTGGAAGTTCATCCGTCATCCCTCCCTCACCCTCTCTGAAGGCGTTCCATCCTTCCCAGAGGCTCTGAGGTCATGCAGCCTGGGTGGGTACATGGGTTGCCTTGAGAAGGTCAGCTAACCTGCGTGAAACTCATTGCTTCATCTGACAGTTGGGGGTTGAAGGTAGCCCCAGACTCTTGGGCACTGGTAAGGATGCCGTGAAAGGAGCCTGTGAAGCCCTGCCTGGTGCCTGGTGTGGGTAAATACTCAAGATCCTTCGGTGTAGATGTGTGTGGGTGTGTCCTGGGGCTGTTCCTTTCTGAAGCTGGGGGTCCGGGTAGAGCTAGGTCTTCCTAGCTCATCCAAGGGCGAGGGCCACCGGGAGTGTTCTTCTTCCAAGAAGGGAGTCTTAGAGGCTCAGCACAGCCTTGGTGGCAGTGATGTGTGGGAGACTTCCTGGGTGTTTTCAAGATCAATTGGCTTTTTAGTACTTAACCCTTCAGTTGGACTGATGTGCCTGGCACCGACTAAGCACCAGGCCCTGCCTGGCCCTTTAATGTGCCACTTCACTTAGTCCTGCCCACCTGGCCCAACTCCTTGTTCCCTGGTTTACCCACTGGGAGCTTACAGGGGAGGTGGAGGTAAGGAGGCAGGTTGTATGTTCAGGAGCTTCTGATTCTGTTCCTGCCAGACTCAGCAGTACGAATTCATTCTGCTGTGAGTTCATGTTGGCTGTCCCGCCCAGGAGGCTGGGTGCCAGCCTGTCATCCTGAGCTCTGTTACTAGCAGACCTCACCTGGGCATATTGGAGTTTCAGCTCCCCACCAGTACAGTAGGAACAGCATCCACCTCCTTCACCAGCGAGGCATCTGGAAATGCGGTCAGAATGAAGGGCAGATCAGAAATCCGCACAAGGGCCCTTTCCTAGGGGCTGGCGTTCAGATCTGTTCCTTCAGCACACAGGCAGTGACGGCTTTCTGCCTGGTCCTGCCGCACCTGCGACTGACTGGGCCAACCCCAGCCTCGGCAGACTGTAGGCCCGTGGGGCAGCTCTCCTCCAGCAAGTGCACTTCCTATCCCCGGCGTCCGTCTGTTGAGGAAATCCACAGACCTTTGTGATCTGACGCCTGCTACCTTCACACCATTATTAGACTGGCTGTTGATCCCCAGGACGAGGGCAGAGCTGTCGCTCTCAGACCCGGCTGCTGCCCCTCCAGCATGTCTGTCTGTGTGGCTCCCTCTACAGACGGCAGAATCCTCCCCTCCCCTGCTGAAGGCTCTTCAGTCTTGGGTCCATTTTATTTAAGAAGACTTTGACAGAGTCTTGCCTGGTCCTTGTCCCGAGGTCAAAAAAGATAAGCCCCAAATGTGGGTCTGATTAAGTGCCTCTTTCTCAGAGTAATGATAGCATCTGGTCCCAAGAAACTTACTCTGCAGTTGCAGAAAAGGCTCGAAGTGTGTGGAGACTTACGGTTTGTTCTGGGGCAATGGCTTTACGTTTCTGGGTCTCAGTCTGCCCACCTGTACGCACCCGACTCTCAGTATCTCAGTCCTGCAGCTCTCTGCGAGGGGGTAGGGCATCCCGTTTTACAGGCGAGGTAACTGAGTAGTGGGGTGGGGGAGACTGCAGACGGTGCTCCTGGCCTTTGAACCTGGGGTTCTTCCAACAGCACTTAACCTCCCCCCGGCCGAGCTGTCCCTTGTGCTTTTGCTGAGGTGCCCCGTTTGCGTGACCCGCTGCCCGGGTAACCATGGGCCGGCTTCCTAAACTCGTTTCTCCCCAGAGTCCTGGCTCTTTCCTTTGCCCCATCCTGTTGTTTCTCCTTGGGCTGCAAGCCGTTCCCTTCAGGGAGGAAAAGGCGTAAGACCACCCAGTCATCCAGGGAGCCGTAACCCAAAGGGAGAACCTTGACCCTCTTTTTCCTCTTGTGAATGTTGGACGATAGGGGTTGAATCCTGGCATTCTGGATTTGTGCCTTCCCAAGCCCTGGACCTCTTCTTCCTAGTTGGATATGAGGAAATCTTTACTTTTTGGATCGTCTGCCAGGGCATGAAGGTAGTGGGGAGGAAGGCTGTATCTGTGCGTGTGTCTGGAGAGCTTAAAGTAGAGCAGGAATCCTCCGGGTGGATGAGGCAGTGCCTTTTTAATATGCGCCTCGCCTTCGGTGTGCCGTTGTGATTAACAGTGGAGCCTGGGCGCTGGTGCGAGGCGGCGTGGGGGCTGGCTGGCAGGACCAGGATGTGTCTCCATCTTAGAGCCAAAGGCAGTCTTTTGATGGGGTGGCAGGGGTGGGGGTTTGTTGTCTTGGCAGGGTAGGTGTTCCTAGGGACATCTGTGGTTCTGGACCCTGAGTCAGTCTCTGTCTCTCCCGCTTCCCCACAGGGTCGGTCTCTACTGCAGTGAGTCTATGTCAGGGAGGGAGATGTTTGTGTTCTGGACCCTGACCAGAAAGCCACATGGCTGGGACTGGGTGTTGGAAGCCTTCTCCTGGGCCCCAGCTCCCTTGCCAGCGTTAAAGAGGGCTACTAGCTGTTCAGGGCTGGAGTGGGGCTTACTGGAAGAGCTCTCCGTGTGTGGTCAGAGAGAGATGGGAATCGGCACCCCAGCAGCTGTGGACTTGGTGTTCCGAGAAGGCTTGATTTCCAACTTGAGAGACACCATAGAAACGTCTTTGGAAAGGAAAGGAAAAGGTGTGTAATTCCCAAGATGTAGCTCTGACGGCGGCACTTAGGCACGAGCTCCTAAAGGTTAATGACCCCCCCCTTCTCGGCCTGGAGGGCCAGCCCCGGGTCTCCCTGTCCTGTGCCTATGGCCCTCCAGCGCCGTGCCCACATGACCACAGGTGCCATTCTCCTGGCCCAGAAGCCCCTTCTGTTTCTTCTCAGCCAGAGGACCCCTGGCCGTCTTTCCGGGTCCTGCCTCGATGTGATTATTCTGTAATTGCTGCCCCCTTGATTTCTAGTGCACCTGGTACCTTTTCTCTGCTGGGATGTTGCTGTGGTAATAGGCAAACTCTGGTCTCTCCAACAGCCTGGGCCTCTTTTGGGGGAGGTCTGCAGTACTGTGTCTCAAGTGTCTCCAGTGCTTAGTACCTCCTTGGCCCCGGGTGCTGGGACGCAGTGACTGGACGCACTGCCAGGGGGACTGGGCTTTGCGCCCATGTTCTCGGTACCGTTGCTTTTCCCCGTGTCCCTGGAAAGGGTGCCCGGTTATGTGGACACAGGCACATACAGACAGTCTCTAGCAGGGAGGCGCCAAAGGTTTAGCAGCTGGAGGCAAAGTCACTGCTCTTAGCCCCCACCCCACCCCACCTAGAGCCGTTGAAGGTAGAGCCCTTCCCTGAGATGACCCTAGAGAACTTCGCTGCACGGGACAGGGTCACACAGTGGGGACCTGCTGAAAGAACTCAGGGCTGGAATGGAGGCCGCAGCATGGTCTGTGCTGGCATTTGGGGGATGAGTCTGTGGCAAGAAGGAAACCAGGAGGTGATCAGCAAGCACGTTCCCTGGGACCAGCCAGCTGGATGTGAAGGCTGACTATTGTGTTCTAATGCTGAAAACCAGGGCTCAGAGATCAGCCATGTGGCATTTTGGTGGGAGAACCAGAACTCAGGTTCACTGACCCCTGCTCTAGCACTCATTCTGTTCATCCTCAGTGGGAAAAACTATGGCTGTGATAAATAATACTGTAATGTCATTGGACTTCAGTTTCCCTGCTGTAAATGGGGTTAATTTTTGCTTTATTTATTTGATAAGAGGAATCTAAGGTTAGAAATCAGAAAGCAGATATAGTACTCTCTTATTTCACCTTGAGAATTTTAAAAGAGCCCAATTTCCCCCCTCTCTAGGCTTGAAAACCGTTACCTGTCCCAGGGGTCAGCAAACATTTTCTGTGAAGGACCAGATAGTACATATTTTATTAGGCCCTGTGGGCCATCTATCTGGTCTCTGTCACAGCTCTGTCATTGAAGCATGACAGCAGCTGGACAGTAAACGAGTGAGCATGGCTATGTTCTGATAAAACTTTATTGACAAAAACGGGCAGCAGACCATATTTGGCCCCGAGCCAACGCCTACTCTAGCTCCACATGGTGGCCGTGCTCTGGGAGTCCTCGTGCCGCAGCTGACCCCAGCCTCCATTCTGGGCACTCCGTGTGGTGCAGGGCATCCAGCCTGGACCTGGGACCAGGGAGATGGAGGCTCAGTCTTCCTGTCTATGCACAGGGCTGGGGGAAGAGCCCGGGGGCAGTATATACCGGAACTCTTCTGCGTTTGGTCTTGGACGATGCCTCTACTTTCATTTGCCACGTTTCCTCCTTTTGTTTTGAAAACCGTTGCCTGCTGATTCTGCGTCTCTGTCTCTGTGAGGCAAGCGTGCATGCCTCCTGCCTCTTGAGAAGAACATAACGCTGAGCACCTCCTGCGAGCGGCTTGGCACCGGATCCCCAAGTATGCGGACCTCTCGCCCTTGCCGTCTGCCCAGCACTGTCTCGGTTCCTCAGAGAGAGGAGGGGGAAGGGCAGGTCAGCTGGGGCCTTTGCTCAGACAGAAATCAATGGGCTTTCTGCTGATCTTTGTGCAGAGTGGACCTTGGTGGCTGTGTAGACTGCCAGTGGTATGGAGAGGTGACCCCGAGGGGGAGACACCGTGTAGCGTCCTGCCCTCTCTGGCCGGTAACTTCCTTGCTGTCCCGGGAAGATGGGCTGTTGCCACTTCACCTCCCTCTGGCAAGACCCGTTCTCCTTGTCTGGCGCCCATGGAGGGTCAGGATTGTTGCAGGCTCATCTCCTAGGTGGCCAGCAGCCCCTGACTTGGGGCTCTCTTGGGGTTCGTGCCATTGGTCGTGGCCCAGCTCAGCCCCCAGAGGACCCGTTGTGCGTGCCCCAGGCTCCCTCTGCCCTTGGAGAGTTGGTAATTTCAGCTCCGACTCCGGCCTGTCCCTCGCACGTCCCACATACAGAGAAGCCCTGGACAGCACCGACAGAAGCAGGAAGGGAAGCAACTGGGTGAGCCGTTGCCAGCTTCGTCCCCAGAGGTCAGGATAGAGAAACAACTTTTCCTGCAATGAGGTGCATGTTAGAAGGGAGGGGCGGTTAAAGCTCTCCCTCCTTCACCCAGCCGGTGGTCAGCTTCGTGCTCCAGGGACCAGGCAGGCCGCACTGACGGATGCCGGCTGTCAGGGGCACTCGGGCACACCCTGGCCCTCTCCCTAGAACGGGCTTACAGCGTTTTCCGTCAACATTTATGTCCAAGGAGCAAATTGGATTGTCTGCCTCATGCCTTTTACCGTGTGTATAATTAATGTAATTTTATATTCTCTCAATTAAAGTGACACACCCAGCAGGCAGATTACACAGGCCCTTGGTAATGCCCGTTGTATGTCTCCGCTGCCAGTAGATAAAACCCACCCCCTCAGCCTTGCCAGCCCAGGGGCCAGTGGCCCTGTGACTGGGGAGGAACATGTGGGGTATTTTGTGTCTGAGCCACCGAAAACGTCAGGCCCCCTTCCCCCAAGGCCTCCTGTCCAGACAGCAGGCACATTTGGCCAGTGGTAACCTCATAGCATTCTGCAGCGTGTAGGGTACTCGCGTGGCTTCTCCATGAGGAACGAGCCACCTGGAAATCCTGCCCCTTCCAGATGAGCAGCCCAGAGCTCAGGGATATAAGGCAGGACTCCAGCCCGAGTGCCCGGGCTCTGGAGGCTGACACGCTTGCCACCCACCGGCCACCACCCATCCTCGTTTGCGCGCTCTCCCAGGCTCCCCTCTGCACCCAGGAATCATGGAGTCTGTCTGGGATCTGTTTCTCGGCGAGTCCGTGATTTCTCGGTAGGGAAAGGCAGCTTTGCAGAGTGAGGCGGCACTGGGTGACGGAGCGGTGAGTTCTGGAAACGTGAAAGTCAGCACACCGTTTTTATTACTTTCCCCCTTTTTAAAGACCTCAGTGCAGTGTGTGTGTGTTTTGTTTACTTGCCTTTTAGTTTTAAAGAGCTATCCTCTCTTATCTGCAATAGCCTTTAGCTCAGAGGACCAACTTGGCCACCCTCTTGGTGCTCACTTTTCCTTCTGGTTCCTTGAACTCAAAAGTGTCAGATGTGCCTCCCCACCTGCCCTGGGGTGGGGGGGTGCTGGCTGACTGTGGCTGCGGGGTCCGCCTGCTAGCCCAGCCTCACTGCCCCGTTTGGGCCCTGCCCCCGATGTCCACGTGGGGTGGATTACGTAGCCTGCGTGGCTGCAGGCTTGTCTGCAGAAAAGACACCGTGTCTGAAGAGGATGAGCCGTATTTTCGGGGTACACCTTGACTGGGCAGAGCAGGCCTCCTGAAGGAGGGCATGTGGGTTCTGTGTAGGCTGAGGAGAGTGCTCCTGGCAGAGAGGCTCTAGCTCCCGCTTTATGGGCAGCGTGTGGCCGCCGGAGCGTGAGGTGCAAGACCATGGAAGAAAGAGGACCTTCCGTGCCTGGCACTGTCCCCTGCAGCAGGCCACTGCAGTGTCGCTTCATTTCTTTATGAGCAAACTGGACTCACAGCATGCCTCGCAGGAGCTGGGATCAGATGCCAGGTCTGTGTAGCTTGAAGCTTCCCTCCATCATGCCACAAGCCCTTCTGTCTCTCGAGGGCGGCTTCAGGTGCTGTCCGGGGACTCCACTCAGACTTCCCTGGGAGGCAGAGGGGACTCCTGCTGGTGCCTCTGAAATGCCTCTCTGCAGAGACCTTGGGCGGCTGTGCTGTGGGAGTGCTCCACTCCCTGCCACACCCGGGATGGCAGAGCCTCTTTGCCTGAACTGTCAGCGCTCAGAGTTTCAGTGACCTGGCCCAGCATTTGCTTCGAGGTTTGCAGAGCCTCCCCACGCCCTGGTTAAGCGGCTCCTAGAGCCTGCTGTGTGCAACACAACGCAATGCTGGGATTGCAGGGAAAAGAATACCAAGAAGTGCAAGAGTTCTGGATCTCCACTCAGAGATCTTGGGAATGTCTGAGACACAGCAGCAAGTCCGTTAACAGGGTCTGGGGCAGAATGAAGGCCCAGGCAGGAAGTGCTGCTGCTACCTTTTCCCAGATTCAGTTGTGGGGTGTCCTGAGTTGAGGTCTCTCCCAGGCGCCGCCCTCCTTGCTGACTCCCCCATGGTGGGGGCCGTGCATAGCAGCGAAAAGAGTTCTGACCAGGCAGGGGCCCCGAGTTCTCATACCACCTGCCTTTAGGCCGCCATTCTACGGCCACTCTGGGCCTCAGTTTACTTGCCACCTTCTCTTGGAGCCCAAGGCATTTTAACTGACACGAGCTCATTCGTCACTATGTCCTCATCCTTCTCAAGTGGCGTGGAGGTTTCTGGGGCCAGATGAGTCCGATGCACCTCTGTGAGCCACCCCCCAGGAGTGGGGCTGGCTCCATGCACCCACACATTCTTCAGCCTCGAGGATTTGTTTTTATCTGCTCCTTGTGCATGCTCCCCTCGTGACACAGAGGCACTGCTTGCAGGCTCGCTACAATGGTGGGCCAGCTGAGACCCCTGGAGCTCTAGAATCAGACTCTGGCTGGCTCCACCACTGAACAACTTTGCAAACAGCTTCACCCTTTTGAAGTGTAAATGGAGCCACTGATCGCCTTTCCTGTGAGGAGTCCAGGTCACTTGACCAAACGCAGGTGAAGGCCAGCTCCATGAGGTGGGCCCCTGTGGCTTCATTATTACTCTGATTTCACTGATGAGAGAAATGCAGTCCATGGCAGAGTCCAGATTTGAACCCGGTTCTTTCCAAACCCTGCTTCTTTATCTCCAGTGGACAGGAACATGGTGACCATGTAGAGAGCCCTGGGCTGGGGTTAAGGGACACGGTTCAGCCACCAGTGTGGTCTTGGACAGGTCATGCCTCGGTGCTGGGCCTCTCTTTTCTCCCTTGTAAATGTAGGACGTTGGAAGAAGTGATCATCTGTAAGGGCCACCCAACAAGCTTCTGCAGGCAGGTGCAGTTCTCGCTGAGATTCCGGTGGGACCCCCTGGGGCCCTCCTGTGTGGGAAACGCATCAGTATTACCAGCTTGGGACTCCCTCCCACCTTGATCCTTTCCACCCACTTCCCAGATCTGTTCAGAATTTGGGGATGGGAAAAGCCAACCATCTCAACAAAGATCAAGGTCCTTTTTTTTTGTCCGTCTCCTCTGTAGCCTTTTGACCAAGTGGGTAATGAGTTGAAAAGACCATGAAGTCTGTTTTCTTCACGCGTACCTGTTGGTCTCTTTCTGAGCATGAGGGTGCGAAACACCTTTTCTTGGCCCACTAAACCATAAGGCAGCAAATTGCGTACTTCCTTGTGGAGATGGGAACACATCTGGCTTCCTCTTCACAGAAGCAAACATTTCAAATGCAGGACCTGTTCTCTGCTCCCAAGAATATGCCAAGTGTGCAGGGTCCCTTCTCCCCCACCACCCCGCTGTTGCATGCAGTCTTGAGGACGGAGTCCAGGCACAGATGTAGTGGCAGACAGCTCCGGGCAGAGTGGAGATAGCAGAGATATGGAGGATGGAGCTTTGGGTACGTGCAGGGCCCCCCTGGGAATTGGCAGATTTCTGGCTCCATGGAGGGAAAGCTTTCTGGCTCATAGAGCTCCCCATAGTGCTGGGGACCGAGCAGGGCTGGGAAATACACAAGCAGAGCCTGGTCAACACCTCCCCTGGGGCTGGAGAGGAGCTCTGTGCCCTGGGGGAAGGTGAATGCCGAGTGTGTCTCGAGATCATGGTGCGGTTTTCTTTCTGGGTAACTGGCTGGTCTGTGCGACGGTTCTCTTGTCTTCAGTATTCCAGAGCCTTCCAAGTCACAAGGGAGGCTTCTGAGATGCTGCTTTCTCCCCAACCTTAGCAGCCTACTCCCCGCCTCTCCCTGATGGCCAGAGAAGTTGCTGGGGCCTCACTGAGCAGCCACATTCCTGCTCTTCATACGCACTGTCCATTTGTCCTTAGGCACCTGCTTTGAGGCAAACCTATGCCACATCCGCTCATGCAGGGATCAGTCACCAGAGTCCCCGGGAGCTTTTGAGGGAGGTAGAGAGGCAAAGCATACATACCAGCCTACCCTGTGAACCTCGGGGGCCCAAGTGGCCATACTGCAGGGCCAAGAGATGGTCTATAATGGCCCTCCCAGACCCAGTTTCAAGAATCGGCCCTTTATAAGGACTGCCATCGATTGAGGCTCCCTGGGGGTGTCACGCACTCTTAGGTGCTTTACATACATTTTCTATAATCCGTCATCGAGTTGGCCTGCTTGCCTCCCCTGGTTAATGGGGGCGCAGGTGTGGGGAACCTGCCCAGAGATACACTGCTCTGCCTGAAGAGGCACCGGATGTTACCAGGGAGGCCCACGAGGGTTGGGGGGAGGAGGCGCTCCCTTCTTGCCAAGAGCTGGGAACTGATAAAAGGCCTTTTGCCCCCTCTTGGCAACTGGACCTCACCCTTGAACCCTCCTCTTCCGTTCTTTTTATTTCTCTTTTTTTGGGGGGGTTGGCTTTGAATTATCTTATTTTGTTTACATTGCACCCAAGTTTCATGGTACAAAAGACTTGCAGGTGCAAATATGTCCCGCCTTCATTAACTTCCCCTCCCTTTTTAATTTATGTGATTTCAATTTTCCTTCCCTGTACTGTTAATTAGGGGACCCTCTAATCAGTGCCATTATCACAGTGGTATTCATGTTTAGGAAAGCCGCTAAACAAATGCTTGCAAAATTGCTAAATGGCTAATTAATGTCTGTTAATTAAGAAAATTGCTCATGGTAACAAACCATGCCGTTGCTGGCAGCCGCTAGAAAGACACACACTTGTTGAAATTAGTAGCGTGGCAGGTAGGGGAACATCTGCTCCGCAGAGCTTTCCGGAAGTGAGCAGCCCCTCTCTTGGCCAGGAAACTCCAGGCCTGTCCTCGGTGGTGCCCCCGGGTTCCTATACGCCTCCTGCAGTCTTTCTCGGCACACCTCTTCGCTGCGACCCTCGCCGACTGGTCCCGGCCCCTCAGTCGGCACCCCTCCCCAGCACCAGCCTGGTTTCCAAACCAGCATGGGGGTTGGGAGGCTGGGTAGCCTGGCTTTGAGGGAGGAGAAAATCCTACCTGCTTCTTGAAGATTCTCTCTCCCTCTCTTCTTTAATATAAGCGCCCCCACCCCCCCATGCCAGTTTGGAAATGGTCTCAGAATTGACGTTCTGAGAGTAGTGGCGAGATCACGGGTGGAGAAGAGGGAAGTAGGGCATGCTTCTCACCACCTGTACCAGTGTCCAGCTCCAGACTTCCCGAGTAGGCGGAAAGGATCCTCCAAGAGTTGTTTTTTGTGCTTTGGGACTGACCCGCCGTCAGAGATACATTGGACACTGTGAACCAGTCTATGTATACACACGTGTGTATAGATGTAAAAAGAAGTTAGTGAAAAATACTTGCCTTCATATACACAGAGTTCAATATTTTCTGTTCTATTATTTTATTCTTTTCCAGATTTTTAGGAAACAATGGTTGCAACCCACTAAATTGATTTTACCACCCACTAATGGGTTGCAGCCCACAGTTTGACCAACCCCGTGGTTTAAGTGAATTCATCTACTCATCTCTTCTGGGGGTAGTCGAGGTCAGCATAGCCCAGGGCTTGCGGGGTCATCTCAGAACCACAGGGGGCTCACTGCCCTCTAGACTGGAAAGCCCAGCCCCTCCACCCGTCAGGGGCCTCCAGTCCCGTCCTGCTGCTCCTCTGCCTGTGTCTGCTTAAGCTGTGGGCTGCAGGGGTCAGGGTGGTGAGCCGGGGGCCCATCAGGCTTCACCTCCTGGTTCTGCCACCTACCAGTTGTGTGGCTGTGGCCAAATCCGTTGTCTCTCGAAGCCGAGTTTTCTGATTGGTAAAAAGAAGGAAAACCCTGACCTCATGAGGGGCCATTTCCAAGTGACGGTGAATTAGCAGAGTGCACTGGTCTGTCCCGTTCCCTCTCTGTTCGGTCTCTGGCACTACTGGGCTCCTGTCTGTTCTCGTGCATCTATCAGGCCCCTTTCCTCAGTAGACTGGCCTAGGAGCCTGCACCCTCGGCCCCCCCCGCCAGACTGGGAGCTCCAAGACAGGGCCTTGCCGGCCTTGCTGGGTTCTTTCTGCTCCCAGAAGCGGCCCTTGCACCCTCTGCAGAGGGGTTGGCTCGCTGCGCATCACCGTGCTCTGAGCCCGTCACAACCAGCGTATTTAACATGGCAAACTCCGCTCCACCGATAGCCTGCACCCGGGCCCCTGCTTCTGGGTGGTTTGCCAGAGGAGCTTGGTTTTCTCCTCCGCCCCTGGATGCCCTCCCCCACCATGATTGTGTTCATCGGCTTCTCTCCCTCCCGCTCGCCACGTACACCATGGAGCCTGCGACCTAAGCAGCCGCTCGCACCCCCACCCCCCTGCCAACCAGAGCCCGCTGCCCGCACGCCCGCCGCCTGCCCTTCGTTTTGGTTTAATTTTTGTTCTTTTAAGCTTCTGCGCTTCTCCATGTGCTGTGATCTATAACCTGCCTCTGCTGTCTGGCCTCACAGGGTCCTCCGGGGTCACAGCCCTCGCCGCACGCACAGCCTCCACCTCACAATCCCAGCAGCATGATGGGACCCCACAGTCAGGTAAAAGCGCTGTGGCTCGCCCGCCCGCCGGGGGGCGCGGGGCACGAGGAGGGCAGAGCCAGCAGAGGAAAAACAAAAATCAAAATGTGCTCTAGCCATTGCTTTTGAGTCTTGACTGACAGATGAAAGTAATGAAAAAAAATAATAAGGACCAAAAAAAATTAAGAAAAAATTTCCCCCTAAAAGACAGTCTTCATTCCTCAGACATCACACCCAGCTTGGATACGAAACCAAAAGAAAAGAAAATCTGTTTCTGTGACCTTGTCAGCGGCCTTTGCGTTTTTGTTTTTTCCTCTCTCACTTTTGGTTTGGTTTTTGAGTTTGGTTAACCATTTGTTTGTAACCGGAGCTGCATCCCTAGCCGTCTTCTGTGTGCGTGCTCGCTGCTGAGAAAGCTTTCCTGCCCATCGCCCTGCACATGTTAGGGAGCCCGCTGCCCCCTCACCCTTCTCATCGTGTCCTCCTCTCGAGTCCTCGCTCCCCTTCCCACTCCCCTCTATGGTCTCTGTGTGTGTGCGCGCGTGTGTGTGTCCAGCTTTGTCTGCACACCCTGAGAGTTTTACGTAGCAGTCCCTTTCTGATTCCTGTGCCTGCCCCCGAGAGCGGCGGTTTCCTTTCTTGCCCCTCACTCGTGTCACTCCTCTTGCGCGTCCTGTGCAAAGTCCCAGCTGCGCTCTCCTGCCACCCAGAGTAGGTCTCCGTGAGCGGACGCGGGATCCGGAAGCACCTACAGCATACACACCTTTTGTTCCCTCTGCCCAAAGGAAGCTTTGCCCAGAGGGAAGAGGCCACCAGGAGAAAGAGAGTTTCAAAGATCACTAGTTGTAACAAAACTGGACTTTGTGGAGTGGACTGCATTTGTGTGTGTCCCTGTGCGGCAGTGCAGGCTGTCATTGAACTAATTCCCTGTAATTGCAGCCTTTTATGTCACCGCGATACGCAGGCGGCCCCAGGCCCCCGATCAGAATGGGAAACCAGGTATGGTACCTTTTCGTGTTCTCTCTCCCTCACTCAGCCACCCCGGACCCCAGTTGGACTTTGACTCAAATCAGAATTGGGGGAAAGGACTGGGAGATGGAGGGACAAGTTCCAATGCAGGAAGTAGCTTCCCAGCGGGGCCCCAGAGAGAGCCCTGGGTCCACTTTATGTCCATGGCACGGCTTCCCACTCCCGGCCTGTCATCCGCCTCTCCTGGTAGGTTTTGGGCAGTGGTTCTGGAGCTCCGGGGGCAGCTGCAGAGGCGGCTGTGTTTGGGAGACAGGGCTTCGGCTATTCTAGAGAAGGTAGTAAGGCCCCTGCCCCTCCCTTCCAGCCCCTTCTTGGAAAAGGGTCTTCCTCCTTAATGAAGTTAATTGACAACGTGCATTTTTTCCTGGAAGCTTTTGAGAATTGCCAAGGCTGGTAAATATAATCCTGCTATTAAGGGAAGAAATGGCCCGTAGGAATGCTTAGATCAGGAGCCTGGGTGCGGTGGAGCAGGACATTCGTGAGGTTTTTCAGCAATGTCTGCCTGTTTCCCAGACCCAGCTCGAGACAAGAAAGGATTTGTTCATGTAATTAGCAAAGTGGTCTGCTTGTGGAGAGGGCTTCTCGGCCTGGGGTTGTGTGCTGTATGCTGGCCCATCAGGGTTGGCAGTTCTAGGTGATCTGGAGAAAGCGGCCCCCGTTGTCTCCCCACTCCCGTTCAGTTCTTCCAGGGGTGGGAGGGGAGCCCAAGAGGTAAAGATAAAATACCGTTTGAGGATTGACAGACTGAAAAGAAACTTTAAAAGAAACATCAGGGGGATTTCTTTTCATGCCAAGATATTTTTTATATGTAATTCTGAGTGACCTTACAAAAGCCCTTCAAAAGATTTGACCGCATCACCAGCACCTCTGGCCCCTGAAGCCTTTGGAGCTTGGGAGTTCAGTTATCGACTAGAGTGGCATTCTCGTTACTGTCCTCAAGGCTCTGCAGGAAGGTGGTGGCGGAGGCTGAGGGGAGATGCTTGTAATCAGGGGCCTCCAGTTTTAGAGCTAAATTGCTTACCAGGTTTCCAATAATTTTTTTTGCCCTCCAAAAATCTTTTTTGTTTTTTGTTTCCTCTTTTCTCTGACATGAGGGGGGAGATTTAAACAGGAATTAAAGACCCAACTTTATAAGCAAGGAGAGACCCTTGGATATATCTCCGATGAGGAAATAGAAGATCAGAGTGAAGGAGTGACTTCCTAGAGTCTTCCAGTAAGCTGGGATTATGCTAGTCTGCAGCTCCCAGCCCAGTGCTCTTTCCTCTGCACCTCGCCCAACTCACTTAGCTTTCTGAGGTGTAAAAGTGCTACCCTGGTCACCCAGTGGGCCTCCTCTGCCATCACGTGAATGGGTCCGATCAGTGCCATGTCCCGCCCCCCCTCGCCCCGCACATCCAGTGGCTCTCCTCGACCAGAACTGGCCTCCGCCCTGCGGAGAGAGCAGATGCTTCCTTATCATAATTGTGGCCTTTCCTCCAGCAATTAAGGGACACGAGAGGAAACATGTATGTTTCTATTTATCAATTAAGCACGAGCGAGTACCCAAGGGAGCAAATTGGGGGTGGGGGGTAAATCCGTCATCTGCACCTCACATTACAAACCAGTTGTCCGAACCTTCCTGCCCACGCCCCCCACCCCTCCCATCGAAAATCTACACTGATTTTCCTTTCCAGTGGATGCAAGAAAGGTTTGTCCTCCGAGGAGGGCCATGCCCCTGTCACAGGTTTGGCACCCGGGGTTTTGGGGAGAGTGCCCTCACTTGGGGCTGCAGAGTGAACAGGAGCCTCTGTGCCCCCCGGTGAGCCCTCCCCTGTGGCAGGTGGAGGAAGTAAAGGCAGTGGGACTTGGTCAGGCTCATGTGACCTCCTTTGTTAGGGCAGTGAGAAGGGCACTTAAGGGGGCAAGAAGCCAAGGATTGTTGACCAGTCCCCAAAGTCCTAGAAGCCCATTCTCCAGGCTGCCTTCCTGGCTATAGGTTTGGGGTCGTATAGAGAGAGCACTGGTGTCAAGGAAGGGCGGGTGGGTGGGTGGTGGCCAGTGGGGTTCAGCTGGGCTTAGGAGAGGAAGACCCGGGCCGGGTGTGTCAGGCAGCCCTTGCATACGTGTCCCAGAGGAGCCCCCACGTGCCTGGTCGCCAATTGGGGCAGGCCAGCTGAGTGACCGTGCACACGCCGCTGGGATTTGTCCGTACCCTGGGCAGACGCTTGCTTCCTGTGCCTGCCCCGCAGTGCTCTCAAGAGGTACTGGCCTATTTGCAGGACCCAGGGGACAGTTCCCTAGCAGGCCTGAGAGTGTGTGCTCAGCATGCGCTTACGGCCCCCTGTGTGAGCTGTTACTTTTCCTCTTTCTTGCATTTGAAGGCTTCGGCTTTCTTGTGTGAGACCCTCTTATCTTGGTCATTGCGCATCACCCTTCTCTTGTAAAGGGGGCCAGACTGCCCTGTCCCCAGTTCAGGGTCCACCCCGGTGAGGGAAGGAGGAGGGAAGTGACCCCCAGCCTCCCACCAAGTCTCTGGGCAGCCCTGCTCTGCTCCTGAGTCCTGACACAGCAGGGTCAGGGGGCCCCATGGAGGAACTTCCTTAGAGAATTGTTGGTGTTGACACTGGGCTACCTGGAGAGGGAGCGATTGCCTGGCCCCCACGGCTGCTCCAGCAGGGTTAGGTGGGGGCATTCTGTAACCCGGGGGTGGGGGGCTGTCTGCCTCAGCATCCTGGGACCCCCCCAAACCAGGCAGCCTCAGAGGCAGGCAGGACTCTGTCCTCTCAGAGTCCTGTAACTGGGATCCCAGTCCCCAAAGCCGGACAGACACATACCAGTCAGGTGACAGAGAGCTTGGGAATGGGAGAGAGGAAGCAGGGCTGGGAGAGAACGAGAGTTCGGAAGAGCTAAAACCCCGGGGGCTAGAGAAAGAGAGAGAGACTGTGAGCACCCCGGGCAGTGGAGATGGCGGGCACTCCCAGGTTGGTACAGCCTCCCGCAAGCACCCCCACCCACTGGACACATGGACGGACACACACACACACACACACACACACACACCCTTGCGCACACACCGTTCCGAAGCTAGGGAAAGCAGCGAGAACTTGCCCCTTTGCTTACCATCACCCCATCCCACAGCTGGTTTAGAGCTTGCCCTTGGGCCACAGGCAGCCCGGTTCCCTGCTTGGACACCCCCCAGCGGTGGTCAGGGCGGAGGGCGGAGGGGACAGTTGTCCCTATCCCAGATGCTGTCCTCCGAGAAGCAGTGGCACGTGCAGATGGGAAGAGGTGGTCAGCGTTAACAGAGGCTTTCTTCTCAAAGGAAAGGGCCTATGTTTAGTCCTGAGGCAGAGCGTTCTGGAAGCAGACTTTCCCTTCCAGCCCTGCTTCTCTTCTTATTTCCTTCCGAGTTGCAGCCAAAGTAACACCAGTCTCAAGTAAATCACGTGTAATGGGTTTTCACAGCAAGCGTGCCAGGCACCCCCTCGGGAAACCCACGGCTCCCTGTCCTCACCACCTTCTTCATAGTGACCGCGCCAGCATCACCGCTTGCACCAGGCTTCGGGGAGCAGGCTCTCGTTCAGCATCCTTCACCTGGGATCGGAAGGGGACATTTCATGTGCTGGATGAAGACAGGGGGCTGGGAGCCTGAGTGCTTGTCCTCACTCTGCCAGCCAGTGCCTGTGGGCCGTTGGGCTGTGAACCTCAGTTTCCCTATCCAGATCTCAAAGGCCGCCTCTGCTCCTGTTCCTCTTTAAAAAAAGACCTCCTTAGTGATAGGATTTTTAACTGGTGGGTCTCTCGGTCCCCACACTTTTGGGGGAGGGGTGGGTGAGTTACATCCCCATGGGGTGAAAGGAAGATACGGTTTGGCTTAAGCGGTGGTGGCTGGTGTTCAGGAGGTGAGAGTGGGGGCATGTTGCCGCTGAGGGAGGGTGTATGGCAGGTGGTGCGGCCAGGGTGAGGCCGAGCTCTGGCAGGGACACGGGACACATGGAGACAGCAGGGTGTGTGATGGGTCCTGTCCTACCCACGCTGTACCTTCTACTGATGCCAACTGCAGCCGCTTGGAGACTCCCCGCCCCAGCCAGCAGGTCAGGGACAGCCACCTGCCGCTCCTGGAGATCTCCCCTGCCCCCGACCCCAGCAGGTCAGGGAGGCCGTGAGTGGCCCCAGGTGGGCAGCGGAGAGCTGGGCAGGCGGGCACACCCCCCTCCATCCCAGCCACTCAGCGCGAGTGTCACGTCTCTTTCAGCCTCCGGGAGGAGTTCCTGGGACCCAGCCACTGCTGCCCAATTCCATGGATCCCACCCGACAACAAGGTAGAGAGAGCCGGGCGGGGTCGCCTGTGGGCACAGGGAGTCTGTGCTGTCTGCCCCCCGCACCTCACGGCTTATCTCCTCTCTTGTGCAGGGCACCCCAACATGGGAGGATCAATGCAGAGAATGAACCCTCCCCGAGGCATGGGACCCATGGGGCCCGGCCCACAGGTAACTACCTGTCTGTCTGTCCATCTCCCTGGCCATCTGTGTGCACCCGCCTACTCTCCTCTTTCCACAGTCTGTCAGTCCTTCCGCGTCCCTCGGGTGAGGGGAGAGGACATGGCCAAGTTCCCAGCTGCCCCGTGTCCACGGCTGGGCTGGCCCCACGCACAGCCAAGAGCAGCCCACCCTTGGCAGGCGGCAGGCAGAATTGAGGGGCTGCTGGCGAGCTGGGGAAGGGGGCCCCCCGGGAGCCTTCTGGTGGCAGGCAGAGTGAGGGGACAGTGGAGGGCCTGGTGCACGAGTAGCAGTGTGGGTCCTCCAGGGATCCCAAAGCCTCCTACCCTGGGTGGGTGAACTTGAGCTAGCTCAGGGTCCGGGTTTGTTGTGACCCAGAAGTGGGACAAATGAGTGGCAGTCTTCACTCTGCCTGCAACCCATAATTTGTCCTTGGGTGAATCGTCTGACCTTGGTGGGCCCCGGCAGGCCTCGGTTCCCCACCTCTTCCATGTGGGGCAGAGTGTGTTTATAGTCAGGCCCTCTGCTATGCCGTCACAACTGACAGCAGGCCGGGCCGGCCAGGGCCCCTAAGACCCACTTCAACCCAGAGCTTCTGCCGGTTTCATGTACCAGGCTCTTAGGTAAGATTTCTTCTGATCAGAGGGGTTCCGTTGCCATAAAGAAGCCTCTGGAAGAAATTCTGTCAGGTGCCCCATCTACCTCTTGGTAATTACAGCACAGCGGTCGCTCCTTGTGACCAACTTCCCTGCTCCACAGGACCATCAGGCAGCGGTCTGACAGGCCACTCCTGTTCTAGAACCTCATCACGCTTGGTTCCCGTTCTTCCGAGTATTTGAATGTGTCTCTGTCCCCCGGGGTACCCGTGGCAGAGAGAGTGCTGATCTGACTGAAGGAAGCTGGAAGTCTGAATAAGGAGTTTGAGTTAGCGAGATGGGGACGGTCTTGTTTCCCTTTTCTGCCTTGCCTGGAAGCCCACTGGTCTCTTCCCCACTCCCTGCCTGCAGATGTTTGCATTTTCTGGGCCCCTCCCCAGGTTTCCAGTTCCCTGAAGAGGAGGAGGAGAAGGAGGAGGAGTGCTCCCACTCACAGACACGTACCCCGCTTTTGGAGCGAGAGGTGTCTGCCCACACCCACAGTCCTCCGCTCCGTCTGGAGTTGTATTTCCAGCACACCCAGCCCACTGCTTTCTTCTCCATGGTGGCTGCAGCCTCTGTAAATGTTAGGGAGGCCCTTGGCATCTCATGGCCCCATAATCCTAAAAGGAAGTAAGCTCACACCAGTTGGACCTCTGGTTTTCTTTGTTTCTTTCTTTCTTTTCTCAAATTCTCCAGAGCTTGTGTTTTCACCAGTTCCTTTTAGGCCCCAGAGAGTGGCCCCTTCCTGCTATGTGGCTGTCTCCAGCTGCCCTCTGCAGGATGGGCGGGGGAGAGGGGGGTGGCAGGGTCTGAGAGCCGAGAGTTCCATCCCATCTCCTGAGTCCGGAACCTTTGGGTCCTTCAGCTACACATTAGAGTTACTCTTGGGGTAGATAAGCAGTGACCTGAGACTTCCAGAACCTCACGGGGGATGGAGTGGGAGGCAGGAAAACTTCATTCCTGTGCCCCTGCCCGCCCCTCTGGGTCCTTGGAGGCTTAGCTGCCGCGTACGTAAAATGGGAAGGAGACTGGAGTCTGCTATACAGGACTGCTCAGAGGGGTTCTCCGGGTGATGCTTGGCACGGGTGCTCTTAGTAAGAGGTGCATGTTTTCCAACGTGGGGGCTTCAGATCAGTGTTCGGGATTCTAATTGTGTGGGTTTGATGATTGCTTTGGGCTGTATGTGTTTTGTGGGGTTGTTTTTTTTTTGTTTTTTTTTTTTGCCAAGGCCATTAGCAGTTAGTAATATTGAGGTTCTGTAAGCTGGGAATGGATGTCAGCAGGCTGACTGAGAACAGAATATTCTGTGAGTCTCGGACTTCTTCCCGGCTTAGCAGCTGTCTGGTCACATCAGAGTCTCTGATCAGTAGTCTGGCACGGTCGTGGCATGCTTTAAAGAGGTGAGGGTCCTAAAGACTGAGGTCTTACCAGAAAAGGCCTCTTGGGTCCAGTGTGGCTCTCCTGGCTTCACCAAATGGTGTGCACAGGCACAGCTCTCCCACAGGCCCTGACGGAGTTGCCCAGGGCGGAGGGAGATACTAGCCCAGGGGTCAAGCCAGCTGAGCCACCCCACTCTCCACCAGCCTCAGGGGCTCTGGAGATGTCTCTCTTATTCTTTATTTGACTTTATTGTATCAAAGAGAGACCCTAAAGTACTCTGCCCATGTCTCCTGTACCCCTCTGGGTGGCACGCAGTCTGAAATTCCAGAGCCAGAGCTCCCTTAGAGCAATCCAGAATGTCTGCAGCGGTCTCTCACTGGGGGTAGAAGGGCTGGTCTAGTGTGGGACAGGTTTTGGCATCAGCCAGGAGCAGCACTGCAGAGCCGACAAGTTTGGGACCCCGAGGCCAAGGGCAGGGCTGCTATACCTCCTGCCTTGGCCCTTTCTGTCTGGCCCCTGGGGGTGCTGTCTTGGTCACTCCCAATGGACAGGAGAGGGATGAACTCAGAACCTAGTGCAGGAAAACACGGTTCTGGCTACAGTTCTGGCCTCTAGTCCCTCATCTGCAAGATGATCACCTCGCAGGGTCCACTGTAGGTCTGGTAGCAGCAGCGTGAGGTGCCCGCAGGGTGTTCCCTGAACCATACTCCCTCCCTAGAACCTGACCTCAGGGAGGGGTTCCTGCTTCTGCCACAGCCTGGGCTCTTAGAAAACAAGGCCAGCCCTTCAGGCAGCCGTTAGTAAGTACCACTGTATGCACAGTGCCGTACTGAGACCAAACACAGAGGTGGGAAACCATCAGCCGGTTATTCCAAGCGGGGAATAAGAGTGCTGCTAATAGCCAGTGACCACTCCAGAACTTTCTGAACAAAGAATAGGCACAGTGTAGTCTTGGGGCTACTTTGTAGATTTCAAAGCTGGACGGAGTGACATTTGTTCTTTTTGAGCCTGTGTTACATTTTAGCCTGAACGTCACAAAGGATCCAGCACACCAGGCATCGCCCTGCCCTGTTCCCTGAGCGTGTCAGACAGATTTTACTCTGATTTTGTGAAAGGGCCAGTGCCTAAAAGGAGGTAATATATCCACTTAGTTATAGTCTTTCTTTAAAGAACTGTGTCAGTATCAGATGGGAACGTTCTGGCTAAGTTCTAAGACCGACTTCTGTTGGAGTGAGGCTAAATCCGCAGGGGCTGCCGGCCGGGCTCCCATGGACAGAATGTAGGGCCCCCTTGGGGGTGCTGTGGCTCCTACACCCTGTGAGTCCCAGCTACCAGCGTTGCTGGATCCGGGCCGGGGATGGAGCCAGCACAGGCTAGCATCAGATCACCGTCCCAGCTTGTTTGCATTTGAGAAGGTTCAGATGAAGGATCGCTCATGATCTCCAGGGACAGTTCTGTGCCACCTGGAGGAAACTGCATCTCCCTGCCATCCAGACCAGCCCGCCTCTTCATTGGTGCTGCCTGTGGCCCAGCAAGAGACGGAAGGATCATGAACCTGGCTAGAGGTGTTAGGGGCTACGTGAGGAGAAAGTGGGGCTGCTCAACACTTTCCCAGCGGGGACCCGTAGAGGCCCCCCAAACCTCATATGATGAGAGGGAAGTGGAGGAGAGGCATCTGCTTCTCAGGAAATGGCCATGTTTCTAAAGACTGGAATGTTCTTCCCCTACTTTAAAGTGAAGGTGGTGCGAGGTGTCACCAAGGAAGAGCCCCTCTGGGAGCTGTAGGAAGAAGGAGCGGGTCCCAGCCTTGCCAGCTGCCCAGTGCTTTCCTGTGTCCAGAGCCTGATGCCTGACCCGAGGTCCCCAGCAGGGCGATCCTTCGTTGGTCCTGACAGAGACCAAGAGCCTTCTGCCTAGCATCTGGGGTTCCTGAGCGGGGATGAGAGTGAGGGTACAGGAAGAAGGGGACCACCCCATGGATGTAGCCAGCCCCACGCTGCACCAGGGATCTCTCCCAGGCCTCCAGCTGTCCCTGCAGAGCCGTGAGGAAGGTGGGCAGTGGGAGGGGGGGTGCGGTAGAGAGGAGCATCTGGCTGGCGGTCACCCCTTGGAGTCCAGTGCTGTGGGCAGGCGGACACCGAGGGAAGAGAACCATTTCTGGGTCTGGAACCATGCTTCTGAGCCATCTATGAAAAGGCTGGCAGTTTCCTCAAAGTTGACATTTGGCCCTGCTTTCACCCCTGACTTCCCGCGCACCTTTGAGCAAGTCTTTGGCTGCTCTGGGCCTCTAGCTTGTCATCTTTGAAATGGGAAGGTGTAAGTGGCCCTCCAGGGTCTGGGCCCCAAGGAGGGAGGATCTGGCGGGCACCCCTCTTCTCGGGAAGCACCAGGCCGGCTGTTGGGGAGGCTCTGGAAGGTGGGGTAGAGGGAGGAACAGCAACTGGTGGCCCCAGCGCCTCCCCCGAGCCTCATGCTGCGTGTGCGGGTGTGTTTCGGTAGTGAGCACCTGGCATGTCCTCTCCCCTTGCCCACCCTGGCCTTCTCTCCTGGGCCGGACGCAGCAGGATGCACGGTAGCCCCGCAAGGGGTCTCTGTCTGGAAGACTGTTGGCGGCCCAGCCATACACCTGGGGAGGTGGAAGCGAAGCCAAGATTTGCGTGCGGATTTGGCAGCGGCACGCGGGGCTTAGGAAGGACCCCTTAAGACCCGAGGTTCTGCAACGCTTAAGGCAGCATTAAGGGCTTTGGTGTTCGTTCTGCCGCTAACATCCCAAATCAGAACACACCTCCGAGAGCCGGCAGAGAGCACTTCAAAGCCACCGTTTGATTTGATCCTCACAGGCCTGCAGGGTCGGGGCCTCTGCGTCCCCGCGGCGCGGGCGAGGCAGCCCAGTGGAGGGTGGCAGCCGCGAAGCCAGGGCCAGGCCGAGGCCGTTCAGCCACAGGCCTGCCGTGCACACAGCCCCATGAGGGGCGTCACTCTGTGGGCCGCAGTGTTTTAATCTTTCAAATCAAGATGAGGCCGTTGTAATGACTGAGCCCCGCTACACGGCCTGGCCTGGAGTGAGTGCTGGGGCCACTTGTGCAGTTTGCCCAAAGTCACACATGTAGTGCCCAGGCCAGACCCGGCTCTCCTGTGCTCTGGCCTCGGACCCACGGTCCCGGCCAGCCCGCGCCACTGGCCTTAGAGAGGGCCTAGCTCCTGCACGTTTCCGGAGCAGACTCGGGGGATGTGGGACTGCCTGAGGACCCCTCCATGGCCGCCCTTGTCCGCCCCCTCGACTCCCTGCCGCTTGGCCTCGTGCCACTCCTGTCACTGTCTACGCCCTGTCTGTGTGTCCTCTTAGGCTCCGAGCCCTCGTCAGGGTGACCAGGCAGAGGAGGTGGCCCCAACCGGCTTTAAGGTTCGGGAGCCGGTCCTTGGCTGGAGAACCTGTCACCAGCATGATGTTGGCTCTGAGCTTGTCGGCTTGGGCTTTTGGGCCTCCGATGCTGTTCCTGTCCCCACCCGCCTTTCACCAGATGTGCAAGGAGAGTGCAGACCCAGAGGCTTATAGATCCAGGTTTTTTTGTTTTGTTTTTTTTAATCTTTGTTTTTGAGAGAGACAGAGTGTACGTGGGGGTGGGGCAGAGAGAGGGAGACAAAATCCGAAGCAGGCTCCAGGCTCCTAGTTGTCATCACAGAGCCCGACACGGGCTTGAACTCACAAACCGCGAGATCAGGACCCGAGCCAAAGTTGGACACTTACCCGACTGAGACACCCAGGTGCCATTGCAGATCCCAGTCTAAACCCCAGCAGAGTCATTGGCTTACTGACTTTGGGCAGATCTTTCTCCCCTCAGACCTTCAGTCTCCTGTAAAATGGGAATCACACCAGCTTCATGGCGGTGTTAAAAGGACAAGCCAGAGACTGGATGTAAAATGTGTTATGTGGTCAGCTACTACCGGCCATTCCTCTGCCATCAAATTTCCACCAACCTTACTTCTTTCAGACTCTACACAGGCAGAGCTTAAGCAGCCCAACCGGCCCAGTTTCGCTTTCTGTTCATTTACTTGTCCACTCCTTCATTGACTCGACACCCAGTCCGGGGCGGCTGGTACATGGGATACATGCACGAACATCATTGAGATCTAGTCCCCACCTTCCAGAGAGGTAGTTGGAGCCCAGTGGGAGAGATGGACATGTGGCCACGATCATAGTCCAGTGTGGTACAGGCTGCGGCAGGGGTGGCGGATTACAAGGCATTATGGGAGCAAATAGGATGAAGCAGTTAACCCTAAGAAGTGGGCAAGGAAGGCTTCACAGAGGAGGTGCCCTTTGAACTGGGTTTGGAGGCTGTGTAAGAGCCCGAGTGGAGAAGGGAGACAAGGTGTTTCTTCTGCAAAGAAAACAGCACTCAAGGGAGTCAGGGAGAGCAGCGATAGAAGGTTCCTGATCCAGGTACTCCTGTGACTCACCATACTCTGCCCTGGAGGCTTGTACTGAGCCGAGGTGGGACTCTGCCCTCAGAATTGGTGACCCCCCCTGAGTTTTCTTCCGGCTTCTCCCGCGCTGTGCTTGGTGAGGGCCCCCTCGTGCTCACACCTGAATCAGGTGACCTGGACTGGGGGACAAGCCAGGTGTGTGGCAGGGCGGGGTGTCTGTATATGCTGGGCCTCGGAAACAGCCACCAGCCAGGCCTTTGAGGATCCTTCCCCTTCCACGTTGAGACCCAGCCCCTGTCCCTAGCCAGCCGGCCATTTCTGCTCCTTTAGAGTCCCTAAGGGGGGCAGGTGTCCACCAAGTCGGTTCTGTTATGGGGCCGCTCCTTTCACCCACCCGAAACCCAAGATGAGAGGGCTTGCTGGACACCTGCATGCTTTTGAGAGAAACCCTCGCAAGACCCCCGAAGATGTGCTTAAAGTTGTGACTGTCCCTCTGTGCTGGCTTGTCATTGTGGCCCCATCCCTCGGCTCCCACCGCCCCTCCCTCACCTTTTTTAACAAATGTGTTATTTTTTTTCCTCATCAAATCCTCTCCACAGACTAATCCTCTTGCTTTTGTTCTGTTTGTCTTTCCTCCCCCTGCCCTCTCCGGTGCCCCTTCTCCTTCTCATAGACTGACCCTTGGTTATCGTTGCAGAATTACAGCAGCGGCATGAGACCACCACCCAACTCCCTCGGCCCCGCCATGCCCGGGATAAACATGTAAGGCACAAAGCACCTTGCCGGCAGCTCAGAGCCTGTGGCTCCCTGACCCTCTGCCAACCCCCCCAAAAGTCTCGTGAACAGTCACTCCTGACCCCTCTCTGGACCTCAGGCCTCTCGTCAGCGGTACTGGGATGAGAGTTCATAGGGTCCTTTTCGGTGTGTCTCTGTGCTGGGCGTAGTTCTGAGCCTGCTGACCGCCCACTTGCTCTTCCTAATAGCCCTGTGAGGCGGTTATTGCCCCCACTGACAAATGAGGCACCTGAGGCACAGAGAGGTGAAGTAACTTGCCCGTGCTCACATAGCTCTAAGCGACCGGGCCGGGATTTGAACCTCTGTACAGTGGACCGCTGTTGTGTGCTTTAGTGGTTCTTAACCTCCTTACAGGGATAGATCCCCGTGACAATCTGTGGGTTCCTTTCCTGGGAAGATGCACACGCAGAGGCAATTTTATATACTTGACATGTTTTTCATGTAATTTAGAGGAGCTTCTAGATTTCTAGCCATGGCGCTGCCTGCCCATTACCGCCCGAGGACCAGGTGTGTAAGGCCCTAGGGCCTCATGAAGGACTTCCTGTTAGTGATGTCAGCCCTCTTGCTCTGGCGCTGCTGGCACCATCCCCTTGGGGTCAATGACACCTTTTTCATTGTTGCCATCTCTCTCCCTCTCTCTCTCTCCCCCCCCCCCCCAGGGGCCCGGGAGCTGGCAGACCCTGGCCAAATCCTAACAGTGCTAACTCAGTGAGTACCCAGGTTGAGTGGGAGGGGCTTCTAGTCTACAGGGTGGTCCTGTCCCCAAGTTGGGGGGCATCCTGAGAGGTGGGGATGCAATAAGACTCCACCTGACACTTGCCAGGGGGAGCCCCACCTGTGAGTGGAAGCTTGGGGCTAACATGCTGCGCCTTCAGGGTTTTGGCCCCAGCCCAGCCCACTGATCTGCAGAAAGCCTACGTGAGCTAAGAGCTTGCTCAGAGAGCATTGTCCGCATGGAAGGTTCTGGCAAGCCTCTCTTCCCCGGCAGGGCTGGCTTCCCAGTACTCAGAGGAAGGAGCTGAGAAGGGGCTCAGCACAGACAGTCTGGGACAGAAGGCCAGAGGGGTGGGGAGAAGCCCTCACTTTCCTGTCCCTTCAGACTGGAGGGTCTCTCCTGCCCACACCCCCTCAGAGCCCCCTGCCAAGGCTTTCGGGATCAGTTCAGTGCAGGAACTGGGCTTTGCTCACAGCCCTGGCCCCCTCCCAGGGTGTCCCACAGCCTTTTCTGGGAAGAGGGGGTGGGTTGCCCAGTGGATTTGGAAGCCCCAGGACACTGGGTATCAGAGGAAGGGACTCTGACATGTGCCCCCCCTCTTGTTTTTAGATTCCATACTCCTCCTCGTCACCTGGTACCTACGTGGTAAGTGTATGGGGGTTTAGGGGATTGCGTGTCCAGCCACGTGTGACTGAATGTGCAGGAGAACTCCTCCAGGGTCCCTGGCTCGTTCCCTTTCAAAACACACTCTGAGCACAAGTTCCAGACTGTGCTAGAGTCTGCTGTTACTCTTCAGGGATCTGTACCTTCTGGGGGCCCGGAAGTCCCCAAACAAGGCCTAGAGCTGGGCCCCCATCTTGAGGGCTGACCAGTGGCCCAGCTGGTTTCCACCACAGCTGCCTCTGGGTTTGAAGAAAGGAAGTGGGTGGGGGCAGGGGGGCAGCCCAAGTCCAGCTCCCCCGGGGCTTAAACCCTTGGGCTCTGCTTGAGCTTTAGCAAGAATGGAATGCCAGGCTGGGGCCTGGATGAGCACTTGACTTTGACGTGGCCAGAGCTCAGTGGCTTCTCCCCATCTGTGTCATTGCCGTGGGTTTCTCATGTCTGTTTTTATCTCATCTGCAGGGACCTCCAGGCGGTGGTGGACCCCCAGGAACACCCATCATGCCTAGTCCTGCAGGTAAGAAGGCTTGGGGAGAGTGTGCCATCGAGGGAGTTAGGGGCTCCTGGAGGGGTCCCAAGCTTACCAGCCATCCCTCCTGAGCAGCGAGTTCCCCACCAGGCATGTCAGCGACAGGGGTTTAGAGGCAGGATGCCCCCGGTGCCTCTGAACCTTCCTTGTGCCCTCAGCAAGGTCACTCCTCATCTCTGGTTAGAATGGGACAGGGATGGGGGAGGAGGAGCTCCAGGAACGAGGGTCTCACCGTCCTCGGCTTGCACTGGTTGGCTAGCACCCTGTCCTGTCTGTAGATTTCTCTAGATGACTGAAAAGGGGCTTTGGGATTCTGGCATCCTAGGACCGGGACTCTAACACGGCGCTTCATGAGTTCCCAGAGCTCTAGCTTCTGGTCCTCTATACAGGAGATGCCAACTCTCTCTTCCTCCATCAGAGCAGGGCCAGTGTGCACACACGCAGGCATGTGCACACGTGCATACACACAGCGTCAAGGTTGTGTGTCTTTCCCAGCTGAGAATAACGTACCGCCATCTAGAAGGAATCCCGTGCACACTTTTACCCACCCAAAAAATAAAAAGTAAGAGCTAGCTGGATTTCTGCCCTAGAAATAAGGGGCCTGCTCCTGATGGAAACATGGTAGCTCATTTTCTTAGGAGACTTCCCTGGCTAACTGGGGAGACGGGGGGGTCCCCCCTCTTCCCAGACCCCTGGGCTCCCAGTAGCAGGGAGGCTGCTTATCCGGAGTCTGGAGCCAGCGGCGGCTGTGACGTTCCGGCCCCTGCTCCCGCTCCCTCTTTCTGCTGCTGCATTTTTATGAGCCGCGTGACCTACATTCAGACTGGGTCACATTAAGCCATTGCATATGTGATGCATCTCCAGCCCTATGCTTCCCTCTCGCTCCTGCCCCTCAGCTTGGCAAGGTGGCCCCTGGGTAATTTGTGGCATTTCTCTTTCCCCAAATCGATTATAAAAACGCTAGGCGGGCTTGGAGGAGAGCGCAGGTGAGGGTCCCTAGCAAGGTCAGGGGATCAGGTTGTTTTGGGGTGGGGAGACGAGAATTTGAACCTGCCACCCATCCGCCCACCCCTTTGCCACGTCCACACCGCCATCCAGACACCCGGGACTTCTTTGTTTCAGGGTTGAGCACTTTTCACAGTTGAATTTTCTGTGATTAAAAACTTTGTGAATCTTCATTAAATACAAATTAGCCAGAAAATGGTGGTACTTAGAGGAGATTTTCGGTGATAAAATACAAAAGAATGAGTTCAAGTGCCACGAGTTTGTTTTAATTAAGAAATGAATTAATCACCCCGACTTGTGGGTTTCCACTGTTCTACAGATTCAACAAATTCCAGTGACAACATCTACACAATGATTAATCCGGTGCCGCCTGGAGGCAGCCGGTCCAACGTAAGTCCGCTTTCTAATAATTTACATATCAGATACCATAACAAATCATAATTAACTTCATCAGCTGAGGGGAAAGCACGTTTAATTGATTTCAGCCATTTGTTACCAAAGATGAATAAAATAAACGTCAGAAAAGCCATTAACTCTTAGGCAACTCCGTTCCCATTTCGCAGCTGAACGGGTTGGGGGGGACACGGGACGTGGAGAGGTGCCCTCCCCTATGGCCAGAGCGGGGCACCCGGCCTCACTGTGGGGATACATGCTGCTGAGTGGGGTGTCGGGGAGGGACAGCACCAGGCTGCGGGTGGACCCCGGCCACTCCCTGCTCTGCTGACCGGGCTGTGCCTCCAGCCCCTTTGGGAGCCCTGTGACTCCCTCAGTGTCTTTGCCTCTGTGTGGGTCATTGCCTTCCTCTCACCCTCTCCCTTCTTGGCTTCTCCAAGTGCAGCCCTTTGTAATGTTGTGGCTCCAATTCCACCTTGTCGTATCCCTGCCCATCCACTCCCTCTCATGGCCTGTGTCTCCTGCTAGATGGCACTGGACTAGGCAGCCACAGCCTGTCCCCTTCTCTCCCCATGGGAGCTCCCTGAGGAGAAGCCCAGTCTGACTCCCTTCTGCAGACAGCCCTTCGGCATCAGCCGGGGAGGTGACTCGGACTGGCTTTGCACTTGGCAAGCTCAGTGTCTGGAAGGGAGGCTGCCGTGTGACCGAAGGAACAGTCTGGACCGCAGAGCCAGGGGCTGGGCTTGGGGCCCCCGAGTTGTTCTGGCCTTGTGGGGTGCTTCGTTGGGTTTTGTTGGTTTGGTTCCTGATGTGCCTGTGCTAAACGCTGACTGGGAGCTGCCCCATGCTGGACCCTGCACACTCTTAATCTTCCGGCAGCCTGCGGGGGTCTCGAGCAGGACCTAGACCAGGGCCATGTGCCCAGAGCGTGGGAACTGCACTCCTTAACCACTGCCCAGCCCTCCCTGTCTGTCTCCTGGATGGCCAGCACCCCTCCCACCCCAGCCTGCATCACCCGTTACCCAGCAGGGTGACCGGCCATCAGGTTGCAGCATTGAAGGCTCTGTGTCTCCGGAGACGCCTTCCCAGGACACAGCGCATGGTGTTGGTAGTGGATGCCAAAGGGCGGGTGGAAAAGTATCAGGCTCTTACAGCGGCCCGAAAGCCAGGGACCGAGCTCATTGTGTTTAGTGTCTGCTGGAAAGGGCACAGGTGCCCTTCCTGCCACAGCCGCCGTCGCTGCCTCTCCCCGACCGTGGGCGCCAGCGGTCCCGGCCCGCGGCTCCCAGTGAACCATCTGTGTCATGGCTCTGAGGGCCTGGCTCTAGTGCACCGGGGTCAGGGGCCCCAGGGGGTCTGCCTGGGCTCTGTCCACAGATGAACCGCCATATTCTGTGTTGAGGTGGTACGGGTCTCTTCTTCCACGTTGTGAGTCGAGGTCCGTGTTTTCTGAGAGTTGAGAGGATGACGGTTCTGCCACCAGCATGGCCCAGACAGAAGAGAAGGAAGGGACGGGGAGGGGCGTGTGTGCGCGGAGGAGGGGTGAGAGTGCCTGTGCACAGCTCTCGCGGTCAGCCCAGGCCGCTATTGCTCAGCGGGGAGTGGTGGCTGCTGAAATTGCTCAGGCGGAGCCCCCCAGTGCCCCCGCCGCTGCCACCGCGTCATTCCCTCTCTGGTTCTGTGAACGGAGGGCGTTGTGTTTCCTTCGGCTGCACCCACGTCCTGTGCGGCACCCGCCACGGGGGAGTTGTGGCGGTCCGTATCGGTCTGTTACGGCATCAGGCCCGTGCTGTCAGGTCTTGCCAACAATCAGGGGGCCTTTCTGCAGTTTAGCAAGTGGAGCCTCAGATCATGGCAACAAGAACGTGTCTCCTCGCTTGTAGGTACTTTGCTCAAAAGCTGGAGCTTCAGTTCCATGACCACTTTCACGAAGCTGCAGAAAACAGATCTAAGATGGTTGTTCTCTGGTGTACATGCAAGCTAGACCTTGCTCATCCCTCTGCGTATTTGGCAGGCAGCACACGGTTAATTTGGGGAATAAACTTACCTGCCACCCTTGCCACACACCTTGTGCCCAGCACTGCCACAAAAGGGGACAACGTGCTTGCGATGCCAGGCTTTCATAAGGGAAGATTCTGGTCCCTCCCCAGACCCACCTGCTCAGAACATGCCAGATACATGTAACGGGACGTTGGGCTCCGCAGGGGTGGGGAGGGGCCCAGGTGCGCGCCCGCATGCTGGCTGGCAGCATCGCGGGCCAGAGGAAAGATGGTACGAGGCCGGCCCACCAGGATATCATTCTCTCACTGGGGAACTGTGGAGCTGAGAACACAGAGAAGGAATCACAGTAAGATGGACGCGTAGAAGCTGTTTCTCTAGAACCTCTCAGTGGTCTTTTGGGGGCTGCCAGGAGCCTGGAAGAGAATGAGCAGACCTCACCTGGGTCTTTTGGGGGGAGGGGTTGGGGGGATGCAACAAAATCTCATCGGCCAAAGTAGTGACTTTTGCTGTGGAAATGAGATGGCCCAAGAACATGTCACCAGTAAAGGGCAGCCGCATTGTGTAGGACTTTTCCCAACTTCTTCACCGAAACTATAAGTTACCTGGTGTCCAGCTTGGACCTCACGGGGTCATCTTGCCTCTGTGCTTTAACACCGTTTTCCCTGAGAAAGCGAGGTCCCCGTGGTAACAACGTCCAGTGTGCCTCAGAATGCTTAGAAATCATGGATGTTGGAGACCGCACAGCCAGCTTGACAAGTTTCAGGGTGCAGGGGGCCTGACCGGCAAGCACTCATCCCCCTAACCCAGCCTGTGGGTACAAAGGGAATAGACGTGTTTAGGGAGCTGGAAGTGAACTCCTACAGGTGCAGAAACCTACGCAAGTTAACAAAGTCCTGAATACTCGACGCATGGACGTTTTTGTGGAGGGTGAATGTGGGGGTTACCGTGTTAGACCCACACCAGGGCCGGATGAGAGCACAGTGGCAAGTCAGAGTGAATTGTACATTTGCCGCTGTGTTCGGTTAGCACTGCAGGAAAAAAAAAAAAGGCTGGCCTGGAGGCTGCAGGGAATTCAGAGAAGGCTTGGAAGAAAAACAGGCACCTCTTACCCCATCGCACCCTCGAGAGCAAGATGGTCACCAGCAGCTCCGTGGCCCGGGTTTGCTGTCCTGCTGTGCCTTCTCAAACCGGCCAGGTCCCATCCAGGAATGTGGCCTCCGTCGGTGCCACGTGTGTTCCCAAAGGGACGCTGAGGGCATAAGCTGTGTCAGGCTGGACTAATGACCTCCCTCAAGTGGATTATCCAGCACATCTACCTGACAGAGAAACCGTGCTGGTACCTCTTTGTACAAAACCTTTTTCTAATCTTTTGAAAAAAAAAAAAAAGCAGAGCAAAAATCCCCTATTATAATACAGGACCAAAAGAAACACAATTTTTTAAATGGTTTTTTAATGCTTTATTTTTGAGAGAGAAAGAGAGAAAACGAGCAGAGGAAGGGTAGGGAGAGACGGAGATACAGAATCCAAAGCAGGCTCCAGGCTCTGAGCCGTCAGCACAGAGCCCGACGCGGGGCTCGAACCCACAAACCGTGAGATCGTGACCTGAGCCAAAGTCGGACGCTTAACCGACTGAGCCACCCAGACGCCCCAAGAAACATTTTTAAAAATTGAATATAAGTAATATCTGTTTAGTCAGTCCATTGCATTTAGCTTTTTTTAAAAAAATCTTAAATTTGTATATCTTACAAATACATAGGAAATAGGCTGTGAAACTTAAGTATCCGGTAAAGAGTTCAAATAAATTACTCTATTAGAGGACAGAAACATTATTAAAATGTTGTTTTTCTCACACAAACCATTTATTTTTTTAACTAGTCCTCTACCAACTGTTGCTGTTAACTAGCCTGACTGTGGTTTTATTGAAATAATAGCACTTATGTAACAAAATAACCGACACAGAGTAAACAGGCGGTGTAGACAGCTGTGTGTGTGCAGGCGAGTGCAGGAGTAGACGCTGCTTCACAGTGGAACCCAGAACCGCCCCAGAGCGCTCAGCCCTCGACACGCACAGGATTTACAGTAACACGCTCCGAGGAAAACAGGAGTCAATGTTTGTGGCCCGGGTGAAAGCAAAGCCTCCTTCCCTACAACGCCGAAAACACGGGTGACAAAAGAAGAAAGCAGATAAATTGGACTTCATCAAGATTTAAAACTTCTATGCTTCAAAGGGGCACCACCATCAATCAAGAAGGTAAAACTGCAGCCCGCAGCGTGGAGAAAATCTTTGCATATCTGATACCGGACTTGACTCCAAAATACGCAAGGACCTCTTGGAGCTCAGTGATGAAAAAACAACCCCATTTAAAAAACGAGCCAAGGATCCAAACACATTTCTGCAGAGATGTGCCCGTAGCCGGTAAGCACACGCCTAGGTGCTCCGCTTCGTGGCCGTCGGGGAGATGCACATGGCAAGCACGGCGCCGGAAGACCTCAGAGCCCTCACGGCGCCGTGGGGAACGGGAAATTACATGGCTGCTTTGGAAAACAGTGTGGCGGGTCCTCGAAAGGTTACACAGAAGTACCACAGGACCCTGCGACTCCACTGCTGGGTAGGTATCTACCCAAGAGATAGAAACCCGGGTCCACATAGTAATGGTACGCAAATACTCACAGCGGTGTTTTTCACAATAGCTAAAATGTGGCCACGAGCAGCATGTCTGTTGACGGAGCAGACGCACAAACACAGCCTCTCCATATGATGGGATGTGGTTTGGCCGGAAGTAGTGAAGTGATGCTTCGTGCCCCAACATGGCTGGACCTCAAAGACCTGCCAAGCAAAGGTCATACACGATTCTGTTTTCACGAAGTGTCCAGAAGAGGCAAATCCATAGACACAGAAAACAAATTAATGGTTGTCTGGGGCCGGGGGTTTGAGGTGGGTGGGGAGTGACCTGTTGGGTACAGGGTTTCTCTACGGTGGGGATGAGAATGTTCATACATTGATGGTGGTGATGGCTGTGCACCTCCAGATGTGCTGAAAACCACCAAATTGTTTGCTTGCCGTGGGCCAGCTGTATGGCATGTGAATTCCAGCTCAGTCAAGCTGTTAGAAATGATAATGCACAAGAAGATGAAAAGTTTTAAAAAGACGCTCGTGTTAAAGTCAGAACATGTCATTATTTCTGACGTTATCATATCCGGGGACTGTTTTGTCTGGTAACTGTGTCCCCTGAGCTGGCTCCTTAAAAAGCCAGTCACTGTTGCCCTCTTCTCACGTGGATTAGTAAGTGTGAAATTTGTTGCCAGATGTCAAGAAATGTGACTTTGTGTCTGTGAGTGGCCCTGGGAGGCCTCTGGGGAAGGCAGGAGGCCAGGAGGCCACCTCGATGGTGGTGGTGGGGGTGGCTTGCACCCTAGCCACACCCCTGCAGTCTGGGAGTGCCGCTCCCTGCCTTTGCTTATGCAGGACCCCTGCTTAGAATGACTTCTGTGAACTGTCTCCCCCTGCCCAAATTCTGTCCTCTGTTATTTTGGCCTCTTCCACCTCCTCCATGCAGCATGTTCGGATTTCTCTGCCCTCTCCCCAGTGCCTCTCCCTGCAGCCTTGGCCCCGCCTCGTCTGCAGCTCCCTTGGGAACTCAGCACCTCTGTCCTGTGGGGTGGTTGGGTGTCCATAGCCATGGACTTCTCTTCCGGGCCAGGCTTAGCTATGACTTGACTCTGTATCTCTCACCCCTAGCATAGGGCAGATGCCTAACTGTCCTCCACTCTGCCCTTTCCACCTCTGTGCACCCTGACATCTGGTCTGCATCACAGGGCCTTGGCTGTCCAGACGGTGCTCAGCTGTCCTTTTCGGCTGTGGGATATGACCTCCGGCCTTTGGTTGCTGCTTTTCTGAGATGGTTTAGGAGTTCCCCACAGGCCCGAGGCTTGGGGTAGAACGGATTCCGCCTCTGGCCTCAGCGGCCTTCCTCTACATTGTCCCCAGGATGGGGGGACAGCCCAGCTTCTGGTCCCCTGCCCAGCTCTCCTGCCCCCCAAGTTACTCCTTATCTTACCCATGAAACTCCATTCCTGAGGACTCGCTCAGAGGCGGCTGGTGGGATAGCCCCAGGCTCAGGCTGCCTGCGCCCCAGTCCCCGCCCCTCCCATTTCCCGGGGTGGGGGCAACTTCCGACAAAGAATTTCCCACTCTCAGTGCTCCAGAGTCCTTATCTGTAAAATGGGGATGAGAGACGTTAATACTTTTGGCCCCTGGCTGCACAGCTGCACACAGTAACCCATCTGTGTGTCTATGAGGTTCTGACCTGTGCCCCAGGCCCCGTCCCATAGAGACAGCCCTGTCATGGGGTCCATGACGCTTGGTTAGAGAGCTGCCTCGGCACCACACTGTAGCCTCGGGCCAGCGTCTTCCCTCTCTAGGTTTATTTTCTCACTTGGTGCATAGGGAGGACACCCCTGCCCTGCCCAATTCCAAGGGCAAGGAGAGGAACCAGCTCCGGTTTTCTGGGGGCAGCAGATAGCTCAGCATGCCTGACAGGGGAGCCCAGCCAGATGGGAGCTCTCCGAGGGCACAGCTCGTTGGTAGCTGGGGGTGGGAGCCCCTGAGAGGAGTGCGGAGGGCCCGGGGCCCGCTCACGCCCTGTGTTTCTCCCCCAGTTCCCGATGGGTCCAGGCTCAGATGGCCCGATGGGAGGCATGGGCGGCATGGAGCCACACCACATGAACGGATCGTTAGGTAAGCGGGCACTGGCCCTGTGGTCGTGCCGCACCCGCACCCCGCGCGCCCCTGCCCAAGCAGCCTCCCGTGGCCCGGCCAGGCCTGGTCTACCCCACTGACCTCGGCTGGGCACGTAGGAAGATCGCCAGAGATGCTGCCAGGACAGAAGATTCTCTGCACAGAAATAGTGTGGGATTCGGGTGGGTTTGGAGACCTGTCCACAGAAGAACAAACAAGAAACTGAATCCGGTGTTTCCTTCCTTCCAGGGTCAGGTGACATAGATGGACTACCCAAAGTGAGTGTGCATTCTGTGTATTCCCCCCCGGTCGCATCCACCTTGCCCCGAGTCCCCAGAACACTGTTCTCCCCATCGGGTGGGCAGGTTGCTGGGGCACCGGGCCTCACCTCCTCTCTCCTCTCTCCAGAATTCTCCTAACAACATAAGTGGCATTAGCAATCCTCCAGGCACCCCTCGAGACGATGGTGAGCTAGGAGGGAACTTCCTCCACTCCTTCCAGAATGACAATGTAAGTGCTGCATGCACCCCTCCCCCCATTTCGTCCCTGGATCATCATCTTACCCCTGGGACCAGGGACTATTTCTGTAACAAGTTGCGGTGCCCGCCGGCCAAGAGCAGCCTGGCCGGCTGGTGTCCCGACAGCTGTGCCTCTGGCTTTCACCTTGGTCCTTGGTAGAGCCCTCACCTCCCCACTGCATGGCCCCAACCGCTGCCACCCTGGCCACTGGCAGGACCTTCTGGAAGCCTCCAAAGGGAAGCACATCCCCTCCAACACTGATAAAGCTGATACAGCTGGAAAAGCCCTGTGTTGGGACTCAGTGGGCCTGTGAGGGAGGTCCACTGCTGTCTGTCCTGGGGAGGAAGGTTCATACACCCAGAGATTTCCGGGATCCCCATGCAGAGGGCCTGGCTTCCATTTACAATTCCATACGAAGAAACGACGTCATGATTAAGCAGCTCGTGAGAATCCCAGATTGGCCCCCCACCAGGGCAGCTTGGGCGCGCTGCAGGAAAGCAGCTGTGTGGGAAGGGGTGTCTGCTGCTTCCTCAGCTGGAAGGAAGGGGATTCGAGAAGAAAGAGGGGTGGGGTAGGGGGTAACAGCAGCCCCCAGGGCTCCCACGAGGGGGAGGGGGAGGGGGCGGCTAGTGCTGAGCAGGCAGAGCCCTCACAGGCTTCCCCACCCAGCCACACTCCTCGACTGGCCCTGCCCAGCCCCCAGGGCTCCTACACTCTGGCCCTCACGGCCCTGTCTCTGCTTCTCCCCTTCCAGTATTCTCCAAGCATGACGATGAGCGTGTGATCCCCTCCTCTTCCTCCGAGACGCTGAGAGAGCCGGCATTGCAGGCGGGAAGATGCCAGAAATTATGCAAGAAGAAGTGAGGTGTCATTACCCAGGAGCTGGGGGAGGGGCGTCTCCATACTCCCCCTCAGCCCCCACCCTCCTCCTCCAGTCCCCCAACCTGTCCCAATTTTAGTTTCATGCAATAAAAAGGCCGAACTTTTTATTCCATAAAACATGAAGGACAAAACTCAAAAATATATTTCAAGTCAATGACCAGAAAAATCCCACCCCTTGCCCTTTCCCAAAAGGACCTTTTATGTACATGACACTTTTTGGTTTGTTTGTTTGTTTGTTTGTTTGGGGTTTTACCATTATTGGGATTTTTTAATTTGTTTTCAGGGGGGTTTTTTTTGGGGGGAAAAATTTTTAAAAACGGAAGCTTCTAGCAAGTCCCCTGCCCACCCCACACCAATCAACCTCTTTGCTTTCTTCTTTAAAAAAAAAAAAGAAAAAGAAAAAAGGACAAAAAAAAGTGCCCTGCTGTCTGTCTGTCCCCAAGCCCTCCCAACCAGGAAAGCTAGTCTAGGTGTGAGATCTCACGCTGTCTTTGTAGCCATCTAAAAATAATAATAATAATAATAAACTGGGCAGTTTACAATCGGTGGTTTCTTTCAAAAGGCCTTTTTTGGAAAGAGACAAAGTCCCCGTTCTCCACTTGGGGTTTTCGGTTTGTGCGGACGGGCAAGCAAGGGGTGGGAATGTGTTTTGGTTTTGCTTGGTTTCTCCCGGCGAGGTGGCATCGGCAGCTGCACAACTGGGGACCCCAGAACCACTCCCCCCCATATGTGGCCCGAGGGGCCAGACCACCTGACCGCTTTCAGGACTCTGCCACAGCGGAGACGCGCTGTGACCCGGTGGCATGCACTGTGTTCCCAGGACTGCTTCCTCCTCTCTCTTCTGGACCTTCCCCCGCCCGGCCTCCCTGCCGCTCCGGCCCTCTCCTCAGCCCCCACCCCAGTCTTCCCAGCGAGAATCCTGCCAGCTGGGCGGTGGCCTGGACGGAGCGCATGGGGGAGGCCGCCCCCAACAGGATGGCTATGACCTGGGACATGGCAACCGTGACCCCCGCGTTCTCGCCCCGTGGCCCTGGCTCGCATCGTCCTCGTGGTGTGTGCGGGCACCGCAGGGCTGGAGTTTGGGTTTCCTTTTGGTTTTTTTCTCTTGATTCTTGCTTCTTTTTCAAAGATGGGAATTGATCAGAATTGCTCTGTATACGCTTGGAACTGGATGGAAAGACTTTGGAATAGCCGTTGGGGGGCGGGGGACACCAACAACCAAACAGACGTGCTGTTTCCGGTCCTGTTTTTATTTTCAAAAACCGACAAATGCGACAGTGGAGCCTGTCCCCTCCCAGGAGGGGTGACTCGTGGCCTCCCTCACCTCACCACCCCCATCGAACCTCCGTGTCTTGCCCCGAAGGCACCCGAATTCTTTGTACATTTACAGCCCCTCCTCCCTGCTCCCCTGTAGCTGCTGTTTGTTTTCCTCCCTCCCCTTCCTGATCCATGTATATCATACTATGTGAGATACCATCTGCCTGAAAAAAGACCTTGTGCGGATTATTGGGAACATTGTAGCTGTTTCTGTGTTTTTTCTTACCTTGTAGTCTGGTTCTGAATTAAGAGAGGAAAAAAAAGTAATTATGATACATTGTAGTTTGTGTACGATATATGTTGATAACGTTTTATTAAAGGGACATCTTTTTTCCGCAGCCCTTCCTGACATGTTTGGGGGCAAACGTGGGTGGGAGTTTATTATACTGATTACAAAATGCAAGGTGACTGGTTGGGTACAGTTTTTGTTCCTGGCGCATAACAAGATTTTGTTTTGTATTCAAGTTGTCTGCCCTGTTTTCCTGGGCATGTTAATTCTGCATTTTCTGTGCAGAGTTGCAGTGGCTTTTGGGGAAGGCGGGTTGGGAGGGAAGCCGTCAGTCTCCCGTCTAATATTTGCGGGCACGGCCAGAATGTATTTTTCAGGGAGTAGAAGAGGTTCCTGGTGTTTTCCCAGGAGAGGCAGCGCGGGCCAGTGCCGGTGGGGACCCGAGGGTGGCACCCACGCCCGGCTTTCCCACCTGGGTGGAGTGATTCACTGGTCCTGGCCTGGGCCCCCCTCAGAGCTTGAGTTTTGTGTTTCTGTTCTGGTGTCCCTCCGAGGCAAGTGGGAGCCCTGGAAGGGCCTTCGGAGTAGCCCTCCGCAAACGCCGCCTCCTGCAAGGTGGACTGGTGGGGGGAGGGGCAAGGCGAGCAGCAGGACATGGGCGTGTGAGCGTTTAGCAAGCAGAGCTCCGCTTCCCTGGGGCTCTGGGGACCGCGCTCCAGGTCCACAGAAGGGGAGGGAAAGGGTCGTGGGCTCAGTAAACCCGTACACAGTCTGTCCATTCCAGACACGAATTGCCAGTTTCAGATCCCGTTTTTGCCAATATTCGCTGTGACATGGGTGCGTTAGTTTATACCTGTGCCTGCTGACCTCATCTCTAAATGGATACAACGGTCTACCTACCTCATGGGGTTGTCGGGAGGAGGAGTTGGCTTTTGAGAAGGGTTTACACAGGGCCTTGCACATAGGAGCAGCAGCGTTAGCTATTGGTGGTACTGTTCCTCCTACTGGGGGGGGAGGGCAGAGTCCACACGGGTGTGACGAGAGATCCGGAAACTTGCGTTTTGCCCTTCCCTCATCTTGGATCAGGTTTCTGGCTCTTCCTCAGCACAGACACCTTCAAACAACTGGGCAGCCCTCGCTGCTGGAAGAGGAGCCTCAGGCTGGGACTGACCTGCTCTCACAGCTCTGGAAAAGTTTCTGTTCCACCAGCATGGAGCCTCTGCCACGCGCCAGCCCAGTGCTGCGCCAAGGAGGTGGTGGTGAGCAAGCGGCTACCTGGAATTCGCAGGCAGGACTCGGGCAGGCAGGGGCCATGGTGTGGGGGTGCCAAGCTGGATGGGAACCCAGGTTGTGGGGGCTCTGGTAGGGAGGGAAGGGCACAGCCCACAGGGGGGTCCTGCCTCGCATCTCCCTGCACACCTCTGCTTGTAGGGTGAGAGCAGCAGGCACCTCCCACACTGCCTCTTGGCCTGTGGCCCCCCCGGCCGCTAGGCTCCTCAAAGCTGTGGACCACATCTGAGTGTTACCTGTCCCCAGAATCACCCAGCAGGTGCTCAAGTTATTCATGGGGTAACCGGATGTTTGTCGAGTGGGCACCCCTGCATCCCTCCCGTGTGCTGTCACCTATGGGTCCAGGTGCTCAGGTGGCGGAAAGGTAGCCTTCATGGGTTCCTGTTTCTGTGGATACAGAGACCAGTGTGCCACCAGCAAACTGGGAGCTCCTGGCAAGCAGACACCAGGGCTCATTCTGGGTCTCTGGTTCCCAGCACGAGGCCAGGCACACAGCAGGTGTTCGTGCAGTGGGCTGGAGCCCCTGGAGGAGGTCTGCAGTGCCGAACCTTAGGGCTCAGTCCCCAGTCCTGACCTAGTCTTCCCTGGTGGCCCAGCTGGGGATGAGGAAGCACCTGATGTGCTTGTGTTCTGGGGAGGGAGTGACGGAAACCTGGAAGGGGCTGCGCTGCGCTGACGGGCTGGACTCTTCACTCTGGGCAGCCAGCACACCCTGCATGCAGTGGTGAGGCTGAGGGAGGGGGCATTTGAGATCTGAAAGTGGCTACTTCTCTGTGGAAAGGGCAGCTGTCCTCACATAGGAGCTTTCCAGCTCCTCACACTACACATGTTCTCTGAGCTTCAGTCTCCCCACTGGTAGAGGGAGGATAAAACCGGCCAAGTCCTGCCTGCCTTGCCATGCAGGTCAGCTCACGGCACTTGGGAGTGCAGTGGGCGCCCAGAGCTTAGCTCTGAGGTCCTACAGGGGACACACCAGGGCCAGCTGCTAGGACTGTCCTCACTCAAGGTGGACTGAGGAGGGCCTGCTGCCCAGCCCGGCCTGCAGCACCGGCCCCTCCCGGGGCAGTCCTTGAGCTGCAAGGTCATCTACTGGCAGTCTCGTGCCTGCTGACTCGCAGCCTCCTTCCCCCCCTGAGCAGGCTGACTCTGCCCTCACCCCCACCTCTCGCTGGTCTCCAGGGGCTTCAGCCCGCCCAGCCTGGCTTCAAGCTGTCGCCACCAGCCCACCAGGCCAAAAAGGTAAGGGGCAAAGTGGATGGAGTGCGAGCCCAGGAGCCAGACACACAGGGCTGGAGTTCCGCTTTGCCATTTACCAGCTCTGGTGACGGGGACGCTGCTCCAGCACGCGCTCCAGAGGCCCTCGGGCAGGTGGCAAGGCAGGCCTGCTGGCCTCTCTAACTGCTCCTGGCCCTCCGGGGACCGCACTCTGCCCAACAAGGCCACCCAACCCGCCTCCCTCGCACAGGGGAGCGGCATGTATCCAACGATTGTGGCAGGCTGGCGGCGTCTGCAGAAAGGCTCAGCTTCTCGCCACCCACACCACCCACGGGACTTGGAACAGGCTGAGACCCCTCTGTGCAGCGATGCCATCACCACTCCCCACAGGCACTATTCCTTGAGGCCCTCCCCAACCTCACCTGCAGATCATCTTGACTAGCTTCCTGGTGACATAGCCCACCAGCTGAGTGACCTAGGTGACCTTCTACTATCTGAGGTCCCTTATCTTGAGGGCCCAGAACAGTGCCTGGCACACAGTAGGCACCCAGAACCTTCCTTGAATACAGAAGCACTGACCCCACAAGAGCTTGTGTGAGAAGTAAACGGGATGCGGTGCGTGGGGTGGCAGGCCCAGGGCAGGACTTGGCTGCTATGTGACTACAGAGGCCAGCCGAACCAGAGCTGTATTCAGTCTATCGGCCCGGATGCTGAGGAGAAATCTACAATCAATACTATTCAGATTTCCTGCAGTCGTTATGGAATGTGCCCACGGTTCGAGGGGCCCCCTAGGAGCCCATGAGTGTCAGCACCTGTTATGTGGCAGATGCTACATACACATCATCTATGGTCTGCAGAACAAGGGAGGTCACATTTTCCTCAAATTTCGGGTGAAGAAGGTGAAACTCAAAGAGACAAAGACTCTTCTCTAAAGTCAAAATGGGCCATGGGCAGAGCTGGGCCTAAGGTCGGGCAGTCAGGCTCCCAGGCACCCCTCCAGACAGCACCCCACACCAGCCGCGGGCTCCGGTGCCCCGCAAGGGCTCTTTATTGATAGCCAGACCAGAGGGCCAAGGGAGCGCTGAGGCTCGGGGCAGGCACTGCCCTGGATGCAGGGTCTTCCATGGGAAGGGGCCGGGGGGCTTCAGACCTGAGTGCTCCTTGGCTCACACGGCACCGTGCAAATACAGAGCTAAGAACTTCCTGAATGTCTCTGGCTGGAAACCAGTCGGCCCAACAGGTTCCTGGAAAAAAACACAGCCCGTTAGGATCCTGCCTCTAAGTTTAATGGCAGCAGTGAACACAGAGGCTGGTTTTACATAAACCCTCAGACCCGGACGATCACAGTCTCCTCTCATGGACCAAGAAGGGCACCAGGAAGTGAGCACTGAAGAGAGGACTGAGGGGCTGGGCAGGAGGACATGAAGCACTCACAGGGCTTTCGGCCAGCCTGTCGGTGGGTACTGCCCTCATGCCTCAGCCCTCTCACCTCAGCCACCGTGAACAAAGGGTCTGTTGAGCCTTTTCCTTCCTGGGGATGATAATCCGTCACTAGTCCACACCCACGGATCGGGCCCCTTCTCCCTGTGCTGGGCCTGTCCCCGGTGTTACAAAGCCAACAGTGGCTTGAATCTGCCTCTGCCCTCAAGGAGCTTACAGCTAGGTGTTCAAACAGTGGCAATAAAAGGTGACAGGCCTCACAGAAGAAGGGGAGATGACTCACGGACTCCCATATGTGGAAGAGACCATGTATGAATGAGTATTGAAGGGCAAGGAGGGTGAGCCAGAAAGACAGAAGGCAGGGAGCTTCACAGTGTATGTGTATACATAGTACACGTATGTGCCAGTGCACAGGAGGAGAGGGGAGGGCAGGGCAGGGTGAGGCTGGAGCCTGGGGTCTATGCTGGGGTGCTGGGCTTGGAAGCAGGAGCTGAACTAGAAAGGCGACGAGGAGCCATCTGAGCAACTGGTATGTATCTGGCACTAGTCAGTGTTCTAGAAGAGAGGACCCAGAGACATGAAGGAGAGCAAGATAAGGGCAGAGAGTGCAGGGGTAGCGGATGTGGCTGCAGGTGACAGACCGTGCTGTCTGGGGCCAAAGCACAGGGCCCAGACCAGGGAGATGTTTACAGGGCAGAAACAGCACCGACAGGTGCTGGAGAGGTAGCTACGCAGCTGACACACCGATACTGTTCAAGGGCCCAATGCTAGCTCCGCACAGCACGTGTGCTCAGGCCCACGCGGGACCCAGGACGCCATGAGCCGCCGACCTGGCAGCACCCCTACTCCGCTCTCTCACAGCCCCCAACTCTTCAGAGTGCCCAACACTGCCTGACGTGACGACTTTAGTAGATGCAGCCACCACCCACTGCACGGAAAGCAGGCCTACGCACTGCTGGAGACAGGGGCCCTGGGGGCGGCGGGGACGAGCCCCAGGCAGAATCCCTCATCCGTGGAATGAAATGCATGAACGGATGCCTCGTCCACAGGCCCTGCCTCTGAGGAGCCTGGGGCTCAGTTTGATGGAGGAAAAAACCTGGGAACGGCTGAGCACAGAACAGCAGCGGGACATGCTAGGAATCGGGGAGCCTGGGGGCCATGGGGAACCCCCCGAGGCACTTGGGGGAGGCTGGCCAGATGAGAGAGAAATGGGCGGGGGGAGAAACCCCCTTTACAAAAGCAGCAGCTCCTACTAAGACCCCGGGCTAGCAGCTGGGCACATGCCTCGAGAAGCTGGGTGTGCGGGGGGAGGGGGGGCACGGGGACAGGAGGGCTGGGCAGGGCCCAGCGTGGAAGGCGCCATTTTAGGTGACACGCAGGGCTAAAGTAGCCCCCCCCCAGTAAAGATCCTAAGCAGGAAGTTCCTAAAGCCAGGGTCCCACTTGCAAGCATCCCTTCAACCTCACCCCTGGCTTGCTCTGGGGAGACTGAGTCACAGCCCTAGCCCAATCACCAGACTGGAAATGACTGGACTTACCAGAACAACCTTCTTTTTGATCACCGGGCGACACCAAAAATGCTGATAGAGGAGCTGGTCTGAGTCCACCCAGACCAGATTCTTGACGCCCTCGTTGGAGGCCAGGTCTGTGGTGTTCAGCTGTAACACCAGGAACTGGAAGACGCGTCCATCGGTGCCCACGCTCTGCACAACTACCGGCTGCTCCAGAACTCTCGTGTCACCCTGAGGGAAAGGGGTCACGTAAATCCAATGAGGAATGGTCGGTTCTAGTTCTGGGCTTTACAACAGATGTCCGCTCCCATTTAAGGGCTGCACCACAGCCTAAGTCCAGGGCACTGTCCGGGACAAGGCCATCTCTCCCGCCCCCAGCCTGACCCTGCCTGACATGGCACCTCATGGTTAAGCGCACTGAATAACCCCTGCCCCTGGGAGGTGATGACTGGGCAAGTGGCAGAGAACAGGAAAGCGAGCTGGGAAGTTAACAAGAAATCCCTCAAGCCCATGGCGTTTTGTGACGGTGACAGCAGCGCCATCAGTCCCATCGAATGTTAACCTGGAGGGTCAGCGAGTATATATAACCTCACTCAGTTCTCACTCTACCCGACAGATGAGGAGACTGAGACTCAGCAAGGGAAGTGACTTATCTGAAGTCACACAGACGTGTGGCCCGGTATGCAGCCTGGCCCATGCCCTGGCAAGCTCGCTTCCCACTTCTGCCTTGCTCCTGATGGTCTGGAATGCTCTGGGCCTGCAGACAGTTGCCTTACTTGGGCTTCATGCTCCCGATGCAACTCCAGATTCCTGGAATGTCTACTTTGTCAGCACCAGGCTTTCTCCAGTCAACGCATTTCCTACTTATCTTTCAATCAGTGCCAATTGGTAGTAACAATAATAATAATAACAGCAGCAACCAGTTACTGAAAGCCTTCCACATGCCTGGCATTATACCAGTTTTACATAAAGTCATCTGTAATCTCACAATTCTAGCAGTCTATTCCCACTGCACAGATGAGGAAACTGAGGTTCAGAGAGGTGGTATAATTTGTTTAAAGTTACCCACGAGACATGAGCCAGGCTTGGACCCCAAGCTATGAAATCACTTCAAACCCTATCATTGTGACTTCCACCTAGCGCCCCACTGTATCTGACAGGAGTACCTCTATGCACCCCCGGTAGAGCCCCAGTGTGGATGATAAATTCTGTGTTCACGCTATGGAGACTTGGCAGAGTCCAGTCTGGTGATGACTATGCACGGGACAAAGATCCAACAGGCAAGCCCCAGGAAGCAGAGCGTCCTGGATTCAAAAATGCTGCCTGTGCTCACCCCTCCAGGGCTGAACGCGACATTAGGAATAGCTAATGCCAGACCTCAGTGTGGGCCACACCGGGACTGCTGGCCTTAGAAATACCTGTTCTCAGCTGTATGAGAAATAAATAAAAAGAAAAGTACCTCTAAGTGTTAGCTGAGAATTCTGTATTGACTCTTATCTCCCTCTACAGATCAATAAAACTGCAGGTAGTACATAAATTTCTCAGCAATTTTACCTTTTACATGGAGGCTCTTCCCATAATTGTTCAACTTCACAACCCCAGGAATAATTTGTACCTGGAGGGGGTGGGGGAGGTCTCCTCTCCTACCCAACCGGGTAGCAATTAGTGTCAGCGCTGCTACCCAGGCTCTGCTGGCAACAGCTGGCACAGGAGCTACGACGAGCCTGCAGACCTGGTACACGACTGTCTGCTTCCTTCTCCTGCCCCAGAGTCGAGAGGGAGCGTGTCCTCTGAAGCTAGAGGGATCGGGCCTCCAATGCCAGCTTCCCCACTTGAGAGCTGCGGGATCTTGGGCATGTCACCTAACCTTCCAGAGCCTTCATGTGTATGCAGTCAGAGAACAGGAATAAAGATAACCCTCAAGGATAGGAGAGATACAAGAAAGCCACACGAAGATGTGACAGTGGCTAATCTCTTAGCTGTGTGACGCTAGGGATGTTAGCTAGCCTCCCTGAGCTTCAGTTTCTTCCTCTGTAACATGAAGCTACAAGAATTAGACAATGCAGTGGTTTTCCACCTTGAGCTTATATCAGCATCACCAGAGGGCTTCCTACAGCACTGGTTACTCGGGCTCCACTACCAGTTTCTGATGTAGTTTTCTGAATTTCCAACAAGTTCCCAGATGACACTCATGCAGCTAATCCAGGACCATACTTTGAGAATCACGGAAATTAAAGAATACTAATTAGACATCTGGCACGTGGCAGATGTCCACTATAGTGGCAAGGTCCACTCCACTCCCTGTCCCATTTAGCTAACCACAGCTCCCCGAGCTCACCTAGTTCCTAGACCAAGGAGGATGGGAAACAGAACACTGCGAGTCTCTTCACTCCTGCAGGGGGGAGCTGGCAGCGGCTCTCAGCACTCCCCCTAATACACCCCCACCCCACCCCCCACTCCCTGGGGCCCAGTGACCCAGGCCTGCTCTGGGGAATCCCATACTGCCATCCCCTACTCCCCCCCGGGAGGCCTTTCTCCAGGCTAGGCTCTCACCAATTTGGGGGCTGGCTCCGTGGGACAACTACTCAGCCTGCACGTGGCACCACCTAGGTCCTTGAGACACTCTCTCAGAATCAAGGGGTTATCACCAATGGTTTCTGGGTCCCCGGAGCCCATCTTCACTTGGCAGGCAGGCCTGCACCACATCTACTGCTCTACTTCCTCCTGCCCAAAGGAGCCTCCTGTTCCGGGTCTGATACCCGAGAACCGAGGCGGTGTGCGGGGGCACAGGTAGCTGAGGCTGCAGGCGCTGGGTGCACCTAGTTCTGGTCCTCTCTCCCCCACTCACTGTGTGTAATGCTGGGCTGGCTGTACTCAGTGGCATAGCTTGGAAAATGGGGATGACAAGGAAACCTTGTGAGCTATTCTGATCATCAAATGAGGGATCTGTGACAGGCACACAGAGGAGGGCCCCAACAGATGTCAGTTTATCTCTGTAGGTGAGTGGACATGCCTCTGCCTAAAGCTCCTCAGCCAAGCGAGGAACACCCCCGCCCGGGTCTCCTTTTTATTATGAGCAGTGTAAGCAGGAGGCCAACAACATGTCAAGTACCTCGGTGTCTTCTCCACGTACGTACCCCGTAGAGGCGCCGGGCCTGAGCCAGGGCATTGCCAAAGGCAAACAGGATCATCTTGGCCCGCAGCTGATCTGGTTGAAAGCGGTGTGGGCGTAAACTGGCTGTCTCCAGGAAATATAAGGTGTGGGGGTAGGGGTAAGGATAACCCTCCTGGAATCCTGCAAGATACAGAACCATGTGGAGGGGTGGAGAGGATGATCAGCCTGTCCCAAAGCCTTAGGAAAGTCACCTCACCTTAGCTCAGTGCCTATGGACTCAGTAAAGGCAGATGTTATCCCCACAGCCCGGGGAATGGCAAACTATGGCCTGCCAGCCAAATCTGGCCCCCTCCCGTTGGTGAAAACAAACTTTTACTGGGGCCATCGCCATGTCCACTCATTTACATGACGTCTATAGAGTTGCTGTCACAGAGACCATCTGTGGCCCGCAAAACCGAAACTATTTACTATTTAACGCTTCACTGAAAATGTCGCCAACCTGTGCCAGGTGATTCCTGCATGCCAGCTCTAACCCCACCCCTTTCTCCCTCATTCAGGCACACAGGTGCCAACGATATCAGTAGAAGAAAACCTGAAATCTATAATAATTATATTGTTAAGAGCAAATTGTTGACGAAGTTCCATACTTTCTTATTAGCAATAAATAACTTGCTTCCCACCTCACAAGTGAGCTGCAAACACTGGCCCTGAGAACCAAAGCTTAGCCCTTGTTTGTCCCAGCCACAACCTGCCAGACCATCATTCTCATCCCCTGCACCACTGGGAGTAAGCCCTGGGAAAGCTGGCAGCTTTCAGAAAGAGTAACCTGGCTTAGTGAAATCAGGTGAAAAGGAGGAAGAAAGAGGCCGGGAAGACACTGGCTATGAAAATCCCGGAGGTGGGTGCCTGGGTGGTCGGCTCAGGTCATGATCTCAGGGTTTGTAAGTTCAAGTCCTGCATCAGGTAAGCACAAGCCCTGCTTCGGGTGAGCCCTGCTTCTCTCTCAGCACCCCCTCTGCCCCTCGCTCACTTGCACCCTCTCTCAAAAAAAGGAAGGAAGGAAGGGAGGAAGGGAGGGAGGGAGGGAGGGAGGGAGGGAGGAAGGAAGGAAGGAAGGAAGGAAGGAAGGAAGGAAGGAAAGAAAAAGAAAATCCCAGAGGCAAGCGCGACTTCCCATGCGCACTTCCAGTGGGCCCTCCACGTACGCCCAGCCTGAGATGTGCACCAGGAATAGGGGCCAAGCACAGCCTGGTATAGAGGGGGAGCAGACGGAGAAAGTGACCATCTCCACACAGAGGGATATGTGAAGATACGGGGTAAGTCAGGGGCGGGGGGAGGACAGATGAAAGGCCCCGGACGACGATGGAAGGCCCACAGCATTTCTGGGAAGGAGTGATTCCAAAGAAGAACTGTGACAGATGAACTACTGAGGTGAAGGTAAAAAGAGATGGATGGTCACAAATCTTGAGGGGAGGACGTGCCGGAGCCTCTGGTGAGAAGGGCTCCATGAGTTACATGTGGCCAGAATAAAGGAGGGTCTGCAGGGTCGGGAGACAAAGGTGAGGTTGATGGCTGGAGAGGGGGCTGAGGCCGGGCCTGATGGCCCTCATGTGATGAGCTGAGGAGTTCCGACTTTATCCAATGGGCAGTGGAGAGGTGGGCATGGAGGGAAGGACAGAATTTGCTTCAGAAGGGTGTCCCTGGACCTGAAAACCAAAGGAACTGAAAGAAAGCAGCCTCAGTCAGACTGGCCAGCCAGGAACCTGTGACGAGAGGCTGCCTGAGAGACGGTGGGACTGACGGAGGCGGTCACTGTGGAGATGAGGAGAGGCCAGGAGGAAGCCTCTACAACGCACAGGGACGGACTGGATGGCGCAAACAGCGGGCCTGCCTGGCCTGACACCCTCATTTCTTTCTTGGCTGCCTGGGGAGATGGTGGTTCCTTGTTCGATGGAGCTTAGATGAATAGCCCATTTGAGGCCTATGGGATTCTTCAGCCCCAGCAGAATGCTGGCCAGAGTCTACAGGGTGCATAGAGAGAAGGGGGTCTCTCAAGAGACGTGTGAATAAAGGAAACACTTGCCACCTGGCCAAAAGGCCTCCAAGACACCCAGTCCAAATGACGCAACAGTTACCTCTCAGAGGTCAAGGCAAAATCGGGCTTTGAACTCAACCCCTTAAGCTCCCTGAGTCTCATTTCCTTGCCTACACAACAGGGACAACAGTACCTGCCCCAGGGGCTGCTACATGGCTCTTAGGAGAAAATGCACATAAGGCGCTGAGCGCATACTTGGTAAGCATTCAATATATCCTTTCCTTTCAGAAAAAGCAGGACCCACATCTCCATGCGACCTGGAAATGCAAAGGCTTTGATGTTTACCTGTGTTGTCTTTCACATCATAAACGTTGCATTCATGAAGATCAATAGTGGGTGATATGGGATAGAAAGTCTCAAGAACATGATTCTTAGTAGCTTCAACCTCCTCCCTGGAGGCGATGGCGGACAGCGGATCCTTGCTGTTCAGTCGGGCTCCACTAGAACCACGAACCTGAAGGAGAAAAGACTCTAAAAGGGGAGAAAGACAATTAGTCTACCCTGATCTAAAGCCTTACCTCGGTTCAGCCAAGCCTAGAACCTTCATCCCGCCATGCTCAAGTCTTACCAGTTTCCTAGCTGATCAGCCTAATCGCAGAAAACAAAACTTAGGTTAAGATGTTAACCCCGGGATTTTGAGAAGGGGACTGATCGATGCACTCTTCTTCCTGTGTTCCCTGGCCAATGAGCCTGAGGCCTGGCAGGCTCTGAGGGTTCAGGGCTGCCCCACACAGATCTTCCCAAGCACCTGCTCTGTGCTGAGGACACAGAAATAAGAGTTACCCTCTGCTCTCAAGCTCACCAGGTAAGGTGCATACAAAAGTATGAGCCATACTGAGAGACAGGAGAGGTAGGGAAAGCTGACCCCCTCTGGGCGGTCTGAGAATCCTTGTGAAAGTGGTGTGCCTTCAAACTAGCTTCTGAAGGACAGATAAGAGCAGAGTTTGTCAACTCTGGCACTATTCTCACTTTGGACCAGATAATTCTTTGGTGAGGGAAACTGTCCCATGCAGCATCCCTTTGCCCCCACCCCCTAGATGCCAGCAGAACTGCCCACTCTTCAAGTCATGACAATCAAAAATGTCTCCAGACCCTGCCAAATCTCCCTCAGAAGGCAACACTGCCCTTGGTTGGTTAACAGTTTGTCCAGGCAAAGAAAGGTAAGGCAAAACATTTCAGTTAAGGAAGAATGATCTGTGCAGGAGCACAGAGGCGTGCTCCCCGACGGCAGAGTTTAAGGAGACAAATCCAGGTGACTAGAGCATGCTGCATCATGGAGGGAGGGAGAAAGAAGGACTGAGATCGGAGGCTGAGGAGAAAGGCTATTAAACTCGGGAAAAGGGCCACTGTCCTCAACAACTGACAGTGAAAACCCTATGCCAGTCAGAAAGCCTCTCCTAGGTGGGATCAGCGTATCTGCTACACGGAGACAAAAGCTTATGAGGAAACAAACATGCATCAGACCAAGCAGCAAACCTGACACCGTGAGCGTGTGCAGATGCCCTTCACAGAGGTCCCCACGGGAGGCTGCGTCCCACTGGGCAAAGTGTGCCTGAAAGGCTCCCCGAGAATGGCCTCCTGAAGATTTTCCATGGAAGCAGATCTTCCTCTGAATGTACTTTGGGTTTTTAGAAATCATCAAATCATAATGTGATGATAACAGACCAGGGGTAATGGTCTGGCCAACAGCGCTGTCATATAATTAGCACAGGCTCACCCTCACGGGGTATGTGAAATAGGGATACTACATCTGTGGATGGATAAACTCTAACCCGCCTGTTAAAATACATCATACCCACACCTCAAGAATAGTCTTCTGAAGTATTTCCTGTTTCCTCACATATAATCTGCAAGGAAGATAAATATGCCTGGACCTCTCCTAACCCTGGGTTTCAGATTCTCCCCACAGACCACTCTAGTGTGGTTTCCAATTCAATTCCCTCCACATCCCTCCTCCAGTGACAGCTCCAAATGGGGCAGTTTAATTAGAGGTAATACTTGATGATGGGCCAACAAGTACTCCTCTATTAATGAGGATCACTAATTTCCTTCGTGGTGCCATTACCTCTGCAAAGCTGACTCCGTGCCAGGAAGCCCAGACTCAAAGAGGCAAGCTGGAGAAATCTGACCAAGCAGATGTTCTGAAAATCCCAAATCATTCCAGAGCTGGTTCCCCTGCTCCAGAATCCCACCGATCAGAACATCCCTGCCTCAAAGACCTCGGCACGGTAATCATTCACCCATCCCTTCAGCCAGCACTATCATGTGCCATGAACTGTAAAGACATTGTGGACAAAAATGAGTAAGGCATGCTCCCTGACATCAGAAGTTCAGTTTAGTGGGGCAGAGAAGATATCCGAGAATTCCCATAGAGTGTAATACACGCTCTGATAAAAACAGGCATGACAGGCAGAAGCAGCACAGCAGAGGCCGAGCTAACCTCTGCATTCACATAGGAAGGGTGCCGAGGCCTTGCAGACAAGCAGAATTTAGCCAAAGGAGGAAAGTAGGAAAGAACATTCCAGACAGAACGTACGGCGCAGTGCAAAAGGTGTCAACGTTTCATGCTGAAAAGCTTCAGGTGGCTGAAGTGAGAATTTGGCCCGGGGATTGGGGTGAAGGTAGGGGTAGCAGAAAGGAGAAAGACTAGAAAGACTAGGTGGTGGCCACGTCACAGCGTGTCTGGATCCGATGGCAAATGGTTTAAGCTCCTGGGAGACAGCAAAGGATCTGAAACAGGGGAGGGAAGTGTGCTTTAGAAAGATCACTGTGGCAGCTGCGTGGAAAATGGATTTGGAAAAGGAGAAAAGTATGAATGGGGTACAAAGGCTCTTGCAGTCCAGTATGAGCTTTGTGAAGGCAGAGACGGACTGTTCTTTATTACTTCTTATCTTCAACATTTATGCACTCACGGGCACTCAGCAGATACTGAGTAGATACGGTTGATCTACTTACGTCTTGGGAAGAAGTGATTAAAACTGAAAAGACTGGCCTCTGGCTAATGACGGGAGGAGCTGTCTGAGCCTACGAATGGGGCCATGAAGGACGGAAATAAACACAGGTACGGAGGAGGCAGTGGAGAGCTGGGAGTGGGGCTAAGAGTAGAAAGATAAAATACAGACCAAGATGACTAACCTCGATTCCAGGTGGTGGATAACGTGTAGTTTTTGGCACAGATCCGCCTGGCCAGAGAGGGGTGCTTGACAATCTGGGATTTACACAGCTGTATCAGACTGTCCACAATGATCGGGCTTGGAAGAAAGAAGAGACGTTTGGAGATGCAAAGGAAAAGGCTTACTCCCAAGAGCCGTCCACTGGAAATCTTATTGACTTGGGGAAAACCTACCAGTAGGTCTCTCTCTTGGGGGTGTCTTCTGTGGAGTGCCAGAGACGGGCGTGGGAGATCACGTTCAGGACACGTTCATCTTGGTTCTCTATGTGGTTCTTTGGATCATCAACAAGGCTAAGCACTTTCTTGGGAAGGCCTTCTATTAACTTGGCCTTGGTAAGCCAGAGGGCCTGCTTCACACCTTTGGGGTAATCAGTCAAAAATACACACACACACACACACACACACACACACACACACACACACACACACACCAAAAACAACAAAAAAGAGGACTCAGTAAGAATTGCTTCAGTCTGCCAGTAGCCTCTTGGGAAAACGACTGCCTTGAGAGACACAGGATTTGTACTGTGACATCTGAGGAGTCAGAACTAGAATAAGAGCCCAGGCCGCCAAATTTCAACTCAGCTTCAGGAATGACTGTCTACCCAAGGACGGTCAACAGTTGATTGAGGTAATGGATGTCTGCACAGGAGGAATTCAAACAGAAGCCAAGATGGCTGGGGTCGTAAGGCTGAATCTTGCAGGAAAGGGTTTGTCTGTCGCCTCAAGATTCAGACTCTAGACTCGAACTAGATCAATGGATGCCAACATTTCAAATCCTAGATCCTTTCTATTAACCCACATCAAAATCCCTGACTGAAAAAGCCCATGACAGCAGGCTGGTGACTGCTTTGGGTAGCAGGCTCCTCATCCCAGCTGGGAAAACAACACTGTTTCAGAGATAGATCTTCATTTAAAAAGCTGTGCCTAGGATTAAACGGAGCCTAGGGTACTTTGGGAGGGACACCTTCAGGCAGTTTCCTTTGTGCTAATAAATGAAATGCTATGAGAGCAATGGGTCTTTTCAATTTGAGGCTTGTATGACGTGAGAAATACAAATATTTAGAAATGTAACTTTTGGGGGCGCCTGGGTAGTTCAGTTGGTTAAGCATCAGACTTTAGCTCAGGCCATGAACTCATGGTTCGTGGGTTCAAGCCCCATGTCGAGCCCTGTGCTGACAGCTCAGAGCCTCAGAGCTTCAGATTCTGTGTCTCTGTCTCCCTCTCTCGTTGCCCCTCCCCGGCTGGCACTCTGTCTCTCAAATATAGATAAACATTAAAAAAATTTTTTTAAAAAAAGTAACTTCTGGATTTTGTGGTGCAGCAGAAAAAGCCCTGAGTGGGAGTCGGGTAACCTGAATTTTAGTTCTGACACTGCCACTGCTTCTTAAACTTGAAAAAAAAATTTTTTTTTTAATTTTTAATTTAAAAAATTGAGATTTTGGGGGTGCCTGGGTGGTTGTTGATTGAACATCCAACTCCTATCAGGTCATGATCTTGAGCCCCAGGATAAGCTCACTGCGCTCTCCAAAGAGCATGGAGCCTGCTTAAGATTCTCTCTCACTCTCCCTCTGTCCTTCCCCTGCTTGCTATCTCTTGCTCTCAAAAATATAAAAAAATAAAATTGATATGTTATGGTTCACTAAAATACGAATAATATGTGATAATTACAGATGCCATTTACTGACCATTACCATCTACCCTGTGCCCAGTACTTTATCTACAAGGCAGATAGGATTTTATGGAATGGAGGAGATCCATTATGGGATGGGTTTCATGAAACTCAAGAGTCTAAGGAATTTGCCTCGAGTCACACACCCTGTAAGTGACGGTGGGGAGGAGAACATGAGTCTCTCTACCCTAAAGCCTGGTAATGTTACCGGGGTCACTCAAGGGTGCCAAGTCCTGTGAGGTCTATAACACCCTCATAGGGCAATGGAGGTGTTTAGATGCTACAAAGTCAGTTTTCAGGAATGGGTGTGAGGGGCTTAAGAGACTGGCCAGTGCTTTAAGTTTGTTTTTCAAATCGAGAATTTATTCTCTGGCTTAGTCCGCAAATCCTGCCAGATCTCTTCCTTTCCTAATTGAAATACTCTTGGAAGTACTCTTTGGAAAATACTGCTCCCACTACACTTGACCATTTTGTGTTTTTAAAACCAGAATCCCCACAGTAATTTGGGGATGAAGAAAGAACAGGCAAGAATATAGAAGTGGGGGGAGGGGTGCACCTGGGTGGCTCAGTCAGTTAAGCATCCAACTCTTGATTTCAGCTCAGGTCGTGATCTCCCAGTTCGTGAATTCAAGCCCTGAGTCTGGCTTTGTGCGGACAGTGAGGAGCCAGCTTGGGACTCTCTCCCTTCCTCTCTCTCTCTCTGCTGCCTCCGCCCCCCAACTGTCCCCTGCTTGGGCATGCACTCTCTCTCAAAATAAACTTTGAAAAAAAAAAAAAAACACATAAAACAATATGGAAAGGGACTCTCAATAAAAAGCCCTTCCAGCCCCACGGACCCTGGGAAATAATTTCTGGCATAAAACGACAGACTGGGTTCAGCTCACTCATTTTGACTTGCTCTTAGTGAGAATGAGGCAGGGAGGCGGCGGAAATAGGTTAGATAGCTTTTAGGTCCAGACCTTTCCTTGAAAACATCTCAGCTCTGACCTTTGACAAAGGACACTGACCTAGGAAACCAGATAGGTAGCCCTGGCTTCAGTATGAACCCACAGGGCATCTCTGGGCAAATCACATCCCTCTGTCACATTCACCCATCCGGGGAAATGAGGCCATAGGCCAGGAGATTAAGCCCGCTTTCAGCTGTGTCTTTCCACTATAAACTCCCTCCACCTATTTCCTCAGGGCAGTTGCGTGTCCTGGGTGTTAAGAGCTGCAAGGGTCAATGTGGCCCAACCAGTCAAAACCACTAAGTCACAGAAAACAGAGGCTCTAGAAGGTTCTGCCACTTGCCCCACATCACACAGATTTAGACAGAGGCAGGGCTAGGCCAGAAGCCAAGTCTTTTCACCTCGCCACTCATCTCTAATACTCCCTCACACAATCACAGCACTTCACATCCCACTTAACCCTGAAACCCTCCGAAGACCTAATCGCCACCGGCCCCATTTCGCAAAGAAACCGAGACCCACAAAGTTTCAAGGTCTTGCCTAAGGCCACAGAGGGTCGGGGGCAGTGCTGGGCGGAGGAACAAGGTCCCCTCGTGCCAGTCCTAAGGCCTCACCCTCGAGGAGGCGGCAACGCTGGTGGAAGACGAAGCAGGCCTCATCCTTGTAGAGCGGCTGCTCGTGAATCGGCGTCGGGCGGCGGAACTTTGGGTGCGTCCAGCCAGGGTCCCAGGGCGGGAAGACCGGCCGCGCCAGTCCGGGCATGAAGTGCATCTTCCCCGCGTAGGTGATGGGCTCCAGTCCAGGGATCTCGTACACCCTGTCCAGGGGAGGAGGCTCGGGCTTCCGCGTGGAGCGCACACCCCACTCGTACGCCCCGCGAATCGGGGTGCCGCAGCCCCCAAGGCCGAGCGGCACAGGGCGAACCAGTGCACTCCTTGCGGTCCCCGACGCCAACGCCATCCCGACTTAGTCCCCTCAAGACTTCCACCTGGACGCCGCCATATTCCCGCGCGCAAGGTCTGCTGGAAGCGAAAAGGGCTGGATTCCAAGGCTCGTTTTATGATTGGCATCCACATTAACCAATCACATTCAAGACGTCCCTGCCTTGCCCCACCCCTCAGACCATTTTCATTTTCTTATAGGTGAGACCCGCTAGGCACTTCCCGCCTCCCCGGAGGGGGCGGAACCTGGAGTAACCTCTCTCGAGGAGAGGCGCAGGTGTGTAGGTGAGTGGTCTTGGTAGTAGAGGCTGGGATAGGACCATGGGTAAAACACCAGTACTTCAAACCTGATTTGAGGGCAACCTTAACCGCGTACGGGCAGCTGAGGCTTGGGCAGGGCACTTCCCTCTGAGCCCCAGTGTCCCTTACTGTAAAAATAGGGATCGAAATGCCTAAGTTAGCGCGCCCGCACAGCTCCCGTTCGTAGTGGGTGCACTGGAAGTTTCCTTGTCTCACCACCCACTACTCATTGCTGCTCCGTCTCCACCGGGCCACTCCCCGATCCTGAGAGTGGCCCTGTCCACCACACCAGCCCCGCATCCGACTGCACGCCACTTCTCCAGAGACAATGGGAGTTACTTTCCTCCCATTTCCTTGGGGTTTCCCGATCGACCTCCTAGAAGCTAACCCAGAGCTATGGAGACGTTCTTTACTTCTTGTACAGACATCAATTGCTTGCGATGTGTCAGGCACTGTGGTGAGCGCTGGGTTTGCGTTGGTGAATAAAACAGCTATGGAATGTAGAGCATATGGGCAGAAAGCTAGTAAATAAATAAGCAATTGTAACACGCACGTATATTTCCTGTTCTTTTCCCCAGTTATTTTTCTTTTTAGCGTTTAACACTAAATGTTGTGTTTTCCATTTTGGTCTTGTCTAATGACTGTCTCTTCCACAGAATGTAAACTCCGTGAGTGCAGGGTTTGGTTTCCTCACTGTTCTATCCCCTGCCCCTAGAACAGCCGTTAAATGAATCAGTACATAATGGAAACAAATAGGGTACATGATAGAAATGAGACGGGGAGGTTCAGGGTGGGCCTCTGAGAGGAAGTGACCTTTAAGGAAAACCCAAGGGGTAGGGAGAGTCCTCTCGCGCCAGAGGCAACAACGTGTGTCAAGTCCTGGCTTAAAAGTAATGCTTCTTAGACTGGAAAGTAGAAGCTAGGAGCTGGCAGGAAGCAGGTTTTTAAAGTTCATGATAGACTTGGCCAACATCTCTACCAATTTCCAAAATACCAAAGAAAGTAGAGTAATCAAGACACAGAGAAGTTAAGTTAAGGCAAATACAAATACTGATAGGAATAACCCTCATGCTATATTGCAGTTTAAAGGTAACAGAGCTTGTACTTATCTCACTTATCTTGTAAAACCTTTGGGAGTACAAAAAAAAAAAAAAAAAGCATAAAGAGGGCTCCAGATTTCATTTGCTCATAATACATTCCTGGTCCATAGCACACACAAAAAAAAAACGGATTGAATTGATGTAACACCATGCTAGGCTGCAAGCTTTATGTCTTTATGTAGAGAGCCCATGTACAATTTACATCTGTTGTATCCCAGCACCTAGCACTGTGCCTGGCTCCCAGACCTTATTTATAAGCTGAACGAGCATTCCCCATTCACTGGAGCCTTCCATGTGCCAGGCTTGTGCTTGTAGAATATAGAAAGAATGAGACACCATCCTTGCCCTCAAGGGGGTTGCAGCCTGCTCAACCCTCCTGAAATCATAGCGCTCATGAACAGCAGGACCAAGTTTTCTGAAACCAAACCCTTTCTTGTATAAGAGAGAGATGTATTGTGCACAGAGGGACTGCCCTTCTAAAACCAAGTGGTAAGAGAGTTTGGACAAGCTCTGATCAGAAGAAGCGTGGGGCACCAGGCAAGAAGATTGGATTCAAGGCAGTAGGCAATGGGGAGCTGTTAAAGCTTGCTAAGTGGGATACTGGTGTGATTGGAGCTAGTGGCAGGTGTGAGGATGGGTGGTGTAGGCAGAGACTGGAAACATCCCTCGGGACCATGGGAAGCTCCTGTGTAAATGGACACAGGAAGCAGGAAAAATTGAAAAGGTCTTAAAGGGGAGGAATCGTGGGAGCTGATTGGTAACCAAGAAACAGGACATCCCTGTCTTTTAGGAGCTATGTGACCTTGGGGTAAGTTATTAAACACCTATAAAATGACATCCCTAGTACTAGCCTCATTATAAAGATTCAGTAAAATGTAGCAATTTGGTGGGTGACTTGCCTGAGTGAAAGAAACCGAGTGAAGACACAGAATATGTTGGTATAATTCCATTTATATAAAGGTAAAAACCAGGCAAATCTGAACTATAGTGGTTAAATTTGCACACAAATGTGGCCAAACTAAGGAAAAGCAAGGGAATGATTATACCAAAAGTCAGGATGATGCTTATCTTGTGGGGGATGGGAGGGGATCAGGAAGGGACCCGTATGATTGGCTCTGGGTTACTAGCAAGGTTCTTTGTACTTGAATATGTTGTAGTTACAAAGGGGTTCTTTTCTAAACATTTTAATTTCCTTTTTAATAATTTTATAATCACTAAGATGTACATAAATACTGTGTTGTATCATTTACTTGTTTATTTTAATGTTTGTTTATTTTTGAGAGAGAGAAAGACAGAGTGTGAGCAGGGGAGGGGCAGAGAGAGAGGGAGACATAGAATTCAAAGCAGGCTCCAGGCTCAGAGCTGTCAGCACAGAGCCTGGCACAGGGCTTGAACCCACAAACCATGAGATCATGACCTGAGCCCAAGTTGGAAGCTTAACCGATTGAGTCACCCAGGCGCCCTATCTCTTAAAATATTTTTTTAAATTCAAAGAGATTTTCTATGTAAAGTGCTTAAACCAGCACTCAAAGCACAGGAAGAGTCAGGAAAGTCTGGTTGGCAGCTCTGATTGTTGTGTCCTGTCTGTCCCCCCTTCCAGGCAGCAGATCTCAGGGTTGATGCATTCCTGTCCCCATGCTCATGCGGAGTTTGTCACTTGCAGGCCTCGGGGAGTGTAGGAGGAATAAAAGTGACTTGAGTATAACCCATATGTTTTCCCTCTCTCAGGCTGACCAAGGAGCAGGGCCTGGGCCTGTGGCCTCACAGAGGCAGACCTGCTCTGGGAAGAGCACCCAGCTGTCCCTCCCAGGCCGCCCAGGCCCCGTGGAGGATGGATGAGAGGGAGGAGGGTGACGATGAGGAAGCCTGGCTGCAGCTCCGGCCCGTGGAGCCCTTGCCCTCCCAGTGCTGTGGCAGTGGCTGCTCTCCCTGTGTGTTTGATCTCTATCACCGCGAACTGTCCAGGTGGGAGGCAGCTCGAGCCAGCAACGACAGGAGCCTGCTGAGTGGGGAGGAGCCACAGGTGAGGGAGGACTGCTCCTCCGATAAGAGGGCCCCGAGTTGCAGCATCCGCCTGGCGTCTGCCCTGTGCAGGGCACCTGTGTGGAGACGCTTTCCCTGACTGCACAGCAGAGAGAAAAGAGTGTGCTCATGGAAGCAGACAGATCCAAGTTTAAAGCCTGACTCTGAGCTGGGGCATGGGGAAGTCCCGGGAGTGAATGGGGTTTGGGCATTTTACAGGAGAGAGTTCTGTGAGTCATGACATTCATAGAAGGCTTCCGAGAGGAGGTGCAGGTAGATGGAGTGTTAAAGGCAGAGGACTGAGACTTAGACGACATGAATTTGAATTCCTGCTCTGGGTATGACCTTGGACAAGTAAGCCCACTACCACTCAGACCTCAGTTTCCCCACATGGGTAATAATGATATTGGATTGAATCATCTTAAGATCCCATCAGTTTCTAAATTCTACAAACCTGAATTTTAGCAGATTTGAAGGATGAGTAGGTATTTCATACACTGGAGATGAATGCTCTGGATAAAGGGCACAGCTTGAGTAAATAAAGACTCCCAGATAGGAAGCAGCAGGGTATTCTTGGGAGAACAGACAAAAGTTTGGCATTTAATGCCAGAGAGAGAAAATGAGGCTTGATGTTCATCCACAGGGCCCTGGAGTGCCCAGCTGAAGAGGCTGCACTTTATATCCTGGGGCTGAAGGAGCCATGGAAGGCTTCAGAGCAGGGTGAGCTCAGTGTGAAATGTTTGGGCCTTCTCAGATCAGAGCATGAAAGGGCAGTGAGGTGGGACTCCTCTCCACTGTACAGAAAACTTACCGGCAGAAATAGCCTGCCCTTGTGGAAAATGAGAAGGGTGCTTGTGGATGCTTGTGTGTCTGTTGAATCCCAGGTCCTAGCTGTTGGGCATTTTCCTGTTGCAGAGCTGCCCGTCCAAGCTGAGCCCAGAGACCTTCCTGGCCTTCCGCATCAGTGCCGTGGACAGACTCACCAAGGACACTTACCGTGTTCGGTTTGCACTGCCCAGGAACAGCCAGCTTGGCCTGAGGCCCGGACAGCACCTCATCCTACGGTCCGCTCAAATGGTGGCAGGGCCAAAGCTCTGCAGCCCCACTTTGCCGTTTGCTAGCTGTGCGGCCTAGAGCAACTCGCTTAACCTCCCTCAAGCCTCCATTTATCACTTTTTAAATAAGCATCATGGTGCCTTACTCCAAGGGTTCTGGGATTGTGTTTTCATAGTAACTGGTAGCAGCAGCAGCAGCAAACCCTTTCATAGCATTTCCTCTCCAAGGTGCAGTTCTATGCGCTCATACCTGGGAACTCGTTTCATCCTCACCAAACCCTGTGCGGTAGCTACCATCGTCATGCTCAGGAGGAAACTGAAGTCAGAGAGGTTCAGTAACTTGCCCAAGGTCACACAGTTAGGAAAGTTGGAGCCAGGATTTGAAGGCAAGGAGTCTGGCTCTAGAGCCTGTGGTATTAACCTAATGTTAGTGCCAGTTGATAGAAAGGACACTTGTCCTTGAGAATAAGGGACTTGCCCAGGGTCACACAGCTAATAAATCCTTCAGCCATGATTCAAATCCAGACAGCCTGGCTCCCTAGCTGCACTCTACTACTCTTCTGCCTACTTCTACCCTCTCTGCCCATCTTGATCCCCACCCCATGCACCACCCCACGCCCACCCCCACCCCACCCGACCTGCCCAGAGACAAGGCCCTTTAGGACCTCCAGCATGAGGCATCTGCTAGACAGTTGACTATATGGGTCTGAGAGATCTGAGCTATAGATGTGGGTGTGGAACTCATTGGCCTGCACCTGGGTGACATTTGGGAGTGTGTGTGGCGTGGAAAGAGGTAAGGACAGAGGCCTGCACCCTGGCTCCTGTGGTATTGGCAGGAGGGGGAGGAGCCAGCAAAGCAGACAGAAGGTACAGCCAGGGGACAAGGAGGGCATATCCTACTGCTGGGCACACTCCAGCCACTTGCCTCATGCCGACCCCTGGTGTTTGTGTCCAGTGTATCTGGCCTGTGGACTGGCTGCTGTCGTTACAGCTCACTGCCCCAGTGGCTCTGGGACAGATCGCAGCTGCATGCAGCCCTCCGTCCGTAAATAGGGATGCCCAGAAGTCTCTGCCCCTAGCTTGGCCCCTCTCCTCCACTCTCTCTCCAGTGACATTCCTCAGATACCTTTGGGGCTCCAAGGAAGCTCCCTGAAGCTCCAGCTTCCTTCCCTGCCAAGTTCTCCCCACTCCTCCATTGCACTTGTGCCTTGCTCCAGCCTCATGATCCACTCCCCACTTCCTGACTTGCTCTGCATTTCCTACCTTTGAGCTTTTGCCCCAGGCTGTTCTTTCTGCCTGGAATTACTTTCTTTCTATTCCGACTTTCACCTTTCAGTGGCCTGCTTATCAAAAGCTCCAGGAGGCCTTCTGAGTTCCCCGGATGAGAGTGGTCCCTTCCTCTGTAGCACGGAGTGTTTACCTCTGTAGTAGCACACGTCACAGTACTCTGCATCCATGCCTCGCCATGTTCTGTTCCTTATTTCCTTGTTTGTTCCTGAAGCATTTATTGAATATTTCTGTCTGGCTTCCTGCTTTTGATGCGTTAGGATGGGGCCTTTTTAATCTGTGCATACCTCTGAGAAGAGAGTTCTGCACACAGTAGGACTCAAAAGAGGAGTGCTTGAGTCCTTCTGGGAAGCTCTGGGGTGTCATGTGAGGAACCCGACTCTGGAGTCAGGCAGAGCTAAGGATGAATTCTAGCTGTGTGACCTCAGGCAAGTGACATCCTTAGCCTCGGTTTCCTCATGTAGGTTATTGTTTGTTATATGAGATAATGCATACTGTATGCTTGGTGCATCGCAGGCATTTAATACAATATGGCTGCTATTATTTTTTTTATTAAAATTTCTTAGTGTTTCATGTATTTTTGAGAGAGAGAAAGAGACAGGGTATGAGCAAGGGAGGGGCAGAGAGAAAGGAAGACACAGAATCTGAAGCAGGCTCCAGGCTCTGAGCTGTCAGCACAGAGCCTGACAAGGAGCTTGAACTCATGAACCACGAGATCATGACCTGAGCTGAAGTCGGATGCTTAGCTGACTGAGCCACACATGTGCCCGTGGCCGCTATTATCATTACTCTTGATTATCATCCTGGCCGCCTTGTTGATAACATCATAGAGAGGATTCATGCATAAGGTCAGGCTTTGGACTAGGGCACTTTCGAGCATCCTTCTAATTCTGATGCTCCTGGTACATGGTAGTAAGTGTTCTGTGTTAGTCTTTATCTTTCACATTCTATGGTCAAGAAGAGGTCAGAAAGGGGCACCTGGGTGGCTCAGTAGGTTAAGCATCCAACTCTTAATTTTGGTTCAGGTCATGATCTCATGGTTTGTGGCCTCAAGCCCCATGTGAGGCTCTGCGCTGACAGTGTGGAGCCTGTTTGGCATTCTCTGTCTCCCTCTCTCTCTCTTTGACCCTCCCCCACTTTCTTTCTGTCTCAAAAATAAATAAATAAAAAAACATTAAGTAGATAAATTAAAAAAAAAAAAGAGGTCAGGATAAAGCACAGTGAGGTCCTCAAATCAACTCCCATCCTCAGTGGACTATTTAAAGATTTTCCCATCTGGGGGCGCCTGGGTGGCTCAGTCGGTTAAGTCTCTGACTTCGGCTCAGGTCATGATCTCAACAGTCCATGGATTCAAGTCCTGCATCGGGCTCTGTGCTGACAGCTCAGAGCCTGGAGCCGGCTTCAGATTCTGCATCTCCTCTCTCTGCCTCTCCTCCACTTGCACTCTATGTCTCTCTCTCAAAAGTAAATAAACATTTGAAAATTTTTTAAAAATTAAAAAAAAATTAAAAAAGATTTTCCCATCTGTAATCCTGGCAGAACCACACAACAGGGACACAAATAGTTGTTCCCACCTTACAGAAGGGGCAGCTAAGGCACCAGGGACTTTCCTGGATCTCACAGCCAGCATATGACAGTGGGGGAGCCTTGCGTACCTTTTTCCCGCTCCATGTTCAGTGAGGACCACTGTAGAGGACTGGGCCCCAGCTTTCACCAGCTGGGCACAGAGTAGTCACCTATAAGAGTTTGTTGAATGACTGGCTGACTGCCTGACCATATACTTCTCTTTCTCAGAGGGAAAGTGGATGACTTAGAAATTCAGAGAGCCTATACGCCCATCAGTCCTGCCAACGCAGAAGGATACTTCGAAGTTTTAATCAAGGTGAGCTGACCCACGCAGATGTTCTTAAGATGGTATGGACTGGACCTCCATTTGGCAGTGTGGTTGGGGTGCGGCAGTTCCCACCCATGTGGGAAGAGCCAGTGTTCACATGGGAGGAGGCTGGCTTGAGGAAAGGGCAGGGACAGTGAAGGAAGCCTTCTCCTCACTCCTTTTCTGGGGAAGAGGGGCTGCTGGCCCACCAACAGAGACAGATTTTATGAAAAGGAGGCTCAGACTGAGAAAGGGAACACTGTTCCTTCTCACCTGCTCACCTGATCACCGAGAATGAGCACTGAGCCCAGTGCAAGGGGGAACCAAGCCGCCTGGTACTGACTGTGTGCTGGTTGCTGGGATCCAAAGATGAGTCAGATACAATGCCGACCCTTGGACAAGGGGCCAGACCAGGACGCTGTGATGTGATAGATGGCCCCAATCTGATTCGGGGCAGCTGGGGGCACAGGGAGAGGAGCTGGGCTTCCCAGCAGAAGCTGTGAATTTGAGCTGTACGTTGAGGTTAAGGCGTGGAGGACTCAGAGGGACATGTGGAAAGGCAGTTCAGTGCTGGCAACAGCCCATGCAATGGCAAAGGAGGCACGGTTTGGGGAACTGTTAGTCACTTGTCCTGGAGCAGAAGGAGGCAAGCAGGAGAAGGTGGGACATGCAGCACCTTGTGAGCCGAACCAACCTGAGACCACCTCTCAGGCAGGCAGACAGGGGCTGGGGCATCTGAGTTGGGCCTTGAAGACGGAGTACATATTGGCAGTGGTAGGGAGTGGCATTCCAGGCTCAGGGGACGGCTAACCAAAGGCAGGGAGGTGTGAAATGGAGTGTGGTCTTGTGGGAACTGTACCCAGTCTGACTGGCAGAAGGAGGGGTGCTCCTGGGGCAGCTGAGGTGGGCGGGGCACCTGGCAGAGATGAGCTGAACAAAATGGGCCGGTTACAAATCCCTCCCTTCCCTGCAAGACCCAAGTCCTGGGCACCAGATGTATATAAGAGGGCCTGAGGGTCCAATTATGTGGAAAAATAATTAGATTGAACTACGTGAAATTGAAATTGCTGATACTCTAACATTTTTGACTTACAGAAGTCGTAGTTTCGTACAAGTCCGCCTGATAGTCTACACTGTCATTTCCCAAACAGAATCCTAGGCAACACTGATATTTAAGAATCGCTCTCACATCCTTTATTCCCCTGGTAGAGTGGGAATTATCATTCCCCTTTCATTGACAAGTACACCGTGACCCCAGCAGGACCCAGGCCTCCACAGGTAGTAAGCAGCGTGGCTGGCAGTGAGCCTCCTGCCTCCAGGACCCCAGCACTGCTTTGGCTCCTGTCTTGCCTGACTTCAGTCAAAGCCCGAGTGTTTATTCCCTCACACATAAGCTTGGATGAGATCCCTTCTCCACACAACTGTTTGTCTGGGAGATTCCACAAATCCTCTCCAAATGGCCTGCTTCCCCAGGCTGCTTGTCTGGGTGTGTTTCTGTTGAAAGGATAAGCCTGGAGACCATTCTTCAGGGCAGCTGGGTCTGTCCCAGCTGCAGGCTGATTTTCTCCTTCGTTTACCGGAAAGCCTCTCTTTAGAGAGATGCTTAATTATCCCTAAGCCACTGGCTGGGAAGAGCTGGAAATGGCTTTGCAAATTGGGAAGGCGGTTGGGTTTTTTAGGTTTACCTTCCATGCGGATGGGAAGGAGGAGCTCCCATTTCTCAGGCACCTTCTGGGCACCAGGCACTGCGTCTAGCTCTTTATATTCATCATCCCCTTTTGACCTCATAACCATCCTGCAGATCGGGTCTTATTTATCCCACTTTACAGAAAAAGAAACTGATGCCCAGACTGATGATATCACAGTCGCAAGGCCCCTTGGGTAATAGGATCCCAAGGGGAAGAACAGACGTTCGGGTGTCAGTTCTGTTTAACAAGTACATCCTGAGCAGGCTTTGTGCGAGTGCTGGAGACACAGAAGAATCCTTCGTTTCTCCTTGAGTGCTGTCTGCGCTGTAGGGCCGAGAAGCCCCAGCCTGGGCTGCGCCTCCCCCGAGACCGGGGCCAGACAGCAGATGTGCTCCAAGATGGGCCTTCATCTGGCTAGGAGAACTGTAGCCTCCCTCCCAGACCTCTTGCAGGAGAGCTGACGGCTGTGCTTGCTTTATGCGTATGGTGCCCAAGGAAGTCGGGGATGCTCCCACAGGTAGCTGTGGGCTCTTAAAAGCATGTCTGGTGACCCAAATTCCATCTCCTTCAGGCTTGGGTATAATCTCATTCCAGACACCCTTCCAGTCCTGCCTACCAGCACTTTCCCCTCCTCCTCACACTTGTGTCTTGAGCTCTCCTTCCCTTGACCACACCACACCTGATGCCCAGAATCTTCTCCGCCTTCCTGCTTCTATCCCCAAGGAATGCAGTCTTGCCTAGCCTGCATGGTTTAGCTCAAATGCCTCCTCCTCCAGGAAGTCATCCCTGATCCTATTGCATTGGAAGTGACGGCACCTCCTCAGGGCTCTCTCAGCACTCTGTCCTTTTTGTGGAGTTTTAGGTAGTCTCTGTCTTGTGCATGTGTGAGACTTTAGTCCCTCCGAGTTTGTGGGGCCTGAATTGGATTGAATTGGATTGACTGATTGATTCATTCGAGATATTCATTCAGTCTTTCCAATGGTTCAGACTCTGGCTGCCTTCATGGAGCTGAAGGTCTAGCTGCCTTCCCTGCAGCCGCAGCATGGTGCCAGGCCCAGAGTGGGCAGCCCCCCAGGAAATGTGGGGTCCCTCCCGCATGCAGGAATCCCATCTACAACCTCCACTTTTTCATCCAGCCAGGACGCGGTGACAGGCAACGCAGAGGTTGCAAAATGAGCGGCCTCCAAACTGGTACATTGTTAAATTTGGTTTGGGCTTGCGCAGCGTTTGAAAAATTAGAATTGATGTCTGACATTTCAAAACTGGGTGGTTTTACATAAAAATTTGTATCTCCCGCCCCTCTTGGAAAATCAGAAGATATGACATCATCAACCTTACAAACTGTACCCTGGAATCTGCCCAGCGTCCTCCTCCTTTAGAAGGAGTGTTCATTCGCTCCCCAGTTTACCACAGTCTCCACCACCCTTTGTTGTCTCCCTGTACTGAGTGCCAGTTGCCACTAATCATCTCAGACCTCGTTCTTTACTTGGTGATGCTGTGTGCAGGGTCCCTGTCGTCGTGTGGGTTTGAGACCTCAGGAGGTCAGGCTGTCGGTCCTGTGTTTCTTGTCCCAGCCTCACCGTTTCCCTTCTGGATAAGCTTCTGGGCCTCATCTGAAAATAGGGAATGACAGTACCAACCCTGGGGTGCTGGGAGGGTTACATGAGATAACACACGTACAGCACTCGGCCTGTGGGAAGGGCCGCACGGTCGAGGCTGCTGTGGTTTGTATTGGGAGCATGTGACTGCCCCAGTGAGGCCTCCCTGTGTTTGCTCCCAGTGCTACGAGACTGGGCTGATGTCCCGGTACGTCAAGTCCTGGAGCGCAGGAGACACCGCTTTCTGGCGAGGACCATTTGGAGACTTCTTCTATAAACCGAACCAGGTTGGTGCCAGTACACCGAGTCCTCAGGAGACCCCTCCTGGCTCAGCCCTAGGGACCACGGTGTTCACATTTCAGGCCGTAGAATTGCATTGTGCCATCCTTCCTGAGCCCAGTCTCAACTCCAGGAGCATCCTTGGGGTTGGACATGGGAGGAGGTGGACTAGGCACTAAGAAATAAAATTGCCTGCATATGCTCTAGAACTGCCCGTGGCTGCCCATTGCTTAGAAAATCCACACTCACATACTTGTACTCAGGATTCCTGTACCTTCAGGCCCTCAGGTATCTTTGAACTCTCACATTCCAGCTACAAAACTATGAGGACTGCTCCCTTTACACCCCATGGCTCTCCACTTGGTAGCCCGCTGCTTCCCAGCCTGAAGGCTCTTCCCCTCATCTTCCTGACATATTTATATCCTTTCCCGATATGCCCAGGATGAATTAGTAATTTCTCATCAGTTAGTGCATATCCGGAAAGTGGCTTGGCAGCATGTACTGTGTCTTAAGTATCTTCAAATCCTTTGACCCAGTAATTCCACTTCTGGAAGTCTATCCAATGAAAAGAATCCAAATGCCGTCTGCTGTGCACAGGTACACTGAAGCTTTGTTCGTCATAGCAGAATATTGGAGAAAACGGAATATCCAACATCAGGGCAACTGTTAGGTACACTGGGTTACGGGAACTTGATAAACTATTATCCTGGATTTTTTTTTAATGTTTTATTTATTTCTGAGAGAGAGAGAGAAAGAGAGAGAGACAGCGTGAACAGGGGAGGATCAGAGAGAGAGGGAGACACAGAATCTGAAACAGACTCCAGGCTCTGAGCTGGCTGTCAGCACAGAGCCCGACGCGGGCTCGAACCCACGAACCATGAGATCATGACCTGAGCCAAAGTCGGACACTTAACCGACTGAGCCACCCAGGTGCTCCTATCCTGGACTTATGTTTGTAAGTGATGATATATGCTTATGTTCAAATATCAGGTGACAGACGCTGTGTACAAAACCTAATATACAACAGGTTGGGCAAATAAATTTAAATGCACAGAAAAACACATAAAAAGAAAAGAAAATGCAATGAAATGTTTGTGGCTCTGGGCGGTAGAATTATGGGTGATTTTTGTTTTCTTCATTATACCTTCCGAGTTATCCACCATGAGCACCTATTACCTTTATGATTAGGAAACAAAGCAAAACAAAAACAAGTGAAAAAAATGAATCCTTTCTTTCTCTCCATTATTTTTGTTTAATATAAAAACAGTTTCTATTGTTTTTTTTTTATTGGAACTATGGTCCTTGTACATTACCAGAAGCAAAACCAACCACACAACCATTTAGCAAGGCAAAAAGAAGAAAATAGAGAACCCTTGTAGGCCATGTACCCTAACACACCAGCATTAGTACCTTGGCATATGACCTTCCAAGTCCTCTTCCACACACAGCTGTGTGTACAGGGGCATGCACACACGTCCTTATGTATAATCATACCGTGAAACACATGTGTGGCACTGTGTGTGTGCCAGGCTCTGATGTTAGCACTTGCTGCGCTAAAATTTTATTTTATCCTCACAATAGCTCTTAGGTACTGCTACCCCCATTTTACAGCTGTGTGGTGTGTATGTTGTAATGCTGTTACGCAGCGGGCTTCTGGTACAAACCATGCTCAGCCTTGCATTTTAGCTGAGGGTGTCTCTGTGTCCCCCAAATCTCTTGAGAGCAGAGACCAGGATTGTCCCTGTTTCCTCCTGACCTAGAGAGGACACCTGATGAACATTGTCTTTTTTTTTTTTTTTTAAATATTTTTATTTATTTCTAGGAGAGAGAGAGAGAGACAGCGTGAGCAGGGGAGGGTCAGAGAGAGAGGGAGACATAGACTCCGAAATAGGCTCCAGGCTGTGAGCTGGCAGTCAGCACAGAGCCTGACGCGGGGCTCAAACTCACGAACCGCGAGATCATGACCCAAGCGAAAGTCGGTTGCTTAACCGACTAAGCCACCCAGGCGCCCCACATTGTCTTTTTTTTTAGGTTTATTTGGGAGCACCTAGGTGGCTCAGTTGGTTAAGCATCTGACTTCAGCTCAGGTCATGATCTCACGGTTCATGGCTTCGTGCCCTGCATCGGGCTCCATGCTGACAGTGTGGAGCCTGCCTGGGATCTCCATCTCTCTCCCTCTGTGCATGCACAAATGGGGAAGGGGTCGAGAGGGAGGGAGAAAGAGAGAGAATCCCAGGCAGGCTCCATACTGTCAGCAGAGTCCAATGCAGTGCTTGAACCCACAAACTGTGAGATCATGACCTGAGCAGAAATCAAGAGTCGGACACTTCACCAGTTGAGCCACCCAGATGCCCTATGATAAACACTGTCTTGCCCACCGTTTCTGGGTGCAGGCTCTCAGGCACCCCTGCAGAGTCCCCGCGCTTCCTGTCCAGAGAGGCTGTAGGACCAGGCGGTGAGGAAGAAGAGCTGTCATCTCACACATAAGCATTGCGCCGATGAAATGGGCTGAGGCTTGGTTCTGCTCCCACGGGGACGTGGGACTGCTTTGTCCCTTCTCCTGGCCCTGCCATGCTGCTCTGTAAGAGTCTTCATGTAGACGGCAACCACAGCAGCCATGACACTGGCATGTGACATCTGCCTGTGTGTTCCTTGCAGACATTTGCAGGTCCCCGCGCAGGGCCACAGGTGGGTCCCACAAGGTCCCGTCCCCAGGAGCTCACAGTGTGATGGGGGGCAGACACACACAAATGACAATACGGTGTGACCAGTGTTGTGAGGAGGGTGCACAGAGGGCTGCGGGAATGCAGAGGACCCCTCATACTCTACTGGCTTTCTGGAAGAGACCCTGAGTAGTGATGGGAGAAAGAGGGGGAGCACGGCAGGCCCAAGACCGGGGGGATTGGACAGGGTGTGGCAGCCAGCAGCAGGGCTCAGTGAGGGGAGGGATGGAACTGTGTTGAGTGCCAGGGTCCACACCAGGCACTTGATGGCTCTTGTTTAACTCTCACAACCACTTTGGGATCCAGGCTACTGAGGGGAGGTGCTGTTATATATATATATATGTATATATATAATTTTTTTTTTTTTTTTTTTTACCAGTGAAGAAACTAAGGCCCAGAGAAGTGAAAGCATTTGATCAGATGCTATGGCTGGGAATTTATACCCAGGTCTGCAGGACTGATAGTCTAGGAAGTGTGATAATGCATGGGCTCTCGATAAAGCTGGTGAAAACTTGGACTGCAGTCTCAGAGGCCTGATCTCTAGAATGAAGGAAATGAACACCTTGCTGCATAGGTCAGACACTAACCTTTAAAGCACTGACCTTAAAGAAGATGACCCTTACTTCAGAGCTCTAGAGCCAGGAGATGGGTTCAGTGATGGGTTGATGGAACTGAGGCCTCTTGGGGAAGAAGCTCACTTACAGTGCGCGGCTCTTCTGTGCCACTGCTATGCTGGGTGCTTATATATAGTGAGTATCACAGTCTGGAAAAGAGCAGCCTCAGACATCCATGCCAGGGCCCTCAGATCTCTACAGGGCTGCCCTGGGGCAGAGAAGGTGGCCCAGGGAGCAGAGCTGGGATAGGGGTGGTGGGCAAGGCTTTGGTGGGAGCAGGTTTCCATTAAGGGTGAGGCAGAAAGACCTTCCTGACAAGGGGAGTCAGCCTGTAATAGAGCTGACTGCCTTGGGAGGTTGTGAGCTACCTGTCAAGAGAAGTGTGCAAACAAAGTCCTGTGGAGTTGGCTTAGGAAAGCAACTGAGCCACTGAGAGGATGGGCTACCCCATTTTATGCTCCACTCCAGCCTCCAGATTGCATGATTTCTCTTCCACAGACCTCACAAGCAAGGATGGCTTCCTGGAGGATGCGGAGCAGGGAGCTCAGATGGGTGTTGTGCGGCTGCTGCAAGCCCAAGAAAAGTCCCTAGAGGGGGTGGGTGGGCTGAGGTCTGTCATATACCCATTCTGTCCCCCAGTACGGTGAGCTCCTCATGCTGGCTTCAGGCACTGGCCTGGCCCCCATGGTGCCTGTCCTGCAGAGCATAACTGACAACGCAGAGGATGAGACCTTCGTCACCCTGGTTGGCTGCTTCAAGACTTTCGAGGGCATCTACCTGAAAACCTTCCTCCAGGAGCAGGCCCGTTTCTGGAATGTCCGTACCTTCTTTGTACTCAGCCAGGTGAGCCCAGCATGGTGACTTCCTTCCCTGATAGACCCTGTGGTGTCCCCCTGTAGCTGTCCTGAGGATCCCCTGGGGCCTCCCAGCCCCTTGCCACCAGTGGGAACCCCTACCTTCCTGGTACGGAAGGTCATGTTTGTTGAGTAGATGAGGAAATCGATGCTCAGAGGGGTGAAGGTGCCAGCCCGTCCATGCTGCTGGATAGGGCGAAGTCAGGGCTGAGCTCCAGCCCTCCCCACCGTGCTTTGCCGCCTGCCATCTGCCCTCTGGCATCACCAGGCATATGTGCTGGGGCCTGGCTGTGGAGTCAGTGGGCTAGGCCCCAGATGTCCCCTAGGCTGTGATAAGCTCCTTCAGGTGGGGCTGCGTGTCTGGATCGCCATGCCCTCCTTGGTGCCTGGCAGAGTACCAGGCACGGAGGAGGCACGCGCTCTATGAATGATGGGCAGAGTAAGCTGGGTCTGGGTTCTCCGCATTTCCTGGGGCCCCCACTGCACCACTTTGCCCCTGCATGGTGGGGAAAGCGGCTTCCAAACTCTGCAAGCTGCAGATACTTGAACTGGAAGCAACTCCACCTCCTGACCTCTTCTTCCCTGATTCCTTCTCCCCTCCATGGCCACCAGGCCCAGGCCCTGCCCTCTGGCCCATCGTGGGAGGGGGCCATCTTATTCCTTATTCCGAGCCAGGCCCTGAGTAGTCTTCAGTCATCTGCCTTCCCCTGGGTCTGTAGCTGTATTTCTCTTTCTCGCACCCCAGGGTTGGGGTTCCCTGCTGGGGCCTCCCCTTTGTTCTGTGTTGCTCAAGGTCAGCCTCACTGCCCAGTAGTTCAGAGCACCCTTCCCATCAGCTTCCTACTTGAGGCAGTCTTGGAACGTTCCTGAAGACCAGCCCAATCTTTGACATCATGACTGGGCGGCGGGGGGCGGGGAGGGAAATTGGGTTTCCCTTCCTGGTACCAGGGGTCCCAGGCTCCCCAGTGGCCAGGTCTGTGGGCCTATCCATGGGCAGAATGCTCAGTGGCATGATCATCAAGAGGGCAGTACTTGGTGAACGTTAGCAGCTGCAGGAGGTGAAAGCAGGAGAATGAAGCTGGTGTGCAGCCCTGCTCAAGTGCCAGGTCAAGGAAGTGAGGAGGAGCGGCAGAAAGGCAGGCTCCTGGCAGTCACCGGCCATTGGCCAGCCTTCCTTTCCCACCCCCCACCCCCGCCAACCACAGAATTTAGAAATGAAGACAGCCTGCCCCTGCCCTCCAGGTGCTCACCTGTATATGGGACAACAGCCACAGGGAAAGCTTCACCGAGTGCTTTCTCTGTGCCTGACATGCTGCTAGGCTCTCTATGCATGTAACACCACTGAACCCCACCATAATCTTGGGAGGCTCACACTGCCCTTGTGCGCGTTTTATAGATGTGGAAACTAAGGCACAGAGAGATTAAGAACCTTGACGAAAGTAACACAGCGAGTCGGTGGAGAGTTAGGCGTGAACTCAAGTGTTCCTGCTCCAGAGGCCCTGCGTTTACTGCTTGTTAGCATAACACCTCACCGGGATAGGTGCCATGGAGGGTGTTGAGGATGCTGGCAGCAAGCAGCAAGGGCTTCTCAGAGGAGCTGGCATTGAGCCCGGGTTTGAGGGCAGAGTTAAAGTTGACCAGCAATAAAGGGCCTTCAGCCCTGGGCCACTGGCCTGGGGCTGGGCAGGTGAGTGGGCTGGCTGTCAGTGGCAGGGACCAGTGAGGGGCAGTGGAGTGGGAGATGCTGCCTGCCCTTCCATGCGTCCTTGACCTAGGATGCTCCCTGTCCCACTGGGCCGCAGCCACAGCATCCTCAACGGTCTCCCCTCCAGCCATGCCCTGCCAATGTGTCCTTCACCGTGCAGCTAGAAGGGCGGCCCTGGCCTCACCACCACCCTGCTGTCGGCCCTTCTGTGGCTCCCCACTGCTCTCAGGATGATAGCCAAGCCCGCATGGCTGCCCGAGCCTCCATGGCCTTGTTTCCAGGCACACCCTTCCTGTGTGTCCTGGTGTCACTGGTCTGTGTGTGGCTGCGAGGGCATCATGCTTTTCTGGCCACCAGGCCTGCCTTTGCTGGCGCTGCTCCCCCTTCCAGGAGCACTTTTCCCTTCTTCCTCACCTAACGCCCACTCACCACTCGCAGCTCCCTGCTGCGGTGTGACTCCATCCTGGAAGCCTTTCTAGAGTCCCCAGACTGGCGTAGGTGGTTCTGCTGTCACAGCCTGGGCTCTCTTCCTTGATGGTACCTACCTTGCTGCACCATCACTGATTATGGGCCCCGCAGCCCACCTGAGCAACAGCCAGACCTGCCGTATCTTTGGGTGTACAGTTGGGGAAGGAAGGATGCTGTGCCAAACCTAAATAGCCTGGGGGAATTGGGCAGTGGAGGGAGGGGTGAGGCCAGTGGACCCTGCTGGTCTCCAGCCTCGAGGGCCCTTTGGGTGGGTCAGAGCATGGAGGGGGCATGGAAGGTCCATATCATCAGAGGGGATCCCCTGTAAGTACCACAGTGCCGTCCTGGGAAGGGGCCATGGGGTCAGGTAAGCTCTGTGAGCACACCTGAGAACAGAGGCCCGTACTCCTCACGGTAGCTCACAGAGGTCACGGTCACTCAGCTAGGACATGGTGGCAGAGCTTGGACTCCAACCCCGTCTCTCTGCTTCCCCCAGAAACTAGAAGCTCACCTTAGTAGAGTCTGCAGAGATGATGGTCCTGTTCTGTTCTTGTGTGTTTTGCTGCTGGTTACATGATTTCTTCTCTCCATGAGAGTTCTTCAAACTACGTGTACTTCCTGATTGCTGCGCTTTCCTATATGTGTCGTGTGCTTTGACAACATGTGGAAAAGAGAAGTTCCTCCCAGTAAGCGAGGAGTGGAGCATTGCTTTCGTGATCCTGAGAATGCAAGCCACAGGGGAAGGTAGAGGGGCAGAAAGAGTGGCCTGGGTCACTGGGGTGCCCTATGCCCTGGCTCCCTCTGGCCTTTCTGGGTGAGAAATAGCCCCCTCTTGGTTAAGGCCCTGTTGCCCCAGATCCCCGATCCACGCAACCAGAGCAAGGCCAGGAAAGGTGTCTGTTTAGAGCAGTTTCTACATCCCAGGGCCTAGCCCGGTGCCAGGTGCAGAGTGACCGCTCGGTAAGTGCTCGCTTGCTCAGTGTGATCACTGAAACCTGAAGAGGTGCTGCGTTCCCAGGGTGATGGTGGCAGACACCCTTAAAAAGACCCACGATCTTGGGGAGAAGACGTCCCGCTGGAGTGACAGGTGCAGTGAGAATTAGGGGGGCTGCCTCATGTGTGCCCTGGTTCTGCCCCTCCCTGTGTCTTGCCTGCGGGGGAGGGGGGACAATCATCCACCCCCACGCTTGGTATGAGGGCACTCAGAGTGCCAGTGCCAGGAAGCACCCAGCCCAGGGTAGGGCCTCTGCCTCAGTCCTGGTTAGGTAGACGGTGCTGGCTGTGTGAGCTCTGAATCGCCTGCGCTGTTTCTCATTGTGTCAGGAGAAGTCCCCAGAGAACCTTCCCTGGAGTTTCCGGGAGAAGACGCGCTTTGGCCGCCTGGCCCAGGACCTGGTCGAAGAGCTGGTTGGCGCCTGTCGGAGAAAGCCGTTTGCCCTGGTCTGTGGCTCAGCGGAGTTTACTAAGGACGTGGCCAGGTACCTGCGGTGCGCTGGCCTGGCTGAGGACTCATACTTCCTCTTCTAGCCCTGGCCGGGGCCCGGCCCTTGGGACACTGGAAGAAGCATGGACTTGAATCAGAAAACACAGTCAGCAGCCCTGGCCCTGCCGCTAACTGTCCAAGCGACCGAGGCAAAGGTCTTTACCTGTGTGCACCTCCACCTCTCATCTACCCCACCAGGTGGCCAACACCTCAGGCAGACGCACTGCTGTGTGGGGGGAGGATGGGGCCGCAGGGGCTCTGGGGAGGAGAGCAACCAGCCTGCAAGTCCAGGCGGACTCCCTGGAGGAAGTCAGGTCCATGCTAAGCCCCAGGATGGATAGGAGTTGGCAGAGAAGGTGTAGGACGAGCATGCCAATTTCCTCAGATTAGAGGGCTTGGGGACCCCCGTCTGCCCGCCCTGTAACCGTCTGTGCCAGTCTGCTCTCCCTGGAAACTGTGTCCCTGCTGTGGCCCCAAGGCCAGCTCAGGTACGTTGCTTGCCCAGTGTCTAGGGAATGAGCATAGGGGTAGCTCAGAGTTCTTTGGAGGAGGAACCTACCTTGTGGGCCTCTGGTGCCTCAAGCCTGGACAGCAGTCTCAGGTTCTGTGACCTGATCGCATTCTCCAAGCGAGGTGAGCCCTGGCTTACTTTTATTTGGTATTGGGCCCAGGCCTTTGCTGCTGCACACGGCTTCACTCTCTGTCTCCCTTCCCCTGTCTCAAGAGCCCAGCCCAGAGCCCTATCCTGAGCAAAAGAGATTCGTACAGAAACAAACACCCCCTCCTTCCTCCCTGGGCTGCCAGCTCAGCCTGCCTTCAGCTCCTCCAGAGCCCTGGTGACGGTTGCTATGGAGATCTAAAGATAGAGCAGGAGTCAGGAGACCTGGGTCCTTCTCCCTGCTCTGCCCACCGAGCAGCTGCTGATTCCGCTCCACCCCCGCTGCCCTCCCCACCCTGCCCCTCCATCCCCTGTGGGGCCGGCCTCCCAGGGACCTGGCACTCCTGGGCAGCGCGCTGCAGATACTGAATTCTGGTTTCCACCACCTGGGCTCCACTGTGCCCAACCAGTGGCCACTCCTAAAGTCAGACTATTAAGCCATGAAGTCTCGGCATCAGAGAACCGTGGAATCATAGACTTAGAACTTTATAGTCATGGAATCACAGCCCTCCTCACACCAGAGAGTGACATTCTGGACTCCAGAAAGCATCCCATCTGATGGGCTCGCTGTGTAAACGGGCAAACTAAGGCCCAGTGAGGCTAAGAGGTTTGTCCAGGGTGAAACAATTCACGGCAGACTTGGCACTAGAAGCCAGGTCTCCTGATGCCACCTCTACCGGGAGTTGTGTCACCAGTGATTTTCAAACTGGGCTCTGTAGGACACTAGGGTTCCTGGCACGGCAGCGGTGAAGGGACAGCCAGGTGGGATCTCCAGGCCCCCTTCAACCTTCACCTGAGCGGTTCTGTTTCCGTCCCATTTATATATTGGGGTGTGCAGTTATTTCTGCTTGTGAAGTCAGGTTTTCCTGCGATGTCCAAAAAGTCGCAGCAAATCTCTGTGCTGTGCCCTGTTCACTAAACAACCATGGCAAGCAGATGGGGGATGGTGCCAAAGGTCTCAAACTACATTTCAAAGGCATGGGGAACACTGCCTGTGACCTCCGCCAAGAATCCTATGCACATTAGCATATGAAAGGCTCTGAAAAGTCCAATGGTAAAGAATTTTTTTTTTCATTTTGTTTAACTCAGAATTTGCCAAGCTGATTTAACTACAGAACCGTTTTACCCACCAGAATCTTGAGACCAGCATTGCACGTACTGTGCTTTGGGACCACACTGGTCTGTTGCGCAGCCTCTTTCCAGCTCGGTGTGCTGAGTGGGAAGGCCTGCACTGAGACTCAGAGGTCCCAAGTGGGAGCCATGACCTCTTACCAACTCCCCTGTGACTTGGGCAAGACACTTCTCTCTCCAGGCCTCTGAAATCTGAGCGTCTTCCACCTGCTTCCCCTCCCCCAGTGCATCCTAGTGATGCTACTCACAGATCCTCCTGGAGGGCCTGTCACGAGCCAGACTCTCTTCTGGCACCAGGGAAACCCCAGTGAATGGCAGATGAGTTCTGGTCGCTCTGTCGCAGAGCTTAGAGCCCGACACGGATACGGAAACGAAACGTAATTCTAAAAGGGAGGAGTGTGCTAGAAAGGGAAGCACGGATGCTAAGAGAGCAGGTGGCAAGGGCTTTTAGCCTAGCTCTTGGGTGACCAGGGACATGCCCCTGCCCGGAGGGTAGAGGCTTCAAAGGCAATACTGTCACTGAGAGTTACGGTTGGTAGGGAGTCCCCGCTTCAGAGATGGTGGCCTGGGGCAGTTCTTTTGTGTCTTTGCCCCATTTTATATGTTCGATGTTTGAATGTTAGACGCAGCCACGCAGTGCTAACCAGCGGCCCCTCTCGTCCTCCCCTTCCCCTCACCCCACATGGCGTCCGTGCAGTTTGGATACTGGCGGCGTCTCCCTTCGTGGGACGTTGGTGGGAACCCAGCCATGCCCTTGGTACCAAGATGCCAAGAGGGCCTCTATCATCCAGAGACTTGCGAGCTGGTGCCTTGCAAGGCGATAAGTGAGCCCAGCAAGGGGACTGGTTGGGGTGGATGAGGGCGGACTCTTTGACCTGGAGGGGAGGCTCTGTCAGCTGGCCGGTCCTGCCCATCCACCTGACGAAGCCCTCCCCACTGCCTGTCATCGGGGGTGCTCACAGTCGGGGTGATGGCCGCAGAAGGATCCCTGCCTGCGTTCGCCCGCACAGTGTCCCGCCTGCACAGCTTCCCCGCCCCCAGTCTCCCAGCTCGTCCCCTCACGCCCTCCGTGCTACAGCCAAACCTGGTCTTTCAGTTGTGGTAAGAACACTTAACAATAGCTGTCCTCTTAGCAAATTTTTGTGCACGGTGCACTATTGTTGACCGAAGCTACGGTGCTGAACGGCAGATCTCCAGGGCTTGTTCAGACTGCCTTTTTCAACACGCAGATATGAGCCTGTCACTCCCTTGCTTCAAATCCTTCAGAGACTCCCTGTTGATCTAGGATGCAGCACCTCCGCTCTGCCCGTCTCTCCAGACTTGGGCCTGTCCGTGGCCCTCGCCCCCACCTCGTAGGCTTTGCACCTGCTCTCTCTGGCCAGCGCGTCCCCTCACATTTGCGGCTCTCTGCTCCCGGGCCATCCTTCACCCTCCCCACTTCCACTTGCTGTTGCCTCCTGGTCCCTTGAGGGCTTAGCTCAGTACCCCTCCCTCTCGGAAGCAGTGCCTGCCTCCACCACTCCAGGCTCAGTTAACGAGCAGGTTCTGTGTGTCCTGCTGTTGCTGCACCTCTCAGACCGTCTCGTCTGCACGTGAGTACACCATGGTCCGTCCCAGGGCCTGTGCATGGTGTCCCCAGTGTGGGAGGGGACGCAGCAGGTCCTGAGTGCCAAGTACCTGCATGACAAACCGAGGATATTCACGGGGTACTCTACAGGGTACAAAATGCATGTGCCTCGTGGCCACCAAAATACATGCTATTTTATTACCCCCACCTGCTGATGAGGAAAACCAAGCTTCCAAGACAGTAAGCAATTCTACAAGGTCACATAGGGGTGCACGCTTTCCAACACGCTGCAGTTGTTACAGAGGTTATAGGTGGCGCGTGAGTGCACCAGGAGATGTGTGTAAAGGTTCTCATTGCTGCACCATATGAAATAGCAAAGAATCAAAACTACCCATATGTCCCTCAATAAGAGGCTAGAGAAATAAACTTCTATGTTGATATAGTAAAACAACATAGAGCAGCTAAAATGAAGGAACTAGACCTACATGTGTCAACTTAGACTAAAAAAAAAAAAAACAACCCATAATAAGGGAGTGAAAATCAAGTTGTAGACGGAAAGGTACAGTGAGATGCCAACACTTTGAGAGTTTAAAAACACAAAACAATGCCGAATGCTCAGGAAGAGGGGCACCAACTTCAAGGATGGTGGTGACCTCTGGGAATAGCATGGGGTGAGGGCTTTCCTTTTGATACCTGCATCACTTCAATATAAAACCATTTGAACCAAACATGGCAAAATACGAACATCTGGTGAATCTGGGTGTTGGGGTCCCTAATATCTGCTTTTTCTGTGTTCGAAATCGTTCCATAATTAAAGATTTAAAAAAGAAGACTAAATGTGCCTGGTCAGTGTGCTTCAGAAACCAGAGGCTTAAAGGGGCGCCTGGGTGGCTTATTCGGTTAAGCGTCCGACTTTCGCTTGGGTCATGATCTCGCGGTTCGTGGGTTCGAGCCCCGCGTCGGGCTCTGTGTTGACTGCCAGCTCGAGCCTGGAGCCTGTTTCAGTCTGTGACTCCCTCTCTCTCTGACCCTCCCCTGTTCACGCTGTCTGTCTCTCTCCTAGAAATAAATAAATATTAAAAAAAAAAAAAAAAAGAAACCAGAGGCTTAAAGACATTCATTCCCACCCCTCTCAGGTTGGGCTGTGCCCTTTTATGCCTCCAGGCCTGTCTGTCTTCCATTTGAAACTGTTAAAAGCACTACTGCATGCCCTGGTCCGAGTGCCTAGTTAGGAGGGAAGAGCGGCAGTGGCAGTCAGCTTCTGTGCTGTCCTTCTGCTTTTCCTGCCTTTTTTCCTTCCTCTGATTTTCGGTTTTTGGTTTTCGGTTTGTTTTCCTTTTTTTTAAATTTTTTTTAATTTTTTCAATGTTTTATTTATTTCTTAGAAAAAGAGAGACAGTGTGAACAGGGGAGGGTCTGAGAGAGAGGGAGTGACAGACTCTGAAACAGGCTCCAGGCTCTGAGCTGGCAGTCAGCACAGAGCCCGACGCAGGGCTCGAACCCACGAACCGCGAGACCATGACCTAAGCGAAAGTCGGACGCTTAACCGAATAAGCCACCCAGGCGCCCCTGTTTTCCTTTTTCAATGAGGCAGATCTTGTTTCAGATCTTTTGCTGACCCTGTAAGTATCCAGAGCAAATAACTTGGCCTCTTGGAGCCTCAGTTTCCTCATCTACACAATGGGGATGGTTGCGCAGTCTCCCAGGGTTGTGTGAGGATGCAGGCTGAAGCACATCATGGGGCACGGAACGGTGTGGGAAGCCGGTCCCTTCCTTCCTTCCCAGGTCTCCCTGGTGACCCGGCCACGCCTGGCTCATGGCTGGCCTCTCAGAACAGCACTCATTCTCAAAAGTTTCACTATCAAGAACTCCCCTCTTTATTATTTTCCCCATGCTTTGGAAGATTTTGATCCCAAATTGCATGTATTAAGTCATTATTAATTTATCTCCCATTTTTTATTAATCAAAGACGTAGATAGTTGCCCCTCGGAGCTTCTGATCTGTATGTACCGCCAGCTGGGAGCTGTGCGTGGTCGATATGACTACAGCCAGAGGCACAGGAACGCGGCAGCGTGTGTGGTCTGGGTGGCCCGAGGAGGGGTTGTGCAGACACGTCATACTCATTCTCTTGTCCCCCGTGGTGAGTTTCGGGGGCTGCTGGCCTCGCCTGGGTGAGTACTGTTGGCACAGGTCACTGACTGCTGAGCCAAGGGCAGAGTTCTCCGCGCCGGGATCCAGCACGGGGCTCCACGTGGGTCTGGGACCCCTCATGCCACACTGCAACTAGATGGCATAGGGCAGTGCCTCACAGAAAAGCATGGGGTTCACATAGTGGGAGGTGGCAAAGCTATCTGCCTATGGCTCCCACAGGCTCCGGCTGAGGACCACTGTCATCCTGCCCTTGCTCTGGATGCTGACGGTGCACGCTAGCTTATGATGGGGCAGAGTGACAGCCTTAACCAGGTCCCTGATCTCAGTACTCAGCTTGGCGGCCAGCAGGGCACACTGGGCTGGGGGTAGACCAGACCAGCCAGCTTCAGGGACAAGTGAGCCTACTGCATCAGCTCCTCCACCCAGACGCGGGGGAACTTGGCCCCCGGCCTGGCTGACCTCAGAGGCACCTGGGAGGAAGAGAGGAGTGAGGTGTTGGGTGCTTGCAACAAGAACATAGCATTTGGGCTCAAAGCCGATTGTGTTGAATATAGAACCCCAAGTTGGAGCATATGCTTTGGAACAGTCGGATGAAAAACAGAACGTGGAATCAGGAACACAAGAAAATAACTTTATAACTGTAAGGTGCAGATTCACCAGGCTTCTAAGTGGCTCCGCCTACAATAAGTGTCCCAGGGCCCATGGCCCCACGCCCTCCCTCCCCTTGCGCCCCCAGGCCATGGCCCGCACCTGCTCCTGGATGATGCTGATGGGCCGGTGGTGGTTGGGCTGGAGCCACCACCATGTTCTTCAAGACTTCGAATTCTGTAACAGTGAAAATGAGCATGGAGGTGAACATTTGAACATCTATGTAATGCCAGGTTTTAGTCATCTGTTCCAGGCTGTGTCCTAGTGCAGATCCTGAACAAGGAATTGAGTGCAAGAAGTTTACTGTGGAGATGATTCGAGGGAGTGGGGGAGGAAAGACAATAAAGAGTGTGTTGATGGGCAGGTCACCCTTGGGGGCAGCTGGAGCTCATCCACTAGGGTCCACGCATAAGACTGCAGAATGCACCTCAGAACTACTACAGCATGGGGGGCCGGGAGCGAGGAAGTGGGGAAACGCCTGCTGTCCAACGGGGAAGGGAAGGGTGAGGCTCCGCCTCCCGGGGGTGGGCTCAGTGCCCGCAGCCAGAGGAGCCCTCAGGCAGAGAGACACAGGAGCCAGGCGCTTGTAAGGACTTTCTGCGGGTCCCTCCATCCAGATGGGCGGGTGGTAGAGGTGGCACATGAACAGTGTCCCCTAAGGGACTCAATTATCACAATCGTTGGAGAGAAGTAGCTTCCCTGTTTTGTAGGTAAAGAACCAGATAGATGCTCAAGAGGTGTTTTTGCATGAGGGCAGGGGCCCGGAGCTTGCCTGCTCCCTCCCCACCACCCCATCTGTCACTAGGGGCCAGGGAATGTTGAAGCAGCATCTGCTGAATGAATGAATAAGCTGGTGGCGGTCGCACGCCCGTGGGTTGGGGTTGAGATCATGTAAGAAAAGTGCGAAGCGCTCTGCCTGCCCCACACTGGGGTGAGCAGTGACTCCCTTCCTCTGCCCCCTCTAAGGGCCGCAGGGCTCTCTGCCATGAACTGAACCTTCATGCCTAGTCCAGTGAGCACCTTCAGGAAACTGCCCCCGAACCTCCAGACAGAGAGCCCCAGGGAATCTCCAGCTTGTCTCTACTGGCCATGCCCAGCGAGCCTGGAAACCTATCCAAGCTTCCCCCAAGTTAACTCAACACAGCAGAACAAGGCATCCCTGAGCCCCCTGTTACTCCAGAGGAGAGCGTGCCCTCTCTCAGTCTCCCTGAACTCTCTCTCTCTCTCTCTCTCTCCCGTATACTCATCCTCTCCTTGAAGGACTGCCTGCAACTTGCACGGCTTCCTTCCTCACCCCCCTTCACTCCTCAGCCCGCTGCCATCTGGTGCCCACCCCACACGTGTCCCTGGTGTCCACAGATCATCTTTCAGCAGCACGTGACACTTGTCAGTTCCCTCCTCTCCTCAATGGCAGAATAATTCCCACCTCGCCAGATTATTCTGGGGACTAAATAAACCCTCTGTTTGTATTCAGCAAACATTTCTGAACACCTGCCGGTACGCAGGCTTTCTGCAGGATTCTCGAAGGTCCTGACTTTGGAGGGGTCCACCATCATCCAGGGTCACAGAAGTGATTCTGAAAAATATAAAAGAGCCTGACACTCTACCTGTACATGGGGGGCACCTGCGAAGGTGGGTTCTGTCTTCTGTTTCTGCCTTCCCTGGGCCTCAGTTTGCACAGCCAGAAAATAGGTGGGAAGAGGGTGTTGGACTTGCTCTCTGAAGTCTCCTCCCACCCAATAAACCTAAGGCCCTGGCCGCCCCACCCCCACCCTCAGGCTGCCCCACCCCTCCTCTCTGCACCCTTGCCTCTCATCTTGAGCTCCCAGGTAAGGCTTTGAACAGTGACGAGGCCCCCCGGAGGCTGTGTGTGGCGGCTTCTGCATTTAGAATTTCCGAAGCTTCGGCTGGCCTCCCTTCTTGATGGGGGACCTAATGACTGAGTGCTGCTTCCCAGACCAGGGGCCAGTGGCCTGAGGGGAAAGCCAGGTGGGCAGCTTTGAGGCAGGAGGGACCAGGGCTCTCAATGAAAAAGACAGAGGGGTCTCGGCCCCCAACTGTCCTACTCCCAGCATCTGCAGCCCTGTGCCCCAAGTCTACACCCCAGCTCAGACCGTGTCTTGCCTCCGTGTGGGTAGAATCCGTGTCATGGTAAGAATATGAACTTTTGAGCTGGTCATACTTAGGTTCAAGCCCCAACTCTGCCACTGAGCATTTGTGTGATCTTGGGCAAATTATTTCATTTCTCTGAACTTCACTTTGCTCATCTATCAGCTAGGGATACTTTTATTCCATCTCTCAACAGATATTTATTGAGCATGTACTCTATGCCATGACGAAACACAGTTCTCTGCCCTCCCAGCGATCGGGTGCAGGGGGCAGACGGATAGTAAGCAGCCAGGAGTCTCAACCAGGGGAGTACTGCCTCCCAAGAGGTGTTTGGAAACCTTGGGGTATCCTAACACCTCCTCACAGAGCTGTGAGGGCTAAGTGGGATTGAGTGCCCAAAATATTGGGCATTGGCCCGGCACACAGAAGGTGCTCAATAAATGCTTGTTGAATAAATGAACTAATAAAAGCAGTTCTGTCTGGGCTCTGATTGCCAAACTATAAAATGGAGTGTGGCAATCCTTACCTTGCAAAGTTGTTGTAAAGCTTTTTAAACGTGTTTAAATTAATGAATTTAAATTAATAAATAGAATGTGCTATATTCCAGATAATCTTCTTTTAAACCCTTTGCAAATATTAACTCCTTATCCTCATCTTACAGATACGGAAGCTGAGGCACAGAAGGGGAGGTTAAGGAACCTGCCCAAGGTGACATAGCTTGGATGTGGCTGGATGTGATTGTGCCTGGCAAACAGTAGGAGTTCAATAGTTGTTTTCCTGTGGAGCAGGAAGGTTTTAGGCTCTGGATCCATTGCAAGGCAGGAAGCTCTGGAAGGCTCCCATGTGCCTGAGCTCTGGGTGTGGATGGGCAGCCGAGGGAGCTGGCAAGAGGCAGAATGTGGTGTGAGGGTGAGAAGGGGCAAGAACAGGGGGGCCCAGAGGGGTAAGAGGAGGCAGTCGAACACTCCAGACACCTCCCTGGAGGTTGTAATCCAGGGACAGCCATTCCAGTGGCCTCTCCTGAGGCAGGGAAGCTCACCAGGGCAGTTTCCCTTTATAACCGTGAACCTCCTGGAACCCACCTGGGCTTGTCAAGATCCCCCCCCGCCCCCAAAGAAGCAGGACTAATTGTCTATCAAAGGGAGGTGACAGGAGAAGCTGGGCCAGCAGGAGCCTTCCTTCAGCAGCCTCCTGACCCCTCTGCTTAGGGCCCTGCGAATCCTCTTCCAGGACCCTCATCGCTCAGACTTCCCTGGAGCCCACCCAGTGCTCAGCACCAGCCCTGCGGCTCTGCAGTCCGGGTTGGAATCCCAGTGCTGCCATTTAGGGGACCGTGATCCTGGGTGATCTTGTGCCCCCCGTCTGTGCACTGGGCGATGGCAAGGCCTCCTTGGGGGGGATGTGTGCGTTACAGGAGACAACCTGCACAAGGGCTTCGCACAACGCCCAGCTCACTAGAGTGGTCATTCCCGTCGTTACCATGGCCCCTTCCAGACACCAACGTGCACAGCTCTTCACAGTTTGCAAAGCCCATTTGCCTCTCAGATCTCCCATGTCCTCACAGCAGCCCAGGGAGAGAGCGAGTGGGATTAGTAACCCCCTTCACATGTGAGGAAACTGAGGCTCCGGGGACAAGCGAGTGACTTGCCCGAAGTTACACAGCCTGTCAGATGGGAAAGACGGGTCCAAACCCAGGACGATTTGAACCCAGACCTGTCACCCTTTCCACTAAACTGTGGCTACTGGCAGTGCCCCAGCATAGCCGATGGTGAGCAGGGCCCGTGAGGGGCCCATTCTCTGCCGGCCCCCTGTTCTCTCCCTGCCCCGGGACCGAGTGCACCCACGCTGGCCAGGCCCGGCTTCTCAGCTGTGCTGTGGGGACGGTAGCCCCTCCTTGCATGGTTGGGAAGGTCAGTGAGATCCGGTGTGGAAGGACCCAGGATTGGGCAGGCCCCACAAATGGTGGCGATCCCGGCCCCCTCCTCACTTTCTTCTCATTGGTCCAAAGCCGGAGGCTGTGAAGGTCACTCCCTTGTCTGGGAACTTTCAGGAAACCAGGCCCTTGGCCCATCTGTTCTTCTGGGACATCATTCCTGGTATGTGGCCTTCGCAGTGTAGCCTTGGGAAAGGACAGGGTAGGGCGGCTGAGAGAAAAACGAGACTCGGAGAGAGGAGAGACAGGGGAAGGAGGCGGTTCCCTCCCCTCCACAGAGTCCCAGCCCTGGGGATGGGTTGTGGCTCCTAGAACTGTGAGGGGCAGCCCCCGCCCCCTGTCCCCTGGGACTCCATCCCAGCCCACTGAGAGCCTTGTCTCAGTCAGGGCTTGCCTCCCCTGCTTTGGGCTTTCCCCCTTGCTCTTTGACCCTTCCCTTCACTGGCTCTCCTGGTTGTTGGCTGTGGCTGTGTTCCCTCCTGCCCCCCTTTCCCCTTCCTCCTCCATCAGACAGTCGCCCACTCACCCTGTGCCACCCCGTGGCTTTCTAGAGAAAGTCTGGGATATGACGTGCCCATCTCGCAGCCTGCTGATATTAGGTGGGTGCTCCCCGGGTGTCCCTACCTCCTGGCCTCTGCCCTAAGTCCCCAGAGTCCTGGCTAATGCAGAGATGTGGCTCCTTGGGACGCAGCCCCGAATCCCCAGGAGTGGCATGGCCTCCCTGCTCCCAGCCCTCTGTCCCACCCCCTTTTGTCAGCTCAGACCTCTGTGGGGAAAGGAACGCTTTGGGCAGCACCCTTGCTATCCCATGGGCACCAACTCTGTCGCCCAGTGGAGTGACAGCCTGAAGAAAGGAAAAGAAAACTGGCCCGGAGGGGAGCCCCAGGCACCGTGGTGCACAGATGTGTACCCAGAGAGGTGATACAGCCGTGCACCCGTGGAGATAGATATAAGTTCATAAAGACAAACGTGTGTGTGTGTGGAGAGGTGTGTAGCCCCTGACACGGTCGTGCATGCACACAGCTTGACATTTGCACACAGACACAGGTATACACCCGGGGAGGGACATTCTGTCAGAAATGTTCACATAGATCCAGAGAGGGAGCTGCGCGCATGCAGGCGTAGATGCCTATCCGGGTAGAGAGAGACACGTGTATACACAGCGGCAGAAGGAGGCGTGATCCATGTGTGTTCATTCACAGAGGCGGGCATGGGTGCAAAGAAACGGGTATGAAGCCACAGTGCTGGGGGCAGTAGCAAAGGGCGCAGTCACACGCAGAGGTGGACAGTCACCCGCAGAGAGATGAATGCCCTTGGTGCCCAGTGCACAGACACTAAGATGGGCCCGTGAGCCCGAGGAAACAGCATGACCAGCTGATGACACGGTGACAGAAACAGGCATGTATGGCAGCAGGCCCTTGGCCCCAAACATACTCACGGTGCCCCTGGGGACAGCTGTTGTGTCTGCTGGGTGTCTGGGGTGCAGCAGAGCCAGTCATGGAGAGGGGAGGCATCTCTATGCCAAGACCTCCCCCACCCCCGGCAGTTGGAGAGCGTGTCCTCAGGGCTTGGCTGTGGGGGTCTGCATGGCCAGGCTCTGGAAGGCCACCAGGTGCCCGGGGTTGACTGTCCGGTGGGCGGCTCAGGCACTCCCTAATGACCCTGTGGGCAGGCAGTGGGCAGCCTCTGCTCCTTCTCCACCACCTCCCCTGGGGACCGGGAGAGAAGCCAGGGTCAGGCTTCTGATTGGAGGGAGGGCAGCCGGACAGGGGAGACTTCAAGGAGGGTCGAAAAGAAAAGTGCTAGCAGACCTGAGGTCTTGTGTAGCCTTTGCAGTCCGCGCAAATGGAAGGCAGGATAAGGGAGAGCATGTACCCGAGCTTCGTGGGCCTGGTACTCTTCCTCACACTCCGCATGCCATCTAGTCCTCACAATGCCTGACAGGGGGCCACCACTCTCATCTCACAGCTGAAGAAATGGAGGTCTGGAGAGGCGAAGTGACTTGTCCAAGGTCACACAGCTAGTAGCTGCCAGAGTGGATCTGAACCCACATGGTGTTTGTTCTAGGAATTTCCAGGCGAAACCACACCAGACCCCTACCCTTCCCCCTGGGGCGGAGGGGGTATTTAAAAGGACATGCTTTGGGCACAGATGAACATGGGCTTGAATTGGTAGGGATGCTTCCTAGCTGTGTGCTCCCGAGCAGTTCAATCCATCAACGGCTGCTGAGTCCTTAGGATGTGCTGGGGCAGGTGTGCGGTGGGGATGGAGCCACGAGATGATGCGCCCTGGGTCACGCCCCATGGGAGGCACTGGAGTGAAAAGCCCAAGAAGACGAGGATGTTCATAGAAGAGCCAGGTGGTCCTCTATGCTAGGGGAGCGCCCAGAGAGGGAGGTGCTCTCCCAGCCTGGGGTGGGGACAGGACAGCTCCCTGGAGGAGGTGACAATATCCATCAAGGGATGATGGAGCAGAAAGAGGGGCAGTTCGGGCTCAAGGAACAGTGCGTGAAGAGTGAGAAAGATGCTGGTGGCTGAGTGTGGAGCTCAAGATGGGAAGAAAGTCTGAGGTGTCCCGAAGAAGCATGAATGCCAAGCAGAGGACTTGGGACTTTATCCTGAGCAGAGGGGTAACGCGGTCAGATCTGCGTTTTGGAAAGATCGGGGCAGAGAGCGCTTTGGAGGGGAACGGAGCAGACAAGAGCAGAGGCACGCAGGCCAGGGAGGGGTTTGCCGTCGTCAGGCAGGAGCAAGGTGGTAAGCGTGGCCAACGGTGGCTTCACAAGTTGCCTGAGAGCCTAAAGTGGTCACCAAGCTGGAGCACGGCCCCTGTCCGTGGGGCTGAGGGGACAGGAGGCGGAGGCGGCTGCTACACTTCCAGCTTATGGGTTGGTGGTGCCACCACCTTGAATAGGAAACCCGGGCAGAGAAGCAACTATGGTGGGGGGAGGTGACGATGAGTCCCCTGTGGGTTTGGAGGGGCCCAAGGGGCACTCTGGTGGTTACCGCCGGTTGCCGGCCCAACAGCCCTCCATGCTTTGCTCTCTGCTAACCAAACCTGGCTTTGTTGTGGTAGCAATATGCCCATGGCCCTGCAGACCCTAGTGGAGGGAGAGGAGGGGAGAAAGTGAAAATAAGAAGTGTAGACATTGCTCTCAAGAAGCCTGGCTCTCACAGCCAGCAGATGGGTAGGGCGGGAGCTGGAGGGAAACACAAGTTCGTGGAAGTGTTTGTATCCCCACCCCCAACCCCTTGATGGGGAGGCGTCCGTGTGCCTAAATGTGGATGGCAGAAGGAAAGCCAGGCAGGAGAGGCTGGGGACCCAGAGAGACGGGAGCTAGTGGAGGGTTAGGTCCCAGAGTCCGTGAGAGGGACAGGCTCTGGGCATAGGAGGTGGGATTGGCCTGGACAAGATGTGGAACCACGGTCCCTGCAGCTGGAGGGAAGAGGAGGGTGAGCACTTGGAGACAGGGTGGGAGAGGAAGGAAGGAGTTTCTGCTTTCTGTCGCTTTGGTTCTGCTGGAGAGGCTGGGGTCGTCCACAGGGGGAGACTGGTGACCATCCAGGATGATGTCTGTGGAGGCTCAGAGGGAGAGCGCCACCCAGGGCAACACAGAGAGGCCAGGGACAGAACTGAGGGACCCGAGAAGGGGCTGGAGACCTGACCAGGGGCAAGCGCCGACTGCATGGTGGCGGGGCGCTGCCCAGCAGTGCTCAGGGTGCACCTGCAGGTGAGAATGCAGCCAGCTGGGCTTGTCCCGCGGATGTCATGACCCTGGAATCTAAGTCCACGATGGGGCCGAGGGGATGCCAGGTGAGGGGGCAAGCGCAGGGAAAAGAGACCAGAGGCTGCATGGAGTGTGAGAAGAGACGGCTGTTTCAGGGATGGGGTGAACATCTCAGAGGTGAGTGATCCAAGGGATAGCAGGTCGAGGGTTTGGTCGTGATGATGGTGACAGTCTTCCGTTCTGCGTGGCTCAGCCGATGCCGTCACAGCCCCGCCTGCATCTTGGGTTTCCCCGTTCCAGGCATGCAGGTGGCTTCTGCCTGCAACCCCGTCCTTTGGAGCCGTCCCTCGCCCCTCGCTGGAACACCTGCTCATCAACACACCCTCAGCTGGCTTCTTCTCCACCCTGTCTCGCTTCCCCACGCCCCTGCCTGTGCTTCCTGGGATCACCTCCTAAATAACCGACTTGCCCTTGAACCCTTGTCACAGGGTCCTCCCGTGGAGCAACTCAACCCAAGACAGAGGCTCAAACCCTTTGGGTATTAGTTTCCTTCTCTGTAAGACAGGGAGTCTGCGTGTGCCCATGAAACTAGAAGGGCGCGAGCACGCGGACGGGAGGCTCACTTCTGGCGCAGTCGGTACTCCTGGCACAGGCCTGGAAGGCACAAGGTGGTGCTCTCTCTCATACACACTGTGGGTGTTTAATAAAAGCTCCGTCCCCTCAGATGGCCCAGGACAGCAGAACCTTTCTGCCGCTGCCAGTCAGGCCCCACAGGTAAGCCGGTCTCTCAGGCCTGACCATTCCCGGTGCTGTCTGCGGAACACTTTCCAGGTGGCCTCTCATGCTGGCAGCAAAGGGCTCCCCGGGGACCTCCCAACACAAGGACGGGCCACAGGCAACATGTGGTCTGGCAGATGGCCGTCTGAGCTCCTCTGAGGTAAATAAAAATCGTGCTTGCTCCCACGCGCAGAGCCAGGAACCGTCTCATCTAATCCTCTCAGCCAGTGACAAACTACAGTCTTTTCCTCTTCGTGCCCAGGAGGCTGGGCCTCAGACAGATCGGGCGACTTTTCCAGGCTGCTCCCACCCGGCAGGAGAGGCAGAACCAGGATTCAGACCTTGCCAGGCAGACCAGAGCCCAGCCTCCTCACTGGGAGGCAGGAATGGGCCACGTGACCCTCAGATGCCCCGTCCTGGCGCCGCTCTGCACAGAGAAGGAGCTTTGCGAACAAGCCCTGGGCTGAACTGAACCAAATGGGGCTCCTTGAGGAAATAGAGGGATACTGTTTCCAGTCGGACACGGAGCTTTCGAGGGCATTTCTGCAGCCCGGCTTCTAGCACAGTCATGTTGAGGCAGCATTTGTGGATCTGTTGGGGGAATATCTAAGATTCTTGGCCACAATTTATGCTGTGGCCCAGATCTATGATCGCATTAGGCAATACCTACTAAAATCTTTGATTCTGTTACTCCAGCTGCCTTCTTCCATGTAAAAGGCCTTTCCCTTGTCAGCTGTCCACTACAACCTCCTTCATTCTCCCTCTGAGCTAATCTGAATGTGTCTGAGGGATGCTCGTCCCAGTGGTCCCACTAATCAGGGACTCCCTTCAGCTCCCCCATGGGTGGGGATAGGAAAGGTAACACCCATGACCAGCCGCGGCATATGTCACCATGTCCCATTTCCTTGACAGCCCTATAGGCGGGGCTGAATGGCCCCACTGGACAGATGGGTAAGACTGAGACCCAGAGGAGCCAGATGACTTGTTCAAGGTCACTTGGCAAGCTAGAGGCTGACCTAGAGTGGACACCAGATCTGCCGAGCCCCCAAACTCATGCCCCTTCTCCATCACCAAATTCCCTTTCCTCCCCAAGCGGCTTCACTTCCTGATGTGGTGCAGACAATGCAGATCTCCGAATGTGTAAACCTGGTGACACTAGACCCGTCACCTTAGGGTGGAATGAAGGAAGCACCTGGAGATCGGCTTACTAATTCAAGGGGCCTATGAATTATTCAGGTCATCATTCACTTGGAGGCCCTTTCTGCCTCACCTCTCTTTCCCCTGCTCCAGACCCTCAGATCCTGGCCTGGCCCGAGCTCTGCAGACCTGTGGGCACCCCGGTGAGGAGATGCTGGCAGAGCTGGGGTCCTGTCTGCTGCTGGCCGTGGCTCTGCTTGGCCCAGGCCCCAGGGCCCAAGCCATGAAAGGTAGGAGCTCCTGAGGGCAGGCGGGCTCTGGGAGCGGGGAGAGGAGTGGTCAGGTAGCTGCCAGGGTCTCTGGAGGCTTCCGTGTGGGAGGCCAGAAAGCAGGAGGCCATATGGGGGGCGTTGGCTGAGGTGAGGCTGTATTTGTTTCTGAGATGGGGGAAGACAGTATTTACAGGGTGCCTGCCGGGCGTTGGATGCTTCACAAATACTGCTTTTCGTCTTCACAACAGACTTCCAGGTGGGTATGAGTTCTTATTTTATAGGTGACGAACCTGCAGCAGAGAAAGAGGTTAAGTAACCTGTCCAAGGGGGAATAGTGACCAAGGGCTAAGGGAATGGTTCAGAGAACACCTGCAGGTTTAATGCTGGAGGGAGTCTTTGCTCTCCTGAGAGCCTGCTGTATGTCCCCACTGCCAGCCGGGTGAAATCAAAGTTCCTCCTGATGGCATTCGGTGGCTCCCAGGTTTGGCCTTCATCTCTATAATGCCCAGCCTCGGTTCCCCGTGTCTCGTGGGCATCCCCTGTCCCGGCAGAGGGTATGCCCCCTTCTGGAAATGCTTCACCCTCAGAGCTTTCACCCCACTGTGCCTTCTGTCTAGAGGGTCCCTTTTCTCTTTTTCCATCTGAGGACATCTGGCTCATCTATCAAACTCTGGTCAAACACCGCCTCCTCCAGGAAGCCTTCCACATGCTTCTATCAGCCTCAGATGCCCCCTCCTTATTGCTCGCAGAACCCTCTGCCAGCACCCGGGTCCCAGGTGGCTTTGTGCTGCTGCTCCAGCCCTGGAAACTGTGTGGGTCTGTCTGTGAAGCCAGGGGTGGGTGGGGGTATCACCTCACTGGCCTTCAAGGGGCGTGCATGTTACAGGGACTCAGCAAACCGCCCGCAGGGCCTGGTTTTCCGGCAGACTCGGGTGGGGCTCCACTCACCCAGCTGGTGGCAGAGGTGGGCTGAGTATGCAGATGTCTCACTCCTTCCTGTAGGCGGAGAAGCTGACTGTTCCCATTTCCCAGCCTCTGGGGCTTTAGTGGCCCTGGGGTGACCCTGGGGTCCCGAGTGGCTGGCTGATTGCTGGAGGACATGGCCTCCGCTTGTGCTGGCACCTGGGGCCCCCTTGGCCACAGGAATTCTGCTCTAACACTCCCAGGGCTTTTCCTGTCCCGTGGGCAGGGCCAGGGGGAGGACAAGGACAGGCACTGGACAAAATGTGCCTCTGTCCTCCTACCAATAAAGGCATGAATCAGACACGGTTCCTACCCCGGCCTGCCGCCGGGGCCAGCAGGGAGCTGACAACCCGAGCTGGGTGTACATCTGCAGCCCATTTGTCCCTGGTGCTCGCAGCCACCCCATTTCCCAGATGTGTGACTGAGGCTGGGGAAGGCTAAGTGACCGTGAGAGTGTTTGTTCCCATCATTTCCTCCCTCCGAATTGTCCCCAACTAACAACCTTCTTGTTCCTCCTGGTCAGACTCGAGGATCACCTTCCCCGTGAATCTTGTCCCTCCCGTAGCAATGCTGGCCCAGCAGGACTGGCCTCCCTCCGGCCCCCAGAGCCCCTGTGTGGCCACAGCACAGTCACATATCTTGGTTTTGTCTCATTCGCTGAGTGCCCAGCCCCTGACCCCCCCGCCCCCCCTTGCCACAGTGCGATCCCCAGGGAGGCGCCCATTCTGAGTCCGCACAGGCTTGGTTACATGCTTGTTGGCCTTTACAGTGAACAGAGCTAGGAAATTAATCTTTTTAGAAATAAAGATAAATCTTAAATTCATACTGTTTTCAATTCAAATCGAGGATCACAAATGTTCTATTTAATTTTTTAATTTTATGGTTGTATTGCTCTCCTCTTACCCTGAAAATCTTAGCTTCTATTGACATTAACATACGTGCTTCATTCCGATTTGTAAAATGGTATAAAATAGCAGTACTGACTGTTATTCAAATAGTAAGTCGAGCAAGTAATGTTTCAGATTTCTTTGTGGTTCATTTTGTCCTGGGGATATATCCCACTAGGAACATACAGTCAAAAAAGTGTATTTCCAGGTCATTTGAAGTCATTTTTCCCCATGTGAATATGCCTCCAACCTGATATATAGCTAAGTGTATTTGTTTCAGTTTGGAATATTTAGGGGTTACTTAAAAACGCTTTTCTTTTTTTTGCCCATTTAAAAACTATATTAAAAGTTATTCATGATTGGGGCGCCTGGGTGGCTTAGTCGGTTGGGCGTCCAACTTTCGCTTAGGTCATGGTCTCGCAGTTTGTGGGTTCAAGCCCTGCGTCGGGCTCTATGCTGACTGCCAGCTCAGAGCCTGGAGCCTGTTTTGGTCTGTCTCTCCCTCTCTCTCTGACCCTCCCCTGCTCACGCTGTCTCTCTCTCTCCTAAAAATAAATAAAAATATAAAAAAAAAGTTATTCATGATCATAAAGTCAAAATCATAAAACAAGTCTCACCGAAAGAGGTCTAGCCGGCATATGCCTTTTCCTCCCTCTGTTTACTCCATCCCCTGACAGAGAATCATTTTTATTAGTTTCCTTCCATTGTTTTCGTTTTTTAAATATAAGCAAATATGTGCAGATAAGAATGTACTTTTAACATCGCAACAGGCTGTGCACATTTTCGCTCAGGGTGGGGGGTATTATCATCTGTAATTTTTAAATTCCTTAACGCACATGTGTAGGGCCTGGCTTATAGTTCTATTTTATCTAGAATTATAGGTCTACCCCGACGTGCCCTATCTCCTTTCCCTGCTTTATTTTTCACCACAGCACTAATCACTATTCAATATGTTCTGTATTTTACTTACTGTGCTTATCATCCGGGTTTCCCATCAGAATGTAAATTCCATGAAGGCAAGAATTTTTGTCTGCTCTGCTTCTGCTGTAAGCACAGCACCTTGAACATTGCTTGGCATTCAGACAAGGTTTGTTGAATGAATAAAAGAATGCTTGATAAGTATTCGAGGAATAAGCGAATGAATGAGCACACATGGGCATACATGAGTGAATTTAAGGTCATGGCCTCATGCTCTCTCACTCCATCCCAAAGACCCAGCTTTGTGGTTGGGTCCACCCCCCACCCAGGACCTTAGCACTGACTGAGCCATTCTCCCCTCTTGCCCCAGGTGTCAAATGTGGGGGTGTGCTCTCAGCACCTTCCGGAAACTTCTCCAGCCCCAACTTTCCCAGGCTCTACCCCTACAACACAGAGTGCAGCTGGCTGATCGTGGTGGCCGAGGGTTCCTCAGTGCTGCTCACCTTCCATGCCTTCGACCTGGAGTACCATGACACCTGCGGCTTCGACTACCTGGAGGTCTACAACGGGGCCTCAGGAGACAAGGGCAACCTGCTGGGGAGGTTCTGTGGCCAGGTGCCCCCGCCGCCCTTCACCTCCTCCTGGCACGTCATGTCTGTCGTCTTCCACTCAGACAAGCATGTGGCCAGCCGAGGCTTTTCCGCCGGCTACCAGAAAGGCAAGGGGATCCTGGCAGGGGAGAGGGTGGCCCTGCAGGGGCAGGAGGGAGGAGAGAAGTGGGCTAAGGTGAGACTTGCAGCTGTTCTGGAGCTTGGGTGACCCTGCTGTCACAGTTCAGGGGCAAAGGCAGCCTCTGGCTGTGGTCATGGTGGTTGTGGGCCCCCACCTTTACGACAGTAGTCCTGGGAGTCCCCAGGAGGGTCTCACTGGACTCTTGTGCTTGGTGTCGTCCTTATCCCACTCCACGGCATCAGGACAAAGGAGAGGACACCATGCTCTGGGGATGGGCCAGGGACCCCGCCCACCCTACCCCAAGTCCTCTGGAGTATAAGATGTGCATAATCTGTGTGGGGCTGGTGACATGCTCCCTCCCTAAGTCTTTCCTTTTTTTTTTTTTAATGTTTATTTTATTTTTGAGACAGAGCTAGAGAGGGGCAGAGACAGAGGGAGACACAGAATCCGAAGCAGGCTCCAGGATCTGAGCTGTCAGCACAGAGCCTGGTGCAGGGCTCGTTCCCACAGACCTTGAGATCATGACCTGAGCTGAAGTCGGCCACCCAACCGACTGAGCCACCCAGATGCCCCTCCCTAAGTCTTTCCTAATGCCTCTTATATTGTAGGTCCCTAGCCCTCCCTCCTTCAACCAGATAGAAACCTGCCCCTTAGTTTAGTGAGGGGGCAGGGCCTTCTTCTCCTTGCCTTTTTCCCTGACTCATTCCTCCTGTCTCCAGGCCTCTCTGCATACACTCACACCTCCTCCCTTCTCCCAAGGCCCAAACCGAAGGCCTAAATCATGTTAGCTCAAGCACAGACAACTACTGAGGCTCCTGGAGCACAGGGTCACCCACAGCAATGGGGGGGCTCAGGTGGGACACAGCTCCCCGAGCTGGCTTTAGAAGCACAGAGCTGCAGAATGCGAAAACGCCAAAGTCACAGACTGATTTCATCATAGTTTGGGAATTTTAGACCCTTAGGTTTTTTACATGTTAGGGTATTGAAGTCATAATACCAGGAGCAACTGTCTCCAACATTTAAAACCAGGAGTACCTGTGGAGCAAATGGAACCTTATGTTAGTCCCTTGTACCTAAAAGAGATAAAGGCAGTATTTTATTGGTATGCCTTTACTGTATTTTGTAAGTTCATGTATTTAACATTTGCTTATTATATGTCAATCACTGAAACCGTAAGTCAATACTGATGGCCTCCAGTGAGTGAAATTTTTACATATGACCGGTGACTGTGGACACTGTCTCTCGGTACATGAAAGACGGTCCGAACACAACATAAGAGTGAAACTTGCACCACAGGCTGGCAGACAGATGCCCCTGTGAAGCCCCAGAGCCTGGATTGAAAGCCTGGGCTAAGGGCGTTCGTGTTGAAAAGGGTCTCACAGACTGTCAGAACAGTCACATGTCTCCTGTCACACACAGTAACCCTGAGAGCAGAGAGAGCATGTGTCTTCTCAAGCTTACATGGCTGGGAGGGGCAAGGAGTCCCATCCTCAGTGGCCGGGCCCAGGGTAGCGCTAGGGTCACAAAGCCATGCCCTGGGGCGAGATTCTGGAGTCTTGGGAAATACCAGCGTGCCCCTCCCTGCTGGTGGCCTCCAGCTGGTCACACCATTCGTCATCACCCACCTCCGGATTATATCGGCCGCACTGGCTCCCCAAGGGCTTTCGGCAGCATCTTAGACTCTGCGTGAGGCTGGGTCTGGTGGAGCCGGCTGGGCAGGTCTTCTGACCTCTAACAGTCCCATGAGGCTCAGGGAGGCTGGGTCACTTGCCGGGGCCACACTCCTAAGAGAAGACAGAGCTGAGAGGACACCTCAAGCCTCAGACTACAAGCCCATCTTTATCTACTTCATCAGATCCTCTGTCCAAGCCTCAGCTTGTTCTTCTGTTACAGAGGTTTGAGAACGTTCCTGAACTCACGAACCTCAGGCTCTGTGCCCCACGGGCCCAGTAGGAGGGGACAGTGAGAATCACCAGGTCAAGTGCCCAGGCTCTGCAATCAGGCAATTCCAGCACTCCCTGTGACCCATTGGGTGAGCTGCTGTCAGAGCCCCGCCTGTGTTCCTGGGGCTTTGCCACGTCAGCGGCCCCTTCTATGTCCCCATTTGAAGGCTTCCTCTGAAGTCTCGGTTGGTCACCCCTAGACCCAGCAGCCCTCGGCCTGAGTCCTCAGGAGTTGGTGTACAAGCGCCCCAGCTCCCCTTCTGTCGGGTGACATAACTCTGAGCTGTGTGCCTGTCATTATTAGCCAGAGTTCCCCAACAGGGCTTGGCAGCTGGCTTGACAATGCCCTTTAGTGACCCTGGCTCCCTCATTCCTCACAAGGGGCCTCTGTATCTCCCATAGAAACTCGTGCTCCAACCCTTGTCTTAAGGTCTGTCTGGGCCAACCCAAACTCCCCCAGGTAAGTTACGTTCTCTGTGCCTCCATTTTCTCGAGCATAAAATGGGGAGAACTATCGAGCATTCCTCTAGAGTGATGGTAATGGTGTCAAAAGACCGTGTAGGTGCTAAGTGCCAGGCCCAGGCCTGACACTCAGCAAGCACACAGTGGATGGTGACGAAGTTCCCGTCCAAACCCGTGGGAATGGCACATTGTGGGGTGTCTGGTTCCCAAGGGCAGGGGTTCAGGGGGTCACGGGGAGGAAGAAAGGTCAGTTCAGGAGGGCTTCCTTGCAGATGTGTGTGGTGGTGTCCTGACGGGCCTTTCGGGGGTCCTCACCAGTCCTGAGTACCCTGACAACTACCCCAACAATGTGGAGTGCCGCTGGGTGATCCGGGCTGCCGGCCCCGCCACCGTCAAGCTGGTGTTCGTGGACTTCCAGATGGAGGGCAATGAGGAATGCACCTATGACTACGTGGTCGTCCTTGGGGGGCCTGGCCCTGCCCGCGGGCATCACTACTGTGGCAGCACCCGGCCCCCCACCCTTGTGTCGCTGGGTCACGAGCTGCAGGTGGTCTTCAAGTCCGACTTTAACATTGGAGGCCGGGGCTTCAAAGCCTACTACTTCTCAGGTAGAAGGGGCTGGGGCCACCCCTCAAGTCCTCTGTGCATGCTATGCATGTCTCTGCCCGGCCAGTGCCATGGCATAAACCTGTCACCTCCTCTATGAAGTCTTCCTGATTGAGTCAGAGTTAGTCCCTTCTTTCAACTCCTTTCAACTCCCTCAGCAATGATCTAACACTTCTCATTTATGTTTGTGCTTTGCACGTTGATCTCCCCTGACTGTGAGTTCCTTTGGGTCTGTCTCTGTACCTGCCACATAGAAGGGATTCAATTAGTGTTTGTACCAATGAATGAATGAACTCTTCACTGCGAAGTGAACTAGACAGCGGAGGAGATGGAGAAGGAAATAGACAATGAAAACCTACCATGATCAGTGCTAACAGTAAGGATCATGGATGACTTCCTGGAGGAGAGAGTTGAGTAGTGTTTTGAAGGAGTTAGCAGGGGGCAGGAGGATGGGAAGGATATTCCAGATAGAGAGATCAGCATGTGCAAAAGCACAGAGGACAGAGAGGGCTTAGTGTGCTTGTATGCTAGATGTTTGGTGAGGCTGTGAGGTAGGGCTGGGTGGGACAGTCAGAAAATGAGTGAGATCGGGTCATGAGCCACCTTGTCTGTCAAGTCCGAGTAGGGACTCCACTCTGAGGACAAGTATTAGTCTTGTCATTGGAATTCAAGGCCAGGACTCGTGGCCTGCCAACTGGAATGACAGTCCCAGCTCCCAGCCAGTTTGAGTTTAAAGCAGGCTTTGGGCTCACTTGTCTGGTTTGCTGGCCACGGAGCCCACGATCTGCCAGGGTGGTTTTATGACCTTCGTGGCGCCCGCTGCCCCAGCTGTGCCGCAGAGGGTGACAGTCCCCACCTTCTCATCATTGCTTCTGGTGCCCCTCTCTCCCCAATCCAGGAGAATGCCAGGAGGTGTACACAGCCGTGCGAGGCAACTTCTCCAGCCCACAGTACCCCAGCTCCTACCCTAACCACATCCACTGCCATTGGACCATCCGCCTGCCTCCTGGCTACAGGGTCAAGGTGTTCTTTCTGGACCTGGATCTGGAGGGTCCCAGCAGCCTGACCAGGACCTGCGACTTTGACTACCTGGCGGCCTTCGATGGGGCCAGCGAGGAGGCGTCCCTGCTGGGGAACTGGTGTGGCCACCACCTGCCAGCACCAGTCACTTCAAGCCACAACCAGCTTCTGCTTCTGCTGCACACAGACCGCAGCACCACCCGAAGGGGCTTCTCTGTGGCCTACATTGGAGGTCAGCTGGGGTGGAGGGTGTGGGTGTGCTGATGGGGGAGGGCAAGGGTGGAGCCCCAGGTCTTGGCAGCTTCCTCCCTCCAACCCATCAGCTGGTCTCCTCAGCCTCTTCCCGTGTGGCTGCAGTCCCAGCTGCCTTGGGTCCTCTGACACCACGCCGGTGTGGCCCTTGCTTACTCCCGCTCCCACAGGGCCCTGCCTTTCCAGTTTTCGACTCCATGATCCTTAATCCCCCTGACCCCACCTGTCTCCTTCCCCCTTAGGCCCCTGGCCTCTCTTGAGCTGTGGCTTATCCTATATATCCAGGGGTAACACACAAAATATGGCCATATTATTTATGATGAGCAGTTGGCATAACCACAGAGATGCCGACAGGCTTTGCTTGTATGGGTCATAAATCCTGACTGGCAGGGGCTTGCACAAATGGCCTTCCCCCCGTCACATCACAAGCAGTCCAGAGCCGGACGGCTGCTTTGTTCGTTCGGGGACTTAATACCGTCTCAGCCGGTATCTCTGGAATGCTCTTGGCCTCATGATGGCAAGACGGCTGCTACAGCTCCAGACATCATGTCCATGTTCAAGGCTGGAAGAGGGTAGGGAAGATGCCAGCTACAAATGTCCCATTACCAGGAAAGCAAAAGCATTTTCAGAAGCTCTGAAAAGACTTCTTGGTCTCATTGGTTTGAACTTGGGCAGACAGCCATGCCTATAGCTACAGAGGCAGCTGAGGAAGCTGGTCCTGGGCTTTTCCGGCTTCCATCGTGCCCATTCAATACCCCAGCCGGCAGCACCCATCATCTCTGTTCTCTTGTCATCACCTTCCCTGGGTCACGGGCCCAGAAATGCCTGTGCTCTGCACCCATTTTGCCCTCTGCCTGAGTCAAGTAAAGCTCCTCATTGTGCAGATGTGGGAAGGAAGGTACAGGGAGAGGGAGGACCCCCGCAGTCACACAGGCTGTGGGGGCACAGCCCAGACCAGAACTCATGCCCGAGGGGAGGGCATCAGGGCTGAGCTCACACGGACCAAGGCCACATCCAAATGATGCCATTTACCGGCCATCCAACGGCCTCATCTGTACAAGGGGTTGATAAATGCCCCAGGCAGGCGGTCATTCAGATGAAATGAGGGAAAGAGGTCCCCGTGCCTGACTCCGAGGGTGTGCTTGCTGAGGGTGGGTTTTTCCTGTCATGCATCTCAGGCCTTGTCTGCATGCAAAACATCTCCCTTCGGTCCTTACCCCAAATGCAAGCAGTGATGGGGAGGGAAATAGCAGAGGCTCAGTGATCTAGGGGCAGCAAAGTGAGCTGGGCAGGCCCACCCTCCAGGGCCTCAGGTGGCTCCATCCATAAGCTAGGGGAGGAGACTGTCCCTTGTTAAAGCAGTCCCCTTCTAGCATTTCACTCGGGAGAGCCAGGTGCCATGCGATCGATCTGCCACAGCCAGCCGGTAAGTTGTCTTCTCTCCGCGGGCCTCGGTTTTTCCACCTGTAAAATGAGGACCCTGGCTGAAGGATCTTTAAGATCCCCCTTCGGCTCTGATAGTCTTATTTCTGGGCTTGGGTCCTCTCCCAGCTCTGTGGGATCTTGGACAAGCCCCTTTTCCTTTCGGTGCCTACAGAGAATGGGGGTGGGGCAGCTGGAATCCTGGCTCTGTTCCAGGGCCAGGATCCCCCCTCCCACCCGCCCCACCCTCCTCCCCAGATCCCCACGGGAGCCCAGGGTCAGACAGGGGCACTCCTGCTCGGCCAGGCTCCAGATGTGGCCCAGGCTGCAGGCGGCCTCCCGGCTGGAGGACAACCTCAGCATCAATCAGGGGTGACACACAGTTCAGCGCCACCGAGATCATTGTGGGAGACGGCGGGCCCATAAATCCCCAACTGCCCAGACACCAGAGGCTGAAATATGTCTGAGGCATTTCCCGGAGAGGGGCTGAGAGTTCCAGGCCTCTGCCTGCCAGCTCTTCCCTTTCCCTCCCACCAGCCACCCCTTCCTCCCCCTCCACTGCCCCCGCCCCAGCCAGCATGGCGGACCCCTCCCCCGCCCCCACAACACACATGCTCAAATACAAAATACACCCAGACACAAAACATCACACCATCTTAGCCTGGAGGGCTGCAGGGACCTGCCAAATAGGGTGGGGAGATACCTAAAGACTCAAACCTATAGACTCGATAATGGTTAATATCCCAACTCAACCCCCACAAACAGCCTCAGCTCTCTGAGCCTCAGTTTCCAAGACTGTAAAATGGGTTTAGTTGCGTCCACCTCATGGGGTCCTTATGGGGGAGAGAGTGAGGCTTCCTTCGCCACCCTTTGCAAAACTACTGTTCTGTGCCCACCCACCACCCACCACCCTCCACCATCCCTGTTTTTTTTTTGCTTGATTTTCTTCCAGCCCACTATGACACATATTTTATTTTATGTATTGATTGCCCCCTCGCCCAACTAGAATGTAAGCTCCAAGAAGGCAGGAAGGTGGGCTGTTTTTGTTTTTTGTTTTCCATTTCCATTTCCAGGGTGCCTATTAGAATAGTGCCTGCACATAGTGGGCCATCAATAAATATGTGTTAAATGATTGAATGAATTGCCTGGCACATGGCAAAGAGATCAGCAAATAGTAGCTCTCCTCATGGTTAAGAATATTTGCTCACTCACTCACTCATTCATTCATTTATTCAGCACTCACGGCACCTGCCAATTCTGAGCCGGGCTGCGAGAACACAAGAAGGCCGGTGCTTGCCTGGGGAGCTCATAGTCTGATGGCGTTAAATGGACTAACACATATGAAACATCCCCATAGGGCCACATAGTAGTCTCCCCTCTCTGAGCCTTGGTTTCCCTTAGTCTTGGGGTGCTGGGGGCTGACCACCTGCCCCTTAAGGCCTCCAGCCCCTCCCTCCCTCTGCCCCCAGTCGTGCCCATGAACGTGAGCTGCTCCCGCACGGACTTCCAGATCCTGATCTCAGCACAGGCGCTGGCACCGCTGGAGCGGACCAAGGTCTACCTGGGCAGCCGGAGCTGCACCGCCCAGGAAGCCGGCAGCACCTTCCGGATCCAGGCCCGCTTTGACACCTGTGGCACCGAGTCTCAGGTAAGGGCAGGGGTGGGGGAGGGGAGGAGGGCAGGTGTGAGGAGAGGCACCCGCCATCCTGAGAATTCTGGCTCCAGTGACCCCACAAGCCAGGATGTGGAACTCAGCCCATCTTGGCTTTACCTCAACAAACGTGCTCAGTGTAGACACAACAAAGAGCTCAAACAGGAAAGACAGAGCAGGGAGCCCAACGCTGCACAACCCAGTGACAGCCAAAAGCCCCTACTGAGGGCTCCTCCCAGAGGCCTTGACCCTGACTGTCCTTGGAGGGCTTCCTGCTGTTCCTTGCCTTCTCCCGGGAACCCTTCACCACTCAGCCCCCACCCCTGTAACACGCAGTGCTCGCTGCCTCCCGCCACCCCTTCCTAACCTGTGATCCAAATTGTCACTGGGCTCCACACAACAAAATAGAAGGATCCACTTCCCACCAAAGGTAGTAAGGCTTACAAATGAATTTTTTCTACAATCCTTATATTTTCGAGGCTTTGACCCCAGGTTTGAGGGCCTCAGTGGCCAGGCAGCACCCCAAGCACCTTGGATGTTTGTATTCTTAGGGACAGATTGGAGGGGAAAGGAAAGACCCCCTCCCCCCGGAAGGAGCCCCCATCCCCAGACTTGGTATTCAGGGATGTGGCGGACTGGCTTGGGAGAAATCACACACTTCCCGGCAAACCCTACTGGCCCCAACCTTAGCTGAACATATGCCCTTGGCCCCTCCAGCCTGCCCCTCTGCTCCCCCAGCCTCCTGGAAATCTCTGTCCTTTAGATCTGAGGAGAAGAGAAGAGGGGGCAGACTCTTGGCTGCCAAGATGATCCACCCTCACCCCTACCTCATGCCCTAAATCCCCCAGGGATTTTCTTCAGTCGTTCCACAGAGTCATGAAATGATGACAACAGAGAGTCCCAGAGGCAAGGACTATGAAGTTGAGAATGAGGGATCATAGGCACTCAGAGCCCCTGAGTCAGGGAAACACCACCCTAACTTGGAGCCAAAGAATCACGGCATCTTGGAGCCAATATCATGGAAACATAAAAGCTCCTGGATCCCTAATGTCACCCTTAGAAGTCCTAGACGCACGAGGACCAGGCTCTTGAGTTGGGTCACTTCCAAAGATGTGCAACTCAAACAGCCAAAGGCTGCGACAACCTTTCTGTGCACCTCTTTAAAAACACTGGAGACTTGATTTCTTAACCAGAATACCGACATCTTGTGTGGCTTTCCCCCCGTCAAGTCTCTCATTCATCAGAACCCCCTAAAACTTCCCCTCACCCCCATTTGATTTGATTTTTTTTCTCCTTTATTATGTGGCTCCACCTTACCCTCTCACTGAGTCCCCTTCCACTCATGGGTCCTGTCTTTCTTCGTCCAGTAGCCCAATTCTGTATCACAAAAATCCAGGACATCAGTCTTCCCAGAGGAGGTGGTTACAGATAGGTTGAGGGTGCAAATGTAGATGCCTATTTGGGGACATGGTATGAGAGCCCTTTGGAACACCCTTCTGCACCCTTCCCCAGAGGGGTCACCCAGTGTCCAGTGCCGGCAGCTTCCTACTCTTCCTGCCTGCTTGCGCTGTCAGGCAGCTTTGCTGCTTAGAAGTGTCAGCTCAGAAGTGCCACCACTGGACATGGGCAGCCTGAGGGGTGTAATGGCCACTGCGGACTCAGGGTGGGTGGGGAGACTAGCGCTGTGCCTGTGTAGCCCCCCGCCCCAGACCACGCCAGACTGCCCTCCAAAACTCTGCCCCTCAGTTCCGGCCCCAGACACCCCCCCCATCTTCAAGGCAACCTGCCCCCCTTGTCTGTAAGGGTAGGGAGGGCAGCAGGGTGCCAGCCCCCCGCATGTCACTCCTCAGTGGCTCTTCCTAAAGCTGGGTGGTGCCACTGGGATGGCCAGGGACTTGAGTTCCCTGTCACTTGTGTGCCATGTGATCTCAGGCAAGGGATTTAACTTCTGAGCCTCAGTTTCCTCATCTATAAAATGGGGATGTTAATGGTGCCAATAAGAGAGGCTCACTGTGAACATTAAATGAGATAATGCACTTGAAACAGAGGTTGGATCACGGCAAAATCCCTGGTATTGCTGCTACTATTGCTTATAGACGCCGCCTCCTTGAAGCCAGGGCAAGCACTGACCCATCAAAACTGATATTGTCCTTCCAGATATCCCCCTAGTGACCCCTTTACAGTGGGGACACTGAGGCTCCAAGCGGAAAGGGAGTCAGTGGCCGAGCTGGGACTAGAACCTGGGTTCCCAGGGTTCTGCCCCCTTGGAACTGAGCCCCTGCATATCTAGAGGAACAGGGTCAACCCCTGGTCCCTTCAGGTGTGAGTGAGTGCCCCGTGATCCCCACAGAGGAGGAACAACACCTCAGTGATCGTCAGTGTGCTGTACATCGACTTCTCGGCTGGGAGGCAGGAGGACATCCATGAGTACGAGGTGCGCTGTGAGCCACGGCGCAAGGAGGCGTCTGTCCACCTGCTGTCTGGCTCCGACTGGCTTGGGCCCTATGCTGCCACCGCCGAGCATCTTCAGGAAGCGCCACCCAGGGATGAAGAGGAGGCCCTGGAGGGCCCGGTGGCCATGGTGACCCAAGACACTAGTGACATTGTCTTCCTGGGCCTTTGCATCCTGGCAGGAGTCCTCATGGTCATTGCCATTGTGGTTCTGATGCTGCTGTGAGCAGGCAAGGGACCTGGGTCCTGGCTTCCCTGGGAGGCAGCTTGCGGTCTCCTAAACAGGAGCAGACCAGGCTTTGTCGACTTGTTGATGACCATGGACGAGTCACTGTCCCTCTCTGAGTCTCACTTTCCAAGGCCACAGAGCTGGCGTGAGGCTCAGAGAAGAGCATGAATGGATACGAGCTGTAAACTATGGCGTGTTTGCGTGTGTGTGTGCAGTTGTTACTAATTTCATAGATAGCCTGCTACTGGCAAGAAGTCTCCTGTGTGTGTTACTTGTCATCATGGAGAGCTGTGGTCACTGGTCACTTGTTCTGTGGTCACTGGTCACTTGTTCTGTAACTTGCACATGTGCTTTACCAACTCAGGATAAAAACAAGGGCCTCTCTTATTTTTCTAATGGCTCATCACAAGCCTTCATTGGCAGGAAATATCTAGGGGTCTTCACTCGCTCAAACGGACTCAGGAACCTTGAGGACTTCGTCCTCAGCTGCCCAGTCCTGCCTCCAAACTCCAGAAACAGAGAGAAAGGAAGCTGAAACCCCACCTAATGCTGTTATCCCAGCCTCCGCCATGTGGAGTCGCTGTTGGAGACCGGCCGTGCGCATCCCAGTGGATCCTGTCTGAAGAGGTGCCGATGCCCTGCAAGGTCGGATCCCCACATAAAACACAGGCGGGCCCACACTGTGCTCAGCGGTGAGGCTGGAAGCTGAGGACTGGAGTCTCTTTCATGTTGGCGTTTTTCCTTAAATAGATCGTGATCCTTGACTGCAAAGCTGATTGAAGTTCCTGTGTCTTTGTCCTCACCCCTGATGTTGAGCCCATTGTTTCCCTTCAGATGAGTTCTTTTTGGAGCCTGTGGACCTTCTGCCATTGGACTTCACTCAGCGCTACTCCAGTGTCCCCGTGTTCTCTAAGTTTACACCACAGGGAGCATGGGGTGGGTTCCCAGGGCTTTATAGCATCCTCAAGCAAATTGGTCCAGTCCTCCGAGAGCTCTACGTATCAAGAAGTGAAGCAATCTTATTAATGAAAAATAAACCAAAACTACAGTTACAATACACCTCTTTCCCCTGCTCACTGTATATATGTGTAACAAATCACTCACAATCAACAGAAATCTCCACCTTGACCATGCTGACCACTGGGATCAATGGAGCCCGATTATAGTTCTTTTGACAACCCAACCAACATCCACTTGTTTCCAGCTTTATCCCCACTGCTGTGACTGGCTCCAAGCAGCAGCAAAGAAGTCAAATGAGATTTCTTGTCTTTGAGGTGGTTACACCCAGGCTTTAGGGAGAGGGAGGCAGACCGTAGCTTGCAGAGAAAACAAGAGAGAAAAAAACCAACAAAGTAAATAATGAATTAAGCAAGGGAAAAAAGAGTTGCCTGGATCTTAGGAGAACTGGATTCAAGTCCAAGTTCTTCTTATTAATTGTGTGAACCTGAGCAAGTCACTTTGATTCTGTGAGCCTCGATATAGCCATCTGCAGAATGGGACCACTGTTCATAGCTTGCTGTAAGATTGTAGCAACACGATGAACCAGGGAGGTCTGCCAGGGTAATGTGCCAGTGGGGGGGGGGGGGTTCAACTGACATCCTGGGGTGTTGGGAGCAGAGGCCCCATCCTCTTTTACTCTCCCCACCTTCTCCCTCAGATTCCTCTAGCCACTGAGCTACCTTTGCCGGCCTACAAATCACCTGGGTCTCAGTTTCTCTGGACAAGACTTGTTACCACCCCTGCCCCCAGGGTCAGCCCTCCTGCCTGCAGAGTGGGGGTGATAATAAATAGCACCTGCTTCGTTGGTTCTGTGTGGGGACTGAGATAGTGCATGGCAGTGCCCGGTACCTGAGAAGGATTCAACAAACCTGAGTTATGACCAACGACCTATGAATTCATACAAAAGCTCTGGCCTAGAAACCCAAGTTCTCAGCCCAACTTTGCCACCGACTTGCTGTGTGTGGCCTTCAGGAGCCCATTCCCTTCTCCGGCCTCAGTTTCTGTTTTTAAAATGAGACAAAAGCATCATCACCTCTGGGTCCATCACCGTTGGAGTGACGACTCGTAAGCACCAACTACATGGCAAGTGTTTGAGTTGTGGCAGCTCAAGAAAGCCATCTTGTTAGGGGCGCCTGGGTGGCTTAGTCGGTTAAGTGTCCGACTTTCGCTTGGGTCATGATCTCGCGGTTCGTGGGTTCGAGCCCCGCATCGGGCTCTGTGCTGACTGCCAGCTCAGAGCCTGGAGGCTGAGTCTGTGACTCCTCTCTCTCTGACCCTCCCCTGCTCATGCTGTCTCTCTCTCTCCTAGAAATAAATAAAACATTAAAAAAAAAAAAAAAGAAGAAGAAAGCCACCTTGTGAGGCAGACATAATTGCCCCCATTTCACAGATGAGGAAACTGAGGTCTGGGGAGGATGTGTGACCTTGCACAAGGTCACAGGCATGAAATGGTGAAGCAAGGCCGAGAGGAGGCAGTTCTTCGCTGAGCTCGGGCCTGTGCGGTGGGCTGGGGCCTCTTGGGTCTCCTGGCCGTGTTCTCAAACCCAAGGGCTGTGCCTGGTTGGGGAAGGACTGGAACGGCCAACAGGGAGAGAATGGGTTTACCTTCATGGACGTGTCCCGATACTACCATTCCCAGCCCTCTGGACAGCCAGCACGTTGATTATCCTGCCTGAGCCGTGGGAAATGACAGTCTTTCTGACAGTGCAGTGTCTGTTAGAAATGAAAGGGCTGAAATGATACCCATTAGCCAACACGCCCTGGCCCTGGAAGAGTGTACCAGTTTCCCCTTTGCAGAGAGTGGGGGCCTTGACCCCCAGCTTCCCCCTCCTCCCACTGGTTATGTGGCCTTGGGCTTGCCCACCCAGAAGCAGGAGCTTCGGGTCCTCCCGCCCTCCTGTCCCGGTAGGGCCAATGTTACTGACGAGGAAATCCCTGGTAAATGGAAGTGCTGGCCCTGGGGAAATGCCTTCTGGCCTCGGGGTCAGGCAGACCTGGGTTCGTTTCCATTCTTGCCCTGACTCTGTGTGTCCTTGAGCAAGTTGCTTAACCTGTCTCAGCCTCAGCTTCCCCGTGCATGGAATAAGGGCACAAAGACCCTCCTCACGAGGTCATCGAGAGGACTGAGGAACACAGGGAGAGCGCCCGCCTGGGACTCCCACCTGCACAATTCAGGAAGCCTCTTCCCTAAGGAGTCCTCAAATCCAGAGTCGGAAGGGTCTCCCCAGACTCCTAGCTTCCCTGCTGATCTTCAAGAGGCCATGGTCGTTCCCACCCCCAGCCTTTCTGTCTCCTGGCCCCTCTGTGTGGAATGTCCTCGCACTAGAGCATCGCTTGGTCCGGCTCCTTCACACCCCTCTCTCCCAAGTGGCCCCCTAACCATGTATCTAAAATTGCACCACCACCCCTGTCACTCTGTACCCCTTTGCCTTCCTTCCTGGTCTGAAATGATGCATGGTGTGTGTGTGCTTTGCTTGTCCCTGTCACTACAATGCCAGATCCGTGAAGGCAGCCTTTCCCCAGATGCCCCTGCCAAAGCCGGGCACACGTGTCCTTCAGTAAGGTTCTGTGACCGGCTGAGCGGATGAATGGATGGACTCAACGTGGCTCCATTCACCGAATCTCACGTGTACAGCCGTCTTGGTATTTTGGTGCAGTCCGAGTCAAGGACATTTCCCAAGTATCTTCTCTGGGCCGCCCTCTGCACAGACATGCAGACTGGCTCAGACACGGCCCTGCCTCGGGAGCTCAGTGTCCAGGGGGAGGAACCAGGCGCCTCAGGGTGAGGAGAGGAGTACTTCCTGGAGGGGACACAGCCAGCCAGGGGACCCCTCACTCTGCCCCTGCCCTCCAGTCTCCCAGAGGCTCCTCAGGCTGAGCCCAGGGGTATGCAATGTGGCCAGCCTCCCCAGGACGCAGAGCAGGGTGGAGAAGAGTGACGGCGGACCTGGACGGGCAAAGGGAGACCGGCACAGAAATGAACAAAGTGCTTTCCTCTCAAAGACTTTTGGGAACAAGACAAGGTTTCAATTGCTGCCTCAGCTTGGGTAAGTGCAGGAGGAGCCCAGAGGGATGACTCATGCTGCCAGGAAGGCGCATCAGGCAGAGGAGAGGGAATGGCATCCCAGGAGTGGGGAACAGCATGTGCTAATGCAAAAAGGCACAGAAGAGTATGTCGTGATGGGGATGGGAAGAGGGCTGGGGAGGGAGGCTGGGAGGTATGTTGGGGCTACGCTGGAACGGCGGGATGGGAAGTTACTAGTTAGGACACCTGGGTGGCACTAGCAGCTTCTCTCAGATCCACAATGGTGGTGGCCCTCTGTGTCCTTGGCTTCAGCATGAAGACACCTACCGGACCAACAGGGTCTGCCATCGATGTCTTCTCCTGGGACAGCCCCCCATGCAGAAAGGCTCTTAACCTGTTGGCACCATGCATGCCATCTGGGAGCAAACCACAGTGGCACAGTGAGCAGAGCCCTGGGCTCATGACTGTCTCTGCCTCCTCCTGGCCCAGTATTGTTGGTCTATTAACCCACCGATTCTCCAGCCCTCCTTCAAGAGGCACCCCCCCTGGAACCCACCAGGACCCAGGACCTGGCTCTGGCTCTGCTACTAGCTTTCCATAACCTCTCCGAGTTTGTTTCCTCTCCTGTCAATGGGGAATAATAGCGGGAACATTATTGAAATGTATTCTATGCCAGGAATTGTTCAAATAGAGTTTTGAATTGACGTTCTCATTTGATTCTCTAAACAGTGACTATTATCATTCCCTCTAAGAGGTAGTCGAGGTGGGATTCGAACCTAGGCAGCAGATCTGTCTGCAAAGCCCAGGTCTTCTTCTAGAGCAGGTGGAGGAGTCCATAGAAACAGGTCATAACCGTAACTCACATTTGTAACTGTCACAGGATACATGTTAGACTTTAACATTGAGCACTTGGCGCTTATTGTTATTCACAGGATCTAAGCACTTTCCATAAATTCGTTCATTTAGGGGCACTTGGGTGGTTCAGTCGGTTAAGCGTCCGACTTTGGCTCAGCTCGTGAGTTCAAACCCCGCATCAGGCTCTGTGCTGACAGCTCAGAGCCTGGAGCCTGCTTTGGATTCTGTGTTTCCCTCTCTCTGTCTCTCTCTGCCCCTCCCCACTAGCTCTGTCTGCCTCTCTCTCAAAAATAAATAAATAAAACATTTAAAAAATTTTAAAAATGAGTTCATTTAATTCCTTGTAATAATGCTATGAGGGGAGTACTGTTATGAGTCCCATTTCACAGGAGAAAACTGAGGCCATGATAGGTTAAGTAACTTGTGTGAGGTCACACCAAATAGCTCCCATTAGATGAAGACTGATGCTGTGAGTCAGGAATTACTCTAGACACTTCATATGCATTAGCTTGTTTCAGCCTCACAACAGAGGTGCTGAGGCACAGAGGCTGTGTATCTCATCCACAGTCACATGGCTGGTGAGCGGTGTCACCAGGCTTCAAAACAGGTGGTCTGACTTCAGAGTCCCTGCTCCTAACCAGTGGCCCGAACACTTCTTGACACGATACTTCGTGCAGGGCATCAGCTTGGTAAGTATTGCTCAGTCTCAGTGTGAGGCTGTAAAATGGGTTCTGGGTTCCTAAGTCCTCGGAGAGGCCCTGACGAACTGCTGCCCATCACACGTCCCTTGTTGGAAGCCAAGGCTGCTCCCAGGGGAGCCTCTGGGACCCGTGGCCCTGGCCCTGGCCACCTGTCCTGCCCACGCAGTCGCTGGAACACACAGTGCCTGAGCCAGGCCCGGACCGGGCCTCAGGACCCCCCAGAGCTGTTCTGCATTCCCCTCCCAAGTCAGCGAGGCCCTGGCTGGCTTTCCTCCTGGAAAATCAGTGGGGCCCACTGCCCTCTGCTGGCTTCCTCCAAGCCCGCCCAGACTCCAGGAGCAGCAGGCACCTCGGGGAAGGCTGCCCCGGCTCTCCCTGTGTCCTGGCCTGGCCTGGGGCTGCATCCCACTGCTGCGCTGAGCAGCCCTGGCTGTAGCTCTGGAGGGAGCCGTGATACCCCTGCCCTAGGAAGTGCTCGCAGAATTGGAGATAGAGCTGTGGTGGCTCCCACGTACTGAGCCCCTCGGGGACACAGGCATGTAACCGCTCTAGTCCCCAGAACCACTCCACTTTACAAACAAGGAAGCCGAGGCTCAGTCAAGCTGGTGGGTTTGCCAGAGACCACCCAACTGGTGACTGGTGGAGTGGAGGCTCGAGCCCGGTTCCTTCTGGTGGCTCTTCCCGCGAACTCAAGACCACACAGACTCTTCAAGACAGTACCCCTGCTCTCTGTGCTGAGGACTTCAGGAGTATTTATTCATGCCTTTGAGTGCCTGGCACTGACCTCGTAAGTGTTGGGGACGCAGCAGCAGTGTAAGTGGTGTGGCTAGGCCTCCCATAAACCAACAGGGACACAAAGACACAAGGCAGGTGGATAGAAGAGGAAACCACAGTGCCTGGCACCCGGGCAGGGTCCTGGGGATGAGAGGACATTAGACAGGTGACAACGGGGAGAGGCAGAGAGGAAGGGCATGTCAGGCAGGCTATGGCTGGAGTCTAGGGACCTGAGGGCCTCGAGGGAACCCCAAGTTCGCCAGGTGGCTACAGCACAGAGTGGGGGGACAGAGTGGAGGTGACAAGGCCGGGAGGGCAGGTGGGGACAAGAGCCTGAGTTCAAGAGACTTCCCATATGTCAGCTCTTGGGCCCCATTAGGTGCCCTGGGGACCCCTGGTGTACAAGGGGCTCCCCAAATCATCAATCCTGTAGGCCGGCTTTATAGCTGAAGCTTAGAGAGAAAGTGATTGGTTTAAGGTCACCCAGAGGAGCCAGAATCACACCCAGGCTACCTGACTCCAAGGGACACTCTGTCCCTACAGCACAATCTCAAAGTCCTTCTTCCTTCCTGGGGGATGGGTTTCTGTCTCATCACCATGGGGGCAATGAGGGCCTACAAACCTCGGGATTCCCCTGGCAGCCCTGTGGACCAGGCCGCGCCCCTATCACCTGGGCGAGGGAGTTTCCCTGCCTTTGAGATCAAACACAAACCAACCCCAAACAGAAACTGCCCCACACCTGAGCTCCAGGTAAATGCAGCCCAAGCCTGGGAGGTGTACACACCTTTTGGCTCACACCCAGGAGAGGAAAGGAAGCTGTTTGAATAAAAACTCTCCTGGACAGGTGCCCAGCAATTTATAGTTTGCAAAACGCTTTCCCCCACACATACTGTCTTTTGATCCTCACACCTGTCCTTAGAAAAAGGTGCTGCCCATTTTACAGAGGTAGAACTCAAGGCCTGAGAGGTGAAATGCAATGCTCAAGGTCACAGAGGGATGGTGCTCTAGGATCAGAAACAAGTAGCCCCAGGAGGCGGCACGTGCCGGACACACACCAATTAAATGGTCCATCTCTGATGAATGTGGTGGGGAAAGCCAAGAGTGGACATAGGAGGTGCCACTGAGGCTGAGTCTTTCAAAAATGCATAGCAGTGACCAGGCAGAACTTGGGAGGGGAGCTTTCTGGGCCAAGGAAAGTGTGAGCAAAGGCCTAGAGGTAGGAAAGCAGGCAGACAGGAAACGGAATTCTCCAAAGGGGCTGGTGCACAGAGTGGGGGGTACACGGGGGTGGCTCCCCTCCTTTCCCAGTGACCTCTTCCCCCCTCCCCTATCTCCCAGCTTCCCCTCTCAACATCTGCTCTGCTCTTGCTGTTGGTGTTCATATTCTGTCTCCCCCATCCTTCTGGAAGCTCCTGGAGGCCAAGAACCCTATCCAGTTCATTTTGGTGGCCTCAGTCTCTAGCACAAGGCTGGCCTGGCACGGAGCTGGAGTCAGCTAATGAATAAAAACGAACGAATGGATGAATGAATGAATGCGTATACAGTGCCAGCTGCATTACATAAAATAGCAGCCAAGAGTTTTTTGAACACTAACCATGTGCCACCAGGTGCTTGGCTAACTGCTTTTTACACACACCGTCTCTTTAATCCCCGTGAGGCCTGTCTATTATTTAGTTTTATTAGCATCATAATCTCCATTTTATAAATGAGGAAACTGAGGCACAGAAAGGTGAAGTAACTTGGGTTAAGGTCACAGAGACTGCAAGTGTCCTTGGGATTCGAACTGAAGCCCCAGGCTCAGTTGAGAGGTTTTACACACACTCTCCGCCACGTGGAGAGAGAGCCTCAGGCAAAGGCACACACACACACAGGCACGTGCACACATGTGCACACTAGAGCACCCAGGCCACAGTCCTGTGCTCCCGGACACCCAGTCCTCCCCAGATTTGCTTACCCCTAGCATGGAGAAGGAGCTCGCAGGCCTGGTGCTGGGCTGAGGGCAGGGGTTGGGTGAGAAGGAGCCAGGTGGGCTCTGGGGTGGGCTCACTCCCTTTCTCCTCTGGAACGCAGCTTCCTGTCATTGGGCAGCTCTGTCAGGGATATAGAAATCCTTTCTTTTTTTTTTTTTTTTTTTAATTTTTATTTTTATTTATTTCTAGGAGAGAGAGAGAGAGACAGCATGAGCAGGGGAGGGTCAGAGAGAGAGGGAGTCACAGACTGAAACAGGCTCCAGGCTCTGAGCTGGCAGTCAGCACAGAGCCCGACGCGGGGCTCGAACCCACAAACCGCGAGATCATGACCTAAGCGAAAGTCGGACGCTTAACCAACTAAGCCACCCAGGCGCCCCTAGAAATCCTTTCTTGTATACAGTCTCCCCTTCTATACAATCCCTGCCACAAAATGACGGTTCCCTGCAATAAAGGAGGCAAAGATTGCCCAGATGCCTCTGGAGTACCAGGCCTTGTGCGGGGCTCCTTACAAACCCCGGGAAAGGTTTCTCAGGGTGCCCAAGGCCATCCAGGCTCGGGTGGAATGGGAGTTCCCATTTAGGCGAGCCAGACCCTCTAGGCCAACACATCTTCCACTGCCCAGGTCTCTTTCCAGTACCCCCACGACCCCTTAACGTCTGATAGAGGACAATCCAGCCTCAGGGAACAGAGGAGGGACCAGAGAGTGGGAGGCCTTGCCTGAGATCACACAGCCAGGGCAGCGGAGCTGGGACCAGGGCCGGAGGTGAGGGTGGGCGGCAGGAGCATATTTCTAGCCAGAGCTGACCTGGAGGCTGGGGGGTGGGGAGCAGTCTGGAGATTTGGGGAAGCCCTGCCTGGGCACTGGGCCTCTTTGCCAGCTCCGTTTCATAGCCAAAGGGAAGGAGGGGCCTGCTGGGCAGCGGGTGTCTGGACCAGGCGTGTGTCCTTGAAATGCAGTCCTGTGCAGAGCTGCCCATGAGCTCTCTTGGGGATGACTGGGGCCCAGGTGTGAGGAGCTGCATGTTGCTGCGTGTGTAGGCGTGTTTGAGAGCATTTGTGTATGTGGCTAATGTCACCCCCACTGCACTCTCATGGAGCCCCATCTCTTCCAGTGTCTTATCTGGTCTCCACCATAGGGCAGTGAGGGAGGCATGGCAGGGGGTGTGGAGAAAGGGAGGGTGAGGGAAGGGCACCTGACTGCAGGAGGCAGTGTATTCCTGGATGGATGTTCCTGGGGGGGTGGGGGGAAGAGGGGGTGGGAATGCCATCTCCAAAGGGACTGGAAGCGATAACCCCACAGGTGCATCCTGGCTCTGCCAGGCGTTCTTGCAGGGCTGCAGGGTCGAGCGTGTTTAGGGTCTGTGTGGGTGGCAGAATGTGTCTGAGTAGATGTATGCCTGGTGAGAGAGAAAGCCTGCGTGCCCCATGGGTGCTTCGGAGCGTCTTCTTCCACCAGACGGCTCCTGAGCGCCCTGGGCCTCGGAGAGGGACGATGGCGAGCCGGCTCAAAGGGCTGGCCTGAGGCTCTCTGGACCCCTCTGCCCAGCTGGCAGAGGCCTGGGCTGACGTTGGGCACAGCGCCACCTCGTGGGGCCACAAGGAGGGATCCGTGGCATGTCCGGGAAGCGGATGGCCTCCGTGGGGAGAAAGAGGGATGGGGATGGGGAAGAGTGGCCCCAGGTTCCGCTCCCAGAAGCTGAGCCACCAGATCCGGGTCATACCAATTTCCTGGGACGAAGGGGATCCAAGAGGCTTCCCTGAGGTCTTCCCCCTCCCTTCCAGCCCAGTGCCTGGCTCCTCCTGGCATCCTCCTTCCTCTGACTCTTAAATGCTATTCCCATTAACTAGGGAAGTCAGATGCTAACTGAATTCTTAAAACTGAGAAAAGCCAAAGGCGGCCACGTGTCCTGGTTTGCCTTGGTTTGCCTTCGACTGAGGGGGTCCCCAGGACACAGGACTCTTGGTTTCAACATCAGGGAAGTCCCAGGCAAACAGGACTAGTTAGTCACACTAGATGAGCAAGTGTGGCAACGGGGAAATAGATAGTGCAGATGATTCCCGGGGACCCAGGTTGGTCTGAAGCATCAAAGGAGGCCCCTGTGCCCTCACCCCAGCAGGGGTCCTGCTGGCCACAGATGCTTTAGGCAGTCTCTTCTATCCTGAGGGTTTTGTTACCATCTCTGTGGGATTTGGTGACTCCCAGCTGGGTCTCCACCCAGACGTCTCTCATGGGTTCGGTCCCGTCATCTGCTCTGAACTATGGGGCCAGGCTGTCCCATAGGCACAGCCACCCCAGAGGCTTCAAATGCAATTATTATGTCCCCTGAGCTTCTTCCTTCTCCTGGGTTTCTATCTCAATGAGTGGCATTCCCACCCACCAGTCACCCAGTCAGACATCTGGGCTTCTCTTTGATCCCTCTGACTTCCCTTACTTCCCACATCCAGTCCTTTCAGTTCCATGTAGCACCATCTCTCCAGTCTACTTCTTTCTCTCTCATCCCCACTGCCATTACACTGCCACTACCATCCTCCCCTAGCCTCACTGACTCCAGCAATTGTCCTGAATTCATCTAGAACAGGCCAGAACATGGAGTCTGGTCCCAGCCTAAGGATGAATGAGAATGCTGGCTTGGACTCGGTTCCAGGTCCCCAGTCCTGAGAATTCTTGCCATGCCAGCCCGGGGACGCTCTCTCTACCCACCTTGCACTAGAAGAATGTGAAGGTCCCATTTTCATCCTTCAGGGCCTTTGTCTGGGAAGGCTGGTCAGGGCCAGCTCAGGTATCTCTCTACTCCACATCCACACTGCAACTGGAGTGTCCTCTTGCTTAGGCCCCTCCATGGCTTTCCATGGTCCTCAGGATGAAGTTTCAGCACCTTGACCTTGCGATGTGACCAGTTCCTATTGCTCTTAGAGTTACAATTCTAACCATTGCTCCATATGTGCCCACTGTGCTGCTGTTTTACTGTGTTCTGGTGAGAATGATGATGGTATGTATTAATGGCGTGTATGTGGCAGTACTGGTGTGTGTATGGTGGTTGTGATGGTGGGTTTCTAGTGGTTGTGATAGCGTGTGTGTGGTTGGGATGGCATGTGTGGTTGGGATGGCATGTGAGTGGTTGGGATGGTGTATGTGTGTGGTTGGGATGATGTCTGTGGTTGGGATGGTGTGTGTGTGGTTGGGATGGTGTGTGTGGTTGGGATGGTGTGTGTGTGATTGGGATGATGTCTGTGGTTGGGATGGCGTGTGTGCGGTTGGGATGGTGTGTGTGGTTGGATGGTGTGTGTGGTTGGGATGATGCGTATGGTTGGATGGTGTGTGTGTGTGGTTGGGATGGTGTGTGTGGTTGGATGGTGTGTGTGGTTGGGATGGTGTATGTGTGGTTGGGATGGTGTGTGTGTGGTTGGGATGGTGTGTGTGTGGTTGGATGGTGTGTGTGGTTGGGATGGTGTATGTGTGGTTGGGATGGTGTGTGTGTGGTTGGGATGGTGTGTGTGTGTGGTTGGGATGGTGTGTGTGTGGTTGGGATGGTGTGTGTGTGGTTGGGATGGCATGTGTGGTTGGATGGTGTGTGTGGCTGGATGGTGTGCATGTGGTAGAGGTGGTGTGCTCTCATTGGGATGATGTGTATGTGGTAGGGATGGTATGTTTCCAGCGGCTGGGATGGTGTGTAAATGTTGGTAGGGGCAGAATCGAGCTTTCAGATCCCTCACATGTACTTCGACCAGAGCAGCTCCACTTGCGTATATTTTACGGATTGGGGTTCCTTATGGCTTTGTTTCTAAGAAGGCTTTTATGGCTTTGAAAGGTTTGCAGAGTCATTGCTCTAAGATGGCTGGTTGTTTCTGCTCCTCCTCCGAACCAGGAAGCCTCCCGCCCCGGTGCTTTTCCAAAGACCTCCATCTCTCTGTGTAGAAATGTTACCCTCTCAAATGGTCTCAGCTCCAACAAGCTTCTGGGGCTCAGTGGCACGGACAGGATTTCCCCCTCCTCTACACACACCGCCCTTCATATCTGCCCCCTTTGTGTTCTTCGTGTCTTACCCACACGCCTAGACTAAGAGCACACCGCCTCAGTAATCTCCACACTAACATTCTTCCTTTCTTCTCTGCTGACTCATGCACAGAGGTGAACAAAAACCGCGTCAGCGGTTTTGTGCAGCACACAGCCTGGTGAGAAAGACGGATACAGAGCTCTGTGACATCAGTGCTATAATGGAGGGGAGCCAGAGGCCCCTGACCTGGGAGCAGGGAGGCAAAAACAAAGGCTTCTTAGAGAAAATAATCCCCAAGCAAAGCACCCACCTGGAGAAGAAGTGGGGAAAAGTGTCCCGGGCAGAAGGAATAGCATGGGCGAAGGCCCACAGCATTAGAAAACATGGTTGGCTTGTGAGACAAACTGTCAGTAGTTGGGACTGTGGAGTGAGGACTGTGTGTGCGGAGCAGCAGGGCATAAGGCCTGAGAGTTGGGCGGGGGGCTGGGACCCAGGGGACTTTGGGTGCCCACCTGTAGAGCTGGCACTTCATCCTGAGAGCAGGGCCGTGACAGGAACTGAAAAGACACTGACAAGGTCAGATTTCCTTGTGTTAAAAATATTATGGTGAAATACAGCATAAAATCCACCACTGTCAACACATCAAGTGTACAACTCACTGGTATTAAGTACACTCACACTGTTGTGCACCATCACCGACCACCCATACCCATAACTCTTTTTATCCTGTAAAACAAACTCTATACATTAACCTGCCCCCAGTGTCTGGCCAACCCCCATTACAATTCTGTCTCTGTGGATCTGACCACTCTAAGTACCTCCTACAAGTGGGATCATACAATGCTTGTTTTTTTTTTTTTAATGTTTTATTTATTTCTGAGAGACAGAGAAAGACAGTGTGAGCAGGGGAGAGGCAGAGAGAGAAAGAGACACAGAATCCAAAACGGGCTCCAGGCTCTGAGCTGTCAGCACAGAGCCCAACGCGGGGCTCAGACTCATGAGCTGTGAGCTCGTGACCTGAGCCAAGTCGGACGCTCAGCCGACTGAGCCACCCTGGTGCCCTGACAGTCTTGATTTATATGTGGAAATGGAGAGAGCACTGGTGACCCAGGCAAGCGACATGGTGGAAGTGGAAGCCAGGGGGCGGTGAGCGTGAAGTGAGATTTGCAGAGTGGTGCCAAGTCAGGGCAAGCCCGAGAGCCCTTGCAGGAGAGGTGCATGGAGTGGAGTGGTGAGCTGGAAGGCCTCATCTGGTCAGCCTAGGCCAGTCAGGAAGCCAGGATCCGGCTGAGTTGACCTTGGCTGAGTCCCTCCCCTCGCAGGTATTCGAACAGCCGCTCTGGAGGGGTTTGTGGTGACTCAGTTGGCTGCTTCACTAGCTGTCCCCTCAGATGACCTTCCCCAGGACCAGCCCTCACTTAGTGCCATGACCAGGCCCTTTGGCACTGCAGAGGGAAGGGCTCCTTACCTCGGGGAATCTTTCTACATAGCCTCAGGAAGTGGTTAGGTGGGAAAGACATAACTAGAAGCTTCTGGCTGCTATGCCAGAGTTTCCAAGACCAAAATAGTTTCCTATACTCAAAGATGAGCTCATAAGCCCCAGGCACACCAGATGGGAAGGGAGAAGCATCTAGGAAAAGCTGAGAGGGGTGCCTGGGTGGCTCAGTCAGTTAGGCATCCGATTTTGGCTTCAGGTTATCCTCTCACAGTCTGTGGGTTCAAGCCCTGTGTCCGGCTCTGTGCTAACAGCTCAGAGCCTGGAGCCTGTTTTAGATTCCCTCCCTGCCCCTCCCCCCACCCTCAAAAATAAATAAACATTAGGGAACAAAAGTGCTGAGAAACCCCAGGAGCACCGAGTGTCATGGGACTTTATCATCTTGCATCCAAACGGCCCAAAGACCCCGTGCCCACCTCACCGCTAGCCCAGAGGTAACGCCCAGCAGTGGTAGGGCAGCTCTGAGAAAAGAGGAGGGACATCAGGGCTTCGGGTCTGATTTGCTCACTTCCTTGCCAAGTGACCTCAGGCCCGGGGCTCTTCTCCTCCGGGACTGTTTCTGGTCCACCATGGATTCACCTCACTGCCAGAGACCAATAGCAGACACGGCACAGCATGAAAGGTACCCTGGAGATGCAGCGACCAGAAAGGGGTGTGAGGCTTAAAAATTCCCTGATTATGTATCGAGGGTCTACTAAGTCCAGGGCACTGTGCCAGCCACAGACACACAGCCTGGGAGGTAGGAACTCAGATTCTAGTCCCAGCTTTGTCTTTAACTCCGTGTGGCCTCGCCTCAAACATGATCAAGCAAGGAACAGAATCACCAGGAAGTGGCATGGACTGGTGGCCTTCCCCCCAGAATTCCTGATTTCATAGGTCTAGCGTGGGGCCCAAGAATTTGCATGTCAAACTGATGTTGCAGGTGGAGGAACCGTGCTTTGAGAAGTGTTGGCCTAACCACTGGTCTGAGTCAGAATTTCCTCGGCTCTCAACAGGGAGAATCACACTGGCCCAGCTTACCTCCTGCCAAGGGACGCCCCGAGGTGCGAATCAAACAGCCGGGTGGATCATGGAACTTCAGAGAGAGTTGGTTGGGATCTTAAGACCCATTTGCTTTGAACTCCCCACTTGACAGGAGAAGATGCCGAGGACCAGAGATGACACAGACCAAGGTCATAGTCAGTTTGAAGGTGACAGAGCCAGAATTAGACCCACAGAGCCTCCCTCCTTCTCCTAAGTCCCCCCAGCCCAAAGGAGATGCTTTTAGTATCTTCCTTTTAAAATGAAGTGACACTACTTGGTATTTGTAGCAGATGCTCTGAATGTCCTGCCTATATCTCTTGGTGTCCACCATTTCTGTGCATGTTCCATTTCTGTCCTAACAGCTTCTAAGTGCCAGCCCCTGCACTCTCCCTGAGGATTCCTTCTGGCCAGGGAGCCCACACGGCCTGGCCTTCATGTGGGAACACTGCCAAAGACTTAACATCTATTTCTTCTGAGCAAATCCCAGCCAATGACAGGTGGATACATACCCCAGCTCCGTCACCCCTTGACTGGGACAGCTTTGAGGCACATTGGGCACCATCAACCAGAATTCCTTAGTGGAACTGAGCCTGGGCTGGTTCCAGCAGAATCTTGCTTGATAGTATATTCTTTGCTTCTTTCCCTTCCCTCTCTCACTTTCTAACACCACCTCTACAGCGCTTTCCTTGGATTATCTTTCAAATCAACTGTTTGTTTCAAATCCTTGTTTCAGGGTCTGTTGCTGGGGGAACCCGGCCTCCGACAGAATGATAATAATAATAATGGTAACTGCCGGGACGCCTGGGTGGCTTAGTCGGTTAAGCATCCGACTTTCGCTTAGGTCATGATCTCGCGGTTCGTGGGTTCGAGCCCCGCGTCGGGCTCTGTGCTGACTGCCAGTTCAGAGCCTGGAGCCTGTTTCAGTCTGTGATTCCCTCTCTCTCTGGCCCTCCCCTGCTCACGCCGTCTCTCTCTCTCTCTCTCCTAGAAATGAATAAAAAAAAAAAAAACATTAAAAAAAAATAATGGTAACTGGCATTTATTGAACACCTACTATATACCAGGTACTATATACATATGCCCCATGTGATCCCCATGATAACATTCTTATCATCTCTGTGTAACTGTTGAGATGATCGGGTTCAGAGGCTTGACCAGGGATGGTCAGGTGGTAAGCTTTCAGCAGGGCTGGGTGTTGAAGGACCTTGGTTCCCTCTGTAGGGGCCCAGCCCCACTGGGCGGTCACACCCAAAGAAAAGGCAACCTGGGGCACTTTTAGGCCCTGACACTGTCCCCACAACAGGCATTATTCACAATGGCAGAGTGGGACTCCTTCTAAGGGCCTCAACTGGTCAAGGATATTGATGGAGACGGCTGGAGAGGAAGAACAGACAAATACTTTATGATGATGGCAATTGACAGACTGGTCTGTGGCTACTCTTGGAGAGTCCCAGGAATAATTGGGGGACCCTTTGAGGATAATTTCTTGCTTACGTAGAAGGGGGCTCAGGGCCATTGTCTTTGGACAAAAATAAGCCTCTGTCTTGTAATCACAGATTGGTGAAGCCGGGCAATGTTTAGGCTGCACTGAATACATTCCTAATGTGTCTGTACGGACCGAATATGGTCTTTGTTTATGGAAGTGCAATGTTTTGCTTTAGGCTTTAGTTTCAAAGTGCATGTTTCCATAGCAATTATTTTTGTTGTATAAAAAGAAAGCTATTTGGGTAATAATAAAGCCATACACTCATGTATAGTAAAATAAACTCCTTGGGTGTTTTTCAGGGGCCTGCACTAGACTTCACACTGGGCCCAGTCTCCCTGGTGGGAGCTCTGAAGCTATCTCCCCATTGCTAGCCTCAGTTTCCTCATGTGTCACAAGCGAGGCAGCTGAATGGACCCTGCACTCTCCTTTGGGGCCGCCTGGCAAATCTAGGCAGCTTCCTGCCCCAGTCTAGCCTGGAAACAGATCTGTAATTGAGCCTGCAGGGTCCCTGTGACAGGCACAGCCTGTAAATCTCCACTGGGAAGCAGCCCAGGGAGATAAATTATACTGCAGCAGACTCTCCTTGCACTCTAGGAGCCGCCTGTCTCTGAGGTTAACGTGGAAAGAAGGGAGGGCCGATAAAGCCATTCCCCACAGATCTGACACTAACAGGGTAGGGGGGATGAGGACCCAGGCCACCGCTGGCAGGGAAGGAGTGGTTGCAGAGTTGTGTTTGCTCCTGGGAGCCCATAGACACGGGCACTGGAGGATTTAAGCAAAAACAGTGACTTGGTCAGAAAGGATGCACTGTCATGGGGTGTATACATGCCTCTCTCCACCCTCAGGTTCTGAGCCCAGATACTGTGTGAGTCAGCTCGGTGCACCCAGCGCAAGGGCTGGGAGAGGGCAGGCATCACCAAATACAAGTAATAGAAAAGAATCATGGTAGCCAATGCTGATGAGCTAGTGCTCAGTCTGCACCACGCCCTGAGCTTACTGTTCTGCATGTATGATTTACTCCTCACAATCCTAGAAGGCACAGCTCCGTGGCACAGAGATGTTAAATAACTTGCCCAGGAGCACTCAGCTAGTAAGTGGCTGAACCAGGATTTAAACCCAGGTAGCTTGGTTCCAGAGTCTGGGCTCCGAATCACTCTGCAAAATGACCAATGTAGTAGTGACAATGACAGTGAAAATTCATTGCATCAGGTGTCTGTCAAGGGGATGGTGGGAAGAATTGATGAAGGACGGGCAGAAGTCCACCGGGTGGCCCGGCAGAGGAAAGCCAAGGACAAGGGCTGAGAGAGGTCACTGTGTGTCTAAGGAAAGAAGAGGTACTTGAAAAGACCGGAGTGTAGAGGGGCAAACTGACAGATAAATCTGGGGGGTGGGGGAGGCAGGGCTGGATCCTGATGAGCCTCCAGTGCAGGGCTAGGGAGACACAGGCTCTGTGGCTTGGGCGACAGCAGGGCAGTGACGAGCCAGGTATGAGGACCGCACCACCTCCCACCGACTCTGTGACCTTGGGCAAGCCACTTCCCCTCTTGGAACCTCAGTCTTCTCATCCATAAACGGGGGTTGCCAATCCCGCTGCCTCTCAGGGCTTGGGCAAGGATTAATAAGGCAGCAGATGAAAAGGATTTTACAGACTGTAAGAGTTCACAAACACAGGCTAATGGGTGGGATGGAAAGAAGTGAAGAGATAGTCATTGTGAATGTAGCCAGCTATCTTTACATAGAACCTACTCCAACTTCTATGGTTATTAAAAATAATGACATCTGCATGTGGCATTGTTACTTGCCATTTGGCCTTTATTACCTCACTGGAGCATTTCCAACCTTTTACATGAGATGTGATCATTTCCATCTTACGAGTGAAGACACTGAGGCACAGAGAGGTGGCCTGGCCCACCCCAGCCATGCAGGCCAGAAGGGCAGCTGAGGCACGGTCTAGGTTTACGGCTGTGCAGTTGTGTTCCCTCTATTGGGTCTCACAAAACTTGATTTATATTGAACAGCTTGTCTGAGCCGATGCCTCCAAAAGGTAAACCAAGGGCACAAAGAAGGCAAGATACAGTGAGAACAGTCATCTAGAAGTATTCAGAGTTGGAATGCTTGAGGTCTTCACTATTGGTCAATAACCTTGGAGGTCTGTTACAGGTCATAATTTGTCATCTTACTGAGGCCCAAATTTGAATTTTTTAAAAATTAAAAAAATTTTTTTTATTGTTTTTGAGACAGAGAGAGAGAGAGAGAGAAGGCTCGGGGCAGAGAGAGAGGGAGACACAGAATTCCGAAGCAGGCTCTAGGCTCTGAGCTGTCAACACAGAGCCCAACGCAGGGCTTGAACTCATGACCTGCAAGACCATGACCTGAGCCGAAGTTGGACGCTAACTGACTGAGCCACCCAGGCGCCCCCTAAACTTGAATCCTTGAAGACAGGTGTGTGGAGGAACAGCCTGTCTGGTCTATGCTTCTTAGCTCGACTTACTGGCTTTCTCCTCCCCAGAAGAGGCAGGGTGGTCCAGGGCGAGAGTACACGTGGGGTTAGAGGCTGTCCATCTGGGGAGAAACCCTAGCTCTGCCACCCAAAGCTGTGTGACCTTGAGTAAACAGCCTCCTGTCTCTCAACCTCAGCTTCCTGATTTGTAACACAGGGATATTCATATCTACATCAAAGGGCTGTTGAGGACTGGTGAGGCCACAGTCATTTCACGGACCCCAGAGGATACCCAGGGAGCAGGTCACGGCAGGCTCCCGGAGGGGAAATGGAGACAGGAGTCTTGCTTTTCATCACGCACCTTTTTGTAACCTCTTATTTGTTTCTCAGTCCAGTGGGGACAGGGGGTCAAAATCATGCATGGAAAGTACTTAGCAGAGTCTTCACGAAATACTCCATAAATATTAGCTTTTATTGTTATATATATTATTATAAATCAGTTTTTAAAACTCTTTTAAAATCAGTTTTGTAAAACAGTTTTACAAAGCTGTAATCATCAAGACAGTATGGTCTTGGTACAAAAACAGACACATAGACCAATGGAATAGAATAGAGAACCCAGAATAGGACCCACAAATGTATGGCCAATTACTCTTTGACAAAGCGGGGAAGAGCATCCAATGGAAAAAAGCCTCTTTAACAGATGGTGCTGGGAGAAGGGAATAGCAACATGCAGAAGAGTGAAACTAGACTACTTTCTCACACCATACACAAAAATAAACTCAAAATGGATAAAGGACCTGAATGTGAGACAGGAAACCATCAAAACCCTAGAGGAGAAAACAGGAAACAACCTCCTTGACCTCAGCCGCAGCAATTTCTTACTTGACACATCTCCAAAGGCAAGGGAATCAAAAGCAAAAATGAACTATTGGGACCTCATCAAGATAAAAAGCTTCTGCACAGTAAAGAAAACAATCAACAAAACTAATAGACAAGCGACGAAATGGAAAAAGATAGTTGCAAATGACATATCGGATAAAAGGCTAGTATCCAAAATATATAAGGAACACATCAACTCCACACCCAAAAAACAAATAATCCAGTGAAGAAATGGGCATAAGACATGAACAGACACTTCTCCAAAGAGGACATCCAGATGGCCAACAGACACGTGAAATGATGCTCAGCGTCCCTCATCATCAGGGAAATATACATCAAAACCATGGTGAGATACCACCTCACGCTGGTCAGAGTGGCTATAAAATGAACAAATCAGGAGACTATAGATGCTGCCGAGGATGTGGAGAAATGGTTACCCTCCTACACTGTTGGTGGGAATGTAAGCTGGTGCAGCCGCTCTGGAAAACAGTGTGGAGATTCCTCAAAAATTTAACAACAGAACTCCCCTATGACCCAGCAAAAGCACTGCAAGGAACTTACCCAAGGGATACAGGAGTGCTGATGCATAGGGGCACATGGACCCCAATGTTCACAGCAGCACTTTCAACAATAGCCAAATCATGGAAAGAGCCTAAATGTCCATCAACTGACGAATGGATCAAGATGTGGTTTATCTATACAATGGAATACTACATGGCAATGAGAAAGAATGAAATCTGGCCATTTGTAGCAATGTGGATGGAACTGGAGGGTGTTATGCTAAGTGAAATAAGTCAGGCAGAGAAGGAAGATACCATATGTTTTCACTCATATGTGGAACAGGAGAAACTTAACAGAGGACCATAGGGGAAGGGGAAGGGGAGAAAAAATAGTTAAGGAGAGCGAGGGAGGAAAACCACAAGAGACTCTTAAATACTGAGAACAAACTGAGGGTTGATGGGGGTGGGGGAGAGGGGCAGGGGGGTGATGGGCATGGAGGAGGGCACTGGGTGTTATATGGAAACCAATTTGACAATAAACAATATTTTAAAAATAATAAAACAAATAAATTTTTAAAAACCCACTTAATAAAAAATAAAGGACTCTACTTATTTGTGGAAAATGACCCCCCCAACCCCCCTGGCCCCCCAAAAGCTAAGTGCTCCTTCATGGAGCCAAAGAGGAAGAGGCCAAAGCAAGTGATGCTTCTTAGTCAGAACACGGGCATTTCGTGGGGCAGACACCTGCCTTTGACGTGGCTCCTTGCTGAGTCAGGTGAGGCTGACGCCTGGGCACCTGGAGGAGCAGGGCAGCTTTGCTGAGAGAAAGCCTTGTCCACTCACAGAGGGTCTCAAATGCCTGTTGAATAGTCAGTCCACAGCCCTGGGCTTGGCACCTGTCCTTGTTACTTGCTGGCTGAGTAACCCTGGGCAAGTCACTGAACCTCTCTGAGCCATCAGATTTTCATTCGACAAAGGAGGACAGAGTTACTCTTCTGCCTTGGAGGGCTGCTGTGAGGCTCTGAGAGCGTCAGGTGGCAGCTACCACCATCACATCTTCATCTTTATCGCTGTAAGGCCAGTGGGCTTCCTCGGGGACAATGCAGACCAGAAAAAGACTTTCCGCCTGCGCTGATGAGGTTGGATTCTAGGGGTTAGAGAAGCCACTCCAGAGGCCAGGATGGGGCAGGGACTGGAGGGGAAGAGCGAGGCGGGGGACTGAGAAGGATTGTGTGTGTGATCCTCTGCACTCCCACCCCATCTGACCTCTCTGGACAACACCCTTAGCTGTGAACTGAACTACCCCAGCAAAGGGCTGGTTCTGGACTGTGGCAGGGAAGACAAAATCTGAGTGTAACTAACAGAGCTTTACCTTATCCACTTGCCCAGGATGGTATGTAAGCTAATCCTATTCCAAGCAAAGGCAACTCAGACGAATAACAGCCACGCCTCAGTTCTGGATTCCACAGTATCTGTCGGTCCACACGCTCGGGGTCAGGTTTTCCTGCGTAGCACAAACAGGGCTGCTCAGTGGTGCGGGCACTCGTGGGCCAGCGTGAAGGGGTGCGGGGGGAGACACTCATTTAGGACGTATGTATGGAGCCCTGCTGGGGGCTGAGCCCTGTGCCAGGCACTGGAGACCCAGAGGAGGGACACACAAGGTCACCACTCCCAAGAAGCATGTGCTCTGGTGGGACAGGCAAAAGGAATCAACAATAAATGAATAAACAAGCTGAGATGGGGCTAAATCCTATGAAGGAAAAAAAAAGCACTGATGTGTCAGCAAACGGCTTGGGGGTGGGGGCCTAATTAGAGAGGGTGGCCAGGGAAGGTGGCCTCTGAGGAGGTGAGATCTGCACGACACGGAGTCCCCACTGGACGGTCAGAGTGTACCAGGCAGAGGGAGCAGTGGAGCAAACACCACAACAAAGGGCCACAGTGTATGAGTTGGAGGGACAGAAGGCTGGAGCGGCTGGAGCCAGGGGTAGGAGACAAGATGGAGATGGTGCCAGAGGTCGAGCCACTGGGGACCTTGTAGGTCACCGTAAGGGCTTTGTGTGATGAGAGCCACTGGAGGGCTTTGCACGGAGCAACCTGACCTGCAGTCTGTTTTAGCTGTTCACTCTGGCTGCTGGGAGGAAAACGGATTATAGGAGGGCCAAGGGAGCCCCCAAGGAGACAAGGTCAGAGGCTCTGTCACTAGGGGTGGGGAAAGAATGACTGAGGTTACATTTTGGAGGTAACAGTGAGGAAAAAGATACAGAGTTAGAGCACCTAGCACATTCTCTACCATGTAGTGGGAGCTCACTATGTGATGGCCCTGCGGTTCTGATTAGCTGATTCTCTGCCACACAGCCTTTCCAAAATAATACCTTTGAAAAATCCTGATATTTGATCAGCTCAAGTACTGGCCCGGAGGCCCCTACGACAATGCTAGCCGCATTTTCCCTTGTGGGCTGTCGTCAAACCATGTCCCCCGTGGCCACGTGGGCTGCTTACCTCTGAAATGAACCTCCCATGGGCCATGCCTTTTCTGGTTCTGAAGCAATCCAACCCTTAGTGCTTCCTCAGGGAGCTCTGTTCTCTGCACCAGGCAGGAGAGGATGGGACTCTTGCGTGTATCGAGAAACCGCAGGACCATGGGAAACTCACAGCTGAGGGAGGGCTTGGCCCCGATCCTGCATGGTGAGATCCTGAACAGGACCCAGGCACCGGGTTTCACCTTGCCTTCCAATTCCCTCATTTCAGTGTGTGTGTGTGTGTGTGTGTGTGTGTTGAATTCCGGCTCTGTACTAGACTCTGCTGAGGACACAGAAATGAATCAGACACAGTCCTTGTCCTGAGCTCACTGTGAGGTGGAGGAGGAAATGAACAGTGCCTCCTGATGTGCCACAGGTGCTCAATATTTGCTGATTAACAGTTACCTGAGTAGTAAGCCCCTGATCCAGGACCTCTACTTTTCCTTAGGTATTTTCTCATCTCAAGATCTTAAAAATCCCCCAAGTAGAAATTTCCAGCCCAGAATTCATGCCCTCACAGGCTGTCCCCCACCCCAGTCTCTGCTCACTTTGGGCCATCCTTCCTGTCTGCACTTTGGCTCTGGCCGTATCACACATATTAAGGCTCCCTGCTCTTGGACATTTCCCTGGCTTGGATAGATCTTTCCTTGTGCCTGGAATACCACTTCTCCCATTCCTCACTTGGTAAACTCCTATATACCTGTCCAAGCCCAGCTCCAAAATTAGGATCTTTGCAAAGCCTTTCTGATTCTCTCCAGGCCAGGCCCCTCTAGAAGTACACACAGGCCCACCATCCATGGCGCTCCCACAGCCCCTCACCCATTCCTCTAGATGATAGATTGCTACAGATGGATGGCCTGGGCCCTCCACTGGAAGATGGGCTATGACACAAAGCCCCTAGCCAGTTCATCTCATCTCAGGGCCTGCCACAGAGGAGGGAGATAATCGGTAAGCGTATTCGTTCGTGGAGGTGATAAGGACGTCGGTGTGGTCATAACAGGGACAGTTGAGAGGCACGAGAATGAAGCCAGAGGTCAGGAGACATCTGTGGGACAGGGCCCCGAATGCCAGTCCTCAGGATAGATTTCAGCCACTGGAGAAAAAGCTGAGGAAGAACAGGAAAGCCAGATCCCACTCAGAGGTGAACGAGTAGGGCAGGAGAACTATTTGGGGTTGTGATAGGGAATATAAATATTGATTATGTTTACGTCATGTTCTCAAGGGCTCTTAGCTCTGGGCTCATCTTCCAACATAAAGAAGAGAAGATAACCCTTGCCATTAAGGATGTAAGGTCTATTAATAGGCAACAAAATACCCATACACACAAACATCATCCCCTTCTCCACCTTGAGACCATTTCGTGATACATTCTCTTACTCAGATGGGGGTACTGAGAGCTGCAGAGTTGAAATAGCTGGTCGAAAGTTGCTGGCTGAATAGCAATGAGCCAATGATTATCCTCTGCAAAGGCAGTCCTGAAGAGCTGTGGAGGTAAAAGTCTTGCCAATCACAGAATTTGTGTCTCACACAGCATGGTCGTTTGTGTTTTCGGCATTAAAAACATCACAATACACAAATTTATATTCACTGTGACACACGATCCAATTGGATGACAGCTCAAAGTATAAAATAACTATGTGAGACCATACTGAGAGCTAGCTAGCTAGCCAGATCGATAGGGGAGAATGGACGGATCTTCCTTAGGGAAGAATTCCAAATAATGCAAGTAGATACTCCATCCAGGAGAAGGAGTTTAATCGCCACTGCCTTTGAGGTGGTGACTTGCCTTCAGAGGGTAGAGTATGGAAAGGGAAAAACTAGCATTTACAGGGGAGAGACAGAGCAGACACTATCTTAACCAAGCAACAAAGGTGAGCATCCCCAGGGATAACTTACGTGGATGTCCTATACCCTTGCATGTGCTGTGACAAGAAGGGCAGCTCACCTCCGTGGTATTCTTCCCCAAATCCCATCACCCCAGCTCAATCAGGAGGACTTCTTCAGACAAATCCAAACTTAGGAACATTCTACAAAATTCCTGGCCAGCACTGCTCAAGACTGTCACAGTCCTAGGAAACAAGGAGAGACTGAGAAACTGGTCAGTGGGCAGAGAAGGCTGGAGAGGCATCATGACTAAAGGCAGTTCAATCCCGGCATGAATCGCGGGGACATTAGTGGAAACACTGGTGAAGGCGGAATGAAGTCTGGAGTTTAGTTCGTAGTGATGTACCAGTGGTGGATTTTTAATTTTGACAAATGCGCCACACTGATGTACAATGTTAACAATAGGGGAAACTGGGTGAGGGGATTACGGGAACTTCCCTTGTATTATCTTTGCAACTTTTTTGTAAGCCTAAAATTATCCCCAGATAAAGTTTTTTGTAAAAAATCAGGTAAGGAGAGAGAGAGAGAGAGAGAGAGAGAGTCCCTCCTCCATCGCTCTACCCAAAGCCTCACTCTAAATTGGGTATGCATGTGTATACATCTTCTTCAATATATTCGTGGAGTTTTTCCCCTTTACCGAAGTGGTTCATACCGAGGTGGTAACTTCGCCTTTTCACTTAACCACGTATGTATCAGTATGTATGTATTCCCGTGTCAGTACAGATGTTCAGGACAGATCTTTGCTGTCCAATACAGCAGCACTAGCCACATGTGGCTAGTGAGCACCTTTAAATGTAGTTGGCCTAAATTGAGATGGGTTGTTAAATATAAAATACACATCAGATTTCAAAAACTTAGTACAAAAAAAGAATGTAAAATATCTCATTAATAATTTTTATGTTAATCACATGTTAAAGTGATAATATCTTCAGTGTAGAGAGCTCAAATATATTTTTCCTTTTTTTAAATGTTTATTTATTCTTGAGAGAGAGAGAGAAAGAGACAGACTGCAAGTGGCGGAGGGGCAGAGAGAGAGGGAGACACAGATTCTGAGCAGGCTCCGGGCTCTGTGCTGACCGATGGGGGGGTCTAACTCACAAACCGCGAGATCATGACCTGAGCCGAAGTCAGATGTTCTACTGACTGAGCCACACAGGTGCCCCTCAAATATATTCTTGATTTCATCTGTTTCTCTCTACAGCTTTCATTGTGGTTCCTGGAAAATTCAAAATTGTGGCTGGCCTATTTCAGAGTCTGTGTCTCCCTCTCTCTCTGACCCTCCCCTGCTCACGCTGTCTCTCTCTCTCTCCTAGAAATAAATAAAAATTTAAAAAAAAATTGTGGCTGGCTCGTGTTGTATTTCTATTAGAGAGTGTTGCTCTATAGATCTAAATTCATTCTTTTTATATGCTGCATAGTATTCCAAAATCTGTAAATACCACATTTTATGTAACCATTCTTTTTTTAGTATAAATTTAGATTGCTTCTAAAATTTTATTACAGACCATGCTGCAATTAAACTTTTGTAATGACTACTTGGTACACTTGTAACAACTATTTCTCTAGAGCAGGGGTTGGCAAACTAAGGCCATGGACCAAATGCCACCTACCACATGCCTTTGAAAAGTTTTTTTGAATTCAGCCACACTCATTCATTTTCATATTATTTATGGCTGCTTTTGTACTATAACACCAGAGCTGAGTAGCTGTGAGAGACCATACGGCCTGCAAACCAGGCCTCTTTCTGTCCCTTTTTAGAAAATTTTGCTGACACCTGACTTAAGGGTTGTTAGCAGAGATTAGAAGAGCTACGTTGCAGGTCCAGCTCCCTGGAAGGTAGACGGTGAGATGGAGATTAGCGTACAGGAAGTTCGTTAGGGACTGTGTGATCTTATATTTGGTGGATTTGACAGAACCCAGCCAGAGCATGCTCTGGTTGCATGGTCAGACACCATGGATTCTGCTAGACCATATGGCTCACGAGTAGCATGGCAACTTATATTTGTTTAGTGCTTCTTCCATGGTATACATTCTCTGGTGGGTGTTAACATGGACTACAATGAACTTCACACTTGGGGTCCACTCCTATAGGCCCATCCACGTGCCTCTACTCCAGACCTCTCTATTCCTGATTTTTCAGTCTTACCCTTTCAGACCTCTGACCAACCAGCCAAACGATTCGCCGCTGCCCACTGGATCTGTGTCCTCTAACCACGGGCTCTCCATCTCTCCACAAAAGGTGGAGACTGGGTGTACTATTCAGAGCTTGTCCACTGGAAGAATTTCCTCCTCCACTGTCCTTCAAGGACACTGCAGTGGGGCCTGCAGTGTAGCAACAGTCTATTTTTGGCTTGCTCACACATACTGAGCTGAGCCACCCATGGGCAAAGCTTGGCTGTTTTTCTCCTCCAGCTGGACATAAGGAGCTCCTCAGACAGCCACAGGTGACCTCAGGGAGCGGCCTCGTGCAAACATGGCAGACGACATAAATGTCTGGGCCACCTGGTCATGCTGCTGTCTTTTGCCTTTTGGCCCTGCTGTGCCAAATCCCAGTTGCACCATGTCTATCCTGATGAATTGTTGCTGGCCTGGTGTGACCCTATGATTTGGTGGATCTGACACAGTCTACCTTATGATGAACAGCTTTAGTTCCATGGTCAACTTGATGGTCTGCAGTCAGATGATCTGTTTTGTTTCCATCAGAACCCTCGGCAAATCAGGAGCTAATTTTTGAAAAGGGTGTTATTCCTGGCTACTGATGGCATGGCCCCGTTTCAGAACCCGAGGGTCTACGCTGTCTCCTACTCGGCCTTGTCATAAACTCAATACGTGTCTTTTCCCACTACATATACCTCAAACACCATGGGTTCTGCCAGATCATATGGCTACTTGTACCATAGCCTAGATCTGCTGCTGAGCCCTTTCCCTTTCAGAGACACCATCAAACCTGGCAGCTTTCTGTGTCATCGAGTAAATGGGATAGAGCAGAATTCCCAGGTGTGAAATATGCTGCCTACAAAACCCAAGGGGGGTTGCGATGGACACACAATCACTGCATCTTTCACTTTGGAAGGTATGTCTCTGGCATATCCCAGTCTACTGGTCCCTAAAAATTTCATTGAGATGTCAGGCCTCTGAATCTTCATAGCGTTTTCTTCCACTCTCTGCAATGCATGTGTCTCATCAAGGCTTCCAATATGCTTGTTCATTGCTCGTCTGGCCCAAGCTGATGTTCTGCAAGGTATCTCGGCAGTGTAGGTGTTCTCAGACTAGGTGGTGAGAGGGCAGGAAGGTTAGCAGCCCTGGGGCAAGACGGTAATTGTGTACTTTTGTCTGTTCCAAGCGAATATGAACTCCGATCTTTCCTTCTGATGGGGAAGGAGATGGAAAACACTCACCAGGTCTATAGTTTTATACCATGGACCTGAGAACATGCGAATGCTCCCTGGGAGAGGTGCCACACCTGGCACAGCACCCACAGGCAGAACCACCACTTGGTTGGTTTTGCTGTCGTCCATAGTCATCTTCCAGGATCCACCTGATTCGTGCAGGGGCCAGATTGGTGAATGAAATAAAGATGATGAGAATCACTGTCCCTGCATCCTTTACATCCTCAAGGATGGCATTGATCTTTGCCATTCCCCTTTTATTAGTAGGGTTGAACATCTTCTAATATGTTTATTGGCTTATTTCCTTTTCTTTGAATTCTTATAATTCACAATCATTTGTCCTTTTTTAATGGTTTATCTATTTCTTTCATTAGACTGTGAGCTTCTTGGGGCCAGAGACTATGTCTCATTTATCACTGTGCCCCCTGGTTCATAAGAGGTCAATACATACACATTGAATGAGTGATTCTAACAAGATGAACAAGCGGCATTTGATTGGACATCCTGGTCTTCTTAGATCTTGAGACTAAGCTCCTTAGTTTATGGGTAAGCCTATCCCTGACAGCAATTTTATTATTTTAGGTGATTTAAAAGAAAACACAATGTCATCCAATCATACCATCTCTCCTTTGAAACCAAGGCAGTGTCGCCGACCTAATCGAAGCTTCCAAAGCCTTGTTTTCTGGATGGACTCCCTTTGATAGCAATAATGGGCAGTAACAAGCCGAGCCCCCACCCTATTTGCCTGTGATAAACGCGTCCAAAACACATTACAAATCTCAGAGTGAGGCTCTGAGGCCTGAGGCTGCAGCAAAAGAAAACCAGGGTTGACAAGCACAAGTTTAAGAACCTGATATTCTATAAATGAAAAAAGGCCAGCTGCCTGTTCCTTCACCACTGAATACAGTAAATGCATTATCTGAGCCTCCTGCCATTTTTCAAACCTGGGACTCTCTAATGATATCTGTTTGGTCAACTCTAAACTTCATTTGTCAAAAAAAAAAAAAAAAAATCTCTCATTTACTGAATCTCAAGCGTGTCTTTCCTTAACCTTAAGCTTTTGGGTTAACAATTTAAAATTTTTTTTTCTTTAATATGCTTTTACGTAGGAACATTTTTATCTTTATAAAAACACACACCTTACTAGGTCCTTCACCTCCTCAAAAACGTCTCCTAGCCTTCCATTATCTGAAGGTCAAAGTCTACTCCTGCACAAGGCCTCCAAGGCCCTGGCCACCTTTTTTTTTTTTGCCCCTGCTTTATGGTTCCTCCACACACATCATTTGCCTCCACTGAAACAAGCCTTTACACCTGCACCTCTGAATACACACTGCTCCTAAGAACTCCCACTTCTACTCCAAGATTTGGTTCAAACATCAACGCTCTGTGAAGACTTTCCTTCTCTTAGAATGGTGTCAATCATTCCTTTTCCCACTTTCTCAACATTTTAACTAAATATTCACAGTAAGTACCTATTATACTATAATTATTTACCTATGTGTCTGTCTCACCCCCAGACTAAGAGCTCCCGAAAGGTAGAAATTATATCTTATTTATTGCAGTTTCCCCAGTGCCAGTCCAGTCTTGGGCACACAGCAGATAGGCAACATCTGTCCACTGAGCGAATGAATGCTAAGACCCAGTCCCTACCCAAGGGCTCAGGACCTCCAATTCAAGCACCAGAAAAGGTCCAAGAAGCTACTGGAGCCGACTCTAATGGTACTTAGAGTACCTAACTTCTCCTAGCAACTAACTGAACACAGAAGACATTCATGCCTAGGCTTAGAGGTGACCCAGAGTCCTAGGGACCTCTCTCACCCCTTTTCAGGAGCTGTCCCTTTCATTTGTAACAGGCTGGGGCTCAGAGGTGCTTCTGTGGGTGGACAAGCGTACGTGGATGTCTGTGAGCCTCCTTCCCTTCGGCGAGCACTCAGAATAGCTCCATTACCGTGCATGGAAATTCTGCACATGCATCAAGGAGAAAACAGCCACAAATAACACTGCCTGCTTTCCAAATCTCCAAAGCACATCTCTGCAATCATTTCACTTTCTAACTATCACCACTGAAGCCTTTCAGCCAGACAGCAATTTGTTTTCAACTTACTCTGGGTTTCCAAGTTAGCAGAACTCTTTGAATGTTTATAAATGAAGCTTCCTCCTTCCTGCCCCTCTCCCTGCTCTAGCTTCTCTTTCATACGGCCTGGTAATAAGAAACTAACTAGTTCCTGTTTACCATCAGTCCAAACCTCTTCATTTTGTGCTCAAGACCCTTCAGATTTGCCCTGGTCCTTGCCCTTCCCTCCGGCCTCATCCCCAGGTACTCTCCTGTGTGTGTGTCCTTCACTCTAGCCACACCAACCCCCCCCCCCCCCCAAGGAATCACAGTTCTGGGGCTTTCCATACTCTGCTTTCTCTGCCGGGCATACACTTCAACCATCCAATTACCTACTTCTGCCCTTTCAGATTGCACACAGGTTATCACCTCCCCCAGGAAGCATTTCCTGATTGGGTTAGATGACTTCCCTGTATGCCTACAACCAGTCATTCAATTATTCAATAAACAGTTATGGAGATATAGTTTGTGCCAGCCTCTGTTCTAGGTGCTGGAGGTATAGCAGGAACAAAACAAAGACTCTGCTATCAAGAAGCTTAAATTCTTGGGGCATCTGGGTGGCTCAGTTGGTTGAGTGTCCGATTTTGGCTCAGATCATGATCTCACAGTTTGTGGGTTCAGGTCCCACATCAGGCTCACTGTATCAGCGCAGAGTCTGCTTCAGATCCTCTGACTCCCCCTCTCTCTTCCCCTCCCCTGCTCATGCTCTCTCTCCCTCTCTCAAATATAAATAAACCTTAAACAATTTTTTTTAAAAGAAGCAGCTTAAATTCTGACAGGAAGTAGGGGTGACAGGCAATAAAGAAATAATAAACTGTATCAAGGAAGGGGATAAATACTCTGAACAAAAATAAAGCAAGGTAGAATATTAAAAAATGATTGGGAGGGAGTGCTGTTTTATGTAGGGGAGTCAGTGAAGGCTTTTCTGGAAAGGCAAACAGAGACCCAAATCAAGTGAAGACAGGAACATGCAGGAGTCTAGGGAAAGAGCATTGCAATCAGGAGAAGAGCTGAAGTGCAAAGGCCCTGAGGTAGGAACGTGTCTGGTGCATGTGTTCAGAACAGTAATGGAGCTGGGGGACCACACGGGGGTAAGAAAGGGAGAGAATGTAAGGAAGTGAGTCAAAGAGGCAGCCAGCACAATAGAAAGGACTTGGGATTTTGCTCTGAGACAGAAGTGACTAGGTTTTGAGCAGAGGAGATGTATGATTTGTTTTACATTTTTAAAGGTTCACTCTAGCTACTCTCTGTGGATAATCGACTCTTGGGCAACAAAGGTGGAGGCAGGAAGGGCATAGGCACCTGGACACCCATTAATTCCACAAGTAGGTACTGGAGCACTGTTCTAAAGACTGAAGGTACCCAGAGGGGTCAGACAAGAATTCTGACTTGTGACAGGGCTTCTGAAGGAGGTTACAGTCCAGTGGGGGATAGAGTCAAAAGCATAGCCAGAGAACATGTGAGGATGTACACAGAACAGTACACAGGGTATTACGGAAGAGGCAGGGGAGGGAATTAGACAGAGAGGAGCATCCCAGAGAGAGAAAATGCTCCAGGTGGGAGTGACACAGTGGTTTTCAGTTTTGGTAGGTCACTTTGTTTCTGGCACAGAGAGGCCTATTTGAACAGGTTAAGGCTGGAGGCACAGACACCAGTTAGGGGGCCATGTGATCACCTGGGCAAGAGAGAATAACGTCCTGAAGTTGTCCTAGAGATGGAGGAGATGAGGAACCGTAAATCTACGGGAGAACTAAAACCATCAGGACTCGGTCGGGTGAGGGGAGGAGGGATGGGGAGCTTAGGCTGATCGCTGGGCCCCTAGCTAAAGTGCCAGTACTGCCAAGTAAAAGAAGACATGTTACGCCTGAGATACCCAAGAGCCATCTAGGAGACTCTGTCTGAAGCTCAGGGGTCTGAAGACCAACTGGAGAGTCATCGGCATGCATGAAATGCCTAAGGGCGCGATTGGATGAAATCAACCAGGAAGACCGTATACATCAAGTAGACTTCAGTTTTGGATCTTAAATCTGCCCTTCACCATCTGTGTGTGACCCTGAGTAAGTTACCAGCCCTTCTGAGCCTCACTTTCCTCATCTTTAATTAGGTGTTAGTATTATTGGTTTTTTAAATGTCTACCACAGTGCTGAGCCCATGGTTAAGTGCTCGATTACTATTCTAGCTCCCACAGTTATTAGCAGTGGGGAACTGAACAAGACACTTCTGCTTTGTGAGCCTTGGGGCCTCATCTGCTGCTACTACTAGGTCCCTACAGTGACCTGAGGAGTGGGTGCTCAGTAAATAAGTGCTAAATAAGTGAAGAAATCTAGAAAACTGAAACAATGTCTACTAATACAACGGATGAGAAGGTTAAACAGGATTTTTAAGACACTGCATAAACATCAATGTAAATGCTAACAAATTATCTTAGGGACGGTCTGGTCTCTAGTGCTCAGAAGGTAGATGTTAGGCCCTTCCCTTTTCTCCTTGCTTTTTAACTTAGCCCTTCTTTTTTTTTTTTTTTTTTTTTTTGGTTTATTTATTTATTTCTAGGAGAGAGAGAGAGAAACAGCGTGAGCAGGGGAGGGTCAGAGAGAGAGGGAGACACAGACTCTGAAACAGGCTCCAGGCTCTGAGCTGGCAGTCAGCACAGAGCCCGACGCGGGGCTCGAACCCACGAACTGCGAGATCACGACCTAAGCGAAAGTCGGACACTTTACCGACTAAGCCACCCAGGCGCCCCACTTAGCCCTTCTTTTTAAATGGTTGAGTCCTTTCCTTTTTATTGATTCCTTCTTTACAGATTATAAACATGCTCTAGTCTCCCTTAACTTAAAAAGCTCTCCTTGGATATTGCTATCTCCCTCAAATTCTCATCCAATCGTTCTTTATTTTCACCAACTCTCCCCTTTGACAACCCCAGATACTTTTCAATGAACAGGCCATACCTTTGTTTTAGGCAAAACAAACAAACAAACAAACAAAAAGTCCCAGTTTATTATGACTTTAAAAGAGCAAATATCATTTACGTAATTATTCAAGCAGGCCTATACAGAGGCATTCCATTTCAGAATATAGATGTGTTTTTTTCTACTATGGTAATTCATTTCAAGAGAAATTTCATTATGTATCTTCTACAGAGCCCTAAACCAAGAGCCAGCGTATTCAAATAAACCCCAAGGTGTGGGATGCTTCAGGCCAGTTCCTCATTAGAAGCCTCAGCATGGGGGCTCCGGAGACCAATGCGGAAGGTCTTCCAGGGAGAGCTGGAATGTTCAGATAAGTGAGTTCTGGAAAGAAGGGGTAGCTGGCTGGCTCCAGCAGGCTCACCCCTGGGGTAGAGCAAAGAGAACAGACAGGGGAGTTCTGAGAGGCACCGGAGCTATCTAAACTCAGGGGGACGGAACTGAGTGAGCGGCCACGGTAATTGAGTTTCAGTTACCTGCAGGGTGGCGAAATAAAGTAGTAACTCCATCTGTCTGACATGGGGGAAGTTTAGAGGTGTCCTTGGCGCACTCGCAGTGAAATCTGTCACCCCTTCACTGGGTTGGGTGATGGCAACCATACCGCGCTTCCTAGTGACAGCCAGCACGCGTCCCGCCAGGCAGCACAAGTGCATACAGCTAATGAAGCCTCTCCCGCAGGCCTGGCTCCTGGGGCTCCCAGTGTCCTCTGTCTGAAGGAATGGCACCATGGGAAAATTTAGCACCACCAGCAGCAGCCATCACCCAAACTCAAAAGAGTCTTTGAATGGCAGAGAGAGGCCCATTTTGCTTTCTGCCCAGCCCGGCTTTGGAACCATCCTCGGGTCATTTTTTGTGGTTCTGTACAAACGTGCCGACCGGCAGCGAGCCGTTCTTCACCTGAGCCCGGATTTCAGCGTGGTGCTTTAATGTGAAGACCAGGGCTCTCACCGTCCGCCGGTACGGCCCGTTAATGAGGCGGGAGCAGAGATGAAACGTTTCCCGCTCAATATTTTCAACCAGTAGGTGATCCATCTAAAAAACAGCAAAATTATCAAATTAGGGCCTTGCATTGCATAAGGATTAAAAGCAAGAGAGGCTGGAGCACTCTGCTCAGAGGCCTCCATAAATCAACTGAAATTCAAGGACATCTACTTCCTGTCACAAGAGAAACAGGAAGAGCAAATTAATTCCACCCTAGCAATTAAGGAACAAGGCCATGTGCTTTGTGACAGGGACCTCATTCACAACCCCTGCCGGGTGGTAATATTTGCCATTATAACAGGAAACTGGCCTGAACTAAGCAACGGGTACTGGGCCCTGTACTTTACCAACCAGGAAACGAAGACCAAGGATAATAAATCAGTATAACAGTTTATACTTTTCTTGGTCTGTTTTTTAAAGTGCCTTTTAACCCCTTACAACATTTTAGAAACACTGGGTCTGGGTCCTGATACGTGTGTAGAACAGTTTATAAATCACTTTTCACATTGAATGCTCACAACTCCTGTTACCTCATTTTACAGATGAGGAAATAGGTTCAAGGGTAAAGAAAGGTTCAAGGTCTTACAACTAAGAGGCAGAGCTGGAACTCTGACCTGGCACCCCTGACCCCAAAGTTCACGTTCCTCTCCTTTCACCAAACTAACTGCTCCCTTACATTTGGAGAGGCCAGTTGAGTCTGAAGGGACCTCCGCGGGACCAGCTAAGCAGCGGGGGCCTAGCGGATGGGACCTGCAGCAATCCTGGGGTGGTCCGGCTTAGGCCCAAGCCCGCCTGAAGTCGCAGACCTAATCAAAAGCAGGATAGGTCTGGGTCTCTGTCCACAGTCTAGATCCAGGTCAGACCGGGCTGGGTCAGAGACGCCCTCTCTACCCTCCTTCCCAGGCCCACCTCCCACTCCTTGCCACGCCAGTCCTGACCACGGCCCAGCGTGAGCAAGCCAAGGTGCTCTCACAAACCGCTGTGCTGCAGCCCTGGTACATGTTCCCTCAGCAAGGTCCCCTTTTCCCAAGAAACATATTCCTATTTGCGTGTGAAAACTTAGCTCAAAACTGAAAAGCAAAAAAGCAAATCCTGGCTCAAAGGGCTGAAAGTTCTTCCTTAGCTGGCCACAATGTCCTAAGCTTCCCTTAGACATTTTCATGACATGTTATAATGACCTATTTTCTGAGTTTGTTTTCCCTAAAAACAGGAAACAATTTTCTTTTTCTCACTTCCTGTTTTTCCTTCCCTCCCCATCCTGCCATTCATTCAACTACTTATTCAGCACTTACTATGTGCTAGGCTTTGTGCGTGGGCTGAGGAAAAAGCAGTGAACAAGGCCGACAGACTTCGACTCCATGGAGAGCACAGCCCAGGAGAAGACAAGTAGAGAATAGGACTGTAAGTGTACGGAGTATCAGCCAAGGGAAGAGGAATGGGTGCTGGGGCGCAGAGCTACAGCAAAGCGTCCCAACAGGAGGGCGGCGCCTGGCTTCAGGAGGGAATGACATCTGACCTGAGACTTATCCGGTCAGGTGACGTGGGCACTTGCTTTGTGAGAAATTCACTGAGCTATACATATATCTTCTGTGCACTTTCCTGCATGTACTACAGCTCTATTTAAAAGAAACGTTTAAGAAAAAATGTACCAAAAGTAATGAAGGAACACCTGACATTTGATAAAATGTCCTCACGTAAGAGAGAGACCAAGAGATCAAAACAAATAGAGAAAGGAAACTCGGGAGAAATAAGGACCAAGCAGAGAGCAGAATGGGTCTGAGAGAAAGAGAGGGACAAGGAGAATGACGGTCTGGGCCCAGATGTCCGTCTCTGTGTAGCAGACGAAAGACGCTCAGGGAAGCTCGTGATCCTGATGACCGACTATCCCCAAGACTTGCACTGCAGTGAGTGGTTTGGCAACACGGTTCTCCAGAACCCAGTCTCCTTGAGCTTTTCATGGCCTCCTGGGAGGGCACTGAACTAGCCCCCGGCTGAGGCAGCCCTGGTACCAGACTACTTTAGGTGATGGGAAGGGTGGCTGGCTGTTTGGTCCACTGCTTGTCCAGCAACATTTGCCAGAGAGGCCGCTCGCCTCAGTGTGAGGATGGTCAGTCACTGTTCGGAGATTCTCTTAACATAACAGACACGAGGAAGTCTTCATTTCCCCTTTTTTTTGAGGAAAGTGGTTGTTGGGGGAGAAGGGTATATGTGCATTTGCAAAAATAGGTCATGGCCATTCCATCAAACTGTAGTATATATAAAAAAAGAACTTGGAGAGTACCTTGAAATTCACATAACTAGATATCATCCATACTTCATTCAGCAAAGAGTTCCTGAGTCACTACTCTGAGTCTGGCCTGATTTGGGTATTAGAGACACTGAGCAGAAAAGACCTGGCCCCTGCCCTCCAGGAACTCCCAGTCAAAAAAGGAGATGCATGTGTGCGGATAACCATGGGTCAGTGGAGTCCATGCTATACCAGTGATGTGACAGCAGTAGGAAGCAAACACCTAACAATTCTCATGCATGCCTTGTTAAATGAGGAAAAACATCAGTGATATTAAACTGTAAATCACAAGGGAAAATAATTCATCACACACCCATGTGTACAAGTTCACTGCACCAAGTGAAGAGTGTCTATCTTATAACTGCCTTTGGATATTTCAAACCTACCCAAGTTGAGTTCTTTCCAATGGGCCCTAATTTGGTGATTCAGGTTAAGTCCTTTGGGGGTAAAAGGACCAGAGTCTCACTGAGGCCTTGAGAAAGAGAGGTTTTGCTGGGAGAAACATCATGTGAATGGAAATGGGAACCAGAAACCTAGGGGTTTATTAGAGACCATAGCCTTTCTCTTGTGTGTCTCAAGATCTGCCTGGTCTCTTTCTTGCATGTTTTTGTTCTTCTCCATTTGCCTTACTCACTACTAATTCTAGCTGCTTTATTCTCTCCCCTGTCTACACATCTCTGCCCACAACTTTGCTCCCTCATAACTCTTCCAACACTCCTTCTGCTTCAACACTCCCACTGCTGCTTTCTTGCCACTTCCTAGCTCACACTTCTCAGAGCTGGAGAATCTGGTTTGCCTTCCTTATCTATTTGTACCTGTAAGTTGACTGTGTTACTCAGTTGTCCAATCCCGGACAAACTGGCGGTAGCTGGGGAAGATATAAAACATGCCCATCGAGAGCTGTCTTTCGTCAAGGAGTCTGGACCCAGTGGGAAATGGTGCCATAATCAACTAGTGATATTCGCCACATCTGTAAGCTCTTGAAAAGCAAGGTAAAAAGGTCTTCTTCATGGGTTTACCTCAAGTGCAGAGCTTCCCACATTGGATGATGACTCTTTGTCTATCTCCCTCAGAAGACAGTGAGCCCCTCTAGGGCTGTTACCACATTGGAATTATTTCAGAACCCCTGATGCCTAGCATAGGTATGGGCACAAAGCAAGTGCTCGGTAAGCATTTGTAAATGAATATCCTTTTCCCCTATGTATCCCTCCCTCCTTTCCTGCTCTTTCAATAACATCCTATACATAAAAGATGAGATATGAAATATAATGTTTCTATTTTAATATGTATTTTCTAGTTGGGCAAATCCTATCCCCTTCAACTGTCATCTCTTCCATGAAACCTTTCCAGATTCCCCCATCAGACTTCACTGTTCTGTCCTCTGTGTGTCTATACCACTTGCCAATACCACTATTTCAGACATATTTTCATCCTGCCTTATATTTAGTCATTCTCAGGCTCTCAGCCAGGGGAGAGTAAGCTTTCTTAGCCCAGGAAATGCAACTCATTTACGTTTATAGTCTGTCCGGCACCAGCAGCAGAAGTACTAAACATCTGCTGACCTGACTATCCACTGGAAGCAAACTTGGTATGAGTTTTCCAATAGCATGACTGGATTTGTACACATCTACCCACACTCCTTTTTGACCATTCGAACACATTTATGAGAGAGCTGGTCAAAGCCAGAGGTGCAGTCTGAGGCCATTAAACAAAGGGAAAACTAACAGTCCCATATGGGGACATACCCCTGACCTGGATCTCATTAGCACCATCTGACAACCAACCGGGCCAACCGGCCAGTGTTTCATAACTCTTAATGATACAGGCTCACTTTGAGAATCAGGTTCATTTTTTTTAATGACATAATAGGAAAATGATCACAGGCCGTGAGGTAGGAAGGAGAGTGGATAATGAGGAAGGGGAAGTAAGAGAATGACACCACAGGGGACGTTCATATGAGGAAAGATCTAAAAGACAGGGAAGAACAAAGAAGATCCGGAAGGGAGAAAGTAAAGGGGAATGGAGCATGGGTCTCAAAAGTAGAGTTTTTATTCATCTATCCCATTATTCCAAGAACAAGGAAGCAATCCATAAATCTGGAAAGCAAGACCTGTGTAGAGTAATAAAGAGATGCGCCTTTTGGCTGTGTGTGTATATTCTTCATCTGTGGCTTTCACGGCTAAAGGACATGACCCAAACAAATAACATGAGGACATTTTTTTCTACAAAAATGTAATGAGTGGATTTGCAAGAACACACGCTAGGATCAAATTGTAAAGCCTTTTTAGTCATTGGGCCAGTAACTTACCCAATGGTTTACTACTGCCTGATAGAGTACATTTATGGAGATCTGATGTCTGATTTGAATGCACTCAACATTGGTTACTGTCAAAGACCAGATACTGGATTAGATGGTTCATTGATTTAACCTAATATGGAAATATTTCAGATGATGATAGGTGCTAGGAGTTAACCTTATATAAAAGTGTTTACATTTATATTTCCTGACATACCAAACTGATAAAAATACTATCAAATGCTGCTTATTATGCAAGGAAAACAGATTGATTTTTTTTTGGCCAAGGAAGATGGTAAGATGCACATTTTTAATTTTAAAAATTTATTCTTTGGGAGCCAAACCATTCAACTATGCTTAATCTGATATTTTTTCCAATTACATTGGAAAGCACTAACGAATGTATCACTTTTTTTAACTTTGCTTTGTAACACTTGAGTGCTTACCACTTGATGTGCCATTTAAAGGATAATTAATGGATAAACTAAAAGGATAATTATTATGGAGTTTAATATAGCAGGCAAACCGCTCATTAATCCTTACAAGCATAGCTTCGTTATTATCATTTACTTAAAAAGATACCACAGGGAACTGGTATTTACCACCACATTAACTACATATTATATACCCACACTCTATGTTTCTGCAATGATTTTGGCTTATTTTAAGAACAAACTTTATGTAAAATATTAAACAACAAATCTTGTTGGCTAATCGATACTCCGGAAAATTAGACTTACAGTCTTCATATTTTTTTCTTTCTTTAAGAGTTTAATAATCAAAGCTTCCTTCAGGAGAAGTTAAGCAAACTTACACAAAACTATCAAATAGACATTAAAAATTATAGACATGAAAAAATAAAGATATACAGAAAAGGATATACAAAATGACAGTGATATTGATCAAGGTTAAAAGTAAAACACAAATGTAAATAATTGTCAATTTTCGGCGGTTATTTAAATAATCAATAAAAGAATCTCATGGAACATTTAGCATACGATTGGCTCTTAATAAACATGGTATAATCATTAACTTGCCCAATATTTATTTAAAGAGCTATAATAATTTACCGAACAGGAAATGCATCAAAATGTTAATAAGATTATGTCTGGTGGTAGTTCAATGGTGATTTATTTTTCCTTTCTGCATTTTCTCATGTTCTATCATAAGTTTGTATTAAAATACCCAAAACTCTATTTTTAAAAAGTAACATACCACAAGTCCATTTATTTTTCTTTTGTAGATGCATAATTGAGACAGAAAAGGTTAAAATATCTTTTCAGAGAATACAGGTCTAGCATTTAAACCAGACTTTCAAAATTGTTTCTTTTGTTAATAATATTAAATTATTCTTATTTATTTTTGAGAGAGAGAGAGAGAGAGTCCCAAGCAGGCAGAGCCCAATGAGGGGCTCAATCCCATGACTGTGAGGTCATGACCTGAGTCTAAATTCAGAGCTGGATGCTCAACTGACAAAGCCCCCCAGATGCCCCTCAAATTATTCTTAAAGGATATTTTAATAGGGATACCTTAAGAATAGGAAAAAATATGGATGTTATGTCAGATTTTTCTAGAATATTAGTTGATCCATAAGATTTGGTTATGATGATGATGAGCAAAAATCCTTCTACCATGTGTACCTCAAAACCACTAACATCTGAACTGTTAGCTATGAAAATGATAAAGATGATGTCTTGCCAACGGATTATATGCCTTGGAACTAAAGGTATGAGTGTTGACATTTTTAAAAAGGGGGAGTAGTGTCTTCTCAATAGACAAATACTCCATAGCAGAGTCCATACCGGAATTTTTGCTTCAGTGGGAAGGGCAAGACTTTTAAGTAGGAAGGAACCAACACTCATTAAGTGACTTCTAATTATCAAATACTATATATATACTATTCCTTTGTGTAAGGGTTTCACTTCATTTTTCCAATAATTATAGGTGGTAGGAATTATAATACTCATTTTACAGATTAAAAAAATCAAGTCTCAGAAACTTTAAAGGATTTGCCTAAAGTGACACAATGAGCACGTAATAGAGCCAGGGTTTTAATCCAGGTCTTGCTAGTTCCAAAGTCTTTAGTCTTTCTATAATACTATCTCCCAGAAAGCTTACAAATTCAGAATCCTTACAGAAAGCCCAGGCAGAATAAAGTAAAAGCACTAAGACTATGAAAGATCACTATGAAAATGTGAGGCTCATTTAACTAAGAGAATCAATCACATTCCAACGAGGAGACTTTACCTCTAATTCCAAAGCTTCTGAGAGTAACTTCTGGGCATTTTTCCTGAATGTCTCGGTTTTGGGGTCACTTCGTACTTCAATAGAAGGTCTATCTAAATGCTTTTCAATGAAAGTTCTCCACTCAGTGTAAACTTCTCTAGCAAGACAAGCCACTTCGGAATCTGAGTGCTGACGCATCTTATTCACCGTGTGACCTGGAACAAGAGAGGAGAAACCGAGGGCAAGGTTGTTCTGTTTTCTTCAAAAAAATACAGGATGAGATGGACTGATGCGTGGCATGCAGACCTACGGATGTAAAGCCTCTTGTGCAAATGAAGACCCATTTCTCAAAGGCTGAGATAACCATGCGGCACCTGGGTGGCTCAGTCGGTTAAGCATCCTACTTTGGCTCAGGTCATGATCTCGTGGTTTGTGGGTTCGAGCCCCACGTCGGGCTCTGTGCTGACTGCCAGCTCAGAGCCTAGAGCCTGTTTCAGATTCTGTGTCTCCCTCTCTCTCTGACCCTTCCCTGCTCATGCTGTCTCTATCTCAGAAATATATAAATAAGTAAAAAATTAAAAAAAAAAAAAAACCCTTGGATTGCAAGTAACATGTTCTGCAAGACAAGCAAACATTAAAAAAAAAAAAAAAAAAAAGGCTGAGATAACCAGATAATCAAGGCAGGAGAATCACTGGATTAGCCAATGCAATAAATCATAAAATAGAAGCATGATCAATAGATACTTAAAATGGAACAATTAAAGCACCAACTCCTTAATTCAAAAACTGCAATAAAAAAATGAATTAAGCATTTATCTTGTCTTTTTGGTACATATTATATTTCAGAACAACCAAATAGCCCTAGTTATTGAGGGAATGTTCTTTATTCAGCTATTAAGTGTGAAAAGATTGACAGAATTTTTAAAAATTTCATAGCCCATGATGAAATAATTCATTCAGGTGACAAGCATCAGTGGATGAATTCATTCGATGAAAGGCTGATGGGGAAATTTATAATGGAGGGATGAGCTATCAACTCCTGAACTACTAATCAATCCTAGCACCTCTGAGAGTGGGATTAAGTGGCACTTCACAGACCTACCTCTGGATAGTCTTACACCCTCCTCCCAAAGAAAAGAGGAACCAGAAGCCAACTAGTTACTCAAAGCTAACCTCTGATTAATAGAAATTATGAGAGACAGAAGAATTCATTAAATTATAGTATGAGGAAAAAGACACTCTGAATGCGGGACATTCTACAGGACCACAGACCTGATTTCTTCAATAGTCAATGGCATTTTTATCTTATAATTAAGTTTTTATTTGGGTGTAGTTGATACACAATGTTACATTAGTTTCAGGGGTACAACATAGTGATTCAACAAGTTTACACATTATGTTATGCTCACCACATAAGACTATGACAATCCCATTGACTATTTTCCTTCTGCTATGTCCTTCATTCCCATGACATATTCATTCCATGATGGGAAGCCTGTATCTCCCACTTCCCTTCACCCATTTTGCCCATCCTCTACTCCCCTCTTCCCTTGGTAGACATCAGTTTATACTCTGTGCTTACAGGTCTGATTCTATTTTTTGTTTATTTCTTTTTAAAGATTTTATTTTTTAAGTAATCTCCACACCCAACGTGGGGCTTGAATTCATGATCCTGCGATCAAGAGTCACATGCCCTAGGGGCGCCTGGGTGGCTTAGTCGGTTAAGCGTCCGACTTTCGCTTGGGTCATGATCTCGCGGTTCGTGGGTTCGAGCCGCGTCGGGCTCTGTGCTGACTGCCAGCTCAGAGCCTGGAGCCTGTTTCAGTCTGTGACTCCCCTCTCTCTCTGACCCTCCCTGCTCACGCTGTCTCTCTCTCTCTCTAGAAATAAAAAAAAAAAAAAAAAAGAGTCACATGCCCTAAAGAGTCCAGGTGCTCCTGTTTATTCATTTGTTGATGGTGTTTTTTGTTGTTATTGTTGTTTTTAATGTTTTATTTATTTCTGAGAAAGAGAGAGAGACAGTGTGAGCAGGAGAGGGTCAGAGAGAGTGGGAGACACAGAATCTGAAACAGGCTCCAGGCTCCGAGCTAGCTGTCAGCAGAGCCCGACGCGGGGCTCGAACCCATGAATTGTGAGATCATGACCTGAGCCGAAGTCGGGCACTTAACTGACTGAGCCACCCAGGGGCCCCTGTTGTTGTTTTTTTAAAAGGAGTAACATTATGGACTGCTACTAAAAGAGTCTTTTGAGTTCAAACTACCAAATGCGGTATGTGATTCCAATCCCAACTGCAACAAATCAACCAACTATTAAAAGAGATTTTGAGATACACAAGGAATATGAATACACACTAGATACTAAACTATACCAAGAAATTATTGTTTGTTAAGAATGATTATGGCACTGTAGTCATGTAAGAAAATATCTGTATCTGGGGCATTTGGGTGGCTCAGTCAGTTAAGCTTCCAACTTCTGATTTTGGTCATGGTCTTACAGTTTGTGAGTTTGAGCCCCATACTGGGATCTGTGCTGACAGTGCAGAGCCTACTAGGGATTTTCTTTTCCTCTCTCCCTTTCTGCCCCTCCCCTGCTTGCTCTCTCTCTTTCAATCTCAAAATAAATTTTAGAAAACTTTAAAAAAAGAAAAGAAAAGAAAAAATCTGTATCTGAAAAATACAGGAAATACCTGTATTTTCAGAGATGCTACTGAAGTATGTAGAGCTGAAATAAGAAGAAGTCTGGGATTCTGCTTTAAAAAATACTTCAGCAACAGCATAAAAACACAAAAAAAAGGAAAGATGAACTAAGCAGGACCAAATCTTTTTTTAAGTTTTTAAAAATTTATTTATTTTTAGAGAGACAGAGACAGTGTAAGTGGGGGAGGGGCAGAGAGAGAAGGAGAGTGAGAATCCCAAGCAGGCTCCATGCTGCCAACGGAGAAGCACACGGCGGGGCTCAAACTCACAAAACTGTGAGATCATGACCTGAGCCAAAATAAAGAGTTAGACACAGCTGACTGAGCCGCCCAGATGCCCCAGGACCAAACGTTAATGTTACTGAATCTGGGCGAAGGGCATATGGGGATGTGTTCTATGATCTTCTTTATGTTTATGTACATTTGAGATCTGCATAATAAAAATGGAAAAAGAGGAAAAGGATCAAAAATATATCAATATGCAAAAGTACTCAGAAAAAAAGTAATTACACAGAAAAGCAAAGAAATCAACTAAACACTTGGAATTAAAAACTTGAAAAGTAGAGGGGCACCTGGGTGGCTCAGCTGGTTGAGCATCCAACTTTGACTCAGGTCATGATCTTAGGATTTCGTGGGTTCAAGCTCCACGTCAGGCTCTGGGTACTGACTTCATGCAGCCTGCCTGGCATTCTCTCTCTGGCCCTTGCCCATTCACACTCTCTCAAAATAAACAAATAATTAAAAAAAATTTTTTTTAATTTCAAAAGTAGAGAAATATTAGATATGTTTTAAAAAATCAATAGCTTTCTTATATCTGCAATAGCCAGTCTGAATACATTAGGAAGAGATTCTGCTTACATGAGTAAAACCATAAACCATTTAGCAACAGATTAACAAGAGGGGTACCTTGTCTTCCAGCATGTCACCTCTGACTCCAACAGCCCCGACTGGCCTCTCTGCCTAAGTGTCAAACCCCTTAATGGCATCTCCCACACTGCAGCCAGTGCACCCACCCTCCCACACTGGCCTTCTTAAAACTTAACTAATTTCTTTTTTTTATGTGTATTTATTTTTAAGAAAGAGAGAGAGAGAGCAGGGAAGGGGCACAGAGAATCCCAGGCAGGTTCAGCAGAGCCCAGTGCAGGGCTTGAACTCATGAACTGCAAGATCATGACCTGAGCTGAAATCAAGAATTGGACTCTTGGCCAACTGAGCCACCCAGGTGCCCCAAAACTTAACTGTTTTCCACTTTCAGGATATTTTTTCTAAAACATAAACCTGACCATTTCACTCCTCCACTTATAGCTTTCGGTCCTGTATCCAAACTCGTATCCTGTCACACAAGTCCCTTTACAATCTGTTTCCTCCCACCGGCTTTCCAATGAACATTCGGTCAGCCTGCAATACTCTCACTTCCCTCTATCTGGTTAACTGCTGTTCTGCCTTTAAGACTCAGTTTAGGAGCCCCCTACTCCAGGAAGTCTTCCTTAATACCCTGAGTCTTGGTTGGTGTCTCTCCTCCTCTGTGCTTCCTTAGCACCTTGTGCTTCTGTTCATCACAATAATTGTTATAATAAGTTGTAATTATCTGATCAGCTATCTCTCTTGCCCACCAAAGAGAGCTTGAGGGCAAGAGCTGTGACAAGTTCATCTTTGTCTCTCCAGCAGAGAACACAGTGTCAGGAGGTGGGGGTTCGCAGAGTAGGTGTTCAGTAAATGTTGGTGGAATGAGACACTTATATGAAGAACATATTTTTACTAAAACACATGAGAAAGTGCGAATGAAAGGGGAAAATGTACAATATTGTAAGATAGAAAGATTTGTACAAAGAGTAAGACGCAGTCCCTCTAAACTCACTCGCTTAGCCAAAGTGTGCAAAGATGAAGTGTACAAAAATACCCTTACAGTTACTGTCTGTGATAGTGAGAAGCTAGAAACAATCAGAAGTTCATCATTAAGGGTCCAATTTGTTAAATAAATTATAGTCCACTTGAACAACAAATACTTTGCAGCCATAGGGACTGGAATAGCTCTACATGTAGTAACATGGAAAGATGATTACTTTATTCAGGTTCTCAGAACAGCACACACAGCATGAGCCAATATTTACTTTTAAAATTATATTTGTGTATACATATAAGGACATAGGTTTGTTTGTATGCAAGGAAAAGTCTAAAGAATTTATAATGAAATTATTAACTGGTCTCCTCTGAGTAGTGGGACTGCATGCATCTATGCAGTTAAGCTAACAGTCTCGTGGGTTGGCTCAGCCTATAAGCAACCCTAACGGCATGGGCTGTGCTGTGATAGAGGTGCATTCCGGTTTCTCTGGAACACAGATCCTTCCCTTCATATAGCCTCCTTCTTATCCCTTTCTCTCTTCAAGAAAGACACTGTTGACCCAACTTTATGAAATGAAGATGTAGAAGTCCCTCTGAGTCTGTCTGCTTGTCAAATCCAATGGGTTGTTTCCATCCTGATGTTACTTGATCCCTCTGTGGCCTCTGATGTTGTTTTCTGTCTGTGGAAACCTTCTCTTCCACTGCTTTTTGAGACATCACCTGGTACTGTTCCTTCTCTCTCTCTACTGGCTGCACATGCCTTACCCAACCTTTCACTATCTGTGAACCCAAGCCGGGGTGTTGTCCTTGGTCTCTTCTCTTCTTTCTCCACCTGCTCTCCCTGAGTAATCTTACCCACTCCTGTGGTCCATCTGCAAGCAGATGACTTTCAAAGACGTATCTCTAGCTAAAAGGCTCTCACTGAGCACAAGACCCAAACATCCTGTCCCCTACTGGACACCTCCACCTGCAAGTGTGTCTGCCTCAGCATTTCTAAAATGGAGAATGGAACTCATCATCCCCCTCAGTCTCTCCTCCTGTACTTGTCACACAATAGCACCACCATTCACCCATCATTTCAGGCTCCTTAACATTTTTATCTTTTCCTTTTCTTCCTCACTGCTACTTTAATTCACGTCTGCATCTCCTCTCCACAGGCCTACTGCAAAAATATACTAACCAATCTTTGTCCCCCTTTGGTCTTCTCCAACCCAACCTCATTACTGAAGTCAAAACAACCTTTTACAAACACAATTTGATCTCATTACTCCCTTGCCAAAAGTCCTTAAATGGTTCTCCCCCACTGCTTTCAAATTAATTCCTAAGTAGAACATTCAAGCTCTCGATGACCTGGAGTTTCTTTGGCCTTACCTCTCACCTTGGCACCCTCCCTCCTAGCCCCCATACCCCTTTGCCTCCATGAGCTAAGTTCTAGCCAAGGAGAGTAACTTGCATGTCCTTGTTTTGGGTCAGGCTGTTTGGCCTTCTTACATTTCTGTGCCTTAACTCACACTGTTCCCTGTGTCTACAACATTTAAATACCGATCTTCTCCTCTAAACCGTAAACATCTTAAGGACAAGACCCTGTACCTTACTCCAAGTTATATTCCCAGATCTTGACATAGTGCCTAGCACAGAACAATCAATAAGTGTTTGCTGAACTGAATCACACAGTTAAATAAAAACCATTTACATTTGGCTTTCAATTTGCTTTTGTACTAACATTTGAATATGGATGCAGTTGATTGGGAAAATCACACAACTGCAAACAAAATAATGGAACTATACTATAAAGAATGGAATCCAGAGGCACTGAGGAAATGAAAAGTTTCTAATTCTTACTCATCGTTAATAATTCTTCCTACTCCAGGTTGTATATGAATTATCCTCATTATTTAGTTATTTAATTTTTATAACTGAACAATTAATTAAATACTATCCTATCTTCTTTTTCAAATGACAAAAGGAGGCTCAGCAAAGTAACTTGCCCAAGGCCTCACAACCAGTAAGTGTGTAAGCCAGGATGTGAACACACTCAGCCTGACTCCAGAGTCTGCACACTTAACCCCTCCTACCCTGTGCTTCTCTGTATTAGGGACTGGCACACAGAGTGTGTTTGATATAATGCCGTTCACCTTCTGGATATTCCCAAATCAGAAGAGCACAGATCTTTTTTTTTTTTTTTTTTTTTTTTACAAATAGTTTATTGTCAAATTGGTTTCCACATAACACCCAGTGCTCATCCCCACAAGTGCCCTCCTCCATGCCCATCCCCCTTCCCCCCCACATCCATCAGTCCTCAGTTTTTGTCAGCATTCAAGAGTCTCTCATGGTTTGCCTCTCCCTTTCCCCCACCATTTCCCCCCTTCTTCTCCCCCTTGGTCCTCTGTTAAGCTCCTCCTAATCCTCCTATACGTGCACACATATGATATTTGTCTTTCTCTGTCTGACTTATTTCGCTCAGCATAACACCCTCAAGGTCCATCCATGTTGCTACACATGGCCAGATTTCATTGTTTCTCATTGCCAGGTAGTATTCCATGGTATAGATAAACCGCATCTTCTTGAGCCATTCGTCCGTTGATGGACACTTAGGCTCTTTCCATGTTTTAGCTATTGTTGAGAGTGCTGCTGTGAACATTGGGGTACATGTGCCCCTATGCCTCAGCACTCCTGTATCCCTTGGGTAAATTCCTAGCAGTAGAAGAGCACAGATCTTAAGAGGTGGCCAAAGGGCAAAAGACTCTGACTCTCAGGCCAGGCCAGTGGGGCACTGCTTCCGGCCGGTAGGAGGCAGTACACCGCACAGGTGCCCCACAGGAACCCCGCCCAGACCGGCCAGGAGGTACTGCCAACATTGGCCAAGCCCTTCCGGGAAGGGCAGCACTGTAAGGGAGCCCAGGAAGATGTAAGATTTGTCACTGAGAGAGTGACAGCAAGAAAGGCAGTTGGTCAGGGGCAGGAAAAGAGAAGAGAGGGGGTCTAGGAAATCCTTTTCTAGGAAAAAAAACCAAAATAACAAATAACAAATTTAAGATCACAGAGGGAACTTCACGGTAACAGTGATGACAGACACTGTGCTTTACCCACCTCACCTCATTTAAGCCTTGGAACAACACTGAGATAGGTGCTGTTAGGATTCGCCATTTTACAGGTAAAGAACCTAAGGAACTGGAAATTAAGTGACGTGCGGGACATCGAAAGTGAGAAACAGGACCAGGTTTCAAAGGTAGGCAACGTGGCTCCAGAGCTCACGCTTTAATCTTATATTCTTGTCTCTGTGATCATATACAGCCTTACCTCCTCCTGATTGAGATGAAAAAGTATGAGGCTCTGTGACCTTACCCCAAGGTCACAAGTTGGTCAGTGGCTACATCAAGGAAGTTAATGATCTGCAAAGTCATTATGTGCTCCATGAAGTTTATGTTTTAAAGCAAGCAGTGCCCCTGGCTGCTCTATGATCTAAGTCAAGTCCCCTAGGTTTAAGGGCAGGGGGTTTCTGCATCCCAGCACATTGTTAAGACGAATTCCCTGCTGGAAGCAGTCTTTTGCTCCCTTGACAAACATTACCGAATACAAAGTATATATATACCAGGCCTTGTGCCAGACACTGAGACAGAATGTTCAGTAAGACAATCCTGTACTCAAGGAGCTCCAGGTAGGCCTAAGCCTAGGGGAAGACACCTAAACAAAACACGGAAGTATTACAGGCAGACCCAGGGTCCTAAGACAGCACTGAAGGGGAACCCAAGGGGGGCTCAAAAGGACAGAGGAGTCAATTCAGCTGGCAAAGGGGAACACCATGAAAAGAGGTAATTCTTGCCTTAAGTCTTGACAATGCCTCAAGAAAACAGGACTCACACAAAAAGTACAGTGAGTGAGAACACAGAACCTGAAATAGCATGGCATAATTTAAGGACTGTGTGTAAGATAAATAATGATTCCCAAAGATACCATGCCCTGATCCTCAGAACCTGTGAATGTGTTACCTCACATGGAAAATGGGACTTTGATGAGATTAACACTATGGATCCTGAGATGGGGAGATTAGTCCGAATTATCTAAGTGGGCCCAATATAATCATATGGGTCTTTAAAAGTAGAAGAGACAGTAGGCTTGTGTTGGGGAGATAAGGTATAAGAATTCGACCCACCAATGCCAGCATTACAGATGAAGGAAGGGAACCATAAGCCACGGAATGCAGGTGCTTCTAGAAAGTGGAAAAGGCAGGGAAACAGATTCTCCCCTAGAGTATCCAGGAAGGAATACAGCCTTGTCAACACCTTGATTTTAGCCCAGTGAGACTTGTCCTAAACTTCTGACCTCTAAAAAAGTAAGATAATAAATACATCTGTGTCACAAGGTTTTAACCCACCAATTTTGTGGCAGTTTGTCATGGCACTATTCAATGGAAAATGAACACAGGAATCTATCTATAAGTACTTCATGAATGCTGAAGCAGTGACAATTTTTGGGACAAATAAAAAAGAAAAGGTCATTCGGAAGGTCCTTACCACTAACTTATTCCATAAACCTTGAATAAGTTAAAGCACAAACCCATTCATTCACCTACTCACTAACTTATTCATTCAATAAATATTTTTAGCTTCACACAGAAGAGTGTGTTTCATCTGGGTCTCAAGCAAAGGAGAAGCAAGAGTCTACCATGGACAAAGGTGCGCCTTTAGGTCTCAAGAGGTGGCACGACATGATGTAAGCACATCAGAGCTTTGTCACTTATTATTTGGTCTTCTGACTTAGGGCAAGTTCCTGCAAACTCTCCAAGCCTCAGTTTCCCATTTGTAAAATGGAGAAAATCATAACATTTTCCTCACACAACTTGTTAAATGGATCAAATGAGATCATAGACGGGGAACCATTTTGTAAGTACAGGGTTTTTTGCTGTTGTTAAACAATTATAAATGAAAATCAGACATCTCTGAAATCAGATCAATAGGACTGACATAAAACTTACCCCAGAATATTCATATATACACTATAAAAAAGGGGGAGCATGCTTGCTCACTCCACTGTCTTACAGGGCATTTACCCAGTACCCCTTGCCCACTTATTTCCTCTATAATAAAGGTATCCAGTCAGAGTCCCTTCATTAAGTACCAGGCCCAAAGGCTTTTGCCAAGCCAGCCCTCGACTTCCCAGACCACTTGAGAACAGTGAGGCCACTCATTTCTCCTGCCTCTTTACACTCTCCTCCTAGGCCTACATATCATTGTACTGCCCTGGCTCTCTCCCTCCTCCTTTTTAATTACACTCCCTCTACCTCTTCACTGGTTCCTCTTCTTCCTCCCGCTTCCCCACCATAGACATTCTCTCAGGTTCAATCCTTTACCCCTTTCATCTGGTCTTTTACTCAGAGAATTCGTCCACTTAGGTGACTTCAAGCAAATGCTTCCAGGAAGATGACTTCCAAATATGTATTTTTAGTCTCTCATCTGCACTTCAATCCCACATTTCTGATTGCCTGTTGGACATTTCTACCTAAAGAGTTTATGCCAGGGCAAAACCCTAGGGATGTTGGCTAAAATGGGAATACAAAGAGAAAACTCCCAACTGGCACTAAATTCTGATTTAAATGAGATGAGTTTGAGCAGATGGTAGAACCCATAGAAATGCTCCAATAAAATAAAGGCACATATGGCTGGGGTCCAGGGCACAATGACAGTCTGTGTGCTAACCAGGGAAGAATGCTGCCCCAAGAGACCTGGGTTCTCATTACATTTCTGGTGCTAACCTCCCTAAGTGACCCTGGATAAGTCACTTCATCTCCCTGGGTCTCGGTTTCCGCATTTATAAATTCAAGTAGCTAAATGGATTTAAAAGTGTTACGACATTGACATTTATAGAATTCAGAAATAGATAACAAAACTTAAAAGATCTCAACAGTAAATGGACAAAGAATATAATACATACACACATACACACACACACACACACACAAAGGACAAAGTGCCTATAACCACAGAAAACAAATTCTATGCAGCAAATGGAAAACAAGATGCTATTTTTACCTACTAAATTAGTAACATTTTAAGAAAATAGCAGGAATATAAATTGGAACATTTCTAAAAGTCTAAGATTCAAAAATGAAATCAGGCTAGGAGATACAAACCCAAGAATCACCTGAATCAAGGCCTCAGTTAAGCTGGAGAAGTGGACAAGCTCTTGGGTTAGATACTCTAAAGTAACCTCTGTTTGGGGAAAGGGACAGGACCCAAGAAAGAGAGAAGGACAAGAAAGAGAATATACAAAGCCAGGATGAGCCATGGAGAAAATCTTTGACCCTGTCATTTTCACGGATTTGATGAGCATATCCTGAGCTCTGAAATGCACTGGTGAATAAAATAGCATGGTCCTGTGGGCACAAAGCTGCGAATAAAAGACAAAGAAGCAGATAAATGAGTTAATTAGAAACTCAGATAAGGAATATGAAAGAAATAAACATATAAAATAGACACAGAATTGGCAACAGGTTCAGTGCCATTTATGTCAACTGAAAAAAGAGTAATCAAAGGCCTCAAGTTCACAGTTCTGGGAAGATGAGAAAGGAGACAACAGTATTGGATCCGGGTAGAAAGAAATCACTTGTGTCCTATGAGGGAAGAACAGTGGTGTAGAAGCCAGGATGGAAAGAGTTTAATGAAGAAGTGGGAGAGGCAGAAATGGGAGTTGTGAATATTAATCATTTTTAAAGGAATTTGGCTATAAAAGAGAAACAGGTGCCTGAAAGAGGCAGCAGACGATTAAAAGGGAAGATCTGAGTATGTCTGAGGGCAGACAGAACGAGTTGGAGGAGAGGGCAACAGAGCGAAAGGCATGTTGGCATCCTCATTCCCTGTCACTTCCATGGTCATGCCCTGCTAAGCCCAGTCCATTGGCCCAGACGAGGTCCCCTCTATGAACCTGGCACTCTTCAGGCTGGCTTCTCTCCTGTTCCAAAAATCAGAACTTTCTTCCATCCCACATTCTTTCTGACACTGCTGCCTCTTTCTTTTCTTTCAATATAAAATTTCTTAAGAGTCACAGTTTCATTTCCTTACCTCTTCCTTACTCTTCAAGCTTCTGCTCCTAACCTTGCCTTTGAAGCTGTCTTCACCAAAACCGTTAACGATATTACTTTGCAAAATCTAACATGCACTATTTAGATTTAGCGTATTTGGCCCTTTGACAACACTGGACATACTAACACCACCTTCCCAGCAAATCCCCACTCCTTCCTATTGCATGACAGCATCCCCTCCTGTTTCCCTTCTGTTTCTCTGGTCACACCTTATCAGTATCCTTCTACAAGTCTCTTAAATATTGGTGTGCCTCAGGATTTTAGAAATGGCTCTTAGCTTTTCTTATATACTCTCTCTGGGCAAGCTAATTTGTTTCTATTGCCTCAGTTTCTAGCTATATGTTGATGATGATTCTCAAGTATGTATTTATAGTCTCTCCTTAGTTTCGGCCTTGTACATCCAACATCTTGGTGGACATTTCCTCTTGGATGACCCACAGTATATCAAATATAGTAAGCCTAAAATGTAACTTATTATCCTATTCCCCCCATCTCTATGATAATAAGTGGTACTGCCATCCACCAATTTGCCCACATGAGGAGTCTGGGCCACAACCTTCATTCCTTTATCTTCATTCCCAACATCCAATCAATGTCTACATCCTGTGAATTTTAATCCCTTGATTCCAATCACACTTCTCCATCCCCATGATGACTATCTGATGCAGGCCACTCTCATTTCTCACCCAGACATTTCAACTGCATCTTAACGGGGCTTCCTGCCTCTAGATTTGCTTCTCTCCAAAACTCTTCCCAGATGGTAGACAGATTTCCCTAAAATGCAAATCTGAATATGTCAATCCTCCATTCAAAACCTTTCAATATAACCACTTATTATCCTTAAGATCTCAGGCTTTACAATGGACTAAAGCTATTTTTGTACTGCAATAAACTAGATAGATTCTGGACAAAAGTCACTTCATTCCCTCAAAAAAAGAAGACAGAGGCTAAAGGAGTGGGGTTATCCTAAGGGGTGATGTTAACAGCAATGCTGCTGAAATATTTAGCTTTGGGCCAGTGGTGAAGCGGGAGAGCTAACCATTGGACTCTGATACTGAGCTGGGATCTCTGCAAGGTGTGCTAATGTATTCCAGGTAAGAAGTAGTCCTTGACTACTGTCAGAAAGAAAAAAGAAGTTAATCCCCTTGGGGGTAAGCTCCAACTTAACCCCACAGATTTCCCATGGATTAAAAGAATGAGCTCACAATTAAAAGTCAACAAGCACATAGAAAGGCAAGCACCATAAGAGTCAGAAGAAACAAAGATTTAAACCCCCAAGGACTACAAATATTAGAGTAGTCGGATGAAGAATACAGAAGAACCATACATTAATATTTAAAGAAACCAAAAGCACAATCACAAGAATGTACAAATAATATTTAAAAGAAAAAATAAAATAAAATAAAAGAGACAGATGAGGGGGGAAAATTTATAAACATGTAAAACAGTTTTTGAAACAAAAAACTCAATGGCGGGGTTAAATAGCAGATTAGAGTGAGCTGAAGAGAGGACTAATGACTTGGAAGATACATATCTGAAGAAATTTCCTGGAATTCTATGGGATAAGGAGATAGGATTATGACAGATAAGCTAAGGGGTATATAAAATAAAAGGTCTAAACATAATTCTAATTGTAGAATCCCAAAATGAAGGAATAGACAGAATGAAAGAGAGGCATTTTTGGGGCACCTAGGTGTCTCAGTTGGTTGAGCACCCGACTTCAGCTCAACTCATCTCATGGTTTGTGAGTTTGAACCCTGCATCGAGCTCTCTGCTGTCAGCACAGAGCCCGCTTTAGATCCTCTGTCCCCTTTTCTCTCCGTCCCTCCCCTGCTTGCACTTTCTCTCTCTCAGAAATAAACAAACATTAAAAAAATAATACATATTATTAGTGGCCAGTCTACTAATAGCCTCCAAAGATCCTTACTTCTTAGTGTTCATAACCGGTATGCCGTTACCTCCCAAATTTTACCTGGGTTGGTCTGTGTGATATGACAAAAGTGAGAGTACGTCACTTCCAAGATTAGGTTATGAAAGACACTGTGGCATCCATCTTGGTTGTCCTCTCTTGAGTCACTTGGTCTGGGTAAGTCAGCTGCCGTGTCACAGCAGCCATAAGAAGAGGCCCCCGTGGTGAGGAACTGAGGCCTCCTACCAGCAGTCCTGTGAATGAGCCATCGTGAGATCCTCAAGCCCTGGTGAAGCTTTCAGATGACTGCCAATAGCTTGACTGCAACCTCTTAAGAGAGTGTGAGCCAGAACCACTCAAATAAGCAGTTTCCAGATTCCTGACCCTCAGGAAAACGGTGTGAGATAACAAATGCTCAAGCTGCTAAATTTGGGGGTGATTTTTACACAGGAATAGATAACTAATACACATGCTAAGGCCAGACAGGCTTGCAAAGAGCCTCTTCCTTCCATCTGGTCCAGACTGCCTCTCCAGTTTCACTTCTTGCCACACTCTTTCCACCTTATTACATTTCACACACACCAAAGTTTTAGTTTCTGGAATGCATCGTGTTCTCTCCCCACTCCAGTCCTCCGTACAGCTCACACGATGTTACCCATGGTCTAACACATTCTTCAACACCTTCTTCTCTACTCCCAATGCATATACTCCTTCGGCTAGCTTCTACCCATCATCAGAGCACTCATCAGACTGTATGATACAGTCTTATTAAATTGTCTGTCCTTCCATTAGGCTGCAGGATCCAAAAAGGAGAGGACAGTATCTGTCCCCTTCATTATTATGCCAGCACAGTTCCTAGCACAAAGTAGTCAGTAAATATTTGTCCCTCTTAGCCCACAGGACAGGGACAGGCAGGAGGCTAAAGGTGGAAAAATGGAAACATTTTCAGGCAATGATCCAAATGAATCTTCAGCCTAGCAACTGAAATAACTATAAAGAAACCAAGAAACCCCTACATTCCATACACCCTCAGGTTTAGGGAGGGCTTAGGGTAAGGTCAGGAATTGAGAGTTGGGATAGTTTCCAGCTCCTCCTAAGTCAAGCCTCCTTGTTATGGTTTCATTATGGTCCTTGAATTGAAATCTATAAACATCAGACACACCCATTCTTAAAAAGCGTACTCACAATTGTACTCAAAGGACAAATAGGAATACTTTTTTTAAAGTAATCTCTACGCCCAAAGTAGGGTTTGAACTCACAACCCTATGATCGAGAGTCACATGCTCTACTGACTGATCCAGCCAGGCACCCCATAAACAGAAATATATTTTTTAAAAATGATCATCTGTTCTGTGTTTGTAGGACAATTCCAGCCTATTCTGTTGATATTTAAGATCTGATCAGAAGTGCCATTTGTGATGTGTGCCTAAACATGAACATACACATACACATATGTACACATATACATGTCATAAAATATTAATCACCAGTACCCTCTACTGGTGGAAATACCTTATCGGCTCATATGAATGGTCTTATTGCCCTCTAGTGACCACAACCTATAAAGAGAAAATCCAGCGGCAGATGGGAGAATCTCCTTGGCTGTAATGATAGGGTTTTATGTTCTTTAAGCATCTAATTTTCTCAGATTCTGGTTTATATTACAGGGGTGCAACTCTCAAGACTCTTGGGGGCCCCTCTGGGGGGTTTCACACAGCTCTTGCCAGCTGTTAGCGCCAGCCTGAAGCTGCTCTCTCTCTTGCTTCTCGTGAACAAGAGGTCAAGGGGAGGCCGAGAAGGCAATGGCTGCACCGGCGAGGGCAAGAACAGCAGCTGTGAATGACTCCCCTGGACTCCCGAGGGAGCTGGGAGCAGCTTGAGGAACACATGTTGGCCCTCCCTTACATATTATTCACAATTGTGTTCTGTACTAAAATGGCAATTCCACGTAGTCCCTGACTTACCTTTTAAATATCTCAATGCTGTAATAAATGATGTAGCAGCAAATGTCGCCATCATTGTTTTTACAAACCATACTCTGCAAGTTATTTCCGCTCAAGACAGAAGAGCTAAGATTTAACTGTCAAGATTTAGCTGAAATGTCACCTCTTCTATGAAGCCTGTTCTGAACTCCCCAGATGTAAGTGACTGCTCTGTTCTTTGTGCCAGCGTGTACCTTGTACAGGTCACAATGATATCCAGGATACTCTTTATATGTTTTTATTTATAACCTATAATATTTCCTGCTCCTAACTGTCTACATGCATGTTTCTGCCACCAAACCTCAAGTGTCCGGAGGTCTCATTCATTTCTACGCACCGGGTATCAAACATACTAAAGTGTTTTCCTGGATCACTGCTGGTTATCAGCCCATGAGGTAATTACAGAAACTGAAGTAAGCATTAAGAAACTTTAACAGCAATTTGACAGAGTAATTCTGTATCTGTTGAATCTAATAATTAAAAAGAAAAAAAAAAGAAGTGGGGCTTGTATTTTGTATATTTTAATTTTATTTTTCTGGCAATTTTTATTATATGTTAGAGAAGTATTGGTCTGCAACCAATGGAGAATTTTTTAAACAATGGCCCTTCATTACAGATAGTTTGAGAAGGGCTGATATGATAGATAACTTAATGATTGAGGGAGGGAGGAAAGGAAGAAGGAAAGAGACAAAATATAAGCACTCTTCATAAAATTCAAAAGGAACATACCTATCCTTGTTGATTTTAACACTTCCCTGGAGGGTATTTTCTTCTTTAATTCTCGTAAAGCTTCTACTAGATTCTCTCTGGTCTGATCAGGAAGCTCCAACATAGTTTTCCATCTTTTTATGTCTTCGATAACCACAACTCTCTGGGAAAAAGAAAAGTCATTTGGAAAATGGAATATTTTCATTAGAAAAACATCTGCCTTCACCTGAGTTAATGGGGCTCCTATTGACATATGAATTATTGATTATGACCTGAACCAAAGCACAGTATGTGATGGCCCCAAATGAGGGGTAATTGCTTAAAAGCAGGTCCCGCTTACTGCAAATCAGGAAGGGAGTTACATCTATTAGGAAAAGTGCAACTTTTAATCTAACCATGTCAGACACCACTGGGCACTTAGCAGAGAGAAGCAAGCAGTAAAGAGGAGAAGAAAAGAAAAACGATACTAAGGTGAATCAACCCTATAGCTCACTTAAGTGTCTTAGTTCACAGGCAAGGACAGAGAGCGAAGAAGCCATAAAGGCATTAGTTATTTCAACAATAAAAAGCATACTTCAACAGCTCCCCACTTCCTAGATGATAAAAGTCAAACTCTACTGTTGGAAAGTTTTAAAAACTCCAAGACACATAAAAAGGTACAGAGTAACTATTAATAATTGAAAAAAAGTTAACATTTTGCCATTTCCCATGAAATAACAAAATGTTCCTAAGTTTGTCACCTTATACCCTTCGCTCAACTCATTCCTCCCGTTTCTAAGAGAAATCACCACCTTCGAGTTGACATGCATCCTTCCACTTGGATTCCACCCAGTTAAGGAATCTGGGTGAAGGGGATTGGGAGGTTCCTCGTACTCTGTTGCAACTTTTCCGTAGCCCTAAAGTTATTTCAACTAAGAATTTAAAAAATTAAACTGAAGACAAATAATAAAGTTGTTCTTATAATTACAAAAAAGTACTGTCTTGGATGGTTATTACCCTGGGGAGGCAGGCCCAGTTAGGGAAAGGAAGGGGACATAGAGGACTTCTGGAATTCTGGTAACGTTCTGTTTCTTGATCTGGACACTGGTGACACAGGTGTGTTCCCTTCGGGAAAATCTGTCAGGATGTGCATTCATGACTTGCTCACTTTCCTATGTGCAGGTTATAGTTCAATAAAAAGCAACAACAAACAACAAAATCTCAATTCCCTTCCCTGGCTGGGGTCTGCTTCCAGCCCATGGTGGGAAAGGTCTGACTCCTCTTCCCCATCTTTGCTTTCTCTTCCCCCATCTGCTTATTTGCTTTGGCCTCTGACCCTTTCGGGTTTGAAGCTGGGAAAAGGAGGAGAGGTAAGGGACAGGAAAAGCCTTCTCTTCTGTGATCCTGCGCTAGTCAGGTTTTAGTGTGTGCTCTAGAGTTGGCAGGTTCAGAAAGCAGACTCTTTTTTCTTTTGAGGGGCTCTGTGGTTCCCCGGAGAGCCCCCACTGAGACCTCACTTGCCATCCCTGTAGTGTTGGCAATGCCTCTCCCAGCCAGCTGCTTCCAAGCCCCTCCAAGCTCCCAGTTTTTGGCAAACCACTTTACACAGACTCTGTGGGGGTCCCACTGACCTTCCAAGGATCCTTGTGAACATAATCCCTTTAATTCAACTCCAGGCCAGCCAGCATTTTCTCTCTGTATCTACATCTTTGCCCTGAAGAATTCTAAGGGTGAACAGCCTTCCCATGCAGCCACTCTGTTTTTAGACTTTCCCAGGCACAGATCTGGTCTCTGTGTCCACCGGATCCAGGTACGGAGGTCAAGTTCTTTAAGTGAATATATCACAGTCCTCCCACTATATCCAAAGGAAATGTGTCTCCTCTCTTCTTTTAATTTCAACTTTCTCTATGACCTAGAGTAGGTGATGGGTTCAGGATTCCAAAACTGGCCTTCACGTACTGCCTTCACAATTTCTGCATAGTCTAGAATCTCATTTAGGAACACTTTGCTTTGTTCTTAGCCTTTAGGTGCTTTAGCCAGAGGTGAGACAAGTTGTTATGATCTGCTGCGATACAAAACAGTACTGTCAGTGGTAAATGGTATGCAAAATAAATAAATGAAGCCAGGTAAGGGGTATTTTCAATAAGAAGAAGGTGTAAAATATAAATACCATATCATTCTGCAAAAGGCTTTTTCCACTCAATATATTTTCTCGATTCATTCATACTGATATACATAAATCCATCTAATAGTAATGGATAGTATTCCATCATTTTTAATCACAAATGTCTTAGAATTTGAAAATCTATTCCCCTAATGGATATTTAGGGTCGCCCCGCCCAACATTTTTCCTGTTATAAACACTGCTTGGATGAGCTCCTGCCTCTGACATATTCAATACTGTCTTCGACCCCTTGACTTTTAACTTTACTGGGTCATTACGCTTTAAATAGCCTATGATTGCTTTATTTTGCCCCATTCTCCATCCAAGCTGAGAATCTCTATCTTTTAACAGGCATGGTTAAGCCACTTGCGTTTATTATGATTACTGATATAACTGGATATACTTCCTCTTTGCTTCTTTTACTTTTCCCTTCTTATCTTTGATTGTAACAGCTTGAGTTTTCTTTGATCTTGTTTTTCTTTACAGTTTGCAAATTATACATTCTATTTCTATCACAGTGTTCACTCTTACAATTTTTAAGACATATGCTCTATGAAATCTGTATCAGTATCCTCCTCACAAGCTTTGCCTTCAGAAATCCCTATTAGAAATATAAATGACTTGTCTATCCTTTTGTGTAACTCGTATTCTTTCATATTTTTCTCTATTTCTCTGGGATGAATTCTAAGTGATTTCCTTGCATCAAGCTTCCAATCCACTATTTCTCTCTGTAGCTATAGCTTGTCTACTTTTAACCTTCCCATGTTTTTCTCCATCAACAAATAATTTTTTGGTTGGACAACTTAATATTTTCCTCAAAATCTGCCCAATTTCTTTTCACGGTATTTTGGTTTTTTTCTTATAGTATCTAGTCTTTTCTTTATAAAATTCTCATATTTAAGATCTCTTTCAGGTTGTGCTCTTACTGCCACTTCTTGGAGTAGAGATGCTATTATTTATCTCTGTCTGCTCATTCTCCCTCTGGGTAGTTTTGACCATGAGTTCATCTTTAATGGAAGACTTTTTCCATGGGGATCTGGTGTCCTAGGGTGTGAGGTGTTTTAACATAGAAATCTCACATTTGCCTTGGCCAAAGCCTTTGGATTTCCCTGGATCTATACCAGTTTTTACGTTCATTTTTTTTCTGCTTTGCTAAGAGTGCAAATTTAAAATCATGCATAGTAATAAGTATGGGGTTCTAACTTATTATAGTCAATTCTTTTTCCATCCAAAACCCCTGAGAAGATCACTGTCTTCATGCTATTGCCTTGGACTAGAGGATGGAATTTTTCTAGTTCATTTTTCACAAACATGGTAGATCTGTTTTGGCTCCAAGCTTGAAGTGGGAATTATTAGCTCGAGGCCTTATCTGTAGTCCCCACGTTGGCCCTAAAACTTCACACCCCAAACATCATATCTGGCTTCATAAAACTGTTCAGCTTCAGCTCCCACTTAAAGCTCAGGGTTTGAACTCCCTCTCTCTTCCTGGCATCTGAGGATTTCTTTCTTGCTTTCAAGCTCCGCTCTATATAGAGACTTTTTATCCAGCATTTCTACATGGTTAGAATGAGGTTAGGGATTCCACATCAGATCATTCTAGTAGATGAAACTACAGAAGCCCAAACCCTAGCACGGCACAAAAGGCCTTACATGACTTGGCTCCTGACATCCTTGGCAGCTTCATCATTTGCTCCAGCTCTAGCAAACTGTCTGAAGTTGCCTAAATGAATTGCAGCATTTCACACCCTCTGCCTGGGATGCTCTTTTTTTTGCCTCAACCATATGATAAACACCTACTTAGATTTTAAGACTCCTTTCAAGCATCCTATCTTCTGAGGCCTTTCTTGACTCCCTCCTACCAAATTTGACCACCACTGCCTTTTAAGTCCTCTGTAATCTGGACACACTCGTACCACGGTCTCTGCATTTTATGCACATACTGATTTATAAGCCTGTCTTCCCCACTGACTGTGAGCAATTTGAGGGTTGGAACAATTTATTTGTCTCTCTATTCCCTGGCACACTAGGTATAATTGAACAAAGTCATCTCTACCCTCAAGGACTAAATCCAGTATAGTTTTCAGATCTGAAATTTTAGGTCAGAAATAGAAAAATCTGCAGTGAATTCCAGAACAGCATTCCATACATATCCAAGAATATTTCCTTATTTCTCTCCAAACGTGGGTCTCAAAACAGATATTTCAAGTTATTATCTGAATTATTCAGAGGAACAAGGGAAGTGGGCATAAAGTGTCAAAGGGGAAGCTACGATGAGCAGTGGAAAGGCTATCATCAGAAAGATGTGCTCTCTCCTATACCATCTAGTCTTACGTTGTGGATGGCTGAAACATCAGGTTTGACAAAACCAATTAGGGAAAATGAGTCACTCGTAAGCAATAACATGGAAACCATCCCACGAGAGGGGCAGGAGACAATCTACTGGCTGCTCAATCCTACAGAAGGAGGAATGGTTTACAGAATATTCTAAAATGCTGAACCTAAAAGAATTAGCATATTCTTGAATCTTTTTTTTTTTAAGAGACAGAGAGGGCCAGAGCGTCAGAAGGGGTGGGGCAGAGAGAGAAGGAAACAAAGAATCCAAAGCAGGCTCCAGGCTCTGAGCTGTCAACACAGAACCTAATGTGCGGCTCAAACCACGAACTGCGAGATCATGACCTGAGCTGAAGTCGGATGCTCAACCAACTGAGCCGCCCAGGTGCCTCAGCATATTCTTGAATCTTTTAATAATATTTAAAAAAATCTCCTATTGCAACCAACAGAAGAAATCACTTTCCCTTAAGGAAGTAAGAAGAGATTAACCAAATTAACCTTTGCCATTCAAATGTATATTACACAGTAAAAGTGATACTGGGTATCACTTTTACTGAATGAGATAAAGCTAGGGCAAAAATACTTGTAATATACTGATAACGGAAGTACAATGATCCTAATATCCAAGATTTTTATACGTCCTCTGCTTGATATTCAGAAACCTCCATTTCCAGTTCACCCTTTTAGGGGGCAGAGAGGGCAACTAGATTGTCTAGTTCAAATCCCAGCTCTGCCACTTAAGAGCAGCATGACCTTGGGCAAGCCACTTGATCTCTCAGTGGCTTAGATTCATCTGTAAAATATAAATGATAAAAGCAACCATTTCACAGAGCTGTTATCAGAGTTTAAAAAGTTAACATATGTAAAGCACTTAGCACAATTCCTGGCCCAGAGAAATGGGCTCAATAATGTTAGCAGTAATCATGCCTGTCAGCTCCAGTGTTACCACACAAGCCTCTCCTTTTCCACACAAGAAAACATTACTGATCAGTTTTACTATATGCTACACACAATGCTTAGCCCTTTCAATATGTATTTATCTATTTAGCTCTCAAAGCAACCCTGAAGGTTAGAAATAAGTTATTTCTGATGTCACTGATGAAAAAAACTGAGGTTTGGACATTCAACAGATTCTTGGCATTTAAATATGACGCTGGTGTGTGGGAATAAGTTACTTGGCAGAGTAGATCTCTGTAAAATGCAAATTTAACTCAACTTGTTTTTAATTTGTCATTGTGTATACATAAAGTAAGCATGTGTGCATGCACAAAGGAAAGAGAGCAGCAAGTACTACTTATTGCTGAGTGGTTATATGTCACTACTTCCTGCTACCTCACCAAATCTTTTCAACTCTTTAAGGTGCTCCAACCACTAAAACAGACACTGAGCTCTCTCCTCTTAACTCTTTACCCTTACTGTCTAAACAACAGTTTTGTAATGGATCACATACGATTTTCTATCATTACTTATTAATTTCTTATAATATGATCCTCCAATAGGAAGTCCCACGAGGGCTCATCTTGAATTTCTTTTATGGGGGCACCTGGGTGGCTCAGTCGGTTAAGCATCCAACTTTGGCTCAGGTCATGATCTCAGTTTGAGAGTTCAAGTCCCACACCAGGTTCTGTGCTGACAGCTCGGAGCCTGGAGCCCAGGGTCTGCTTCAGATCCTGTGTCTCCCTCTCTTTCTCTCTCTCTTTTTTTTTTTTTAACATTTTTATTTATTTCTAGAGAGAGAGAGATGGCTGAGCAGGGGAGGGTCAGAGAGAGGGAGACACAGAATCTGAAACAGGCTCCAGGCTCTGAGCTGGCAGTCAGCACAGAGCCCGATGCGGGGCTCAAACCCATGAACCGCGAGATCATGACCTAAGTGAAAGTCGGACGCTTAACCGACTAAGCCAGGCGCCCCTCTTTCTCTCTTAAAAATAAACATTTAGGGAAAATAAATTAATTTCTTTTATGTTCCCCGGAGTATCTACCACAGTGCTGGGCATAAAGTTGTTTTGTAATAGTATCTGTGAGTTTACTATCCAGACCCTGCAAGGGCATCCCCAAATAAGAATGATTGTTCATTCAATAAATTTTTATGTGCAACATAGCAGGAATTCTGTTAGGTCTTGGAACAGAATCAGAACATAGTAAGGCACTGTGGTCTCAGTCCTCAGGAATTCATAGTAGACTGGGGAAAAGTACAGGTAATCTGATCATTACAAAACAGTCAGGTATGTGCCATGAAGATACTGGAACAAAGCGCTAAGACAATATTGAAGAGGGAAGGCCCAATTCCCTCCAAAAGACCCAGAAAGCACTTCAACATTCACTTATTTAACCACTTTATATATGCCAAGCACTGTGATAGGAGGTACATAAAATACCCAAGGTCCCTGTACTCATGAAATTTAAAATCTAGGATTCACAAGGCAAGTCACAGTTGAGTGGGTTCATAAACGAGTAGTATAGTCTCCGTAAAAAAAAAAAAAAAAAAAAACAAAAACAGAAAAAAGTTGGCTAGGAAAAGGGACCAGCATCAAATCAAATCCTGGAGACATGAAAGAGACTAGTTTACACAGAGAAAGCAAAGAATGGGGTGTGGCTGGAATGCATTCCTGGGAAGGGGGCGCTATAAGTGATGAGATGAGAAGGCTCACGGGGGCAGAACACGGTCTCATACGCCATGCCAAGGCTTTTAGAGTTTCAGTTCATTTGGTCATTCAGAAAAACACACTGCGATCTTCTATGTACCAAGCCCTGTGCCAGGTGCTGGGGACAAAGAATCAGTAAGACATAGTCTTTTAAGAAGATCAGAGTAGGGGCGCCTGGGTGGCTTAGTCGGTTAAGCATCCGACTTTCGCTTAGGTCATGATCTCGCGGTTCGTGGGTTCGAGCCCCGCGTCAGGCTCTGTGCTGACTGCCAGCTCAGAGCCTGGAGCCTGTTTCAGTCTGTGACTCCCTCTCTCTCTGACCTCCCCTGCTCATGCTGTCTCTCTCTCTCTCTCTCTCTCTCAAAAATAAATAAAACATTAAAAAAGAAAAGAAAAAAAAGATAGGGATGGCTTAGAGAAGGGAGTGATTAGATTGGCTTTCTGTCTGGGAGACAGAAGGGTGGTCAGGAAAGGCCTCATAGTAGCGGAGACTCTTGAACTAGGTCACGGCGAACAAATTGGAGGTCATAAATTGATGATAACTGCAAACACTTGCACAAGTACTTATTATGTGCTAGGCTCGGTTCCAAGTACTTTACATATATTGACTCACTCAAACTTCATAACTACCTTATAAAATAGATATTATCATTAATCCCATTTTCTAGATAAAGACACAGAGAGATTAAATAACTTGCCCAAGGTCACACATATAATAAGTGGCATGGCTGGGATTTCAACTTAGGCACTTTGGTTCCAGAATCTGTACTCTTTTTTTTTTCTCTTCCCTAAATGTTTATTTTGTGAGAGAGTGTGCATGAGTGGGGCAGGGTGAGAGAGAGAGGCAGAATCCTAAGCAGGCTCCGTGCCGTCAGTGCAGAGCCTGATGCGGGGCTTGATCCCACAAACCTAGAGATCATGACTGAGCTGAAATCAAGAGCCAGAAGCTCATCTGCTTAACAAACTGAGCCAGCCAGGCGCTCCCTGGGTCTGTGTTCTTCATTACCATACTATATTGCCTCCAAGACAAGAAAGGTCATTCCAGGCAATGGCCATTCCTATGCATAGGACGGCATATGCAAAGGTACAGAAGTAAGAAACAGCACACCAGCTTTGGGAACTGAGTGGTTGACCTTGGACAGAATGTAAACAAGGAGAACAGCAGGGGATGAAGCAGGCAGCTGCCAGGTCACAGGAGGCCTTGGGCACCACATAAAGGAATGTCTTCATTGACAGGTAATGAGAAACAACTGAAGGATGAGGCAGAGAAGTCACCTAATAGAGTTTCTTTTTTTAAGACTTACTTCTCTGGCTTAAGTGTGAAGGGGAGAATGACAGAGAATGCCCAAGGCAGGGAGACAAGTTAACAGACCGTGGCACTGCTCTAGATGAGAGTTTTAAATTTAAAGTTGTAAAGACAAAAAGGATTTTTAGGAGGCAGAATTGGAAATTAGATACAAGAGAGGAAAGAGTTAAGGATGGCTTCCAAGTTTCTAGTCCCAGTTTCTGGGCATATAGATTTAAAAGCAAAAACAATAAAGAACAGGCTTTAGAGAGAAGCTACTGCATTTAAGGGAAACATTATTCTCCATACACCTATTATTTATTCTGATGCTGTCTTCACATGACATATTCTCATCTCCACACACAGGAACTCTCAACGGGGGCCCAAGTGGGGACACAGAGGGGAAAAGGGGCAGGTGGAGGTATATTAGAATCTGGGTGTTTGTATGCGAGTGTATAAATAGTTCAATTACTACCCTCCTCTTTTTCTCCAGTTGGATACCACAATCCTGCCCACTACTATGTCACTGAGAATCACATGTGTATACAAGTGTCCATGTATATACTCTGACAAAACACAGTTGAAAAATCTGATTATGCACAGAAATCCAAGACCAGGAGAGACTTTTAAAGACCATCTAGAATTCAGTAGATCTAAACCAAGGACTGCCTGGAAATACATGAGGGCATTTTTGCTTATCACAGTGGGAGGTGCTGTTGGCATTCGGTGTCTGAAAGCCAGGGATGCTAAATGTCCTATAATTCACAGGACAGTTCCAAATAATGAAGAATTAACCTTGCCCCAAATGACAACAATGTTCCTTGGAAGAAATACTGGTATAGTTCAACGCCTACATTTTACAGATGAGGACAAACTGAGATCCCAGGTAAGAAATGACTTGCTAAAGACCACCCAGTGGCACAACAGGGCCTAGAACCAAGTCTTCTGTTTATACTCCCCTGTTCTGCTTTCTAATCTGGGTCTCGTAAATCCGTAGCACATCTAGAAGAGGAGTCCAACTGAGCATGGAAGTTAAGTATTCAGAATGTCAGAGCCCTGCGCATATTTTCTCTAGCCGCAGATCCCACCCTCCCCTTCAGAGATGTAGGCTGGAGGTACACATCTGCCAGTCATCGGCGTGGTAAGCCCTAAGACAAGGTTACCCTGGCCAAATACATAAAATGTGACAAAGCTCCAGGAAGCACAAATATTTGGAGTCTGGTGGAAGAGGAGGAACCCATTAAGGAAACTAAAAAGAAAAGGCCAGAAATGTAGAAGTTCAAGAAGGTAAAGGGAACTAATCATAACTGTCTGTTTTTAGTGAAATAATTCTTACTTGATCATTAATTGGGTACCTATGTCCATTGATTCATTGTTGTCTATCCTGTATCTATTCCCTTGCCTCTTCTTTGTCAACAGAAATCAGACATGTCAAGGTTGCAGACAGTCTATTAAAACAGTCTGTTTCCCAGTCTCAGCTGTAGCTTTTAAGACCATGTGATCCAGTTCTGGCCAATAAGACAGGAAAGTATAGTATCACCCAGCCTTACTGAGTTTGTACAGAGTACACAGAATCATATTTGGTACTTTAACATTCCTAATAGACAAGAAAATCTTGCAAAAAAAAATTACTTAGGGGGCTTGTCCTACCAGTCCGCAAAACACACCATAAAGCTGAAGTAATCAGAAGAGTAACAGAAACGCATACAGGAATTGATAACTAGAAGTCTGTATAGGGCGCAGAGGAAATAAATTAGGAGTGATCAGGAACCCTTTGGGGAGAAAACACAGCAAGAAAGAATTCATAGGTCCACAGAACTCCTCTGTGCCACCTTGCTATCACAGTCCTCCCCACATTTTCTCTGGCCCCAGATCCCCTCTCACCTTAAGAGACTCAATCGTGGCCTGCTTGTAAATCTTTGCACCAGGATCTTTCTTCTGAGGGCTATTCTGGATTCTAGGCGTTCGAATGACGAATTTATCCATTGCTAGGAGACGCCCAACAACTTTCACGTGCTTGCAGCCTGTTCTGCTCAAGAAAGAGGGAAGATGCTAAAACGTCATCAAAGCTGCTGTGATGTGTGCTCCTAAAGTAACACAATGGGCTTTTATATACTCTGAAGCTTCTTGAATTAGGAGGACTGGGGTGGAATTTACAGGAAAGAAAATTTCGTCTTGGTAAAGAAATATCTTGCTATGAAATTAAATTGTATATAACGATAAGGTCTAATTCCTGAGTTAGGAGGTGCCTAGCTTTCAGAAGTGGACGCTGTGCAAGGAATTCCGATACTGGGCCAGGCGTTGAACCTGATGACTTCCAAAGCCTCTTCCAACTCAGGGGAGGTTGAGGCAGGATTAAGAGTTCACTGACTTCCGTGAAGCTCTGCTAACAACTATCCCACCATAATCACGATCCCAAAGATTCCCCTTGTATCCAGCATCCAACAACCACCTCCAGATCTCAGCAGGGTCCTCATAACAAGGAGCCATCTCCAGGAACTGCTCGGTGGTCAGAGGACCCTAACCACAACTGTCGCGTTGTGGATCCCCCGGCAAAGGCAAACACCATCCTCCTTTACCCTCAGGACTCAGGAGCCCAGCAAGAGGAACCCAACAACGGTCTGATGCGAAACCCACCAGGAAAAGCAGCCCCGCCAGCAGCTGGACCCTTCCAAAGCGCACCCTCTGAGGACCCAAGCCTGGGGCCGTGGGGGTCAGAATTAAAGCGACGCTTCCGTGGTTTCTCTGAACTGGCTCCACCACCCAGCGAAGCGTCTCCGAGCGGCAGCAAACCACATTCCCCAGACTGCACTGCAAAGAAGCAGGTGAGGCGTGCCCAGGGCGGTTGTAGTTCTTTGAGACCAACTTTCCTGACCCGCCGTGCACTGCCAGCCAGCGGAGAACTACATGCCCCAGCGTACCCCGCGGAGGAAAGGGGTCAGGGGATGCCAGTTCGCTCTTTTTCTCGCGATGGTTGGAGCCATCTCTTCTCGCCAACCTAAGAGAAGTTCGTAGACCCGGAGGTGGGGCGGAAGGCGGCAGTTTCGCGGCAGGGGAGGGGGTGCTCAGGGCGGAGCTGAAGAGACGGCGGAGGCGGAAGCGGCGGCCAGAGGGGCGTGGAAGGGGCTGGCCCCGGAAGGCGGAGGAAACCCTGAAAAGAAAACAGCAACAAGCTGAGCTGCTGTGACAGAGGGAAACAAAATGGCGGCGTCAAAGGGGAGCCTCTGGGTCAGGGCCCAACTGGGGCTCCCGCCGCTGTTGCTGCTGACCATGGCCCTGGCCGGAGGCTCGGGGACCGCTTCGGCTGAAGCGTTTGACTCGATCTTGGGTGATACGGCGTCTTGTCACCGGGCCTGTCAGTTGACCTTCCCCTTGCATACCTACCCCAAGGTAGGGCCCGTCCGAACCGGGCTACAACCCCCCCTCTGGTCGCCCATCTCCGCTCTCCTTCACATCTGTCAGCTTTGGGAACCCGGTTGTCGAACCGCTGTCTCCCACCTGTGTAGCTCCTGTTTTCTTCCCTAATTGTACCCACACCCCGCTCCTGCTGTAATTACGGGAAGTTTGAGATGCATCCGCTCTATAATATAGACTGGGCGGGAGGAGGGGGGGAACAAAGATGAGAAAAAATATCACCTCTTTCCTCTGGGAGCTTGCGGGATGGCCGGGGAGGAGGATATGGGTAATGAATGCAGGGTCTTCACCTTCAAGGAACGTATGGGATGGGCGGGGGCGGGAGGCAGGAGCAGATAGGCAAACCCACAAAAGACTGGTTCATAACCCATGTTTACCGAGCGCTTCTCCAGTCTGCGAGCGTACCGTCTGTTCTGGGAGTCAGATAAGCAGACGATTCCATTGTGGTATGAAACGTATTAAATCAACCCTAGGAGTTGTGAGACGCCCAGGAAGGGCTGTCTGCTTGTGTTGAATTACTGTGTGCATAGACGCTGCCACTAGGGCTTGGGATGGCTTAGAGAAACAGCAGTTAGGTTGCTGCGTTCAAAGAACCTAACCGTTCAGTGCAGAAGACAAAAGGGAATTTGTGGAGCAGGTATAGAAATGAGACTGCCCCTTGGGGGGGCGGTCGGGTTCCCAGTTTACGGAGGGGAGTGACCCCCAGCTTTCACTCCTTGTACACCCGTCGGTGATGCCCTTCCTTTAATTCCATTCCACTCCTCAAGTTTTGTTGGATTTTTTTTTTCTTCAGTTTAGGAACTCTGTTTACTCAGCATTCTCAATTGCCTGCGTGACTTCCCCACTCTTTCCCGTATATAATTGTGGGTATATGCTTCCCTCCCCCCACTGCTTTTTTTTTTTTTTTTTTAATAAGCGCTTTTGGTCATGTTACTGGTCTTTTTCTCCTTGTTTTTCCTTCCTCTCCTCTGTGCTGTTGGCATAACCATGTGGCTAGCCCTGTTTGCTCTCTTAAACTGCAAAGTGACCATGAGGACAGGGCTAATGAAATTTAGGATGTTCCTTGTTGGCAAATGCTTTCGGGTCTTTGAAATGAAAAGCTCTCAGTGCTTTCACTTCCCCTGTCTATTTGCTGCAGGATATTACATTGCATGAGGATGATCAGTTTTCAAGAAAAAGTGTGGGAGAGATTATCCTAAAGTTTTTAGTCAGACACTCATATAGCAATCAAGAACGAAATGAGAAATTCTGACTTCCACGCTTAAGTCAGTGTTTACTACCCCTACATACATTACTTTCTTCTCTGCTATATAAACCTCCATTAAGATTGTATGAGGAAACTCAGTAACATTGATTTGGCCTGACATTGGGCGGTGACTTATTTTGTAACCTAGTGTTTGGTTGTGTTTTTTTCCCCTTTTTGAGATTTTTCTAGCAAACTTGTAGTGTGACCCAGAATGCTAGGCGAGAAATTAAATAATATAAACATTTCTGGAAACTTCAGGTACTTTTATAATATCCACAATTTAACAAGTTTTAACAAGTGATGTGATATCTATAAGTCACTTTTGCTTATTTGTTAAAGTTGTTCTCACCAGGAACTCTTAAGTCATTTGGCCCCCTGTATGTTAGATGAACTTAAAATTTAACTGCCTACTCTCTGTTAGCCAGTGTGACATGAGTTATGCCCATTATCCCTAATACAAGCATGCCAAGTTGGGTTTTACAGTTGAGGTCCAGAAAGGTTAAGTGACTTGCCTAAGGTCACATAGCCAAGAAGTAGTGGAGTAATAGGAATTCAGTCCTAAAACTGGCTACAATGTGCTGCCTTCTATTAATACAGTTGTATTAAATTGTTTTAATTTACTTACTTCACTGATTTCTGTTGGCCCTCTGAATTGTGCTCTGCAGTTTTGGAAAAAGCTATATGCGTTATAAGATATTAGATGAATTTAGAAGCTCACATAGCCTTTCAGTCTGGTATTTGCAACTGGAAGATAGAGTCATTTTAATGACTCAGAATTATTTGTTGCAAGAAAGTAGAATACTTTACCTGTTTGTAAGTAGTTATTTTGAAATTACTGTATAGTTACCATTTAACTTTCCTCAAAAGTGCAATTGTGTAATTTGTCTGGGTCCAAATAGAAGAGACTTGTGTTATGTTAACAACAAAGTTAATTAGAATCAGCCTGGTCATTTTTTTTGTTTGTTTAATGTTCATTTATTTTTGAGAGAGAGAGACAGAATCTGAAGTAACCTCCAGGTTCTGAGCTGTCAGCACAGAGCCCGACCCAGGGCTTGAACTCATGAACTGAGCCTAAGAGGGAATCTTAACTGACTGAGCCACCCAGGTGTCCAGTGCAGCCTGGTCATTTTTAAACAGAGTGGGGGCTCTGGAACCATACAAACCAGGGTTCCATTCCCAGCTCCACTTTTACTATCTGTGTGTCTTTGCTGATCATTTAACTTCTCATGACTTCGTTTTATCAGCTGTAAAAAACAAAACAAAAACAAAAACCCCTTACACCTTGCAGAGCTGGTATGATGATTAAAGATAATGTATGTGGCACTCTTATCCCAGTGCCTAACACATGACAGCAGGTAGTTATTTCTTCTGTTCTATGTCATAAAACCCATTTGGTACCTATAGTTATCAGTGGTGCTGAATAATGAGAAGAGTCAGCTTGACTTAGCTCTGGGAAAGAAAATGTGTATATTCTATAGATAGTATCACTCAAGTGCCTTCTAATTACTTAGCTGGTATTTATTTTGGTGGGGAGCACCATTTCCTTGTGCTCTGTATCAGAGGAGATAGATTTTAGATAAGCTTGCCAATAATTTGAGATACGTAGAGCATGAAATATTAGAATAATAATATTATCTAGTACACGAAATACTTAGTTGGAATAAGGATATGATTCTTATTAGCTACCAATTGAGTACCTACTCTGTGCTGGACATTGTATACATTAAGTGTTAGCATGGTGCCTGGCACATTGTGGGTGCTCACTGAATATATTATTGTTACGTCTATCTATTAGATAGTATAGCATTGTATTCATGATATTGTGGATATAAAATGTATAATCCTCATCATAATCAAGATTGACTCAAGAGTATTGTCCCCAGCTTACAACCAAGGACACTGAGGCTGTGAGAGGGACTGCCCCTTTCCCAAGGTTGTACAGAATAAGTGGCGAGGCTGATCTTCAAACCAGGGCTGATTCTTGGACCCTGGCTCTTTTCTTCGTGCCGTACTCCCTTTTGAAAATGGGACTGGAGGGCTTATTGGCTTGGTTTAACCAAAGAAAACATTATCTGAAAATGAAATGGCATGCAGTATAGCTCCTCCTAATGAGCTCATGCTTCCTCTGTGCAATGTAAGAAAACATGTCCTCCAGATACCTAAGAGAGTTCTTCCATTGTTTTACAAAGCTGCCAAAGCGACTCAGGTATGAAATTATCTTAATTGTTAAAATTCTTTCAGTTTCACCTTAACAGTAAATGCAGCTAGAACTGAGGTCCAAATATACGCTACCTTCAAAGTTGTCTGATAACAGCTGTTTAATGTTTGACTGCAGCCACCTCTTCTTAATGGATTGCTGCTGCCGCCTAAATGTTACTGACCCTTCTGCTGGAAAGAAACACACGCCTTTGTGTGCATTGGTTGCTAGCTGGTATATGCACGTGCTGTTTGCTTCCTTATTAGGTGCCTGCCAGTTTGTACACAGTGCATCACACAGTAAGTTGAGGGGCTCCCCCACATGTACTGGTTTGTTTCAAATACTGTATGTATTTCATCTAAGAGGAGCCTATTGAAGACATGGTCATTAGTCTTATTAAGCAGTTAACATTTTCTGGTAATGAAGAGTCGACCCTATCCTGAGCTCCCATAGATATAAAATGATGTCGGTAACTGTTTTCTTTCAAAAATCTTTGATGATTGACACTACTACCATTCACTGAGCACCATTCGTGTCCCAGGCACTGTACTAGGCATAGCTATCTTCCAGCATTGTTAAGGGGTTTGGAGGTAACTTCCAGCTATGATCCCCTCTTCTGTTGAGGAAACTTAGACAGCGAAGTGACTTGTGGCAGCATCACTTGCTCAGAAGATTTTAGTCTAGGTCTGGCTGACCCTAATGGCCTTTCTCATATGCTACACTGTTGTTTTGTTTGTGTTCTCAGGTAAAGTAAGGCAAGTTTAAATCACCCTTTGATGTAAGCATGTCTATAGATGTGTGCCTCAGTTTGTGGGGCCTTTATTACTGTTTGCCATGTGAAGCCAGTCATAGTACTTTTTCCCAAGAAGCCTCATGATTTGTGTAAATATTTATGTGGCAGAAGTAGGCTATTCATCCTAAGGTACTTGCCCACTCATTTCCACCTCTGCTAAGTTTCTGGTGATGTCACTGTTGTTTTTATTTTCAATTTTTTCCCCATAAAATGTGGCCTTGGAATATAGGAAAAGGGTGATACTTTTAACCACTAGGCTTTTTTCGGGGTATCACTTTTAAAATAAGAAACTAAAACCTCCTTATATGGCAAAGGTCTTGGTTATTACCTGGCTTCTATCATATTTCTTTCAGTTATAAAATTTTATTGGACCATTTATAATAAACCCTACTAACTTTGCTTTCTTTTTGACCTTCTTTTCCCTGAGAGAAAAATACTGTTTTTTTTTTTTTGGTAATCCTCCTTCTTCTTGAACTCCCTAGGAAGAGGAGTTATACGCATGTCAGAGAGGTTGCAGGCTGTTTTCAATTTGCCAATTTGTGGATGATGGAATTGATTTAAATCGGACCAAAATGGAATGTGAATCTGGTAAGATGCTATGCTAATGATATCAGCAGTATGTAACATCGTGCTTTCTTTGGGTTATGTTATGCTCTTTATGCATTTTCCTCAGAAAATGACAAGCATATTGTTTAAACTAGTTTCTTGCATATTTTAATTGTTATGAAGCCAGAATTTTAGCAGCAGCTGCTAGAAATTTCATGGGCTTTAAATTTCATCTGTAGGATTCCCCACTGTATGAAAGTAGAGCATTCCTGTGAAACCTTTCATAAGCCAAAATGGCATAAAGCAAAGCAATTACCATTAATTTACATGGAAATTTTTTTGAGCACTCTTAGACCCAAAAAATAACCTCTCTTAGGCTTTTCCGATGCTTTAGGACACATCTTGCTAACGGATGCACAAAATAAATCGAGATAAAATACAGATGCTCACACAGTTCAAAGCTATGGTGGTTTGACGCTGAGATGCTGAAGCATAGTTCCCAGGGAGGGAGGCTGGTGGTGCTGCTCTTGCGGCTTGAGTGTGTGCTGCCTCTGTGCCGGCCCACTGCGGGACACATGCTGAGTGCTGTTTTCGCTTTCTTTTTTTTAAAAGCACGAATCCTCTTTTGATTTCTTTTGGTTAGCAAAAATAGGTACGAACTTCCGAAAAGTAGAGGATACTTCTGTTTGTTGAGACAGTATTTATTTTGTACTATGGATAGGACACCTTTCTTTAACCAAGCATTTGGTTTAAATGCAGTAGTAATTACCCTTCTCCTAATTCATCACTACCTATTCAGTGGATAGTGTAATTTTCCAAAGCTTTTCATTTGTAGGCCAGTTGATTTAGCTCCCAGGGTTTTTTTGTTTGTTTGTTTGTTTGTTTTTTTACTGAATCGGGCCTTTGACTCACGATTTAGTAGTGTATTCTTTGTGGCTCGTGTCGATAAAAGAAGTAACCAAAGTCTTTGTCATCTCTTAAACCACTGTTCTTACCTTTTGCTGAAAGAGATGTGTTTAATAAAAGAAACCTGTAATCGAGACAAAATTGACAGTTAACTTTTTAAAGAACTATAATGGAATTTTCTCCATTCATTACATCATGCTATTTACTCAGTGTAGCAGGAGGTGCCTTTCTTCTCCCTGTCACTATGCCATGACTCCTATCCAGTCTCCTTGATATCATAACCTTACTTTTTATGGCTCAGTCTCCTAACTGGCCATCTTTATGTTCAGTTTATTATCCAGCACCTTGAGAAGTACATTACAGATGCATGACTGGGTTGGAAAGAAACAGAAGATTGTTATAGTGGTAAAGTGTTCTATATCACAGGAAAGAAATGGCTAGTGAATTAAATGAGAGGGTATATAACCATTTCAACTTTGGAATACTACTATAGAACATTTAAGTTCAGTTTCTCAGAATTCAGGGTGTTAGGCTGATTGCTCTGTTTTATTTTTCCTTGCCATGGGAAAACCCTTGATTCTCAGCAAAGCAATCTAATTCTTAACAGTAATATACATTTGTGAAAATCATTAAAATATGTTGTTCAACTCCATAAAGTAGGTGATGCTATTTCCATTTAAACATATAAAAATCAGTAGTTGGAGAGGTTAAACAGCATAACCCAGGTCACATACACAGCCAAGTGTATATGGAGCCAAAACTTCAGGATCCCAGATTAGTGTCCTTTCCACTTTACAAACCTTAGCTATGAGGATTCCTTTATTAGGACTGTTAGCATATAGCCTGAGCCTGAGTATGGAATCAGTAGATTCATACCCGAAACATCTGACATGTGGGGAGTAGAAGATATGGGGTTTATTAAAAATAAACTATTACCAAATACTATTATTATTACCAAATCTGAAAATTCATATTGACAACATGCTTTCTAAGTATAAGAAATTTTTATGTAAAATGCCAAGTCCCTTCTTTTCATCCTTCCCCCTATTCTTTCCTTCCCTCTTTCTTCTTGTCTCCTTTCCTCTCTCTTTTTCCTTGTAATTTGACTGTTTTTCTCTTACAGCATGTACAGAAGCATATTCCCAATCTGATGAGCAATATGCTTGCCATCTTGGTTGCCAGAATCAGCTGCCATTCGCTGAACTGAGACAAGAACAAGTACGAAACAATACTGCCTTTCATAATTGCCTGCTTAAATTGCACTGACTTCTATCGAAATGTTTATCACCCACTTGATACTATTTTAGTGTTCTATTTTATAATTAGTTTTCAGCAAACAAATTATGTGTTTGCAAATAGAAAACTCAACTGCATAATTACTTTTGTATAATGCTTTACTGTTAAAAGTTCCATTCACATCCATTATCTGTTTTTTTCTCTCGGTCCAGTGATGATATTATCCCCATTTTGCATATGAAAAAACTGAGGCTTAGAGAAGTTGATAGTTCAGAGTTATTTTTTTCCATCCCAACTGCCATTGCCTTACTTCCCTACTTAAATCATCATCATTTCTCATCTGTATTACTACCAAAATATTTTCCCACTTTACCCTCTTCTAGCCCATCTTTAGTCTGTGTTTAGATATTTATTATCTAGATGGAAATCTTATCATGTTATTCTCCTATTTGATATTCTTCAGTACCAGTACCTCCCATGACATACAGGATTCAATCCAAACCACTTATCACAGCCTGTCTCCTGATTACCTCTCTTATGTCGTCTCTTTTCCCCACCCCTCATACTCTGTGCTCCAAACATACTGGAAAAACTTTGTTCTTAGGAAATACAGTCACATGGTAAAGAACTCAAAAGGTAAAAAGAGTAGTGAAAAATCTTGTACCCCTGTATCTCTTAACCATTCAGTTTTTCTCCATTAATGTAACAGATGTTACCAAGACAGAGGTATTTTATGCATTTACAAGGACACATATATTCTTTCTTTTTTTAAAATACAAGTATACACAAAGAATATCTACTCATTCTTTTTTCTACTGCATAATCCATTGTGTGGATGTGTCACTTTATTTAAGCAGTCTCTTATTTGGAAATCTACATTGTTTCTAATCTTTTTCATTTATGAGCGATCTTGCCTACTTGGCACATTTATATCTATAGAATAAAATCAGTCAAATTGCTGAGTAAGAGGTATCTGTATTTTTAATTTTGAGAAATAGAACAGATCTGCCCTTTGTGGAATTTTACCAGTTTTTTAACTTAAGATATAATTCACATCCTATAAAATTCACCCTTCTAAAGTATTCAATTCAAGGGGCGCCTGGGTGGCTTAGTCAGTTAAGCGTCCGACTTTCGCTTAGGTCATGATCTCGCGGTTCGTGGTTTCGAGCCCCGCGTCGGGCTCTGTGCTGACTGCCAGCTCAGAGCCTGGAGCCTGTTTCAGTCTGTGACTCCCTCTCTCTCTGACCCTCCCCTGCTCACGCTGTCTCTCTCTCTCTCCTAGAAATAAATAAAACATTTAAAAAGAAAAATAATAAAAAAAATATTCAATTCAGTAGTTGTTAGTATGTTCACAGATTTGTGCAGCCATCATCACTGTCTAATTCCAAGCATTTTTATCACCCCAAAAAGAAATCCCATCCCCATTCCTTTCCTCCTTCCCCAACTCCTGATAGTGTACCGCTTTTAATGTAGTTTAAATGTATGTTTCTCTTATTATGAGTAATGTTAAGCATGTTTTGTAATTTTTAAGTCATTGTTTTTTTTCTCTTAATTGTATACAGAGTGAACAGTTCTTAATTTTTATAGTATGATGAGTTATTACATGCTTGTGTTCCTTCTACTCCCCACCTTTCTATTGAATTCCCTTGATTCAGAACAGGTGTCATTTCCTGCGTGAAGCGTTCTTAACCACTCCTCACTCTGGTTTGGGTTAGGTGTCTCTCTCCATACACATGTATTATCCTTTTTTTTTTTTTTTAATGTTTTATTTATTTCTAGGAGAGAGAGAGAGAAAGAGAGAGAGACAGCGTGAGCAGGGGAGGGTCAGAGAGAGAGGGAGTCACAGACTCTGAAATAGGTTCCAGGCTCTGAGCTGGCAGTCAGCACAGAGGCCAACGCGGGGCTCGAACCCACAAACCGCGAGATCATGACCTAAGTGAAAGTCGGATGCTTAACCGACTAAGCCACCCAGGCGCCCCTGTATTATCCTGTTTTTAACTTCTGTCCTATATAGATTACACAGATTAAACACAGGTATACATTGATGAATAAAATACACATGGCCCCTGATATCCTAAAATTTATAACCTCAGTGAATACTTGTTTGGTGAATTAATCTATGAAAGATTTCATAGCTATTACTGGGGAAATTGGATCATGAATATAGATCTTTTGATTCTAAAAACTGATCTCTTACCCCATAATACTTCTCTTTTGAAATAAAGCAGAACAAAAGCTATCCCTAGAGTTAAGCAAATAGTATCCCATACTTGTGCTCTAGAGGGGCCCACTGCTGCTAAATAAGTGAAGAAGTCAGAATTGTAGCTTATATATCAGTAACTGAATGTATGTATATTCAGTCCATAAATACTCCCTTCACCCTGCCCTGTTATCAGATGTCTCACATTTTATGCATATTTTCTTTTGATTGATTTTTTCCCTTCCCCTTTTCCGTCAGCGTTCATTATAGGATGATTTTTTAAAAAAAATTTTAACGTTCCTTTATTTTTGAGAGAGACAGAGCGCACGCGCGTGCATGCGAGCGTGAGGGAGGGGCAGAGAGAGAGGGAGACAGAGTCTGAAGCAGGCTCCAGGCTCTTAGCTATCAGCAGAGAGCCCGATGTGGGGCTCAACCACACAAACAGTGAGATCATGACCTGAGCTGAAGTCAGATGCTTAACTGACTGAGCCACCCAGATGTCCCTAGAATGATTTACTTTACATGAAAACATCAAAGATGAGGATGGTATAATTTGTCCCTCCCCCCTTCTACCTCTTGAGGCCTTGTGAATCCTTATTTAATCAAATCTTAAGATTCCCTACATTTTTGGACCTGATTCAAAAGCCTGATAGAAGTGACAAGTAGTTTATACGTGTGTTTGGTGGCAAATTAAGGTAGCTTGGGATCTTAAGCTTTATCAGAGTTAATTTGTATAGCTAACTATGTTTAATGCTAGTGATTGTGATAGACTCACTAACTTTATTCTCTGTCTCAGTCAGGATCTGAGGCATCTTGATTAAGTTTGTTCTCTTGAATATACATATATAAAAATAATGTATTTCTTATGGTTTTTTTGTTTTGTTTTATTTTTTTTAAGCTCATGTCCCTGATGCCAAAAATGCATCTACTCTTCCCTCTAACTCTGGTAAGGTCATTCTGGAGTGACATGATGGACTCTGCACAGAGCTTCATAACCTCTTCATGGACTTTTTATCTTCAAGCTGATGATGGAAAAATTGTGATATTCCAGGTAATAACTGTGCTCCATAGATTCACCTAAATACTGACAACAGTAAATGTACATGTCTTAAATGAACGCCTTGGCATAGAGCCATATACATCATCAAATAATAATTACTGATTTGACCTACGTTAAAACATTGGGCATCAGGACACAGTGTGACTTACTCTTCCCTCTGCCCACTGGAAGCCTGTGGAAGCCCCATTGATCCTTATCTAATAAGAACTCTGAGTCTTCTAAATTTTTTTGTGGTAGATGAAATGAAACCACTAGATATGAGAGATCAGAATAATAAATATTCTTTAAATATAAATAATGGCATGTGTATATGTATCACATACAGATATTAAAGAAAAAAATATGACACAACTTTTGATTTTTTGTAGTGTTTTTTCTCATAATTCTTCTAAAATCTTGTTGAAGAAGCATATTGCCTCCTAGAGAAGTAACTTTTCTCCTACCTCATTATTTACCATGTGATGTGATGATTGTAACTGCTTTTCTTGAAGGTTCTTAGGTACTAGGCATTTACACGTTATCTCAAATCTTTACATGCCTTCAAGAGGTTGTATTATCCCTACTATATTGATGAGGAAACTGAGAGTCTAATTTTTAAGATCACCCTGCCAGGAAGTAACAGAATTAAGCTTCAGACAGGTCACTTTTCACTCCCAAGCACATATCCCACAACCATGCTATCTTGCTTTTAATCTGGTAGTTAAATTCCTCAAATGTCACAGACTATGTTGTGGCACTTTATCCCAGGTAATAATTAAAGTAAACCTTTTAATATTGCTAATAGAATGGCTCACTGTAAGGCTAGTATGTGGTTTTTAGCACTATCCTGAGTCTTGGGTCCTCTGTACATAATTTGGTAATAAGTAAAATACAGAAGGACTTTTTTCTCTTTAAATTCGTGAAGTTAAATTTCTGTGTCCTAAAGCTAATTAGCTTAAAGTTTGAGTTGACTCTGAGAGTGGAGCCCTCATTCATTCCTGATTAGATGTGGGATTAGCTTTGTTTCTCTCTTTGTATCAATTTTAGTGTAACTAGAATGGAGAAACCCCCACTCCAGAGGGTCTGTGCTAGAGGATGTAAAGTATGGAGTATTTAGCTATAATGTATGAATTACTCATACTGAGGGAAGAATGGAATGTTTCAGATGAGAAAAATAGAGATAATATGTGTTTAGCCTGAAATTTCAGTAGTCTGCTAAAGTATTCTTTTTTCGACTAGAATTAGAACTCATTTTTGCAGGGTATGATATTTAATGCAGTGTGTTATCATTTGTCCCTGCTTTTTAATTTTTTTTAATGTTATCAGAAAGTTAAACTGACTAAATACTTGACGATGCCAGAAATCTGTCTCTTTTGCAAGGCACTGGATCTGATGTTTAGGAAGTGCAATTAAAATATATTGTAGTTAATGTGTTTTATTTTTTATACCATACTTCTGTTACTTTTTCTCAATTCGAATGTTTATACAGATGATGTGTTATAGAACTCGTTACTAAGAAAAGCATAAGAAGGACAAATGGCTTAATTGCTTTCATTATCATTTTAGTCTAAGCCAGAAATCCAGTATGCACCACAGTTGGAGCAGGAACCTACAAATCTGAAAGAATCGTCACTAAGCAAAATGTCCTGTAAGTTTTATTTCCAGTAGCTCAGCAACAACATTAGCAAATCTGGTTGTGGGCTGAAATTGGTTGTATGATGATTCTTACACTAAGAGAACGTGAACAAATAATTCCTAAACAGTGGTTCTCAAACTCTAGCCCACATTAGGTTCTGGAGAGCTTGTTAGAGCAGATTTCTGAGCCCCACTTCCTGAGTTTCCAATTTACTAGATCTGAGATAGGACCCGAGAATTTGCATTCCTAACAAGTTCCCAGATTTTGTTGATGGTGCTGCTCAGGGAATCACACTTTGAAAACCAGTAGTTATAAAAACAAACATGTAGCTTACTTTGCAAACATAATATTTTGACTATGAACTAGTAAGATATTCTGATATTTCCTAATATGCTAACCAAATAGTGAAACTACCTTAAAAGTGTGAGTTCCTGTTCTATTTACTTATATACTAGAAATAAATTTTAACTTACAGGAATATAAAATATCCACCTAAAGCTAAGCTCACCTTTTAAAATATACTAGCTCAGACCTTATTTTAGATACTGATTTAATTAACTTTCTAATTATTTTGTAATTAGAATTAAACAGAATGTAATTAGAAAGCAATGTCAATAAGAATTTGAAAATAAAATAGGAAATCCATAATGTGGTGGAATGTCCATTTGGTTTTTAATGTGCCAGAGGAACTTGTATTCATTATCAGTGCATCAGATTACACTTACAAAAGCAACTGGGTGTTTGTACAGTGAATATATCTAGGAATAGTCATCTGAGACCAGCTTTTGGAATATAGGATATCATCAATTGTACCTTGTTATTTCAGCAGATCTGCAAATGAGAAGTTCACAAACACATAGGAATTATCTTGAAGATGGAGAAAGTGATGGCTTTTTGAGATGTCTTTCTCTGTATGTATTCCTCTTCATTTATATGTATAGGAGATAAAAGCTGGCTTGTATCAGAGAGAAGCATTCCTTTTTATTATTTTGAAATTATATTAGGGGTCCCTAGGGGCTCAGTCAATTAAGTGTCTGATTCTTGATTGCAGCTCAGGTCATGATCTCATAGTTCGAGAGATTGAGCCCCACATTGGGCCCTGTGCTGACAGCACAGAGCCTGCTTGGGATTTTCTGTCCCTCTGTTTCTGCTCCTTTCCCACTTATATGCACGGGCATACACTTTCCTTCTCTCTAAAAATAAATAAACAAAATATGAAAAAATAAAATTATATAAGCTGCTCAAAAGTAAAAAACTTTTTAAACCTTTTAAAACTTTTGTTTTGATCTACATAGCCACATAGGCTAGTGAAAGTAAATAAGGGGTGCAGATTAAAGAGGACTTCGTGTTCTGCACTAAGGAATGTCAGCTCTGTGCCAAGGATCCTTAAAGATGGCTCGGGAAAGTGGGCAGGTGAGAGTAATGGGGACCTTATGCCCTCCTAGGAAGGAATATTATGCCTTCTGCAGATAAGAAGGGTTTTATTAAAATATGTCCCTTCTCCTCCAAAGAGTTCTGATAAGAGCTCTCCCCTATACCCACCTCTACCTCTCCAAAAAAAAAAAAAAAGAGAAAGAGGCCCGTAGCACTTACTGATAATTATGTACTGTGTTAGACAGCAGGCCAAGCATTTGAGTGAAGGTGATAAGCCACTGCTCGCCCTCACCCTCACAGCATGTATACTCGAGTACGCCGTTCTGTCTCAAGGGTAACAGTGCACGAGTCCAAACTGCCCTGTCATTTCTTACAATAGAAATAGTTTCTCGACAGGTTTTATCAGGTATCAGTAGGGCTATTTGGCACCTAAAAATTAATACCTTTTACCAAATTCTTTAAAGACTGGGTAAGAAAATGAGGATTTAACTTTAAATATCCCCTTCCTTTCATCTCTAAACCTGCTTTTGACCTTGGCAGAATACGGACAGTTTTTCCTCTCTCTAATGTTTAGGATCTGTGTTGTAGTTTGCTGGTCTTATGAGACCTTAGTTATCACTTGACCTTGAGTTACAGTTTATCCTCACTAGTATACTACCTGGCAGCTTATTGGTGACTTATTACCCTTCAGCATTTTGTCATTATATTTTATGTTGTTCTCTTAAATCTAACATTTTAGAAGTAATTACGTAAATGTTTAATTTAGGAAATAAGTAACTTTATAACTAGAATTTTAATGCCTAGAAGTTTCTGTTCACAAACATAAATTATAATAGTATTCTACATTTTAATAAAAAATACTTTTTTTTAAATGCTTTTTTTTACCTCAGTGAGCTCATTTGGCTCTTAGAACAGTACACTGTGATAAGTAGGTGAATCAGACGTGAATTGCCCACCCCTGAGGTTATATACATCCACCAAGTTAAAGTTCAAACCTCGCTTTTCTAAGTCTGCATCTTTTACTCATCCTGCCTTGCCGTAGCTGTCTCTTCTAAAGGGTCACGAGTTTTTCATGATGACACGCAAGATTCCCTGACCAGTCAGTGGAATCTGGCTCTTAACTGCAGTGCTTTTTATTGTGCTGTGTAGCTGTTCTGCAGGTACCCTCAGCTTCTAGAATGGAAATTGAGGTCAACTCATTTTTTCACATTGCCATTTCTTCTCAAGGAGTCTATTATGTGCCAAGAACCGTGTTAGGGACTTGGTACCTAAAGAAAGAATTTCATTCTCTGCGTCTGTGGAGTTGTCAGGTCTAATATGGTAGAGACAGACATACAAACAGTGAACAAACAGTGCTGATTGCTGCATGTCATACACACACCCCTCCTGTACAGAATACAAGGAGTATACTGTCAAAGGGAGGACGGACAGAGGAATAGAAATGAGTCTTAAATAATGAATAGAGAGTTTTGCCAGTTGTAGCAGTTTTAATTTTTTTCTCAGTTATGCTGGCTTCCTACTAGATACCTTAAGTATATTACTATGTGTGGAGAATCAGGAGGTTCAGAAATTTGACCAAACCAGGTAGACAAGAACTAGATAGGAGCAGGCAGGTAATCAAATCTAAGTATTAGGGAGAGGCCTCTATGTGAAGGATAGATCAGATTGGAGAGCTGTGGGAACTCCTGCAGGCAAGTATGAGGTCTGAACGAGGCGGTTGGACAAGGAGAACAGGAGAGAACAGAGATATTTGGGAATCTATAGGATTGTTTTGTTGTGGAAGTTGAAGCAGCAGATTGACTCTATACTGAGGCCCGGTTTTCTGGCTTAACTAGTTGTCACTGGAATCCAGATATCAAATATATTCTTCTCATTTCGTGGAACGAAGTTCCTTAGTACTCGGGTTAGGAATAGCTAAAGTGGGTTGGTTTTTTTTTTCATGAAAAATAGTGTTTACTGTTACCTTTCTAAATTGGTATACTTAAAACGTCATCTAGGAGTTCCCTGCTTTTAGATGCAGTGCATTTTCCAGTGTCCACCTCTTTTTCTGGGAGACAAACGGTGACTCTGCATACCTTTTCTTTAGCATGTTCAAGTGTTGGCAGCCCATCAAGTGAATGGGTTATAGTGGTAAGTAGAGACCTTTTATCAGGCCGTATTGGATGAGCACAGATGTGGAAATCAGACTACCTGCCTTAAGTATCAGTTTTTCAGAACTGGACTACTAGATATTTAAAAATAGCTTGACTTTTTTTTTTTTATTTGGCAAACAATAGGTCAATTACGGAAAAAACTCCAGTTGCTAATTCTTGTAACTGGACAACTTTATGATATTTTAAACATAAGAATTTAACTATCACTTTAAGGTGTGCTATAATGGGTACAGAATGCCTCATAATAGATGCGCTCTTGTAAATTGGTTCATGGGTTCGAGCCTGGCGTCTGGCTCTGTGCTGACAGCTCAGAGCCTAGAGCCTGCTTCGGATTCTGTGTCTCCCTTTCTCTCTGGCCCTCCCCCACTCATGCTCTGTCTCTCAATAGTAAATAAATGTTAAAAAAATTTTTTTTAAATAGTTCTAAAGGTAGTACACATGAAGTATTAAACTAAATATGTAAGGTTGATTGCTTTATTAAGAATCTCCTTTTTATATGTATATTAGGAGATTTTAATGTGACTGACTTGTTTTTTAGTAACTCTGGGTGGATTCTAACCACGACTCTCGTCCTCTCGGTGATGGTGCTGCTCTGGATTTGTTGTGCAACTGTTGCTACCGCTGTGGAGCAGTATGTTCCCTCTGAGGTAAATTTAATTCTAACCCATTGGCCATTTGAAGTCTGAGACATGTGATTTACCGTTTTAAATGCCTTATTTGTTAACTAGAGAAACAAGGCCTCTTGTTTTATTAATGGAATGAGAGAAGATTAGGTGGTTTTAATCCTACAGATGGGGGTTGGCGCACATGAAATGGCAGGTTTGTGTAAGGTGTCTCTCTCTTTCCCTGGTTTTTTGATCATAAAGAGAACCTGGTGATACTGATTTCTAAGGTGATATGTAAGAAGGAAGACTTGTAGAACTACTTAAAATTTAAATTAATTGTCCCAGCCGTTAAGGAGGAATTGCTGCTTTAGAAATGACATGGCTGGAGTATTTGATTTTGAGTTAATGTGTGCTGTTATCTAACCCTGAGAGAGAGGGAAGAATATTGAGACTTCCTTGGTAATTAAAATTTAACTGGCCCAAGAAACCTAACTGTGTAAAGGATTTTTGTTTGTGGAAAAGGCTGTAATTTGATGACTCAACTTAGCTCTGAAGAAAAGAAAGTTATTTATGTAACTGTATAGAGAATAATAATGTCTATTGACATCAAATCCATTTGTACTCTTGTGCCTCCAAAGTGTAGTAGAAAAAGACTTAAAAGAAGAAAGTGAAATTAAAATAGAATCTAACAAATAGTTAGCATGTGCCTAGCATGGTGCTTGAACAATAATAGTCTTATATGAATAGACTATAAAGATAGATTTTAAAATAAGGCTATACATGAGTAATGATTATGATATTATATTTCATATTTTTAATTAAGATATGTGACACAAGCAGCTAGAAACTGGGACAGGATAATGTTGGTAACTAACATTTGTGGGGTTCTTTAAAATGTACAAAATAGGGGCGCCTGGGTGGCTCAGTTGGTTAAGTGTCCGACTTCGGCTCAGGTCATGATCTCACGGTTCGTGGGTTCGAGCCCTGCGTTGGGCTCTGTGCCAACAGCCGCCTCAGAGCCTGGAGCTTGCTTCAGATTCCGGGTCTCCCTCTCCCTCTGACCCTCCCCTGCTCACGCTGTGTCTCTGTCTCTCAGAAATAAATAAAAAAATATTAAAAAAAAATAAAATAAAATGTACAAAATATTTTCTATACAGTTACATAAATAACTTTCTATGTCTATGTGTATCTTCTATGTCTAGCAATACTCTGGAGCAGGTTTTCTTACCCATTTTATAGACTAGTAAATAGGCTTACAAAGCCTAGGTAATTTTCCTGAGTTTGCACAGCTACAAAAATATTGAGGCTGGGATTCAGCTCATGTCTTTTGACTTGCAGCTCCTGTTTTGTTTCCCCTGTATATATAACATCTTTCCTGTGGCTAATAAGGTGGCACAAATAATGAACAGATAAAGTGTTAAGGAAAGCAGAGTCTGTATGCGGAGATGGTCAAGGAGGGCTTTTGGATAATGGGGTTCTTGACCTGAATTTTGAAAATGGCTGGTAAGATACAGACTAGCGGAGAGAGGAGGTTGGATAATTTTCCCAAGTGCAGGCAAGAATAAGCTATCAGTGAAGGACTGTAAGGAATTGACTTGATTAAAAGAATTTAGGAAATGAAACAAAATGAATACAGTTAGACAGGATTAGGAAGAACCTTGAATAACACCCTCTGGCTACGCTATCTGCTTGTGTTCTTGTTTAGTCTGATGTCCATATTTTAATTATTTTATTATTCCTGATAAAACTGAAATTATTTATCTAACATAGGAATGCCTTGGCCTGTTACTTCCTTTTGAGCTGCCCTATGCTCTCTCTAAACCCTCATGACAACAAAGCTACAAACCTCTATTACTAAACCTTTGTTGATCCCCACCCACCCTGTAGCACTTCGTTCCTTGCTTTCTGTATGTCAGCACGGCTCCTCCTTACTCCCCAGACTCCCCTTGTAAAAGAAAGATTCCATAGAGACTGGTCTGGATATTGCCAGAGCGAGTTTACTTTGTATGTCCGGCACCACCTGGATCCTGGTCCCCGGGCCTAACTGACATTGAGCACTTTCTCACAGACACCCTTCTAAGCATTTTACCTGAATTGGCAGATGGAGTCCATTCAGAACTCTATGAGATGGCTGCTATTATCATCCCCATTGTCCAGGTAGGAAGATTGCAAAAGAGAGTGTTTCATTTCTCCAATGTCACCTACCAGTAGTGGTAGAACCAGAATTTGAACCCAGGTAATCTGACTCCAAAGCCAATACCCTGAAGTTTCTTTAGTTAGCCTGAAATCGCAAGTAGTAGAGATGATTGTGTGATTCATCTCAGGACTGATCTCCCATGTGCCCTCTTTGACACCAGAAAGATAGAGCCCACCCGGACCACGTGGTTCGTGTTTTTGAGCCAGGATCCTCAAATTCCCTCTTATCTAAACAGTTCTTAGATGGACACTTCACTGTTTTTCCTCTCTAAGCCTTACTTGACTTAGTGGAGATGACTGCTTCTCATTGTGGCTTTGGTTATGTCTTACAGACCAAGGGATCCTTCCCTCCCTTTCAGATGACTCTTGACTTTCTCTTCTGTTGAGATGTTGTCTCTGCTCTGATAAATTTTGTTTTGATTCTATAGCTTTAATTCTGTGAGAAATTCTCTCTCCTCTTTTCCAAGTTCTTCGGGGAAACACCTGGTATACGTGGGAAACACATATACCCCCACACCCTTGTGGCCATAAAGCCTAAGTCATCAGCACTATGCACAGAGCCCTGTGGGCAACTGTTATATTCCCCAGATACCTGCCAAATGGATGTTACTTTCTCACCCCTCTCTAGAACTCTACTGTGAATCCTTCACAATCAAAATTATGGCTGCATCCTCGAAAGACTTGTACTTTTCTAAGGAAATAGATTTTCTAGAAAAATGTATGGAAAACAGCCACTTAGATTCACAGCTTTTAGGTTTTACTTTGTAATGTGAAACCACACTTTGGCTAAGTAATAATGTTTTAACTATTGTTTTTTCATTATAAAAATTGTATATATTTAGTGTAGAAATTTGTAAAGGACACATAAAGAAACAGAAAAAAAATCACTCACCATCCAGAACTGTCGTGACGTTTCCATTTTAGCAGATTTCAGCATGACTTTTAATTCATATTATTAATATTTTGTTTCTTGTTTCAAAATGTATTGCAGTATAATACTCTGTCCCTGGTAATCTTTCCTCTATTTACTGTAAAAATAGCTGAAAACTTAGCATTAAAAAAGTTACTCGGTTTTCTTGGCCAAAAGCCACCTATTTTAAAGATTTACTTTCATAAAGCCTTTTCATTGACTTTATTATTGAAACACAAATTGTTTCTGTCTCTTTTCCATAGTAACAGGAGATATCATTTTAAGTTCTACAGGTATAACTCATGTGTAAGCAATGTTACTTATATTTTGTTACGTTACTTACAAATATAGTCCTGTGTGTAGGAAATTATAAGCCGGCTGAGAGTCTCTCGTCAGTACTGATCTGGTATCTGGGAGCTCAAACATGAAATATAAACAGCTTCGTTTTCGGTCACTACAAACAAAGCTTTAAATGGTGGTAATAAAGGTCAGAAGTGTGATCTTCGAAACTTATGAGCAGCTTTGTTTTTCTTATTTAGGAAATCTCTGTAATAATTGCGCATAGTAAGTACTCATCACTTATCATATGCTTTGCACATAGTAGGTACTCATCATTTATGTGACCAGAAAGAGTTGGCAAAATATTTCATTTGTTTGGTTGATCTTAAAGCAATGTCTTTTATAAAGATTTTGATTGTCTTTTCTATACTTTTTTCCCTATTCTTTCACATTTTTTATGTTATTTTTGAAATTTCATGGGTGACGCTTTCTCTTGTTAAGCTATCCATTTAAGATGAAGAGTCATCATTCATAGAGATCCTTGTCGGGAAGGTCAAACTTGACATGTGAGAACAGGATATAGCAGTATTGAATTATTCATTCCTAGAGATCAGGCAGAAATTTGCTATTGCAACAGATGGTGATATAGATGCTGTTCAGTGTTATCATTTGTGTGCTTCCTTTTTTCTTATTTGTCAAGATTGTAATCCTCTGGTTTCAAGTTAGCTCTCTTGAGCAACTCCCAGGCAGCCTTGTTGCAGAGTGTGAGCTAGACAACAGTCACTGCCCACCCTGGTCGGTAGTGCTTGTAGCTTTTCTCCTTTCTGATGCCTGGGGAAGTGTACCATGGAGTGGAGAAGGTGGAGACTTGCCTTCCAGGCAGAAATTGTCCAATTCTTATTTCTTGTTCTCAATACTTTTATTCCAACAAGGAAATTTTCCTTCGAGAGTTGATCAGTAATGCTTCTGATAGTTTGAACAAGATTCACTGTGAGAGCCTGACTGGCCCTTCCAAGTTAAAAAGCTGAAAATGTTCATCCCCAATCCCAAGGAATGCACCCTGACTCTGGTGGACACAGGTGTTGGCATAACCAAAGCTGACCTTCTGTGTAATATGGGAACCATTGCCAAGTCAGGCACTAACGCATCAATGGAGGCTTTTTAGGCTGGTGCAGACAGCCATGATTGGACAGTTCGGCGTGGGCTTTTCTTTGGCTTCCCACCCCTGGTGGTAGAGAAGGTGGTTGTGAGCACAAAGCTCAATGGTGATGAGCAATATGCTCGGGAACCTTCTGCTGGAGGCTCCTTCCCTCTACATGCAGACCATGGTGAGCCCATCGGCTGGGCTACTGCAGTGATCCTCCACCTTAAAGACCAGACACAGTACTTGGGAGAGGCAGGTCAAAGAAGTGAAGAAGCACTCACAGTTCATACGTTATGCTATCACCCTCTATTTGGGGAAGGAACAGAGAAAGAAATCATTGATAATGAGACGGAGGAAGAGAAAGGTGAGAAAGAAGAAGAAAAGGATAATGAGGAGAAGCCAAAGACTGAAGATGTGGGCTCAGATGAGGAGGATGATAGCAGGAAGGACAACAAAAAGAAAACAAGAAGAGTAAGGAGAAATCTATTTGTCAGGAAGAACTGAACAAGACTAAGTCCATTTGGACCAGAAACCTGATGATATCACTCAGGAGGAATATGGAGAGTTCTACAAGAGCCTTACCAATGACTGGGAAGACTACTTGGTAGTCAACCTCTAGAAGATGAGCTGGAATTCAGAGCATTGCTATTCATCCCCCATTGGGCTCCTTTTGACCTCCAAAAGCAAGAGTGAAAAGAAAAACCTCAGCCTCTCCATCTACCATCTGTTCATTACGGACAGCTGCGATGAGCTGATACGCGAGTATCTCGGCTTCATCCATGGTTGTGGTTGCCTCTGAGTACTTGCCCCTGAACATCTCCTGAGAAACGCTGCAGCAGAACCAAATTTTGAAGGTCATTTGCAAGAACATTGTCAGTAATAAATGTCTTAAGTTCTTCTCTAAGCTGGCAGAAGACAAGGAGAATTATAAGAAATTGTATGAGCCAGTCTCTAAAAACTTGGAATCCATCAGGACTCGCCTAATTGGCAACTCCTTTCTGAGCTGCTGCACTGTCACACCTCCCAGTCCAGAGACGAGGGGAGTTCTCTCTCACTGAAGGGGAGCCAGAAGTCCATCCATGCAGAGCCTGCTTGCGATTCTTCCTCTCTGTGCCCCTCCCCTGCTTGTGCTTTCTCTAAAAGTAAATAAACTCTAAATAACCCCACAAAACTGTAATAAGCATTATTTTCTTAAAAGAAAAGGACCTTAAAAAACCTTGCGGTTCTGAAGTGTTAAGTCTGATAAGAGTCAGAAAATCAGAAAACAGTGTAAGTGCCACAGCTTTTGTGCAAATTCTGTTAAGAAACTAAGTTTTAGAGATTTAAGTAACTCATCCAAGATCACATTAACTGGTTAATGACAGAGCCAGGCCTAAAGCCCGAATATATTATTAATTTACTTTTTAACTTGTAGAAGTAATAATGCTTGTGACTGAAATTGTCTTTCTTTTCTTCACTTCTCAGATAAACAAGTTAATAGTTTAAACAATTTTTCAAGTAGCTACCGCTTTTTAATTTTATCTTCCATTTAATTTTATTCTTATCTTCGATCTTCTATTTTATCTTCTGTGTTTTGTTTTATCACCTTTAGACATTATCTAAGGTCTTCCTACTAAAGAATGAGGAACTTGGCTCACTTATACTGTCTCCCACCTCACCTTCATCTCTTCATGCTCTGGTTTTTGTAATATAAATTTTGTATACTTTTCGTGATTTAGTTGAATTCCTCATTACTTTCTTACCTTCTCCTTTCTTCCCATACTCTCAATTTTCATTAGTTATTATGACCCTTAACCAAAAAAAATGTTAATTATTTATACATCCTTCCATTCTTTTCTAATAGATTGGTTTAAAAAATTAAAATCCAGGGGTGCCTGGGTGGCTCAGTCACTTAAATGTTCGATTTTGGCTTAGGTCATGATCTCACAGTCGGTAAACCCCACATCAGGCTCTCTGTCAGTGCAGAGGCTGCTTCAAATCCTCTGTCCCCCCCTCTCTCTGCCCCTCCTCCTGCCCACCACTCACCCCTGCATGTGTGTGCGCTTGCTCTCTCTCTCTCTCTCTCAAAAATAAAAATAGGAGGGCCTGGGTGGCTCAGTCAGTTAAGCATCCAACTCTTGATTTCAGCTCAGGTCATGATCTCACAGTTTGTGAGTTTGCATCAGACTGTTGACAGCAGAGAGCCTGCTTGGGATTCTCCTTTCTCCCTCTCTCTCTGCCCCTCCCTTGATCATACTCTCTCTGTCTCTCAAAATACATCAATAAAAACTTAAAAAAATATTTAAAAACATTAAAATCCAATAGATAACATTTACAATATAATTCTATAAATGTTCAAAGTAGAACCAAATCCAGTGCTGACTAGAGTCACATAAAAGCAATTGTGAACCTGAATAACTTAAAGTTTTCCCAGGAGAATCTTCCAAATAGCTCTGCTTAATGGAACCTTTTATTGTTTTGTTCTAGCTTTCTTCTCATTTTCTAAGTCATCTCAACTGCTGCTGTTTCTTGTATTTCTGTGTGTTTTGCTTTCTTGAATTCCTTTTTATTTTGCTGGAGTACTTTCTTAAGTAGTTGTTTTCATAAAGGATACTTGGGTGGTAAACGTACCAAGTTAACACTTTTGAAAAGATCTCTCTTGTACCCTTATATTTAACTGGAATTTGAGAATGTGCATGCAGTAGTCAGAAAATCAGTACACATACTCGCTACAGATTGTCCATATGCTCCCATTCATTTCTCTCCACACATTTCATACTTTCTCCCTGTTCTAGGTAGCTTCTTCCGTGTGGATGTTTGAGGTCACTGAAACAGGTCCTGGTCACTGCTTCAAGGTCTAACTGCCGTTCCATAGAGTCGTGAAAGCAGCTCTGTCGCTGTGCCCCAGAGCAAATTAGCGCCTGTTAGTTCTGGGGTTTAAGGAGGCCACAGCATGTCAGATTTATGTCCAGTCCACCAACCACTGAGTCTGTCTGGAAGATACTCTCTTACTGGAAAAGTATAAGGTACCGGGCTGCCTCCTTGTTGTGGAATAGTTGTTGCACCCGTAGGCAGCAGGCTACATCTGAAACATGTCCAAGTAAACAACCGTTGTGACAGTCTCTTGTAGAACATTTTCATCACTCCGAAAAGAAACCTCGTACTTGTTAGTTGTCGCTACTTACTGCCTCCCAAGCACCGCTACTACCGCCACCACCCTGAGCCGTAGACACTCAAAATGTGGTCTCTTACGAATGACCTCTTTCACCTAGCATAATGTTTTCAGGGCTCCTCTGTGTCATAGCATGTGGTAGTATTCATAAATACTTAACCTCTTGAAAGTGCTCTTTATTCAGCATCTTTTAAAAGAACCTTTCCAACATCAAGTACTTCTAGGTGGTTTTGCTCAGCAAGCTCATCAATTTCCCTGTCAATGGTGTCAGCACTTCAATTTTTAACTGATAGATTCAGAGATTTGTTGCTGTATGAGTTAACAAAATCTACCCATTTCTTAGTAAAAACTTTCTGCTTTGCTTTTCTGCCTTTAGGAGATAGACATAATCTAAATAGACCTACTTTCAAAAGATATTAGACATTGCCGTTATACTCCAGTGAGTTTTATGATATTTACATTGATCCTGTTTTATGCTTTCATTCTTTTGTTGCAGTATCTTCTTGAATATGATAGTAATAGTTTGAGGAGCTTTTTATATATTTCTGAAGACCTTTCTATCGATGTTAAAGTGTTTCATGTATATCCTTTGTTCTACTCCCAGCTTTTTACAATATTCTTTTCCAATGTGTCAAGTTAAAACTTACCCCACATCATTTGATCACTCATTCAGAGAGCTAAGACTTAAAGAATTGATCACCTGACATGTCAAATACCCAGAATCAGTGCTCTTGGTTTGACCACAATAATTCCATTGAAGCCTGAGCAATTTTTCTTGATAGTCAGTTGCTGTGCCTCTACATACTTTAAGCTGAGACATATGGAAACGTTTTCTTTGGCCATCCATTGGGAGCTGAATCACTATCAATAACACTGAGTAAAAGCATTCTCCATTCTGGAGGATGTCGGTTGAGTCTTTGTTTTTGTCTTACCATATACCCATAGATTAAGTTATTATTTGAAGATGTACTCGGGTTCTTAACTTTCCAAATTACTGATATGCATTGATTTTCTTTTGCAGAAGCTGAGTATCTATGGAGACTTGGAATTTGTGAACGAACAAAAGCTAAACAGATATCCAGCCTCCTCCCTTGTGGTTGTTAGATCTAAAGCTGAAGACCATGAAGAAGCAGGGCCTCTACCTGCAAAAGTGAATCTTGCTCATTCAAAAATTTAAGCTTTTTTTTCTTTTTTAAAGTAAAGGGTAATAGGCATCTAAATTTCCGTTCCTCATAGAGCTTTTAAAAATGGTTTCATTGGATATAGGGCTTAAAATCACTATAAAGTACAAATAAAGTTACCCAAATCTGTGAAGACTGTATTTGCTGTAACTTTATCTGTAATTTCTTTCCTAGTAATTTAAAAGATGGATATTTGGGATTGCATTTTTATTTTACTAGTATCTGTAGCTATTTTATTATTTACATTGTTTTTGTTTGTTTTCTTTCTTAGCCAGATTGTGTGAGCTGATCATTGCTCTTCCCCTCCTCCTACCATGATACTGTCATCTTAGTTAATAAACTGAATACTCAGTAGGATTTGATGCTTCTGCTCAGAAATGGCCCATAAGCCGTATTTTGAAATTTAGCAGGAAATGCCCGTTTATGACACTACATTTTCAGTTGTATGGACTGAAATCATTAAAACTTTATTTGAATAATTATGTGCCAAAATTTGAGTTAATATACTCCTGATTTTCCAGATCTTCTGTTTCACCCCAACCCAACCTAGAAAAGAATTACAAAATGTTCTATGTCTAATGCTGTATAATGGGATGATCTGAGAACAACTGAAGCAGAAATGACTCTCTCGGAAGTTCATTTTATGTTATTCTGCATAGGCTGTAGAGTTTTTGCTGGATGCGTCTTTCCAAAAAACTATTTTTCTCTGTTAGAAAGCATATCAAGTATAAGTTTCAGAGAAAACCTTTCATGTTGATGGTAAGAATTCGGCCTTTGGGATGCAGGATTGAGTATAGATTCCACTTGTCAGAGATTGTTGTTATTATCATTCCTTTAACCTACAATAATGCAGATTTAAAAATGAGAGTGACATTAGGTGACATAGTCCACCAAGGTCAGAACATGATTCCGTGTCACTGTACCCTGGAAGGTTAATGAACTTCGCAAACCAGTACTTTCCTTACAGGGCCTTGCTGGCACCTGCAGAAGTGTTGTGTGGCTGCAGAGTGAGTCCCACGCTTACCTTCCGGCTGAGTCATCAGCTTGCTCTGAGTCAGAAGAAAATGCGGCTAACTAATCAAGTGACACTTTGGTTATAAAATGATAGGTTTTATTTTTTAAAATAGTTTGTCTAGATTTGGAAGATAGAGGGTTTGAAAGTATGCGAACACATCTAGATGGGGAAGAAGGAAGGAATTACTAAGCAATTGTCACACATTGTTTCTTCTTTTTGGTAGAAAACAGTTGAAAACCATGAGGAATAGACTGGAGTTCCCTTTAAACACACACGCTGGTCTTATTTTCCCACCCATGGCACATACTTACTGCTCCTTCGTCAGACACAGGTCTAATTGTGACGCCTCCAGTGAGAGGGAGCTACACCAAATGCTGCGACTTTGCAGTCGCCCGAGAGCCCCCTGGTAGGGAGGGCCTCCCTTATAAAGCCCTACAAAGGAATGTGTGGATAAGAAGGAGCAACTGGATAATTGTCCTATGTTCTTCCAGCCTCTCTCGGTCTTGTTTCTTTTTGCTTCTCGAACAGGGTACCCCTGAGACATCCTCCTCTTGAAAGCATCGATCCAAGTTTAGATAAACTTTCCCCTCTTGTTTATGAGCCATTTCCATATATGTGGAGATACCCAGTCATTCCTGTTATTGAGCTGACTTGCAAATATTTGTGTTCTGCCCTTTTTAGTATGAAACCAGAAAGATGTTCTCAAAATATACACAGCATAAAAAGGTTTGACTTGAAATTCCAAAAGAAGCAACAAAACCAGTTCCTTCTTTTAAAGTTAGCCCTTGTGGGGGCACTGGAGTGGCTCGGTTGATTAAGCCTTCGGCTCAGGTCATGATCTCTCATAGGTTCATGGGTTTGAGCCCCACATCGGGCTCCATGCTATCAAGGTAGAGCCTGCATGGGATTCTCTCTCCCTCTCTCTCTGCCCCACTCTGTCTCAAATAAACTTTAAAAAATAAATCAATAAAGTTTAGCCCTTGTTGAATGGCCCATCTTCACTTGTTGCCATGAGACAGGCAGCACCTTCTTTCCTACCACACAGCATCTTCTTGAGAATCTTGTCTTGGCCCTGATCAAATGATCCAGACCCTTGAGTCTATGACTCAAACCTTCCAGACCCCAAAGATCCTTGGATCAGGTCCCTGGTCTAAGAGACATACTAATTCAAGCAGTTACAGAGACAGTAGTGATCACTATAGTGAGTGATGTAGGCCCCAAGAATCCCAATCTTTTCATAAAACTTTATGGACATCTTTTGTTTAGGATTTTTTTTTTTTCAGAAAGTCTGAAATGACCAGATTATCTGGCCTATCAGTCCTGTCTCAGAAATTCCTATGATATATTACCAGCCAACCTGAGCTTTTGATCATCATGTGAAACCTATTTTATTCTGAGCTGATATTCCAACCAAAAACAAACAGCTTTATCCTTTGTTACCGGTCTGGCTTTAATTCAGACACATGTGCCGTTTCCATTATGATTTGTGCAATAATAAAATAGCTCTGTTAGGATTCTTACGAGCTCTTGAGTATCTTAGGGCACATATTGGGAATCACTGATCTAGAGGTTTCTTCTAGACCTTTTCTGATAAAACTAACCAGCCCCCTCCCCCACTTTTGGAGCAATCTATAAAACAGTCTCATCCGAGTCCCTACCCTACCACCCCACAGCAGTGATTTTGCACAGGGACCCTGTTCCAGATGCACAGCTTTACCACCCAACAACCGCTGGAGAGCCTGAGTGTCGGGCCCTATGCCAGGTGATAGGACTTGAGCAACAAACGAATGGTGGCTCAAAGGCTGGGGAAGGAGACGACTTTAATGTGATAAGGGCTATGAGCAGAAAAGCATAGAGTACTACGGGGGGACCCCTAACCCTAACTTGTGGGAGGAAGTGGCATCCCATCTTAAACCTGGAGGAGAAAGGAAAGCCAGACAAAGAAGGATGCCAGGCAGCGGGAGCAGTGTGCACAGAGACCTGGACACGTGAGGGCTGCACATTGGTCGGCAGGTTGAGCCAGAGCATGCGAAAGCATGGCAATAGACAGGGCTGGGCAGGCAAGATAATAAAGGAACTTATTCAACCTGGACGTGATCCTGGGCATGGTAGAAAGCCACAGAAAGGTTTTAAGCAAGAGAGTTACGGTGTTTTAGAACAGATTAGCTTGATGACAATGTTGAGGATAGACCAGAAGGGCAAGTTCAGAAGCCACCAATATCAGTTCTGTAGTAAACCTCCAAGGTCTGTTAAATTATATACTTACTCGGCCACACCAAAATGGGGAATTCCATTCCCTTCCCAGAGTTCTGTTTTTTATGCCTAGTAATCCCATTTCATTTTACTTCACATATATTTTTGAGTCCTTATCTATAAGTCTCTGCCCCTCCACACTACTCTTGGGATGGTAACCCCTAGGACTGGTCCCTGGGTCCTGGTCACAACCTAAATTGTTACCAAGCCAACTGAGAAGGCTGTTCCATGAAGCTCAAGCTTCTTGCCAGACTTACATTGGGCTAAATTGTTAAACTACAATGCTAGGTCAACTTACTGCCATCCTCAAATTCCAGTTTCCCAACCCAGTCTTTTCCAACCCAGTGCGCTCCTGAGCCCCTCCCACAAGCTTTCCAGTTGCTAAGATCGTCGTGTTTATATTTGAGTATCATCAACATTAGAGCTACCTTTTAAAATCTTTCTTTCCTTGACTATTTGTTCTAGAGTGGGCGTGGAGGTATGTACAGTAGTAGAGAAGATTGAAATAGTGGGAAATGCAAACTTCTATGAGAAGCTAGATTGTACAATGAATGTGCATTTTCTGACTCCTTGCAGCCATTCTGTTAGGAGGCACAGTTTATATACCTTTCCTGAAATTTGTGATTGTTGAAGTCAGCTCCATATATTTCGGGATTAAGGATTCTGTTCCTGAGGTGTTCATGACCTACTTGTTCAGAGCAGGTGTTCTTAATCCTGGTAGGCCATGGACCTTTTTGGCGATCTGTCTGGTGAAATATGGACTCCTTAGAACAATTTTCAAATGCTTAAAACTAAATATGAAGGACTGCAAAGGAAACTAATGATGTTAAAATATTATTAACAGAGTTTTTAAATGTTGTGGTTGTGTATATAGGTACTTCTTTATTAACACATAAATTAAGGTCTAGTGGTGATTCTAAAACTTCTGTAATTTCAATTGTGAATTATTATTTTGAAATATCTGCAGCAACTGTAATATGATCTCTAAATGTCTGTGATTTCCATTGATGACAAAGTCACAGGTACTTCTCATATACTGTCGATTGTTGCCTGTATTTCATAACTGAAGGAAATGAGAGATTTCAGTTAGAAGTTAGTGAAAATAAAGATTTCATTTTTTTCCCATTCAAGTTCACTGAATCCCTGGTTTAAAGGATGTCTAACTTTTGTCGTTTTTTTAAAGATTTTATTGAAATTCCAATTAGCTCACCTACCGTTTTACTTTGTCATTTTAGGAGCAATATTTTTGTTCACTTATTCAATTCTAAATTATTTGGGCTTTTTTTTTTTTTTTTTTTTTACTGTTTCCTGTGTGCTTTTTATACTTGAATTGTTCTGCAACATTGGAACAGCAATAATTGAAGGCTTAGGCAGAAAGAAAACAGCGACTGATTAGAAATGAGAGGTTTCCACAAAAGCTCGATAATGTTACCTCAAGATGGACCATCATGCAGTCATTCCTGGCGCCCCACATCTGTTGATTCATAATGCTTAAGTATGTAAACTTCAATAAAATGAGGACTATCTTCATTAAACTCTATTATAATGCTATGTTGGAAAAGTGTCTGCCGAGGTCTATCACGATGGCGTTTGTCCGTGATGTCTGCCAAAGCCCTTCAGAGTGGTCTCACTATCCCCTTAAATGGGTGCTTACAACATTCCTCTTGGAAAGCAGCCTGGGGCCCACTATTTCCACTCTAGCCTCAAGTACACAGTCTCAGAGCGGAGAGCCAGCCAGCCAGTGCCCCCCAGGTTATAGGGGAGGAATGATAAATGCTCTAGGTGGATCTGGAAGATCTCAGGTCCCTGGGTCCACGTAATGGTGGGACCCATTAGCATTCTGCAACTCAGAGTTGGACCCTGGACTAAGAAGCAGTCCTTGCAGATGTCTCTGTAACCGTAAACTAAACACACCAAGGCCTCCAGAAATAATACTGCACCCTCAGAGGGAGCAGAACTCTTCTCAAATACAGGCCCTTACTTCATATTAACCATAGTCCTTTGAGGTAAGTGTTCTTATCTCCATCCTTCAGATGAGGAAAGATTTCAAGAGGTTGGGACTTGCCGCCTTAAATGAGATAGTATTAGTTTTACAGAGTTGGGATTAAACCCCAGGTCTGTCTGACAAGCTGAGGTTTACTAATCTCATGTCCAGAGGGTTTCCCCTAGCCACAGCCAGGCTAAGACAGAACCTCCCCACCCCACCCCTCCCAGGTAAGGTATATTGGGAAAGGTAAATCCAGGAGGAGGGAGAGTGAAGACTCCATGAAGTGAGATTTTCACCTGGTTCTGGGCGCAAAAAGTGGATTTAGAAAGGCAGAAGGATGGGACGCCTGGGTGGCTCAGTCAGTTGAGAGGTTGAGCATCCAACACTTGATTTCAGCTCAGGTCATGATCTCACAGTTCATGGGTTTGAGCCCCCTCTCGGACTCTGTGCTGGCAGTGTGGAACCTTGGGGTTCTCTCTCTCTCTGCCCCTCCCCTGCTTGCACGCGTGCTCTCTCAAAGTAAATAAACTTTTAAAAACTCTTAAACAAAAAAGAAAGGCAGAGGGAGCCAGCAGAAGTCACTCTAAGCAAGTGACAAGCTATAGTCTGGAGAGAGACATATAGCCCATGTAACAGGCTACTCAAATCCAGCATAAAGAAATCCACAAATCAATAAGAAAACGACAAACCACCCACAGAAAAATGAACGACAGATAGGAAAATGCAATACGCCAGGGAGGAAACCATACGACCGATGTACAAAGAAGAGCAGCACAGCGCAGGGTCGGGGAAGGCTTTCCAAATTCAATGTGCTTTTGAATCTTCTGAGGTTCCTGTAAGATGCAGGGTCTAGTTTGGAGGGGCTGGGGTGAGACCCCAGTTCTATCCAGCTCTCAGGCGATGCAGATGCTGTGTTGAGAAGTGAGGGTGTGGGTACAGGTAGAGTGTGAACTTTTCAGCCAGCCAGTTCTGTATCTGGGTCCCGCCTCTTTTCAGCTGCGACCTTGGGCAAGTAACTTAATGTCGCTGTGCCTCAGTGTCCTCATCTGTAAAAAGGACATAATAGTCCCCACATGCTGCGGTGGGGAGGACTAAATAATCAACATAAAGCATGTAGTACGACGTGTGGCAAAAGTGAATGCTCACTATTGTCAGTGATTGGTGGTAGCAGTAGTAATCGCTAGAGACGTACAAATTAAACCACCCAGAGACACCACTTTGAACCTACCAGACAGACCCAGGTGTCAGAAAGTCTGACCATTTCAAGGCTGGGAAGACGGAAGGCAGAAACTCTCACAAACTGCTAATGGGCATGCAAATGGGCATCTGGAAGAGCAGTTGGGCAAATTCTGGTGAAACTGAGGTGCCTTTACCATGTGATTGTGTGTGTGTGTGTGTGTGTGTGTGTGTGTGTGTGTGTGTCTAAAGAAAGCAGCAGCATTGTAAAAAATCAGCCCCTGGAAACATACACGACATAATCTGGAAACTGATGGACTCCGGGTAGGGAAAGAAGGGAATAAACACAACTGGGGAGAAAAGATGCCTTTGATTTTGCCAAACTTAATAGAAAAAAATGTCTGAAGCAAAAACTACTCAATGTTACTATTCGTTAACTCTAAGGGTAGGCACCTGGTTGTTACATGACTCTTCCTACTTTTCTGTGATATGTTTTGGAGACTCTTTTTTTCCAGGGGAGGAAAGAGGGGAAGAAAGGAGAGGTTAGAGGAAATAGGGAGAGGTATTGGGTGTTGAGTGGGGAGGACAGCGAGGTCCCTTTTCTGGGGCCCCACGTTTCTTCAGGAATGAATGGACGGGGCGCTTAGAGACGTAGATGAGAACGCTGAAGTTCAGAGAGGTTAGGTAACCGGCCTACCAGAGGTCACACAGCTAGTGTGCGACCACTTGGACTATCAGCTCCAAAGTTTCTATTCTTGCTAGACGTTTACCCCGGTGTGGCTCCAGCAGCCTCAGGGAGGTCAGCAGGGTTGCCCAAGGGAACCCATGGTAGATGTCTCTGGTCAGTCATAAAACCCTGAGTCCTGGCCTCAGAATCCTTGTGAACCCCATTTTCAGGCATCACTCCCAATGAAGCCTATTTGCCTTTCAGTCTGGTCTTATGGTCTGATTATAGGAGTCCCCAAACTAAGATGCCCCCTTCATCTAGTCTAAGCCTTTCATCTTCCGGACGAGGGAATTGAGGCTCAGCAAAGGGGAGCAACTTGCGCACAGCGGCGCTGGTGGCAGAGCCCTCAAGAGAACCTGCCCAGGGCTGCTGCCTCCGGAAGGCTGCCCACCGCATCCAGTAGTTTACATCCCAGAGCAACAGAGAAGGTCAGTCACAGGCTAGACAGCCCCTGGGTATCAGACGCAGGCCACAGAGGGACCTTCCCTGGGGGCCCCACGCTCCATTCTGAGGTGGGCACCTCTCTTCCCTTGGTCCTCCAACCAGTCCCTTGAGCTCCCAGAGCCTCGGTCTCCCCAACAGTGGGATGAGGCTGCCACCCATGGGGTGGGGTAAGCAGGGGTTATTCAAGTGAGTGACCTGCCCATCTCTCCCCCCTCACAGGCCCCATCTCCAGAAAGACGAAACCGTATGTGGTGGGGCGCCTGGGTGGCTCAGCAGGTTAAGCACCAACTCTTGATTTCAGTTCAGGTCATGAGCTCATGGTTCATGAGATTGAGCCCCATGTCAGGCTGACAGTGCACAGCCTGCTTGAGATTCTCTCTTTCTCTCTGCCCCTCCCTCCCTCCCTCTCTCAAATAAACATTTACAAGAAAAGAACAAGTCACCTGGGTGGCTCAGTTGGTTAAGCGTCCAACTCTCGATTTCGGCTCAGATTATGACCCCAAGATTCTTTTTTTTTTTTTTTTTTTAATTTTTATTTATTTATTTATTTATTTTTATTTCTAGGAGAGAGAGAGAGAGACAGCGTGAGCAGGGGAGGGTCAGAGAGAGAGGGAGTCACAGACTGAAACAGGCTCCAGGCTCTGAGCTGGCAGTCAGCACAGAGACCGACGCGGGGCTCGAACCCACGAACCGCGAGATCATGACCTAAGCGAAAGTCAGACGCTTAACCGACTAAGCCACCCAGGCACCCCTATGACCCCAAGATTCTTGAGTTTGAGCCCCCCATCGGGCTGACTGCTGTCAGTGCTGGCCCACTTGGATACTCCGTCCCCCTCTCTCTGCCCCTCCTGGGCTTGTGCTCGCTTTCTCTCAAAAATAAACATGAAAAGTTAAAAAAAGGGAAGGAAAGGAAAGGTACATGAGCACTTTTTTAAATAAAATAATTTAAAATTATATTGTCTGTGTGCCTGGGTGGTTTAGTGGGTTAAGCGTCAGAATTTGGCTCAGGTCATGATTTTGCAGTTTGTGAGTTCAAGGCCCATGTTGGGCTCTATGCTGACAGCTTGGAACGTGGAGCCTGCTTCGGGTTCTGTGTCTCCCTCTCTCTCTGCTCCTCCCTCACTCATGCTCTCTCTCTCAAGAATAAACATTAAAATTTTTTTTAATAAATTAAAATTATATTTGCTTTATAATTTTAGTTGAAAATGCATATTCTTTCCACATAGATAACCTATTAAATTGAATAGAAGAACAATAAGAAAATGACTCCTGTTTTCTAGCCCTAGAAAATTAATTCTGGGTATTTCTGCTTGCATCTTTATGCAGCCGAGTGGCCTGAGGAACCCCCCCCACCCCCACCCTGCCTCATCACAGATGAGGAAAAAGCAGGTCCGAGCCCCCGTAACATGGGCAGGAGGATTCCAACCTGAGAGTGTCCCATCAGACTGCAGGGTGGGGACAGGCCAGGCAGGAGCCAGGCAGGGGACTGCCCACAGGGAAGGTGTGGCCAGGTGAGCCCTCACACCCTCCCTCCTCCAGGCTGCCCCTGGTGACAGGGCAGAAACCTGCAAGTTCTCTGCAAGGGGCCTCCAGCGCCGGGAGCTGGAGCTGGGAGCTAGAGGCTGGAGAAATGAACAAAATCTTCCCCCAGGTAAGGGCTGCTTTATTTATTTATTTTTTTCAAATTTTATTTCAGAGAGAAAGAGAGAGTATGAGCAGGGGAGAGAGGCAGAATCTCAAGCAGGCTCCACGCTCAGCGCAGAGCCCAACATGGGGCTTGATCCTACAATCCTGGGATCATGACCTGAGTGGAAATAAAGAGTCAGCTGTTCAACCAACTGAGCTGAGTCACCCAGGTTCCCCAAGAGCTGCTTCAAAATGGTTCCTGGCCTGGGGGAGTCCACCCTGAGTCAAGGAGTGGGCAGTCAAGTGGTGAGGCGCTGAGGTGGCCCAGGTCCCCCGTGCTCTCTGGAGGCTCCCTCCCAGATTGCAGGGGCCTCACCAGGAGAAGTAGCTGTGCAGTTTGGGTGGTGAGTGCTAGAAGGGGGACAGAGGGGCCACGGGGGACGGGAGCCAGGGGAGGGGCATCAAGGAAAGCCTTCATCCAGGGAGGAGCCTAAGCCAGTTTGAAGGTGGAACGTTTGCCAACTGCACAGTGGAGAGAAAGGCACTGCAGGCAAGGAACGCAGTCTAGCGTGGGTGTGGATCGTGAAGCAGGTCTGAGGCACTCAGCACGCTGACGCTGGGGTCCTGAGGTTCCATGGAAGACTCTCTAGACCCTTCTGAAAACCCCTCTTCTCTTGGGCAGGGCGATGGCGATGGCAATGGCAATGCTGCTGCTGGAACCAAAGCCCTCCCTGGAGGGGAAGGTAAAGGACCGAGGGCCCCCAGGCGGGGCTCCCTTGAGGCTGGGCTGAGGCTCCAGATGAATGAAGAGAGCTCCCCAGGGCTCCCACTGTCCCTCAGACCTCTGCCCCCATGCTGATGTTGTCCCCTCCCAGCTGCCTGGCCAGTCCTGCTGACGGTCACCTGCTTAAGAGGCTTGTTCTTTCTCTCCATGCATTTGTTGAGGGCCTACTGTGTGCTGCCTATCACAGACCCTGTGCCACATACAGCGCCCACTGTAACCTATAGAGGGAAGAACTCTGCAGCCAGACCCCTGAGTGGGTGACTTGGCCATGCTCTTTACCTCTGAGAGATAAAGTGAGCAGGGTCACACACTTAGCCCCTCCCATGTGACACTGACTCCCAGTGTACCCGGTATAGGTGGCTTTGCCTTTATGCAGTAAAGGGAGGACGGAACACACATCTACTGAGCCCTGTCTTGGCTCACATTTGTTAGTAAGGAAACAGAACCAGACAGCTAGATGATAATAATAACAGCTATAAAGAATCAACCCCCTAGTATGTGCCTGGCTGTGTACGGGCTCTTTTAATCCCGAGACCAGTCCGAGAAGGGGTCCTGTTTGGGGCAATAACAAGATGGAGCAGTTGGGCGAAGGGAATTTGGGGAGCTTGGCCAAATCGGGATCCCACACAGCTGGGAGGTGGAGTTCAAATTCGAACTGGGGTTCCTCTGGCAGCAAAGCCCCTGGGTCCCCGTCGCTCAGCGGGGGGCAGTTTGTTTATTTCCCAGAGAGGCTCTCGGTGGGCGTGGCTGTGGAAAGGGCGGGGCCTCCTTTTCCCACCCACGTGTCCCGGAAGGATTGGCGCCCCAGGGCAGTTGTAGCTTTGAAGAGCGGCATCTTCACCTGGGCACAGGCTGTGGTGCTGCCAAGGTGTCTCAAACGTCTCCGGTGACACTCCCGCCCGCAGCCTGTGCTGCACAAATATTTGAGGAGCAGCTGCTTGGCTGACCAGACTCCACGCTGTCTCCCTGGTTACCTGGGTTTACTCTGTGTCTGCCGCCAACCAGGACTGTGGGAGTTACGGGTTTTCAGTTCCTGCTGCATTCCCTGCTCTTATCTCCTCTCCCGGTGCACACCCAGCGGGGGCTCCAGCCACTCCAGGCCGCTTGCCCTTCCCCACGTGCCCTCCACCAAGCCTTTACTCTTACACTCTCTGCTTGGGATGCCTTCTTGCACCCTCCCCTCACCTGCCTTTGGAAATCCCACCTGTGCATCCCACACCCCTCCTTCCGGTAGCCATGGCATCTTGCTCACGCCTTCTTGACACTCAGCACCTGGCACTAGAGCTGCCGTGTCCAGGTGCAGGTCTGATGGACCGGCAAGCACAGAGCAGGCACTTCTGGAAATGTGAGTGGATTGGAGAGAAGTGATGTGAACTCACCTGAACTGGGGGCCCTCCTGTGTCTCTGGGATCTCTAGATCAGAGTAATCACAAAGCGCCTACTGTGTGCCCTGCCTCTTGGCTCGACCCTGGAGGCACAGAGATGCCTAAGACCTGTCCTGCCCCCTTTTCTGAGCTAACTGTGGCGCAGAGAACAGGACAGCAGTGGGCACCCACACTCTTCCTTTTCCCCATCCATGCCTTGTTCTTTAAGTATAACAACACGCTTTTGGGGTATAAGGACCAGAGCTGTGACTACTGTTTTTTTGTCCTTTACAGAGCAGGGCACCTTGTAGGTCCTTAATAACACTTTCTTTCATTATTTTCACGAGGAAGCAAAAATTAAAGGAGCAAAGTAAGTTATAGGAGCAGAATTTTCCTCTCACTGTTATTTCCACAGTGCTTAGGATACAGCTGGGCACATAGTAGGTGCTCAGTAAGGAATAATAATAGCTAAAGCCTTTAGAACACTTACTATGTGCCAAGCACCTTTCTAATCTGTTAACTAGCTTAGCCTAACCCTCTCAACAACCCTAAGGTAGGTATTATGACCCCCTTTTTCCACATGAGGAAATAGGCATAGAAAAGTAAGGTGACTTCTCAGTATGGTCCAGTTGGGATTCTAACCTGCATCCTGGCTGGCTCCAGAATGGACACTCAGCTGGCATCGTGCCAAGGGCATAGGCTTTGGTGTCGACTCATGTCCCAGCTCTGCACAAGGTGACCTGGACCTTTTCTTCTCTGAGCCTCAGTTTCCTCATCTATAAAATAAAGATTGTTTTTGAAAAATCAATGACTATGAAGGGTCTGCTCTAGTTTTCCCCCAGGCAAGTTCTCACCACATAGGTGTCCATCTTTCTTGGCCTCCTGAGGAGAAGTCCTCGAGAGAAGCCATCTGGGTGAGGGTGGTGGAGCAGTGACTGAGATGTTTATCCTGATTGCCACTGACCAGCTGCTGGCCGGGGTGAGGGATGGGTGCTTGGTGGAGGTGGGCCCACAGGCAGGACCGAGAGCATCATGGAAGGCTCAGGAGCCCCCTCCTCCAGGAAGCCCTTCCTGCCCCCACACCCCCATGAGGGGAGGTCCACCTGCAGGGGCCAGGGAGTGGGATCACCAGCTGCTTGGTCACTGGCTTCCCACCCACATGTCGTAGGCCACGGCCCCTTCTGCCGCTCGCGTCAAGGCATCTGCCTCTCGGCCTTCTTGCTGCTCCTGCTAGTGACTCTCGCAGCCCTGATCACCCTGGTCACCATCCTCGGACTCCCACGACGCACACCAGGTCAGTGTGGTCACGAAAGGGTGGGCTGGACTTACTAGGAGGGGATCTGGGCACAGAGAGATGAGGAATCCTAATGCCGCTGACTTCTCCACAAACAGGCTTTAGGACAATTCCTAGGCTGTGTGCACACAGACACGACATGCACACACACACGCATGCCAGAGCTGCCATATGCACATCTGTGGTACGAGTTATTGAGAGGACCCAGCTCTGATGTCACCTTCCTCAGGAACCCTCCCTGGCCCCTAAGCTAGGCCATGTGCCTCGGCCCCCACAGCCTCACATACTTTCTCTTCCCCTGGCCTCGCTGTCCTGGGAGGTGCCGTCCACCTGGGTGTCTGCCTCCTCCACAAAGGACAGGGACGTGTCTGGTACATCCCTGCAGCCCTGACTTCAGTGCCGAACCCCAACACAGTCCCTGCCCCATGGAGCTCGCGGTTTGGAGATTAATGGATATTAACCAAATAAGTACATTAAGGCAGTGTTAATGGGGGCTCTGCGAGTCTGGAACAGGGGCTCTGACCCAGGCTAGGAGTCAGGTGGGCACCCCGAGAGGTGAAAGGGAGCTGAGCTATGAAGAAAAAGTGGGAACTGGTTACTGGAGGGGGCAGCAGGAGAAAGGTCCTGGGCACAGGCAACCCCATGTGCAGGGTCCCTGGGTGAGAGGCAACATGGGGGGAAGAGACTGCAGGAGGCCAGTGGACACCCAAGGCAAGAGCAGTGGTCAGGGCAGGTGCCGGGGCCTCAGGGCTATGCTGGGGAGGGGTCACCATCCAGAGGCCATGGGGAGGGGCTTAAGCTGGGGGTGGGGTGTCATTTCTGAGAGATATCTCTGAGAGATGTCTCTGGAAGTGGGGAGTATACGGGGATGATGTGGGGGTGGGGGGTATAACCCACAGTACTCTACGTGCCTGTGCAAGATCATGGGCACTGGCGGTAGAGGTGAACATGTGAGTAACTGCATTTGTGTGCCCATGTGTGCACACGTGTCTCTGTGTGCATCAGCGTGCGTGCAAGTGTCTATGTGCATATGCGTGTACGCACGCACCTGTGTGTGCACGTGTCTGTGTGTGTGCACGTGTGTCACTGTGTGTATGTATGTGTGACAACGCGGGTATCTCTGCGAGCCAGTCCCTCTCCTAGTAGCCAGGCTAGCTCCGGGAGGTGAGGTGTGGTTCATGGGTGCCCGAACACACGTGCACAGCCCCAGTCCCATCTCCTACCTGCACGCACGTGTATACACACACACGCATGGCCTGTGGGGCCAGGGTGACCCCCTACGTGTCCGCCAGTCTCTCTCCTTTAATTCTCTGGAGCAGCCCCGGGTTGGGTGTTCCCCCCAGTAGGATGAGAAGACTCCCAGCCGGACACTGGGGAGCCAGCCCCAGCACTGGGCCTTGCATCTGTCTGGGCCTTACTTTTCTCATCTGTAAAGTGGGGCTAATGAGGACACCTCACAGGGCTATTTGGGGAAACAGTAGAGTACAAATGTGAAAGGATTCTGCAGCCCATGAAGGTGTGCCCAGATGTAAGGGACTGTGGCAAAATGGTCCCCAGCAAGCTCCACTAGATTGCTCCTGCCAACCTGACCCGGCACCAGGAGCTCCACTCTTAAAACCACTTCATGGACTGGAACCCTGTCCTTGGGAGTTTCCACAGGACTGTCCAGAAGCTCTCAGTAAAGGAGGGAACCATGACTCACTCCGCATGTTCTCTGGTGTAGGGTTATTCACCCAAAAGCTTTCACGTGATCTCTCCAGAGTCCTATGGGGTTTGTGTCACTGTACAGACAAGGAATCTGAGGCTCAGAGAGATCAAGTCATCTGCCCAAGGTCACACAGCTGGGAAACGGTAGAGTGGGGGCTTGGACCTCATCTCCATCACCACCCAGCCCGGCACCATCCTGGCTGCCCCCGGGTCCTTGGGCAAGCTCAGTGTGAAGCTCAGCTTTAGGAACTCGTGATGTCCTTGTAAGCACCATTCTTGAGCCTCCGGGGTCTCTCCCTGCCAACTCAGGGGCCCAGACCTGCATGACGCTGATGAACAGGACAGGCTTCCTGTGCCACGACCGGAGGAGCTGCCTCCCAGCCAGCAGGGTCTGTGACGGCGTCCGCGCCTGTGCCCAGGGCGAGGATGAAGATGAGGCCATGTGCCGTGAGTACCTGCTCAGTCCTGCCCTTCCCCGAGTGGGGCCCTCCAGAACCCATGTGGGGTTGCCCCCGACTCCAGTTCTCCCTGCAGCCATACTGAAGCTCTGGCATCTCCAGTCTCCCAGGCACCTGTGTGTCCCGCGGTCGTTGCTTGTATGGTACCCTCAGCGAGCAGCACCTGTCCTTACCCCGTGCCAGGCACGTGCACACATATGCGCCCACACTAGGAGAGCCTTCGCTCTGTGCGTCTCCAGTCCCTGAGAACCTATATTCATCTTTCAAGGGAGAGTTCAAGTGTTAACTCCACCAGGAAGCCTTCCCTGACTCTCAAAGTAGGTTAAGTTCCCTCCCCGGACTCTCATAGCCCCTGTGCTTCCCCCCGTCCTAGCCCTACTTACATCAGCACATTCGCCACCCCCACCAGACCATGAACCCCTCTGGGGCAGGCCTGGTCTACTTGGTCTGGGGACCCCGGTTCCTGGCAGAAGACTATATCTGGCATGATTTCCTGAAGGAATGATGGAATGAGTGAATGAATAAGAAGATCTGGTCCCAGAACTTAGGGACCTGATGTGCTCAGGAGAGAAAAGCCATGTGGACTGGGCACTTCCCATGTAGGAGGGAGAGGAGTGGGTGGGATGGGGGAGCAGATGGGGAAGGGTCACTATCTCTAGACTAGAGGTGATGTTAAAGGTCATCTAGGCCACACCCCAGCTCATGCTCAAATGCCCTCATCACAAACCCAAGCCTCTGCTTGCATACTTCCAGGATGGGGGCCTCACTACAGCCTGAGACGCTGTTCCCCTCCTTCATCACACGGTTTCCTTGGGAATGTCTCCCTTGTACTGAGTCTAGAGCTGTTGCCCTGCGGCATCCTTGATTGGTTCCAACTCTGTTCTCTCATCTGAACCACATTTTGAACTATCATCTACCATCATGATGGTGGCACTGCATGGATTTGCAGATTGCTTTCTGGCCTCCCATGAGTGTCTCCTTCCTGGGGCCAGGCTCTGGACCCCTACAGCCACTCCCTCGTGTTGGTTTTCTCCAATGACCAGCACAACACAGGACACATCCTGGCTACCCTTGTCCCTCTTCCTGGTCAGAGGCACCCAGGGCATCTCTGGCTGGCCCTGACTAGCCCAAGGAACAAAGGCTTTTCCCCTCCCAAAGGCCTCTTGTGATGGGGCCTGAGTTTGTGTTCATTTTTGTTAGCCCTTTCACACCGCTGTCTAACACAGAACCCGTTTGCAAGAATGGTGCTCTGACTCCGTCTCACAAAGTATGTGAACCCACATCCTCTGAGTTCTGGTGGCCAAGTGCAAGACTGCACATTTACTCTTGCTCTGTTCCTGTTGGAGAAGGCTTCCTGAGGTGAAGGAACATGAACCTGGACTTGAAAATGGAATGGTTTTGGAGAGGTGTCAGAAAGGACATTTCTCGAGGAAGGAATAGTGCAGGCATTGGTGTGAGGTAGACACTCACCAGAGCTAAGGCGGCAGTGAGGAAGGGAGGTGCCACTCTCTGGGCATCTTGGTGGGTAGACAGGCAAGGACACTCCTCTGCCCTTGACTTCTGCCTCAGGAAAACCTTCTCCTCCTGAGCCCGAGCTTGGCAACTGCCAAGGTGGTCAGGACAATCCACCTTCAGATAGGTGTCTGGAGGCTGAATGTGGACTTCCCCCGGCTTCATCTGTCCCACTGTAGGGGATGTGCCCCAGAGCCTCCCCGGCTTCCTCGTGGCCCTCTGTGGAGACCCATCTTCTTGGATCTACTCGGACCAAAAGTGTGATGGGATTAACAACTGTGGGGACTGCTCAGATGAACTGAGCCCAGGTAAGGGTCTGGGCACAGCTGGGCACAGGCTGGGCTGGGGCAGGTGACCAGGCAGTGGCCAAAGCGCAGATGTGGACCAGAGAATCTCAGAGGTTCCCCTGCATCCTCTTCTCACATACCACGAAGAAGTTTTCCACCCCCTGCTTGAATGCTTCCAGTGGTGGGGTGCTCACTACCACTCCAAGTGACTCCTTCTGGAGGGTTATTCTTCTGTGGTGGGGAGCATACCCTCAAAGGCACATATGAGGAAACTGGGGCCCAGAGGGTGGTCACGCAAGGCGTATGTACATGGCTGAAATGGGGTGTGAACCCGAGTTTCTTTCATCTCCTTACCTCAAAAAGCCCTGTGAGGAAAGCAGGGCAGGGATCACTGGCCTCAAATTTATATGTAGGTAAACTGAGGCCCAAGAAGGGACTTAATAGAATAAGTGATCAGAAAAAAGCATGGGTATAAACCCAGGTCTCCTGACTCCAAGTCTGAAGCTCTTTCACTGCCCAGACTTTCCTTTCAATCTCCTCCCATTGTTCAATCAACAAACATGTTCTGAGCACTCTTAGGGGCTAGGCGTGGTGCCAGGTTCTGCTGAGGGATGGTCAGGAGTCAAACATGTGCCCTACCCTCACGACTAACATCAAGCTAATGCCAAGATGAAGGGCTGGGTTCCAAAAACCTTGGAGAGGGTTTGGGGTGACAGGTAAGAATCAAGGGAGAATTCTCGGAAGAGGCAGTGTTCAAGCAGATTTTAACAGGCAGCGGCTGAGTGTGCAGGGAAGCACACTGAAGGCCCAGGGTACAGGGCGAAGGAGGGAAATCTGTGAGGCATCCTCAGAAATCCACCATAAGTTGGCCGGTGTCACTGAGTCAGAGTCAGGGAGGGAGGACAGGCTGTGGGAGACAATTATGCTCCCCTTAGTATCTGAACACTGACCATGGGCCGGGCACTTCGATTATCTTCCTTAATAATGACCCTGAGCAGATGAGGAAACTGAGGCTCAGACAGGGTGAGAGACTTGCTCGCGGTCACACAGCCAATGCTTTGGGGAGTCTAGATTCTCTCTCCCACAGGGAAATAAGGCATGCAGGCAACCCGTGTCTGACAGGGTGGCGCTATGGGGAACTGTGGCAGATCTCAGAGCCAAGGGTGGCCAGGGGCCCAGGGCACTCCAGGACACAGCAGCGGCCCTTCTGCTGGCTCTTGTGCCCACAGTGACTGCATGCCCGCCCTGCGGCCCTGGCTGGTGGCGCTGCTCCTCCACTGTCTTCAAGTACTGTGGCTGCATCCCGAAGGTCCTGTGCCGGGACCACACGCAGCACTGCTCTGACTGGTCTGATGAATACTCCTGTCCTGGACCCTGACCGGGCTACCCAGGCCAGGCTAGGTGGCTGGCTGGCACGGCACTCATACCTCTTCACACGAGCATCACATCTAAGAAAACGCGGACAGGAAGGAGGCTGCAAGATCATCCAGTGGGATCCATGCACCATTGCCTGTGAACAAGAATTGCCTCTCCTGGGGGCCCCTGGGGGGCTCAGTCGATTAAGTCTCTGACTCTTGATTTCCGCTCAGGTCATGATCTGAGCATCGTGAGTTTGAGCCCTGCACTGGGCTCTGAGCTGAGCATGGAGCCTGCTTGAGAATCTCTCTCTCCCTCTCTCTGTGCCCCTCCCCTGCTTGCTCTCTGTCTTAAAAAAAAAAATTGCCTCTCCTGCTTTCAAGCTGTTCAGCCTCTCCTTGAATGCCTAGAGTGCCAGGGGCTCACTACCACAACAGGCAGCTCCTGAGATGAATGGAATCTGTTTCTGTGATTTGGGGCCTATTTCTGGGCCACAAAGGAGAAATATGTTCTTCTGCCCTAAGACAGGCTTGCAGATCCTGACCTTGTCACTGCTTAGGAAAAAGAGAAGTCTGGGACTTGAAAACCCAAGCTGAGGAGCTCAGCTCTCATGGATGGAACATATACGTGAAGTGTATGCCACGTTCTGCCCCTTTGCTACCTAAGACAGACCTGCTGGGTGCACATGCAGCCTTAGCAATTTTCTCAACTCAGTAATCCTAGTGGGCGCTACTGATTGATCACAAGAGATTGCACACGAGGCAGGGTACGGGCCATCCAGCCACTGGGAAGCTGTCCTCAGAGGCTCCAAGCTGGGGATTAGAGAGTCAGGAGAAAGGGCGGCTTGAGGAGCTGCTCACTGGCCCCTCTCCACCCTACCATTCCCCACCCTCTGTCCTGTGAGCAGCTGCCCAGCCAAACAGCCCAGGTTTCCAGAAGTAGGCATTATATTTTGGTCGTGGAGCCTGAGTGAATGAGCTCTTTCTTTGAATACTTTCTGGTTTCACAACAGCCAGCCAGACAAGGATGGTATCCCCATTAAGCAGATGAGGAAACTGAGGCCTGGAGGAAGGAATGACTTGCTCAGGTCATACAGCAAAGTCGGTGCTGGCACTGGAACTCAAGCATGGTCTCTGGTCTCTAGCCTCTGAATCCTGCTACCAATGTGATTATACCTTGGCCAGGAACAGACTCTCCATGGGGTATTTAAATAAGGTAGCTTGAAGGGCAGAATGTGGCCCGCCCTTATTCCTAAAGAGAGACTTAGAATCCGGCCAACAAGAGGGTTCCTGTTGAAGAAGACAGACCTATCCCCCATTGGAAATTAACTGGTTTTATATAAAACTCACTCTTTTTTGAGTTTTGAGTTGAAAATGAGCATCTGAGAGATCGCCGAGCTCCAGTTCATTCTTTTACTCACTGAACAGCCTCTGTGCACCTGCTGTGGGCCAAGCGAGGGCCAGGCACCCAAGAGTGAAGAGAGCTGGAACCCAGCACATGAGGAGTACAGCCTCATGGCGGAGGCACCTCACATGTAGAGGCACGGGTGGGGGCAGCAGGAAATGCGGGGCTCAGGCCACCAAGGAGAGGCCATTGGGAAGTGAGCATACAATCATGTCCCCAACACTGAGGACCCGAGGACCGGCTCCTGGAACAAGGTGCCTCGGGGATGCTGGCTGAGGGACGGTCGGCCCAGGGCTCTGGCACCCTTGGCTGAGCTCCCATCCAACTATAGCACAGCTGAGGCTCTTCTGACTCCTGGTCCAGAGCAAGGACACTTGGGCTGGCTCCGGAGGGTAGGAGAATCTCCGAGGGTAGAGGTGGAGGAGAAGGGCATTCCCAGCTAAGGGGTCAGTGTGAATGAAAGTATGTGTGTGTGACAGGGCACAGCTCAGCCAAGGAATGCCCAGCAGGCCAGGGCGGCCAAAGCATTGGCTGGGGGCAGGAGACAGTGGGAGAGGAGGTGAGGACATGAACAGGGATGTGATCCCACAGGACACAGCCTGTCACGCTTCATCCTAAGGGAAGTGGCCATCATCGGGACCAAGGAGCAAGGAAGTTTTCTAGACCTTCGATGAACTTTAATTACAATAGTCCAAGAGAGAGATGCCAGCACTTGGACCAAGGCAGAGGAGGTAGTCAAAGGCTACTGACTGGTGGGAACACAGGGGCCTTAGGGCCCTATGGAAGTGGGGGCAGGGGAGGGAGTGGGAAGGGGAAACGGAGGAGTCTAGAGGCCTGAGAAGGAGCACCAGTCCTCCAGCCCTGGGCCCTTCCTTCTCCACCAGGACACCGGTGTGCAGGGGAAGAGAGAACAAGGAACAGTCCAGAGGCACATTCCAGCACTCAGATGTAATGGTTTCCAATGCCCTGAGCCCTGGCTGCTGACATCAAGGTCCTGGGAGGCCACGGGAATGCGCCCCTAGGGAGCTCACCCCAGCCGGCCCCAGTGGTTCCGGGAGCAGGAGAGTGCCCGGTGCCCACCAGGACACGTTTCCTGCTGGCGCCCTGGCTGGGCTCTGCAGGGGGGAGGCAGGTGGCACCCAGTGGTCATCCGATCCTGGGCTTCCTCAGCGGCCTGCCGTTCTTTTCAGAAAGTGCCCAGAGGTACCGACACCACTGTCTGCACATCATTTTATCCTCCTTTCCCCCATCAAACCCATCTACGGGCCCCTAGAGATGAAGATGCTTCATTCCACAGGATGGAGAAACAAGGCTGGGACAAACTTGTCCCAGTCCTCAGCGTGCCAGTAGCAGGGCAAGGACTAAAAGCCAGGCTTCCAGGTGCACACAGCTGGCACTCGCTGAATGCTTACTATGAACCGCGCACTGTTCTAAGTGAGAGCTCAACCCTCCGACTGGTCAGGGACAGTCAGGGGTCTGGGCACTCAGCTGTGGCAGTGCGCTGTTGAACGCTGGGTTTCAGGAGGCCTGGGAATGAAGTGTGCAGGGAGGGCACCTGGTGGCTGGGGGAACGTGAAACGGTACCCCTCAGCTGCAGTGTGAGAAAGAGCCTCTGAATCTGAGCTGCAGGGAGTAAACTTGACTCTGGAGACTGCCGGGCACTGAAAGCAGGAGGGATGCATTTGATTCTTCCTTCTGAGAAGGGGCTGCAAAGAAGTCTCTCTTCCGTGCATCAGGAATCATGATGTCATCGTCAAACTATCTTGCAGGCTCACTGGGAAGAAAAAGTGAGATCCAGAATGTGAACGCCATTGGGAACCCTTAAAACTTTAGGCAGAAGAAAGGGCAGGGTCCGAAGCACTGTGCCAGAGGCTTTAGCGACTATTAAAAGGCAATATTGAATCAGCACGTAGTATCTGCCAGGCAGTGTCACAAACTTATATATGTCTTGTCCCTTGTATCTCATTTCTCCTCATGTTCACAAACATTCCAAGAACCTGGCTTGGCTATTTGCACTTTTCAGAGGCACAGAGAGATGAAGTTGCTGGCCTGAGATCATATGGCCAGGATGAAATGTTGAGAGGTCCAGATCCAGCGCCTGCTGCACCCCACCTCCCTTTCTCAGCCAGGATTCCCTGGAAAAGAAAATTCGAGCCCTGTCCAGGGGAAAGTGGCCTGTCAACAGCAGGTGGCCGGCATTGCCAGAATGGCATTTATTCTTTTCTTGTTTATTGGTACTTCCTTTCAGAAAGAGGCAGGTGTCACAGCTACCTCCCAGATGACACTCATATGCCAGGTCCAGAAAGACACAGAGCCCAGGGCAGCCAGCCAGGCCCTTCCCCGGGCTCACATGGGCAGAGCAGGGAATTTACAGCCACAGCCCCTGTCGAGAACCCAGGCAGCCAGCGTCAATATTGGCCATCTCCCTGGCCCTGAGCTTCCTGCAAACACGGGATGGGTGGATGGAATTTAAAGAGGCTCAGCCTTCGCAGCAGGGCTTGCCCTGGAAATCTGGTCTGCTTTAGTCCTCTGTGGTCACTGTTTGCCTGGGACTCTCTGTCTGTCCCTAGACTCCCCAGACCACAGGTGCTAGAACTGGAGAGAAACTCAGAGCTCATCCAGGCTTTTGACAAGAGGACACTGGGACCAGCTCAACATGGCACTGTCTGTTGGCCATCACTGGGATTCTGAAGGCTATCCAGCAACTACAGGTCAAGGTAGATTTCTCTGAATCCTCCTCAAAAAAAAAAAATTTATTGAGGTATAATTTACATGCAGTAAATGCATAGATCTTAAGTATATGTTAATAAGTTTTTAAAAGCAACTTTATTACGGGGCGCCTGGGTGGCTCAGTTGGTTAAGCATCTGACTTCAGCTCAGGTCATGATCTCACGGTTCGTGAGTTCACGCCCATGTTGGGCTCTGTTGACAGCACAGAGCACGCTTTGGATCCTCTGTCTCTCTCTCTGTCCCTCCCCCTCTTTCTCTCTCAAAAATAAACAAACATTTAAAAAAACTTACAAAAACAGCTTTATCGAGGTATAATTGACATACAATAAGTTACACATATTTTAAGTATACATATTCATAAGTTTGACATATGTATGTACCCATGAAACTATTACAGTCAAAATCGTGAACATACCCATCACCCTCAAGTGTCCTTGGGCCCCTCTGTAATCCTTCACCCTCACTCTCCCCCATCCTTACTCTCATATTCAGGCAGCCAGTGATTGTCTGTTAGTCTGTACTTCTTTTTTTTTTTTTTTTTTTTACAATGTTATATGAATTGGCCGGGCTGGCTTCTTTGGCTCAGAATAACTATTACGAGGCTCACCCATGTCATAGCCTGCCTGATTGGACCTTCCTTCCTAGTGGTGACTAGTATTCCCTTATATGAATCTCCTACATTAGAGCACTCCAGGCTGCAGAGAGGCACTCTTCACTGATGTGTTCATTTGTTAATGGATTTTGGATTATTTCCAATTTTGGCTATTACAAGTGATGCCCCTATGATCATTTACATAAAAATCTTTGCATGGACATGAGACTTTCCTTTATCCTGGGGTAACACCTAGGAGTGAAAGGTTGGATGTTTACCTTTTTATGAAACTGCCTGTTTTCCAAAGTGGTTGTATCATTTTATATTCCTGCCATTGCAGGAGGAGGGTTCCCTTGCTCTGTATCCCTGCGGGCACTCAATACGGCCAGGCTTTTTTCATCGTAGCTGTTCTGATGGGGGTGTGGCAGCATCTCACTGTGATTTTGTGTTGCATTTCCTTAATGACTAATGATGTTGAGCATCTTTTCGTGTGCTTACTTGCCATCTATATTTCTTCCTTGATGAAGGATTCCTTTGAATTCCTTACCCATTATATTTTATTACATTGCTTGTTTTTTCATTACTGGGCTTTGATGGTTTTTTATATACTCTGAACACACGTTTTTTTTTTAATCAGATGTGTGATTTGCAAATATTTCTCCCAGTCTGTGGCTTGTGTTTTCATTTTTTAACAGTGCCTTTCCAAGAGCAGAATTTTTTTTTATTTTGATGAAGTCCAATTTATCAGATTTTGTCTTAAAAATTTTTTTTTAAATCTTTATTTATTCTTTTGAGAGAGAAAGAGAAACAGAGCACAAGCAGGGGAGGGGCAGAGAGAGACAGGGAGACACAGAACTTGAAGCAGGCTCCAGGCTCTGAGTTGTCAGCAGAAAGCCCGATGCGAGGTTTGATCTCACAGACCATGAGATCATGATCTGAGCTGAAGCTGGACCCTTAACCGACTGAGCCATCCCAGCGACCCCAGGTTTTTTCTTTTATGAATAATGCTTTTGATGTTGTATATGAAATAATTGCCTAGCCCCTAGGTCACAAAGATTTTACCCTCTGTGTTCTCCTAGAAGGCTTATATTTTTGGTTTTACAATTAAGTCTGTGATCCATTTTGAGTTAATTTTTGTAGATGGTGCAAGGAATGAATCAATATGCTTTTTGTTTTGTTTTTGCACAATGGTATTGTTCCAGCGCTATTTGTTGGAAAGACAATCTTTTCTCTACTGAGTTACCTTTGCATCACTGTCAAAAATCAGTGAGTTATAGGGATGCCTGGGTGGCTTAGTCAGTTGAGCATCCGACTCTTGATTTCGGCTCAGGTCATGATCTCACAGTTCATGGGACAGAGCCCTGCATCAGGCTTGGTGCTGACAGCATGGAGCTTGCTTGGGATTCTAACTCTACCTCTCTCTCTCTCCACCCCTCCCCTTCACTTTCTCTCTTAAAATAAACAAACTTAAAAAAAATCTATATATTTGTGGTCTATTTGTTCCACTGATCTATTAGTCTATCCTGATCCCAATACCATACTGTCTTGATTCCTGTTGCTTTAAACAAGCCCTGAAATCAGGCCGTACCAGTCCTCCTACTTGGTTCTTTTTCAAAGGTATTTTTTGGCTTTTCTATCTAGGTCCTTTGCATTTCCATATGAACTTTAAAATTAGTTTGCCAATTTCCATGGAAAAGTTCTGCTGGAATTTTGATTGAAATAGCATTGAAACTACAGACTAGTTTTGGGGAGAACTGACACCTTAACATTGTCAAGTGCTCTCAACAATGATTACATTTATCTTTCTCTATTTATTGGTTCTCCTTTAATATTTCTCAGCAACGTGGTATGGTTTTCAGTGTACAGGTATGTATATCCTTTGTCAGATTTATCTCTAAGCATTTTATAGTTTTTGATGTTAAGTGGCATTTACAAATTTTAATCTCTAATTTTTCACTGCTAGTATATAAAAATACAGTGAATTCTTATACACCAACCATATATACCTTTTGTACATCAACCATATCATATACCTTGCTAAATTCTTTTATTAGTTCTAGATATTTTTTGCAGATTCCATTAGACTTTCCATATAATCATATCACCTGTGAATAAATACAGTTTTATTTCTTTCTTTCCAATCTGGATGTCTTTCATTTTTCTCTCTCATTTCGGTGGTCACTTACAGTGTTGAACAGAAGCAGTGACAGTAGACATACTTGCCTCGTTCCTGATCTTGAGAAGAAAGCATTCAGTCTCAAGGATCATTACCTTTCATGGTCTGATGTCCAATGTTTTAAAACTGTTGCTTCATGTATTCTGCCTGTTTTTTTGTTTGTTCCAGGCAGAAAGGCAAAGCTGATCCCATTATCACATCTTGGCTGCGTTCTGAATCCTTTGAGTAAGACAGAGGGAGGCACTTTGCTAGCATTTTCCAGCCCCAGCCACTTGCAGATTTGTTCTACCTCATTCATCAAGAAGCCAGGGTCCAATCATCACTCTTTCATTGTATAGGCTGGGCGACTGAAGCAATGACTCAAGCCTCCTGGTCTCCACAGATGGGAGTGATGGGAATGAATGAGATTAAGTCCTGTAAAATTCCCCATTTAGCCAGCTCGGTATTGCGGGAGATACTGACTGGACCTGAGAGTCAGTCTGAGATCATACCCTGACTTTCCCCACAATTTCCCATCTGCACAGCACACGGAGATTTACAGAATACTTTGCTTAGGGGATCTTTGTCCTCGTACCATTATCTTCATTGGTTTCCCAAAAAGGAGTCCTGGGAGCTGCCCCTGCAGATTCTGAGGGCAGGGGGAATGTTGCTTGATCAAAATGCAGGTTCCTGGGACCAACCAGCAATCGAGAATCAGAATGGAGTGGTAGAAGTTATCTGCACTTTTTTTTTTTTTAAGAGTCCTCAAGTGCAGGACTTGGGAACTTCTAGGAATCATTGATCCAACTCTAAGCCAGTGATTTGGATCCCAGGAGCTACAATACTTGCTAGATGTTCTAACTGAGGACTGAAGGGGGGGGGCGGTGCTGGGTGTGGAGGAGGGCACTTGTGGGGATGAGCACTGGGTGTTATATGGAAACCAATTTGACAACTATTGTAAAAAAAAGTTATATCATCCCTTTCAACTCCTAACCTCATGAGCATTAAGTGGCATGATTTTTCTTTAATAAAATGAATCAAAATATCTTTTTTTCCCATTTTACAGAAACCTTTGAGATGATCAGGGAAAGCTGACAAACGTTAGAGATTGCCAAGCCTAGAGGGGACTTTCAAGTTCACCTATCCAACTCCCACCTGATGATTGGATTCTATGCACCAGCCTTGCCAAATAATCACTCAGCTGCTGTTTGCACACTTTTGAAGATGAGGACCTTGCTACCTCTTCAGGTAGCTGTGAGTTTAGAAATTTTCTTCCATTGCTGGATTAAATCTATCTCTCTTTAAATTAGTTCTGGATGCAGAAAACCTATCTGTTCCCTCTGTCCCAGGGAAGCGCTTCATCTGAAAACAGCTAACCATCACCTCTTGAGGCTTCTCAAGCAGCACAACTCCCCAGTCATCGGCTATTCCTCCTGAGATCAAGGTTTTAAGTCTCCTGGACAAGCCTACTTGCCAAGCTGCACAGGGCTGCCTTCGTTCACCTGTCACCAGCTTCCTCTCGTTCTGGATGAGCCACTGCTGTGCTAGCACTGCTTTCCTGAAGGGGGGTGGGTACTGATGCTGCTTGGGGCCCCAGTGGCCAGAGATGGCTCCCCTTCTCTCCTGGGACATTGCTGTAGCATATAAACATGCATCATGTCTCAGTTCTCCTGATATGAAAACAGCCTGCTTCTATGCCAGGTTCTCCTCGGGCTGCCTTCTCAACTCCAAGTCCAATTGCTTGTATCTGTCTTCTCTGCACTCTGCACCAGGGAAATGCTCCTCTCTTGTGGTTTCCGTGACGGGGCACTGTTCAGGCTTCTTCCTCCTTTGACCATTTTTTCTCAGTGGACTTTTCCTCTGCTTCCCTTTTAAATGCTGCCTCTCCCTAGGTCTCTATCTTTAGCAATCTGCTCACCCCACTTTATCTCAGCGGCTGGGGGGGGGCATCCTTTCTCCTCTTTGAGAATGTGATGATGGCTCTGGAGTAAACACAGGGTGGGGGAAACCCAGATTTATCCAAACACAGAGCATTTTGCATACAATTCCAGGTTCCTAGCCTGAGGCCTGTTCTTCCTGCCAGATTTCATTCTGTTTCCCCCACCCCCCCACTTCCCAGTCTCTGTCCCAAGTGCACAACTCCTTGGCCCCTCAGACTAACAGATCAATAATCTCCTGGACAGTTTCATCTGGTTGTCCTACCTCCAACTCAACAAACCCCAAACTGAACTTATCTGGCCCCCAAACTTGTTCCTTCTGCAGGGCTCCCCATCTGGGTGGTTACTGACCTCAGTCGAGGGACCTTGAAGTCTTTGACCACAGCTTCTCTTGTAGATCAACACCGCATCCTGCCAGTTCCCCCAGCCAGACCCACGGCGACAGTGTCTCTCTTCCTTACAGACCCCGTCACCATCACTGCACAGAGTGCCTGGCTCATATGGATGCTCAACCAATGCTGTGTGAGTGAGAGGGACATCTCACCGCTGTCCCTCTGTGGGATCCTCCCTTGGCTCCTCGCTGACTCCCCCTACTGGACAGCTCCCACCCGGAAGCCAGAGGTCTCTTTCTAAACCATGAGTTTCTGTCATTCCTGTGTGGCTCCCGTGATTTTCAGGAAAAAAGGCCTTCTCCAGAGTGGTCCCTGCTGACTGCTCCACCTTCATCTCTCCGCTCTCTCCAGCTCCCTCTGGCTCCAGCTCCAGAACTCCTGAGAGCCACAGGTGGGCAGATGCTACCACCCTTGCTCCAAAGAGCTGGGAATGCCCAGCCCCTCTCTGATATGCTAACCCACATGCATCCTTCAAAACTCATTCAGGTCTCATTATCTTTTGGGAAGCATCTGGGGCCTCACATTTTAGCGTTTCTTCACTGGGGACCCAAAGCTCCCAATGCAGACCCAAATCACAGTACTAACCACACAAAGCTGTAATTGGGAAGTCACTTGTCTGTTTCCTACTTGAGGACAGGGATCCTGTCTCATTTGTTCTGCCTACCAGAGCTCACAGTAGATGCCCAATATTGTTTGCCATATGAGTGAGAGGAGGAATGTATTAGCAAGCAGTCTGCAGAGAGGAAAAACAAATAGGCTCTGTGTGTGTGTGTGTGTGCACGCGCGCGTGTGTGTATACATACAGAGGGAGAAACAGGAAGGGTGGGGGAGAAAGAGGTTTATTCTAGGTATCTATCTTTTCTCTTAGACCTGCAACTGATTAAAGAGGCCCATCCACATTATGGAGCACAATCTCTTTATTTAAAACCTGCTTGTTTAAATATTACCCACCTTTATAAAATACTTTCACAGCAACACCTAGATGGGCTTTTGACCAAACTCCCAGGCATTGTAGCCAAGCCAACTTGACACATGAAATTAACCACCCTAATGAATAAACTTCCCTCTGAGCTTCAGCTTCCTCATCTGTAAAATGAAGAGCTCTAATAATGTTCTAGTGTTCTAGAAATAAATAATTATAATTAGACAACATCAGGATTAGACTTTATAGTTCAAAGCACTCTCACTCACATTATATAATTTAATTCCTACAACAATCCTATCAGGCAAGTTAGTTCTCTTTACAGATGAGTGAATCAAGGGCCAGAGAGGAAGAAATTTCTTTTCTTTTTTTTTTTTTTTACAAATAGTTTATTGTCAAGTTGGTTTCCATATAACACCCAGTGCTCATCCCCACAAGTGCACTGAGAGGAAAAGATTTCTTGGTGCAGAACATGGACTGGAGCCTGGGTTTTGTGACTTCTCGTCTAGAGCTGATTCCACTGCCCAAAGAACCATATTTTCATAGTTGAAAGAGAGGAAGTTGCCAGGAATGAGAGGCAGAAGCAGGAGCAGAGGGAGAAATTTCGTTTCAGAAACTCAGAGTAAGATCATAATGGTTGGACATCAAAATCAGACCGGTCAGGACAATCCAGGAATTCCAGAATGGAATTTCTCTTCTCCAACTGAGAGAGTCCAGGTACAGCCAGGGCACAACACCTGGTGTGTTAAAAACTACTACCTTGGGGTTTAAAGATAAATTTCAAAAAGTAACGATGACAAAAGACGCATGCTAAAGGTGGCCAGGAAAGCTGGTCACTGCTCTTTATTGGCCAGAAGGCACACAGCATTTAATGTTCCCAGAATATTCTCTTACCAAATCTATTCCAAAGCTAGGCCTCTGTGTTTTTCCCCAGACCACAGAAAGACCTTCAGTGGAAGGACTAGAAAGAAAACAAAGCCTTCTGGTAACATGTTCTTTTTATTTTGACTTGGTATTACCTTTGTTTGCTTCCAGGATTCCAGAAGATCACAGCTAAGTTGGATAATAAGAAGACAGTGGGGAGCAAGACCAGGAGAAAACCGGTAAGCTTACTCTGAAAGTCTTGTCAAAAAGCCAAAAGTCCCAAGCACTTCTAGGGCTGGGAAAGCTAACTGCCTGCCCTTGTTTTGACACTTTCTCATTCTCTGTATTTTCCCTCTGCCTGAGGCTTCAGGGAAGATTTCATCTCCCTTCCTGTGTCAGCGACCAGAGGCCACCTGTATTCCTTTGCCACAAGGCGCCTTCCCTGTATCACTCTAGCCTCTTACTTCCATGAGCGTCCTGCTTCCCTCTTAAAAGGATCCTTGTGATTACATTGGGCCCACTCGATGCCCCAGTATAATCTCCCCATGTCAAGATTCTTAGCTCAATCACATCTGCAAAGTCCCTATTACATATTTGCAGGTTCTAGGGATTAAGACCTGGACATCTTTGGGGGGGTTATCATTCAGCCCACCACAATGGATAATGGGTACATGAGGGTTTGTTTCTATTCTCTCTACTTTTAAATATGCTTCAATAAAAGAAACGATGAAAGAAAACACTTCTTTGACCTCAATGCCCCAGTTACCATTGAATTTGGAACTTGTACTCCTTTACAGAGTACAACTTCTTGAATTCCTCTGTAGTTCTCTCCACTTCATCTCCCATTCTCTTTAATCTATTTATTTCATTTGGTTTTTTAACACTGGCCTCTCCCCTCAACTCAATCAAGGCCATAATCTCCAGCTTGCTGAATTATCTGTTCTCATCCAACCTGAGCTCTCAGGGCGTTATCACAATCCACTACCCCCTTTTTTTTTTTTAATATTTTTATTTATTTCTAGGAGAGAGAGAGAGAGACAGCGTGAGCAGGGGAGGGTCAGAGAGAGAGGGAGACACAGACTCTGAAATAGGCTCCAGGCTCTGAGCCGGCTGTCAGTACAGAGCCCGACGCGGGGCTCGAACCCACGAACCGCGAGATCATGACCTAAGCGAAAGTTGGACGCTCAACCGACTAAGCCACCCAGGCACCCCTCCACTACCCCTTTCTTGTCTACATTCCCACTCTAGGCTTATATTGTGCACACTCTCCTGGTTTTATCCCAACCTGCACACCCACTCCTCTTGTGCTTCATCTTAACTGTGGAGAGGCCCTGGGCCCTGTCTCAGTTCTCTTCCCAGTTCTGTCTACACCCTCCCTCGGTGATCTCGTGCAGTCATGGGCTCTATCAGCTCTACACGGTTGAGCCCCAACTTTTACTTATCTCCTAAGCACCAGACTCCTGTCCTAGAGCCTGCCTACTTAATGCATCACACACTCATCTGCAGCAGAACTCTTGAGATTCCCAACCACCCTGAACCTGTTCCTCTCCTGTGCTGTCCAATCTTAGTAAACAGCCCCAGCGCTTGTGCAGTTGCCCAGGCAAAACCTGGAAGGAGTCATCTTTGAATTTATTCTTTCTGTTCCTTTCCTTTCTGACACCAAGTTCATCACCATGACCTATCAGCTCTCCCTCCAAAACAGCCCCTGAATCCAGCCTCTTCCTATTGTCACTGTTGCTGCCTGTGTTGTGGCCGCCATCCTATCACCTGGACTTCTGTAAGGATCCTGATGGGGACCCGTCACTTGTGCCCCCGCCATGATCCATACTTCACATATGGGGCCCGTTGAGCAGCAAGAGTTACTTAATCAAAATATAAGTCAGACGACATGTGATTTAGGTTTATATGGTGGCTTCCTGTTACACTGCAGTAAAATTCAAATTCCATGACCCACAAGGCCTAGGTGATCTGCTACTTTCTTCTCCTAAACTCATCTTTTACTACTTACTCATTATGTATCAGCCAACCGCCCTTTCTTCTTTCTTCTGTCTAGAATGTGCCAAGCATTCACCATCAGCGACTTCTGCATTTGTTGTTTCTTTCCCTGAGACCCTCTTCACCCAGACCTTTGCATGATCATACCTTGTCGTACTTCTCAGCTCAACTGCCACTTCCTCAGAGACGCCTTCTATAACCCCCAAAATTAATTAGAAGTCTAAATGAACCCTCCCCAGGCCCCAATATCATATTATCCTGTTCCACTTTCTTTAAAGTACTTATCAATGTGAACTTAGCTTACTGACTTTCTGCCTATTTGCTTTCTTTTTGTCTCCTCACCTCACTTGCGAGTAAGCTCCTTGAAAGCCAAGTGCTGGCCCTTGTATTGTTCACTACTGAACCCCAGCACCAGGTACATGTTAAATGTTTAATAGATACCTTTTCAAGTGAATAAATGAGTACTCGGCATCCTAAAAACATGAATGCATGAGAAGAAATGTTGGCCTAATCTCATTGTTATGTAATTCTAATAAACTAGAAGATTCTGATTCAGCAAATATGGTTGTGGCACAGGAAATTTCATTTTAACAAATACCCCCTGAGATTCTGGGGCTGGGGTCTGCAGACCATACTTTTGAAGCTACTGATTTATTCATTCTCAAGAGTATTAGCAGATAGGCGGCCTATTTTTCAAGTGGTAAATGGAAGATTAGAACTGAGCCACTTGGCTAAGATTCATAAAGCATTAGCAAATGAATCCTAAGGAAATCAAGAATTCAACTTAAAAACAGCTAATCTTCGTATGTAAACTGAACAAATACACAATTACCCCATCCATTTGATACTAGTCATAAATTCATGGCCTTGATTATTTGTTTCGATCATTTAAACAATGATTTGTAACTCCCTCTGAATGACTACAGTGAACTGTTCAAATCGAGTGAGAAATATTTGTTTAAAGGAATCACCAGCAGAGGAAAACAAGATCCTTGAAAGAAAAAAAGGTTTAAAAAAATGAAATCTTAACTTCAAAAGTACACTGTATTTACGAAAGAGGACAGGTCAGAAGTTGCTTCCAAGATTTGCCTTCCAGAAGGACCAGAACAAGGTGGATGTTTGGAGAGGAATTTCAGATGCACCTCTCTGAAGGCGCTGTACCACGGCAACAATGGAGGTGGGGGTGGGGGCGGGGATGATGGTAGTGGGCGTGACCAGCAAATCAGACTCCAGTTTAACAATATAGGTTAAGTGTGACAAGTAAGGCTGTGTTTGTGCACCAAGAATTTGGCAAGGTGTGCTACTGTCCACCCGAATGACAGTCCAAAACCCAACTTTACTTCTACAAAGAAAAGCAATCTGCACCTCATCTGCCTCTTTCATTTAACAAATTTTAGGACCAGAACTTATAAAAAAATTCTTGGTTCACTTCATCGACTTAGTAGTTGGGATTTTAATAAACATTAATTATTATTTAAGAAGGTAATGTGAAGAGTGGGCTCTAGAGTTGGACGAAAAGGAGTATAAATTCTGGTTGTCACTTATGAGCTCTGTGACCTTAATCAACTCAAGTCAGGCTGAGTTTTCTTTCTTTATTGAGGTGGTTTTTTTTTTTTTTTTCATCACAAGTGGCCTCCTTAGTACCCATCACACATCTAGCCCGTCTCTCACCCACCTCCCTCCGTCAACCCTGTTTGTTTTCTATCGTTAAGTGTCTTGTGGTTTGTTTTCCTCTCTTCTCTCCCCCACTGTTCCCATATGTTCATCTGTTTTGTTTCTTAAGTTCCACATGAGTGAAATCATATGGTATTTGTCTTTCTCTGAATTATTTTCCTTAGCATAATATACTCTAAGTCCATCCATATTGTTGCAAGTGGCAAGATTTCATTCTTTTTGATGGCTAAATAATATTCCACTGTAGGTGTAAGGGTGTATGTGTATATATACATACCACATCTTTATCCATTCATCAGTAAATGGACATTTGGGCTCTCTCCATAGTTTGGCTATGATGCTGACTTTTCTGAACTCTAAAGTGAGGCTAGTACCTATCTTCCATTGTTGCTGTGAGGACAGGGCATGGTACATAGACATTCAGTAATGCTACACACACACCCCCTCCTGGCTGGGTCACCTTGTAGTAACAAATCATGCTGAGCTGCCTTGTTAATTTACTTGGCCTCCTATCCCAAACTAAAGTAGTGTTTCCTGTGGCTCCAGTCTACATTTCGCAAGCAGAACGTAAGGACAGCAAAAACGTTTATTTGAAAAAATTACTATGTATTGAAAATATACATTAGAAATTATTACATACTTCCATAGCATTCCCTCCCCCACCACAAAAGTAGAAATATCCACTTGCTATGCTAATGCCAGAGGTAAAGTCAAACAAAAAGGAAAACACCATCAGCCCCCTTTCCTCATACATAAGCGTAGACGGAAAGAGGGCAACTCCTCTCTACCGATCAGTAGGAATTTAACAAGTCCCAGTCTTCCACAGCAAGACACACATATTTCTGCTTTGAAGACTGTGAAGAGTTGCTCTGTTCCTTCTCTGGCTCTTCAAAAGCTCTCTTCTTGCTCTTCTTTGACTCCTGGCTTGAGACAGCTTCACGCTTCAATAATGGCCCATGGCAGTCTGGGGCTTTCTCTTTATAGAACTGGAGTTTCTCAGAAGAGTTCATGTGGGTGTCTGCCAGGGCACACTTCACAGGGGCTTCTGTTCGAGCCCGCTTGCCGTCTGTGAGGGCGACAGAGGGAGGGGCAGTGAGTCGACTACGCTGGCGTGCTAATGCCCAAGTCCAGAGAGATGATCCGAAGAAAGCAACAGAGGCCCTAAGGGGCAGAGGTCGGGGTTAATTTTATTCTCTTTTGAATGCCCTAAAGAGGAACCGTGGCGTGTGCACTGGCACAGGGTGGAGGCGCATACTCACGCGGGAGCACCACAGATTTGGGTTCATATCCCAGCTCTGCCACTTCCTGGATAAGTGGCCTTGGGCAAGTAGCGTCTCAGGGATTCCGTTTTCTCAGCTTTATAAGGATATAAATCCTATTTCAGGAGGGTGACGTGAAGACAGATGAGATAACATATAAAGTGCCCAGCTTAATGTTTGGCACTGAGTAAAAGCTCAAAAAATGTTACCATTTATTCTTCAAAATCTGGACTTTGTCTTTTAAAAAGAGCTAAATTTGTGGCACACTCTAGCTAACGATACCACCTTATTCTATAGTTTTTGGTATGCCCTGAATTCTTACTTTGCTACCTTTATTTTTTCTTCATTTTGATTTCATTGCTTAACTTTTAAAAAAACTTATGGTTAAATATACGTAACATCAATTTACCACTTTTATAATTTTTAAGTGTATAGCTCTGTGGCATTGCATACATTCACTGTTGTGCAAACACCACCATCTTTCTTCAGAACTTTATCATCTTGCAAAATGAAATGATATACCTATTAAACAATAACTCCCTATTTTCCTCCCCCAGTCCCTGACAACCATTACTCTATTTTGTTTCTTTTTTTTAAATTTTTTAAATGTCTTATTTATTTCTGAGAGAGAGAGAGAAAGAGAGAGAGACAGAGAGAGAGAGACAGCATGAGCAGGGGAGGGTCAGAGAGAGAAGGAGACACAGAATCTGAAGCAGGCTCCAGACTCTGAGCTGTCAGCACAGAGCCCAATGCGGGGCTCAAACCCACGAGCTGTGAGATCATGACCTGAGCCAAAGTTGGATGCTTAACTGACTAAGCCACCCAGGCGCCCCTCTATTTTGTTTCTATAAACTTGACTGTTTTAGGAACCTCTTATAAGAAGAATCATATAACATGTTTCTTTCTGACTGGCTTTTTCACTTAGCATGATTTCTTCAAATTCTATCCATGTTATAACATACGTCAAAATTTCCTTCCTTCTAAATGCTGAATTCATTGTATGGAAATATTACATGTTGTTTATCCAATTCAGGTTTCTTTTTTTTAATTTTAATTTTTTTATTTATTTAAAAAATTAAAAAAATTTTTTTTCCTTTATTTTTTTTATTATTATTTTTTTAAGTTTTATTTATTTCTAGGAGAGAGAGAGACAGCATGAGCAGGAGAGAGGGAGTCACAGATTGAAACAGGCTCCAGGCTCTGAGCTGGCAGTCAGCACAGAGCCCGACGCGGGGCTCGAACCCACGAACCGCGAGATCATGACCTAAGCGAAAGTCGGACGCTTAACCGACTAAGCCACCCAGGCGCCCCCAAAAAATTTTTTTAAATAGTTTGTTGTCAAGTTGGTTTCCAAATAACACCCAGTGCTCATCCCCATAAGTGCCCTCCTCCATTCCCATCACTCCCCTCCCCCACCCACACCCATCAGTCCTCAGTTTGTTCTCATCATTCAAGAGTCTCTCATGGTTTGCCTCTCTCCCTCTCCCCCACCATTTCCCCCCTTCTTCTCCCCCATGGTCCTCCGTTAAGTTCCTCCTATACGTGCAAACATATGGTATTTGTCTTTCTCTGCCTGACTTATTTCGCTCAGCATAACACCCTCAAGGTCCATCCAGGTTGCTACACATGGCCAGATTTCATTCTTTCTCACTGCCATGTAGTATTCCATCGTATAGATAAACCACAACTTCTTGATCCATTCATCCGTTGATGGACACTTAGGCTCTTTCCATGCTTTGGCTATTGTTGAGAGTGCTGCTATGAACATTGGGGTACATGTGCTCCTATGCATCAGCACTCCTGTATCCCTTGGGTAAATTCCTAGCAGTGCTATTGCTGGGTCATAGGGGAGTTCTATTGTTAGTTTCCTGAGGAACCTCCACACTGTTTTCCAGACGGGCTGCACCAGTTTACATTCCCACCAACAGTGTAGGAGGGTGCCCATTTCTCCACATCCTCACCAGCATCTAGAGTCCTCTGATTTGCTCATTTTAGCCACTCTGACTGGCGTGAGGTGGTATCTCAGTGTGGTTTTGATGTGTGTTTCCCTGAGGAGGAGGGATGCTGAGCATCGTTTAATGTGTCTGTTGGCCAAAAATTTTTAATGTTTTATTTATTTCTGAGAGAGACAGGGAGAGACAGTGTGACAGGGGAGGGTCAGAGACAGAGGGAGGAGTAGAATCTGAAACAGGCTCCAGGCTCTGAGCTAGCTGTCAGCACAGAGCCCGATGCGGGGCTCGAACTCCCGAACCGTGAGATCATGACCTGAGCCGAAGTTGGGTGTTTAACTGACTGAGCCAACCAGGCACCCCTCAGCTTTCTTTTTTTAAAGATTTTATTTTTGGGGTATTTTTTTAACATTCATTTTTGGGGTATTTTGGGGGGTATTTTTTTTAACATTTATTTTTGAGTAATCTCCATACCCAACGTGGGGCTCAAACTCACAACTCAGGGATCAAGAGTTGCATGCTTCACCGACTGAGCCAGCCAGGCACCACTACCCATTCATCTTTTAATGGATACCTGGGTTGTTTCTATCTTTTGGCTACACTTAATTCCTTTTTAAATGTTCTGTATACTCCATCTACTTTTGTGCCACTGAAGATCTTTTTGAAACAAGATGGGATCTACACACATACACACAAACATACATTTAATAAACTATTTTCCTGGTGTAGGTGTTTACTGCTAAGTGTGAACTTATGCCATGGCACGTTGAGAGAATACAAGTTTTGATGGTCTCTTTAAGTCAATACTATCATAATTATGTTTCCCACTGGGTTAAGACAGGCTAACTGTGTTAAGGGTACAAATAACCTAAGGGACTCCAAAGAAAAGGAAATTTCTTACAGAAGTGCTGAGCTGCTGTTCGAGGCTCCGTGGTTTCTCGTGGCTTCACAGCTTCTGAAGTCACACGCTCCCATTGCAGAACAATCTAAAATGTATTTGGAAAGATTTGAATCCAAACAAAATCTCAAGCTTTCCTTGTTTCCCTTAGCTCCCTTTCCAGAACCATAAATCCCTGTGGTAATCTTACTTCAGATGACAGGTGGTAAGGATAACCAAGTCAGGCCTAGATTTTCTGTTTTAACACAGAAGTTGATCAGAATACAAACATGTTGGATATTTGTATTTCCAACACTCAGGAAAAATATATGAAGCTGATTCCATATTTTCATCTCTACTGCAAGCTAGAAAAAGTGCATATTCTTAAATTAAGTAATAAAATGTAAAACCTTAGTCATAATATTTTTCACGTTTCCAGACTCACTTTCATGCCTTAAAATATACCAAATACAATTCAAACTCTTATATGTGTGTAAAATGCCCATGTTTCCATATTCTCACATTTCATGATCACTTTCCATTTTTTAAATCTGTCACAAAAGTATTTTATTATAAGCTACTAAAAATTCTTTTGGAAATTTGGCAGAGTGTAAACTATATTCACATATACCACAAGAAATAAGAACTTTTAATTTAATATTTATCATTGTAGTATGTAAGAAAACGATCCAAAAAACGTCAAGGAAACACTGCAGGACGCAGAGGCACGAAAGCATAGAGTTACTGCCTCCACTTACTGGCCAGGGTACCCTTAGCAAGTGATTTAATTCTTTAGTTTCAATGTCTTCACCTGTAAAATAGTAACAGTATGTACCACCCCAGGCTCCTGGGAAGATTACATGAGGGGTTTAGCAGTGTCTGGCACCCAGGAAGAACCCAGTAAATACTAAGTATCATCCCTTCCATGGTAACTTCCTGATTATGGAAAATGGGTCAGACCCAAGAGAATGCCAGGATAAACCAGGATAAATGCCTGATGACTCAGTGGACTATCAGGAAAATAGTGCTTCCACTAACACTAGTAAGAAGGTCAAGAGCAAGAGCTACTGCAGATAAGGAAGACGAAAATGAGCTTGGTTCCAGACACACTGAATCTGGGGTGCATGGTAGAAATTTATGGACAATATTTAGGAATAGGTCTGATGTCTGCAGTGTCAGAGAAGATGAAATCTTCCCTGCATGGACAGTTAAGGCTTTAAGAACGGCTAACCTCACCAGGAGAGTGACAGAAGGCAGAGGAGTGGTGGAGGAAGTGAGGAATCAGCAAGAGCTGGAGGGAGAAGTGAGTGGGAGTCAGGATAAAGGCCAGGAAAGGAGTGCACATTCATACCAGTCCTGCGGAAAAGTGAGGAAGGTGCAGAGTGAGATCACACACCACCCTCAAGAAAACACCCACCACAGAGCCGTGGAGACCAGACCCACATTACAAAGGATGAAGAGATGAGTGGGCAGTGAGGAGGTGGGCAAGATCATAGAAACCAATTCACAGCTGCATTAGGGGTGGATGAAGAACATGTTAGAAAGATGGTAACTCACATTGATACACAGCAAGAAGACAGCCAACAAAGCATGAGACTGAAGGCTGAAAGGTGGGGCAGCAGAGGTAATAATTATTAGGGACATATCCCAGAGAAAGCTGGGGATCTGTGGGACTGTAACTGAAAAACAAACACTGGTATTTTTCACTGGAATAAAGTGGCAGACCCGAACCCTTGGATAGAAGGGAAGTGGGATATGGTTGAAAATATTTTGAGACACTGATAGGGCAGGAAGGGGGCTCCTGTTACCTGGCCTCATTTTTCTTGGTCACCTGGCGAAAGAATGAGGCAGGAGGAGACTGGAGTCAGCCTGAAACATTTCAATGGGGATTAGCAAGAGATGGGTGAAACGCTGCAGCCGCGCTAGGGGCCTACTCAGAGTATGTGGTCTGAAGCTGTGTGCATGAAGGAGCCCCCACCAACTCACCGGCATGCCCCTCTCTGCTGAGCTTTGCTTTATTACACTAAGCAGATACTGTGTTTTTTATGAACTAAAAGATTGTGGCAATCCTGTGTAAAGTGAGTCTTGACATCATTTTTCCAACAGCATCTGTTCACTGCACATCGCTGTGTCACATTTTGGTAATGGTCATAACATGTCAAGTTTTTTCATTATATTTGTTACGGTCATTAGTGATAATGACTCGCTGAAAGCTCAGGGCATGACAACTAGCATTTTTTTAGCAATAAAATATTTTTAATTAATGTACATACCTTATTTTTTTAGACACAACACTATGACACACTTAACAGACTATAGTATAAACAGAAATCTTATATGCACTGGGAAACCAAAAAATTTATTTGACTTGTTTTGTTGAAATATTTGCTTTCTTACAATATTTGCTTCATTGAGGTGGTCTGAACCAAACCCACAATATCTCTGTGGTCCACCCGTACTTCAGATCAGGATGCTAGCTATTTTAATTCATCCTTACTAAGCTCTTTAAGAGGTTTCTGCATTTTACAGATGAAGAAGCAGCGACTCCAAGTTGCCTTAAATCATGTAGCTATTGGGCTGTTCAGCCAGGATCCCAAACTTTTGTCTCTTTGACATAGCCTATGCTCACTCTATCATGTCATATGCTACCAAACTTCATCAAACCTTTGTCTGACCATCACACCTGCCCCACATCCACTGGATATATAGAGGATTCATTCAGTGCTACAAACCGTCTGGCAATGCACTGTTGTAATCATTTCAGCATCACATTTTCTGGACAAATGTCAAAGCACTCCTAATACACTGATTCGACCCCCCTTCTCAATTCCTTACAGGGAGGTGATGTTACAATTAGGCAGCTGGACAGGTCCACCATCATGCAGTATAGTGGAGCCAAGGAGGAATCTAGAACAAAACAGTCTGGTGGGTCCTCTAGGCCTCTACCAAGAAACACTAGTGTAAAGTGTGTGAAGAAGAAAGGCACAAGCCACAGGCAAGTTGCTCAGTTACCTTCTAACTTCCTATCTAGGTCTGTACTTTACCAAGTGAGGAAGACCACAGAGAGAACATGAGAGAATCAAAGCCAAGTTGAAAATGGGAGGGTCTGCTAAGTGAGAGGACAAAAAAGATGCTTCCTCACTAAGACTCTAAGAGTTAAGAATTTGCCCAAACTAAGGAGAAGGGTCAGATCTGAATCCTTAACAGTGTAAGTTATTCTCTTTCCAGCATCCATCTACATGCTAAGAAAATCTGTCCTGAAGTTAGGTCTTATTGGTTTTTTTGCATAGCAAGCCAGAATTCGTTTCTTTTCTGAGCCTTTATAAGACGGCATTTTATCCCAGGGGCGAATAAGGATGAGACCCAAGCCAGTGACCAGAGCAAGAGATGTAAGGATCAGCACCTTGCCGTAAGTAGCTGGGTCAGTTATAGGCCGTTAGTGTCTCCGATTAGACCTGAAGAAGACCATTCGGTCAGACTATCAAGAGGATTAATGTTTGTTCAAAGTATTGATTTAGGCACTTGGACTTAAAAAGCCATGTTCGCTGTGTGTGTTTAGGGGGGGGGGCGCCTGCAGTACCTGGTCAGCCCAGCCCTCGGTCTTGCAGTTACTGTGATCAAATTCCTTCAAAGGCACTTTGGAGTGGACAAGGCCGATGTGGGTCTGGAGCTTGTGTTTAATGGCTTTGATGTCCTATGAAGGAAAGAACAAGAATGCACACACATCTAGTCAATTCCTGCTTGCTTTCACCAGGGAATAAGCACTCTCATAAATACCAGGTCTTTCTAAACACCAATTAGCAGGAGCAACAAAATATCTAATTGTGAGTCTGGAGAAATAAGAGAAGGGAGCAAATGTCTTACCTTGAGCCCTGTCCCAGAAATATCTAAGCAGTTTAGTTTTCTAAAAGAGAAGAGGTATCCAATTCCCGCATCTGTGATCTCAGGATTACCTAGATGTCAGAAGCATAGGTTGTATTACAATCTACAGTAGAACTACTGCTAACATCTAACAACAAGCTCAGGAAAAAGGCCAAATAATGATAAAATATAAAATACTGAGTGAGCAAACTTTTCAGAGAAAACCAATATAAGGATCTTATCTTTATCCTGTCTGTAATATGGAAAAGCCACACTAGATGACCCTTAAGATCCTTTATAGCCCTGACTTTCTAGGAGTTGGGGATTAGCAGAAAAATAAATGAACCAAGAAGTTATCCCAAAGGGTTTAGTTTGAAGTCTTATAAAAACAGCATTCATCAATATGTATTAAAATGGTTTATCAGATTTTGTGCATGGCTATTTCACCTCCAAAGTAAAAAGATTTATTTTAAAAATAAATGTATTTTTAAGCCATAAACATTTCTTTCTTTTTTAATGTTTTTATTTTTTGTTTTAGAGGGAGAGAGAGAGAGCGTGCAAATGCACGCAAGCATGAGCAGGGGAGCGGCAGAGAGAAACGGGGACAGAGAAGCCCAATGTGGGGCTCAATCTAATGAACAGCAAGATCATGACCTGAGCCTAAGTCGGACACCTAACTGACTGAGCCACCCAGATGCCCCTTTAAAAAGTTTTTCAAAGGTATTTAGACACAGGGACAACCACTACTCACTAACTTGCACTGTTTTTAGAAGCCTTTCTCACATATTACCTTCTCAAATCAGAGTAGTACTTGAGTCCTCAAGGCCATGAACACAATGCCTGGCACATTCTAGATGTTCAAAAAACATTTACTGAGTAAATACGCTTTCCTGGGAGGGAGACTGGACATTCACTATTGTCTTCGTTTTACAGAAGCCAAGGCTCAGAGAGATTAAATAACTTGCTCAAGGGTACATGGCTGCTAAAAATGTAGCAGAGCAAGGACTGTCCTCTGACCTTAACCCTGTTCCTTTTATTCTTTTGACACCACACCATCCTGCTATATATTCAATGGATGCTCTGTTACGTTGTAAATGGTCTCTAGCAATTTTCTACCACTGAAGTCAATAGCTGGCTAATCCCGAGAAAGTTACCACAGCTGTGAATTCATCCAGATTTTCATCAAGCAAATACTGGTTTAAAAGAGACCTAGGTGACAGACACCATGGATCAGCAGCTCAAAGAAAGATGAGCCAAATGTCCTTTACATATGACATGAAGATGATGAAAGGCTGTTCTGTCGGCACACAGCAAGCGGCCCAGATGAATGTGGAAAGGCTTTTCCTATTCCTTTTTCAGGACTGCTTTGGCTACTTGGGGTCTTCTGTAGTTCCACACGAATTTCAGGATAGTCTGTTCTGGCTCTGCAAAAGGCTTTTCCTATCCTAAAGAGGTGGCAGCATATAGAAAAGGTATATGGTCAGGAGTCAAGAGCCTCTGGCTTCAGTTCTGCTCTGCCACTAACTTGCTGTGGCATCAGGAAAGGTCACCTCCCCTTCACCTTGTCATCTCTAAAATGATGGGCAAGAACCAGGTGATTTCTAAGGCCATTTTTCCAACATTACGTACTATATTTTCTAAAAAAAACTTACAAGATAAATCTAATAACGTTAGATTTTCAAGGCCTCTTTTCATCACTCGAACCGGTGCTGTCATTTTCCGCACGCCGGCATCAGATAAACAATTATCCTTCAGGTGGAGCTGAGTTACACTAGGAAACAAAGTCCATGAGTAAATCACTTAAACAGAGTTTGAGAAAGTCCATGTACAAGAACATGCTTTCATAAATTTCATCTAAAAATACAAATTATTCTCTACATCCTGTTATTTCACACCCAATACATTTAGCAGCTAAAAAGCTTTTGTTACTATTCACTGAGGGTTAACTCAGGGATCATCGTGTCATGATGGCAGAGGGCACTAATAGTATATGGTCAAATGAGGTAAACAGGGACTTCATGAAGGAGATACACATACCTCGTTTAACACAAAAGCTGCCTTCATGACAAATCCTATGTGAAAACCAAAAATACTCTCTGTCAGGAAAGTCTATTAAAGAATTCCTATGAGAACTCATTCTGCAAAGCAAATAATCCTCTAATTTTAACTAGCTTTATAAACCTAGATTTCAGATTGGGTTTTTAGGTACACCCATAACCAATCCATCCAGCTATTCTGAAATTGTGTATTAATTTGCTCCACTGTCCCCCACACAAGAAGTCTGAACCTTTACTAACCTCACACAAAAATACCTTTGTATGGGGCTGTGTGTGGTGTTGCTGTCTGAGGCAGGCCCCAGGAAGCTGGCTCGACTCAACTTTGTAATGCTGTTACCCTTCTGGATGTTTATTAAACTGCAAAGAAATCCATCTCCCTCCCCTTGTCTCTGCTGGCCAGACTAACTGGGGATCAGTTGGTCTGTTTGTGAATGGTATAAACTGGGCAATTTTTAAAAATTATGTTTCTTGAAAAGGATTAGGCAGTCTTTAATAGTTTACATTTTAAATAATTTATAGTTCAATGATAGTTAAAAGAGAATGATTGTAAATACCTGTAGAAGTATCTCATGCTAGAATAAACCGAGACTGGATAAACTGAGAGCAAAATTACTTCACCTCTGGCAGTTTCGTGTATTACATGTTTAAATAAAGGTTATTTACAAAATGAACCAGGTGACTTACTTTCCTAAGACCCGTCCGATCTATATTGCTTATGCTCAGTAAAGGAAACTGAAAATGTTTTAGAAAATAAAAATTAACAAATAAACACAGGATTAGGATATAACTGGCATTCTTCAAGATGATCCCATTGAACATCCTTTAAAAAAATAAAACAATTCATCTACAAGTAGGGGCAGGTAAGTACCTAGACAGGGCCTCATTGGTGAGATGTTCTAGAAGTTCATGCTCATCTCCAAGCTTGCAACAGGAAAGATCCAGGCAGGTCAGCTCCCGGAAAGACTTAATCTCCTCAAGTTTTTCTGAAATCACCAGGTATCTGTGGGGGCATGGAGAGCAATCAACAATTTTTCTTTTCCTTCTTTTAAAACATTACCATTTGTGTCTTTGTCAACAGTCAACACTCCATCAGGACAAGGTCATATATAATAAGCAGACTTCACCAACTCCTATGCGGGCACAGGTTGAGTTTATAAATTAGTAAATGTCTTGAGAGTCTTTCTACATGAAGTGGAATAAAATCTTTAAATAAATATGTACGAGCAAAGGCAATACACAGGAGACAAGGTCTCTCAGAAGACAGACTTTGGTGTTGGTGTTGGGCCCTTATGGGAGCATTTCCAAACTTTAGGATACTCATATTCATTCTTTTGACGTTGCCTTTTACTTTATGCTCAGGATCTACTAGTTTGAAGACAGGAATACAACCTGGAGCTCTGGGTTCCAATCTCTGCATATCCCAAAGAATATACCAAAAAATATTTGGCAGATCACATTTTATCATTCCTATTCAAACACATGCTTCAGTATCTGCTCACTCCACTGTGCCTATTAACTTTACTCCAGAAGCATGTGCAGCATGACAGACTCCAAAGGCTCAGAGATGGCTAATTGAGATGGCTAAGACAAACCTGTGAGCACAAACAATTTAATTACACTGGAGCACCTTGCCAAACTATTATCAGGAAGCATCAGGGAGGCCTCTGGAGAGGAAAAGGAGATCAAAAGGGCATTTCACAGCCCAGGCTGGGGACTCCACCCTGCTTTGTAGTTGTTCATCTATTTCAGATGATGTCAGGGGGAAAAATCGAAAAGGGATTAGGTGTGACAGGAAACAGAGGGAGGATCCTAAAAGAACAGGGAAACTGACTTGTGGCAAGAGCATACCTTTCTTATCCATTCTCCTCATGGGTATATAAAGTTTCGACAGCAAAGTGTATGCCAGGATCAGTGAAATTACACTTAATAGTGCTCACTTCTCTCTTCTGTCAATAGGATCATAAATTCCCAAAAAACAAGATGGAATACTCTGAGGGCAAGAGGGGAATTATATCTCTTTTCTTCCTATTTCCAATCAAAATAAGATTGCTGAAGCTGATCACTGGCCTGACTGCTAAGTACAGATGGCCTGGGGCATTGATACCCTCTCTAAGCTGCCTGGTGACAGAGCTCAGCTGGGTACACAATTGAGCCTTATTTACTTAGACATATTTTAATTGCACTGTAAATAAAGCTGCTGTTTTCCATCTTCCAATCACAGAGTTGAAGTGGGTTAATGGGGATTTGGGGGATTACTGGCAATCAGAGAAAGGAAAACACACATCCTTTGATCAATTAACCAAAAGATTTTCAGTAATTCTGAAACAAGGGTTATCTGCAAAGGACCTAACAATGTATACTTTGATTAACAAACATTACTAAAATCAAGGCTGAGAAACCAACATACAAAGGCACAGACACCACTAGATGTTTATGTAAGACATGATTAAAGCTCTAGGGTCTTGCTCAACACTGGTCTTCCAATTTGCCTTTAAAGAGTTCAGAATAGTGTAACGGAGAAGCAACATAAAGAACACAGACTTATTTTAGTGTCAGATACATCTGAATTTGGATTGTAACAATCCTATTTACTTGTGTGACTACAGAAAGTTACTTAACCTCCCTCTCTGATCCTCAATTTCTCCAGCTAGAAAATGGGGCAAATAATTATTTTTAAGGATTACTAAGAAAATTAGAAACAATATTCCACAAACACATGTCATCTTATAGAACTTCACTGAATGGTAGTTATTTATTTACTTGAGACAGAGAGAGCACACATGCATATGTGAGCAGGAAAAGGAGCAGGGCGGGGGTGGGGGATATCCCAAGCAGGCTCTGCACTGTCAACCACAGAGCCCAATGCGAGACTTGATCTCACAAACTGTGAGATCATGACCTGAGTCGAAATCAAGAGTCAGCCTCTTAACCCACCACTTAACCCACTGAGCTACCTACGAGCCCCAGGGTGACATTTTAATTTTGAGGAAAACATACTTGCCTGCCTGTGACCATCAGTGGGTTTAAAAATCATTAGGCTTTTGGGGCACCTGGTTGGCTCTAGTTGGTTAAGCATCTGAGTCTTGATTTTGGCTCTGGTCGTGATATCAGTTTGTGGAATCAAGCCCTGCATTGGGCTCTGGTCTGATGGCATGGAGCTAGCTTGGGATTCTCTCATTCTCTCTGCCCCTCCCCTACTCATGCTTGCATGCAGACACACACTCTCTCTCTCTCTCAAAATAAATAAACTTAAAAAAAAAAAATCACCGGGCTTTCAACACAAGGAGGAAATAGTCTTATAGGGTTGGAACCCAGTCACAAAGACACGGACTTTTCCTTCTGACAAGCAGTTTTGTGAACTACATCAAAACAGCAAGTGATTGAATCTCCCCAATTATCTTATTCTCAGTAATTTTCTCAGTCTCCTTCTCTTTGAACTCCTTTGTGCAGGTAAAACCTCTGCTGCTGCAGCATCAGCCCTGGATTGTAAATGCAAACCCAAATCTCTTGTCCATTTCCTATTTTTCCTTTGGGGATTCTAAAGGACAGGGGAAGTTTGGGATCATAATTGATAATCTTACTCTTGTATCTGAGTAAGACAGCAAGGTTTAGAATTGTTGCACTAAATCATGAGTCAAAAAAATCACATTAAAAATGTTTCTATTTTTCTGATTATAAAGGTAATACATGTTCTTTGTAGAAAAAATTAAGATAATCTGAAAAATTATAAAGAAAATTAACACCAATTGCAATCTCACTATCTAGTGTATATTTTAGAAAGTTTTTCTTTCTCTATATGCAATACATATAAAAATTCCTGTTTTTCTTTAAAAATTGGATCACATGATATACGTAATTTTAAACCTTTTAGATGTACTATATATGAACATTTCACACCATTTTAAATGACCTCTGAATATAATCTTAATAATTATATAATACTTTAGTGTATGAATGTACTGTAATTACCTTAACTAATTTTCTATTGCTGGATACTCAACTTTCAGGTTTTCACTATTACAGTGTTATAATGAACACCTTTATATAAAAATATTTGTTCCTGTATCTGATTATTACATTAAAAATTAGGATTCCCAATAAATGGAATGAGCCACACAAATGGTGAGGAAATTGTTAAGACTCTTGATACATGTTGCCAAGTTACTTTCCAGAAATGCTACTAATTTTTGTGCTCATCAAATATGAATTAAAGTGCTACTTTCATCCTGTCTGACCACCAGAAGGGTATACAGACATCACAAATGGATAAAAAGTATTTTTGGTATCATAATATGTTAGCTATAATGGTAGGTGGAGGAAAAAACAGAATACAAGTTAGAGTATATTTCCAAATGTATATTTGAAAATGATCACCACATATAGTGGCATTATGAATTTCTTAAAATTATAGCTTTATGTATTTCCCAAATATGCACCACCTTTATAAAATAATTTGAAGACAAGGTATCTATCATAAATTTATTTTTCATTGTTCTAATTTTTCCACAACGAGCATAAATAACTTGGAACAAAACATGAAGGAATAAAATGTATTTTCAATACATGAGCTACAGTGAAGTATTGCTTAGCTTTTTCATTTGGGCAAGGTAATTCTTTTTTCTGCTGGCACCAGTCCCAGGCTCGGCTTTGACTGACCACAGCACAGAGACAGAGCTTTTACAATGTGCCTGCTCAGTTCCTAAGTCCACAGCTCCACTCTCATCTGCATGTGTTTAGGCCTTGTCTTTTTATAGTACAATGTTTGGACTGGGGTGAAACCATTAATTCTGTGAGCCAATTAAATAAAGACTGCTTCTTTTTTGTTTTTGTAAGCATATGAGTTTAGCTTATGCTTTCTGGTATGACTTTCTCCTCCTACATGCTCTTTTCTTAGCCTTGTTTTAATGGTTATACTGATGGTGCATCTTAATAGTAAGCTACCTTTCACATTTACCAATCACAAGAAAAGTTCACACTGTGGCACACTACAGTTATTTTTTAAATCTACAGGTGTTGATGGCAGATATTTTCAAAATCCATAAAGCAAGCAAAGTGTGTAACAGTGAAAGCTATGCTGCCACTTGTATGACAGAGGGGAGAGCATGTACGTGTATGAGATATCTCTGGAATGACGTAAAAAATTGTGAACTGTAGCTGCTTCTGGAAAGATAGGAGGTAAAAATGGGAGGGAGGCTATGTTTCACTTTATCTTTTTGTGTTGGTGTCTGAATTTTCCATGCGCATTTTAAAAGTTTTTTTTAAATTAATAAATGCTCATTTTATGTGACGATGAAATAAAACCATTAAATGAATCCATAAAAGCATCCGAGCAAAGGCAAGTCACAAGAGTTGCTGTTGGGACCTGTGAAAATGAGTCACGGGAAGCCTCACTAAAATGAAGTACGGAGTTTTCAGCAGGGGGAGCTCTTAAGTCCTACCACTAGTAGTCAACAGCGGACCCAACAGGAACAGCCAGGTTTGCCCTTAAATGGACTTGACCTTTCACATAAACCCTATTCTACTACTCCCAGCCAATGAAGTAACTATTTTCTTCATCATCCGCACCCCTCACAATAGCTTCACCAATGAAAAGCCACCACACTTTGAACTCCTAGCTTACTCCAATTGACTTTTAGTTCATAACCTTCCCACCTTCCTTCTTTTCTCCTTAAAAGAGTATCCCTTTGGACACCTGGGTGGCTCATTCAGTTGAGCTTCTGATTCTTGATTTCAGCTCAGGTCATGATCTCATGGTTTGTGAGTTTGAGCCCTGTGTCACACTCTGCACTGACAGGGTGGAGCCTGCTTGGAATTCTCTCTGCTCACTGTCTCTCAAAATAAATAAACTAAAAAAAAAAAGTATGCCTCTCCTTTGTTCTCTTGGACTTGCCTATGGTTTTGCCATAGCTTATTTGTCCCAGACTGCAATTCTCTTTTATTCCTAAATAAGCCCATCTTCTGCTGGTAAAATAATTGGTAGTTTCTATTTTTAAGGTGAACAGATCTTATTTGAAAATTTCCAAACTTTGGGATACTTGAAATTTTACTATTTGAAAGTTGCTTTTTATCTAATGTTCAATAGCTAAAGATCTGAGAACTGGAACAGAGCCGAGAACTTTGGTTACTAATCTTCACATCCCCAAGAGCATACCAAGAGATATTTGGCAGATCACATTCTTTGTCTTTTCTATTTTCTCATATTAGAAAAGCTGGGGGGAAAAAGTTGGTAGATGAGTTATTTTTTTAATGAATGGAAGAGTGGTGGCAGTCAAGTAGTAGCAAAGTGGTTTCAAAATAAAGCTAAGTGTTTTCTGGTGGGGGTGGGGAGCTAGAAAGACAGTGATTTTTCTCAAAATGGTCTGCCACCTGGTGTTTGGAAGTTTTAAACTGAACTGCTATTTGATGGAGGAAGCCTGAGAACTAGACAGAATTAACACGCCCAATAAAATACTCAATATTCCAATCAGAACACCCACCTGTTTCTCAAACATAGGGAACAAAGCACCAGACTTCCATAGGCCTCAGTGAATTTCTGTAAAGCCCTCAGTCCCGCACCTGGTTCTGTGAATTTCTGTCTGGCTTCTGCAGCAGAGAACAGCTTTTCAGCAATCTGCTCAGGAAAGCCAATAAGGGAATCAATATGATCAACATTGTCAGAGATAAAGCCCAGGACGAGGCTGAAGAGAGATTTGGCAGAGTACCGAAGATTTCCCTCCCGGGTGTATGTGAATATGAAATGATCAGTCTTCTCTTTCTGTGCAGTATCATCTTCCCTGTTCATGCAAAGCTCCACAGAGAAGCCTTTGGGAAACAGTCTGAAAGGTCTTGGTTTCTGCAGGCTACTCCTGACACCATCCAAGGCCAGATTGACCATGTGTAGCTGACCATTTTCTCGTACATAGATGGGTCCTGGGTCCAGGTGATTTTCTGAGTTGAGGTAGTAAGACATTGCCTTGGTTGCAACTGTAAAAGCAAGGCACAAAGGAAGCAAATCCAATTAAAATGCCATTTGTAACATGTAACTTCATATGGCTGTGCCCGGAGCTTTATGAGCCTACCAGGAAGGCCCTGTGGTTAGTTTGAGGAAACAAAGCTTACTAGTTGCCTATGAACTCTGGCAGTGAAGGTTGCCTCTATTGCCACTATCTGGAATGCTGTTTCCTACTTTCCCCCTTTTTCTTTGTACCTGGTGCACTCCTACTTGTCTTTCAAAAGCCAGCTCAAATCTTATTTCTAAAATCCACCCTGAGGAAGTTACTGAAGCACGCAGTCACTAAGGAAAGTCATGGCAGCTCAGTCGATAATAGCAAAACAACTGGAAACAACCTAAATGTCCAACAACAGGGGTGTTATTAAGTAAGTTATGATACATTCCTACCATGGAATGTATGCAGTCATTAAAATCCTAAATTTGTTACTGATTTGCAAGTTACAAACAGTTCATAAGGATTTTACTATTTCTGTTTTTAAAAATATATTTATACGCAAAACAAAGACCAGAAACTAACAATTCCCTTGCTACCCTGGCACCTTCCACATCTTTGTTTACTCAGTGTTCTCGTACTGATTTATTTCTGGGCCTGTGTTCCACTGGTTCGAGCTCCTTGAGGAGAGGGGCCATGTTTAATTCATCTAGACTCCCTAACACAGTGCTCTGGCATATAACAGTCTCTGGGCAGATATTTGTGTAACTAAAGGTTACTTATTTGCTCAGCCTTACATAGACCATGAGCAATAGAGTTTTTGGATCTACAAAGAAAGACCTCCATCACAAGAACTAAAAAAAAAAAAAAAAAAAAAGCTATTCTACACCTTGGAAACATCATTAGCTCTTAAGGCTCTATTACGATACTTTTGAGCTAAGGCAAAATACCAAAACAGTGGGCATTCATGCAATCTTCCGGGTGACATTTTGTGCTTGAGCACCAATTGGAATATTTGTTTTCCTGACAAACTGTAAGATTCAAAAAATACACGAGAAATTGCTATGTTAAATGAAAATATTTGATTATTTCCACAACAACTTAAAGAGGGAGAAAAAAATTCATGTATGTCAAATAGCTGTCATTATATTTAAAAGACTCTCTTGGTGCATGGGTAGCTCAGCTGGTTAAGTTAAGCGGCAGACTTTTGATTTCACCTCATGTCATGATCCCAGGGTCATGGGATCAAGCCCTGCATCCGGCTTCACACCATGCATGGAGCCTGCTTAAGACTCTCTCTCTCTCTCTAAAACAAATAAAAGACTCTGACTTTTAAAGTGAGCTAACCCAGCATCTTCTGCATCCGTGCAGGCCTGGGATGGAGCTCTGATGCCACGTAAAAGTGTCAGCAAACAATCAAGTCAGTGATCAAAAATGCTGAGTCTCTGGAGATCCAACAGCGATCCTGCCTGTGGGCATCAGTGCGATCCATGTTTCTCCAGAGGGTAATTATGTGTATAAAAGCACATCAGAAAGAAGTGCCCTGCGTAGCCTGAAAGCCTCACCCTTTCCTGCCCACCTTCTTATGCCCTACTTTTCAGCCAGGCCATAGGACCCAGGTAAGTTGGCTGTGCTCTCTTGTCCCACTGGTCTGTGCCCATTCTACTCCCTTTGGTTGGAACATCCTTCTTTGCTTTTCTGACCTTGTTAATCCTTACTCTTCACTACTGAGCTCAGCCACCACTGCTCTCCTGGGAAACCTTCACTAAGCCCTGCTTCAGTGCCTGCCTGTCTGATTCTGCCAGAGAACCAGTGTCTCCTCTATGCACAGCACTTAGCACTGTGTACTACATCTGCTTACTTGCTAATGTTCTCAGAGCTAGGAGCTCTTTGAAGGCAAGGCACTTAGTGGATTCATCTTTTTCCTAGGCCCAACACAGCGCCTAGTACTGAGTAAGCCCTCAACAGATACTTGCTGAACTGATGAAAGGAAGGGTGAGATCTCAAAGGGACGGACTCAGTGCACTGAGCTGCAGGGCCTGCTGATACTGTTGCTAGGAGCCAGCTCCTCTTCTAGGCAACAGCTGCAGGCTCCTCCCCCACTTGCCAGACCCTTCTGCAGGTGGCAGAAGCAAAGCAGTCGATGGGAGTATACTGCTACTGGTACTACCAGGGGAAAAAAATCTAAAACCCAGAAAAAAAAATTCCTGTCAGTGTGCCAGGTCTTATAATCCATACTCTTGCCAGTATTCAGTGCCTGCTGCCAAGGAGATGCCTCGCGTATTCTAAGCTTTTCATCCTGTAGAGGTAAGCATTCAGCCCCTTCAACCTCACAAACTTTAATCTTGAAGATGAGGAGATAAAGCAGAGCCCATCGGTCTTTATCCCTGGATTTGGGCATTCAGAGTCCTACTCTACCTATGGATCAGAAATCAGTCACCAGGTATGGCCCTAAAAAGGAATGACTTGATTTTGTAATAACAGAAAGGCAAATTCTATGGAAGATAACATATTATAATTAATCAGTAAGCGCCCTGACAATGAAACAGGCTGTGCCCATCTGTATTACCCTAACTCTCACCTCAGTAGTGTGTTCCAAAAACTTTGGAGTCAAATGGACAAATGGATGAATGCCCACTTCGAGTGAAAATGAGAAAAGTCTGATTCCATCCAGCAGAGGGCACAAGCAGCTTGGGATCAGGGTAAGGATGCTAACCGAGGCTGCCCCAGATCCTGGCAGGTTCTCTTTGCATGGGTCACTTTCAAAAAGGACACAGTTCTGGCTATATTTTACCTCTATTACTTATCAAATGCTAGTTATCTTTCTAAATGATGAAAAAAAATCCAATACTTCCTGAAAAGTAAACCTACATTACCTGTCCAGAAGCCCCAAGGCTCCTCTGCGCTTCAATGACAGTACTTGAGTAATTAACCTTGGTTCAGGAAGTCCAGGTAACCTTTGATTTCTACTACTAACTCTGTGCATCTTGTACTCCCCCAGTAAGAAGCATCCGGAGACTCTGAGGTACTATGGAATGAGCTAAGAATTAATGTTTAAACCTTTTAAGGTTAAGAACCATAAAGACAAGAGAATTCTACACAGCTTTTGTACTTGGCTTTGCTTATGCCTTCCTATTATACACGGTGGTCTCTTATAAATGGGCCCTCAAGCAACAGGGCCTATTGTACACCATAGCAGAAATCCCACATGAACTGAAAAATTAAAATAATTAGTATCCGTAAGAATGCCTAGTTGACATCTGTATTGACTATGTCTGATATTAGATTAACGGAGTCACAGAGCACTTTGATGGTCTCCCAGCTGGTCTCCAGAGAGGCAGTTTTGTAAACTATACAACCTCATAGAAAAATATTATGGGGCACCTGGATGACTTAGTCAATTAAGCATCCGACTCTTGATTATGGCTCAAGTCATGATCTCACGGTTCACGAGTTCGAGGCCCATGTTGGGCTCTGTGCTGACAGCTCAGAGCCGGCTTGGGTTCTGTCTCTCTCCCTCTTTCTCTCTGGCCCTCCATTACTCAGTCACTCTCTTTCAAAGTAAACAAACTTTAGAGAAAGATAAATATTACGACAGCGTTCTACTATTTGGGCACCACAAATGAGCCAAAGTTATCACAAAGCATATGTCATCAAATGAAAAAAATGTAACTTTGCTACATTGAGAACTCAGTTCTTTACAGCCTCTTTAAATAAGAGGCAAACCCCCAAAATAAATGATAACTAAATATGACAGCTTTTTAGAACTTGAAGCCAGTTTACCAAGCAAAAAGCAGGACCATCCCAGTCAACTGGACTGAAGGGAAGGAATCAGAGAGGCCACAGGATAAAAAATGTGAGCTGAGTCTATGGCTCTCTAATTTGAAGGAAAAACTTTCCTTAATTTTAGTAGGTCAAGTAACAACCCCTGATAATGGTGATGATGATGATGATGATGGGTGTGATAGCGACCATTTATGAAGCACCTACCAGCTGGCCAAGAACTGTACTAGGTACTCTATTAAGTGGTCTCATGTAACCCTCAACAATCCTTTGAGATCAGAATTGCCATTTAACCCGTAAAGAGGCTCAGAGAAATAAAGTAACTTACTTAGAGAACAGAGCTAGTAAATAGCAGAGCCAGAATTCAATCTCAAGGCTGTATTACTCCAAAGCTCAAGCTCTTTCCACTGCATGACGCTGTCTCTCAAGAATAAAAATATGACATCAGCCTTAAGGATTAAAAGAAGATGTTAAAAATTAAGCTCACCCACCTGTTTGATCCTTCTGGTATTCACTGGCTTAAGCTTGGGGGGTGGGGTGGGCAGTGAGGAGATTTAAAAAAAAAAAAGTGGACATCTGAGGAAAGGACTGGTGGGAACAGAGCCAGGGCAGAGCTACACTGACGCCTCCCTTCCTCCCTCTGCCAGGGCAGAAATTACCCACATCCACACACCAGGAAAACATCTGTCAACCCATGGCCTTCATCCCAAGGCTGCAGACACCCTTGGTCTATTTGAAAATGCAGTATTCTTGAGAAAATTTCCACACAAAAATTTCAACAGAAACTAGTTCCAAACCACCAATAAGCAACTAACAGGCTTACCTACATTGTTCTGTGTCACCACCATTATTCAATTTTCACCTCCTCTCATTTTCCCTCCCCAAAGAGGGCACTTTCCTCTCCTCCTTCTCACCCATACACTTTCCTCCCGCAAGCTCCAGAGGGTCACCCCACACCCAGCTCGCTCCCTACGTCCCTCCAGGAGCAAGCTACATCCTGACACTCTTACAGCAGTTCTACCTGCCCACTCGACAGCTATTCACACACAACCCAATCTCTACGACCCAAATCCTCACCTCACTCCTTTCACTCACTCCCAGCATCCCTGCCTTGACCCTCACACCTCAGGCCCTTCCAATCCTTCCATGGCCCTTCGGAAATGAAGTTCTCGGTCCCAAACACCCAATTCCACCTCCACCTGCCTCTCCTTCTTTCCCCACACTGTTCCACCCCATCGATTCCCCTGTCCTTCACCAAGTATTCTTCCCTTCCTCCCTTCCTCCCACTCTCTGGGATTCCCTCTCCTAGGACTCCGATCTCTCCATCCCTTTTCTGGTCTTCGGTCGATAACCTTCAAAATCCCCTTCCCTCACGCCTCACAACGCCCAACTTCATAATCCAGAGCCCCAACTTTTCTCCCCTACCCCCAAGACCCCACCCCTTCTATTCTAATCCTGGATCCTTTCCTTCTTATAATCCTCAAATACCACTTCGTTTTCCCCTTCCCCAGTACCGCAGTTCTCCACTCCTCCCTCAATTCCCATGCATGCCCCTCCCCGAGCCCGCCCAAAGTGACCCAGGTCCCTTCTCCCACCTGGCCCCCAATTACCCTACCGCGGCACCCCGCCCCCACCCTTAAGCCCGTCTCCCACACCCCTATATCCTCATCCTCTCACCTCTCACCCAAACCACACCCCAACCCCGTCCCTCCCGGTCCACCCTCCCCCAGTCCGCCCCTCCTCACACCCCCGCCCCCGCCCCCACTCGCAGCCCCGGGCTGCGTGAGCGGCCCGGCCCGCGGCCGCCGCCTACCTGTGCCCCTGGCTGGGGCTGCGAGCGGCAGCTTCTCGGTGGCGGCTCCCTCCTCCAGAGGCGCGGCTGTTGGGGGAAGCGGCTCGGCGCCCCAGGCACAAAGCTAGGGAGGGTGGGACCGAGAGAGGTTGGGAAGAGGGAGGGGGCTGGGGGCGACCCGGCGCCGTGGGACCGCGGGGCTGGCGGGGGCGGGGGAGAAGGCTGGGCTGGAGAGACGCGCGTGCGCGGGACCCGGCATGAGAGGCGGGGCCGGGCCGGAGGCGGGGCCAGGCCCGGGGCTGGAGACCTGAGGGTGGAGGGCCCGGATCCGGGAGAGGTGGGGGACTGCGCGTGCGTACCCACGTAAGGGCGGTCCCCTGGGTCCTACAAGCCCCTGGGATTGATATGGTTTGGGGGAGGGTAGGGAGCGCGGGCTCGGGCACCAGCTTGGGGAAAGGCCCTAGGGTGGGGCTACGTAGTTTAGCCTCAAAGTAAGGGAGAGCCCGGAGGCGGGGCCTACTGGAGAGGTGGGGCAAAGAACCGAGAGTCGAGACGGGAGCGCGCACGGAGAGCGGAGCTTAGGGCCGGGTCGGACTACGTGGGGCGGGGCTCGTGGGCTGGTAGGAGGGAAGAGCCGGGAGTCCGGGTCTGCGCGCGCCCCGCGGGGCTGGGCAGAGGGCCGGGACGGGCTTCGCGGGGCGGGGCCTGCGGGTGGGTGGAGCTAAGAGCCCGAGAAGAGAACTGCGCGCTCCCGGGAACTCCTTGGAGGCCTGGAGTAGGGGGCGGGGCTAGGGGCCGGGGCGCGCTGCGGCGGGGCGGGGCGGAAAGGAGATTCCCCAGCCTGGAATGTCTGCGCGCTCGGAGCCAACGGGAGGCTTAGGCGAGCGGCGCGGCGCGGCGGCGCGGCGGGGCGGCGGGGCTGGTTGGGCTGGCACCGGGGTGGGCGGGAATCTGGCTGGATGGAGGCACACCGAGCGGGGAGCTGGTGGAGAGGCAGGCGGGCGGGCGGGCGGGCGAGAGTGGGGAGGGTTGCGAGGAGACGCGTAGCGAGGAGGGAGGGCGCTGAGGCGGCTCGTGAGGGGACCGGGATGGGGGAAGTCTGACGCAGTCACCAGTGGCAGTCCACGAACTTTTTTGAACCCCGAAATAATGTTTTCACTCTCAGAAGGGAAAAACAGCTGCAAATCGAAATTAATAAGTCTACCACAATAAGTAATCTCTCAACTGGTACATAAGCCATAGATTATGAATTATAGTTGATGTAGGATGTGGGTTCAGTTAATATATTTTATATAATTTGGAGTGGGGCGATCAGGCCTGAGTGTTTAGTAGGACCCTCGGAGGTCCTGAAATGGCCTTAGACCGAGAAGGGTTTGGGATGGAGGAGAGGAGGTAGTGTCAGAGCTGATTTGCCTTTCTATGGATACCAAGCCCAAGGCCTAGGCCTCTGGGAGTACCAAGTCAGGGACACCGCGAACTTGACCCTTCTAGGCTTTCACAGAGAAGGACGAGAAATGGCACATGAACTAGAGATGAAAGGGTGGCTAAGTGGCCTTGGGTTTAGAGTACAGAATAAGGCATCAGGGAAGTCTAGGGTCAGGGACCTTAAAAAATGCAGAGGATGGCACCCCAGAATGCATCCCCTTTAGTAAACTGAGCCCCTGAGGGAACACCTGTGTATTTAGAGTAAGGTGTCCCGGGCTGGAGTTTAGACTACGTCGCAAAGCAGTTCTCCCTCTTGGAGCTGAAAAAGAAAAATTCGAATCCTTTTTTCATCTTTGAAAACTTGTGATATTAATTACATTTCTCTCCAATCTCTCTTTTGGAACGTTTACTAATTCTTCCAATTTTCTCCATGTGATAATTCATAGATCATCATGAACGTTTTGTTTTCCTCTGACAATATCAAGGCTGACAGTGTCCTACGAACTGAACACTTTTCTGGATGTAGATCACACTATTACGCATAACATATTATAGTATTTTTTGCCTGCTTGTCCCTCTTCCTTGACTCTGAGCTTGAAGACAAGAACCAAGTCTTAGTCACCGTCTTTGTCTTAGGTTGTAGTCATCTTTACAAGCACAATTCCTTGTCCTTAGTTGGTATTCAAAAATTTTGATGGATATAGTTCTTCCTTACCTCTACTAATATAATCTAAGATAGTATCCTTTATCTTTTTGGGGGCTGATACGCACACTCTTGCCTTAGAGTGTGATTTCATAATGAACCAAACCTATACGTTTTACACATCTAGATCAATGGTCGACAAACTTTTTCTGGAAAGGGCTAGATAATAATTATTTTCAACTTTATGAGCCTTATATTCTCTATGATTGCTATGTCACTATAACACAAAAGTAGCCATAGACAGTGTACCATGACCATATTCTGATGAAACTATTTATGGATACTGAAGTATGAGTTTCATATAATTTTCATGTATCACAAAATATTATTTTAATTTTAAAAAGTAATTAAAAATAAAAAGCATTCTCAGCTGATAGGCCATACAAAAGCAGAGGGCAGGCTAGATTTGGTTCATAGGCAGTAGTTTGCCAACCCCATTCTAGACCAGTCCTTTTGTGATTGATTTTTTAAGTCTGAGTATGGGCCTTTATTGTTATCCTTATTAAATGTATTATTCATCATATCCCATCTTTCTACCTTGCTCACATTTTTTTGTGTGCTAATTCTGTCATCCAGCATATTAGCTGACATTGGAGCTTTGTGTCATCTGCAAAATTGATAAGCATACTTTTTCCATCTTTAATTAATAAAAATGTTAAATGGCATAAAGACAGAGTTCTTTCATAGTTCATTCTGTTCCATTAATCATTCTTTGAGCATAGCCATTCAAAGAGTTATAAATATCTACCTAAAGGACTGTCTGTCACCCAACCCCACATTTCTGATCCATATGGTATCTTGAGAGGCTTTGTCTGAAGTTTTGTTGAAATGTTCAGAACATGTCCATAATTGGTAGTAACTCTATGAAACAAACAAGAAATGTTTAGGTTTGGTATAATCTTTGTGAACTAATGTTATCTCTCTTTCCTATTGTACTACTCTCTTGTTTATATTTTCAAGGCTCTCATTTCAATACTGAAATTTAATAATTTTAGAATTTTGTTGAAAATTAACACCCAAATTCATTGATCTGTATTTCTAGGAATTTATCATCTTTCTTCAAACTAAGTGCTTAATAGTGTTCATCTGAGACTAGTTCTCTGGTATCGATAGTATTAAATGCAAGAAAAAAGCCAAGAAAAGAGGCACAGATAGAAAATGTTAGAACACATTCCTTTTTTCTTGACCAATCTCACCATGGCTTTCAACTCTATAATACTAGATTTTAAAATTTTTTAAATATTTATTTATTTATTTTTTAAATATTTTTTATTTATTTCTAGGAGAGAGAGAGAGACAGCGTGAGCAGGGGAGGGTCAGAGAGAGAGGGAGATACAGACTCTGAAACAGGCTCCAGGCTCTGAGCTGGCAGTCAGCATAGAGCCCGATGCGGGGCTCGAACCCACGAACCGCGAGATCATGACCTAAGTGAAAGTCGGACGCTTAACCGACTAAGCCACCCAGGCGCCCCATAATGTTTATTTATTTTTGAGACAGAGCATGAGCAGGGGAGAGGTAGAGAGAGAGAAAGAGAGAGAGAGACAGAATCCGAAGCAGCCTCCAGGCTCTGAGCTGTTAGCACAGACCCCGACATGGGGTTCGAACCCATAGTTGTGAAATCATGACCTGAGCTGAAGTCAGACACCTAACCAACTGAGCCACCCGGGAGCCCCTATGATACTAGATTTTTAAATTACAATAAAAATGAACTTTATGCCAATAAATATAAAAACAAGAAGAAATAGATAATATTTCTACAAAATAGAAATTTCAGAATTGACTCAAGATAGTGTGGAAAGCCTGAAGAGAACAATTGAATTTGAAATAGTAAAAACAAAAAATGTGCCTAGAAAGATTTTAGCAGGCTTACAGGATCAAATAAGCTCTGTTTTACACAGATTGCTCCAATAACTAGACAAAAGGGAAGCACGCTCCAACTTGTTTATGTTGGGAGTACAGTGTTGATTTTAAAACCAGATAGGAACTGAATAACAAAGGAAAACTGTAAGCCAGTCTCACCTAGAAATAGATCTGTAAAAATGCTAAATAAAATATTAGCAAACTGAATCCAACTATGGATAAAAATGGTAATCTAGCTTGGCATGTAGGTAGAGTTTATGCTAGGAACTGGGGATACTGTAACATTAGAAACCCTTGATTTAATTTATCACATTATCAATTTGCAGAAAAGTCTGCATGATCATCTTAGTAAATGTTAGAAGAGCATTTGATAACATTCAATGTTTATTTATGGAAACTAACAAACTAAAAAGCGAGGGAAATTTCTATAACCCAAAGAACAGCGTCCAACAAAAAACTGTCAGTGAGCATCACATTTAATGATGAAATCTTAGAAATATTCTTTGTATGGTAAAGAATAAGATTTTTTTAAAACAATGTTGCTTTTATAAAAATCCCGTTTACAATAGCAATAGAAACAATAACACATCTGAAAATAAACCTGACAAAATAGGTGAAGGTACGTGTAGGGAAAAGTAGAGAACAATTTCAGGACCTAAGAAGTCTTAAATGAAGAGATATGCTGGATCCATGGATTTGAAGACTCATAATCATGATGTTCTCTCGGGGCGCCTGGGTGGCTTAGTCGGTTAAGCGTCCGACTTTCGCTTAGGTCATGATCTCGCGGTTCATGGGTTCAAGCCCCGCATCAGGTTCTGTGCTGGCAGCTCAGTGCCTGGAGCCTATTTCAGATTCTGTGTCTCCCTCTCTCTCTGTCCCTCCCCCGCTCGTCTTCTGTCTCTCTCTGTCTCAAAAAGAAATAAACCATTAAAAAAAATAAATAAAATGGAATCATCAATGTATTTGTGTTTAAAACTATCTTCTTGCCATTTATTTTCTATTTACTGATTCTTCTTTTTGGCTTTCTTTCAGATTAAACAGATATTTTTGTAAAATCCCATTTTTTTCTTTTCTATTGGCCTTCTTCCTGTAACTTTTTGTTTTGTGGCTTTTAGTGACGAATTTATTCTAATCCTGGGATTACAACATGCATCCTTAACGTCCTAATCTACTTTGAATTAATAGTATATCACTTAATGTTCAACATAAGAACTTGACAAGGACTCTACAAAGAATAGTCTCATTTATCCTCCTTTTGCCTTTTATATTATTATTGTATTTATTATTTCTATATCTATTAAATCCCTGTCATTCATTGCTATTTTTAAAATTGTCAAGTCTTCTAAAGAAAGTTTTTAAATAGTCTTCTAAGTTAGCAATATATATATATACTATTTTCCATGCTCTTCCTTCCCACATATCCAGGATTCAACCTGGAATCTTTTCCCTTCGGCCTGCAGCACTTCCTTTAATGTTTTTTTATAGTGTAGGTCTACTGATAAATTCTTTCAGCTTTTGTTTGCCTGAAAGTGTCTTTATTTTGCCTTCACTTTTGAAGGATATTTTTGCTGGATATAGAATTTTATATTTTGTTTGTTAGGACTTTAAAGATGTCATTTCATTGTCTTTTGGTTTCTTTTTTTTTTTTTAATATTTTTATTTATTTTTAGGAGAGAGAGAGAGAGAGACAGCATGAGCAGGGGAGGGTCAGAGAGAGAGGGAGACACAGACTCGAAATAGGCTCCAGGCTCTGAGCTGGCAGTCAGCACAGAGCCCGACGCGGGCTTGAACCCACGAACCGCGAGATCATGACCTAAGCGAAAGTTGGACGCTTAACCGACTAAGCCTCCCAGGCGCCCTTGTCTTTTGGTTTCTGTTGTTTCTGATGAGAAGTCAGCTTTTATTCCTGTTCTCCCAAATGTGGTTTTTGTTGTTGTTTTTTGTTTTTTTTGCTTTGGGTACTGTTACTTTTTTATCTTGTCTTTCATCTTCAGCCATTAACTAAGATGCAGCTAGGTGGGGTTTTCTTTGTTGTGTTTACCTAACTTGGGATTCAAGAACTTCTTGGTTCTGGGATTTATGACTTTTATAGGTTTTGGAAAGTTTTCAGCTATATCTTCTCAGATTTTTCTTCTATACTATTTTGTTTTTCCTCTCCTGGGACTCCAGTTACATGTATTTCAGAATAGTTGGATAGTGTCTCACAGTTATCTGATGCTCTGTTCTGTTACTTTCATTTTTTCTCTGTATTTCATTTTGGATCATTTCTGTTGACCTATCTTTAAGTTCACTGACCCATTCTTATGTTGGGGATCCAATCTGTTGCTAAGTCCATCTAATGAATTCTTTATATGAGACACTGTACTTTTCAGTTCTGGAATTTTCATTTTGTTCTTCTTTAGAGTTTCCATTTCTCTGCTAAAGTTCCTTTCTATGTACCCATTTTATCCATCTTTTCACTAAATTATTTAACAAATTTATAATAACTGTCTTTGGTAATTCCAGAACTTGGGTGGGTCATCTATAGATTGGCTGAAATGGTTTTGTATATTGGGTGGTGTGTTTATTTATTTTTTTTAAATGTTTTATTATTTATTTTTGAGAGTGAGAGAGATAAGCACAAGCAGGGGAGGGGCAGAGACAGAGTGAGACACAGAATCTGAAGTGGGCTCCAGGTTTTGAGCTGTTAGTACAGAGCCTAACACGGGGCTCAAACTCATGAACTGTGAGATCATGACCAGAGCTGATGTCAGCCACTTAACTGACTGAGCCACCCAGGCGCCCCTATTGAGTGTATGTTTAAATTTTTTTAAATGTTTTATTTATTTCTGAGAGAGAGAGACAGCATGATCAGGGAAGGGTCAGAGAGAGAGGGAGATACAGAATCTGAAATAGGCTCCAGGCTCCAAACTAGCTGTCAGCACAGAGCCCAACGTGGGAATCGAACCTACACACCATGAGATCATGACCTGAGCCAAAGTTGTATGCTTAACCAACTGAGCCACCCAAGCACCTCTTTAGTGTGTGTGTAAAAAAACAATAGACCCTGAAGTAGATAATGCCTTTTCCCAGAAAGAAGACCATTTTCTTTGCCCAGCAGCCAGGATAAGGGGCAGATCGTTTCAGTCCACCTTGGGATTGGACTGAGTTGTAGTTTTATTTAAATAGTTCCAGTTTGGGACGCCTGGGTGGCTTAGTCGGTTGGGCGTCCGACTTTCGCTTGGGTCATGATCTCGTGGGTTTGAGCCCCGCATCGGGCTCTGTGCTGACTGCCAGCTCAGAGCCTGGAGCCTGTTTCATAGTCTGTGACTCCCTCTCTCTCTGACCCTCCCCCTGCTCATGCTGTCTCTCTCTCTCTCCTAGAAATAAATAAAACATTTAAATAAATAAATAAATAAATAAATAAATAGTTCCAGTTTATAGGGGCGCCTGGGTGGCTCAGTTGGGTAAGCATCTGACTTTCAGTTTTGGCTCAGGTCGTGATCTTGAAATTTCATGAGTTTAAGCCCCTTATCAGGCTCTGTGCTGACACTGCAGAACCTGCTTGGGATTCTCTCTCTCTCCCTCTCTCTGCTCTTCCCTTGCTCACACTGTCTCTGTCTCAAAATAAATAAACTTAAAAAAATAAATAGTTCCAATTTACTTCTAATTTCAGGTACTTAGGAGTGAGATCAGTTCCCTCCATCAGGGCTTTGGGATCTAAGTACCCAAGGTCACAGAAATCTTTCTTTGCTTTTCAGTTCATATCCAGTTTCCTGTGAAGCTCCACTTAGGGATGATTTCTTTGATATTATTAGGGGTTGTGCTGTGTTGGGGCTGGATTGCAGCTTTAGTTAGTTGCACTTCAACTCTGTGACACAATAATATGGTGAAGTCTCAAAAATGTAATGATGAAAGAAGCCAGATACAAATGAGTACAAACTGTATGATTCTATGTGTATAAATTTCAGGCAAAATTAATGTAAGAAATAAGGACCATACTTACCTTGGGAAGGTGGGGAGGGTAATGATTGGGAAGGGGCATGCAGAGGGCTTCTCAAGTGCTGGTAATATTCTGTTTCTTCACCTGGATGGTGGTTACCTGGGTGTGTTAACTTTATGAAAATTTATTGCTCTACATCTGATTCGCATTCTCTTCTGTATATATGTTATAGTTCAGTAATTTAAACAAATTTTGTGTGGGGGTAGGGAAACTCTTGCACACACACACACACACAAACAAAGTAAAAAGAAAAATCAAGCTACAGAGTAGATGATATTTACAGCAAATATAACAGAGGATTTGTATCCAGAGTATTTTATTTTAAAAATCCCCGTAAGTCAAAGAGCAAAGGACAAAAAGTTTTAAAAAGCAACACAATAGAAAAATGAACAAAAGATAAGGAAAAGCAAATAACAGAAGGAGGCCTGAATGGCTCTTGATCACATGAAACAGTGTTCAACCTCACTAATAATAGAAATATGAATTATAACCTTATTGAGATACTATTTCACACCGATGAGATTGGCTAAAGCCAAAATACCTAACAATACCGAGTTGGTGAGAATATGAGGAAGCAGAAAGTCTCACATACTGCTGATGGTAATGTAAATTGTTAAAACTGAGAGATAAAGTTGATCAGTTATGGACTTGAAGATATGCTGATTCTTAGTTTCTGCCATTTTACTTCTGCGAAGAGACTCTTTTATCATAAAGACTTTCCCCCACATGTGCTAAGGACACATAAACAAAGATATGGATTTCAAATTTGTTTATAATAGCAAAAAATTGGAAACTTATGTAAATATATATCATTAGAGACATGGAGAAAGACTTGACAGCAGTTGAAGTGAATAAAGTAGATTTATGTATATTGACATGATTAAAACCTTGAATGAAAAAAGCAAGTAGCATAAGGATATATATATATATATACTGACAAAGCATCTAAGTTTTGAAAGAGCAATACATATCATTTAAGGATACATGTATGGTAAAAGTATAAAAATATAGTAAGGAGGCATATTTATCAACTTCAGAATAGCTGTTACCTCTGGGCAAGGAAGGAAGAGGGCAAAAATGTTAACATTTATTAAATCTGGACAGTGGATACATAGTTATTTAACATATGTGATATTCTCTGTAATTTGTTGATTGCTTCTTTGAAATAGTTTCATTTAAAAAAAAATTAGTCTGAGGCCAGGATATGAAGGGAATTGGAAGCTCTTCTCCTTTTTCCAAACACTCTTTGTCTTTAAATTCTTTATAGATTCAGCTTCATAGTCACTTTGCATCTACACATTGGTTTGTGCCCTGTCACCACCAGATCAAGGAGGAAGGTGAGTAAGATCTGATAGAATCTTTTCTTGTCTTCTTCTGTCTTATCCACCAGAGTCCATAGAAGAGCTCAATGATACCTTTCCAGGATACTTTCATTAAACTTAAAATATTACCATACAATAGAAATATCTTGGAATCTATGACCTAAGTGACTGACTTAGAATTTAAAAATAAGCAAAAGCTTGTCTTCTCTCTTATTTTACATTCTGTTCCAAAAAATAATGATGGTAAGATACCTTTTAAGATGTGAATAATATAGTTTCCTCTTTTCATCTGGTAAACATATGGGTAAACAGTCACAAAAACATCTGCTTATATGTTCCAGATTGTTTTTTTAATTTCAGAAATATGGAATTAATTTGGAAATATGGGGTGTGTGGGTGGCTCAGTCGGTGAAGTGTCTTGGTTTCAGCTCGTCATGATCTCCTGGCTCACGGGTTTGAGCCCCACATCCGGCTCTGCACTGATGGTGCAAGCCTGCTTGAGATTCTCCCTCTCCCTCTCTCTCTGCCCCTTCCCCACTCACTCTCTCTGTCTCTCTCTCTCAAAATAAATAAATAAACTTAAAAAAATAAATTTCAGAAGTATAACAATATAAATAATTTTTAAAAATTTACCCATTAATTTGATGACAAAGAATGAAATCTTGCCACTTGCAACAATGTGGATGGAACTGAGCGAAATAAGTCAGTTGGAGAAAGACAAATATCACATGATTTTACTCATGTGGAATTTGAGAAACCTAACAGATGATCATAGAGGAAGGGTACGAAAAATAAGTTAAAAACAGAGAGAGAGGCAAACCATAAGAAACTCTTAAGTACAGAGAACAAACTGAGGGTTGATGGGGATGGAGAAAATGGGTGACGGGCATTAAGGAGGGCACTTGTTGGGATGAACACTGGGTGTTATATGTAAATATGAATCTCTATTGAAGCCAAGACTTCATGCATGTTAGCTAATTAGAGAATACATTTTTTAAAATTTTACCCATTAATTCATGCCACTTTAGCTTGTTAATTGTTTCTATTTCATTACTGAGGACTTTTAATTTTAGATTCAAAGAAATGATGTTAGTTAGAGTAGTAGAAATAATATATTTACAGATTACTCCTGGGAGAAGTTAGAAGTTTACTTATGTAAATAAACATTAGAGTCTCTCCCACTTGTTGAATAGCTTGGTTGTTAAGCTGTGTGCTAGGCAACAGGCTTTCTCTCTCTTCCTTCTCTAAGATCAAGTTCAGAGAATCAGGAATTTACTTTTGTTATTATTGTTTTATTTGCAGATTAAATACTTTAAGATGAGAAAAATTGACCTGTGTTTGAGCTCTGAGGGGGCGGAAGTGATTTTAGCTACATCAAGTGATGAAAAACACCCTCCTGAAAATATGATTGATGGGTAAGAGTTACTATTTTTTTTCTTTAAAGTCTTGATAGTAAATCAGTGCTGGGACTGTGCTTTACAACAATGAGAACTTTTAAACACAGTTTAATAAATGTTTGGTGAAGTATATTACTTGACAATATTCACCTTTGATACCATTCCTGAAACCAATTCAGTTGTGTTTATTTAGGTTTCCAAGCCTTTCTTTATAATTCTTAAACCAATCTTTTATAGAAAGTTTTTTATGAAGCGGCTTAACAAGGCAAAACTTCAAACAAACAACTACCTCAAATTATGGAAGAGCACATTTTATTCCAAGTTTTTTAGTAAATAGGAATAAAAACATTGTAACTTCTCATATTGCCTCTTTCCTTAATGGTCTAAGCAATGTCTTTGCCAAACTGAATGCCTGACTTCCTGCTATCCACATGCATTGTGCAGTTATCAGCCTCTTGATATCATTCCAATTTCCTCTCTTCACTATGTTATAGCTTATTCTAGGTAGAGATAAATATCATTCTCAGGCTTTTGAATTCTAGGAAAAAGTAGTAGGTGGGAAAACTCCTTTTTTTAATAGTTGTGACCATTTTATTACTCTCTTGAGTTCTCTTTCTTCGTATCTGTACAATGACCAGAGTTTGACTCATAGAATCATATAATTTTAGAGCTGGAAGGACTTAGGAATTTATCTTATCTAAACTTTTCATTTTAGAGTTGTGGTAAGAGACATCTGAAGAGGTCAAGTACTAGTTTTAATTATTGAAGGCAGAGCCAATTATAAAACAAGTCTTGTGGGGTTTTTTGTGTGTTCTATTGTGAACCCCATGTATCTGGATAAAATTCTAGCAACTCAGTCTTTTCCTTTAAGCCTAGTTATTATCTCCTCTCTGATATCTTTCTCTTTGCCCTCATGTAGGAATAGTTTACCTTTTTGTTGGACTCTAAAAGAATTTGGTATATACTTCTATTACTCTATATTATTCTTTTATATATAATTATTCATTTTTAATGTGTGTCCTCTCATTATTAACTATGAATTCCTACAAGTTAGAGACTATGACTTACTCAACTTTGGCTCCACAGCATCTTAAAATAGTTGTTGAGTAGCTTGTTGAATTAGACTATCAAATATCAAACTCAAATTATATTGGAAAGTAGCTGAGTACACACACACACACTCATCTATTACTTTATATTTGCATAAGGCTTTATAGTTTCATGGATGTTATGTCATTTGACCCTCACCATAAGCTTGGGAAATAAGAGGCAAGATATTTTACAAATGTATTTTCAATCCATTGTAAAGATGAGGAAAAGGATAATCAGAGGTAAAGACGACTTGTTCAAAATTACACCGATAACCAAGTGGTGGAATCAAGATTAACACTCATGTCCTCTAACTGCTAGTTTGAGGTTCTTTGTACTATACTATCATAACTCAAACTTTAGGTTTGAATACAAAACTTAGTATCTGTTTTTTGCCAGTGCCTCTTAATCCTTCATCTTTTACTTCCTAAAATTCAGGTAATAGTCATTTATCCCACTCTGCCTTAATGACTGCTGTGAAGATACACAGACATAAGAAGATTTCCCTTAAGTTGTTTTCAAAAATAGAGCTCTTTCCAAATATCAGTCCATATTAATGAATGATTAAGGACATAATATTTAGATTAGACAAAACCCTTAGTATAGAAAACTATATGGAATGAAAGTAGTTACTGGACCTGATAATTGAGCAGAACACATCAGAGACTTTTAATGCGTATGCATTTCCAATAAATACTATTAGATTTTATACAGTAGATGTTAAAAATTGTTCTGCTCATGGGTTGGTTTGTCTAAATGGTAGTAACCATAGAATTATTTGGAGAAAACAATGCCGTAAATTTGCCCCCATTAGGTATTTCTCCCAACTCTCAATTTCCTCAAGACTGAGTGTTAAAGAAATTGATTATATTGCTACCTGTCTTTGACTCTACTTTTGCCCTCTGATATTTAATATGTCCATAAAAAAGGAGAAAAGAAGTTCACTACATGTTTATTTTTTTTCCTTAAAATATTTTTTTAATGTTTATGTTTTGGGAGACAGAGAATGAGTGGGGGAGGGACAGAGAGAGACGGGAAGTCACAGATTCCAAAGCAGGCTCCAGGCTCTGAGCTGTCAGCACAGAGCCCAGTCTCCAGGCTCTGAGCTGTCAGCACAGAGCCCAGTGTGGAGCTTGAACTTACAAACCGTGAGATCATGACCTGAGCTGAAGTCAGATGCTTAACTGACTGAGCCACCCAGGCACCCCTCATTTACATGTTTTCACATTTCACCCATGTTACAGCAGGTATCAGTGTTTCATTCATTTTTATTGCCAAAAAATATTCCACTGTATGTTTATAGCACATTTTATTTATCCATTCATCAGCTGATGGATATTCAAGTTGTTTCTACTTTTAGGCTGAATTTTCTCCAATCTTATTAAAAAATGCCAACTTACAAATCCAAGAAACTCAGCAAACCCCAAACAAGGTAATTACAAAGAGACCATACTGCAGTCTGCTGAAAAATAAGAAAAATATTTTTTAAGTAACTGCAGGAAAAAATACGTTAACTACAAGGGAACAATAGTATCTGTGAGGGCTGACTTTGCATCACAAACAGTGGAATGCAGGTGACAGTGGAACAATATCTTAAATGCTGAAAAAAGAAGCAACAACAAAAAAACCCTATCAGATCAGAATTCTGTATCTAGCTAATATATCCTTCAAAAACCAGGGTGAAATAGAGACGTTTTATTCATCACAAGTAGCTCTGCATCGCAGGAAATGCTAAAGGAAGTTCTGCATGTTGAAGTGTTATAATACTGAATGGAAATTCAAACCTACAGGAAAAAATTAGGTACATTAGAAATGGTAAATATTTGGGTAGATATAAAAACTATCCTTTTTCTTTTAATTTTTTAAGAAGTCAACTGACCACATAATGGGAAAAATTGTACTGTGGTACTTATTATATACGTATAGTAGTAAATGTTATATATGTGAATGTAAAATATATGAAAATAATGACGCACAAGTGGAATTTAATGTAAATTAACTATCATAAGGCTATTATGACCCTGAGAATAGCCACACAATGAAAAAAGAGGTATAAAACCAATAGGAAATTGAATGGAATTTTAGAGGTTTTTTTAGTCAGCCAGAAGTAGATAGGAAAGGAGAAATAGAACAAGAAAAAAGTAGATGGGAGGGACAAATAGAAAATGAATAGCAAGATGGTAGATTTAAACTCAATCATATTAATAATTATATTAAATGCCAGTGGGGTAGCCACTTTAATTAAATGACAGAAATTGTCCAACTGGAAGGGTACCTGGGTGGCTCATTTGGTTGAGTGTCTGACTTCAGCTCAGGCCATGATCTCATGGTTCATGGGTTCAAGCCCTGCATCAGGCTCTGTGCTGACAGCTCAGACCCTGGATTCTGCTTTGGATTCTGTGTCTCCCATCTTTGTCTCTCTCTCTGCCCCTCCCTTCCTTGTGCTCTGTCTCTGTCCCTCTCTCAAAAATAAATAAACATTTAAAAAAATTAAAATTATCAGACTGGATAAAAGTACATGACCCATGTAGGTACTGTGTGCAAGAAATGTACTTTAAATATAAAGTCACAAATAGGTTGAACATAAAAGGATGAAAAAGATGTATTCTATAAAAAATAAACATAAGAAAGTAACTGGCTATATTCATATCAAAGTAGAATGTGAAAAAGGAGAATTACCAGAGGTAAAAGGGACATTTTATAAGGTGTGAGCATCTTTTCATCAGGAAGAGATAATAATCCTAAATGTATACGCACCTAATAATAGATCTTCAAAATTTATAAAGCAGAAACTGACAGATGAAAGAGAGAAGTAGACAAATCCATAATCATACTTGGAGATTTTAACACCTTTTAGTAATGGTAAAGCAGCCAGATGAAAAATCTAAAGATACAGATAGTAAAGACATAGTGAAGATAGAATGATCTGCACAATACTGTCAGTCACATTGAATGAACTGACGTTTATACAACACTATAATCAGCTATGTCACATGAAACAGATATATGTTAAACATTCACTAAAATGTACTGGACCATGAAGTCTCAATAAATGTCAAAAGGTTGAGATTGTAAGGAATATATTCTCAAAAATATGGTAAATGTGAGATGATGATTATGATAACTAACTTTATTGTGGTCATGATTTCACAACATATACATGTATCAAATGATTGTGTTGTGTACCTTAAACTTGTATAATGTTGTTATGTTGAATATACTGCATTAAAGCTGGAGAAAAAAGAATTCATTCTCTGACCACTATGTAATTAAATTACAAGTAAATTTTAAAATGACATCTAGAAAAATATCCCTGAAACTTAGATATTAAGCATGCCACTTCTAAATAACCCATGGGTCAAAGAAGAAATCACAAGGGATATTAGAAAATATTTGTAACTGAATGATGATGAAAACACAATATATTTACATTTGTGGATGTAGGTAAAGTGATGTTTCCAGGGAAATTTATAGCTTAAATATTTTATATTATAAAAAAGAATTTTTAAGAACCAGCAAATGTATTTACACCTTAGGAAGCTGGATAAAGAAGAGCAAATTATACCCAAAGAAAGTAGAAGAAAATAAATTATAAGGAATAGAAATCAATGAAATAGAAAATAGACAATTAGAAAAAATTAACAAAACCAAAATTGATTATCTGAAAGGATTAATAAAAGTTATAAACCATTAGCAAGACTGACCAAGAAAGAATGGAGAAACTATTAATTGCTAGTACCAGCAATGAAAGAAGCAATATCGGGGCGCCTGGGTGGCTCAGTCGGTTAAGCATCCAACTTGGGCTCAGGTCATGATCTTAACAGTTTGTGGGTTCAAGCCCCATGTTGGGCTCTGTGCTGACAGCTCAGAGCCTGGAGCCTGCTTCGGAATCTGTGTTTCCCTCTTTCTCTGCCCCTCCCATGCTCGTTCTCTCTCTCTCTCAAAAATAAATAAACATTCAAAAACTTTTTTTAAAAAGCAGTATCACTACAGCTTCTAAAATATTAATAAGTCACTATCAAGGACAAATTGAAGATACCAAATCATTATGTTGTATATGTGAAATTAATATGTTAGATGTCAGTTATACTTCAATTTTAAAATATTTTTAATTAGGGGCACCTGGGTGGTTCAGTTAGGCATCCAGCTTCCGCTCAGGTCATGATCTCACAGTTCATGGGCTCTGCATCAGGCTCTATGCTGACAGCTAAGAGCCTGGAGCCTTCTTTGGAGTCTCTCTCTCCGTCTCTCTCTGCCCCTCCCTTGCTTGTGCTCTGTCTCTCTCTTTAATTAAAAAATATTTTTAATTAAGAAGACAAATTTAGACTAATATATTTGACAACTTAAATGGACAGATTCCTTGAAACACTCAACCTATAAAAATGACAAAAGATGAAAGAATATTTGAATAGCCATGTATCTATTGTATAAATTCTATCAGATATTTTGTGGAAAAAAATATAAATATTTCAAAAATAGAGGAGGAAACATTTCTCAAATTGTTTTTTATGAGAACAGTATAACCCTGAAACTAAAATCTGATAAAGACATTACAAGGAAAGGAGGGAAAGGAAACAAGAAATGAAAAGTAAAGACCAATATCCTTTATGAACATAGACACAGAAATCCTTATAAATTGAATCCAGCAAATGGAATTAATCCTGGGAATTCAAGGTTGGCATATTTACCACTTTATCATAGGAATACAAGGTTGGGTGTAATTCAGCACATTGCCAGCACAAGGAAGAAAAATCATATGATCATCCCAGTAGATGAAGAAAAGGCATTTGACAAAATCCAGCATTCATTCATGATAACAATTCTTAGCAAACAAAGAAAAGAAGGGAACTTTCTCAATCTGATAAAGCCATCTAGTAAACACGTTCAGCTTAGTGCTGAAATAATAAATGCTTTCTCCCTGAGATTAGAAACGGACCAAGAATGTTTGCTCTCACCATTTCTATTCAGCATTGCCCTGGAGATTTTAAACCATACAATAAGGGGAAAAAAAAGACATAAAAAGCATAAATATTAGAAAGAAGGAATAAAATTGTCTTTGTTCACAAATTGCATTGTTTCATCTGAATCTACAAAAAATAAGGAATCTACAAAGAAAGGCTACTAGCGCTAATAAGTAAATTTAGCAAGGTCAATATATAAAAATCAGTTGTATTACTATATAATGACAGGAAACAGTTGGAAATTGAAATTTTAAAAAATTCTATTTATAATAGTTAAAATGTAAAAGAGTTAAGAATAAATTTAATAAGATAGGCAAGACATTTACACTGAAAACTATAAAATGTTGCTGAGAAAAATTAAGTAGATGAAATTCACTATATTAATAATTAGAAAACTTCATATTGTTAGGATGCATGCAATTTCTCCCTAAAATAACCTAAAATAACCTATCAATTCAGCACACTGTCAATTAAAATCTCAATTGACTTTTTACATTAAAAAGTTGATTTTAAATGGTATATGGAAATGCAAGGGCCTAGTCTAGTCAAAACAATCTTGAAAAAGAAGAAAGTTTTAGCACTTATGTGATTTGATTTCAAGACTTAAAAATAACTTACAAAAATCAAAACAGCATGATATTTTTATAAAAATAGGTATGTATATCAGTGGAACAGAATAGAAAGCCCAGAAATAGAGTCACTTATACAAGGGCAATTAATTTTCTTTTTTTTAAAGATTTTTAAAAAATGTTTATTTATTTTTGAAAGAGAGAAGGAGGGAGAGTACGAGCAGGGGAGTGGCAGAGAGTGAGGGAGACACAGAATCTCACACAGGCTCCAGGCTCTGAGCCGACGTGGGGCTTGAACTCACAGACTGTGAGATCATGACTTGAGCCAAAAGTTGGACACAACGTACTGAGCCACCCAGGTGCCCCAAGATCAACTAATTTTCAACAGAAGACTAAGGATGCAGAAACAGAAGAAAACAATAAAATGGAAGAGGCAGAAATAGATCTACCCATATATAGACATTTTAGGCAAAGATGTCAAGGCAATTCAATAAGAAAAGGAAAGTCTTTTTTTTTTTTATTTTTATTTTTTTATTTTTTTTATTTTTTATTTCTAGGAGAGAGACAGCGTGAACAGAGGAGGGTGAGAGAGAGGGGGAGATACAGACTCTGAAATAGGCTCCAGGCTCTGAGCTGGCAGTCAGCACAGAGCCTGACACAGGGCTCGAACCCACGAACCGCGAGATCATGACCTAAGGGAAAGCCGGATGCTTAACCGACTAAGCCACCCAGGTGCCCCAGAAAAGGAAAGTCTTTTAATACATAGTGCTGGAACAGCTGAATAATCATACAGATAAAAATGAACATCTACCCATACCTCATACCAAACACAAAAGTTAATTCAAGATGGATCATAGATCTCCACTCAGTTAAAATTACTAAGCTTTGAGAAGAAAACTTCAGAATGTACCTTCATGACAATGGGATAGGCAAGATTTCTTAGGACATAAAAATCACTAACCATAGAATAAAAAAGTAGTAAAACTGGACTTCTCATTGAAGGACACAAGGAAGAAAAGGAAAAGGCAAAGTACAGACTGGGAGAAAATATACACAATACATATCATCTCACAAAGGACGCCTACAAAAATTTATAGTAAAGCACAGTTGACCTTTGAACAACATGGGTTTGAGCTGCATGGGATTTTTCCCAAAAAATATATATACAGAGGTGTAAATGTATTTTCTCTTCCTGTAGATTTTTAAAAATATATTTTATTGTCAAGTTGGCTTCCATATAACACCCAGTGCTCATCCTAACAAGTACCCTCCTCCATGCACATCACCCATTTTCCCCTCTCCCTCACCTGCCAATAACCCTCAGTTTGTTCTCAGTATTTAAGAGTCTCTTGTGGTTTGCCTCCCTCCCTCTCCTTAACTATTTTTCTCCCTTCTCCTCCCCTATGTCCTCTGTTAAGTTTCTCCTGTTCCACATATGAGTGAAAGTATATGATATCTGTCTTTCTCTGCCTAACTTATTTCACTCAGCATAATACCCTCAGGTTCCATCCATGTTGCTACACATGGCCAGATTTCATTCTTTCTCATTGCCATGTAGTATTCCATTGCATAGATAAACCACATCTTCTTGATCCACTCGTCAGTTGAACCTGCAGATTTTTCTTAACATGTTCTTTACTCTAGCTTACTTTAATTATTATATATATATAACATAAAATTGAGTGCATTTTTTTCTCAACACACATCTATTCTGTGTCTACTATGGGTCAGCCATTGTGATAGTTACTGGGATATAAAGATAAGTAAGAGAAAGGGTTGGACTCAGAGAACTCAGCATATAGCAGGAGGCATAAAAACACAAGAAATAAGTACCAATGCAAAAATGGATGCTGAGTTTAAAGGAGGCCTGAGGAAGTGATTCTGATTTATTGGGGTTGAGAAATGGAACCAAAAAGTGAATGAACTTGTAAGGGGAAAAAGGCTTTCAGGTCAAGAGAACCTCATGAACTAAGTAAGGCACAGAAACATGAGCCTGTATGACGTGTTTGCAGAATCTTAATTGGCCCAATGTGACTATGGTAATGGGAGAGGATATGTGATGGGAGATGGTGTACTTTAATAATGGACCAGATTGTACAGGGCCGTAAAATGCCATACTACACAGCCATATTTATGGGCAAGAAGTGACCACTGAAGGCTTTTAGACCACAGAGTGATATCAGTTCTATTTCTGGGTTTTTAAAAAATAGATCTGCTAAGAGTAAAGACGAATTATTAAAGTTGGGGAGAGATTAGAGGCAGAAGGAAGAGATAGAAAGGATAATAAGAATCCAGGGTCATTTATTTTTTAAAATACTTATTCACTAGAATTTTGTGATTAAATATTTTTATTTGGCTCTTTCTTTCTCTTTTTCTTTAAAATTAACAACAGGAATCCAGAAACATTTTGGACCACAACAGGAATGTTTCCCCAAGAGTTCATTATTTGTTTTCACAAACATGTAAGGATTGAAAGACTTGTAATCCAAAGTTACTTTGGTAAGCATATCATATGTGATTATTCATCCTCTTTTAATTTTCCCATAGACAGGGGGCCCATATGCAAACTTTTGGCAAACCAAGTAAACTTTTTGGCAGAACACTAACTTTTTTGCAGTTTTATGACTGGGGTGGGACAGTGAGGAATATGGGTTAACTGCCTTGAGCACAGTTAGCTTCTCTAAAATTGCGAATTTGAAACCCTTCCAGAGCACATAATAATTTCCATGCAATTTACTATGCGAAAATCTTTGGCAAAGGACCTATTATGAATATAAGAAGCCAGCTTGCCAGAACACTAAGTTCTTCAATATCTTTATTCCAGATTCATTTGGCTTAGGGTTCTCTGTCAAATTCTTCGTGAAAATCTGATAACCCTGATTATTTGCATTGGATAGTTTTGACTCTTCTATTAATAATGGTATTTTCTGAGGTTTAGGAGAAGACTCTCCCATTGGAACATCATTCTAATCCTGTCTTATGTTTATTTAAGGATAAAGTATTTCAAAGTCATGGCAGGAAACAGTATATCCCAGATGGTTCAAATGAAAAGACTGTATTGATGAGATTACTTACAAAATTATGGTTCTGGATAAGGGAACAAACCAGGGATGGTGAGAATGCCCCAAAACCGGCCACAGCAATAAATCATTACCACCCCTGGGCTAAGGGACAGAAGCAGCATTACCAGAGCCCAGTGGAGCTGGAGCCTGTGGCCCAGCAGCAGCTGTAGTCATGAAGGGACCCAACCACTGTCAAAGACATGGCATGGAAGCTGGAAGGAAGTGGAGAAAAAAACAACTTGATCTCATTTCACCACTGCCCTCCAAGTTTCTCCCAGTGCCTCCCATTAGCCAAACCTGACCAGTAGTCACTGGTGCATTCCACAGGGGTCCTCCCCCTAGGGCAAGAGAAGAGTGGTTCTGGGTAGCAGGATCTGGGTTAGCAGTAATGGAGAAAAATCAACGCAGAAGAAAGATGCCTACCTTCTGGTTAAAAGTCTCTTCTGTCATTAATTGTAGAGGCTCTGGAGTCAGACACACCTAAAGTTTGAATACCACTTCTGGTCCCTACTGGCTGTGTACCATTGAACACTTTGCCTTACTTCTCTAGGGTGCCTGATTTCTCTAAGGCTGTTTTCCTCATCAGTAAAGTGGATTGGGAATATTTTTTTCTCATAAGATTATGGTCAAGAGTGAATGAGTAAATATGTCTGATTCACAGTAGTTTCTCCATAAAGGTTTATGACCAAGACCACTAATAATAATAATAATAATATCATCATTATTAATAATTGATACTATCAGAAGGCACAAAATAATTAATTAATAAATAATAATATATTATTATTACCAGTATTCAAAAAACCCTGGATGATACCAAATTCAAAGACTCTACTAACTTTGTGTTATGTGCTCGCAAACATTTGTAAGTTGGCAGTGACACAAGACCGCATTTTACCTTTGAGCCCTACAGAAAAACAGAGTATGTGAATGATTTTCAATGGTGTTTCTGATCCCAGTATTTTGTGCAGTCCCACCAGTGGTTGACATTTTGTGACAGGAAAAAAGGAATATGGGGACAGCAACATAAAATCAGGTAGGTAATTAACACTTTATTCATTTTGTTTACTTACAATGTCAGTGAGGACGTTGAGGATTGAAAAGAGCACATCTAAAGAGCCAGTGGATTTTGAGCTATGGATTGAAAGAGGTATGTGCTTGTTTTACCGCCAGTGTTCTGATCATGAAGAAGTATTGTGCTTTGGCTCTATATTTCCAGTTTGAGTGCATTTTCGTGGAAAAACATGACTCTTGTGACTTATTGAGAGCCTAGAAAAACCCATGTTTGAATACAAGACTGCCTTTTCACTTACTTGTTATGTAACTGTTAGCATGTTAATACTTAATTTTTTCGGGTTTCAGAATCCTGATCTGAAAAATGGAGACGGTAACCTACCAATTAAGGTTTTTGTGAATTTAATATCTGGCATATGGTAACGTATAGGAGGATTAGGAGGAACTTAACAGAGGACCAAGGGGGAGAAGAAGGGCGGAAATGGTGGGGAAAAGGGGAGAGGCAAACCATGAGAGACTCTTGAATGCTGACAAAAACTGAGGACTGGTGGATGTGGGGGGAGGAGGGGTGGGCATGGAGGAGGGCACTTGTGGGGATGAGCACTGGGTGTTATGTGGAAACTAATTTGACAATAAACTATTTGTAAAAAAAAAAATATCTGGCATATGGTAGACAGTAAATATTAGTTTCTGGTCTTTCCTTCTTTCCTAATTAGTGGTACTATTTAAATGTCATCAGCAGAATTGCTTCTAGTTAAACAAAACATACTGCTTTCATGTGTCTATTTCTTTTCCTTCCATGAAAATATCATGAAAATAATAGTAAAGAAATAAAAGGAATCAGGGCACCTGGGTGGCTTACTCAGTTGAGCATCTGACTTTGGCTTAGGTCATGATTTCATGGGGCTCTTGGCTGTCAGCGTGGAGCCCACTTTAGATCCTTTGCCCACCTCTCTGCCCCTCCCCCGCTGATGCAAGCACATTCTCTCTCTCAAAAATAAATAAAAAATAAGAAAAAAAGAAAATGAGGCATAAACCTACAAGAGAAAAAATAAAAGTAAACAAAAAACACAGGAGACCAAAGTAGATGTGAGAGATGGATATTATGGAAGAGAGGATACAAATGGAAGAGAAGTAACTTATGTAGCTGAATGGAGTAGGTTATAACCCAAGTGCCCATCGAGGAGAATATCAATGTGAAGCAAGCCACTTTGCTCAAACAGAACCCTAGAAAGATCTAGAATTTGAATGTAAGAGGTACCATGGAAAGTGCAAGTGAGACAGGGGCCAGAAAACAAGGGTGAGTAGTTGAATATCTATATATAGGGTGTTTGGACCCTAGGTAAGTTCTGCTATCCCACAATGCTGGACTACAGACCACCTGCCAGGCATGACTAGAATCACTGAATGTTGAGGCTTAGAACTCAGGGAGACCAGGCATAGTGGAAAAAGTGAGGCATGGAGTTGAAGCCAGGATTCAAGTGGAAGCCTGTGTATTGAATGGTGGGAACCCCTCTGTGCTCTACTATTTATGACGGCCACCAAGAATATAGCCCTGGCCAGGAGATTGAATGATTCATTTTTGTAGAAACTGAATGGCTGCAGAAAAAAGACCTATGGATGCTGACAAAGGCTAGTTCGTTCCTGGTCACTTATTGAAATCCACTAGTCAGTGAGCCTGGTTGATGCACACAATTTTCAAGTGATTTATTATAAGTAACCAAAGACAGGGGTGCCTGGGTGCCTTAGTCAGTTTGCCGTCCGACTTTGGCTCAGGTCACAATCTTACGGTTCGTAGGTTTGAGCCCTGCGTCTGGCTTTGTGCTGACAGCTCAGAGCCTGGAGCCTGCTTCAGATTCTGTGTCTCCCTCTCTCTCTGCTCCTCCCCCACTCATATTCTGTCTCTCTCTCTCTCAAATATAAACATTAAAAAAAAAAAGTAAAAAAGGAAAAGATAACAAAAGACAGCCAAAGATGACAAAGACATTTGATGAAGGCCTCAAACCCTGAATATATTGAAGCCTTTAGTTCTAATTCTAGTAAATAGGAAACAGAGGATAGAGGAACAAATTTAATGAAACCACGAAGAGACAAGATGACAATATGTGTGTCATTCTACATTCTGGTCTCATCAGTAAGTCTGACATGGAAAAAATGGGGGGGGGCGGTTATCAGGGATTAAAAGATTTTAAATCAAATTCTGATTTGAATAAAGCAACTATAAAATGACATTTTGAGAATAGTTGGGAGATTTGAATGTTGATTGGCTATTATATGCTATTAAAGCATTTAAAAAACTTTTTTTAGTGTTTATTTTTGAGAAAGAAAGAGCACAAGCATGGGAGAGGCAGAGAGAAAGGGAGATACAGAAACTGAAGCAGGCTCCGGCCTCCAGCTGTCAGCACAGAGACTGACGTGGGGCTCAAGCCTACAAATTGGAAGATCCTGACCTGAGCTGAAGTCAGACGCTTAACCAGCTAAGCCACCCAGGCGCCCCTAAAGCTTTTTTTAATGTTAGTATGATAATAATATTATGGTTACATAAGAAAATACTCTTATTATTTAGAGATAGATAACCAAATATTTGGAGGTGAAATGTCATGTTGTCTTAGAATGTGCTTTAAAATACTTGAGCAAAAAAATTCCATAAATCAAGTACATTGAAATGTTAGTAATTATAAAATCAAAATGATACGTGTATACAGGAATTATATACTGTCTTCTTTTATGTATGTGAGATTTTCCAACTTTTCATCATTATAAAAGTAAACAAATAAAAGAAGAGCTTATTATTAACTCCTGGTGGAGGAGGAATTGTATAAGAAAGAAAATGGGATTGTGGTCCATTACTCATTTCAGCAGTAAATAACATTTATATAGGCAATAATGGAACCATCAAGTATTGACTTCAAAATTGAGAGGATGGCAGGAGGGAAAAGTTACAGGAGGAAGAAGAAGAGAATATTTGTGTAAGAGACCTAAACTTTCTCCTACCGTAATATAAAGTCAGTAAACATTTATAAATTGAGAAGAGGAATATAAACATGTTACAATTCCAGGAAAAAAAAAAAAGCTTAAGGAGTTGAAAACATGACCTCTCAGGAGCAGGACTGGAGGAGAAAGAAAGGGTCAGGCAGGGGATTACTGTTCATTACCTCAGAGAGAGGTTAGGAGACAGTCATGCACCATCTTACTTCCCAGAGACTACTCTGTTTGTAGCATGTGCCTTGAAAAATTGTGTATACTAACTATTCTGATACAGATAAAATTAATTTCTCAATAATGTCAATATTTATCATTATATCAATCAAATACTTCATGTTTCCAGTGTGCCTGGGTGGCTCAGTCGGCTAAGCATTCAACTTCAGCTCAGGTCATGATCTCACTGTTCATGAGTTTGAGCCTGGTGTCAGGCTCTGTGCTGACACCTCAGAGTATGGAGCCAGCTTTGGATTCTGTGTCTCCCTCTCTCTCTGCCCCTCCCCAACTCACACCCTGTCTCTGTCTCTCAAAGATAAATAAACATTAAAAAAATTTCAAATATTTCCAAAAAATGTTTGATATGATTAACTTGTGACCAACTAAGTTAATGTTTTGAAATTGCATAAGTAAAGGTTTTTTAAGTTAGATACCTGAAAAGACCAATTGATGGGCAGCATAATTCAACATCCCAGTAAAAATTTAGTGTGAGAAATCGAGCTGTAGTCATTACCTGTGAGAGTGGCAATAAGATGGCTCCTTTCAAGGGGTACCTGGGTGGTGGCTCAGTTGGTTAACCGTCCAACTTTTGATTTTAGCTCGGGTCATGATTTAGTGGTTCATGAGTTCAAGCCCTGCATCAGCTCCACACTAACAGCATGGAGTCTGCTTGAGGCTTGAGATTCTCTCTCTGCTCCTTCCCCACTCTCTCTCCACTCCGTCTCTGTCTCTCAAAATAAATAAACTTAAAAAAAAAAAATGGCTCCTTTTAGGCCTGTAATAACTGTTAGTAGCTTGATCTTTAAAAGGGATTTCCACATTTTATCCATTCCTTACTTTATATTCCTTTACTGTAATTTACATTTCCTTTTGTTTATACTTACTATAGATGTTCTAGAGCTCACAGTCTATCGTTCATGCCTTTTGATCACATATTCCTATTTTGAAATTGAATTTTAACCCCCAAACCCTGATAAGTCTGATCTAACTATAGTTTACCAGACATCATGTTTTGTTGAGCATAAACTTCAGTAGGTTTTGTATTTTGATGTATTTTCATGTATTTTGATCCCTAACTCATTTCTGTTAAATTTGTTTTAGATCTAGTCCACACAGAGGGGCAGCTTCAAAATGAAGAAGTTATGGTAAGTAAATATAGTTGGTAGAGATAAACAGTATCTTTAGCCAGCACAATGTATTTAAAATTTAAATCTATCTCTTTAGTCATAAAGTTAATAAATACCTTCATGATCTGCTACATCCAGGCAACCAACAGAGAAGTTATTCTCAGTAATATTATAATCTAAATATAGCATTCATAAACTAGGCTCTTTTCTAGTAGAATGACAGCAAGGATAAAGCAGTTCACTTATTTATCTTTATTGTGTTCATTGATTTGACGTATTTACTTGCTTTCTTTCGTTTGATTCCGTAGGCCTTTTAGAATAGGAATCAGAAAAGGTTGAGATGCCAAAATCGGGTGTTAATTTAAGCATGAAAGGACAAGGGAGATTCACATAAGGGGAACTGGAGCATAGGATCAGCAACAAATAGGCCAAAGAGAGATGAGGTGGAAAGAGAACCAGCATTTTTCGACAACATTCCACTGGGCTCTGCCTGTCAAGTGGAATGAATGCCTGTTGATGAAGCTGCTGCCTCATCAGGGGTTCCTCTGTTCCTGCTAGTTTATCAGGCCCCGGTTTCAGACAAACACAAAAAAAGTGAAACAACTGAATGTGTGGGGTTTTTTTTTGTTTTTTTTTAAGATGGTAGTTTTGTTTAATTAAGGTTTCTCTAAATGAGGCTTAAAGTCTTTTAAGTTTCCTTCTTCACGACATACTGGGCACAGCATTTCAAAGGATTCTGTAGGAAGTTTTTGAATCCTATTAATTATCTTCTCTACCACCCACGTGTGTCCAACAACCCGGGAGGCCAGTGGGGGCCAGAAAAATGATTAATTAGACTGAATTTTATCACCTGTTTTTGTCTATGTTTACTAATGGGTTATGATTAGTAAGCTTCTGCTAAGTATTTTGTTTCAGGACTCACTGTGAATCAAGGAGCATTGCATAATTATATGGAACATTTGGGAAATAGTAAGGGGGAATGGGAAGCTGGAAATCACCCATGATTTTATTAGCCTGCCACAACAGCTTTTACTACACTTTTTTTCTTCTTGTTGTCAGTATGCATCGCATAGTTATCAAATGAAGTTTGTACTTTTTAAACAATATTATATTACAACTTTCATAATTAATGTATGAAAATAGGCAAATGTGTACCAATTTCAATTTTCCTCCCTCTGTCATTACAAGTAATATACAGGGGTCACGTTCTGCATGTTCTTGCTACCATGATCATCACCTTGTAAATTATTCTTTAAGATTAAATTTCAAGGAAGAGAAATTTAATTGTGTCCATCAGTGTAGACATGTTTATAGCTACTTATGTATATTGTCAATTTGCTTTCCAGAGAAATTACATAAATGTGAAAGTATAATAATGTTGCAGGGTATATAGTCAGGGGAATCATAAAACGAGGGAGATCGCCTAAGATGCAGAATACTTCAGAAAGACACTTTTAAAAAAAATGTTTAATTTTGAGAGAGAGAATGCAAGCAGGGGAGGGAAGAGGGGGAGGATATGAAGGATCTGAAGTGGCTGTACCTACAGCATCAAGCCTGCCAGATATGGGACAGCATCAAGCCCGAAGGAGGGCTTGAACTCTTGAACCATGAGATCATGGCCTGAGCTGAAGTTGGAGGTTCAACTGACTGAGCCACCCAGGCGCCCCATAGAAAGACACTTAAAAAAATAAATCAGGGGGCGCCTGGGTGGCTTAGTCGGTTAAGCGTCCGACTTTCGCTTAGGTCATGATCTCGCGGTTCGTGGGTTCGAGCCCCGCGTCGGGCTCTGTGCTGACTGCCAGCTCAGAGCCTGGAGCCTGTTTCAGTCTGTGACTCCCTCTCTCTCTGACCCTCCCCTGCTCACGCTGTCTCTCTGTCTCCTAGAAATAAATAAAACATTAAAAAATTAAAAAAATAAAATAAAATAAATCAGATAGGGCGCCTGGGTGACTCAATCGGTTAAGCGTCAGACTTCAGCTCAGATCATGATCTCACGGTTCATAAGTTCAAGCCCCGTGTTGGGCTCTGTGCTGACAGCTCAGAGCCTGGAGCTCCTTTGGATTCTGCGTCTCTGTCTCTCTCTGCCCCTCTCCTGCTCATGATCTGTCTCTCTCTCAAAAATAAAAATATTTTTAAAAAATGAATCAGAAATGTAAAGTTGCAATTGTTAGCTCCACCTGCTTTTATTCATCAAATCAATGCTGGTATTTGCCTGCTAATACATCAGAGCAACTGTACTGTTATATGCAGCTGGCTTCTCTTCTGAGTGTTACACCTTATATATTATTATATATTTAGGATATCATTCTTGCATCAAACCCTTTCCTCTGCTAGCTGCCATTCAACAGTTAACTGGAGTCGCTAAAAGCATTCATATTGATTTCTCCGTCACAGGCCCGGGATGGCCACGCCACCTACTTGAGATTCATTATTATGTCCGCCTTTGATCATTTTGCATCCGTGCACAGCGTCTCTGCAGAGGGAATAGCAGTCTCAAATCTTTCTTAGTCGGTATAACAAAATACACTTGCATGATTTTTTAACAATATGTTTTATTTAAACACAAAGTTGTCGAAGTTGTCGTTGATACACTTTATTAAAGGGATTTGTATCAATCTGTTTCAGTTTTTATTTTCTCTTCAACATTTTGTGCAAAGGAATTGGTTCCTTCATCAGGAGTGCTGGCCTCCATGTAGGCTGTAAGAAAGCTGTCACTTCAATATACAGCTTAATAAAGGAAATGACTATCTGTGAAAACTTAACTGATGGTATTGTGTCCTCACAACATCTAACAGGGTACCCTTCAGGTCTCAGTGCATTAATTTTCTTTAGGTTTGGTGCATTAATTTTTTAACTGATTGTTGAAAAGGGCTACGTGAGCAATATAGACACAGAATGTATAAGTTCAGAAAAGAGAAAGTACTTATGGGAAGGTTTAATGGAGGTGACATGAGTTGGGCCTTGTAGGACAAGTAATTTTATTTCTCTTAATTTTATTTTGTCCTGATTTGAAAATCTCAGAGAATTAGGAAAAACAGCATTGGATGTCCCATAAACAACCATTACAGGATATTATTTGATTTTTTTGTGTATGTTGGGGAGGTAAGGAACAGTATAGGACAGATGGGAGGGAAATAAAACTTCTCTGAATGTACTTCATTATATAGCTTGACTTTGAAAACATAAATAACTCCTATAGCCAAGAATTAAAATTTAAAAAATCCAGAATATCGAAAACAAACAAATGCACGAAACTAACTTTATCTCAGATTGATAAACACACAAAAACAATGGCATTACAACATAGCATTTTGCCTGTGGGATTCAGACTCGTTTCTTAAGGCTGCCATAATTACTACAAATTTGGTAGTGAAAACAATAGAAATTTAGTCTCTCACAGTTCTAGAGGCTACAAGTCAAGCGTGAAGGTATTGACAGTGTTTTTTTGTTTTGTTTTGTTTCTAGGAGAGAGAGAGAGAGAGAGACAGCATGAGCAGAGAAGGGTCAGAGAGAGAGGGAGACACAGACTCCGAAATAGGCTCCAGGCTCAGAGCTGGCAGTCAGCACAGAGCCCGACGTGGGGCTCGAACCCACGAACCGCGAGATCATGACCTAAGTGAAAGTCGGACGCTTAACCGACTAAGCCACCCAGGCACCCCGACAGTGTTTGTTCTTACTGGAGGTTCTGAGGGAGACTGTTCTATGCCTTTCTCCCAGGTTCTGGTGTTACTGGAAACCGTTGACTTGTAGCATCATAGCTCCACTCGGCCTCTGTCATCATGTGGCATTCTCTCTGTGTGTCTTCACATCTTCCCCCTGGGCAGATCTGTTTCTGTGTATCTTCTCTTCTTATGAGGACATGAGTCATATTGAATTAGGGCCCATTCTACTCCAGTAGGACCTCATCTTTTTTTTTTTTTTTTTAAAGTTTTATGTATTTCTGAGAGAGAGAGAGAGACAGCATGAGCCGGGAGGGTCAGAGAGAGAGGGAGACACAGAATCTGAAACAGGCTCCAGGCTCTGAGATGGCTGTCAGCACAGAGCCTGACATGGGGCTCAAACCCATGAACTGTGAGATCATGACCCGAGCCGAAGTCGGACGCTTAACCGACTAAGCCACCCAGGCGCCCCAGTACGACCTCATCTTAACTAATTACATCTGCAACTATTTTCAAGTAAAGTCACAATCAGGGATTAAGACTTCAACAACATGTCAGGGTGCCTGGGTGGCTCAGTCGGTTGAGTGTCCAGCTTTAGCTCAGGTCATGATCTCACCGTTCCCAAGTTCAAGCCCCGCATCGGGCTCTGTGCTGACAGCTCAGAGCCTGGACCCTGCTTCTCTGTCTTTCTCTTTTTCTGCCCCTTCCCCCTTCACACTGTCTCTCTGTCTCAGGAATAAATTAAAAAAAAAATTTTTTTTTAAAGACTTCAACATGTCTTTTTAGAGACAGTTCAACTCACAATACAATCTTAGTGAAGTATTTTTGTGATAGTTAATTTTATGTGTTGTATTGACTGGGCCACAATGCCCAGATATTTGTTCAAACATTCTGAATGTTTATGTGTGGGGGGTTTTCTTGGATGAGATCAACATTTTATTTGGTGGACTTTGCATAAAGCAGGTTGCCCTCTATAATGTGGGGGGACCTCATCCAATCAGTTGAAGACCTCAGTAGGACAAAGACTGACCTTTCCCAGGCAAAAAGGAATTCTGCCAGTGGACAGCTTTCAGACTTGTACTACAACATCAGCTCTTCCTTGGGTCTCCAGACTGTCAACCAAGCCCACAGACTGTGGACTTGCCAAACTTCATAAGCATAGGAGCTAACTTCTTAAAACCAATCTCTCTCCCTCCCTCTCTCTCTCTCCCATTCTGTCTCTCTCTCAGTGTATGTATGTGTGTGTATATATATATATGTACACACGCACATGTGCACACACACACACATGATGGAAGGAGAGGAAGGCAGTGGCTATCACTTCGATAAGCTACTAGTTACACACTCCTGATGTGATGCAGCATGAGGCACACAGGCCAGCCTCTGAAGTCCTCGTGCCAGAATCACTGAGTCTAAATTGAATCAAGTTCTAGAGTTCACTTCCATTTTCAGTAAATACAAGGGATGGAAAAACAAGTAAAATGACACCACAAGGATGCAAATGGATTAGAAGCCATTTTGTAGCTCACTGAAATGTGCAGACCTGTGCCTTCCCTGTGGATGGTAAGATATACTTCTTGGCCGCCTTTGTTTGGGTAGGGCCATGTGACCAAGTGTGAGTAATGAGATGAGGGGAAGGTGATTGCTAGGCTGACTGTTTAATTGCCTGCATAAGACACTTCAAACCTCTTTCCTTTCTCTGTCAGAATGACCAGCAATGATGCTCTACACAATAACTATTTCATCAGTCTGGGTCTGGAAGTGAACCTGGTGATGGCAGGTAGCAGGCCTCTCAGCCACTGTGAGATGGATGTACAGAAGGAAAAACAAAGCTTCATTGTTTTGAGCCAATGAAATTTGGAATATAACGTGGCCTATCCTGACTGATTCACAGACAAATCTAGAATATGACTTAGCCTACAGAGCACGTGACCTGGTCTCGTCAACAAGTCAGTGGCATGAAAAATGGTAGTTAATTAAGGGAGAGGGGCCACTCTAGATTCAAAAAGGAATGAGAGCCCCAGTAACTTCATGCCATCTGTGGATCTTACTTGGATCTGATTTGAGCAAACCAACTGAAAATACAACATTTTAAAGATAGTTGGGGAAATACACTTACAGATTGGGTGTTACTGTTCATTTTGCTAGGTGTGTTACTGGCATTAAGCTTAGGCAAGAAAATGCTCATATTTTTCAAAGAAGTGTATAGAAGTAAATAGGGGTAAAATGACATAACTGGAATTTACTTTAAAATACTTAAGTAGATTTTTTTAAGGAAAAAAGTTGAAACAAATATGGCAAATTGTTAGATCTGGGTGGTGGATGTATGGGGGGGAGGCTTCACTGTACCCATCCCTTTATCTTTGTGTATGCTTGACATTCTTCATAATAGAAAAATAAAAATCAACAATGGTACCGAGGGTATCTTTGTGCTGCCCCTCAGATGATTTCCTTCCCAGAGGGAATTGGTCGAAGTTAGGAACAGTTTTAAGGCTCTTAATACTTTTTGCTAAACTACTTACCAAGATTTGTTGCACAGAGTTACTCTTAGGGAAGCTTTAAATAAATGGAGGAGAGTAAGAAAGGTATTTCAAGAGCAATGCTGGTGTGATTGGAGATGTGAAGATGGGTCCTCTTTGATCACACGCATTTGGAGAGCGATGAATATTTAAGTCTGACTAGGGCAAAGAAGACGAAAACCATATATCACAGCCAGATCACAGAGAGCCTTTAATACTTTCAGATAGTTCCCCTTAACACTGGAGCCATTTAAGGTTTTTGAGAAGGAAGGTGACGTAGAGCAATTGTGTTCATGTTCAATAAAATAAAGTGCTAAGGATTTTCTTTCGCCAACTTCCTAAACTGAAATGTCAGTGGTTCTTTGTGTAAGAAAGGCTCACAGATTTCTGGAAGGGATGTCCAGGGTTTGTCTGATTGCTCTTTTTGGCACAGGCCTAGTAAATGATCTCTAAGCCTTTTTTCTCTGTTTCTGCCTTCTGCGGCTGCAGAGAACAAATTATCAGTGTTAGTGCTGGTCATACTACTTTATGATACTTAAAAACAGCATTCTTTAACCTGCATTTTCCTGGCCTTTAAAAACTTATTTCACCCTTATTAAACCCTCTCCAGGCTTCAAGCAGTAGCTATAACAATATGTGGCTTTATCTTTTTTTCTCCTCACTGCTGAACCCCATCATCTTTTCAAAGTCTCATCTGTCCCCAGTTTGCTTCCTCCATCCCCCTCATCCCTCATTTGGATTTATCACCACCGCCACTGACTCCTGCCTCGCATTGTGCTGTGTGTGCTATGTGATTTAGACCTTTGAGTCTGCCTCCTCTTTCCTGAGGTGTCTGTACGGATAGCTTCAGCTACTTCAGGTCCTTACACAAAGTGTAGTCAGGCCTTCCCTGGCCTCCGGTACCTAAAATTATCGTCTCTCATCCTCCCGGCCGCCTCCCACCCGCACACACCACCGCAACGTGAACACATTGTCTTCCTTCCCTGTTGTTTTTCTCCCGTGTTCTGGGACAAGCCACCCTGTGTCCTGTGTTTCAGGGGTTCTGGTACCTTACTCCTCTTTTCTCACTAAAATTCAACTTAGATCCCGCCCCCGCCCCCCCTCCCCCCATCATAACCCAAGCAGGCTTTGAAAGGAAGGCAATCTCCATAGATTGAATTGCCCTTGGCTCCGACAGGAATGGCTCTACCTATTACTATGCAATTTTTTCTTTTCTTTTTCTTTCTTTCTTTTCTTTTCTTTTTTTTAGTTTATTTACTTATTTTGAGAGAGACCAAGAGAGCAGGGTAGGGGCAGAGAGAGAGAGAGAGGGAGAGAGGGAATCCCAAGCCGGCTCTGTATGGTCAGCCCAATGGGGGCTTAAACTCATTAACTGTGAAATCGTGACCTGAGCAAAAACCAGTTTAAAAAATAGTAAGAATTAAATCTTAGGACCAGAAGAGGGGGTTGTATGTGCCTTAGTTGTTTAAACTACTGTAACAAGAATGCCATACACTGGGTGGCTTATAGACAACAGAAATTTATTTCTTACAGTTCCAGAGCCCAGAAGTCTGAGATCAGGGTGTCAACAAGGTCGGGTGAGGGCCCTCTTCTGGTTTTGCAGACTTCTTGTGTCCTCACGTGGTGGAGGGAGACAGCTGGCTCTCTGGGGCCTCTTTAATAAAAGCGCTAATCTCATCCATAAGGGGTCCCTCCATTCCTCCCCTGATATTCTCATGTTGGGCTTCAGGATTTAGCATGTGAATCTGGGGAGGGACATGAATATTCAGACTATAGTGGCATTCCAGGCATTTTGATATTAGAACATTCACCCCTGGACTATATCTTGGTGAAGTTACTGAACCTCAAGTATAAAGAAAGAGTCTGATGGGTTTCTGGGCACAATAAAGCAATTCAAGCAGTGCTAGGGGTGATCAGTTAGGCTGGCCTGACTTTTCCTCTCAGGACGTCTAGACAACAGCAGAGCAATGTCTGCAACCCAGCCAGGTGTCCTGCAGGCTTACAGACCGTAGATGGGCGGTTGCAAGCATGTAAGACTTCAGGAAATACAAGATCCATGTGCTCTTCTTGAGAAAACTACTTGAGACTTTTTTTTTTTTTTTTTGAGGGAGCAAGCAAGTGTCAGCAGGGGAGAAGGGCAGAGGGAGAGAGAATATCCCAAGCAGGCTCCACATTCACGCGGAGCCCAATGTGAGGTTCGATCCCACTACCCTGGGATCCTGACCTGAGCTGAAATCAGGAGTCAGACACTCAACTGACTGAGCCACCCAGGCACCCCGAGGTTTCTCCACTTTAATACGCCTTACCCTTCCCGTGTTCTCCAGGTTCCCATCGCAGAATACAGAAGGCCTGGGTCCCCTTGAGGACCAAGCCCAAATGCCCCCACCTCCGATAGGCCTTTCCAGGCCCACCCAGCTCCGAGGAATTGCTCTGTACTTTTGTCTTTATCTCAGCTGTCCCCATCGTGTTTGCTTTGAGTTATGGTCATTGCCATGTATGCCTAGTCCCCCACGAGGTTAAGCTGCTGGAGAATGATAGCTGGATCTCGTCCGAGTATGCATTTCTTAGCACCCAGGGAAGAAGAATCCGTGCTCAATTAATGTCTGAAGCACTAAACTGAAGAGAATTGGATTGGAACTCTTGGGGTTTATTTTAACATTCTAAAACCTCCCCTGTTCCGGCCACTATTACTTATGGAAAGCTGGGACTTACTGTGCATTTATAGGCATGAATCGGGGACCATCCGAGAAGTGGTTCAGAGGAGCATGGTCTTAGCTGCTGTCTCCTTTTGTGGAACTTGGCACTTAGGAAGGACAGTGCTCGGCTGTGCCTTAGCCGCGCTGTTTCCCCAGCTACTCATTCTCGGAATGACCTCACAAACTCATGCCAGCACTGCTTCGGCAGGATGAAAAATTTTCATTCCGTGTCCCTACTGTCCTGCCTCCCCTCCTTCCCCCACTCCCTAAAAAAGCCCAAAGAGGCAGTTGTGAAACAATAATAATACCCAACACATCCCTGGCATTTTCTCCAAGGCAGGCACCATGCTTTACTCCTTCTGAGAGTAGCACTTTCTGAGTGCTTTACTCATGAATCCAATATGCAGCAGGCACTACTGATACCCCGTTTTATAGTTCAATATGCCACGCGGCTAGTGGGGAGCAGAGCCGGGGCTCTGGCTTGAAGTTAGAGATGGGGTGTGAATCTCTGTGTGTTACTTGCTAGTTCTGAGACCTTCACCAAGTTACTTCTCTCTGAGCCTTGATTTCCTCATCTATAAAATGAGATCATAATCTCTTCTTTGAAATATATTAAGGTTAGATGAGTTCACATATCTGAAAATGGGTACCTGGTAGATGATTAATGATAACTTTTTTTGAAAAAGAATAAAATAGCAACATTAATGGTATTAACATTGTGGCAACTAAGGCGGAGCCAAGAGTTAGTTTTCGTTGTTAGAAAAATGTCTCCCAGGGCGCCTGGGTGGCTCAGTCCGTTGGGCGTCTGACTTCGGTTCAGGTCATGATCTCACTGCTCGTGGGTTCGAGCCCCACATTGGGCTCTGTGCTGACAGCTCAGAGCCTGGAGCCTGCTTCGCATTCTGTGTCTTCCTCCCCTGCTCATACTCTCTTTCTCTCAAAAATAAATAAAACATTTAAAAATTTTTGAAAGAAAAGAAAAATGTCTCCCAAATGCATTCTTTTGTCATGTTGAGAAGGTAGGTTGATCCCAATGTGAATCAAAACTTGTTTTTTCTTTAAAGGCAACGGCCACTGAAGGCTCTGCCCGATTTTTATTTTTAAGTTTATGTATTTTGAGAGGGAGAGCACATGTGGGGGAGGGGCAGAGAGGGAGGGAGAGAGAGAGAGAGAGAGAGAGAGAGAGAGAGAGAGAGAGAGAGAATCCCAAGCAGGTCCCATGCTGTCGGCACAGAGCCTGACTAGGCACTTGATCCCACAAACCGAACCGTAGGATCATGATCTGAGCTGAAATCAAATGGCAGACACTTAATGGACCGAGCCACCCAGGCGCCCCTCCAACATGAAACATTCTTTAGCAAGAGTTCATGAGGCAAAGACACATTTGATACAGAACCCACAGGGAATGTTTTTCCCACCAAATGAGGCACTGTCAGCATATGGTATTTTTGCAGATCAGATTACAGTGGGCTATAATAAAAGATAAAACACACTTGTGGGGATGAGCACTGGGTGTTGTATGGAAACCAACATGACAATAAACTATTAAAAAAAAAAAAAAAGATAAAACAGGCTGACACACCCCGGAAAAGAAAATGTAAAAGATCACACCGAAGCCGTCCCAGATTGCCTGCTATGTTTTAATCATTCTGTATTAGCTTGCTGCATCTTAAAACATTTTCTTTCAAGTCAGGTCACAGCTGTGTGTACTTTAGGCTGTGGCCGTCATAGACAAACATGAAAAGAAGCAGAGTTAAAACAGATGAATACTAATTGTTATCCCTTAGTGTGATGTAATCTAACACAAATGACCGTCAGGAGACTCACAAAGAAATGAGAAGCAATTTCAAAGACGAGCTTCTGCATGAATGAATGACAGCTCTCAACTCCTCATCTCTCTCTCTCTCTCTCTAAACAACAGGAGTTCTCCCCATGCTTGGTTCTAGAAACCAGTTTAGTGTCTTAGATGATCAATTCCATAAACGGCAAATTTGGTAAGACGGATTTACCTCACACAAGGACTGCCGCATCTAACCACTTGGAATCAGATTGGCTGGAGATGGGGACCACGTGCAATGAATGTGGTCTCTGCCGTGGGGGCAGCATTGACCTTTTGTACAGCCTTTAACCTTGCTGCTTCGTTTTCTGATTACAGTTGCTGGGTTAGATCAGACAGATGTGAGCTAGTGGTTCAGCTTGGGGATACAGCTCAAGAGGTAAAAGCCACATGGGCTGGGTGGGGGGAGAGCCAGGACTTGAGGATCCCTCCTGTTGATCACCTAGGGCTGGGAGATCTGCCCAGACTAAATGTGAAGCTTTTCCAGAACAGCACGAACTTCCTCTGGATGGTAGTTCCAAGGGCCAGGTTTACCCTGTAAGAGAAACAAATCAGCATTCCCAGATGTCCGACTCATAGGAATTAGTAGGTCTGGAGCTTAGCTGAGAGTACTGGGCTGGCAATAGCTACGTGAGGGTTGTCAGGATGGCGTAGACAATGGCAGATGCAACCATAAAGCAGATGAGATCACCCAGGGAGAGGGTGTGGAGTGGCACTCACATTTAATGGACAGACTGGAGAGAGAAGTGCGAGGAGAACCAGCTGGGGTAAAGGGAATCATTTCTAAAGGAGAAACCGGTCTTTACACATAAGCTGTTCTTCCATAATTAGACCTTCAGACAGGCCTTATCTTCTCTACACATCAGAACCACCTCTGCCTCTCCTGTCCCCATGCCCTAGTTCAGCCTCTGCATCCCTTACTTGGGCAGGCACCCCACTTCCTGACTATCTGAAGTCCTCTGTCCCTGCCGCCTCCAGTCCACACCTCACCCAATAGCCACTGATCTTTCTAAAGTACAGATCCAATCATGCCTGTCTCCTGCTCAAAACCCATCCATGGCTCGCCTCTGACCTAAGAAGGGGGCTGGATTCCTTGGCCCGGAATGAGACCCCAGTCACCTAAATGCCCCAACTCTCCATTCACATCCTGCCAACATGCCTCAGTGCCTTTGCTCACCTTCTTCCCTATATTTGCCATGATTTTCACTCACCATGCTCACGTGGATGGCTTCCTAGCCTTCAAGGTCCAAGCAACTGTCACCATCTCCAAAGAGCCCACCCATCCTCAGGGGTCAAGAAATTTACAGTCTGAGAGCCAAATCTGTCCTGATGCCTCACACTCTTCCATTTACATATTGTCTGTGCTGTTTTTGTGCTAGGAAAGCAGGATTGAATGGTTGTAGCTGGGATTGTCTGGTCTACAAAGTCAAAAATATTTACAGTCTGGCTCTTTGCCGAAAAGGTGTGCTGATCCCTGCTCTGGAGTCTCACAGCCCTTGGGACACTGGACACTCGACGTGTCTTCCTCATCCTCCGGACTGTGAGCACCTCCAAGGAAGGGGTGAGCCGTCTTCAAATTGTTTCTGTGTTGCCAGTACTTGCGCGGGGCCTAACCCTGCTGGCCTCGATCATGCCATCTCACAGCCGTGTCTCTGGGGAGAAGAAAGGCAGAAGAACCTGACTTCTTATGATGTGACCCTTGGCACCCTGGAGATTGATCTGCAAATTGTTGCTCATTTTACCCGCATAAGCAGGGCCGGCAGCCGGCAGGGGAGTATCCACACAGCTGGGCTTCATGGGCTCTCCAAGGCTTGAAATCCCTTCGGCAGCTATGAACCGGTTTCTGCCCTCCCAGGGAAGGCCAACAGTGCCCGAGTGGTTGGAGGCTGTGCTTACATCCCCCACCCTGGCCAGGCTGGAAGCCCTAAGGCGGGACACCATCACCAGAAAGGAGGCTGGGACTCAATTCCTTCCTTGAATCCCTGCTTCTGCATTTCCAGCTCTTAACTACAGGGTTTGCTCTCTTCTCCCTCCTACACCACCCTCTCTCCCCCCCACCCAGGTTCAGGCTTGCCTTGAGAGGAGCAGCTTCAGACCCTCCCACCTCTGGCCTCTCCCATTCAAAGGATTCAGAACTGAAATCAGAGCCTTGTGCAGGGTGACCTTGGGCAAGTCAATGTCCTTCTCTGAGTGTCGTTTATGAAATGGAAACTACATTTTCTCGGTCAGCTTCAGACCGAACCAGGGCTGGGCCAGTCTTCCGGATTCGGAAGGCAGCCAGGAGGCTGTGGCTCCAGTCCAAATGCTAGGGACAAGAAAGTCCCATTATTTCACCTCCCGTGAGGTGGGGGGCCAGAACCTCCATTTTGTAGAAGAGGAAAGGGAAACTCCGAGACAGGAAAGTACTCGCCCCTGGTCACATGCCCAGTAAACGGCTGGGCAACGACTTGAATGCACATCTGCTTGATACGAAGCCCTCTCCGCCCTCACCCCTCCTGGGCCTCTTGCCCCTGGTTACCACCTTGTAGAGGATCCTGCCCTCCTGGAGCACATAGAGCCTCTCGGGCAGTGCTGCGTAGAGCCGGCTGCTTTGGTTCCTCATTGTGTCCACCACCACGGGGCACTGGGGGTGCCTGTCCAGCAGCAAGCGGGCCGCCTGCAGGCGGTCCTGGAGATCCCGATGATTCCTGATGTTCACGTTGTTCTTGAAGGCCCAGCCATCTGCAAAAGGAGGGACCAGCAGTGGGCCTCACAGGCATGACACGTATTTCCCATGGATTAAATACCCCCACATCCAACCCTTTGTAACAGAGGGTCCCACATAGAGGAGCCCTTGGCCATAATTTGGCCCAGTTTCCTATTATGGGCGGATGCATGAGATCATACAGGGAGGTACTGACAGATCCAAAGATGAAGCCTAGGGCTCCTGACTCCCAGACTTCGGCTCTTCAGCCTGCGAGAGTCCAGTAGGCCACTGCGTCTCGAACGTGAATGTGCATTTGATCCTCACAAGGACCTTGTTAAAGGAAGACCCTGAGACTGACTGGCAGTGGGGCCCACCGATCTGTTTTCACAGCCTTCCAAATGATTCTAACACACACTGAAGTTTGAGAACTACTATACCAGAGTCTAGACAATCTCCCTCTTCTGATTACTCTCCACCAGAATGTTCTTTCCTAGCAGAGGTCTCCATAGTGTAGGGGTTATCACGTCACTTTTGCCCGACACCAGAATGTTTTTTCCAAAATGCAAATCTGACTGTGGCACTCTCCTGCCATGGCTTTTGATGGCTCCCTGTCATCCTCAGGATAAATCGCAAGCTCCCCAGTGACCGGCCTGTGGGTGAAATACCTGGGACCACTTGACTCACAACCCCCAAGCCGCCTCTCACTTCCACCCTCTTTACAGTGCTGCCTTCACCCACGGTGTGAGGGGAACAGGACCTTCTCTTTCCTATGACTTCTGGCACTGCTGCTGGTGTTAGCTGTTCAGACAGCCTTGGGGTGCCTGCCACTCAGGGTAAGCCCACAGCCAAGTACAACTGCCGGCCTGGCAGTGACCCTTACTTTCAACCCCTCCTAAGAAGTATTCCTGCCTCCTGATCGTGCTTCTCTGAAGATCTCTGACAACGCTCCTACCACAAAATGTAATCAGATTTTTTTCTCTGCCTACAAACCAGTTACAGAACCAGCTCCTTGGCACAGCACGTAATGATCCTGACCATCTCTCTCCACATGTACTTCTGGTCACGGCTCCCGGTCTTTCCACATCTAGCCGAAGTGACTTCTCCTCAAATGATGCCGACCCCTCTCTTCCCTGTTTCCTTACCATCTCTTCCACATTTGAGATCCTATCTGTCCTTTTAAGGCTCGCCTTGGGGCGCCTGGGTGGCTCGGTTAAGCGTCCGACTTCCACTCAGGTTATCATCTCACAGCTCGTGAGTTCAAGCCCTGCATCAGGCTCTGTGCTGACAGCTCAGAGCCTGGAACCTGCTTCAGATTCTGTGTCTCCCTCTTTCTCTGTCCTTCCCCCACTCAGTCTCTCTCTCCTTCAAAAAAAATAAACATAAAAAAATTAAAAGGCTCCCGTCTACCACAGGGCTTCTCACCATTGGGACTACTGACGTTCGGGGGGGGGGGTGCTGCCATCCTGAGTGTTCCCCCATGTTGAGCAGTATCTTTGCGCTCTGCTCACTAGATGTCAGTAGCATGGCTCTGACAATTTGTGACAACCAAAAACGTCTCCAGACATTGCCAAATACCCCTTGGGGGACAAAATCACCCTCAGTTGAGAACCACTGCTCTAACACCCTCTCCTCTAGGAAGCTTTCCCTGACATGCTCAGCTGTGTGATATTGGGCAGGATATTGAAATCTCTTAAAAAATTTTTTTTAAATGTTTATTTACTTTGGATATATATATAGAGAGAGACAGATCACGAGCAAGTGAGGTGGCAGGGAGGGAGGGAGACAGAATCCAAAGCAGGCTCCATGCGCTGAGCTGTCAGCACAGAGCCTGATGTGGGGCTCGAACTCACAAGCTATGAGATCATGACCTGAGCCGAAGTTGGATGCTCAACCAACTGAGCCACCCAGGTGACCCTGAAATCTCTTTAAATTCTCAGTTTCCCCATCTGCTGTGGGAATATTAGAACCTATGTTGCAGAGGGCTGGTGCAATGGCTTGGATGACATAACTTGCATGGAAACCCCTTAATAGAAGCTGCTTGAAAAATGTTGGTTTATTCTGCCCGTCTGCCCTAAGTAGTGGACAGGTGGGAAAGAACCCAGTTTTTATTCTGTACCGCAGAATATGGCTACTTTGCTCTAGAGATGCATTTTGGGCTGCTTAACTTTAAATAGAAGGGGATTTTCAGTTGGCCTCATTTGCCAAGGTGTCCCTCTGCCTGCTTACAGGAAGTGGTACTCATTAGTTAATGGGCCCATGGGTTGAAAAAAAACAACCGCAAAGTGCTGCTGGCCTTGCCCTTCTACTTGCCTCATTTCTGGGGAGCCTGGGACCCAGATAATGTGGTCACAGGTTCCTTCGGAAGCCACATGGCCTGTGTTTATGGGAATGGCTGCCTCCTCGGGTAATATAAGGTGATTAAGTCTATCAGCAGAAATGGCTCTACCTCCTCAGGGCTTCAAGGGAAGCTTGCTCCAAGAAAAACCAGCTCTCAGGAGAAATTCACACCAAGATACAAGTGCCTGGCCGTAGTTTAAGGTAATTATTACCTGCCCCAAGACCTCGAAATTTTGTAGATGACAATAACACCAGCCTACATTGGTCTCATGTCCAGGTAGTCAGTCTTGTGCAACAATCAGCTCCTCGGGGCTTCACAACAACCACTTACAGGAGCTGAGGCGGGATTCGCATTCTTGTCCTGAAGCTGAGAACATGGAGGCCCGAGGAGGAGCAGTGATGTGCTTCCCCAGCTCTAACAGGGAGTTCCTGAGAGGCAGGAACTGTGTGTATCGTTTGTCTCAATATCCCTGGGCCCAGCCCAGGGCTGGCAAGGAGCAGGTATTCCTTAAATATTGTCGAGTGAGTGTGAGGTTGCTGTTGTCATCCTATTTCAGTGTCGCAGAAGTGGGCATGGAAGGGAAGCTGTCCACGGTCACGTGGCCAGCATGTGATGGAGCCAGGAGCCATACTCCGGTCTGAAGCTCCAAAGTCTGCGTTCTTCCCATCAGGCCTCATGCCTCCCTGTAACTTACCTGGACAAACATGTGGCGTGTGGAAGAAAAGGAAGCCAACTGATTTGGGCCACAGACCCCAGACCTGGCAGGATGGGTGGACAGTGGCTCTGTGCACTTTAATTCTGCAGTTCAGGCCATACTCACTTCTGTCTGGTTGACAGAAACAAGTGCGCCAGGTGCCAGGAGCCGAACTTCATCACCCACCTGATGGCACAGCCCCGGGGGTCGACAAGAGAAGACTGCACAATGGTTCTCTGGAAGCGAAGCTACTGATATCTCTTCTGCTATTCAATCAGCTTATTTTTCATACTGGGCATTTCCCTACGACTTGGCAGTTAGTTGATCATTAAAGGCACTTTAAAGAAAACATGTCCCTGTAAAAGGTTACAGTAAGGGTAGATACTAAGAAAGCCGTCACGCTTCAATTTCTCTAAAGAATAGGCTCTACTTATCTCAGGTATAACACATGAAACTAGCAATATAGAAAACAGAATTAGCCCTGTAGCTTGTTAGGCATAGAAATAGTAAGATTAGAGATTAAATCTGAAAGTAAAAGAGCAGAAACGCAAGGAAATAACCCGAAAGTTTCCTCACGGGTGAATGTCCTGGAAAACATTCTGAGAATAAGAACAGAGGCTTGACACAAACACATAGGAAGTAGAAAGCATATATAAGCCTGCTGAAGAATCAATAAACTGTCTAGACTGGTTCACTTGAGCTGTCTGTGTCCATTCTTTCAGGCCGATGCAGTCGGTTCAGGGACCCCTGGACCAGCCGGGGCGGGATTCCAGCAGCCGGGGAAGGAGATAGGGAGGAGGAAGAAATGCCTGGACGAGGAGTGCCAAAGCACAGAAGCAAGAGAACAGTCTGTGTCAGACCAGGGTCAGGAAGTCCTTCCTCAAAGACTTGAGGTTCTGGAAGGGTCAAACCTGCTGGGGCTGACTCCAGGAGAAACAGGACAGGTACCAGGACCAGGAACAATTTCTGTGACGGTCCACCCTTCTTGTCACAGTTTACAGTTTGCTCCTCTAGAGACAAAAGCTGGATCCTCCATGACCTTGGCACTACAAGTATGGTCCCTGCATCGGCAGCCTCTACCTCACCTGGGAGCTCACTGCAGCAGCGCTGCGCCAGAACCCGCTAATGTCCCCAGGTCGCTGATGCCCATGGTCAAGTTTGACAAGTGCTGCCCCAGTGTTTTAAATCAGCTTTGGCTGAGCTTCGGCTGTCAGCTGTGATGACATCAGGTCAGTGTCTCCTCTCAGCCATGGAGACCACAGGCACCTGAAGGCATCCAAATTCCTCCCTGGAACTCCTGGCTGCTGCTCTTCCAAAGAAGCGTTTGACACGGAGACACACTGCGCTTCCATTTGCTCTCCTGTTACTTATACTCCTTTAAATTACGTTACGGAAACATTTGAAAGCACAGACAAATAGAGAGAACAGTGTGATGAACCTCTGTGTACCTGTTCCCCTGTGCTAATATTTCAGGTTGCCCCGAACCCTTAATGAGAACAGAAGCTGCCAGTTAAGTGAACATAGTATTAAGTTGAAAGAAGTTCTCAAACCTTTGGGTGCAATAAATCAGGATGCAGTGGGCCTGGGGTGGGGTCCTGGAATATCCTTAAAAAAATTTTTTTTGAGGTTTATTTATTTTTGAGAGAAAGAGAGAGAGAGAACATGAGCAGGGGAGGAGCAGGGAGGGGCAGAGAGAGCAGGAGACACAGAATCTGAGGCAGGCTCCTGTCTCTGAGCTGTCAGCACAGAGCCCGACATGGGTCTTGAACCCACGAACCGCGAGATCATGACCTGAGCCAAAGTCAGACTCTTAGCCAACTAAGCCACCCAGGCACCCCTGGAATATCCATTTTTAACGAGCAACCCACAGAGCTCTGACATCAGGGATCCAGGGACCATATTGGAGAAAGCACTTCTGGACGAAGTTCGCTAATTCAGAGCAACCTGCACTTGACAGCACAGGGATAAACCAGCAAGGCTAATACTGGCCTAAGTACACTCATTCACCCAGCTTTTGCTGAGCTCTGATCCTGCGACATGGGCTCTGCCAGGTGCTGGGAGACAGACGAATCATGTGGGAGATGGGCGAGTAAATGACACTTGTCCCACTTGCCTTCTTCAGTCTTTGGGTTTGAGAGTTGGGCCACACTCACAGGTTCAATCCCCTTGAAAATCGGGGGACAGGGGATGTGTCTGACCATTTTGTAAAGTTCAAAGTGCTTAGACCACGAGCTTTGGAATTTCCGGGAGAGCTCTCCCGGACAGAGCTGCCCAGGAAAGGAAAGGAACGAGATTAAACGTGAAGTAATGAAGATGTGTGACCCCCTGTTAGGGGCTGAAGAAAGAATGGCTGCCCCCAGATGAAAGTTAGCTTTGGAGTAGTGGTTCTCAAAGTGTGGTCCCCAGACCAGCACCTTCAGTATCACCAGGGGCTTGTCAAAAATTCAAATTCTCTTGGGGCGCCTGGGTGGCTTAGTCGGTTAAGCGTCCGACTTTCGCTTGGGTCATGATCTCGCGGTTCGTGGGTTCGAGCCCCGCGTCGGGCTCTGTGCTGACTGCCAGCTCAGAGCCTGGAGCCTGTTTCAGTCTGTGACTCCCTCTGTCTCTGACCCTCCCCTGCTTATGCTGTCTCTCTCTCTCTCTCTCTCCTAGAAATAAAAAAAAAAAAAAATTCAAATTCTCAGGCCCCACCCCAGATCTAACTGATAAACTCTGGGGTGGGCTCTAGCAGTCTGTTTTAACAAGCCTTCCACGTGCCTCTAATGCTCACTAAAGCTTGGGAACCATTGGCTGAGATGAACCAGTGTCCCTTTGAGCTTCGAGAAACTTAGGCTGGATTTCACAAGTAGCTATGGAACAGTCATTCCGGTCTAAATTCCTCCTATTAGCTTCTCTCCCTTGATTTCCTTGTTTATCCATTCAAAATGGTGGGTGCTCTCCATCTTAGACCCGTCCAACCAGGTGTGCCTGGTTGAAGGCACAGGCGGCAGAGTTAGTGGTGGTGGGTAAACTCAGCAGGGACTGAACTGGCAGGTGCTCAGTGAACAGTGGGGCTCTTTCCCTCACTCCTCCTCTTCCTCCCCACCTCCCACCCTTGAGTCAGGGCCTGCAGGAAACAGGAGAGAAAAAAGAAAAGGTAGGAAGAGGTAAGGGCAGGGAGTCTCTACCTGATGCGTGTGCTTCTTCGATGTAGATGATGAGAAAGTCTGCTATGGAGCAAAAGTCTTCAATAAGTCTCTTGAACTGGTCAAATTTGAAAAGAAATGAAGGTCAGGTACAACTTCCAAAATTCAGCACCAACGGTCTGTTGCCTGAAACAGGAACAGAACCATCAACAACGGATCATCTACACACAGCATTGATATGCCAGTACCATCTTTACTCCCGCCCTCACTTCTGTTACCACTATTAAAACAATTTGATGTTTATATTTATTTTGAGAGAGAGGGAGAAAGAGAGAACGAGAACGGAGAGAGAGGCGGAGAGAGAGGGAGGGGGCGCGAATCCCGAGCAGGCTCCACACTGTCACTGCAGAGCCCGATGAGGGGCTTGAAACCACAAACTGTGAGAGCATGACCTGAGCCAAAATCAAGAGAGTCAGACGCTTAACCAACAGAGCCATGCAGGCACCCATATTCTGTTACCACCTTTATTTTCCCTCAGAGATGGAGCCAGACCACAGTTGGGGGGCTGCCGCCTACAGGGCAAGACTTAACAGAGGCTGGAGCCAGTTTACGCCTCTCCACAATGAGGCGATTTTATCAAGGGGTCTCAGTGGACCACTTGCAGCCACTAGGTGGTCATTAAAATAATGATAGAGTCCCTCTCCTGCAGTTAATAAGGCAGGCATGCATCTGTTTTCTCATGCGATGAGGTTCGTATACTGCGAGGTAGGCAAATTTTTCCCTTGTTTATAGACTTGCTCCAGGCCACACAGCAGGTCAGTGGTGGCATTAAAATTAATACTCTGGCTTCTAGACTCTTAATTTAGTACTCTTTTCATTCAAAGCCGCTGTTTCCTCATTCACAGATAGACATAATAATAATGCTTACCTTATAGGATCGTTATGAGGATTGAAGAAGGTAGTACAGATAAGGGCTTAAAATGGTGCCTGGCTTATAGTAGGTACTTAATAAATGTAAGCTGTTGTTATCAGCTGTCTGATTCCTGAGCTATGAAGTGGGGAGGAGCAGCAAAGGGGATGCCACCGAGGGGAAGGAAGGATGAGGACGAGACTGGCTACGTAATTTGCTGGCCTTGGACAAAATGAAAATGCTGAGCCCCTTGTTTACAAAGTGGGGAGGAGGAGTGCCCCAAAGTATACTAAGATAAAAAGATTTTCTGCCGTGATCTCTCTCCTGCACTGGCATGGTATTTTTTAGCTAGCGCTTAATGTCATGCTCCCACGGACAGAGGGATATTCATGGACTGTGCAGACCCTCACAGTCACCCAGGAGCCCCCAGACTCAGTGCTCGTGTCCGTGTGTGTGGCCAGCGGCCGCCAGTGTTCCTCTTCCTGTCGCACCAGATCCCCACACCATGCCTCCGCTAGGAACGCAGAAATTGAGCTCTTCCCCCATGCCCTTCATTTACCCTTCCCCCATGCCCACCTCCTACCCCACAGCATATAACCACCTCCATTCAGGGACATGCCAGGCTCCTTGATGGGGGACAGGAGGAGGGCAAGAGGCTTCTCCCCCACTTTACTCCCCACACTTGGCAAACTGCACAAGGCACTGTCAGCCCAGGATGGGGACGGCCGCCTCCACGCCTGACCACGAGACGTGGCAGGATGTGCACATCTGGCCCCAACCTTCCCCGCGTCTGCGTCCAGGCCCTCTGGGGTCGAAGGTGGCAGCAGTCACTGGATAACACTGGGAAGGAGGCAGGACAAGCCCTGTGTCCGAGGTGGGAAGAGTGGGTCGTGGAGAACATGTCCCAGGGAGCAAGGAGGCTAAGGGAGGGAGGGTCCTGCAGGAGCTGAGCCTCCAAGTCCCCTGCCGCGGGGACTGTCCCATTAGGCCTCACTTATAAAATGCAGCTTCAAAGATAAAATGATTCAGGATTTCAACACAGCTGCTGTAAGACGGTGAACCCCAAGCACGGGGCCCTCCCAAATGTGGAACCCTGTGTGACCCGCAAAGCCAGGCCCGGGTGGGGGCCTTACGCAACCCTCCCACCTTAGATCGGGGGTAACTCTGGGGAGCTGCCGGCACCTGGTGCTTACCTGTGGCTCGAGCTGACACTGTTGAGCCCTTCCCTCACATCTGTAAAAGCACACAGACTGCGCACTGTGACACGTCGGTGTCCCCCAGGCTGCTTGTTGCCCCTTGTGGGCAGGGCCTGTTCCTTCTTCATCCTCATGTCCCCAAGCACGCTCTCATGCCACCTAGAAGCAAGCTGTTCTGACGTCATGTGCAAGGCTCTCTGCCACACACCAGGGATGCAGCAGAGAACAAGGCCAGCAGGCCCCTGCCTGCATGCAATTTGAGGTCTATTTAATGGCAAAAAACCAAGTAAACACATAAATGTGGTAATTTCAACTTGCGATAAGTGTTACGAAAGAGACTGTAAAGGAGTGACCTACTTTAGACAGGTGGGGCGGGAAAGGCCTCTGAGGAGATGCCATTTGACCTGCGAAGTGAAGGCTAGGAAAGAGCAAGCCATGGGCAAAGGGAGAAGAAGGGCATTCCAGACAAAGGGACTCTATCATGTACAAAGGCCCTGAGGCAGGAGACAGCTTGGTGTCTTCAAGGACCTGCGAGGCCACTGTGACCAGAGCCAGGCCTGCGGAGGAGGTGGGGAGTAACGAGAGGCAGGACTGCAGAAGTAGGTATGGGCCAGGGGAGGCAGGCTGTCCTATGCCTTGGTGAAAAATCTGGATTTTATTCCAGGTACAATGGGACATCATGGAGATATAAAACAAGGATGGTGGATATTTGTTGCAATTTTGGCTGCCCAGCTCCCAAGCCTCCTTCCTGGCTGGAATTTCCTATTTTGTACACTATTCATGGGAGAGTTTGCCTCTGTGGAGGACAGAGGGGCCAGGTCTGTCCTCTGTCCTGAGCAGCCAAGGCGTAAGCAGTGACCGAGGCCAGGCTGATTGGACCCTCCCACATAGCTCTTTGATTATGGATCCACTGAGATGGAAGAATTCATCCATGGCCCGGTGGTGGTGCCCCTGTCAGGACGGTGGGGTCCTGGGGACAGAGGGTTGGTTCTCAAGGCAATCACAGAGACAGCAGCATCTTGGCATGACTGTTGATGCTAAAAGACAGTTCAGGCCCAGCGCTCCAGCTATAGTTGATTCCAGAAATCTTGCAACACCTGATTAATATGTTCTTTTGTACACGTATGTGTATGCCTAAGAAAACCCGAGTGAGTTCCTGTGGCTTGCAAGCCAGAACCTTGACTGTTAGGTAGAGGTATATAATGACACACAATCGGATTTACACTCAGACATCACTCTTTGGAGAAAGGCCTGATGATGGGAATGGAAGTGGGCAGGATCCAGTTAGGGGGTGTCAGAGAAATGTATGTAAGGGACCATGGGAGCCCGGGCGAGTATGTGGGCAGCGGAGAAGGCGAAAGATAGAACTTGCTGATGGAGGGGAACAGAGGGCATTTTAACTTGCCGATAAACTTGCTTCATTCCATTAGTTATATCCTTACCCTACTGTGCAATGGGTTTGAAGCAGCTTACACATACAGTAAAATAAAAAAAAAAAAAATCAGGCCTTTCTGGGAGGCACAGAGCAGGAGGTAACTAGCAAAGACAAATAAACCAGTCCTGAGGTCCCATGCATTCATTATAACTGAACTAATATTGGACTGAAAGACAGAAACAATTGCTTATATAGTCCTCATTTTCAGTACCCGAGGAGAAAGCTGGCCAGGAGATACAAAGCACTCCTTGCCCTTGGCTCACAGATTTTCTCTTAGGAGGCCCTACAGGGCACTGAGTGGGCCTCAGTCCCTGTTGGTTGATTACACAAGTCCTCATCCACGTGACAGGGTTGCCCAGGCCTCATCAGGGCAGCTTCAGAGGCAAGTCAAGGCCAAGTGGTCAGCCACTGGCCTCCAATGACCTCAGAGAGTCATGCATTAGATAAGAACCCAAAAGACTTAAGGTCAGGACCAGTGCTAAATATTAGCTGTCTGGAATTTTGTTTCTAATTGGAACAAAATTCGACACTGATTAGGCCATTGGAAGAGACAGAGACATTTGTTTAATTATTTATAGTGGGGTTGGGTGCAGTGATCAGTATTGAGGGCAAAGTTTAAACTTAGTTCCCCACTTTTGTGGTAGCAGAGGGGAAGGATGGGTGCAAGGGGGTAGTGGTACGGGGGTCTGGCACTCTGCCTGTGTGCACAAGCCATGGTGCAGAGAACACCATTTCAGATGCCGGCCAAGTACTGTCAAGTCCAGCTTGTCTGTGTAAATGAGAAAACAGCTCTGTTGCAGCTGGACTTGAACCCACCATCATAACCTCCATGCCAGTAAATTAACCCCCATACCAGGCTCTCTCAGCAAAGGAAGCCCATTTATATTTGCTAGATGACACCTCATAAGTACACTTGGAGAGATTTTAGAGGATTGGAAACGGGCTGAAATAAATACAGTTTCATATTAACTCCCAAATACCTAGACAATAAAATACCTAGCATTGCCTTCTACTACAACACACCAGTTCATCACTGTTTTGCTGTGTGTGTGTGTGTGTGTGTGTGTGATGTGGGTACATGTGCATGTACATGCAGACAACAGGAGGTGTGATGTGGGTACATGTGCATGTACATGCAGACAACAGGAGGTGGCTGGGAATTTCTCTGAGCCTCTGTTGTCTTATCCAATAACAAAAAGCACAGTAGCTGAGAGTTGGAAAGCACAAGTTCTAATTCAAGCTCTACAAGAACTTGCTATATGACTCTGAGCAAGTAATTTACCTCTCTGGGCCTTTGCATCTGAAAAAATGAAAGAACTCCTTTAGATTATCCATAGAGTCTTCTAGCTTTTCCAGTCTGTGTCTGGAAATGAGCTCAGATTTATACCTAAAGCATACATCAGAGATTTTTAGTGGTCTGGTGTGTTTCCAAACCAGTTAAAGGATATCTTTCTATTAAGCAGAAGTGATCATGTTAACATCCTGCTTGAAAATCCTTCCAGAAGTCACCAATACCTTCAGGAGGAAGTCTTCTCTACTCAGTAAGACACATAAGGTCCCTTAAGTGCTGGTCCCTGATGACGTCTCCAGCCTCATCCTTCACCACTTCAGGCCTCCCACAGCCCCACTTCTGCCAAATTGACGCTCCTTCACATCTTGGATCTCTGAAGCTCCTTCCTCCCCTCTGTCCTGCTCTGCCCTCCACTCCCCTACTCCCCACACACTCCAAGGCTTCGCTGTCCATAGACAATTGGCTCACCATCCTCTTCTCCAGGAAGCCTTCCTCTGACCACCTTCCTACCCCACCCCCACTTCTTCCAGAACCCCCTGCTTACCTCTCTCACTACACCATCTCTCCCTCTGGGTTATGAGATTTTGCAGGGCACATACCAGTTGTGTTGACTTCTGTATCACCCGTATCTATTATTTCAGGACCACTCAGTACCATTATTTCTGGGTCCATGTGCTGAAAGCCAACTCCTTTTATAAACAGAGTTTTCTTTTGTCTCTAGATCTCCTTCTCTCTCCATTCTTCAGTCTCAGGTGCAATAGCAGGGAGCAGAGGCAAATAGAACAGTCTTTAACATGTAATCTGGTCCGCTGAAAGTCAACAGTTAAAAGAAGCGAGTGCGTTGAACTGGCCATGAAGCAAGGTGGCTTTCAGGGAACTGATCAGTAGATGATTGACATTCATCAAATTGGCCTGCTTCTAGCTCAGTGCCTGGCACATAGTGGACACTCAATAAATGTTAGCTGTTATTCTCAGGATTCTTATGATCAGTGGTCCCTTAGCAAAATGCTGGATAAAAAGAGGTCATTTGTGCTCTGCAGTTTAAAGTCATGAGTAAGAATCTGTGGCCTGTTGCTCTGCTTGAAACGCTTTTCCCTTAACATGCTACAAAAATCTTACTCATTTTTCAAGGCCTAGTTCCAAAGCCACCTCCTCCAGGAAGCGTTCCAAGCCCTGCGGGCGAACTTTATACCTTTGCAGCCTCCCCCACCTCACAGAGCTGTGAGGCTTTGTTTACTATGCCCATCTGTGCTGTGAAACCATAACTTCAACCTTTTTGAGTGAAGGAGCAAGCTCTGACTCTGAGTCCCTGGCGTCTAGCTGAGGGCTGGGCACAGAGGAGGCGCTTGTGAATGATACTGAAAGATACGAGATGAAGAAGACCAGATTCTGGGTCTGACTTGGTCACCCACTGGCTCTGCTGCCTTTGCCTCTCTCCGTGCTCTCCATTTCCCTTTTAAAGTGAGAGGACTGGATTAGGTCAACTTTTCCCAAAGGGTGTTCTTTGGATCTTGTGTGAAGATGACAGGCATTTCCTCAGGGGGGAGAACTGGGGGTTGTGTGTGTGAGGAAATCAGTCAGTGCTTTGTCAGGTTTTCTTTTTCTCCCCCAAGTTTTGTTTGTTTTGAAGCTTCAGGGCTTCTCAGAGCTTTTAAAATATTCACGGGCTTGGGGCGCCTGGGTGGCTTAGTCGGTTAAGCTTCCGACTTTCGCTTAGGTCATGATCTCGCGTTCGTGGGTTCGAGCCCCGCGTCGGGCTCTGTGCTGATGCCAGCTCAGAGCCTGGAGCCTGTTTCAGTCTGTGACTCCCTCTCTCTCTGACCCTCCCCTGCTCACGCTGTCTCTCTCTCTCTCTCTCTCCTAGAAATAAATAAAACATTAAAAAAAATAAAATAAAATATTCACAGGCTCTACAAATTTCCAGGAGGAGGGGATGGTGTGCAGGGTTTCTCAAACTACTTCAGTCAGGGAACTTGAGGTAGTAAAGTGTATCTGTGGGATTTGACCTCCAAAAACATGCTTTGAGAAACACTAGATTTAGCCACCCGCCTCAGGGACCTTCTCTACTCGATCCGCTGGTTCTAGGTCCTGGGAATTCAGAGATGGATTAGACACAGTGCTGTCATGAGGCTCCCCGTTAGGCAGCCAGATGCTGGGGCACAGACTCAGTGTCTGAGGAGAGGTGCAGGTGCACAGCCCCGAGTCCAGGAGAGAGAGCGCACGCCCAGCTGTGGGGATCTGAGCTGGCCTGAGCAGGCCCCCTGCTGATGAGGGGTTTGGACTGTAATAGAGGGGAAGAGCCAACAACATCAGCAAGGCAGAGACGGAAAAGCGCAAGGGATGTGCAAGGCCCGGGACTGGTCTGGAGGCCAGAGCATGAGGGTGGCCCGCAGGTGAGACGGGGCAGAGAGGCGGGAGTTGGCTCAGGGAGGACCTTGAGCACGAGGCTGGGCCTGGGCTTCGTTCCAAGTGCGGAGGGCAGCGGAGGACGCTGGTGAGCTGAGGATGCGCTTGCGGAGGGGTGGTCTCGCAGCCAGTCACAAGTTGGGTGGGGAGGGAGGGCAAGAGGGGGAGGAGGAGGAAGGCCTTGTAGGAGGACAAAAAAAGAGGTCTGCAAGACCCCAGATCAATAGAGCTGGGATACACAGGAGAGGGAGAGTGGGAGCTTCAACATATATTTACTGGTGCCTATCACGGGCCAGCAGCAGCCACCAGGGTGCAAAGTGGGTTAGATTGCAGGCTCCACCTGCATGGAGTGTGCAGGCTAGCGGGGGTGGCGCAGAACTACCTACCAGGTCAGGTGCAGTAAAGAAAAATCCAGGACGTCCGGCATGGAAGAGGAGGTCACCTAGCCATGGGAGCCAGGGCTGGCTTGCTGCAGGAAGTGTCACTGAGCAAGTCTGAAGGAGCTGACCAGGCAGAGTGACTCTAAGAGCCTAAGAGTGTGTAGAAGGGGCACCTGGGTGGCTCGGTCGTTTGATCATCTGACTTTGGCTCAGGTCATGATCTCATGGTTCATGGCTTTGTGGGTTCGACCCCCACGTTGGGCTCTGTGCTGACAGCACGGAGCCTACTTCAGATTCTCTGTCTCCCTCTAAATCTGCCCTTCCCCCACCTCTGAAAAACGAATAAACAACAACAAAAAATAAAGAGCATGTGGAAGGAGCGGAAGGCCAGTGTAGCTGGTTTGCGGGTTAAGAGCCTGGGAAGGTGGTAATGCCCCTCAGAAGAACAGGATCTAGAAGTCCTAGTTGCAGGAAGTGAGAAGAAGACAAGAAGCCAAAAAAAGGAGCAGCCAGAAGAGAATTCACGACTTTTCAACCCACTTCCCCACCCACCTCTGGTTCCCCCTCTCCAAGCACGACGCAAGCCTGGAGCAGTCTCCTGACCTTGCATGAAGTCCCAGATGCTGCACCACTGTCCCGAGAGCCGGACCACAGGGCAGTTGGGAGCCAGACCTCCTGGCTCAGTCCTGTCCTCGAGTCGCTGCCATCGGACCTTCAGGACAAACCGGAAATACTGCATGCCATACAGGGTCGGGGCCCAGTTGTCGTAGGAAAAGTGGGGGTTCTTCCGGTTCATGGCCATGATGTGTTGCTTGACTCTTGTGGGAAAGAGTATCAGGCACACTTTGCCCACAGCCACATGCAGGGCCACCTGCAAGAGGACCCAGAGCCTCCTCAGCCACAGCCCTGCCCGGGGCAGCCCCATCCTGGCACAGCCAGAGCCGGCTCTGGGGCCGGTGGGCAGAGAGGCCACAGCCAGGCGGTAATGGGCGGAGCTGAACAAAGGTGCAGGGCAGACGTAGCCAACCCAGGACAGCAGGAAGGTGCTGGGACGGAAGGTGTCTGCCAAAGCGAGTGCTCAAAGGTCTCTTCTAATTATTATCATTTCTGATCCTTTGCCTTAACCTTTGAGAGATCCTTGTTGGTGTCTCCTTGGATTGGGAGACTTCAGATTTTAAATCCTCACTCTGATACATTTTTAAAAACCAATACTTAAAAGGATCACACTTCAAGGGACTCTGTGTTCCTTTAGAAAGGCTCTGTTGCAAGTGAGTAAGTCCTAACACTAATTGTTCTTTGAATAATGTAAATGGTTCCTTTACTAATGAAAGAGGTTTTTCCCACTCACAGCTTCTTACTTGGTGGTTGAATGTTTCTGGAGGCACAGCCTCCCCAGAGGATTTTGGGCCTGGAAACTCCCCAGGCAGAGACAGAGCTGGGTTATCCCCAAGAAAACCTGGACTTGTGTGTGTGTGTGTGTGTGTGTGTGTGTGTGATGTAACAATGACACTCTGCATTCAGTAGGGTGGCAGTCTAGAGTGGAGAAGAGACAAGTAAGCAAGAAGTTATCATTTAGCATATTAAGTACAGAAACAGAAGATGGGCGGGGGGGGTCTGGAAGCCTGGAAGAGGGCAGTCAATCCAGTTTAGAGAGGTCATGATGACGTCTCCCAAAGTGATATCTATGCTGAAACCAGAAAGGCAGAACAGCAAGCCATAAGCCAGGCAAATGGTGACATTGGTCCTAGTGGAAGGAACCACATGTCCAAAGAGCTAGAAGCCAGAAACAGCATGGCCTACTGGAAAAATTAAAGAAGAATCCTAGAAGCTCAGAGCTGGAAAGTGTTTTAGAAAACATCTAAAACTGCTTTCCTTTTAAGCAGGGAAACTGAGTCCCAGAGAGGGGAAGGGACTGAAGGCCAGTTCTGCAATTAACTAATGTATAGGGAGTTAGTTAACAAAGCTTGAAGTTTACCTCTCCCTCATGCATTTGCATACCTGCACATTAGGGCCAAGGGAAGAAAGGCTTGAAAACTGACTGCCACAGCCAAGTAGGTGTTAACCTTGGCCTCTAGCACACTAACTCTATGTAGAGAAGAAAAAAAACAGCTCCAAAAGCTGTTCTGTTTCTAAGCATCTCACTGTAAATGCCAAGCTGTGCCCCCAAAGTAGTATAGCACCTGCCTGAGCAGTAATGTGTACATAGTATTTTCCCATACAAAGCATTTCTGTTGTTTGTTTTAAATAGACTATTTTTTCAAGCAGTTTTAGGTTTACAGCAAAATTAAGCCAAAAGTACGGGAGTGCCCAACTACCCCCTGTCCTCATATATGCACAGCCTCGTCTACTATCCATATCCCAGCAGAGTGGTACATGCATTATAACTGAGGAACTTGTATTAACAAATCATTATCACAAAGTCCATGGATTACATCAGACTTCCCTCTTGGTGTCGTACAATCTACGGGTTTTGAAAAATCTATAATGATATGTACCCACCATTATTAAGGTGTCATAAAGAATAGTTTTGAAGCCCTTAAATCCTCTGTTCTCCTCCAATTCATCCCTACCTCTCCCCAGCCCCTGGCAACCATTAATCTTTTTAGTGGGTCCATAGTTTTACCTTTTCCAGAATGTCATATCGTTGCAATCTTAAAGCAGGTAGCCTTTTCAGTTTGACCTCTTTCACTTAGTGATATGCATTAAAGAAACTCTCATGTCTTTTCAGGACTTGATAGCTCTTTTTTTTTTTTTAACATTGGACAATATTCCATTGTCTGGATGTACCACAGTTTACCTGTTCACCTATTCAAGGACATCTTGGTTGCTTCCAGGTCTTGGCAATTACAAATACAGCTGCTGCTGCTATAGACTGAATGTTTGTGTCCTGCCCCCCACCCCCCTCCCCCCCACCCCCGCATTCATATGTTGAAACCTAATCCCCAAAGTGATGGTATTTGGTTTTTTGTGAGGCCTTGTGAGGTGGAGCCATAATGAATGAGTTAGAGCTCCTTCACCTCTTCATCCGTGTGAGAACACAAGAAGGTGACTGACTCTCTGGGAACCAGCAAGTGGACCCTCACTAGATACCAGATATGCTGGTGCCTTGATCTTGCGCTTCCCAGCCTCCAAAACTGTGAGAAATAAATTTCTGTTGTGACCCACCCAGGCTATGGTATTCTGTTATAGCAGCATGAATGGATTAAAACAGGTGCCATAACAACTTCACACAAGTTTCTGTGTGGACATGTTTTCAACCCATTTGGGTAAATACCAAGGAGCACAACGGCTGGATCTTATGGTAAGAGTATGATTAATTTTAAAAGAAATGGCTAAATTGTCTTCTAAAGTGGATGCATCATTTTACGTTCCTATCATCAATGAATGAGAGTTACTGTTGTTCCACGTCCTCACCAGCATTTGGTGTCGTCTGTGTTCTGAATTTTGGCCATTCTAATAGGTGTGTAATAGTATCTCACTCTTGCTTTAATTTGCAATTCCCTAATGACATATGATAATGAGCAGCTTTTTATATGCTTATTTGCCGTCCATATGTCTTCTTTGGCGAAGTGTCTGTTCCAATCTTTTGCTCATTTTAAAATCAGTTTGTTCATTTTTTATCGTTGAGTTTTAAGAGTTCTTTGTTTCTTTTAGATAATGGTCCTTCATCAGCTATGTCTTTTGTGAATATTTTCTCCCAGTCTATGGTTTGTCTTCTCAGTCTCTTGACAATGTCTTTTGCAGAGCAGAAGTTTTAAATTTTAATAAAATCTAGCCTACCAATTCTTTCTTTCACAGACTGTGCCTTTGGTGTTGTATCTAAAAAGTCATCGCCAACCCAAAGTCATCTAGGTTTTCTTCTGTGTTATATTCTAGCAGTTTTATAGTTTTGTGTTTTACATGTAGGTCTAAGGTCCATTTTCAGTTAATTTCTATGAAAGGTCTGTGCTTAGATTAATTTTTTTTATATGTGGATGTCCAATTGTTCCAGCACCATTTTCTGAAGTCTGTCTTTTCTCCTTTGTATTGTCTTTGTTCCTTTGCAGAGATCAGTTGATTATATTTGTGTGGGTCTATTTCTGGGCACTCTTTTCTGTTCCATTGATCTTTTTGTCTATTCTTCTGTCCATATCACTACTGCATCATTATAGTAAGTCTTGAAGTTGAGCAGTGTCAGTCTTCCAAGTTTGTTCTCCTATTTCAGTAGTGCATTAGCTATTCTGGGTCTTTTGTCTCTCCATATAAACTTTGGAATGAGTTTGCCAATATCCACAAAATAACTTGATGGGATTTGCTTTGGGATTGTGTGGAACCTATAGATTAAGTTGGGAAAAACTGACATCTTGACAATACTGAATCTTCCTATTCATGAACATGGAATATCTCTCCATTTTTTAAGTTCTTCTTTGACCTATTTCACCAAAGTTTTCCTTGTATAGGTTTTTCACATATTTGGTTAAATTTATATCTAATATTCCATTTTGGGGTGTGCTAATGTAAATGGTAATATGACTTTAATTTCCGATTCCAATTGCTCGTTGCTGTTATATAAAAAAGCAATTGACTTTTGTATCTTAACTTTGTATCTTACAACTTTGCTATAATCACTTATTAGTTCTGGGAGGGGTTTTTTGGCCAATTAATTCAGATTTTCAATGTTGTAATCTGTATTACAATACAAGATACAAGAAACTTGTATTTCTTCCTTTCCAATCTGCATACATTTTTATTTCCGTTTCTTGTGTCTTACTGCATTCTCTAGGACTTCCAGTATGATGTTGAAAAAGGGTGGTGTTAGAAGGGATGTTGGCAGAGGTTATTGGGAGGACATGACTGCCGGCTGACCTGCAAGCTGGGCCTGGGAAATCAGGGGCTCCTTTACTACCTCCCCCATCTTTGGAATGTGTGTGCCATTTGCCTTCCCTGTGCTAGAAGCTGCCCAAGGACACAGCCTTCACATAGTAATGTGCTGTGGAGACCATCTGGATGGTATACATGACGGAACCAAGGCCTTTATATAACTTTTAAGATTCTGGCTGGCAGGTGCAGAGATCTACTTCTCTTGTGGTTGCCCAAGACAAGCCTCATAAGTAAGTTCCCCTGCTTACTGAAACTGCCACCTACCAATCTGGAATAGTCTGCCTCTTTTGCAGTCTCTCCTTGCCCTCTGTGTAAAAGGGCCCGGTTGTAAACCAACAGGGTGTGTCCTTGCCTTGTTCCTTATCTTGGTGGGAAAGCATCTAGTTTCTCATCATTATGTATGATGTTAGCTGTAGTTTTTTTGTAGATGTTCTTTATCAAATTGAGAAGTTTCCTCTATTCCTTTTTCTGAGATTTTTTATCGTTAATGGGTGTTAGATTTAGTCAAATACTTTTTCTGCATGTATTGCTATAATCATGTGATTTTTCCTTAATCTGCTGATGTAATGGATAATATTAACTCATTTTTGAATGTTGAACAAGCCTTATATATGTGGAATAAATCTCACTTGGTCATGGCATGTAATTCTTTATATACATTGTTGGCTTCAACTTGCTAATATTTTGTTGAGGATTTTTGCATCTCTATCATAAAAATATTGGTCTCTAATTTTCTTTTTTTATAATGTCTGGTTTTGGTATTAGGGTGATGTTGGTTTCATAGAATGAATTAGGAGTTATTCCCTCTGCTTCTAATTTCTGGACAAGATTGTGGAGAATTTGTATACTTTCTTCTCACCCACCAGTGAACCCAGGGGGTTCATTTGGGCCTGGTGCATTTTCTGTTTTTCAAAAGTTTTTTATAATTTCTTCCTTTCTTTAAAAAAATGTTTTTAATGTTTACTTATTTTCGAGATGGGGGAAGGGGCAGAGAGAGAGGGAGGCACAGAATCTAAAGTAGGCTCCAGGTTCTGAGCTGTCAGCACAGAGCTCCATGTGGCGCTTGAACCCATGAACTGTGAGATCATGACCTGAGCTGAAGTCAGTAGCTTAAACAAGTGAGCTACCCAGGTGCCCCTTGATTCAATTTCTTTAATAGGTATAAATCTCTTCAGATCGTTTATTTCTTCTGGTGTGAGTTTTCACATATTGTGTCTTTCAAAGAATTAGTCCATTTTATTTTGCTTATCACATGTGTGGGCATAGAGCTGTTTATAATATTCCTTTAATATCCCTGGGAACTGTAGTAATGTGCCCTCTTTCATTTTTGATACTAAAAATTCGTGTCATCTCTCTTTTTTCCTTAATTAGCCTGTCTAGGAGTTTATCAATAAACCTCTGATCTTTGGCTTCTTTGATTTCCTCTATTGAATTTCTGTTTCCAATTTCATTGATTTCTGTTCTAATTTTTATTAGGTATTTTCTTCTGCTTACTTTAGATTTAATTTTCTCTCTCTTTTTTTTCTGGTTTCCTAAAGTAGAAGCTTAGATTACAGATTTTAGATCTTTCTTCTTTTCTAATTTTCTAGGTATTTTTCTCTAATTGATTTCTAGTCTGATTCCAGTGTGGCTTGAGAACATATATTGTATAGTTTCTATTCATTTAAATTTGTTAAGGTATATTTTATGACCCAAAATGTGGTCTATTTTGGTGAATGTTCCATTAAGTTTGAGAAGAATGTATATTCCACTGTTGTTGGATGAAGTAGTCTATGTGTGTTGATTATGTCCAGTTGACCAACGGTGCTGTTAAGTTCTACTATGTCCTTACTGATTTTCTACCTGCTAGATCCGTCCATTTCTCATAGAAGGATATTAAAGTCTCCGACTATAATAGTGGATTCATCTATTTCCTCTTTCAGTTCTATCAGTTTTTCCCTCATGCATCTTATGCTCTGTTGTTAGGCATATACACATTAAAGACTGTTATGTTTTCTTAGAGAATTGATCCCTTATCATTATGTAATGCTCCTCTTTATCCTTGGTAATTTTTCTTGCTCTGAAGTTTGCTCTGTCTGAGCAAACCATCCCATCCCAGCTTTCTTTTCATTAGTGTTAGCATAGTGCATCTTTCTCCAACCCTTTACTTTTTTAAAAAATAGAGTTATTATGTAAACAGTTATTGGAACGATATGCTTTATATAGTCACTGTTCCTATTACTTTTTTACTTTTGATTTTTTATTGTGGTAAAGTTTTATTGTGTACATAAAATTTACCACCATGAACATTTTTAAGCATACAATTCAGTGGCATTTAGAACATTCACACTATTGTACAACCATCATCATCATCCACTCATGTAACTCTTTTCATCTGGCAATTCTGAAACTATATCTATTAAACAATATCTCCCCATGCCCCTCAGCCCCAGGCAACCACCACCGTTTTGTGTCTATGCATCTCACCACTCCACATACCTCATATACATGGAATCATACAGTATTTGTCTTTTTTATGACTGACTTATTTCATGTAGCATTATGTTCTCAAGGTTCATCCATGTTGTAGCATACTGAGGAATTTCATTACTAATTTAAGGCTGATTAGTATTCCAATGTATGTATATAGCACATTTTACCTATCCCTCATCTATTTGATGGTTACTTGGGTTCCTCGCATATTTTAGTTATTATTGTGAATATCGCTGCTATGAACATAGGTCTTTTAAAAAAAATTTTTTTTAGTGTTTTTTATTTATTTCTGAGAGAGACAGCATGAGCAGGGTAGGGTCAGAGAGAAAGGGAGATACAGAATCCAAAACAGATTCCAGGCTCTGAGCTAGCTGAAATCTAGAAAGGGATTAAATGTTTTGCTCTTCCTTTCCTATCGCAGATATGTGTTGGGAGTTGGGATTCCTGGTGAAACCAGACAACAGAATCATTTTATCATTCTAGAAACAAATCTTTATCTTAAATAAAGAGACAATGAGGAGCACCTGGGTGGCATACTCAGTTAAGTGTCCGACTTCAGCTCAGGTCATGATCTCATGGTTTATGAGTTCGAGCCTGTGTTGGACTGTACTGGCAGCTCAGAGCCTGGAGCCTGCTTCAGATTCTGTGTCTCCCTCTCTCTCTGCCCCTCCTCCACTCACACACACTCTCTCTCTCTCAAAAATAAATGATAAATGTTACAAATGACAATGAGTTTAATATATCTGTGTTACTGATTGATCATGTGTTGTTTCATTATTCTCACTAAAAAGTATTTTAGATATGTATTTGTACAAATCAATTAATTATTACTTTTATATATATTTTATCATTTATTTTCTTAATTTTAATGACTTTGATTTTCATTGTATTTATTAGTACAGCTACATTCTATTAATGGTAAGAGATCATGGTTTTCCATTTCATGGAGTTGATATAAAGCTTCTCTTTAAAGTAAATATATTTAGGGGTACCTGGGTGGCTCAGTCAGTCGAACATTCAACTTCGGCTCAGGTCATGATCTCATGGTTCGTGAGGTCGAGCCCTGCATTGGGCTCCTTGCCATCAGTGGAGCCTTCTTGGGATTCTCTCTCCCTCTGCCCCTCCCCTGCTTGCACTATCTCTCTCCCTCTTAAAATAAATTTAAAAAAATAAAAAATATATATATTTAAGTTTAAAGAATGAGCTCACAAAATCATTAAAAAAGAGAAGGAAAATGAGGACAGAGGGCAAAATTGTAGTACATGAACATAGGTGATGGTATATGGGATTTCACTGAATTGTCCTTTACTTTTCCTGCATGCTTGGAATTTTGAATAGTAGAAAAAAAGTTAAGAAATTCATTTCTAGCAGCATGCTAGCCTTTTGTTCACAAAACAGCTAGCTTTTCCATGAAAAAACTATTTTATTAGCTTAAATGTTTATTTATTTAGTTTTGAAAGAGAGAGAGAGTGTGCACAAGGGAGAGGGGCAGAGAGAGAGGCAGACAGAGGATCCAAAGCAAGCTCCATACTGACAGTAGAGAGCCTGACGCGGAGCTCGAACCCATGAACTATGAGATCATGACCTGAGCCAAAGTCAGACGTTTAATCCACTGAGCTACCCAGGCGCCCCTGAAAAAGCTATTTTAATGCACTACTTTCGTAGGAGATAAAGAAAAATCTCCAAACATTCACGTGTAAGTGTACACACACATAAAAAATATCATTGGGTGAAACCAAAATAGGGAACTGGGCAAAATAGTTTGGGCAAATGGAAAAGTTAGAGCAGCCCTGAGGGAAAATGCCATATCAGTTCTGTGACTGTGCAAGGAAGTCCTGAACATGCTACGGGACAGAGCAGCTGATTCTGAGGTTCCTGCATTAAGACACCGACTCCTGGAAGGATATGGAAGTAGTCCCATGTCGGCAGTGACTTCCAGCTTCCGGAAGAAGCAATAGTAATTCCTCTCTGAAAACGTATCCCCGTATCTTGGTGTCAACAGTGATTGTGTGCATTTGCAAAAAGAGCCAAATAGAACTTTTAGAAAAGAAAAATATTTAGACCTTGAGGATTTCCATAGATTAGGATAAAACTGATATGAGCATGCAAAGATTACTGCCATGAGTGGTACAAAGAAACAAACCACCATGGGTGAGAGTCAGCAGAAAAACAACATTGAAATCCTTAAGAATTTCAGATAGTGGAATTATCAAATACAGACTATTTAAATAATTATAACTATGTGTTAAAGGTTTAATTCATTCACAGTAGCCAGGGAACCCTCAAGACAAAGATCAGCTTCTACCAGCAAGCTATTAAGAATTTGTCTTCCTGGATTATTAAAAACAAAAAAAAGCATTCACGGGTTATCCAAAATGATTTTTAAAGAACCAAACAGAACTTTTAGAAAATAAATACATAATGGTTGGATTAAAGACTCAGGGGGTGGTTTAAATAGCAGATTAGGAACCCCTGAAGAAAGAATTAATAAACTAGAATGACATATAAAGAAATACTTTGGGATACCATACAGATCAAAGGATTTGAAAAATATGAGAACATGTTATTTGAAGACAGGAAAGAGAAGTTAAAGCAATTCAGAGTAACATTTACAAAAAGTCATCAGTACACTTTTTAGTGAGGCTATAGAACACACACAGAGACACACACAGACACACGCACAAAATAAGAAAAAGAGATTTTCAAGTAGGCATGGGGGGACAGGAAGTAAGTAAAAGCAAGCAAGCAAAGAAAAGAAAAGTCAGAGGGAAGATACAATCACCGACAAAGAAATGAGAACCATAATGACAGCAATCAGGAGGCAGCTTTCCTAGGAACAGAGCCTGAGTGAGGCATGATCCTTCAGCACATGATTTACTGACAGAGTGCTCTCAGGATAACCTCTAAGGAATAGGAAAGCAGGACAGGGCAAGGGAAGACGATAAGTAAAGTGTCATTTCAGATGAAGTCCAGTCTTTCCCTGATCCCATGAGGATGCTCTGGATCATGAAGGCACCACTGAGTTATATCAATTTGAGGCAAAGAGGGGTCAACCATTAGTATACTCATATCATTCAGTTCCTGGGTACAGGTCACTTCCCAGGCATTTCCAGGCAAAGCAGCATCCTTTGGCTGAGGGTAATTCTCCAAGGGAAAAGGGAGCTCTGAGCTGTGAGTAGTCACCTGGAAGTTGGGGAATGGATGCACCAGAAGTCATGGAGATCTAGGTGAGGCACCAACTGCAATGGCAGAGTCCTCAGAAGGTAGCAGGATAATGCCTTCAAAGTACCAAGGGAAAAAATAACTGGCAATCAGGAACGGTGTGCACAGCCCAACTGTCTTTTAAGAATGGGGATAGGGGCGCTTGGGTGGCTCAGTTGGTTGAGCGTCTGACTCTTGATTTCAGCACAGGTCATGATCTCGTGGTTTTGTTCATGAGTTTGAGCCCTGCATCGGGCTCTGTGCTGACAGTGCAGCGCCTGCTTGGAGTTCTCTCCCCACCCCTTCCCTGCCTGTGTGCACACTCTCTCTCTTTCTCTCAAAATAAATATATAAAAACTTAAGAAGAAAAAGAATGTATCAAATATTCCTAAAAGAAAAGAATGGGGATGAAAGAAAGTATTCCTGAATAAACAAAAGCTGAGTTTATGATCCCGGACTTCATTAAAATTCCTTCTCAAATTTTCAGGACGAAGGAAATGCTCTCAGGAGGAATGTCTAAAATGCAAGCAGACATAGTGGCAATGAAACTGGCAAACATATGGGTAAATTTAAATAAATATTTTCTGAATAGAAAAAGAAGAATAGAAATAAAGGGTTGGGCATCAGCTACCCTCCCCCCCCGCCCTCCTCCCCACAGTGATCAATTTGGAGGGAAATGTTAAAGTCTGTTCCTAACAGGATAGAGACGCCTGGAAACACCCAGGGTCCAAGGTGGTTGGTCAATCTGTCAAATTAATGGGAACACCATGGTAACTTCCTGGGCAACAGAGGGTGAGGAGGTGTCATGAAGGCCCAGGACAGAGTGACAACACCTAAGAGAAGATGGTTGGGCACTGGGGACTGGAGAGAGCGTGGACTACATGTTTCCATGTGTCCTTTGCTGTCCCATACATCCCACTGACAGACTGTTTCACTCCCTCTTATTAAAAAAAAAAAAAAAAAAGCAGTACCCAGCCCATCACTACTGGTTAAACCAGCCTAGAGTGGCCAGGTTAACTGGGTTTCAGGCAGACTGGCCAGTCCTCAGAGGTCCCCTTTCTGCCATCTCTCTCCATATCTCCAAGGACTGGGTAGTTGTAGCTAAAGAGAACAGTGTTTGACGATGAGCAGTGCCAGGGCACCGATGCACAGTATAACACAGCCACTCTCTGCAATCTTCGGTAGCTCTCCACACCTTTCTCTCCCAATTCATCACATAGAACACAGGTTGTTTTTTTTAGGCTCTTCTGTCAGGCAGTCATCACCAGGAGAGAGGCTAAAACCCCTAGGAGAGTAAGAGTTCATTAGGAAAGATGAAACACCAACTTAAGGGAAAAGATTCAATTGAACGAGTATCAAAGGATGCAGTGCGGGGAGGGTCATCAGTTATTGCAGCATGACCTAGCCTGTCCTGATTCGCAGACCTAGGAGGGAAACAAATAAAGGGAAAAGGATTTTCATAAAATCCCGATTAAAAACCACTGTAATCAGAGAAATATGTAAGACTTCAGATTTAAAGGGAAATTTAAAAAACCACACCTAAGGGTGCCTGGGTGGCTCAGTCGGTTAAGCATCCGACTTCGGCTCAGGTCATGATCTCACGGCTCGTGAGTCTGAGCCCTGCACTGGGCTCGGTGCCAACAGCTCAGAGCCTGGAGCCTGCTTCAGATTCTGTGTCTCTCCCTTCTCTCTACCCTCCCCAACTCACACTCTGTCTCTCTCAAATATAAATAAACATTAAACAAAAAATACAAAACACACCTAGTCATCTTATCGTGAAGTTTAAGATTAGTCACAAAGAGAAATTTCTGTTAAGTTTCCAGAGAGAAAAAGCAGATGTCACATAATACTGAAGGAGAAGAACAAAGTCGTATGACTGATACTACCCAAATTCAAGACTTACTATGAAGCTACAATGGTAGGACAGTGTGGTATTGGCAGAGAATAGACAAGTATCAATGGAAAGAAAGGGATCTGCCCAGAAATAGAATCACATACATATAGTCAAGTAATCTTTGACACAGGAACAAAGACAATACAAAGGAGAAAAGAGTCTCCTCGACTATGGTGCTGAAAAAACTGACAGCCACATGCAAAAAAAAAAAAAAAAAAAGAATCTAGGCACAGACCTTACACCTTTCACAGAAATTAACTCAGAGTAGATCACAGACCTAATGTAAAACATAAAAAGATGAGACTTCCAGAATATAACATAGCAAAAAACCTAGGTGACTTTGGGTTTGTTGATGATTTTTTTAGATATAACACCAAAGATACAATCAATGAAAGAAAGAATAGGCTGGACTTATTAAAATCAAAAACTTCTGCTCTGCAAAAGATGCTGTCAAGAGAATGAGAAAACAAGCTACCGACTGGGAGAAATATTTGCAAAAGACACATCTGATAACCAACTGTTACCAAAATATACAAAGGACTCTTAAAACTCAGCAAGAAGAAAACAAACGATCCAATTAGAAAATGGGCAAAAACCTTAACAGACACCTCATCGAAGAAGACATACAGATGACAAATAAGTATATAAAAAGACGATCCACATTGTATGTCATTAGGGAATTGCAAGTTAAAACGACAATGAGATACCACCATAGGCCTATTAGAAAGGCCAAGACCCGAAACACTGGCACCACCAAATACTCAGGAGGGTGTAAGACTCTCATTCTTTGCTGCTGGGAATGCAGAGTGGTACGCCCACTTTCGAAGACAGTGTAGCAGCTTCTTAAAAAACTAAACATAGCCGGGGCGCCTGGGTGGCTTAGTCAGTTACGCGTCCGACTTTCGCTTGGGTCATGATCTCGCGGTTCGTGGGTTCGAGCCCCGCGTCGGGCTCTGTGCTGACTGCCAGCTCAGAGCCTGGAGCCTGTTTCAGTCTGTGACTCCCTCTCTCTCTGACCCTCCCCTGCTCACGCTGTCTTTCTCTCTCCTAGAAATAAATAAAACATTAAAAAAATTTTTAAAAAAAAAAACAAGAAAAAAAACTAAACATAGCCTTACCATACAATCCAGTAATCCTGCTCCTTGGTATCTGCCCAAAGGATTTGAAAACCTAAGTCCACACAAAACCCTGCACACAGATATTTATGGCAGTTTTATTCACAACTGCCAAAACTTGGAAGCAACCAAGATTTCTCTCAGTAGGTGAATGGATAAAGAAACTGTGATACATCGAGACAATGGAATATACTATTCAGTGCTAAAAAGGAAGGAGCCATGAAAGGACATGGAGGAACCTTAAATGTGTAGTATTAGGTGAAAGATGCCAATCTCAGATGGCTACATATTGTATGATTTGAACCATATGACACTCTAGAAAAGGCAAAATGGAGACAGTGAAAATATTAGGGGTTTCCAGGGATTTGGGGTGGGGTGAATAGAGGAAACACAGAGAATTTGGGGGGGAGGGCATTGAAAGTACTCTCAATGATACTATAATGGTGGATACATGTCATTACATATTTGCCCAAACCCAAAGAATATACAACATTAAGAGTGAAACCTAACGTAAACCATGGACTTCAGATGATTATGATATATCAGTGAAGGTTTATCAACTATAACAAATGAACCATTCTGATAGAGGATATTGATAATGGAGGAAGCTGTGCATATGTGGGGCAGGGGTCCAGGAGAAATCTCTATACCTTCCTTTCAGTTTTGCTGGGAGCCTAAAACTTCTCTAAAACAATACAATACAATACAATACAATACAATACAATACAATACAATACAATACAATACCATACAATACCATACAATACAACAACACAACACAGCACACCTAGAGAGATGAGCAGATTATCTATGAAAGGATAAAATAATGATAAGAACCATTGGAAGCAAGTAGAAAAGGGAATAATATTTGTCAACTGGTGAGGGAAAATGACTGAATTTCACGTTCTGTTAAATCAATATTTAAACATGAGGGTAAAATAAATTTGAGATATTATGAGGCACATATAGCCATTGGAAGGTTTGCCACAGAGATACATCTTGAAAACATTATCACAGGAATTTCTTCAGCAAGAAGAGAAATGAAGCCAGGAAAATGCCATGAGCTAAGGAAAATAAGAATGACTAATTTTGTTCTGTAAAGTTTATCATTTTCTTTTTTTTTTTAATATTTTTATTTATTTCTAGGAGAGAAAGAGAGACAGCATGAGCAGGGGAGGGTCAGAGAGAGAGGGAGTCACAGACTCTGAAACAGGCTCCAGGCTCTGAGCTCGCTGTCAGCACAGAGCCCGACGCGGGGCTCGAACCCACGAACTGCGAGATCATGACCTAAGCAAAAGTCGGACGCTCAACCGACTAAGCCACCCAGGCGCCCCCACAAGTTTATCATTTTCTAAATGAGCAGATATCAGAACAATGTATATAATAACAATACAGAAATAAAATTCTAGAGAACGTGCTAGGGTATTTTCTTGTTCAATAGGATAGTATGTATAAGCTTAATAAGTTGATAGGAAAAAATAAAATGAGTTAGAAGCAACAAACAAAATAAAATAAAATGGATATATAACTTTGAATTAGCAAGAAAAGATTAACCTAGCTAATGAAAGATAGTAAAGGAGGTATGAAGAAGGCTTGGAAGTGATTAATGTGCAAAAATATGACTAAAGTATCTAAACATAGAAAATAATCGCATTTAATGTAAATGAGTCAGAAGTGCTTCTGGAAAGGAAGGAAGGGTAAGGATCTTGGAAAACCCACTCCTTTATAAAGGTGATGAGAACAATAGTAAAAATTGTCAAAATCAACTTTTTTTCCTAGAATTCTTTAAATTCACCAGCGAACAGTTTGTAATAATCTGAAAAGTGTCTATTCAAGAAAAACAGCTGAGGGGCACCTGGGTGGCTTAGTCGGTTAAGCGTCCGACTTTCACTTAGGTCATGATCTTGCGGTTCGTGGGTTCGAGCCCCGCGTCGGGCTCTGTGCTGACTGCCAGCTCGGAGCCTGGAGCCTGTTTCAGTCTGTGACTCCCTCTCTCTCTGACTCTCCCCTGCTCACGCTGTCTCTCTCTCTTTCCTAGAAATAAATAAAACCATTAAAAAAAATTAAAAAAAAAAAAGAGCTGAATCTTGGAAAGAGCTTTGTGATGTTTTAACTCTCTCTATTCCCATGCCCCTCACCCAGCTCCACCAGAAAGTCAGCTTTGTGACCATGGCTGCTGTGAAAAACAGCCATCAAGTAGCCACCAGAGGTGGAAGACTGGGTTTGGAGCTCTTCGAAAAAAGTCCTATCCTCAGAGAACTGCCATTATTTGACTCTAATGTCTTCCTTGGAAAGCCCCATTCTTGGGTCTTGGTTTTATTTGACCTGAGTCAGAGTTCACTCAATAAAAGCGGGGCATTTGTCAAAATATCAGTGGCAATTCTTTAACACTACAGTTGTCTGAGGTGATGCAAGGTTAGGGTGATAAAAAGCTGACCAAGACAATTAAGAAGAAAAAAATCGAGGAATGAGATGTCCAAGGGACGTCTCACAAAGTTGCATCGTATTCCTGGAAATCCAGAAGGCCATGTGCGTGCGTGGGGCTGTAGGTGCATACAAGACCCAAGAAGGCCCTCGTCTTTATCTCTGGCTGACCTCAAGGCTCTGCACAAGCGGGAAGTGAAGCCTAAGAGCTGTCACCTGTCTGGCTCAGTGTTGGAGGCAGGAGCCGACATTCACACAGAGCCCCTCAGCAAAGTCTGAGAGACTGATTTGTTCCAGGCAGTTAAGGAAATCTGTGTAATCATTAGCTAACCGCTCAAGCAACCAAGCAGAGGCCTCAGCAGCCACACACAACAAAGAACACAGATTTTACAGCCTTAGTTCAGGAAAGGAACCGTGTGACCCAGCAATTCTACTTCTAGGTATATGCCCAAGTGAAATTAAAACATGTTCACACAAAACCTGTACATGGATGTTTATAGCAGCATAGTCCATAATGGCCAAGAAGTAGAAAGGACCTAAATTCTGTTAACTGGGGTATGATAAACAAATTGTAGTATATCCACACGATGGGATATTAGTAAGCAATAAAAAGGAACGACACATTGATACATGCTACACTATGGCTGGATCTTGAAATCATTACGCTATGTGAAAGAAGCCAGTCTTTAAAACCATATATTGAAAAAGTTTTAAAAACCTATATACTTTTCCACTTATATGAAATACCCAGAATAGACCACTGTATAAAGACAGAGTAGATTAGCGGTTGTCAGGGATTGTGAGGTGGTGATAGGATTGGGAATGACTGCTAATAGGTACAAGGTTTCTTCTGGGGTGATGAAAGTATCCTAAAATTAGATAATGGGGCTGGATACACAGCTCTGTGACTGTACTAATAACGACTGACATGTACATCATCATTAAATTAGAAATTTGGGAACAAAATGCTAGCTAAAAAATCCCTTATACCTTGAAACTTTAAGATACGCTGTCAGGTAAGTCTTGGGTTGAAGAAGAAATCACTTGGGAAATTATAAAATATTTAGAATTGAATAACAATGAAAGCATAATGTGTGTCACAGCTAAAACACTACTAAGAACAAATACATTTTTTAATAAAACAAGAAAGAATGAACAAATGAATGAAAGATTCAAATATATAATGAGAGAAAGGATAATAGAATGAGCACCCTCACAAGGAAATCATAAAGATAAGGAAAGAACAGAATGGAAATAAGTCAGGCAGAGAAGGACGAATATCATATGTTTGCACATATAGGAGGATTAGGAGGAACTTAACTGAGGACCATGGGGGAGAAGAAGGGAGGAAATGGTGGGGGAAAGTGAGAGAGGAAAACCATGAGAGACTCTTGAATGCTAAGAAAAACTGAGGACTGATGGATGTGGGGAGGGGAGGGGGGATGGGCATGGAGGAGGACACTTGTGGGGATGAGCACTGGGTGTTATAGGGAAACCAAATTGACAATAAACTATTTGTAATAAAATAAATAAATTAATTAAATTAAATAAATTTTTTAAAAAAAGGAAAGAACAGAATGAATTGGTAGCGTGGGGTGGACGGGGAGCCAATGGAGAGCTAAAAGGAAAAAACAAACGACTCAAAATCTTTTTCCTTGGAATGATTATTGAGATTAATAAATCTCTAACAAAATCTGATTTAAAAAACTTCAAATAAACATTAGTAAGAATGGACATAACAGAGGGACACCTGGGTGGCTCAGTTGGTTGGGCATCCAGCCCTTGATTTTCGCTCAGGTCATGATCTTATAGTCATGAGATCGAGCCCCGTGTGGGGCTCCACACTGACAGTGCGGAGCCTGCTTGGGATATTCTCTCTCTCACTCTCTCTCTATACCCTGCCTCTTCCTCTCCCACTCAAAATAAATAAACATTTTTTAAAAAAAGAACAGACACAACAGAGATTTTAAAAATAAAATGGCATTTGAACAGCATGTTCATAAATTAAAAACTTAGATGAATTGATCTCACGGTTTGTGAGTTCGAGCCTTGCATCTGGTTCTGCGCTAACAGCTCCAAGCCTGCTTGAGATTCTGTCTCCCACTCTCTCTCTGCCCCTCCCCTGCTCTCTCTCTCTCTCTCTCTCGAAAATAAATAACTAAACATTTAAAAAAACTTAGATGACATGTACATTTCTGACAAATATCAAGATACTGAAATTGGTAAAAAGGAAGAGAAATTTGAAAAGACCAAAGCCCATTTAAAAATTGAAACTCTAACCTGACATCTTTCCCACCAAAATAATCCTAGCCTCATATAACTTTACAAAAGGGTTTAACCAAACTTTCAAAACGGCTTAACCAATCTTTACAGAAGTTTTAACCAAACTGATAATACTTGCCTTGTACAAGATGTCCAGAAAATAGCAAAAGAGTGCCTCTCAATTAATTTTATGAAGCTATATAACCTTAATTTGAAAGCTGGATAAAGACCATAAAAGAAAAGTATAGGTCCATTTCACTTATGGACATAAATCTAAAAATTCCCAGAATTCTCAACAATATTAGCTAATGAAATGCAACAGAAGTCAAGCAGTTTGCCATCTGTGTTCACTGGTTCCCAACACTACCCTCTGGTTCAATTACAGTTAAAAGGATATAGTTGAAAAGGTATTACAGTGAAAGGATACAGAGTAATTTCAGCAAAGAAAAGGGACATAGGGCAGGATGTAGGTGAGACCAAGTACAAGCCTTTAATTGTCCTCCCTCCGTGAAGTTTACAGACCTTGCTTAATTCTCCGGGTAGAAATGGGTGGCAAGATGGAGAAACACTCACCCAGCATTGATGTCCAGAGCTTCTGGTGGTTGATCATACTAGGAAGACTGACAGCTTCCATCTCCAGTCCCTCCAGAGGGGAAACTGATACCATATGACCCAAGGTTTCCAACAGAATCACATTGTTAGCATAAATTATCTGGTGTGGCCCAAAGCCTCAGGTAAACAAGGACTCTCTTAACAGGCAGGATATTCCAAGGGCTTAGAAGGGATCTTCCAGTAACCAGACAATAGGCAAACTTTCATTTAAAATGTGCAGGATTTAGACAACTCAGACCTGCAGAGTTAATCTTTTACTGCATAGCATCTTTACTGGGCTAAAGTAGAAAGATCACGCGATTTCTCATTAAATCAAGAAAAGGCATCTCATACAGTTTAATGTCTATTTAAAAAAAAGATAAAATTCTAAAGATTAATTTGATATCTGCAAAGCCAAGGTACTAACCTTCTGTCAATTTTTGTTCAAAGGTGAGTGGGGGTTATGCAAATAAGACAGCGTAGCTGCAGGTAGCTGTCAGGTACACTGGGAATCATGGTGGTAGCCCTGGACAGCTGAGTTTTGGAAAGCTTGTGGCTCCCTGTAGGCTTTGCAGAGAGAGCTGGATCTGAACCTAAAGTTTAACCACTGGATCTCTAGGGAAAAAAAAGTCTGTAAGTTTGTTATAAAATTTACCGATATCAAGGATGTGTAGTAAAACATTTACAAATGACAGTAAAATATAAAATATTCCTTATTGCAAATTCCATATTGCCAATTAGTTCTCACAGGATGCTTTCATTGCTTTTTTGCCAAATACTTTTCCTGAGCCTACCTATGTTTGCAATTGAGAAATAGGATAATTTGGATATGAGTGTTGTTAATACTTTCCTTTAAGTTAAGGAGGAAGATAAAAGGGAAAAAATCAACACATATGTCAAGATTTGACTTGTTTGTTCATGATGTTGTTTTTGAATACTCAAGGAATACTGCCTCAACTTTTTTGTGTTATTCACAATATTACTACTACAGATACAGCATGTATTTTTATATTTAACCTGTTTGTTTTCTCCATCACTTTCTTAAATCTAGACCAGGGGCTGGCAAATGGTGGTAAGTTATGGCCAAATCTAGCCCTCTGCCTATTTTTATAAATAAAGCTTTATTTGAATACAGCCTGTCATTCATTTATACTTTTGTCTATGTCTGCTTTTGTGCTACAACAGCAGATTTGACTAGATGCAACAGAGTATGCTGAAATATATTTACTATTCTGGACTTTCCAGAAAAAGATTGCCAGCTCTGGTGGAGACAATTTATTATAATCAATCCCAGACACGTAGCTTTTGTCTGTATCTGTGATGTAATTAATTCCATCACTGCTAATTTTAAGCTACCAATGTGACATCACTGGGTTGGGAAGAGTATCAGAAGCACACTATGTGTATATGATAGATAGGGCTTCAGGAGAATAGATAATGGTGAAATGTAGAGAAATATTTAGAAAGCAATGGTGAAATGTAGAGAAATATTTAGAAAGTGATGTTTTGAACATTATTGCCTCTTGTTAAAATAATTTATTGTTCATATAATTTCTTTAATTTAACTTTGATAATTTAACTGGCTCAGAGGATTCCTGAAAATCTAACAACCGGCTCTCATGAACTGGTTCAAGAATGCTCCAGCACACCACTGGCCTGATCTCCACCGGGCTGGATGATCAAGGCCGAATCACTTAACCTCTCTATCAGACAGGGCATGCAACAGAATGCAGTCCAAGCCATGCTTCTGCACCTTGTCTCCCAAATACTGCTAACTACTGAGTATCTGGGACTAGCCCCCTCAGTTTATAAAGACTTTGAAATCTCGTTTCGTCTTTTAAAATGCATGCAGTCGGTTTACAAATTTTTATAATCAAATTTTGGTAGGGGGGACACTTATATGAGTCTTGCGTCCCATTTGTTGCAGGATGGCTCTGGCCTACCCTGGGCAAGTGCGGGCAGCCTAGGCCAGGTCTCCCTTACCCACACAGTCACTTCAGCCGATCTTAGCCCTTAACACCGGGTGCATTAAAAAAAGGACAAGAGGGCTGTTTGTTAGGAAATCCAAAAGAGAAAGATTAAAGCAATCCTAGAGTCAGGGTGAGATGCTCCCACAGCTCCAGGAGCCCTTTGTGCTGGGTGTTGCTCAGGGGGTGGTAGAGATGGCTTAGCTATGGGGTCACCGGCAAAAAGCCAGGATCACATGCAGAGTGTCCCCTTCACCCTCCACCCCCATCCTTATCCATCAGAGCAAGACGCTCCTCAGCTTTCCTTCCCCTCTCATACTTCCCTCATTCTATCAAAGGGGGGGGGGCGTTCCACCTCTCACTGTTCATTCTCCTTCAGAGCAGTACAGGGGGAATTAGCATCAGCAGCTGAGCTCATCTACTTTCTCATACTTGGGCAGACAAGTTAAGGACATCTGAACATTTGAGCTCAGTTTTTTAACCTTGACACCAAGAGTCCACATTTGGGACTAGAAAATTCTTTGCTGGGAAGGGGTCTCCTGTGTGCTATAGGGTGTTAAGAAGTATGATGGCCAGGAACACTCCAGTAGCACCCCACCCCAAGTTATAGCAATCAAAAATGACCTCAGACATTGCCAATAACCCCTCAGAGCAAAATATCCTACAGTTGAGAATCATTGTTTTAGTTAAACTAGTAATTTTTTATTCTTATCTCAGTTTGAGCCAAAACTTTTATATCATTATAACTAACATACCGATATAACATTTATTTCTGTTTCCAGGAGAAGAAATACATCACCTCCTGCCAACACACACCTTTACCACCAGCGATGGGACGGTTGCCATCTGACTGACGGGCAGTCTAGTTCTAAAATTCCAAGCTGAGGGCTGCTCACTGGGGCCACTTGTGGTACCAGTGTGTCTTAGCGTAGCTTCCTCATATGAGTCCTACATTGGCAAGTGTGGGTCCAAGAACCAGGAGTGACAGACAGGGGTTATAAAGCAAGGAAGGAAGGAGCGCCATTGCAAGGATGCTTTATCAAATTGGCCAATTCTGAAGGTACTTGTTGCTCGATACTACAAGAGAGTTAGGAAGTTAAATACGAAATGTCTGAAGAGAGTCTTTCTGAGGAGAAAAAGAGAGAAGCGTCAGTTGTTGACCCCATTGGTCAAAAATGTGTCCCACCAGGCATCAACCACTCCCCACCCCCGCACTTCTAGGCTCTTCCTGTCCTGGTGCTGACAAGTTCCAACAGCCCCAGGACCCCGTGGGGTCAAGACACAAGCCATGACGCAGGTGAGAAACTGGAGTCATGGGCCTGAGGTGAAGCCCACTTAAGTTTATACCTGCTGGAGTCGAATAAGATCCGTGGTGGTGAAATAAGCAGCAGGTGAGGCCAAGGGGATCTGAAATGGGGCATAAGAGGTGTTTAATATACTTGCCCACCTGAATTTGTACATTGTGATTCATCCCTGATACCTATTCAACCAAAGTACCCTTCTCATACTCTTAAGCCTCAGCCTCTTCTTTATAAAATGATAATCACCTCAAGCTCGCAGGATTTTTTGGAGACTTAGAGATCCTGCATGTAGAAAGCCTGATCAGGATGTCAGCTCAACAAATACACTAAATGTTGGGGCGCCTGTGTGACTCAGTTCATGATCTCACGGTTTGTGGGTTTGAGCCCTGTGAAGGACTCTGTGCTGACAGCTCGGAGCCTGGAGTCTGCTTTGGATTCTGTGTCTCCTTCTCTCTCTGCCCCTCCCTGCTTGTGCTCTGTCTCTCAAAAAATAAGTAAATTTAAAAAAAATTAAAAAAAGGAAACAAGAAAATAAAACTTCCAGAAAATGCTTAAGATTAGGTTACAAAACAAAACAAAAACCAAATCCACTAAATAAAATGTGTGTGTGTGTGTGTGTGTGTGTGAGAGAGAGAGAGAGTCAGACGTAGTCTTTCCGATTGACCACAAGGGTCCGGTGTGGTTAAGGCTGAAGTCACCCGTTCCACCTTGTGTGAGCCGCGAATTGTTTTTGCTGCTCAGCCAGCCAGACCTTCACGCCACAGTTAACCTTTAGTGAGCAACTACTACGTGCCTGGCCCCTGCGCCGGGCCCTGGGGACCCAGACACCGGAATCATTTTGCTCTCAAAGCGCTCAGAGGCTGGCAAAGACGGGCAGAAAACAAATCAGCAATCGCAGTGGTAGAAGCGAGCCCTGGGGACCAGGAGAGCCAAGAGGTCCTTGCGCTGTGCTAGAGCAAGGCAGGCTTTTTCTGCAAGGAGAAAATGTACTAAAACCTGGAGGGTTGTGTAGGCGTTGTTAACCAGGCTAAGACGGAAGGTGCAAGGCAAAAGGATTCTCACCAGGTTTGCTGGTGCACCCCCGCCATCGTTTACAGGGACCCCGTCGCGTGCCGGGTGGCGGTCAATGCCGTGGGGGACAGACGGGTGCTTGAGGACAACCTACCGCTTCCCCCGCCCCCTCCTACCCCGGGGCAGAGCGAGGCGGGCGCGGGAGTGAAGGAACAAATAACTACACATACTGGGGACGGCGGCCACCAGTACAGACGTCATCCTGCTCTAGCTCACTCATTCACAACTCAGAAAGGATGGGACTCGTTCTCACCGCTTCATTAAATTTTTAGCCAGAAAATAATGCGAGAGGTTGATGACTTTTTGTCTCTGGACAACCGTCCTTCATTTCGCTATTTTATATTTCAATAACAATAGAAGTATAAATAAACAAAAAAGACCCCACACTCTAGAGAATTCTCTGCGCCTCCCCTTCTCCCCCGCCCCCCGCTCCGGGCTGCACCTATCTCTTTAAGAACCCGAGCCTCGGCTTCGCAGGGGCGGGGCTCGGAGCCTGCTCTCGAAGCCGCGGCTGCCTTGTGTCTGAGACAAGGCGTCGGTCTCTTTAAGGAGGCGGGGCTCTGCCCGGAGGAGGCGGAGAAGTTCCTCCTCCCGGACCTCCGGCTTCCGGCAACTCGGCTGGATTTGAACCTGCCAGGGATTATTGAGGTTGGAGTCTTCCCCCGACCAGCTGGACGCATAGCCCCCGAGGTGAGGCGGCCGGGCCTGCAGGGACAGCCCGGGACGCAGGGGGCCCGCTATCTCCTGGCCGCCGGGCCGCTGCACCCCAGTTGTTCCCCCTACAACTCTGCTTTTGCTTTTTGGGCAGCTCTTGCCCAGGCCTGCTGGGGCTTAGGGTGTCCCAGGCTGCAGGGTCGCCGTCACTCCAACGCCTACTAATTGCTCAGCTGTGCACAAAGCGCCTTACACTCACTGTCTCATTTAATGGCCCCCAACAACGTGTGAGTAGGTACCATTATGAACCCACTTTACAGATGAGAAAACTGAGGCCCCGACGAACCCACAGTCATACAGCGAGGAGAAGCAGAATCGGGAATCAAACCCAGGTCTGTTTGACCCCAGAGCCTGTGCCCTTAACCACTGCCTAGGCTTAACTGTCTTTGCTTTTCAGTGTCCTCATAGCCACCTCTTAAACTCCAGCCTCCCCTTCCTCACCATTACATTTCCAGGCTGCACCTGGTCCTTAAACACAGAGTGAGTGATTGGATGGAACCTTTGGACCCCCTAGGGTTAGTTTCTTTATGACCGTTTTAATAATACCTGATGCTAAGCGGTTATCTTCATATAGACCTATCATACCCCCCTAAAGAAGGAGGCAAGGAAAATCAGTACCATTTCTAATGCCGAAACAAGATTTGTTTGCATATATTTTATTCTGGTAGCCTATGAAGTTTCTCTATTTTTCCTTTTTAGACCTCTGCAAATTTTCTTCTGAATAATTGGGAGAAGACCCACTGGCTGAATGGCAGCTGTAGATGACTTGCAGTTTGAAGGTACATCAGTTGGGTGCCCCTCCTTTTACGATCCATACCTCCAGTCACAGCAACGGGTTCTGACTGATATACTGGCATATATATTTAAGGAGATTATTTCAAACATCTTGGTACAAGTATGTTGGCCACATCCAGGGTTTTGTTTGTCCACACCGGCTGTTCTTTTTTGCCAAATAGCCTTTCAGATTGGTAGCATCATTAATTTAATACTGTGATTACAAAAAGTGCTTATAGAGTTACTGCTTTAGTTCAACAAATATTTACTGAGCATCTACTTTCTGCTTAGAACTTACTAGATACAGGAGATAAAAAGCTAAAGGGGGAGTTTTTTACTCTGCTGGAGTAGATAAAAGTGTAAAAAACTAATTATGATGAAATGTGATCAGGTCATTCCTTTACTGAATTAATAAATATCTCATGAGTGTGACTATGAACCAGGCAGTTATTTTAGTTGTCAGGGATGGAAGAGTGACGCTTCACTCCCTAATGTAGCTTTCAGTCTGGTGAGGGAGACATTAATTTGGTAAATGATCACTTAAGTATATAGCCACAGTTTATGAAAACTCCAGAACAGTTCATCGCTCATATCCTAGAACCTAACCTAGACTAGGGACTGATGAATGGTTATTTGTCTTGTAAACACTTGCACAACACGTACTATATGTCAGGCACTAGTTTACATGCTTTACAAATACTAGCTCATCTAGTCTTTATGTTAACTTTATGAAATAGTCTCCTTGTTTTACCAGTGAGGAAACTGAGGCACAGAAAAATGAAGTAAATTGCCTAAGGCCACATAGCACGGGGTAAAGCAGGGTTTGAACCCAGGCAGCCTGGCTTCACAGCCAGTACTACCTCACTGCTCTCTGAGGAAGAGATAGGATGATTAAAGAGAAACCCACCCCCTCGGCAAATCCGGTCAGCTCCATCTTTAATGTACATTCAGCACCTCACCACGTCTCATCACCACTACCTCTCACCACGCTCAAGGTCACCATCACCTCTTGTATGAATTAGAGCCCTTCCCTTCCTTCTAGTCTTCCTGCTTCCTTTCTTGCCTCCTTACAGTCTGTATCATGCAGCCGGTGCAAGTGGTCCTTTAAAACGACATCAGATTGTGTCATTCCTTCGAAACCTTCCAGTCACCCCCATCTCACTAGGTGTGAAAGCCAGAGCCTTTTCTGTTTGGAGGCCCTCCGTGATCCAGCGCTCCACGCCCTCTGATCTCTCCTGCTGCTCTCGTCCTTTCTTTTTCTGCTCTACTGACATGGGCATGTCTCTGTCCCTCCTAGACACCAAGTATATTCACAGCTTAGGGCGTTTGTGCTCTTTTTCTATTTGAGAATTTTGTTCTTCGGACAGCCGCGTAGCTTGCTCCCTCACTCTGTTCACATCTCACCTCGTTCGAGAGGCCTTCCTTCACCACCCTTTCAAGTACAGTGTGGGAAAGTACAATGTAGAGAATGGCATATGCAAAGTACCTGGGGGGGGGGTGGTTAGGGAGGAAGTTTGACTTTTTTCCCCAGTAACTGAAGGAAGGCCAATGTGCCAGAACACAGATGGTTGAGGCGGGAGGGGGGCTGAGCACAAGGTGAGGTTAGAGAGGAGGCAGGTGCCAAATCACAGAAGACTCCGTAGACCTTGTTAAGGACTTTGCTCTTTAGAAGAGAATGCAGGATGCTGTGGGGGTCACGGAAGGCTTTCCTGAGGAAGGTGGGGCTTCAGGTGAGAAAGTGGGGATTGAGACCCTTTAGGTGGAAGACACGGTGTCAGGAAAGGATCAGAGGCCACACATAGCACTGGACACGCCAGCACGTAGACGTAGAGAGTGGCGATGGTAAAGGTCAAGAACCTGCCAGTCTTGTCCTCCAGGAGCTGTGATGGACACCAGCAGTGACACATAAGGAGCAGAATGTGTGGTCAAGTGACCCTGTGAGAGGTACACACACGCTGCATTCCAGTCAGCCCGTGCTACCTGCTGTTTCTCAGACAGGGGACACATCTTCCGTCTTCTGCTTTTTCTTTTTTTTTTTTTTTAATTTTTTTTAATGTTTTTATTTATTTCTAGAGAGAGAGAGAGACAGTGTGAGCAGGGGAGGGTCAGAGAGAGAGGGAGTCACAGACTGAAACAGGCTCCAGGCTCTGAGCTGGCAGTCAGCACAGAGCCCGACGCGGGGCCCAAACCCATGAACCGTGAGATCATGACCTAAGTGAAAGTCGGACGCTTAACCGACTAAGCCACCCAGGTGCCCCTGGCCTTTGCATTTCTAAAGTGACCCTCTGTTCTTCCTTCTGGCCCTTCCGCCTGCTGAACTACTGCTTTTTAAGTATGAGACTTGGAGCGCCTGGGTGGCTCAGTCAGGTAAGTGTCTGACTTCAGCTCAGGACATGAACTCACGCTTTCAAAGTTCAAGACCTCCAGAGCCTGGAGCCTGCTTAGGATTCTGTATCTCCCTCTCTCTCTCTGCTCCTCTCCTGCTCGCTCCCGTGCACACATACTCTCTCTCTCTCAAAAAATGAATAAACATTAAAAAAACTTAAATATGAGACTTAAGTGTATCTTTCTCTGTCTGATTCCCTCAGCTGTGGTCATCTTTTTAAATGTTATTGTCCTATTCCATCAACAAATGATAGCTATGACAATATTTTTATATCCTATCCTCAAAATCTCTCTGTAAGATAGGTGTTACCTACATTTTATTTATTTTTATTTTTATTTTAAAATTTTATTTATTTTTGAAAGAGAGAGAGAGCAAGCGAAGGAGGGGCAGAGAGAGAGAGAAAGAGAAAGAATTGTAAGCAGGCTCTGCACTGCCAGCACAGAGCCTGATGTGGGGCTTGGACTCACAGTGAGATAATGACCTGAGCCGAAATCAAGAGTCAGACACTTAACCAGCTGAAGCACCCAGGCGCCCCAATTACCTACATTTTAGAAAAGAGACTTAGAGATATAATGTCATTTGCCCAAGGTCATGGAGTATTAGTCTTAACTAACTCTTTGACCTGGTGATTGTACTGACAGATGTTTGTAGGTAATAACTCAAAAGCTTTTTCTTTGTAGACATTCCTTCCAGTGTTATTTTTTTTAAATGTTTGTTTAATTTTTTATTTCTAGGAGAGAGAGACAGCGTGAGCAAGGGAGGGTCAGAAAGAGAGGGAGACACAGACTCTGAAATAGGCTCCAGGCTCTGAGCTGGCAGTCAGCACAGAGCCCGACGCGGGGCTCGAACCCACGAACTGAGAGATCATGACTTGAGCGAAAGTCGGACGCTTAACTGACTAAGCCACCCAGGCGCCCCCTTCCAGTGTTATTTTTATAATGAAAAGCTGTAAACACCCTAAACATCCAACTTACAGTCTCTTCTACTCCCTCCACCTCCCAGCTGATGGAATATCATGTAGTTACGAAAAGGGTATTGTAAGACTGATATAAAATGAAAAAATCATTTTTCTATAATCTCTGGCCCACAGAACAGGATACAAAATTATTTATATAGTATCATATCAGTACTTGGCACATTGGAAGCCTCCAGTATATGTATGTTCAATGAATGAATGAATATTAATCACTGGAATGAATCTTAGAGAGTTACTATATGGAGAAAAGGAAACATACCAAAAATTATTAGTGTTTGCCTTGACGTGGTAGGACTAAGTGATTTTTATTTTAGGGTTTCTACTTTCACTTTTGATCCTCTATTCTCTATAGTGATTGTATTGGACTCCTTGGAAAAAATAACTTCCATTAAAATTTTTTGAACTTGAATCAAAGAAGACAGGTATCGATTGGGTACTTGCTGTGGGCCAGCCACTCTGCTAAGGACTTGACTTAGGTAACATTCCTAACTTTCCCCAAATTCTCTGAAGTAGATGTTATTCTCCCCATTGTGTAGATGAGAATACTGAGGCATACAGAGGTTGAGTTACTTCCTCAGCCTCCCATAGTTAATAAGTAGCTGAGCCAGGAGTAAAATCCAGGTCTGACTCCAAATTCCATCATCTTCGTAACCCCTTTTCTAAGTCAGCTTGATGTCTAGATGAGGTTATTTTTCAGAGCCTTTAGCAATTTATACCAAGTAGGGTCTGCAGCGAGGCTGGGGCTATAACAGCTTGTCTTTAAATGAAAAGTGTAGCATTTCCAGTGCGGGTCAGGTCTCCAATGCCCTTGTGCTCTAATTACTTTCAGAATTTGGTAATGAGGCCACTACTCCAGCAGAAAACCCAGGTGCCACTACGATAAATATCGAGGGTCCTGGTGAAAGCCCGACGCGTCCACCAGGACCCCCAAGAGGCTCAGGGGGAGAAGAAGACGACGAGTTGCTGGGAAACGATGACTCCGACAAAACTGAGGTTCGAACTTGTCTTTGAAACTGGTTTTTCCTTTTAATTTTTTTGAAAGCCTCATGCATTTATTCACTGTCTCTTGTGTGCCCCGTAGAGTGCCAGGCAGTGGGAGCCCACGTGTGATCTATGTGGCCTCTGCCTCGGGAAGAGACAGACAGGCACGCAGGCAATTGTCCCCCACAGGGAGTGTGCTGCAGGAGGGGGCACGGGGGTTGTGGGGGCAGAGCGAGGGCCTTGTGCAGGTAGCGACACTTGACGTGGGTCCTGGCACAAGGGTAGAAGGGAAGGGTGATCGAGGCAAAGGGAGCTGTTTCAGCAAAGCCAAAGCGGCATGAAAGAACGTGGCACACACAGCACGTTTCCCGTCTTCATGTATATTGGAGCAAACTACAGGTGAAGACAGGAGGTGAGGTATCACGGCTTGGCAAGGAGTCAACCAAATGAGTACAAATTGTGTGCTGAAGGCTATCGGAAGCTACTGAAAGATTTTACATGATATGGCAGGAGAGTTTAAAGACAAAGGTATGGCGGGCTTGTGGGGTAGAAATTGGAAGGAGACGCACTGGAGGCCAGTGGGAGACCGTGGCAGTGGTCTAGGCTAGAAGTGATGAAGCCAGAACTACAGCCAGACACAGGTGGCTAGGGGGTGGGCTCCGTAGGACTTGGTGGAGAAGAGGTAAGGGAGAGAGAGCAAAGGTTCTAGCGAGACTTCTAGGTGTCTGCACCTGGTTGGGCAGTGAATAGCAGGGGGCTGTTTTTGATCACAACGATTTATTTCCATGTGCTCTGTTAGTGTGTTCCAGAAAAATAGTATTTCTATTCCTATTTTATGAATGCAGTCATGACCGTGGCGCCCAGTTTACAACATTGAGTTCTCAAGCTGATTAAATAGCAGAGCTCCCGGGTTCCTGGTGCTCTTTGTGGAACTCTGTGAGATATCAAAATGAATACCGAAGCTTGTGCTACATTAATACTCATATATGCTAGATATCATGGTGAGAGTTTAGACCAGGCGCCTAACTTTGAATCCCGGTCCAGCCAGTAGTACTCGCTGTGTTGAGTAAGGTACTTGAACTTCCCTAAGACTGAGTTTTCTCACCTGAAATATAAGAAAAAAATGTGTTGACTATTGTCATCATTATCATTACAGTGTTTATCCCGTGTTTAATAGCTGCCAGGCACCATTTAAAGTTCCTTACTTGGATCATCTCACTTAACCCTCAAAACAGCTCTGGACAGCAGGACCTATTCTTATCCTCATTTTACAAAGGAGAAACGTGAGGCACAAAGTTTAAATAAGTTGTTAAATAACACACAATTAGGTAGCATGCTCCAGAGCGATGGAGTCAATAGGATGTGTATATGTAGAGAGAAGAGGTTTATTTTTAAAAATTGGTTCATGTGATTATGGATGCATGGCAAGTCCAAAACCTGCTGGAAGTGGCTGGTGGACTGAGACCCCAGAAGGAATTGGAGTTTGAGTCCAAAGGCATTCTGCTGTAGATCCAGGAAGAGCAGGGGTTGCAGATGAAGGCCAAAGGCAAGCTGCTGAAGAAGTCCCTCTTGCTCAGGGAGGTCAGCCTTTTGTTCTAGTCAGGCCTTCACCTGATTGGCTGTGGCCCAGCCACATTATAGAGGGCAATCTGCTTTACTCAGAGAGCTCACAAGTTTAAAAAAAAAATGATCGTTTATTTGTATTTGAGAGACAGAGAGAGACTGAGCACCAGCAGGAGAGGGGCAGAGAGAGAAGGAGACAGAGAATCTGAAGCAGGCTGTTAAGCTCTGAGCCCAGTGTGGGGTTTGAACCCACAAACCGTGAAATCATGATCTGAGCCAAAGTTGGATGCTTAACTGACTGAGCCACCCAGGCTCCCTGAAAGCCCACCAATTTAAAGGTAAAGCTTATCCAAAAACACCCTCACAGAAACATCCAGAATAATGTTTGACCAAATACCAGGGCACTATGGCCTAGATAAGTTGACACATGAAATTAACCATCACACTGAACAACAGCAGGTGTGAAAAGTTTGTGAAATGTATGAGGGGGAAAAGTCTTAAAATTGAAAACATTCTGGGGCACCTGGGTGGCTTAGTCGGTTAAGCGTCCAACTTTCGCTTAGGTCATGATCTCGCGGTTCGTGGGTTCGAGCCCCGCATTGGGCTCTGTGCTGCCAGCTCAGAGCCTGGAGCCTGTTTCAGTCTGTGACTCCCTCTCTGACCCTCCCCTGCTCACGCTGTCTCTCTCTCTCTCTCTCTCCTAGAAATAAATAAAAACATTAAAAATTTTTTTTAAAAAAAATTGAAAACATTCTATCCGTCATGTTAATTTGTCTGGGAATTGGGAAGAAGTCACCAGGATTCTATGAGAGATACTGAATTCCTTGTCCTTGCTTAGAGAACGTGGGTGTCTGGAGTTCAATATCTTCTAATACTAGAGTTTGAAAGAACCTTCAGTCTCCTGTATGTCAGCTTCCCTCCCAAGATACTAATGCTGCCTGTGGTAGATCAGAAAGCAACACTTGGATACCTCCTTCTGGAGGCTGTTCATTACCATGTAAAGCAGCATTGCCCCTGTTGGACAGCTTTAATTATGGAGAGATTCTCCTTTTAATGACCAAAAAAACCCTAGCCCTTATCCTGCAAAGCACCTCCTAGTTCATCTGAACCTTTTGCTGCACGAATCCTCATGAAATATCTGGGTGGCAGTCTTCGTTCCTGGCAAGGAGCCTGCATTCTGCTGTTGAATAGCTGCACTGTTGGGATAGAAGAGCCGCATATGTGCTGCTCGTAAGTCGGAGTTTTGTGGGTTTTCTTTTTGTCTGAGGAGTATATTGTAAGTCTGTAGTGTGTTAGAGTGAATCGATGTATCAGTTTTTTTAAATAAGCTATTTAATAATTTTTTTTAACCTTTTTATTTATTATTGAGAGACAGAGCATGAGCAGGGGAGGGGCAGAGAGAGGGGGAGACACAGAATCTGAAGGAAGCTCCAGGCTCTGAGCTGTCAGCACAGAGCCCAAGGTGGGGCTCCAACCCACAAACTGTGAAATCATGACCTGAGCCGAAGTCGGATGCTTAACTGACTGAGCTACCCAGGTGCCTCTTCTTTTTCTTTCTTTTCTTTTCCTTTTTTTTTTTTTTTTGGTGTATCAGATTTTTGAGAGTTGAGGTGGTGATAGTAGGAATCTTGAGGAGGCGGGGAGCAGAAGATCTGACACTGACTGCCTTCTGTATGTATAAAAATGCACATATATGTCACTGTACCTGATACATATTATATATAATCGTTCTAATCCTTCCTGTAATCCTATGAGATGGCTCTTGTTGGCTGTGCTTTTTGGAGAACGAAGTCTAGTGATTTGACAAAGTCTCCCCCTGGTGGAGGGACCAGGCATTGAAACCTTTCTGTCTGACTTAAAACAGATGCTTGTTTTCTGTCAGGCTGAGTCGGGCATGGCAGTTGCAAAGTTGATGAATGCACAAGAGCTTGGTCTCTGATATATCTTGATTTTTCCATTAGAGCAGCTCCCTGTCTGCATCGCTGATATAAGGATGTTCCTTCTGTGTTCATTATGTTTTATTTCACCTCTGACAGTTACTTGCCGGCCAGAAGAAAAGCTCCCCCTTCTGGACATTTGAATACTATCAAACGTTCTTTGACGTAGACACTTACCAGGTTTGTAACCCATTTCACCTTGACTTTTACATGTAATGGAGACTTGTGTCTTTTGTGGTTAAACAGTCACATGATGTGAAAGCTTTTATAGACTGGATATGGCCTTACAAAAATAAAGGGAAATTAGCGTTTGAAAATACTATCATGAAAGCTATAAAAAATCTTCAGGAGACTTACCCCTATGTTGTTTTCCAGGTCTTTGACAGAATCAAGGGGTCCCTTTTGCCAATACCAGGGAAAAACTTCGTGAGGTTATATATCCGCAGCAATCCAGATCTTTATGGTATGTGTAGTGCTGTTTTGATTCTTTACCATGTACCAGTTGAATTCAGATGAGCGTGTGACCTGCTTGAAAAGGTGGGGAAGGGCACTTTTGGTGGGGCATGCAACATTTCACTCAACCCTTCTGAACTTCAGTAACAGCCCTTACAAAAAGTTTGGAGGAAAATGAAATTCTGTGTTCTATGAAAGCTGTGCTTACAAGTAATTGGTATGGCCTTTGAATGTCTTCAGATGACATGGCGAACCTGAGACGAATTAAGTCATTTTGTCCTAGAGGAGATTGTTGATTTTAACTTGAGAGGATCTGGGGAGCCCGGGTGGCTCAGTTGGTTAAACATCTGACTCTGGCTCAGGTCACGGTCTCATGGTTGATGGGTTCGAGCCCCCACATCAGGCTCTGTGCTGACAGCTCAGAGCCTGGAGCTTGCTTTGGATTCTGTGTGTCTCTCTTTCTGTCTCTCTCTCTGCCCCTCCTCTGTTCGTGCTCTGTCTCACTCTCTCAAAAATAAATAAAACATTTAAAAAAATCAACTTGAGAGGATCTGAGGGTGACAATCAGTGTGAAAGTGCTCTCACACTTGCTCATTGTTGTGCGAAGTCCCAGCTCTGCCCTCAGAGGAGCCGGCTCCCCTTGGGATTCAGCTAGCAGCACTGGAGGTCTGTAAGACGGATGGGCCAGGGGTGACTGTCATCCCTGACCTCCCTGCTGTCTGAGAAGAGGTCAGACGCCCACCCGGTACTCCTGTAGGGAAAAGGCTCCCACAGCCGTGGCCTTCCGTGTTTGAAGGGAGAAGCGAGCCAATGGCTCTGGGTGCCTCTTGTGTGCAGATGCCCTACAAAAGACTGTACGTGGGCACATGTAATTTTTGTGACAACTTTTGGGGTAGGTATTCTTCTCCCCATTTCTCAAATGAGGAGCTGACTCTGTGAGGCTCAGTAATATGTACGCTCCATCCTGAATAATCATTAGAGTCATATGTTACATATTTCATACATATGTTGATTATAAGAGGAGAGGAATTCTTGAGATCTCTTATGTGCCAATGACCGCATACACTGTTTGATCCTTTCAACAAGACTCTATATTAAGTGTGATTATCCCTCTTTTTCCTGTGAGGAAACCAGGGCCAAGAGTTGTCAAACCGAAAAAGGAGAGCTAGAACTAGTTCAGTGTTACACGAAGCCCATATTCTGTTTGCCTGGTGGTTTTAAGCTACAGAACCTTTTCATCAGCTGGCATGGAGGTCTGATACTTGGAACCAGTGAAAGTGGAACCACTGTGGGGGACACCGGGGAGAGGGTCCCTTCTGTATAGCTCCTCTCTCTGGCAGCGCTGAAAGTTCCAGCCAGATGCCGGCACAATGCCTGGAGTCCAAGGAGCACCACGTACGTGCACAGCACTGCCTTGGCGCATCCCTCTCGTCTAAATGTGGCCAAGGCGGGTTCTCTTCCTCACTCTCTTGTTTATTCTTCTGGCCTGAGACTTTGAGAGAGGCGATGTGTCTGAGCGATTCATGTCATCAGTGCCCTGTGAAGGTCTGGCACAGATAAACATGTGACCAATTTTTGAGCACCTTATTTCGTGCTACAGGCTGAGGATGCAAAGATCAAGTCAGTCTCCACCCCCAGGAAGAAAGAAATGAGAGAACCAGTGTGTGCTGCATGCCTCAAAAGTGCCAAGAGCTTCTCCCTGTGTTACTGTTTTATAGTTTTATTTCCCACACCCCGAGGTAGGCTCATCTTACGAAAAAGAAAATGGAAGTTTGGGGAGGATAGCTTGCTCATAGTCAGAGTTGGCAATGAAAATGACACTAGCAAACATATGCCGTGCTTATTATGTGGCACTGTTATTAGGGAAGAACCTATAGTAACTCACTTAATCCTCCTAACAACCCCAACTTTATGAGGTAAGTACTATTATTACGCCTGTTGTATGAACAAGGACACTCAGTTACACAGATGTCAAGCATCTAGTATAGCTAATAAGGGGCTGAGCTCCGTTTTCAAATCAGCACCACAGCTCATAATCCATACTCTTTATCACTCTCTTACACCACCTCTCATGATAAAGCCAGGATTTGAACACAAAGTTTGCTTCTTTCCACAACACTGTTAGCCTGTGAGCTCATAGACATGGTTAAAGGAAAAAAAGAGGTACCATTTGGTGAAGTGTTTGCTAGTGGAGAGGACTGGGCCTTGTGGGGATGTTGGGGGAAGGTGGTCAGGAAAAAGGTGACCAGAGTGCTAGTCTGCAGAATCAGAGGGTGAGGTTGATGAATTTGATTGCGTTTAAGCTAAAATATGAAATTACTAGGAGAGCCTGAGTGGTTCAGTTCGTGAAGCGTCCGACTCTTGATTTCAGCTCAGGTCACTATCTTATGGTTTGTGGGATCAAGCCCCACAGCAGGCTCTGCACTGACAGAATGGAGAGAGAATCCTCCTTAGGATTCTGTTTCCTTCTCGCTTTGCCCCTCCCCCACTGGTGGGTGCGTTCTCTCTGTCTCTCTCAAAATGAATAAACTTTTATTTAACTAAAAAAGTTTTTGTTTTTGTTTTTTTAATTTATTTCTAGGAGAGAGAGATAGACAGCATGAGCAGGGGAGGGTCAGAGAGAGAGGGAGTCACAGACTGAAACAGGCTCCAGGCTCTGAGCTGACAGTCAGTACAGATCCCGACGCAGGGCTCGAACCCACGAACCGGTTGCGAGATCATGACCCAAGTGAAAGTCAAACGCTTAACTGACTAAGCCACCCAGGCGCCCCAACTAAAAAAGTTTTTTAAACGTTTATTTATTTTTGAAAGAGAGACATAGCATGAGAGGGGAGAGGCAGTGAGAGGAGACATAGAATCTGAAGCAGGCTCTAGGCTTTGAGCTGTCAGCACAGAGTCTGACGTAGGGCTCAATCTATGCACTGCGAGATCATGACCTGAGGTGAAGGCAGATGCTTAACTGATTAAGCCACTCAGGTACCCCATAAATAAATAAACTTTAAAAAAAGCAAAAAAAAAAAAATTTCTACACCACAAAATAAATATAAGCAAAGTAAATAAATAAGTAAATAAACCACAGGCAGAGATAATATTTGTAATTCTCATAAGCAACAAAGGATGAAAAGCAAGACTATCTTTAGAACTCTTACCAATTATAGGAATAAAACCAATTATAAGTTGTGGGGGAAAATGAGCAATTCACAGAATAGGAAACCCAAATGGCTAACAAATATATGAAAAGATGCTTAGCCCCACATAAAAAAGAGATTATATTATGCTCATTTTATCAAACATACAGATTGGCTTGTCTTCATTCATTCATTCGTTCAATTAATTCAACAAGTATTGAGCAGTTAACTATTGTAGGCACTGGAAATATAGCAGTGAGAAAAACAGACAAAACTCCTTCCTCTGAGGAAGTTTAGAATCTACTGAGCTTAATGATAAATAAATAAAATAAGTCAAATATATAGTATGCTAATGATAAACGGCAGAGTGAAAATTTTAAAGGACAGGTAATATTTGTGTAGGTACACGGACTTACGTTTAAAAATTTTTTTAGAGTTGAATTTTGAGTAAAGGCCTGGACAAATTGGGAGCAATACGTGTAGATATCTGAGGGGAAGACATCTGAATCAGTGAGCACAGCAAGCATGAAGGCCCTGAGGCAGGCATTTGCTTCATATGCTCAGAGAACACCATAGACTAGTGTGATTGGACCAGAGGGAAGAAGGGAGCCTAGGAGGTGAGGTCGGAGAGACAACATGGAGGGGTAAGTTGTGTAGCATCTTGGTCACGATGAGGACTTCAGCTTTTACTTAAGTGAGAAGCCACTGGAGGGCTTGAGCAGAGTAATGACATACTCTTAAGTCAGATTTTCAGAAACATTGATACTAAGAGTTGTCAAGATTGTCCAGCAATGGGAACTAATGTGTGTCTGGTGGGTGTGTATGTGGTGCACAAAGGGAAGCCATTTGAAGATGGTCATACCCTACAATTGGCATTTCCACTCCTAGATGTATGGTCTTAGAGAAACACACAAATATAAAAGAAGATATATAGAAGAATATTATTCACTGCAGCAGCAGTGCTCATAATAGCAAATATTTGGGAACAAAATATTCATCAGCAGGAGAAGAGATACATAAATTGTGGTATATTCATACACAGAATTCTGTAGTTTTTAAGAATGAATGAGATCTATGAGCATCAATGTGGCTAACTGTCAGAACAAGGGTAGATGAAGAAAGGCATGTTTTTTTGAAGGATGTGAGTAGTATGATCCCGTTAGAAAGATTTGGAAAAGTAGCATGATGAGTACACCAGTGTTTGTTTTATCATTCTTTGTGCTTTTCTGTATGTTAGAAATATTTTATAATATAAAAATGCATAATACAAACTAAATTAAGACTCCTTCCCACCCCACCCCATAGTAAGAGTAGAATTTGGCAGGAAAGAGGGAAAGAGAAGGCATACAAATCAACCTGGCAGGCCCTGGGATGAGTAGGTGGTGGTGTGTCTCTGGAATCCGAGCTTCCTGTTTACCTATAGGCACAGGACTCAGCAACTACCTCTGTTGTGCATCATTGTGTCCCTCGCACCTGGGCCAGGGTCTAGAGGACAGTGGGTTCTTATAAATCTGCACTCTCAGTGCAGAGCCTGATGTGGAGCACGATCTCCAGACCATGAGCTCATGACTGGAGCCGAAATCAGGAGTTGGACGCTTAACCGATAGAGCCCCCCAGGTACCCCGTCTGCTTTCTAGTTATAGGTACTACAATATTTTGGCCACTTGTGGTCAGATCTTGGATGGTCTCAGCCCGTTGACAACACATGGTCATTTTTGTTCATTTTGTCAACAAAGCTTTTGGGGATTTTTTAAATTGTTGAATTGTAGGAATTTTTCTTTTTTGGCCTATTCGTTTGTCGCATCTTTTATATCATCAGTACTGAGAAGAATACAGTGAACAAGATTTAGTCCTTGGTGGTAGCAGAGAGCTTGCAGGCTAGTGAGTCAACAGCAGTATGTGGAAAGCCAATGTTGGTAATTCTTTGGAGTATCCCAGTCGATTGCTTGGGTTCCCTTTCCCACCTTTAGGAGCCAGCTTGGCTTTGAGAAGCGCTTTCTGCCAGTCATCTGCGATACAGTAACTTTCTGAATTTTGTGGTAGGTCAGGGTGCCTTCAGTTATTCCAAAAAGTGTTGCAAAGTATTGGTGAAACTGAAAAATTAAATTCATACAATTTGTTAGAAATGTTTCAATTTAAAAATTATTATTTCTACTTTTGTATTTTTTCTAGATAAGGAGAAACAAGGGTAGTGTTCATGAAATCAAGTGAAATGGCAAAAGGGGTTTGCACAGCATGGTGTACTCACTCACTCAGTGGAATAGTTGATAATCACTAAAGTAGAATAAGCTGATGTTTTTAAATGTTTATTTTTGAGAGAGAGAAAGAGATAGAGCATGAGCAGGGGAGGTGCAGAGAGCCAGGAAGACACAGAATCTAAAGCAGACTCTAGGCTCTGAGCTGTCAACACAGAACCCAGCAGGGGGCTCAAACCTGTGAACCTCGAGATCATGATCTGAGCCCAAGTTAGACGCTTAACCCACTGAGCCACCCAGGTGCCCCCGTAGAATAAGCTGATTTTTATGAATAGCTATGGTAGAATCCCTAGGATATATTAAAGTGAAAATAGCAAACTATGCAATAAGATATATATAAATATATATATATGCATTATTATTTATATAAACACACACACACACACACACACACACACACACACACATACACATACACAAAATGTGCATTTGTTTATATGCATATAGAAATCTCTGGCAGGATTCACCAGAAACTGGTTATGGGAGCGAGCTCTGGGGAGGAGAAATGTACAGAGCCAGGGAACAGAGAGAGAAGGAATTTACTTTTCTTTATATTCCCTTTTGTACCTGTTGAACACTGAACTGTGTGCATGTATTGCTTTTTCATTAAAAAGCCTTAAACACATATTACATGCACACATATAACCATGACAAACTGCTATATTAAATTAATTCTTCCCTAAAGTGTTCTGCTTGCGCTACTCTTCCATTTAGACTGCGGAAGAACCTGTCTGATTTAAGTTATTTTTCGTTGGCATTAACATTTGGCACTTAGATAAGGGAAGTAACCTTTGCTTTCTGTATCCTGGTGGTGAAGATTTCACAAAATGTCCCCGAGTTTTTGGATGAGCCTCTAATAAAAGAAGCTATAAACAAATTAGTGTCTTTATTCAGCTAATTGTGGAAGGTATTTTGGCCTTGTCATTCCAATCTCCCCTGTCTTTAACGCACCTAATTGCTGAGTTGTGTGTTTGGCCTTTTACAAAAGAAAATTCCTGTTAAATGAGTATTGATTGCATCTAAAATTCATTTTCCCTTGCTTATATGAATAGGGCGAGGGAGATAAGAAATTCTCTTAAGAGTCTATAAGCTGGTGCTTCATTTTTTGGTCTGAGTTTTCTGGTTTTCTTTGCAGGCCCCTTTTGGATATGCGCGACATTGGTCTTTGCCATAGCAATTAGCGGGAATCTTTCCAACTTCTTAATCCATCTGGGAGAGAGGACGTACCATTATGTGCCCGAATTCCGAAAAGGTTGGTGAATAGTTGGACTCATTTGGAATGCTTTCAGTTTGTTACCACGGGTTCCTTTTAGTGAGCTCTGGGGCCCCTGTCTCTAGGTGCTGCAGCCCCTGCTTTTTGTATTAAAGATTCAGACATCTGTATTACCTCAGAATTTACCAACCGTCTGTGTCAATCGACGTGATCTGTTTTTATGGTGGTGATATATACATAACATAAAATTTACCATTTTACCTATTAAAGTATACAATTCAGTGGCATTGAGTACATTTACAATATTGTGAGTCCACATATCTTTTGGAAAGCTGTAAGGCCAGGCCAAATAGCAATTGGAGTTTATTCAAAGCAAAATGTGCCAAGTAAGTAAAAAGCAGCATGCATAAAAGTCTCCATTGTGGCATTATTTGTGTTACCCAGATGTTGGAAACAATAGGGACATTGTTATTTAAGTCATGGTGACTCAACTAGCTGGGTCTGTAGCCACTAATTATGAAGCACTTAGAACCATGTGGAAAACTGATAATCCAAAATGATGCCTGTGCTGTTAGCAACTCTGTTAAAGAGGAGTCTGCAAATGGTCAGGGGCTAGAAGGGAGGATGAAGAAATAAGTTTGTCCTAGTGATGGGCCTCTGGATGACATCGTTTTAAAACTTTCTTTCTTGTGGCAGTATTGGATAAGCATACAAAGAAAGAAGTTTGTTCTACTTCAAACAAACAAACAAACAGCTTTTTAGGGACTTGTAGATGACATCCACCCCAAAATGAGGAAGTTTGGCTTTCTAGGAGATTGGTGTGTAACAATTCCTCAGTTCCCTCCTTCCCTCCCTCCACCCCCCGGCCTGCCTGCTGTCCTGTTGAGAGGCTGTATACAGACTGTCTACGAGCACAGTCTCTGGAACTAGTTCACTGGCTTCAAGTTCCATTTCCATCATTCATTAGCTTCTACTTGCTGGGCAAGTTATTTTATTTGTCTTGACTTCAGATTCCGTATCGAATAATAATACCTAATATTACAGGGCTATTGTAAGAATAAAGAGTTGGAAAGTGTGTAAAGTGTGTAAAGAGGTTGGACTAGTGCCTTGTAGAAAAAAGAGTTCATACACATGCACATATATGTGTGTATAGAGAGATATGTAGCTCCTTCTGTGTATGTGTGTGTGTGTGTGTGTGTGTGTGTGTGTCCATGTATTCTTCCTTCCACCCTCCATGCCCATTTTCATGGAGTCAGTCCTGATTTATTTCCAGCCCCATTTGTCAAATGATCCTGGCTCGTAAATGTTATTCATGAGATATAGACCCTGCCTTCAGGTTGTTTAATGGCTAAGTAAAGAAAGTCAGGTAAATGAATATTGCTGTAAATGGTATGTGTTAATTTTTGTATCACAGGTATGTATAGGTATATTGACAGAAAAGAAGGAGTGAATTACTCTGCCCGAGGGTCTGGAAGCTCAGGAGAGTTTTTATCTTTTCTTATCCTCCTTGGTTGCACAGTACAAGGGGGTCATGGGATGAATGTACAATTAAGATAGTCGTTGGCTCTATCAATAAACATTTTTCCCTTTTATGTAAAGAGCATACATCCACACATCCAAGGTCAGATCCTGCTTCCACCACTTGTTAATTATTTGACCTTAATCAAACTACTTTTCTGATTCTGTTTCCTCATCTCTAAAATGAAGATGTAGATTATGTGACATAATGTATTTACATTATCAGTTAATGATATGAAAAGTTCTTGAATGAGCATTTATTTATCAATCAGTGTTATAAGTATGTTTGTTTTTTTAAACTTTTTAAAAGTTATTTATTATTTTTATTTATTTTAAAAATTTTTTAATGTTTTTTATTTATTTCTGAGAGAGAGAGAGACAGCATGAGCAGGGGAGGGTCAGAGAGAGAGGGAGACACAGAATCTGAAGCAGGCTGCAGGCTCTGAACTAGCCGTCAGTACAGAGCCCAACACGGGGCTCGAACCCATGAACCGCGAGATCATGACCTGAGCCGAAGCAGACACTCAATCGACTGAGCACCCAGGCGCCCCTAAAGTTATTTATTTTGGGGGGGAGCATGAGAGAGTGCACATTTGTGAGCTGGGGAGGGTCAGAGAGAGAGGGAGAGAGGGAGAATCCCAAATGGGCTCCAAGCTGTCAGTGTGGAACCTGGAATAGGTGCTCAATCCCATGAACCATGAGATCACATGACCTGAGTTGAAATCAAGAGTTGGACACTTAACTGACTGAGACACCCAGGAGCTCCTCATTCTCCTAGTAATCTTAGGGTTACTTAGCTATAAGTGGCAGAGCTAGGATTAGAACTCTTGGAGTCCACATGCAGAGTCTGTGGCCTTGACTGCTATACAGTGTTGTCTCAATAAAATATTCCATGAAATGCCTGACACCCAGTGGTTGGTTGGCTGTAGCCATATAGGCAATTCCCTTCCCCTTCCTTTAGTTATTAAAAAAACAAAAACAAAAAGCGGTATAGCAGGAGACTTACATTTGGCTTAATGAGGGAGTTCCCAGTGTGAAAAATCTCATCTGGGAGCTGAAAATGTTTTGGCCAATCACATGTCTTAACCAGAGTCTGGCTACAACTGCTTGGGGTGTCTTTGTGCTTGTCAAGAGCGTTAAGCGCATTACTTACTGATTTTCCTGTAGGAAGAGCTGGTGCCATGGGCTTAGCCACACTTTATGGTCCTCTACTCCAGAAGAGGGAAAATGAATCTTCTGGAGCATGGTGCTGCAGGAGGAGGAGGAGGAGGAAGAGGAGGAGGAGGAGGAGGAGGAGGAGGAGGAGGAGGAAGGGAGTATAATAGACGAACACTGCTGTTCTGAGGAGCTGCGAGGTAGCGTTTCTGCCACAGACACGAATGATTTAATGAAGAAAGTAATAGTGAAGAATCTGTCGAGCAATTCATCAATGAACTGCAGTTCCCTATTTCAGGGACAGCAGGCTCTCTAAGTAGCATGCAGAGCAAGTTAATCTGTACCCAGGGCCATTTTTTTTTTTTTTAATGTTTTTTATTTATTTCTAGGAGAGAGAGAGACAGCGTGAGCAGGGGAGGGTCAGAGAGAGAGGGAGTCACAGACTGAAACAGGCTCCAGGCTCTGAGCTGGCAGTCAGCACAAAGCCCCACGCGGGGCTCGAACCCACAAACCGCGAGATCATGACCTAAGCGAAAGTCGGACGCTTAACCGACTAAGCCACCCAGGCGCCCCATGTACCCAGGGCCTTTTAACACATTTGCTCAAGACTACAGTGTCAGCTCCTGTTATACCAGCAAAGAGGATGCGTTCTTCCAAGGGGATAGTTGGCTTTCATTTGATTGAAATGCTTGGTATGTTTAAACGCTTGTCTTGAGGCCCTCTGAAGTCTTTCAATTGGGTAATTTAGTTGTTTAGTACTGTTGTTATTAAACAAATTATAGACACCATGTGAGAGATCGCTGGTCCTCACATAAAGGCAGTGCTAAAGCTTCATCAGCACAGTCCTAGAGTACCTGCTCTGTGGAGTACTGGGCCGGCCACAGGGACCAGGGCCAGTAAGACCCGATCCCACGATCCAGTGAAGCAGGTGCACATGCAGGAAGTAGTGAAAGGCACGATGGGGATTAAAACTTGTGTCCTGTCATCCGCAGTGTCCATAGCGGCCACAATCATCTATGCCTATGCTTGGCTGGTTCCTCTCGCACTCTGGGGTTTCCTCATGTGGAGAAACAGCAAAGTCATGAACATCGTTTCCTATTCGTTTCTGGAGATTGTCTGCGTCTATGGATATTCACTCTTCATTTATATCCCCACGGCAGTAAGTACTTACTTATTCTGAGTGATGCTCTGGGCTTGTCGGACATTCAGCCAGAGTCATCATTCCTAGCGTGACACCGATGCACACCTGAAAAATGCCATTTGAATTTAGAAGTTCAGCTGGCATGGGGATAGGGAGCCAGGCACCTTTGCTGGATCTGGAGCCCTTTGTTCTGAGAGCACGTACCTCAGTCTGCATGTTTCTCCAGCTGTCCTGAGAGACCCCAGTGGCAGAGGGGGCCCAGCTGCTGATTGGCTCAGGGGCCTTTACAGATACCCGTGCCTGGAATGAACAGATGCCTCTCCGAACTGCCTCTCAAAAAGCCCTCCCCTTCCTCCTTGTCTTTCAGGTGCTGTGGATCATCCCCCAGAAAGCTGTTCGTTGGATTCTAGTCATGGTTGCCCTGGGTATCTCAGGCTCTGTCTTGGCAATGACATTTTGGCCAGCTGTCCGTGAGGATAACCGCCGCATCGCACTGGCCACAATTGTGACCATTGTGTTGCTTCACACGCTGCTTTCTGTGGGCTGCTTGGTATGGTCTTGTTCCTGCAATCTTCGTGTGTGCTTTAGATACAGATGCTGAAAGACCTCAACCTGTTATTCACAACAAACGGGTCTTTTAAGACAGGCTCCATAAAATTAATATTGTTTTAAATAGACTGTCCTAAATGGGAAGTGGTAAGTTGATGAGAATTTGATGGTAATCTCTGGCTTTACCTAATTTCTGACATTTGTTAAGATACGGAGTCTGGCCAGAGGAAGTGGGGGTTCATGAGTGTCTATAAGAGGTTGGGGGAGCAGGGGCGGGGGGATGTCTTTCCTGGTTTTCTGCACATATCTAGAAAGAGTTTTGAAATGTCAGGTTCCATAGATGGAAAGTGTGAGGACGGAGTCAAATTAGGAAAGGGGAGATATTTTCAAGGTGAATAACATTTAAAATATATTTTTTTTAATGTCTTATTTATTTCTGAGAGAGAGAGAGAGACAGCGTGAGCAGGGGAGGGTCAGAGAGAGAGGGAGACACAGAATCTGAAGCAGGCTTCAGGCTCTGAGCTAGCCATCAGCACAGAGCCCGACATGGGGCTTGAACCCACGAACTGTGAGATTGTGACCTGAGCTGAAGTCAGATGCTTCACCGACTGAGCCACCCAGGCGCCCCTCAAGGTGAATAACATTTAAATGAGGTTTTGAGTTCATGTATTTGGGTGTCTTTCTAGAGAGAGTGTGTGCTTCTCAGTCAGATAGGCCCAGATCGAAGACCAGCTCTGTCACTCACGGGCTGTGTGAGCTTGGCCATGGTATCTAACCTCTCTGAATCTGGACATCTTAATCTGTAACTTTGGCATAAAATTTCCTGCCACCTAGGGTTGTTCTGAGGATAAAATAAAATAGTACATATGAAACAGTTAATATAGAACTAATATAGAACTAGTTAATATAGAAATGCCCATAAGTTAGGTCCCTTTCCCATGGTCCTGAGGAGACACTGTTTTATATCTTCTGTGCACACTGCACGTGAAAATTGCTGTCCACGTCCTTAATAAGGCCTGATGTAGGTTTGTAAAGAACACTGAGTCCAAGAACGTTGAGGTCACTGACGAAGGAAAAGATGTGCCCACAGGAGGGTCTCCATATTGCGTGTGTCCAGACCCTCGGTTAGCTTTTACAGTTGTGGGAGTAAACATTTCTTTGGCACCATTTGACCTGTGATATTTTTATGTAGAGAAGCTGGGTCATTAATAAGATCCTGATACCTGATCATTGAACAGGTCTCAAAAAGTGCCAAGTTTTTGACACTGAAACACAGCCCTGGTTTATGTGCACTTTCCGTGTCTAAGCTTTAAATTCTTGGGACAGAGGACTGCTGGTTTGACTCGTGGCAGTGACACCATTAATTTCAGGCACTTGCAGTCCCTGGGCTGATCCCTTGTAATGGTGCTGCAGCTTTCTTGACCCTTCTGTCTGCTGAGGAAGAATGTCCTTTCTCATTGTAGCCCTCTCACCGGTGTCGCCCCATATCTCCTGAATATTTCCCCCCACGTACTCAGTTGAAGAGTTGGTGGAGAGAAGGAGGCAAGAGAGGAAGCATTGCTGTGTTCAGTTCTGTGAAGAATGGAGAGGAGGCTGGCAGATCAGACGATGGGGCGGGGAGGGGTGGGGGGGTAATATTGAGAATCTCTTCCCTTTGGTACGGGTGGAAGGATCTGTTACCACCTATGCCTGTTACTCCCTTCTAAGCTAGGTGACACTGAAGTGAGGATTTACCTGCCCATCCTGCTGCGCTGGAACTTTCTGGAAGAGAGCACTATAATGTACTATATGTTATAAATATATATAAATTATAGTGCTATAATTTCTGTGATGAAGTAGAAAGAGCACTGGACTGGGCTTAGCTTTGTGAGCCTAGCAGAGTGACTTCATTCTCAGAACGCTGGCTTCCTCCGGTGTCACGGAGATTCATATTTGTGGGCTCTTGTGAGATTCCATGAGGTGGCTGTGAGAGCCCTTCATATGTTGTGAAGGGTTCTTCAGATGTAAAGAAGTTACCAAGAGAGCCCTGTGTGATCCGAAGCTGCCAAGGCCGCTCTGCTGCCTGTTCCTCCTGAGTGCCCAGTGAGAGCGGTCCGAGGTCACACAGCTCGAAAGACAGGGCCCTTTCATTGGTGCCTCTCACCGGGGTCTTCCCGCCTCTCTCCAGAACATCCTTTCCATCATACACCCGGCTGGGAAGTTGGAGGAGAGAAGGAGGCAGGAGAGAAGGCCTCTCGTTCACTTCTACCAGACTCCGAGGAGCTGGGCACGTTGGATGATGGAGTAGGGAGGGAATTGCAAGTGTAGGAACCCTCTGGGAGGGAGGCGAGTTTTCTCCTCCTCGTGGAAGGGAACCATCCCACGATCAGGTGTTTGGCCCAGGCCCCCTGTGCCTGGGGTTTTGTTCTCCGTGCCAGACATGGCCTCCTCTTATCTCTTCTGGAGATGTACAGTGCAAGAGGCTGAGGCAGATGTTAGGAGACAGGTCGGTCCCAGCTCTGTCCCTCCCTGCTTTGGTCATTTCCCCTCTCTGGACCCTACCTTCTTACTTAGAAAACGGAGCTGTGGGAACATCTTTACTTTTGTAAGGATTGAGTGATACGTGCAACATGGATGATACAAGCCATGCAAACGGCAGACATTATGATTATTGGAAGGGCAGAAGGGAGAAGAATTGGCAGGGGAAGGGCACTGGCCGGCCACATGGCTTGGGTTCTCACTCTGCCCCAGCGAGCACGGATTGCCAGTTTTAAAGCTTCAAGATACTAAAGCGCATGACAGCCCTCTGTGTGCCAAGGGCCCCTCAGGGCTCACAGCTATATGCTAAGTTGGTAGTGGGACACTCCTGGTCGGGGGGACTGAGGCGGCACCAGAGGGTGCACCCTTGACTGGTGTATTTGAGATGTACAAGCCTGTGTTTACCGTGGTTACTGCTGATAGTGGGCAGCTCTGGGCCCTAACTCTCTGCCAGCGGACACTCCTAGCCCTACTTCTAGAAAGCCTGATGTCTCATCCTGAGGCCTCCACAGTGCCTAGGTAAAGACGGTATAGTCTACAGCCATACCACCCTGAACGCGCCCGATCCTGTCTGATCTAGACTGGGCTTAGAGTTAGGTGCCAAACTGCAGGCTGCACTGGAGAAGAGAAGAACATAGTTTTTGGAGCCAGACACAACGAATTGAAGCCCTTAGACATAGGGTTGTGTAGCCTTGGGAAAATATCTATCTTTTTGAGCCTCTATTTGCTTCTCTTTAAAATGGGGATAAAATTGCCTATTACAGGATCATTGAGTAGATTAATGGTCTGTGCGCCTGGTGCAACTGTGACTATTGCTAACTATTTGTGGAATTAATGAACTAATGAGTGACAGACTTATAGTTTTCCCTTAGAGATCACTTTTTCCAGTCCTTCCATTTCATAGATTAGAAAACTGAGACTCACAGGGGCAGAGTGATTTGTCCAGAGTTACTGTGTGAGTTACTAACAAAGTCAAGTTTAGAACCTGGCCTCTTGGCTCATTCTCTCTGATGAGGGTTTTGTCCAGTAGTCTGGAAGAGAGGCACTGTTCCTGCCTCATGGGGGCTTTGTGGCTCCACCTTCAAGATACTGGAGGGGCCCAACACTAGCAGCATGGCCCCTGTCCCCTCAATTTAGGGACCATTCTTTCCCTGCCTCAGAAAACAAGGGCCCAAAGGGACCCTAGGAGGAAGGCTAATAGGATTGCTTAGGGAATGTGACAAACTAGAGTCGCCTTTGCAGCTGGAAACTTGGAAATGGATTGTTGACGAGCTAACACAGAATAGGAGTATGTTGGGGAAAACTCTAGTGTGTCATCTTGGTGCCCCCTTCTGGCTGATAGCAGAGCTGGCGAAACTGTTCTTGGCTTTTTATCCATTTACTCCTAATGCCCTGGCTCCAAGGGGGAATCACAAGTGTGCAGTGATCCCTGATCTATTAAGAGTTCACCTTTGGTTTGAGCAACCCAGGTATTTCCCTGGGCTAAAGTCAAGATTTGCAGACCTTGAGACAGGTCGGAAGATCCTCCTTGGTTTTCCCCCTCTTCCATCTCTTCCTGATTTTTGACAGTTAAATTGTAGACGTTGAGTGGAAGCACTTATCAAACCTTTCATTTCCACGCTGAAGAATTATGAGGTAAGTCCTGCCTGGTGCTTTCTTTCAAAGGTCTTTACCAAGAGCCAGCGGGTTTAGCAGCAATCCGTTGTAGTTAAGTTCATTAAATACTGGCTGTTTGCATAATGTGCCGGACCCCAAGTCAGAGGCCGGTGGCACAGGGACAAGGAGGATGTAGTTTTCACCCTGGAGGAGAGACTGTAAGGTAGTCATTAAGAGCCCGAGGAGCTTGGAGTCAGAAAAGACACGATGCAGGGTGCCTGGGTGGCTTAGTCGGATAAGCGTCCGACTTTCGCTTAGGTCATGATCTCGCGGTTCGTGGGTTCGAGCCCCGCGTCGGGCTCTGTGCTGACTGCCAGCTCAGAGCCTGGAGCCTGTTTCAGTCTGTGACTCCCTCTCTCTCTGACCCTCCCCTGCTCACGCTGTCTCTCTCTCTCTCTCCTAGAGATAAATAAAAAACATTTAAAAAAAAAAAAAAAAGAAAAGACACGATGCTCCCACTCATTGGCCATGTGCACCTGATTGAGTGACAGCCTCCCTGAGCCTCAGTTTTCATTTGTCAAATGAAGACACCAGTAGCACTCTCCTGGGGTTGTTATGCAGATGAAGTCATATGTAGTAAGTGCCCAATAAATAGTGGCTAAATTTTTAAAAGTTACAGTAGAGTAGGTGAGATGGACAGAAACAGAGCTGATTATAGTTTAGTGGGATGACAAGTGTGACAGAGGGGAACGTAGGGGCTGCTAGAGCCCAGAGGTACTATTAGCATGAAGTCTGGAACACTCGAGCAGATCATTGTGTTTTAACTCCCCTCATGGGTTTCCTTCTCCTGCAGGCATACTTTTTTGACGCACCGGAGATGGACCACCTCCCCACAGCGACAGCTGCTCCAAACCAAACAGTTGCAGCAGCCAAGGCCAGCTAAAGAGGAAAGTAAGAGATTATCTTTTCATTGTATTTTTTGCTGTTTGGTACAGTCAGAAATGGGCAAGTGAAACACTTCTGTTCCTGTCAGAATCAAGAACCAAGAGGGCCAGACCCTTTTGTCTTTCCGTACGATTCACTGTGGCATTTGTACATGAGCATATCTGCCTATATGTGTCCCTTCAGCTGAAGGCCTCAACTGTGAAACCCACGTGGCATGGCTTGGTTTGATAGATTTGGGAGATGTGAGCTCTAAGCTTCTTCATTAGAGGAGGTCCTGCCTTCTGGTCCCAGCGTGCCCTACCCTCTGCTCTCTGCCCCCTTTCCTAGGAGCACAGTGTGGCTGCGTTCTATTTGGTTACCATCCTGGTGGTTTTTCTAGTTTCCCTGTGACTTCTCACCGTGGCCTCACACCCGGGGTGTGACTTCTCTTGAATTACTCATGGGGTTCTCCAAAGCTTACACATTCTCATGCCTGGTTTGCTCTATGGCCTCTTGGATGATTCCACTTCCATGGTTAGCGCCGTTGGTTAGAGCACAGGAAGAGGAGGCCATTCCTCCATGGCTTGCTCCCTGCCTCCCTGTTCCAGCTCCTCTGTGTACCAAGGCTGCAGCCATGCTGAACTTCTTGCCCTTGCCAGAGCACATACGCTTTTGCACTTGCTGTTCCAGATGGCTGACATGTTCCCTCTCTTCCAATCGTCATCACTTACCTTGTGATCCTAGTATAGCTTGTATTATACATCACTGCTAATGGTGCTTGAAATACTAAGTGCTCACTGCGCGTCCATCTGCCTGCTCATTTGTTCATTCATTGATTCATTTGTTCTCCATGGACTGGTATGTCCTCCTGAGGTATGAACGGTTTGACTCAGTTCCATGAGAACAAGAAATGGGTATTACCCTTTATCTTCATTGCTCACCACAACACAGTGGGTGCTCAGTAAATGTTTGTGGAGTGAATGAATGAAGCTATACTCTGCCCATGATCTCCCAGTGGGCTAAGAACCTTTAGTCTGTTTTGTAATCATAGGGTGACCTCCTCTACCAGAGTGGTGCAAAGACTAGGGCCTTTAGAGTCAAGTAGGCCTAAAATGAGATCCCGGCCTTACCTTGTACTGGCCGTGTACCTGGGGCAAGGAGCTTACTCTCTCGGAGCCTTGGCCAACGTAACTGAAATAAGAACGATACAATACATACTCTAAGACTTCAGTGAAGATGAGAGATCACGTTTATAAAAGCTCCTGGCACATAGTTAAGGTACTCGGTGACAGACTCAATGAGTCTGAGAGTGTTGAATTTGTGTTGAAATTTGGTGGTTATCACTGGTATTTACCTTGAGCCTTTATTTCCTTTTTGTAAAACAGCTAGATTTTTTCTCTTAGTTGAGGAATTTGGGTTGCAGGCCTTGCACATTGACAAGATATGGTTGGTCAAACAAAGACACCTCTGGCGGGGTGGTTGGAAAGACAGTTGCCCCAGCCGATGGAATGACTATGGTAAATGTCACAACCCACCTTCCCTTCTTCCTCTCTTCACAAGGGGATATGATGTTAGAATCAGAGATCAGAGCCCTTGCATACAGGATGGGTTTCCCTCCCCACCTTTTTTTAAAATTAGTTTATTGTCAAGTCAGTTTCCATATAAAACCCAGTGCTCATCCCCACAAGTGCCCTCCTCCATGCCCATCACCTCCCTCCCCCTCCCCCCACCCCATCTGCCCTCAGTTTGTTCTCGGCATTCAAGAGCCTCTCATCATTTGCCTCCCTCCCTCTCCCCTACTATTTTTCCCCTTCTTCTCCCCCATGGTCCTTCGTTAAGTTCCTCCTAATCCTCCTATACGTGCATACATATGGTATTTGTCCTTCTCTGCCTGACTTGTTTCGCTCAGCATAACACCCTCAAGCTCCATCCATGTTGCTACACATGGCCAGATTTCATTCTTTCTCTTCCCTCCATTTTTTATAATGAGGAAGCTGAGGCCGAGAGAGGACAGTGCCTTGCCCAAGGCCATCCCAGACTTTTGGAGCAAACCAACAAGTGTACATTGCATTTCATTCTACAGAATAACTTTCCAGGTCACTCTCTCTTTGTCCACTCTTACCAGCCTTGTTGACCCCATTGTATAGATGAGGAATCTGGACTCATGAAGTCCGAGCTAAGTTTACCTACCTCTTAGAGGCAGAGCTGGGACTCAAACTCATGTTTTCTGGAGTCAATTCCTGAGGTCTTTCCAATTTCCTACCTTTCAGGTTGATGTTCTTTTTACCAATAAAATTTGCAGGCTCCTGCTGCTGGCCTTTGCCCCCTTTAAGTAGCCCTCCTTTGCTGGTCTAGAGATGGTTCAATTCAGAGAATCCATTCTTTTTTAATTGCACAACCTATCAAGTTAAGAATTTAAGAATTTTGAGGCTGTATTAATTATCTACTGCTGCATAACAATATTACCTCAAACCTCACACCTTAAATGACACCCATTTATTAGCTCGCAGTTTCTGTGGGCCAGGAATCTGGGCATAGTTTAGCTTGGTTCTCTCCTTCAGGTTCTCTTAACAAGGCTGCACTCAAAGTGTTGGCCTGGGCTGGGGTCTCATCTGACAGCTGGACTGGAGAAGGATCTTCCTCCCAGCTCACGTGGTTGGTAGCTGGATTCACTTCCTTGTGGCCTGGAGGCTGTCCCTAGTTTCTTGCCACACCGGTCTCTCCATAGAATGACTGAAATCATCAAAGCTGTAAATGGAGGTAACTGACAGTCTGTTAGGAAGACAGAATATCTGTAATGTAAAGAAACCGTGGAAATGATACCTGTCACCTCTGCTGTATTCTTTTGATTAGCAGCAAGTTACCAGTCTTGCTCGCACTCAGTGGGAGGGGATTACACAAAGGCATGAGTACCTGGAGGCAAGGTCGTTGGAGGGCATTTTTATATTATTTTATTTTTCAGCTTTATTAAGCTATCATTAACAAATAAAATTGTAAGATATTTCAAGTGCCCGTCATGATGACTTGATATACGTATACATTGTGTGCAGGCCATTTTGCAGTCTGTCTGCCACAAGCACATACCCTAGTAATATGTGTGTATTTAAAGTGTTTATGCATTTTGTTGTCAATCCATACAGTAACCACTAAAGCTCAGTTTCTTCTTTTCTTGATGAAAAATAGATATTAACAGAAGTTCTAGAATTTCTCTTCCATCAGGCGGGTTGTTTTTGCAGCCCACTGCCTTAGAATGGGCACATGGTAGCTTGTTTGCCTTATGGTTTGATTGTCTACACACTTGTTCAGCTCCTCTTGCAGATGGAGTTCACTGAGTCTTAGCAGAGAAGGCCCTGAAACAAGGTGGGTCTCTTCCTGAGATTGAGGTCCAGGGGGAAGAGACTGAATCTGATTGGACTTGGACTTCCCAATGCTTGGCCTGATGCCTGCCTGGCACAGAGAGGGCGAGTGCTCAGTTAAAGTTGGGTGGTTAGAGGTGACCCTTAATAAGATTAAGGCAAGAGTGGGATGTGGGCTTCTACCAGGAGTGTCTTGGCTCACAGAGTCCTAGACATCATTTACTGTCTCACTCAGTATTTACTTGAGGCAACTCTGTGACCCCCATGGGCCAGGCACTGGGGACCTAGAAAATCAGATACAATCTGCCACGGGGAGCCTTGGTCCATGGGTAAAATAGCTAAATAGATAATGGTGGACTATGTGAGAAGTGCCCTACCCAAATTGTGAATTGATGAGCATGGTGGGAGCACAGAAGCACTGACTCCTTTGGCCTGAGGGAAGGCTTCACAGAAGGGGTGTTGTTTGAGTCAGGCCCTTAAGGTTGAGCAGAAGCAATCAATTACCTGTTTTTCTTTCTTTTTTTTTTTTTATGTTTTATTTATTTCTAGGAGAGAGAGAGAGAGACAGCGTGAGCAGGGGAGGGTCAGAGAGAGAGGGAGACACAGACTCTGAAATAGGCTCCAGGCTCTGAGCTGGCAGTCAGCATAGAGCCCGACGCGGGGCTCGAACCCACTAACCGCGAGATCATGACCTAAGCGAAAGTCGGACGCTTAACCGACTAAGCCACCCAGGCGCCCCAACAATTACCTGTTTTTCTGAAGAGAGTAGTCAGCTTCCCATAGCATTTGGGAAGGTGAAGTCATAGGTTGTCCATTGGGACACAGTGATGCGATGTGGGCTCACATTGCTGAGAACAAGAACATCTGAGCCCACTTGGAGGAGAGAGGTAGAGACTGCAAGGGCAACAGTTGCTTGGGTCTCTCTGCCTTGGCCGAGAATACCTGACATCAGCCTGGTGAGGGGCTCTTTCAGCCTGCTCCTGTATTAGGACTTGAGTTCCTTCCTTACATTTTATTATGAAGGCTCCAGACTAATGTCCCAGGTGCTGTAAACCTTCAGAGAGTCAGAAGCTGTCATCTGAGAAAAGCCTGGACCCTTTGCAGACCTCCCATCCTGATTTATACAAATTTGACGCCTTTGGGCTTTGCTCAGATCTATAAACTTGGGTGTCAGTGTCTCCATTTGGGCGTCACATCTACAAATGAGATAGTGATGAACAGTTTCTTTGGAGCTTCCCTGGCAGAAGCATCAATCGCTTTGCCAGTGAGAGGATGTCCAGAGCCCCAGGCAGGGCAGATTTATGAGCTGGCTGCCTTCTACTATAATCTCTAGCCTCCCAGCTTTCACTGAAAAAGAATGGCTTCTAATCTCACAGATAATCTTCCTCATGTAAATCTGTGCATTGGAGGGCTTAGCTTGGCATGGATTATGGGGGGAGCTCTTCCTGGAAACTCAGGATCATAGATGAGCTTCCAATTACTTGTGATCAGGGAAACTACCCCTATATGAGTCATTGAGATATTATAGAAGATATTTGTCTTTCTTCTTCCCCCCTTTCTTTTTTTCTTTCCTTTGCTCTTCCTTTTTAAAAATTAACCTATCGCCTGAGGGCCAGTGCCATTTCTTCTCTGAGCCAAGACCCTGTGGAAGCCTAGAAACTGTCCCTTGGGAGTCTTACTTTGGCTTGTGAGAGGGAGTATGTGAAGGACCGCATTCAGACGGGGCTGCCTTCCCAGGAGCAGTGACAAGTGGGTCTGTCTGGAGGAAGGAGGCCAGCAGATAATTACATTGCAGTGTGATAGGGCTTTAATAAGAGATCAGCAGAGCACTTGAGGAGATTCCTTTGTAATTAAAACCCTCCTGATTTGATACATAGGTTTTTTGCAATTATACTTTCACTCACTCGGGTTAGGAGGGGTCCTTTGGCCAGCCAAAGCTGACCCTTTTACTACGTTTATACACATCAATTGCATTGTCCTGAAATCAGCTTTAACCCAGTGCTGCCATCCCCTTTAACACAGCATCCGAACAGTGGGACTTTACACCACGGCTAACACTGTTTTCTACCAGCCCCTATCTGTTTTCCACACCAAGTCTGAAAAGTCCCTGCTGGAGAATCCATTTGCAGTTTCCGTGCTATTTCTTCTTCTTGGTTCTCTTTCTTTGAAGTAAGCTGGGAGAACCTGGGATGGAGAGTGGGTCAACACAGTAACTTCTTATTCTGTGTTAAACTTATTTTGTGGCAAGTCTTCAAACATGGGCAAAAGCAGAGCGAACAGTATAAGAATCCCCACATACTCATGGCTCATTTTCCATTTTGTCAGCTCATGGTCTGTCTGATTTCATCCATACACCCATCTATTCCCTCCTATTCTTTTGAAGCAAATCTAAGGTATCCTATTATTTGATCCACAGATATTTAAATTCTGAATCTACAGAAGATACTTTAAAAAACATAAACAGGGGCGCCTGGGTGGCTTAGTCGGTTAAGCGTCTGACTTTCGCTTAGGTCATGATCTCACGGTTCGTGGGTTCGAGCCCCGCGTCGGGCTCTGTGCTGACTGCCAGCTCAGAGCCTGGAGCCTGTTTCAGTCTGTGACTCCCTCTCTCTCTGCCCCTCCCCTGCTCACGCTGTCTCTCTCTCTCCTAGAAATAAATAAAACATTAAAAAAATTTAAAAAAATAAAAAAAATAAAAAAATAAACATAAACATAATATCATCATCACATCTAAAAAATTATAACCCCTTAATGTAAAGTATTGGTATCTGTATTGTAAAGTATCCGTGCTTCACAGATACTGTGATTTTTACAAATTAAAGATCTGTGGTAGCCCTGCATCAGGCCAGGTCTGTCGGCACCATTTTCCCAAAAGCGTTTGCTCACTTCTTGTTTCTGTGTCACGTTTTCATTATTCATGCAATATTTTAAAGAGGTTCATTATTTTTATGTTTCTTACGGTGATCTGTGATCACTGCTGTTTGAGGTTACTTCCTATTGTAATTGTTTTGTGGTGTTTGATCTACTCCCATATAAGATGGTAAACTTAACCAGTAAAGGTTATGTATGTTCTGACTGCTCCAATGACTGCCCATTCCCCCATCTCTCTCCCTGTCCTTGGGCTTCTCTGTTAAAGACACAATACTATTGAAATTAGGCCAGTTAATAACCCTACAATAACCTCTGAGTGCTCCAGTAAGAAGAGTCACACATCTGTCACTTTAAATCAAAAGTTAGAAATGACGGGCACTGGGGTGGCTCAGTCGGTTAAGCGTCTTTGTCTCGGGTCATGTTCTCACTGTTCGTGAGCTTGAGCCCCGCATCAGGCTCTGTGCTGACAGTGCTAGGCCTGCTTCTGATTCTCTATCTCCCTCTCTCTGCCTCTATCTCTCTCCTTTCTCTCTCTCAATATAAATAAATAAACATTAAAACAAAACAAAAGCTAGAAATAGCTAAGCTTAGTGAGGAAGGCATGTCAAAATCTGAGATAGGCCACAAGTTAGGCCTGTTATGCTAGTTAGCCAAGTTGTGAGCACAAAGGAAAAGTTCTTGAAGGGAATAAGAAGTGCTACTCCAGTTAACACATGAAAGATAAAACAGACTTACTGCTGATAGGGAGAAAGTTTGAGTGGTCTGGATAGAAGATCAAACTTGCCACAAAATTCCTTTAAGCCAAAGCCTGATCCAGAACAAGGCCCTAACTTTTTCCAATTCTGTGAAGGCTGAGAGGAAGCTGCAGAAGAAAAGTTGGAAGCTAGCAGAAGTTGGTTTATAGATTTAAGAAAAGAAGCCATCTCCGTAACATGAAATTACAAGGTGAAGTGGCAAATGCTGATGTAGAAGCTGCAGCAAGTTCTTCAGGAGATCTGGCTCAGATAATAAATGAAGGTGGCCACGCTAAACAACAGATTTCCAATGCAGACGAAGTAGCCATATGTTGGGAGAAGATGCCGTCTAGAACTTTCATAATTATAAAGGAAAGAAGTCAGCGCCTGGCTTCGAAGCTTGCAAGGACAGGCCGACTCTCTAAGGTAGTTGAAGCCAGTGCTCACTTACCATTAATAAAACCCCAAGACCCTCAAGAATTATGCTAAATCTCCACTTTTTGTGCTTTCTAAATGGAACAGCAAAGCCTACATGATAGCACATCTGTTTACAACATGGTTTACTGAATGTTTTAAGCCCCTGTTGAGACCTGCTCAAAAAAAAAGATTCTTTTCAAAATGTTACTGCTCATTGACAGTACGTCTGGTCACCAAGAGCTCTGATGAAGATGTACAAGGTGAATGTTGTTTCCATGCCTGCTAGCACAACATGCATTCTGTAGCCCATGGATCAAGGAGTAATTTTGACTTTCAAGACTTACTACTTAAGAAAGAAATTTCATAAGGCTCTCGTGATTCCTTGGTGGATCTGGGCAAAGTAAATGAAAAACCTTCTGGAAAGGATTCACTATGTTAGATGCCATTAAGAACATTTGTGATTCATGACAAGAGGTCAAAATATGAACATGAGCAAGAGTTTGAAAGAAGTGGATTCCAACCCTCATGGATGACTTTGAGGGGGTTCAAGAGTTGAGGGGAGGAAGTAACTGCAGATGGGGCGGAAAGGGCAAGAGAACTAGAATGACAGGTGGACCCCGAAGGTGGGGCTGAATGGCCGCAATCCCATGATAAAACTTGAGCGCCTGAGCAGCTGCTTCTTACAAATGAGCAAACAAAGTGGTTTCTTGAGATGGGATCTCCTCCTGGAGGAGATGCCGTGAAGATTGTTGCAAGGACAACAAAGGATTCAGATGATTCCACAAACATGGTCGATAAAGCGGTGGCAGGGTTTTAGAGGACTGACTCCCAATTTTGAGAGAAGTTCTACTGTCACAAAAATGCTATCAAGCAACATCACAGCTACAGGGAAATCGTTTGTGGAAAGAATCAATCCACATGGCCGACTTCATTGCTGTCTTATGACAAATGGCCACAGCCACTCTGGTGTGCAGCAACCAGCACCCTGGTCATTCAGCAGCCATTGACACTGAGGCAAGACCTTCCACCAGCCAAAAGATTGTGACTCGCTGAAAGGTCAGATGATGCCTAACACTTTTTAGCAATAAAGTATTTTTTAATTGAAATACGTACATTTTTTAGACCTAATGCACACTTAATAGATTACAGTAGAGTGTAAACATAACTTTTATATGCTCTTGGAAACCAAAAAGTTCATTTGATTTCACCTTGTTGTGGTGTTTACTTTATTGCCATGGTATGGAATATCTCCACCATATCTCTGAGATATACCTGTATCAAAGATACTTAAATATTTTAATTTCATCTTGCAATTTATCGATGTATCTCTTAAATGTTTTTTAAATTCTAGATTTGATTCCTACTCCATTTCCCTCTCTCTTCCTTTACCTTTACATTTGTTGAGGAATCATTTATCCTATAGCTTCTTACTGTCTGGATTCTGCTAACTGTATCTGTATGGTGTCATTTAACATGTTGCTCTGTCTTGTTTTCTGCAAACTGGTGGCTGTATCTAATGGTTTGTTCATATTCAGCTTTGGTTGGTTGGTTGGTTTTGACAGGACTACTTGATATATGGTGGTAAATTCTCCCATCCCTAAATGTGTAATGATCTCTTTTACCTTAAAAAAAAATATTATTGAGAGAGAGAGAGAGAGACAGAGACAGAGCATGAGTAGGGGAGGGGCAGAGAGGAGGGAGACAGAATCTGAACCAGGCTCTGAGCTGTCAGCACAGAGCCCGATGCAGGGCTCGAACCCACAGACTAAGATCATGACCTGAGCCGAAGTCAAATGCTTAACTGACTGAGCCACCCCGGTGCCCCTAGATATTTCTTTTACAAAAACTTCCCTTTATCTACTATTTGGCTATCTGTGATATAGTTTCTATAGAAACGCAGGATAAATGATGTTTTCTTTTTTTCACCTATTTTCAAAATTGTAGTTGGTTCACCAGCACTCGGCAGCAGTGACCAAACTGGTTTCAGTCCATTGCAAGTATTATGCTTGTCAGTGGTCAAACTGTCCCATCTTTGGCTAGTGGGAACTCTTCAAATTGGCCCGAGTTCTGTTGCCATGCCCCTAAGAGTCTCTGATAACTGCCTTGTTATCTGTTACAAAAAAAACCTTTCTGGGCTCATTCTGAACATTTCCTGTGCCAGACCCAGATTGAGTCATGCCTCAGGGTGGGGAGGGAGCCTCAGCCCTGGTCAGTGGGGAGGCAGTTACACCCCAGATCATGGTCTGGATGCTAGCGGAGCTTGCGGCAGTGGTCCTGGTTGTTGACAGGCCTTTCTGCTTCCTGTTCAGAGTCAGGAAATAGATTTGTAGTTTGCTTGGTTATTTCTTCTTTAATGAAGATACTTTGTGAATTCATACCCAGCCTTTCAACTCTTATATAGCACTACAGAGTTTTCACTAAATTGCTTTCATCTTATATCTGCATCTCCTTTCTCACCTACTGAGGATCTCACTTTTCAACGATGCCAGCAGTGGTAGGATTGGCCTGTCTCATACATACTTAATTGTTGCATCCAGACACTCACAACGGTCTCAGAATAACAGCAACAGCACTACCGTTAATTAGTGAAAATATTCCTTTAAAACCTTTTAAGGTTTTTTTTTGTTTTTGTTTTGTTTTTGTTTTTTAAGTTCTGGAAGTCCCTTCCCTGGCTTGCCTGCTTGGAAGCTTACTATTTATTTCTCAGGACCACTTCCGACACCCTCTCCTTGGGGAAGTTTGTGTTACTTACTCCTCTGTGCTGACCTACAGCTCATTGTGTATTTCTCTGTTACAGCAATTTTCCTATTTACTCTAATCGAGACTGAGAATTCCTTGAGAGTGAGGATGTATTTAGCAGTATACCCGCAGCTTCCAGCGGGCATTTGGGGAAAGCTTGATTTTGAACGAGTGACGGTTGATACACCTGTCCCATGCACATGTCTTCGGTTCTTTTGCCAGGTTACTGAGGAACTTTTTATTTGTTCATACCCTTTGCAAAGGTAATCACCTACTTTTTGCTGGGTGACTGGGTTGAACAATAGTGATAAATCCTTACCCTCCCAGATTTTTATACCCCGATTTTCCAATTTTCTTTTCTTTTCTTTTCTTTTCTTTTCTTTTCTTTTCTTTTCTTTTCTTTTCTTTTCTTTTTACTTCTGAGAGAGAGAGAGAGAGAGAGAGAGAGAGAGAGAGAGACAGTGTGAGCAGGGGAGGGTCAGAGAGAGAGGGAGACACAGAATCTGAAGCAGGCTCCAGGCTCTGAGCCAGCTGTCAGCACAGAGCCCGATGTGGGGCTTGAACCCATGAACCGTGGGATCATAACCTGAGCTGAAGTTGGACCCTTAACCGACTGAGCCACCCAGGTGCCCCTACACCCCGATTTTCTGTCTCACGCGCTCAGATGGACTAGAAGGCTCTGCTAAATTAAAGAGAGAATTCTAACTTTGGGGACTTCTGATTGGAGCACCCCCAATCAGGCTTGGGTGCTGGGCTGCATCCACGAAGGGGACACGGTACATGCCTGTGCCACAGTGGGGCCACCCAGGCTGGGGAGCCAAAAGTGGCCAGGAATCGGCTGTTTGGCAGGGAAGAGGCGAGGGAGCTCTGGCTGTTGGTGGCGTTACAGGCCAAGTGTGCCACAAAGGGCAGTATCATCTGACTTGCCACCCTCTGGCCTGAGCCCTAGCAATTCCCAGCCTGTGTCCCACAGGCTACCTATAAATGTTGGCAGCAGGGCAAGGGAATTTTCTGTCTGCAGTTCCTCCTCTATCCAGTCTTGACATTAATTTGGAACAGACAGCTAGAGAGATGAGAGAAAAAGAGTAGGTTTATGAAAATAAAATCTTCAGTGCCTGCCCTGTGGGCTCGTTTGTCCCTACCTTTATTTAGCATTTCAGAAACCCGAGCTGATGTTTACCAGAAGGCCAGTCAGGACTTTAGGTCCTGATGGTCCAGCAAGTCCCAGAAGCATTCACCCTTCTCTAACCACTCTTCCCAGATATATTGTTGACCACTTTTCCGTTTTCTAGAGCCGGGCCATTTAGGCAGATACCTCTGCCTTAGCCCCACCTTCCTAGTGTGGTCAGATGCCAACATCTAGGTGTGATACTGCCCCTGATGGTTTCTAGGAAGGCCTGGCACATTCTCTTAGGTTCAAGGCCATTTATTAGAAAAGCCTCTCAGCCGCATTTCTTAATCTCCTTACCCCTTCCCCCAATTTAACTATATCTCTAGCCCCTCTTTCCAAATTCCCGTCTGTTGCAAATCCCCAACCAGGTATACCAACAGAGAACTCAAATTCATTATGTTCAAAGCTAAACTCCCCCTAGCCCCCAACCAGATCCTCCTTGTATTTTCCCGACTCAGTGACTGGCACTACCATCCACACTGCCCCTGACTTCACACTAGGTTGGATTCTTTATCACACTCTCTCAGTTACCTTGTAACTGTAATTACATAAGCAATGTTTTATGTATTTGTTTCCTCTGTAGTTTCTCTGCTAGACTGTAAGTTTCTTGAGAGTTAGGACCACGTCTTCCTTATTCATCACTCTCCCCAGTGCCCGACACATCTGACACATGAGTCCTCAATCAGTATTTATTGGGTTAATGAAGAAATCCAACCCAGTCACCCAGGCTAGAAACCTCATCATCAGTGTGGATTCCTCCCTCTTATCATCTACATCTTATCTATCAGCACAACTTGTCTTTTCGGCCCCTGAAATGTTTCTCAGGCCTGTCCTGTCAGTACTGTGCTGTGTTCAGGATCCCATCGTCTCACGTTTGGACTGTGGTAGTAACTTGATGGGTTTTTCTATCCCTTTTCTTTTTTTTTCTTCCAGTCTGTCCTATGTGTAGCCAAAGCAGTTTTCAAAATATGATAAAGCTGTGTCACTCCTCTATTTAAAAACTCTTGTTGTCTACAATATGATGTCTAAACTCCCCGGATAGCAGGACCTGTCCCTAATCTAGTGTCCTGCCTCACACCCTGCCATCGTCCCCTGCATAACCACATGTTTCAACAACCACAAGTAGTTCCCTAGCTCCCAAATCTTATGTGCCTCCATATTTAGTTTCTTCCTTTAGCACCTAACAGCTGTCACAAAGACGAGAGAAAGAAGGATGGGTGAAGGTAGCTTTGGGATCTGGCAGAGAAAAATCACTGGGTTTCCGAAGAAATAGAGGAAAACTTTTAAAAATGTCATGGTAAATCAGGGCTCAAGGCTGTCTGGTATTGAAGCTTACCTCTAAACATAAATACCCTGTCCTGCAGTTTAGCTCCTTCCTGTCTGGGGGACTCTTCATCTTAAAAGCTACTCTTTGTGTTTTTCAGTTCTCTTTTATTTGCTTTGGAGCATGTCTCTTTTGGACGTGGGCTCTCCTGCAGGAAAGCAGCAGGAAAACTGATGGAATGGCACCACCCTCCGGCATCTGTAAGGTGTCACACTGAAGCCCAGCCACCTAATTTAACACGCAGTAATTAAATGTTGTTCAGTACCTGTGTCTTTCAGCTCTTTCTCAACTGTCGATTATCCTCGGGGACCATATGCTGATTTGGAATGAAATCCAAGGGAACGTGGGATGTGTGCCTGCATTTGCCTCACTGTCATGTGACGTGCCCCACGTGAGGTCTACCCTTAGTACGTGCAATGGATCCATCCCGAACTTCTGATGTCTTTGTTCTGAATGGTGTACAGATGTTCCTCTAAGACGATCCTCTCCTCTCCAAATCCTTGTCATCCTAAAGTGGCCAAACTATAAGAACTTTGGTTTGGATTCACTGGGAGCCTGAACGTTTGTCTTTGGTGACCTGACACTGGGCAACCAAACCTAATTGTTGCAAATAAATACCTCATAGAAGGTCTGTCTGCATTTCATGACTTTGATCTCAAGTTCTTCCTGGATGTTTTATCTTTAGCATGCTGAAGGCTGCTGGGCATCTTGATTTATTAAATGTGCTAGCTGTTGGGGTGTGGGAGTTAAAATGGAGATTGGAATTCTTCCTCCTAGAAGGATGGAACAGAAGGGTTAAAGAACATGCTCACTTACACCCTATTCTGACACAGATTTTAGAAAGGGCACTTTGAGTGAGTGCCTCTTTGAGGTGGCATGACCTGGCTAGGGTGCCTTAAGGGGAGAAACCAGTGACAACTCACAGATACTTTTTAAATACTTTGTACTCAAAATGCATACCTGGGAGGCTGAGCTGCTGCCAGGGTGGGATTGCTGATTCCCTACTGTTTTCGTTACCGCCTTTAGGGCAGGAATTTCCAATGTATTTCTGAGACAGCTACAGAGACACACTCGGACTTAAAGGCTGATCACACAGAAAAAGGAAGATGCATACAAATTCCGGCTACAGTGAGCTTAAGGTCCCCTTGGCAAATCTCCCATCAAATGCGGAGTATTCCCCCCACTGATTTACTTAACACATATAGGTTGCACACCTACTACGTGCTCATCACCGTTCTAGGTAAAGGGACTAGAGCAGTGAACAAAACAGACAAGGTCCCCCATCCCCTGGATCCCACAGTCACATGATCACTGCTAGGCGGTCACCAGCCTTGTCCTCTCTGAGGCCTCCATCTCTCTGAGGCACAGGGAAGGGAAGTCAGGTGAGAGTGGGGGAAGGGCACACAGCCAGGAGATCTCAGGAAGTACGAAGCCATATTTTCGAACACTTTGTGAAAACAGAAAAAGAAGCTGTAGTCGTGAATTTAGCAAAGCTCTCCTAAGTCACTCATCCTTATGAGTGCAGGAGAACTAGTTTCATATAAAAATGAGCAACAGAAAGGACTGCAGTCATATCTTATCATGAAGTTCTTATTAGAAAAATGGAAATACAGAACAGAATGATATCCCTAATGATATGAAAACATTCCAGAAAGACATGCCCATAAAAACACATAAAAAGTCTAACTTAATATTTCAAAATAAGCTAACGTAAGTTAAGAAAATAGTGCAGGTTCTTGCTCTACAGCCACAGGGTAGTTCTAACAGCAGCACTGGCGTTCCCTTCGTGAGCGCGCGCTCATGGGTTCTAATACAGGAGTAGCACCTTCATGATCTTTGGACAAGAGCTCCCTTCTCCCTTTTGCTACTACACCCCTATTCTTTCTTCCCTGTGCTCTTCAGCCCTTCCAATACTTTTGTTATCAATTCTCCACATTCAGTCCCTCTTTGATTTAGATAGCAAAGTTTGTTGTCCTGAACAGACACTTTCTGATGTAGTTACTTCCATTCATTCTTCTGTTCATGTAACAAACATTTATTGACTACTGTCTAATGTTATGACATTTCAAAACAGTGATAAAGAAGATAGACAGAGCCCCTGCCCATGTGAGGCTTATATGCTAGTGAGGAACTCAGACACTAAATAAGTAGTTACACGTGATGATTTCACATTGTGGTAAGTGCTCTAAAAATAAACTTGGTGTAAACAATCAATAATTGTCTCTTGTGTAAATGAAGTCAGGAGGTAAGGACAGGTAGCCTAAGGATTGGTTTAGTTGCTCCAAATACTCAAGTCTCCTTTCATCCATATTCCATGCAGCTGGATGGAGGAAGGGATTAAGAAGGGGCAAAGACCTTGGGTAGGTAGCTAAGGGGAGTTTCTGGGAAGCTACCACGCAACTGTTCGATTCCATTTTATTGACCTAATGAGGTGAACTCATCAGTCACCTGGCTCCACCTAGTGGCAAGGGAGATTAGGAAATGTAGCCACATGCCTAGTTAAAAATTGGGGACTCTACTTAGAAGGGGAGGATAGACAGACTGGGGTAGACAATTAGTAGTCTAAACGAGATACTAAAGGAACTAATCAAGGTAATCTGATCGCAAGTAACCTGGAGTGTGTTTAATTTTTTAAAAGTATTTGTTTATTTTTGAGAGTGAGAGAGACCGAGTGCAAGCGGAGGGGGGCAAAGAGAGGGAGACAGGATCCTAAGCAGGCTCCAGACAGCCCAGTGTGGGGCTCGAACTCATGAACTGTACCATGAGATCATGACCTGAGCTGAAGCAGAGCACTTAGGCGTCTCTCCTAGGGTGTGTTTAAGGACCCTTATTTAGAATGATTCTTTATAATCTTTCTCTACCACCAGATAGAAGGTTGGCAGATACTTGATCTACCTTTGTATTCCCAGTTTGTTCTTCAGTGCTTCAGACATGATTGATATTAACAAGTTTTTTGAAGTGAGTATAATCTTAAAGCAAGTCAGGAAACCATTATTAGCAAACATTACAAAGTGCTATGTGTGATCTCAATTTCTCTCACTAGACTAGTAGTTTTTCTAGAGTCAGTAAATAACTGAATCTCTGTTACTAGAGTACTGAATATTGACTATGGTATGTAATTGGGTACTAAAAGGTGTTAGCAGTATGTCTCCAAGGATCTCACTGAGGGCTATTGCAGTCAGAGAAGATTTCATGAAGTGGGACTCGGGTTGGTAAAACCCTTTTTCCTTACTGGCAGGAAATTAATGATAATATTTGTATAGCATTTTATCGTATCTTTGCAACATCACTGGATGCTACTTTTATTTTTATCTTTATAGATGAAGAAATGGAGGTTGAGGGTCAAAACATTCCACTTAGCCAGTGGCAGAGCTGGAAGTAGGAACTTGATCTTAGAAAACCAAAATTCACCTTAATGGAAAGACATTTTTTTCCCATCAGTAAAATTAGTGAGTACCTCTTTGGTGAAGTCCACACCATCCTTTGGTTTCACTTTCAGGCAGTCGATAAAAACTGGAAGATATAAGGGCTGAAATTTTTGCCAGATATAACTGTAAAATTCCGAGCAAAAGACTAAATGTTACTATTATCGGCTATACAAAAGACTACGATTCCCAGCATGCAACAAGGTACCTCTGGGAAGACTTCCACTCACGGTATGTCGCACTTCGGAACTGAGTCCCAGAATGCAACGCTCCCCTTGCTCCTAGAGCGCAGTCGAGACTACAGTTCCCAGAATGCAGCGCCTCCCCCAGTCTCTGGCGCCCCGGGGGACCCTGCTTCGGGAAGACCTTTTGGACGCCAGGGGGCGAGTCTTGAAGTCCCAGCTCCCTTTGGGGGACGTATCCGTGAGGCAGTTCTGGCGCGTTGGGCCTGTCCAGAAGAAGCCTCGAAGGGACTGGTTGGGGCCCGAGGCGGGCTTCGCTCAGGCAGCGTTTGAGGCAGCCCCAACAGGGTCCTCCTGGGGCCTTTCTCTCTTTGAACTGTGGTGGCGGGCGGGCGCACGGTCTCCCGCACCCCTCAGAGTCGGGGCCGCCATCACCATGGCCACGGCTGCGGGCCGGCCCTGCGCAGGCGGGTCGCGGGACATCTTGTGGCGCGTAAGTGCTCGCTCTCTGCCTGCTGCTGCTGTGGGGCCTGGCGGGCGGGTGCTAACAGCGCGTGCGCGGTGAGCGGGTGGGTGGGGGGGCGGTGTCTCCTGTGGCGCGTGGGGAGCGCGTGGGGAGGGGGCGACCAGAGCAACTTATTACAGGAATGTGCGGGACATCCCGAGTGGAATCTGGTTATAGAGTGGGCGGAGCGGGTTGAGGAAAGCTGATTAGTGGTGTGTGCGAGCGGGACGTCCTGAGTGACTTGTTACGGGGTGGGAGAGGAGTCGGTCGGAATGAGAGGGATGACCTGCCTGGGAGTTGGGGCAGGGAACGGGCAAGAGTTTTATGCAGGGATAGCCTGCCTAGTAGGTCTCTTACTGGTTACTCGGAGTGACAAGTGGAAAGGAATGTCCAGAATTGGAAAGAATGTGGTGTGGCCTTAAGCAGAGGCTGTTTTCCAAGCTAAAAACGAATGAGTCCTTAAGTTTTACTTTTTTTTTTTTTTTTTATCGCTTATGTTATCAATGACTGATGTCCAGTAGACAGAAAATACGGCTGCACTTCTTTTCCTTTCCCGTTGCCACTGCCTTCCTTCAGAGACAGACTGTAAGGCTTTGGGCAGTTGTGTAAACCGCCTCCTCGTTGTGGCTTTTGTGGGTCTTGTTTCTTCTGATCCATCTTCATTATAGCCACCTTACAAACACGGGAGTGTATTTACCTTCCAAAATGTAAATCCGATTGTCATTTTCTTTCTTCAGACCCCTCAGTGTCTCTTCCTGTATTGACTTATTCAGCATTCTGTCTAGTGTCTCTGAAGTGGCAGGTCGTGGTGATCACATATGAATACAGTGCGTAACTGCCTGATGATCGCCCGTAGCTCATAATGGAAACACAATGACAGTGTGCACTCCTGTAAAATATACATCTTTTAGATGCTGACTTATCTATCAGTTAAACCTAGAGAGACAGGGACAAGTTGCTGTAAAATACAGTTGTAAAGCTAGATAAGACAATTCCTCCCCTCTCCCAAAGTGTGATCTTTAATGTGGCATTTGACTCTGGACTAACACAGGTGTCAGTTAATCTGATATTACAATATTCTGTGGTTGTATGCAGGATTGTTAATAGGAGTAACCATTATGATCTGGGTGTAAATGTTAGTGGTTAACATCCCGTCTGAAAAGGTAGGATTTGCATAACTGAAGCAACTAAAATAGTTTGACTTCATTATTGAGGGATTTTGTTTAATTATAGGTTTTGGGCTGGAGGATAGTTGCAAGTATTGTCTGGTCAGTGCTGCTTCTACCCATCTGTACCACAGTATTTATCATCTTCAGCAGCATTGATTTATTTCATCCTATTCAGTGGCTGTCTGGTAAGTGGTACTCAGTTTGGGGAAGTCAAATTTACAGGACCTACTTCTCAGCATAAAAACCGTGTTACGTTTTAAATCATTTGTTTTTAATCACTGTTTATATTGATATGGCAAAATATTCACCTTGAGGTAATCTTAAGGCACTCCCTTTATGAATTGCCTTTTCACTATATAATAATAGTAGTAAACCTGTTTGAGACCGTATTATCACATGAGCAAAAAATAATTAGGAGATCATATAAATGAAAACCTACCTTAATTTTTGTTTGTCTTTTTTATTGCTTTTCTTTTTTTTTTTTTAATGTTTTATTCATTTCTAGGAGAGAGAGAGAGAGACAGCGTGAGCAGGGGAGGGTCAGAGAGAGAGGGAGTCTTTTTTTTAATTGCTTTTCTTTTGACATTGTCTTTTTAAGGACCAGAACTGTTCCTTTTATCTACTTAAAAATTTGGAATAGAAAATATGACATCTGGCTCTTTAAAGAAACCTGCCTAACATTGGGCCTACTTTATTTCTGTATTGTGATTAATAAGAAAAAGGTGAGAAGAGAGAAAAGGAGGGAAAAGTTTAAGCAACATAGAGTTAAATGCAATGATGAGGAGGAAAAGATTAGAGCAGACTACATGTTTCTTAGTGTCTGTCGAGACAAAAGTACTGAATTTATTACAGTATGATTATGTTAGTAATAGCTACCAATTATTGCTGTGTACCGTGTGCCACACACACTGCACTGAGCCCCTTCAATATATTAGCTGTTATCCTTCCTACAAGCCTGTATAATAAAGAGGTATCATCCCTGCTTTATAAATGAGAAACTAAGATTCACGTTGTATTTAAGTCTGTACAGAGACACAGTGAGTAACTTAACCAGGATTTGAAGGTTGGGCTCTGACTTCAAAGCCTGTGTTTTTCCACTGTGCTACACTAGAATTAAAAAGACAGAAATGTTGCCGGGATAGGTTTTGAACTCTTTAAAGTCTTGCCTAAGGCTAAGAAGCACAAATGGTCTTCAAATTCTTTTTATTTCCCTCTCTACAACAATAACAACAAATTTCTTTTGCTTTGGGAAGTGGAAAGTGTGTTGTTAATTTAATTTTCAGAAGAAAATGCCAATGTTGAAGGAGTTAGAAGCTTTACCTTGTGGCCTTTGGAGACATTGCTAGTAAAGAATTCTAGTCATATGAAGTTTTTTGTTGAGATGCCTCAGTCATTTCTTGCATGGGTCCTACAAGGAGGATAAAATTAAGCTGTCAGCCTGCACAGCGACAGCAAGTGTTTCTGTAACCACCTTGCCTGAATCTGCATCGCTCACTGATCTTGGCTGTCTGGTCCCACCCTCCTGAGTCTTCAGTACTGAGTTCGAGAACCGTTACCGGTTGTTTAGAACTGGCACTTAAGAAAAGTTTTTGCATTTGTTATTGTTAATACTTATACCACCTTCTCTCCAAATAGGATTTGATTTGTGCCATTTTTATCATCTAATTTACTCATCTCCTTCAACTTTTGCTCACAAAGTCTTTTCAGAGAAACTATGCCCTTCCCTTACTTGTTTCTAGTCCCATGAATCAGTTCTTTTATTCTTTTAGTTCAGTATAATGTTTGGCTTTAATTGTGAATTAAATTAAATATTTAATATTTAATAAATATTCTTTATTAATCTTGGTCAATAAATTATACTCCAATAAATTATACTCCTAAAAATTATACTCCTAAAAATAAATTAAGTATTAAATATTTAATAAATATTCTTTATTAATCTTGGTCAATAAATTATACTCCTAAAGATTACACGTTTTATTATTAAGTCTCAGTCTATATAGCAAATATATCTCCTTGTTATTTCTCTTATTTATGTTTTTTGGTGTTTTATATATATAATATATATATACATAATGTATACATTTTAAACTTGCTCATATTTTTGAAATGGAATATTTGCTTGTTTGGACTACTCTAAAATGTGAATGTTAGTATTTTACAAGAATATCATGATTTTTTTTTTAATTCGGCTCACTTAGATGATTTATGGATTATGCTGTTTCCAGAAATGTTACCTTTTTAGCTGTAGGAGCTAATTGCATTTATTAAGAAGAGATCTGAAAAACGTTATTTACGTTTTAAAAAGAAACCTTGTTGGTATATTACTAAATGTGGTACTTCTCTGTTTCGCACGATGAAGTACATTTGCATATGGTAGTATTTTGTCTGATGTTAACATCTGGGTCATCTAAAGGAAATTCTAGTATAATTTTAAAGGACCAAGAGCTTGGTGTAAGTAACCCACACTGTAGTTCTTGAGTTGATGTCCTATAGGACCTGTCAGCAGTGTATGCATACATTCTTGAAGAAAAGATAACTTTTACAATGAAATTTACAGTTATGGTTCAAACCCCTTTTCTATCGCAATGTATGGATCATGACTACATGACTGAATGAATTTACTAATTCATCTCTCTTGTGTTTTAGATTCTTTCAATGATCTATATAGTTCCTATGTAGTTTTTTACCTCCTGCTCCTGTCAGTGGTAGTAGTGATAATAAGTATTTTTAACGTGGAGTTCTATTCAGGTGAGTGTTCAAATGTTAACCGTCTTAAAAATATACGAATTTATATTATTAAAGGCATACTCAATGCATTTTGTATGTGAGTATATATAACAGAGGCTTGTTTAAAGTCAGTTTAAGATATGTCTATAGAATCATCTACTTTGAATGTTTTAACTAAAAATTTATTTGAATGCCAGTTTCTCTGTGTTTAAAAATATTTAGAGGTTTGGGACACCAGGGTGGCTCAGTCAGTTAAGCATCTGACTTCTGATCTCAGCTCAGTGTTGATATCAGGATCATGAGTACAAGCCCCATGTTGGGCATGAAACCTATTTAATATTTAAAATATTTAGAGCTCTTAGGACAAATATTGTATGATTTCACTTATATAGGAGGTTCCTGGAATCAAATTCATGAAGACAGAAAGAATAGGGGTTGCCAGGGGCTGGGGGAGGGGAGAATGGGAAGCCCTTGTTTGATGGATACAGAGTTTCATTCAGGCAAGATGGGAAGGTCCTGAGGGGGGGCGTGGTGGTGATGGTTACACAACAGTGAGCAAACTCAGGCTGCAGAGCTATGTGCTTAAAAATGGTTAAAATGGGGGAAAATGGTTAAAATGGCCAACTTCTGTATGTTTTACCACAGTAAAAAAATTTAGACTTTTTAATAGTTCACAGCTGCTGTTAAAGTTGTGACTCAGCAGATGTATTATAAAAATAACTCCTTTATAGGGTAGGAGATCAGGACCAGATGATTTCTAAGGTCCTTTTCAAATAGAAAAGTCTATAATTCTATAGTTAAAACAACGACAAAAAACCTGTGTGTTTTGCCTTGGGAAAATCACCTGCTGGGTTCCAGAGCTTTTTATTTTTCGTGGTTTCTCTTTTTACCCTTAATGCCCTTTCTCATTCCTGCATCTGTCCTTATGGTACAGTAAGAAGCTTTTTCAGACACTTCTTTTTCATTGTTTTTGTTTTTGACTAGAACATCGTCCCTCTTTTTTTAGCTCTTCAGTAGTTGCTTCTTAGAGATGGTATAAAATTTGAAGTTCTCCTCTGGTTGTTATAATATATGCCCTTTTCCCTTGCTTTCCTAATCCCTCACTCTTAGCTGATGAATCTCTTTTTCTGTTCAAGCCGTACACCGATCTGCCTCGCTTACAGCACTGTGCTCTTTTACATGGCCGCACGTACCCAGGTTATCTTGATGTAGATGCCACACTAGGGCTGTCCTGCTTGTCATTCTTAAAGCCTGATTAGTCACTTTGGATCAATCCTTCAGAAGCATTTTGTGTGCCGTACATTGTGTGGGGATAAGAGTTAAGTGTTATGGTCCCAGCTGTCCCAGAAGATCACGGGTAATCAAACGTGTTCAATTACAATACACTGGATAGAATGGGAATATATGGAAGCACCATTCACCCAGCATGGGAAGCTTCCTGAAGGAGATGATGCTTAAACCAAGCCTTGAAGGGTGAGTTGTATTAATTAGAGAAGGAAAATGATGATCCAAGGAAAAGATATAGTATATAGAAAGGCTTAGGGACGCCTGGGTGGCTTGTTTGAGCTCTTGACTCTTGGTTTCGGCTCAGGTCATGATCCCAGGGTCGTGGGATTGAGCTCTGTGTCAGGCTTCGTGCTTCGTGTGGAGCCTGCTTGAGATTCTCTCCTGCCTCCTCCCTTCTCTCCCCATCTCCCTCTCTCTCTGTCGCTCTCTCGCTCTCTCTCTAAGCCCCTCTCCCTCCTCATATGCTCTCTTCAAAAACAAACATAGAGACATGAGAAGCTTTGGTATGTTCAGAGTATTGTAAGTCAGTTGCATGCTCACTGGGTCTCATGGGCATTTCTGGGGGCCAGGGAGAGGGGATAGCAACCTTTTTCTCAAAATGTAAAGCACCTAAGCCCTCTCCCTTCATAGGAATTTTCCATCTTTCTTCTATCTCTTGGAGTCTTTTAAAAGAAGAATGTGTAGGAGCACCTGGGTGGCCCAGTTGGTTGAGCATCTGACTTTAACTCAGGTCATGATCTTAAGTTCGTGACTTTGAGCCCTGCTTTCAGGCTCTCTGCTGTCAGCATAGAGCCTGCTTCAGATCCTCTGTCCCTCCCTCTCTCTTCTCTGCCCCTCCCCAGCTCATGCTCATCAAAAATAATAAATAGTAAAAAAAAAAAAAAAAAAGAATGTGTGTATGAGTAGGTCAGGAAACCCTCCGCTAGCTGTTTTCAAAGGTCAGTATCCCTTCTACGCACACTCACCTGCCCTAGCACACTTCCTGAAAACTTTTTTTGTTTATCAGAGAGGTATTAAAAATAACTGTTCAAGCATTTATTTTAGTATTCAGTGTTGTCATCATTTACCTCATTTGTGGTTTATTTTTCGCAATTGGACTCTATTTTGACAAGTTAAAATGCTGAAACGAAGGTAACTTGTTGGAGGGCAAGCACTATCTTTAAAAAACTATCATTATTTGTTCTTTTATGGCACCTATGAGATTGTCAGAGTAGACAGTATTTGAGCTGTCAGGAAATTTTAATTAAAAAGAACTGAAAAATATTAATCGTGCTGTCCTTAGGTTTCACCTCTCTAGAATCTTTGGATTTTCTTTTTTGTATGCATCTCTTTGTATTCAATCTTTTCAACATACTTTAACTTACAATTCTTAGCGTAGAATTTTTCTGTACCTCACATTGATTCTGGGTTTTCTTGTGCCCTTTGGAATATTTGTGCAAGGATGAGAGGGAGTAACGGTTCGTGTCCCCTGACCTTGTGTGCTACAGGTTATAAAGCCGCAGTAATGTGCTTTGTTTGCAGTTGTGCCTTCGATTCCCTGCTCCAGGCTGGCACTGATCGGGAAGATCATTCACCCTCAACAGCTCATGCACTCATTTGTTCATGCCGCGATGGGGATGATGGTGGCCTGGTGTGCTGCGGTGATGTCTAAGGGCCGCTATGGTTTTCTTGTGGTTCCCTGCACCGCCACTGAGAGGTAATATTAAATCTGTTTTCTCTATGGAACTTGGATAGTTACTAATCCAAAGGTGACCTGTATAAGTTAATAGTTTATGGGCATTGTGTGTTTTCTAGACTTACACAGAAGATGCTTTTATGCATAACATCAGATATTTTTGATATTTATGCTTGTTGAATTTCAGTAGTTTTTTTAAAACCATTTTCTGTGCAAGGTGCTATGCTAGGTGCTGTTGGATTTGTGAGAGTGATTCACGTATAACGCTATAAAGTCTTGGAGAGTTCAGAACAGTAAGGGAATTAAGACATGGACACAATTGGATGTGATAGGTAAGAAGTAGGAATTTATGTGAAATGGGAGGGAATAAGAAAGTAAGGTGTACACGTTAAACCTGTGGCGGTTCAGAAAGCAGGGAAGATCATTGAATTAATAACCTAACTTTTTCTCTCCAGTTTAAATAGCCCTGCTGCACAAACCTGCTTAAATGAGTATCACCTGTTTTTTCTCCTGGCTGGAGCATTTATGGGCTATAGCTACAGTCTCCTGTATTTTATTAACAACATGAACTATCTTCCATTTCCCATCATACAGGTAAGACACTGTTTGAGTGTTATGTCAGAATTTAGCAGAGTTAAAACTGCCTTGATGTATGTGTGTATAACTGGCCGCCTCTGATGAATTCAAGATTTGAGCAGCAAAACTTAGGACTGAGATCGTCAAAATGCCATTTAGAGAAGAGATTTGCTTTCATGAGGATTTAGCATATGTCTGAGAGCTAGAGTGGCCGTTCACATTGGCACTCTGAGGATCCACTTTGCCCCCCTCTTTCCATCCCTGCTAGGTAGTGGCAGTGCTGTGACTCACAGGAGTGGGGGCGGAGGTGGGGAGGACACTCATGCAGTGTGCTTCTGTGCAGCTGCCAGCTTCTTTTTGCACCTAAGAACTCTTGGGCTTGAAGGTGTCCACGTAAGTGTAGAATCTCAGTTACTGTCTCATGTCTTTTCCAGAATAAGGCATGTTGCATATAAATAAATAAAACAGTTTTGATTAGCGTGACTGGATGGTTTAAACTGTCTTTCAGTTAGGTTTTTAAAAATCTCATCTGCTAGGAGGCTTTTGTGGAACTCACAACCACCTCCTTGGCAGGAGAGAGAAAGATGGGTTGAGATTTCTCCTGGGGCATCAAGGCTGTCTCTAGGCTGTTCCCGCTCTTCTTGACTGTGCTCTTATTTGCCTCGTTCCTATGCTGTGGCAGCCCGAGGATTGGGCTTTGGAGCAAAACTATTAGGACCAGTCCTTTCCCACTAGGACCCAGTCTGGTGGGGAAGGAGGGATGTGTAAACAAATGATGTGTCGTGAGAGTCCAAGAGTGTAGATGAGGGTTCTCCTGATTTAACTGAAGGCCCCATATGCCTGTGGCTTCCATGAGAACACTTTGTTGAAAATAGACCTATTGCAAGGTGATAGTGCTCACAGAAAAGGAGCTGGTGGGGGCACCTGGGGGGCTCAGTCAGTTAAGCATCTGACTCTTGGTTTCAGTTCAGGTCATGGTCCCACGGTTCCTGGGTTTGAGCCCCACATTGGGCTCTGCACTTACAGTGTGGAGCCTGCTTGGGATTCTCTCTCTCTCCCTCTCCGTCTGCCACTCCCCTGCTCATGCTCTGTCTCTCTCAAAAATACATAAACATGAAAAAGAAAAGAAAAGCATCTGGCCCTTATCTCCCTGCAGTCTGTGAGTGTGTTAAGGAAAAAGTCCTGATTAGATATTCTTCACATCTTGAGAAGATGAATTAAAAGCAGAGTGTCCGCTTTGCCACCTTAAAATTTTAGGAGAAGAAAACCCAAAATTCTGTACAGCATATCCATGCTAAATCGTATTTGATCCAAATATAATTAAGAATATAGAGAATATAAGTGTTAGAGAAAAACAAGATACCCCGAAATCACTTGCTCCTCCATGAACCTCAGTTGATGCAATAGAGTAAATGTAGGAACAGTCCAATAACTGACGGTGCCAGTAGAGGCTTCCTGCCGTGTAATGTCATATTTGTAAAATTTGACTACTAAAGTTTTTGTAATTTCCTTCGATAAAATTCTATTTTATTTTATTAAAAATTTTTTTTTAATATTTGAGAGAGAGAGAGAGACAGCGTGAGTGGGAAAGAGGCAGAGAGAGAGAGATAGGGAGACACAGAATCTGAAGCAGGTTCCAGGCTTATGGGCTTTTAGCACAGAATCTGATGTGAGGCTCGTACTTGTGAACCACAAGATCATGACCTGGGCTGAGGTCAGATGCTCAACCGACTGAGCCACCCAGGGGCCCCTGAAGTTTCTTTTCTAATGCTAATATTTAGCTCTGGCTTCAGATTCAACTTTGGCACATTTGGCCATTCTGTATGGGCCAAAATCTGTTTTGGGGGCATCTCGCGTAACCATGAGTGTACAGGAGCAGTGCTGTTTGGTTTGCCCAGGTGGGTGCTGTTCTCCAGCCAGAGGCCAGTTGGAACAGGGGTTGTGGGTGGGCACAGTGGAGTAAGGGAGGTACAGATTTTGGCGAAGAGTAGTTGAAATGATGGATCTTTGTACCTAGGATCACAGTTTCTCATCCATCAGGTTTGTAACTGTCTTTGCCTGAAGAGATTTGCCTCCTCAGAAGATTGATGGGGAAGGAAGATACTGTAGCTTAGCCTTCTTTGATTAGCCCTAGGGGCACAGTGCACATTGTATGACCTCCCCATATGCACTCAGTTGCTAAGGGAAACAAGATTGATGGTCAGGAACTTGCAAGCTTGATGTGTGATCAGGCCAATTTCTTCTTCTGAGCCTCCATAAAATGAGATGATGGTAATAGCTATTTACTTTTTTTCTTTTACCGGACAAGCTGACCAGAGACTATTAGACCTTACTTTTTTTTTTTTTTTTTTTTTTTTTTACAAGCGTAACAGCCATTGTTATTAGCAACATCATCATTATTATTGGTGCTTCCTGTCAGCTTACATCCTCTTAAGAGTAGGGTGGTAACAGTTTTTTATAAAATGTTCCTATACCATAGATAAAAAGAAAGTTCTCTTTGGTCATTCTGCTACCAATCTCAGTCTTTGCCTCAGAGATCACCATGACCAGTTTAATGTATGTTCTGCTAAACCCTTTACTGTATGGTTACATATATAGTACCTGTAACATTATATATTTTGTAGGGTAGAGCTTCCATGAAGTTTTATGTTGTACATATTATTCATTAACTACTATTTTCACATAACTATGAAAAATTAGTTATTTTTAAAAATCTAATTCTAAGCAATTTACGATTAGCCTATTAGTTTTTCTTTAGTGTACAGTACTAAAACCAGTTCCGTTGTCCTTATCAAATTCTTAATGAGAGACTGATAGGGAAAAACAGAACATTAGCCTGGAGTGGGAGACAAAGAAGTGGATGAAGGTCAGGACAGGGCTTGGCAAGCTCTAGGCCAGCAAGACTGAAAGTATTAAATAAGGTAAGATTTATAGAGCTGGTGCATAGTAGGTACTCAGTGAAGGGTAGTTTTTTTAGCCAAATCACAGAAGAAACGCACTAGGGAGGGGAGCACGAAGAGGTTGTGTTAGCTATTCTCTGCATATTTACTGAAATGCCTACCAGCTTGCCTCGTCCCGGGACAGCTGTGAGTGGTGGCTGAGGAGAGAGCTTCAGTACAATCAGTGTAGGCACTATACACTTTAATTGGGAGGTCGAGGTAAGAAGGTGGTAGCATACAGTAGCTGTGCAGAGTTGTGTTGCTCCATATCTTGGACTTTGAATATATCCGAATAAACCAGGATACTTGAAGCTGTGTGGTTAGTGACCAACTATTCATATGGGTTGCTTTTTGAAAGATACTGTAGGAGTTCACAGACACAGTATGAAACTGTGATTTCCACCCATGTACTGTAGTTATTCTTTTTAGCTTCTGAAATTCCTTAAAGAAGGATCAGCCATAATAGGAGCAGAAAAGAAAACCAGAATTTGGGAAATTCATCTTTGCTTTATTAAATTTCCTTAGATTCTTTCCAATAATTTAAAAATATTTTTCCATTGGCATTTTTTGGGCAGGGAGGGGGGAGGAGCAAACAAGCCGTTTTTTCAGACAAAGCATTTTGTGTTTTTTCTTAATTGATTTTTCTCTCATGGTTAGAATTGAAGGTACCCATTAATGCACTGTTTAGCTGGGTCAGCCTTCTTATCTCACAGATAATTAGGAGACCTGACTTGCTCAGCGCTACACAGAGAGAAGTACTAAAACTCAGGTCTCCTGACTCAGTCTCGTGCCTCCTGCCTATTTTTCTTGCAGACAGCATTTGAAAACATTGAGTGTGGAGGCAGCATGCATTATATTTAAGATTACAGTTTCTGAAACCAGCCTGCCTGGTTTAAAATCTCAGACTTTCCTTTAGCTAGCTCTTCGGTTGGTTAAGTTGCACCCCGGTTTTCTCACCAGTAAGATGAGGATACTAATGGAGTCTGTCATAGCGCTGTGCTTAGAAGGGTACCTGGTGCGTGCGAAGCGCCCAGACTGTCAGCTGCTGCTTTTGTGATTGTCGTGTTTGTACGTGCAGCTCCACAGTGCTTAGCAGCAGTATAGATCGATCCTGTCAGTTTTGTCGTTTCTGATCCCATCAGTGAGACGTTGTATAATGTAAGTATTAAGTATTTTAACATTGGAAATTGTTGATTTTTTACCTCTGGAATCAACTTTGTCTTTTTATTCAGTTATTATTATTATTTTTAAGTATGTGGACTGTTTTAGTGCTTGCTTTAGAATGAAATAGAACCTCTACTTGGAAGTGTCCTTTGATTCTGTTTTTCTTTTTTCCTCAGCAATACAAGTTCTTGCGCTTCAGGAGATCTCTGCTCTTGTTAGTTAAGCATAGTTGTGTGGAATCTTTGTTCCTGATTAGAAATTTCTGCGTTCTGTATTACTTCCTTGGTAAGAATTTCTGCTTTTTGATATAGTGTATGTGTTAGCTCATCAGTTACAAAGTCATTTTTTATTTTATTTGCTTGTTTCTTAATTGTAAGTAGGTGATTATCCTAACTGATTCAGTGTTTAGATTGCATAAGTGTATTTGGTTAAAGGAAAATATTGTTAAAGAAAATGTGTATACAAACAATGGTATATTATTAAACCTTTAAAAAGAAGGAGATCTTGTCACATGCTACAACATGGATAAAACGTGAGGGCAGCATACTAAGTGAAATAAGCCAGCTATCAAAAGACAAATATTGCGTGATTCCACTTACATGAGGTGTTATTTGAAGCAGTCACACTCTTAGAAATAGAAAGTATAATTGTGGTTGCCAGGGGCTATGTGGGGAAGGAAAAAGGAGAGTTGTTGCTAAGTGGGTAGAGAGTTTCAGTTTGCAAGATGAAAAAGTTCAGATCTGTTGCACAAGGTGCAATAGTGTATGTACAGTTCATGGTTAGGCTGGCAATTTTGTTGTGTGGTTTTTACCATTTAAAAAAAAAAAGAAAACGTATGTTATTTGGTCATTCTATAAATAACATACTCTACTTTGTAACTTTTTGTAAGTTGGTACTAATATACTAGAATATCCTGCTGCTAAGGGAAACCTATAGAATTTATTAACATGAATATTAAGCACAGAAACAGCTTATTTAATATATTAAGGCAGTTCAAGTTGAAAGGAAATATTAATCTCAATAGCAATATATAGTAATATAAACAAAATTCAATATTGTAAAACACTGTATTCAGAGTACAGGTTTCCACCACTATCCAGAAGTGGAGTGTTCCAGAAGCAATTACTGATAATTTATATGGAAAGATTAAAAAAAAATTTTTTTTAATGTTTATTTTTGAGAGAGACAGAGTCAGAGTGTGAGGTGGGGGGTGGAGGTGGGTGGGGAGGTGGGCAGAGAAAGAGACAGAGAATCCAAAGGAGGCTTCAGGCTCTGAGCTGTCAGCATAGAGCCCGATGTGGGGCTTGAACTCAGGAACGCTGAGATCATGACCTGAGCTGAAGTCACATGCTCACCTGACTGAGCCATTCAGGTGCCCCTATACGGAAAGATTTTTGAGCATCCCAAACTCCCAAAATAACCTTTCTTAGGCTTTTCTGATACGTTAGGGCACATCTCGCTAATGGATGCACAGAACAAATTGAGATAAAGCACAGATGCTCACAGACACAGTTCAAAGTTTTGGAGGCTTGGTGCTGAGTTGCTGCGGGTGGTTCCCGGGAAAGGAGCCTGGCGGGGCCGCTCTCGCTGCTCAGGTGTGCGGCCTCTACCCGGCAGCTGTGCCGGCACGCTGCGACACAAAATGCGAGTGTTGTTTTCGCTTTTGTGCCTTCTTCATGAATTTGGATTTCTTTCAGTTAATGAGAACAAGTGCTAGCGTAGGCCTTTCATAAAAGCGAAGTGACATCTCTCTCTCTCTCCTAGAAATAAATAAAAATATTAAAAAAAAAACAAAAAACGGGGCGCCTGGGTGGCTTAGTCGGTTAAGCGTCCAACTTTCGCTTAGGTCATGATCTCGCGGTTCCTGGGTTTGAGTCCCGCGTCGGGCTCTGTGCTGACTGCCAGCCCAGAGCCTGGAGCCTGTTTCAGAGTCTGTCACTCCCTCTCTCTCTGACCCTCCTGCTCATGCTGTCTCTCTCTTTCCTAGAAATAAATAAAAATATTAAAAAAAAAAAAAAAAAAAAGCGAAGTGACATAACACAAACTTGCAAAAAGCAGGGGATATCTGTAAACTTTCTGATCCTACTTTTTTCTATGGAATCATTTTATTGAATTGTTTTTACTGGGTATGGGCGGTTGTGCTGTCTACTTCTTTTTTTTTTTTTCTAATTTTTTTTTTTAATGTTTTATTTATTTCTAGGAGAGAGAGAGAGACGGCGTGAGCAGGGGAGGGTCAGAGAGAGAGAGGGAATCACAGACTCCAAAATAGGCTCCAGGCTCTGAGCTGGCAGTCAGCACAGAGCCCGATGCGGGGCTCGAACCCACGAACCGCGAGATCATGACCTAAGCGAAAGTTGGATGCTTAACTGACTAAGCCACCCAGGCGCCCCTGTCTACTTCTTTTATATGTAGTTTATATACCCCGTTGTTTTACACAGCTCTTACAGTTGTCGTTCTGGTGTTAACACCTTGTCGTTTTTATTAACCTACTATCTTCAGCCTGGCTGGCCCTCTACCGTTGTACGTTTGGGCTGACATAGCGGCTCTGTCACTGTTCCCCTGGTCAGCCATTTCTTCTAGAACTCCGTACATGTTCCATTCAGATTTCATTTCAAATGTTAGCACTTTTCATTTCTTTGTTACACTTGGGTCTTTTTGGCCTGTTTCTTCTCTCAGTTATTCATTTTTATAAAACGTCATGTGGGCTTTTCATGAGAGACAAAGAGGCAACACAATTTCATGCTTTGCTGTCTGTGCCTGAACTGAACAACAGATGTCAATGACCATCATACACAGACTTAGAAAGAAGGGATGTGATTAGTCAGACTGCTGTGTGTATTCATTATCAACATACTGATTTGTGTACTGAAGAGCTGGAAGTCCTATACTCAGTTGCTCTCTGTAAATATACCATTGGTAACTGAAATTTGAATTATGCTGTTGAGGGACTAGTGTGATTTAACTAAACCACCACTGAAATATGTACATAATCAGACCTGTGCAAAGCAAGGACTTCCTATATTTAGAAATTATTCCCTTTTCCTGCCCATTCCTAATCAAACAACCTGGCGCATTGACCTAGGTCTTGGTGTCTACTTGGTCATCTCATCAACATCATATTACAAAGTACGGATAAGACTTACTAACTTTTTATGTTCATAGCATGATATTTTTTTCCTCTTAGGCCATATTCCCAGAGCTTGGATTAGCACTGCAATGGACCTTCAAATAGATGAGTAAGTGATTTTTAACTCTCGTTAGTTGTTTCCATCATTTTAGGTGTTTACCACTTAACAGATGTTTTATTTAGATTTAGCCTTTAAATTTTTAAAGTTAAAAAACAATAGTATTCGTTTTGGAATAAACCTAGTTCATATAACTTAAAATTCCAGTGTCATATAAGAGAATACAGTTAAGAGTAATCCTTTTGCTCCTGTCTCTAGTCACAGGTCCCTCTCCCTGGAAGTTAGCAGTGACAATTTGTTTCAGCTTTTATATCGTAGACAAGCGGACTTCTTGAGTTGTATGGGCATATCTCTCTTATGTTCCTCTTCAGTAATCATTCTCTACTATTGTGGTATGCACGCACAGTGCTGTGGTATTTTAATTTTGCCGCTAAGAAAACCAGAATTGGGCAGGGTCATGTGACCAGTTAAAGGTCAATAAGTGGTAATCAAGTGGCAGCACTGGGTGTATTACTCTAGTTATTTCCCATGTACTTTGCACATAGATAAAGCTTTAATCTTTATTTGAGAAAAAAATGGAAATTTCTCTATCAGTATTTGTTCTTTTAATTATTATTCTACTGTGAGACTTTTTATATCATGTAGATTTAACTAATAGCAGTTTTGAGGAGTGGGGATGTTGACATTTGTAGGTGTTTGAGATATTATGGTTTCTACATTATGTATTTCAGTTTCTAACTTTTTTAAATGTCTATTTATCTATTTAGAGAGAGAAAGAGAGCGAGCAGGGGAGGGGCAGAGAGAGGGAAACAGAGACTCTCAAGCAGAAGAGAATCTCAAGCAGGCTCTGCACTGTCAGCATGGAGCTCAGTGCAGGGCTCGAACTCATGAACCGTGAGATCATGACCTAATCCAAAATCAAGAGTCGGATGCTTAACCGACTGAGCCACCCAGACACCCCTCGATTTCTAACTTTTAAAACTTCTAGGTAAATTTAGTTTTGTCCTCGGTTTAATTGCTAGATACGAAACCAAATGCATGGGTCATTTCTTATCTTAGCCCAGATTTTTCCTTGGGTCTAATGGAAAGAGAAAATTAATGACATTTGATTGTAATTTAATGTAGTACTTTTTCCTTCTTTCACTTAAAATGTATTTTATTTGTATGGTAGTGCCAAATATTCTGTCCTTAATATATGTCAATATATTGAGGTGCCTTGGGGGCTCAGTCGGTTAAGTGTCCGATTTCGGCTCAGGTCACGATCTCACAGCTCATGAGTTCGAACCCCACGTCGGGCTCTGTGCTGACAGCTCAGAGCCTGGAGCCTGCTTCAGATTCTGTGTCTCCCTCTCTCTCTGCCCCTCCCCTGCTCGTGCTCTGTCTCTGTCTCAAAAATAAATAAACGTTTAAGAAAAAAGAATATATATATATATGGCAATATATATATAAATACTTAAAATCTGAAAATAACTTTATTCTCCTAGAAAATGTTAAGCACTATGCTAGGCATTCATAACCTAAGGTGATTTAAATGTCAGAATACCCCTAAGAAGTAGAAGGAAGAGGGGTGCCTGGCTGGCTCAGTCATTTGATCATTTGACTTTGGCTCAGGTCATGATCTCACAATTTGTGGGTTTGAGCCCTGCGTCAGGCTGAGAGTTTGGAGCCTTGAGCCTGCTTTGGATTCTGTGTCTCCCTCTCTCTCTTACCCTCCCTCCTTCCCTTCTTCTCTTCTCTTTCTTTCTCTAAAAAACATATAAACATTTTTTAAAAACCTTTTTTTAAATTAAAAAAAAAAGTAGAAAGAAGAGATTATTGGCACCATTATATAGATGAGGAAATTGAGGGTGGGTTAGGTCAAGCAGTTAAAGGTAATCACAGCAGTCATAGATGGCAGAGCCAGAGGTTCTAATCCTGCTTTAAAATTACTAGTTGTGTGACTGTAGGATTATGATGACTTTGCTAATTCATCTACTCAAGGTTTTGGTAAAGTAGTGTTCCCTTTATTTAGCCTTCTAACAGATTTTCTTAAAATTTTTTTTTAAAGTTTATTTATATTTTGAGAGACAGAGAGAGAGATAGCACTAGCTGGGGAGCAGCAGATAGAGCGGGAGAGAGAGAATCCTAGCAGGTTCCTTTCACTCGGTGCAGAGCTCCACGTGGGACTTGATCTCATGAACCATGAGATCGCAACCTAAGCCAAGATCAAGGGTCAGACGCTTAACCAACTGAGTCACTCAGATGCCCCTTAAATTATTTTAAAAGTAAAGATTATGCTTTTCTGATAGTAGTAGGTGCTCCCAACTCTTGTGGAACCGAGCTGAAATCCGGCCCAGGAGAGGTAGTAGGCCTGTTGAATGGTTATGTATAAACTACAAAGCAACAGTAGTAAAGTTTTACCCAGCCACTAAGGGTTGGCTTACAGGCTTGGCTCATTCTTTCTCCATAGTAAATGACAGTGAAGATTTGGAGCACAAGAAACTGAGCATGAGTTTAGGTCTATTCTTCCTTTAAAGGCTCCCTTATGTAGTTTGTAAGAAGGTATTAGGGAAAGAATTGTATAGGGTGCAAAAGGACAGGAGTCTATAGCACCATTATTTATTTATTTATTCATTAAAAATATTTTTTAAATGTTTATTTTTGAGAGAAAGAGCATGCACGCGTGCACGTGCATGAGTGGGGGAAGGGCAGAGAGAGAGACAGACAGACAGACAGAATCTGAAGCAGGCTCCAGGCTCTGAGCTGTCAGCAGAGCCTGACGTAGGGCTCGAACTCACAAACTGTGAGATCATGACCTGAGCCGAAGTCAGATACTTAACTGACTGAGCCACCCAGGTGCCCTTATATCACCATTATTATTTATAAATAAGATTTATTTGTTTGTCATTGTGAGACTGTTGAATGCTAAGAGTGTATTTTCCTCATTGGATTAAATAGTAATTTCTGCTTTCATAGGCAGTTTCATAGGCCTCTTGACACTGTGAGTGGCCTCTTAAATCTCTCCTTACTGTACCATGTCTGGCTATGTGGTGTCTTTCTTCTGATGACTTGGTATATCTCATGGATATTCTTCAAAATCTTTGCCACGGAGGTTAGTGTTGAGTTTTTTTTGTTAATACATTTGTGTTTCAGAGTGCACAGATTTATTTTTAGCAGAGCACTAAGCAGTTTGCTATTGTGCCTAAAGCCATTTTGATAAATTGGGTTTTGGTCTCTGTTCTGAGTCTTTATTTAGGGATGTATCATTTGTAACCATAATTTGCTCTGTGTGTGTGTGTGTGTGTCTGTGTGTGTCTGTGTGTGTGTAAAGAACAGTGTTAGTGTTCTTGATCTTTGGAAACTAAACTACACGAACTGCTAGTGGAACTTACTCTGCTTTATCTGTAGTGTAATTCTTATTCCTCTAGTGAGCACATACTAAGTGCCTGAATTTTAAATTAGTTTTGCATGCTATTGACATAGCTACTATGAAACTATTTAATATAAAGCAATAAAATATTTGTTCTGAAGGAAAGTCTTAAGATTTGTATAGAAATGACTTTAAATGAATGGGAATTACATTGTCTTTATCATCTGAGTGTTTGTCTTAGGAAATGAGTGTCTGTTTTTCAGTTTACCGTCTTTGTAGGTTTGTGTCCTTCAGTAGCTTCAGATAGTCTTTGTTACTGGAAGCCAGAAATTTAATAGAATGGGGAGAGTAACATTTTAGAAAGTAGCTTGTTGAGGTGTGTGTAATTTTGATGCAATCCATTATTAAAACACTGAAGATGTTAATTTGGTTGTATTGTTTCCTGTTGTAACAAATTTCAATAGTGCTAACTTACTGAATAATAGAGTCAAGAAAATAATCATTTTCATAGTCTTATTTGATTCTATTTGGTAGGCTCATCTGTTCCCTGTCCAGCCACCATTCTCAGAAGAGTCGGATGAATGCCTCCCAAAGGTCTTAAACAGCAATCCTCCCCTCATCATAAAGGTGCCTGAACTGTGTGTTTTGTGTCTTTACGCAATCGTTTCGAACCTATTTATGAAGTGGACTTGGTATTTAGTGTATTTAGATCTAACCTTTGAGGGCCTAGGATATTCTAGCACCAGTATTATGAAACATCATCTACAGGCTGCATGGAGTACTGTTCACTTTCTTAGTTTTCATTCCATGTGACTAAAATGCAAGGGTATATTGCAATGTGTATGCGCAAGCTATGCTAATTTGTGCAAACTATACTTAGAATAGGCATAAAAATATTTCCTGGCATGAAATACTATGATATACAACCGCATGCATTAGCTTTTCATAAACTTAAAATTATGGCAAAACAAAATATTGTTCTGATTTATTTATTATGGAGTCAAGACATGTTTTTACTCATGTAGTATTGGTAGTTAGATCAAAGGTAGTGCTTGATAGGTATACACATATGATGAACTGTCTTAAAAGATGAATAATGATAGTGATCCTAAATTAAATTTTAATCAAAAGAGTTTAAAGAAGTTCTAGTAAATTTACAAATTAAGAATAGATTGTTTTGATTCAAATTGCATTTTGAAATTTTAAAGTAGATCTATCTATATGTAATATGTGTGATCCTGTTAAGAAGTCATAGTACTTAAAAAATAATTCAAAGAAATGGAACCCAGAGTTTGGAATATGTTCTAGAAAGGTGTAAACAAATAAGAAAATGAACCACTGAGGTTTTGATTACCTTTAAACATCAATTATGACTAACTTATTAGATATACAAAAATATCAGGTACTCATTTGATTATTTAACAAATCTTTATTTACTGGGTAGGTGTCAGTCATTGCTAGCTGCTTACGTCATAATAACGGATAAGATGTAGCACAGCCTAATGGAAAAGGCAGATACACAGAAGAATGAAAATTTGTTGTGATAAGTGCAGTAGGAACCACTTACTCTGCTTGGAACCAAAACAAGAAAGCTTCATAGAAACGGTGTCTTGAATGATGAGTGAATGGGTTTGCCAGGAAACAAAATTAAGATTTTCAGTAAAAAGTTCAACATATGTTGTGTGTCTGCTCTGTGCCAGGCACTGCCTTTGGATGTGGTGGCAAGCAAGATGCTGTCCTTGCCTCAGAGTTTAGTGGGTGGAACCAAGATGAGACCAGTAAACAGGCAGTTACAGTAAATTATGTTAAGTGCTATGGTTGAGAGCTGTGTGAGTGTATGTTTATGTGGGGGAGGCCCGGGAAGTTCCAGGAGGAAGTGATGTTTATGTTTCCCACCATAGAGATGAGAGAGAACACGGAGTTTCTTGTAGCTGGGGCCTACAGTGGGTAGGGTAGCTTACAGAAGGTAGAGGCAAGAAAATTCTGGGAGTCCGGAAAGGAAGGTTATGGCCAGCTTGACTGACAAACTGAATATCCTTCATGAGAAATTTCAGCGATTTCCTCTTACTTGTATGATGCTGAGCTCAATTCATAACTAAGATTTGATATATAGAAGTTAAAACAATTAGGGACACCTAGGTGGCTCAGTTTGTTAAATGTCTGATTTTGGCTCAGGTCATGATCCTGCAGTTCATGAGTTTAAGTGCCAGATCGGCCTATTGTCAGCCCAGAGCCTGCTTTCATATTCTCTTTCCCTGCCTCTCTCTGTCTCTTTCCTGCTTGCACATGCATGTGCACGCACACACTCTCTCTCTAAAATAAACATTAGAAAAAATTTAAAACAAATAATGTATATTTTTTTCCCTTTTAGTATTTGGCCTTGCAAGACCTGATGTTGCTTTCTCAGTATTCTCCCTCACGAAGACAAGAAGTTTTTAGCCTTAGCCAACCAGGTATTGCTAAATATGACAGATATAGGCATGTGTGTGCAGAAGGTGTTCGACTTAAAATTTTTGGTGACAGAGATGTATTTAATAAAATACACAACTGTGAGTCCATTAAATGAAGTTTTGATTTAAATGACATATACCATTAAATGTTTGCATTGCTGTGGTTAGAAGTTATATTTCCAGGAAAGGTATTTTTAAACTTTCTTCAGCATCCTCCTTCCCTTAACCTGAAGAAATTATGAGGTAGATTGACAGTTTTAGAGCAGAGGAGCACAGTTTTAGTATCCTTAAAGTTTTCATGCTACAGAGTGTCTGAAAATCGGGTGGTCTTATTCCTAGATGGGGCATCTAAGTCTCAGAAATATTAAGTGGCTTATATACAGTTAATTCCAGAGCTGGAATAAGAAATTCTGTCATTTGACTCCTAAGTGCAGAGCTCCCTCTGTCTGCCATGCTACTTTGCCTCCCTTTAAAGAAAAGTAAAAAAGTACTAGATTTGGTGGTGACCCAAGAGTGCTCTCGGCACCCCTGAAACACACTTTTCCCCCGTCAGTTGTTACAAACTCAAGACCGCAGCTGTGCCAGTGCTCTGCCTGTTCCTGGATGGAAAGCATTCCAGCCTAGCAACCAGTGGAGAACAGAGGCCCTAGCTAGCTGCTCATCTCTGTAATCAGCTCTTCATTTTTTTGCTAACCTTGCTAATTCCCACATTATAAAAGAAACCTTCTATGGTTAAATGTTACATGGAAATGAAATTTAGTTACATAAAAATATAAATAATTAGAGCCACTCTCTCCTTTTAGTAGCATGAAAAATGCAGAGCTGATGCTGTGGAAAATTATTAGCTAGCAATTCTTTTTGGTCAAACTTAGGTTCACTTAGGAATTCTCTATGCATTAAATATTTTCACCAGATACTCCAGTGAATTGTAGCAGGGTGACATGTTCTCCACTAGAGAACTTAAATTCTAGGGCATATTATTAAAGTTTCACTGGACCATCACATAGTTCTTTAGTGGTCCTGAGTTATAGCAGTGCAAAACATCCTGGAACCTACTGATGAAGTATTTTTTTTGCCTGTAGGTTAAGCTCTTGAGCTGTAAATGGGAGAAATGTTTAAGGAGGGCTCTAAGTGAAGACAGAAAGCTTATTTGGCAGCCAGAATGGGAAACCAGTTTTCAGTGGACTCCTTGGCTATTCTCAATATAGAAAGAAGCATGGTTGATTTTTATGTGGCAGTTGTGGGAGAGAAAAGTTTTAGGGAATGAAAAGATGAGAGTAAAGGAATTTTTACAAGACTGCGGATCATAGTAGTTTGTAATAGATATGTGTATAAAGTATGATAGTCTTTCCTACAGACATAATAACAAATAGGGGCCATTGTAAATGAGAATGGAAGAACGCACGGTGGGCCAGACACAGTTTATGGTTCTTTGGGGGCCATGGGGTGCATCTCACAAGACATGCTCGTGTTCGTTGTCTTAGTCTTCAGGCTGTTCAGTGCTGGTGGGGAAGTAACTCTAGTCTTTTTCACTCACACCATGCTCTAGTGTTTGGCTTTATTTCAGCAACAATTTGATAGTTTTTTTTTTTTTTTCACACTAAAATAGCAAATTTTTGCTTGTACTTTTTGGGAAATGATTTTGTCCAAACATGTATTGAACTCCTGCTGTGTATTAGATGGCAGGAGCATAAATAGTAGCTTAGCCATGGAAAGTGGGCCTTGATGCAAAGTGTAATGTAGCATTTCTTGCAGAGTTTTCTCCTCATTTTGAGAGGAGACTATAAGATTACGTACATTTTAAAAGCTGGTTTTTCAACCCCCTAGGTGGACATCCCCACAATTGGACAGCCATTTCAAGGGAGTGTTTGAACCTCTTAAACGATATGACTCAGAAACTGGTTCTCTACCAGGAAGCAGCTGCTACGAATGGGAGAATGGTGCCTTCATACTCTGTGGAACCTAAGAAATCGAATTCTCCAGGTAATGCCTGTACTACTGAGAGAGGGCAAAGTGAGTACATTTTGTTTCCTAAGAAACATGGTGGTTAATGTAAAGATATGTATACATGAGTGTGAAGGATTTTTAGGGAAAATTTTTAGGGAAAGTTGGTCTAATATGTGGGATACTATATTGAACCAAGAAAAAAGCCTGAGTACCATTGTAGATTGAAGAAATTAAGTCTGGTGTGCTGATGGTGTTAAAAAGGCTAACAAACTGTGGCTCATCAAACAGAAGGAAGCTTCAGCTTCCTCAGGTACAAAGCCAGGTGAAGCTTTAGAGATAGTGCTGGGGCTGGTCTCGTTGCAGTATCCCAGAGGCAGAAAGCTGCTGGCCAATGCCCAGTGAAGAGTAACTGCGTGACTGAGTGATTTCCTGGTGCGGGCATCACTTTCATGGTTTTCAGAGGGCCTGATAGTATGTTTGAAAGATGAAAGCTGAGGGGAAGAGGCACAGTGGAGGAACCTTGGCCATTTGACCAAATTCCTTAAGTCGAAGATGCCAAGGAATGTAAGACGAATGAAACAACTTAATGTCCACCTGCCTTTTGGAGCCAGGCCTTTAATGAAAATGGGCAAAACTGGCTGGGTGAGGACTGTGGTAAATGTGAGAGCACTGGCTTCATCTGCACGGGAAGCTGGGGGTTAGCTTCAGTCCATTGTTCCCATGTGGGAATTTCCACCCAGTATCTGAACTTCTATGTGCCCCTACTTCCTTCCCCCCTTTTAAGAGAAGCCTGAAGTCTAAAAATATTGTGGGTGAAATTTTCCACTTTTTTTTTAAAGCTTATTTATTTTGAGAGAGTACGTGGTTGTGAATGGGGGAGGGACAGAGCAAGAGGGAGACAGAATTCCAAGCAGACCCTGTATTGTGAGCATGGAGCCTGATATGGGGCTCGATCTCACAAATGATGAGATCGTGACCCGAGCTGAAATCAAGGGTTGGATGCTGATCCAACTGAGCCACCCCAGGTGCCCTGAAATTTCCACTTTTTAAATGTTGGTAACTAATCTTGATATTTGAAAAATCACCATATGGGTCACAGTAAACATCATGACTCTCAAGGGTCATAGATCAAAATGAGAGATTACAAACGAAAAACAAGTTAGGTAAGATCATGAACGTCAGATTTTTAAAAGATTCTAGTGTTTCAGTTGTTCTCCACATTCAGATTAGCATTTATTTATTCAACAAATATGTATTGAATGCTTACTATATACCAAGCAATGTGCTAGAAACCAGAGAATCAAAGATGAAAAAACACTCTTGGAACTGACCTTTTAGTGGGAGACACACAAATAATTACAAGACAGTGGAATTGCTAAAAGGAAGTCTGTCACAAAGGAGTCTAAACGGGTAGGATGATGATTGATCATGAAAGAAGGCCTAGCATGTATATAGAGTTTACATTTTGTAGGGATATGGAGCCATTTGAGATTTTTGAACAGGCTAGTTATATCAAATTAGCATGTTAGATCAATGCAGTCCTGGGTTGGGAGGGAATCATGGGTCTGACCAAATAGGAATTATTCATTATTTTAAATTGTTGTCACAGCCCGTTGCTCAGTGAATATTTATTTCACATTTTGCAGAACTTAAAAAACCAGTCTTAATTTTTAAATCAATTCTTCAAATATTTCCATCTGCCACTAACCTTAAAAAGTCGTTAATAAAAGTTTGGCACTTTAAATGTTTGACATTTTATAGTGGCTTTATTAAGGTAGAATACCAGTGTAATATATTTGTCTTTGTTCCTTGCCCTGGAATAGCTGGAAAAATATTCCTTTGTTTTTGTACAGTGGAGTCTATAAATTGGTGATTATAAGATAATTTTTGAAGAAAATGTTTATAGTTCATATTTGTGGATAATCCTGGACAAATTCGTCTCTGGTGTGACTTTCGTTAACTTAAAAAAATTCTGTGGAAAATGGATATAAGTGTGCATTTATCAGTACGCTTTCACAATACGGATTTGTTGTAGCTGAGTAATAGCTGCAGTGGGAACTTGCAGTAACATAGGATACATCCCAGTGCAATAACTGAAGTTGTTGCCATTTAAAAATAAAATATAAATTGATAGGTTCCTTCAAAACAGCTTAGATTTAGAGAAACTGACCCCGAAGGTGAAGATCTTCTCCAGGGAAAGAAAATGAGGGAAGTTGCACCAGTTTGACAGAAGATGTAGAACACCCCTTGAGTGGTCACCAAGTTGCCGTCATAAAAGCTGGATGTGGGGAAGGTAAATGTTATGTGGAAACAAGCTACTGAACTTTGGGTAAATGCATTAAGCGAAAAACTGAGACATACAGAATTTGTTCAGGCTGCTTCTTCAGCACTGAATCTGTTCTTTTACAGAAGAAACTACATTTCAGACCCCGAAATCTAGCCAGATGCCTCGGCCTTCAGTGCCACCATTAGTTAGGACGTCACTGTTTTCCTCAAAATTATCTACACCTGATGCAACAAGTCCCCTCGGAACCCCGTTTGGCTCTAGTGTAGTGAATCGAATGGCTGGAATTTTTGATGTAAATACCTGCTATGGGTCCCCTCACAGTTCTCAGCTGATAAGAAGAGGGCCAAGATTATGGACTTCTGCTTCTGGTGAGGACTGTTTTTTAAAGTTTGTAATGTCATAGTTGTAGAGAATCCGATATCCTCTAAGTTTTCACTTTCTTGGGTTTTTGTTTTTTGTTTTTATTTAGATCAGCAAGTGACTGAATTTTCTAATCCTTCTGCATCTACCTCTGTTAGTGCGGAGGGTAAGACAGCAAGACAGCCCAGTATGATTTATTCATGGATTCAGAATAAACGTGAACAGGTAGGATTATAGGTTATAGGATTTGTATTTGCATGTAACATTGAGAGCGTTAAGAATCTCACAAGAGTAACCCATCAGGGATAAATAGGACTTTTTTTTATGATGCTTCATGTATTAAGTTGACTCATATGAAATTGCCAGTAATTGACTAGTTTTGAGCTATATAAATTGCAATTTCATATGACTGAGCCTAATACAACGCCTTTGATGTGTGAATTCCTTTATTTAATAAACAATTACTGAGTTCTTTATATATGCAGGGTATGGTTTTAGGCACTGGGAAAACAGCAAACAAAAGTCCGTGACCATCAGTGAGCACTCAAACGTATTAAACCAGATCTCTTTGAATATAATACTGTTGTGAGGCTTATTTCATATGCTGTTAAGAAAAAAAGTTGCCATCACATGCTGTCAACTGTAAGATGCATCCTAATATGTTATATTCAAAATGTGAAAAATAAGTGTCTTAAAGGGGAAGAAAGTTGATTTCTTAATACGTGCTATTTAGGAAAATAGAGCCATTAAAGGAGGTCTCCTTGATAAGTTGATACTTGATTAGAGACCTGATGGGAAGGCAGAGAACAGACAAATGCAGCAGTCCTCAGGTGGGGGGTGTGCTCGATTTATGTGAGGAACAGCATGGACACTAGTAGGTGGTGATGAAGTCAGAGAGTCAGCAGGCACATTAGTTATCGTGAAAACTGACGTTTCCTCTGATGAGATGGAAGGCCACAGGATGATTTTGTCCACAAGACTGACGTGATGTAACCTTACATCCTGAAAGTGCTGCTTGGCTGTTGCGTTGAGACTAGGCTCTCAGATGGCAGGGGCAAAAGCAGAGAGACGGTTGTAAAGCTGTGAAGTCATCCAGTGGGAGATGACGGCATCGGTGATGGGGGTGGTTGTAGTGGAGACCGTAAGATGTGATCAAGGTCTGGATGTATTTTGAAAGTAGGTGTAATAGGATTTGCTGATGATTTGGTTTTATGAAAGAGAGAATCAGTGTTGACTTTCAAGTTTTTGGCTTGAGTATCTGAAATAATATAGTTGCGATTTATGGCGTAAATTTAACTGATTTGAAGAGATTTGATAGAGATGAGATTGGGAAATTATGAGTTTGATTCATGTCCATTTTGAGATATTTATTAGACAACCAGTTGAAAATACTGAGTAAGAACTGAGACTTTTATCCAGAGTGTAGGGGAAAGTTCTGGACTAGAAATACAAATTTGGAAGTCATCAGAATATCGACAGTATTTGAAGTCATGAGACTCCCATGAAAAAATGCTTTGGGAATGGATACAGAAGAAAAGACATGTAAGAACTGGACAGTCCAGTGACTAAAGATCTGAGAGATGAGGAATAGCAGAGGAGACCAGGTGACTGTTGAATTGAGAAAAGAACCAAGAGAAGGGGAAGTAAGTGCCACATGCTGCTGGTACACAGCCTGAGATCCACACTAGGAATGAACTGTTGTGCTAGAAATGTGGAGGTCATTGAGTCCTTGTCCAGGTGTTGGGTGGAGCCATGGGGATGAATGCCCGGTTGGACGGGTCCAGGAGTGATGGGAGGAATTGGAGGCCACAAGAAAAACTGATCTTTCAAGGAGTTTTGCAATAAGTGGTACAGAGAAATGGGGTAATTAGTAGCTGGAAGGAGTTGAGGGGCAAGGAAGGGCTTTATTTTTTAAGATGGGAGGAATAAAATCTTTTTTAATGGAATGATTGATTAATAGTGAGGCACTACAGGCATTATACAAACTTCAGGATCCCATTTACCCTACATGTCGTTAAGTACTGCCATATCGTGAATTCACTTTCAAGTCAGTTGGGGTATATAGCTTTCAGCTTAATACTACGATTGTTTCCCACATCAAGATCAACTAATAGAAAACCGTTTCATGTCTTAAGATTTCTTTTTTAGTTGTCTAAGGAAATGCTTTTTTTTTTTTTTCGCATTAATTCGTCAAGGAGCAAGACAGTTGTCAAGAACTGAGTAAGAAAACATCACCAGCATCAATTCAAATTCCTTTTATTGTGGGGTTAGACATGTGTACTTGAGAATGCAGTTTAGGTTAGATGGCCCATCTTAGTTCCAGTTTATAGCCCAAAGGTAGTTACTTATGTGGTTTACTGTAACTATTCTCTGTAAGGTGTGAAGTGTTTCATTAGTGTCAGGAAGAAACTGGGGATGTGTTAACATTACGTTTGAATAGATTTGAAAACTACATGTATTAATTCTTTTTTTTCCAACTCAGGTTAAGAATTTCTTATCAAAACGGGTGCTGATAATGTATTTTTTCAGTAAGGTAAGAATGTGTAGTTACAGCATTGGGAATGGGGAAAGAGGAAATGAAACAAGAAATGAAGTACTAGATTGGATTTGACTTCTAAATATGTAGCTTGATCCTAGCAGGCCAAACAGCTTGGCGTGGTGCTCCGCTAAACCTCCATGTTAGTAACCGCTGCCCTAGACCCACCTCGGCTCAGTGGCTTCCTGAGTCTCCTGGCTGGGGCCACCTTTGTGCTGATATGCAGCCTCTTCCTGCAGAATGATCAAATCCATGCCGATCCTTCATGGCTCACTATCCTGCTAAAATCTTTGTGGCCAGTTTGGTGTTCAGAAGAGAGATGGCTGGATTAGATTATAGATGTTAAGCTTGTGTGATTCAGGCCACAAATGAAATGACTTTCCACCTTGTCCGTCCGCTACCCTGGCTGCCACAGGAGAGTGACTGAATCGCCGAAGCTAAAGAGTCATTCCTTCCTCACTGACTACAGCTGTGGCATGTTAATCCTTTGATGAGCAAAACTTTTGCCCATATGTAGGGGAAGGAATTTTTGTTAGCTGTTTAAGTCTAACTTCTTTCGTTCTGAAGATACTGCAGTATTAGCTAATATTGTACTCAGTTAAAGTGAAAAGTGTGCACTGGTGTATAATTATTCATTTTCATTCTGTGGGAGAGAGATCTGAGTAACTCTGATAGAACATAGGCAGGCACACAGAACAAAGAATCATTTCAAGTGCTTGAAACTTTTTTCTCGCTTTGGTGGCAGGGAAGATCCACCCAACTAGCAATTACCTTTACCAGAAAGAATCTACCTCAGGCTCTCCATTAGAGCTTTGGGCAAACTATCAGCCCCTGAGGAAGCTGTCCTGTCTTCCACCAAGAGGAAGAGGGGATGTCCGAAGTTTTACTTCAGAAGGATGGGAAGAGAACCACCCTTGTGTCTTATGTATGCCATGCTCTTTTCTCTTAAGTTCCCTCGTTTAATTCTAACAGCGTTCCTATCAGCTGTCTTGTTGTCCTCATTTTACAGATAAGGAAACCTGAGGTTCAGAGGGAGTCAAGTAGCTAGGCTAAGTAAGGGCACATAGCGAGGACGTGGCAGAGCAGATGCTGAACAAAGTCTCCTTTTCCCTCGGAAGTGAATGGCTGCTTTTGATTCTGATTTTGCAGGTGGATCTATTTTAAAAAGAGGAGGTGTAGACACTGCCGTTGGATGTTGAAAAATGTAACATGCCCGATGCATTCAATAGGCTTTATTGGGTGCGTTACCAAAGTCAGCATTTGTTAAAGTGGGCCAGTTGTTGCTCCGTACTATTTGACCTTGCTGTATTAAAAAGGTTGGATGGTGTTTCTTTGGAGTGGGGGTGAGGGTAGACAGTTTAAGAGCAGTAATATGTATTTAGGCATTCTGAGGTTTTAACATTAGGTGTTCTGAGCATTTGCAACCTTGTCTTAGGTGATCTCTATACTAATCTGAGGTGGGCTGAGTGTATGTAACTCTTATTTTAAATGGGAAACTAAGACATACAGAGGTTTAGAGATTGGGCAAGAGTCGCACAATAAATTGGTGACAGACTGCTTTATTGCAGTTAAATCATATTGTATAAGAGTTTCAGATTTTAGGGGGCTCCTGGGTGGCTTAGTCAGTTGAACATCTGACTTCAGCTCAAGTCATGATCTCACAGTATGTGGGTTTGAGCCCCATATCTGGCTCTGTGCTGACAGCTCAGAGCCTGGAGCCTGCTTTGGATTCTGTCTCTCCTCTCTCTGGCCCTCCCCTGCTTGTGCTCTGTCTCTGTCTCTCCCAAAATAAATAAACATAAAAAAAAAAAAAAAAGAAATTTCAGATTTTAATTCTTGAGAGGCAGCTGTAAAGTTTTTATTGTTATAGGCTACATAGTTGATAGATGAAATAACAGAGTTATTGCCCAGGGGAACTTACTTAAATGTTTTTGTTGTATTTGTAGCACCCAGAAGCGTCTATTCAGGCGGTTTTTTCAGATGCCCAAATGCATATTTGGGCATTAGAAGGTAAGCAATCTCAGTGAACTACAATTATGATTTTCATTACCAGTTAAATACTGAAGTGTAATCCATGAAAAGTCAATTCTAGACTTTGTCTCAGTCTTTTAATTTTTAGATACGTTTTTATATCTTTGTTTTCTATTGGTCATTTTTCTTTCTTAGATACTTAGGTGTGCTTTAATTTGGGCAGAAATTTTCCTTATGTATAAGCAGCGAAACTGAGTCTGGGATTCTTAACCTATCTTTTTCTACTTCAAAAAGGTGCAACAATTAATAGATTGTTTTCAAGTGTCAACTTATGTTGACCTAACATATTTAACATTTTAATGTATTTAACTTAGCTTGAATATGAAAACTTAGCTGTTAAAGAACTGTTTGTTTTCATCTTCTAGATAAGGCCTTCTCAGTGCTTAAATGATACTTCCTCAGAGAGCCCTTACCTGACCACTCTAATGAAAAGTGCCCTCAACAGCTTTGGCTCTTTTCTCTTATCCTGCTTTGTTTTTCTACCACTCATCATTACCAGACACAATGTCATTTAAAAACTTTTCTTCCTACTAAAATTAAGAGACCGTCATCTTATTCAGGACTGGTGTGGTTGAGCACCTTTTCTAAAGATTGGAGTGCATATTCCAGTCTTTTGCCCACTTTTCTAGCATATTGCCCTTCTCCCTTATTTTAAGTTCTTTAGATTCTCAGGATATTAATCCTTTTCAGTGGATGTATTGCCAATAGATGTATTGCCTAATTTTTATTTCCTTTTAATTTTTTTTTTCCCTTTTCTTCTGGAGGTCTGTCTCACTTAGTAGCAGCATCATTCACTGAAGATAGATACGGAGTTGTCCAGACCACACTACCAGCTATTCTTAATACTTTGTTGACGCTGCAAGAGGTAGGCAGTGTGTGGGTTGGGGGGAGATAGATGGTCGTGTTTTTCCCTCCCTCCCAGGTTTTTCAGTTTGTTTCTCACATATCACATTTATCAAGTAACAAAACGTATTTTAGAAGTTAAAATATGGTATTGTTCTCACCCATGGGAAATTCTAATATAAGAGAGACCAGGAAGAGAAACTTCTAGTTCGTTTATAAATAATAATTTTATATAAACTGAAAAAAGGAAGCCACTAAGCCTCTAGTATTAATCAGATTATTTAGAGTATTAGGATTCTGTTCAGTGGTATATGTTTGGATCCTTACACAACTTGTAGCTACTAAGAATGACCTGTAGTTCAATTATCCTTGCAGGTAAATATTACCTATGGGCCAGATCCCTGCTACCACGCTGGGTGCACATATTTAAAAGTAGCAGGACCTTTTAGTCCTAGACTTAAAGACAGATAAAACATAAGCTTCTTGCTTTTGAGTAGGCTGCCTTTCCTGACTTCACGTTGGGTGGTATGTTTTACGCTGTCTTGTCATTGTCATTGTATGTCAGGTGAGAGATCTAGATGCTGAGTGCCAAAAGCATTTCCAGGTGGGAGCTGGGCTGTGCAGTAGGTGTTCCAAAGGAGTGGTGTTGAAGTAGGCTGAAAGGAGAACGTTTGGTGCATCTTTGGGTCTTGGGAGGGAATGTACAATATGAAACATGCTTCGCCATCCTTTTCTTCCACCCTCGATTTATTTTTCCTCTTAGCAAGTCTTAGGCATCAGAGCCAGTGAGTCTTTCTTCTCTCTTTGAGTTCTTTTTGTGCCCACTTTCTCATGAGTATTTTGAGACGTGTGTACATGTGTATAGTTTTATTATTTGTGCTCTTTTCCCAGCTACTTTTCTCTAAAGAAATAATTTCCTAATGTTTCCCCACAACTTCTAATATTCGGCTCGCCTGACCACACAGTAGGATACCCAGGATTTGGGCATATCTTTGACACGCGTAGCATCGTTTGTTTATCATCACTCGGGTGATGTAGTTTACAGTAAAATAACAATAACAGTACAGTGCTTTGTAGTCTATGGAGCAATTACTTACTGTGTTTTGTTTTGTTTCAGTTAGGAAGACTTAGTTTTAAATTCTCCTAATACTAAACTTCCGGGGTTTTTAAAATATATTTTTTGTTTTATTTTATTTAAAATACTAAATATTCAAGTATAATTGCTATACAGTGCTATTAGTTTAAGGTGTACAATATAATGATTCAACAGTTCTGTACATTGCTATGCTAGTGCTCATGCAGTAAGTGTACTTTTAACCCCCTTCACCTGTTTCACCCATCTCCCCTTTGGTAACCACCGGTTTGTTCACTGCAGTTAAGAATCTGGGGTTTTGTTTGTTTGTTTGTTTGTCTCTTTTTTCTTTGTTTTGTTTCTTATACCTAACTTTACACCCAGCAGAATGGCTAAAATAAAAAACAAGAAGTAAGTGTTGGCGAGGATGTGGAGATAAAGGAACCCTTATGCATTATTGGTGGGAATGCAAACTCATACAGACTCTGTGGAAAACAGTATGAGGTTCCTCAAAAAATTAGAACTACCCTGTGATCTAGTAATTCTACTACCAGGTGTTTATTCACAGAAAATTAAAACAGTAACTTGAAAAGGTATATGTATCCTTGTGTTTACTGCAGCATTTACTTACAACAGCCAAGATATAAAACCATCCCAAGTGTGTCCATCCATAGATGCATGAATAAAGAAGATGTGGGACACACACACTCAAAGGAATGTTACTCAGCCATAAAAGCGGATGAGATCTTGCCATTTGCAACAACGTGGATCGATCTAGAGGGTATTATGCTAAGTGAAATAAGTCGGTTAGGGTCAACTGGGTGGCTCCGTCAGTTGAGCATCTGACTCTTGATTTCAGCTCAGATCATGATCGTAGGGTTGTGGAATCAAGCCCCACATTAGGTTCTATGCTGATTGTGGTGCCTACTTGGGATTCTCTCTCCCTCTTTCTCTATTCCTCTCCCCTGCTCACTCGCTCGCTCTCTCAAAAAATAAGAAAAGGGAAATAAATCGAAGACAAATACCATACACTTTCACTCATACTGTTATTTTTTTTTGATCCTCATAACTACCTTGTGAAGGAAGTAGAATGGAGGTGTTTTAGGCCTTATTTTATAGATGAGGGAGGCTTGTTTCAGGTATCGCTCATAAGCTTTGTAGGTTGCAGAGCTGGGACTTGAACCTGAGCTGTTTGCAGGGCATTAGCAGTGTAGAACTGTGGATTTGACGGCTCAGAGACCCTTGACCAATATTCTTTCAGAAGTTGGAGTTCATTCTTTGGAGAATCCTGTGCTGCTCTACCTAACGTCTGGGTGCTCTGCTAAAGAAATGATTCTTCTTTAAGGTTTTAACAGCTCCATAAGTTTGAATAAGGCCTATTGTATATGATTGTATTTCTCTCAAAAAGTCTATATCTTCTGGTATGACTTATTTAAGGTTATGCCCAGTAAATGGTGGAGTCAGATTTGAAAACCAGGCTCCCAGACCCCAGGTCCTTTGCCTCTGTGAGGGCTTGGTATGCCTATACTAACCTCCTTTCCTGAGGTTGAATGGCAGCATGTTTGAAGGACCAAAGTGTGAGATCTAGAGCCAGTCCTACCTGTGTCTAAATCCTAGAAATACATTTACCATATTTCATTGAATCTAAGATATCCTTAATTAGAAGATACATCACCATTTCAGAAATTTTAAAATGGTGGTGGGGGGGGAGTGCATTGTATAACCAGTAAATATAGCAATCTCTGAACATCAGGTTCTGTATCTGGAAAATGGAGATAGTAATAGTAGTACTTACCTCATGGGGATATGAAGAATGAATGAGATCAGGACTCAGGGTGCCTGTCCCATATTAAGTGCCCCCAAAATGTAAACTTTTATTGCTTTGTTATATGACAGAATTCTTACAGTGTGCAGGAGAAAAGATCTTTCAAGATTAAAAAAAAAGTATTGCTATCAGTACTGTTAGCATGCAGTCTAAGAGACATAGTGTCAGATGCCCAGTTCAAGTCCAGGCTCTAGTACTTTCTGAGTGATCAAGGGGAATTTATTAAACATCTTTCAGATTAGTGTCTTCATCTTTAAAATAGAAATAGTGCCTTGCAGAGTTATTTTGAGTGTTAGAGATAAAGTCCATAGAGTCCGGAGTGGTGTCTCAAGTTATCAATTGCCTGGCAATAATCAAAGTTGCCATGTGCTAAGATATAGACTAGAGAAAGACAGACATGATTGCAGCCGTCTAGCTTACAGAGTATAAAACAGATAACCTATGAATAATTAACTACAATTGTGATGAGTGCCACAATGTGTAGAAATGCAAAATGATCAGAGAACATAAAACAGCTAGGCAATAAATAGCACATGCAGTTATAAAAACATCTAATTAAATGAAATAATTGTGATGTTAGCATGGTGGCTTTGCTAGCAAATTATTTTATTATTTAAATGAGGTAACATATATAAAGCAGGTTACTCAGTCCTGGCTCACGGTAACTGCCATCAGTAAATGTAGCTATCAGCATCATCTAATAGTAGTATCTCGTAGCTGTGGTTTTCTCCAGGGGCAGTTCCGTTCCCCAGGAGACTTTGGGCAATGTCTGGAGACATTTGGATTGTCACAGATAGAGGGGGAGTGCTTCTGGACTCTGTTGTGGAGCCAGGGATGCCGCTAAACAGCCTGTTGTGCACAAAGCGGTCCCCATGACTGACAAATACCTGGGCCAAGATGTCAGTAGTGCTGAGGTTGAGGAACTCTGCTCTTTAGGTGTTCGCCTTTCCATTTGTTTGGGATTCTGGCTTCAGTGGAATAAACCTCTATTTTAACTAGGTTGTAGGTAAGATCCTTGAGACCAGGGGCTTTCAAAGCTCTGCACAGTGGACAATTTGTTAATGATACTGATAGACAAATATGCACAGGAGAGCAACTAGTATTTATTTGGCTTTTGTGCATATAAATATAAATGGGCCAAAAGTGCCTATTTTCATAGTATAGACCTTTTTAAGGGTTCCATAAGGGCTAACATAAGGCCTTCTTGGCATTTTTAATTTTTCCTGAAGAGTATATTGTTTAGTGGTGTACTGTACCTACTGCTCACCCTTTTCATTGTTTGGGATAATTCTTAACTAGATATTTGAGATCCCAGTTGTGTAGTCTGTGTCTTCAGAAGCCACATGTAGTACATAAAGTGAATGCTCAATAGATACTTGTTTAATCTCACAACTTATGTACTTCAGTTCTACTAGGGGGCACATCGTTAAATATTGTAAACTGATGTTTTCCCAGATGGAAGTTATTCATGTACCACTTTCATAGTTTTTGCTGTAACCATTTATTACCATATGTTATTATCATAATTGTAGTCATATTTGTATGCCACCTGAACTGTTATTTACTTATTTATAAGTATTTTAAGTCACTCATTTTAAGCTTAATTAATTCATTAATTTGGATTTTATTTTTAAGTAATTTCTATACCTAACATGGGGCTTGAACTCAACAACCCTGAGATCAAGAGTCTCATGCTCTACCAACTGAGTCAGTAAGGTGCCCCTAACTGAAATTTATTGAAAAGGAAATTTTATATCACTTTTGTAAAAGGAAAACTAGCTTGAGTTGCTACTAATAGAATATAGGTGCACAGTTCCTTATCTCAGACCCTAGGACATATTTCAAAATTCAGATTTTCTTGGATTTTAAAAATAATGTATACATATCCTAGATTACATAATACTCCTATTGGAATCTGAGGTAGAATCCCCTTAACCAAATACATTAATGATTTTCTGCAGTGAAGTAGCTGAGTCTTTATATTAAGTGAATAAAGACTGTAAATAGCCTTGGTCAGCTCAGGTCAGGCTTCACTTCACAGACTGTCTTTGAGGAGGCTAGGAGTTCCATACAGTCAGGTCAGTTTTGCCACCAACACTTAGAAAAGTTATTGTTTTCAGGGCTTTTTGGATTTCAGTATTAAGGATCAGACAGAGTAAGAAAAGACAATAATAATTGAAAGCTCTAGCTGTAGATACTGTTGTTTGCTGAAGTCCCTGAACCTGAAACCTGTTTATCTTTTGTTATAAAAGGAGATTAATGAGGATTCAAGATGTGTTAAGGACACATTAGTTCCAAAGTCAGACTTTCCTCCCTCATCTAACCCTTATCTCATTAGGGTCTGTCGTTCCTTATTTTTTGAGTTCTTCTACAAGCTGATATTTTATAACTTTCATTCTTAGAGGTCTTTCAGACAATAGAGAAAAAACAATTCAGCAAAATTGATTCTTTTGCATTTACCCTTCAGACCCTTTTAAAATCTGAGGTGTGGGCACCTGGGTGGTTCAGTCGGTTAAGCATCTGACTTCAGGTCAGGTCATGATCTTACGATTTGTGGGTTCAAAACCCTGCATAGGGTTGTGTGCTGACAGCTGAGAGCCTGGAGCCTGTTTCAGATTCTGTGTCTCCCTCTCTCTGCTTCTCCCTCATTCATGCTGTCTGTCTCTGTGTCTCGCAGAAAAATTTAAAAAACATTAAAAAAAAAATCAGCAGTCTACAGAAAGTAACTTAACCATTTAAAATAAGTATATAAATCTAAGATGTATTTTGGAATCTTAGTGATTTTACATGTCTGTTATCTTGAAATAAAAAGATTTCAAGATTTGCTGTTTGATCATCCTAGGAATTATTTCACCATTATTCATTAGTTATTCCCACTTGTGGTAAAAAGAAAGCCCAATAAGAAACAGGAAAATGATGGAATCACATAGTATTACATCATCTTTCAAGAAGAGTATATAAGCAATCTGAACATATATCCTTACAGTCTTTTTAAAAACTTTTCATTGAATATAGTTACTAATTCAGAATTTAAAAGTTTTTTGCTCACACTGACAATGGGAAGAAAATTGCCAGTATATTTGATATATTTAGATAAATGAGAAGATGAATGCAAATAGCATTCTAGACTAGCCCTGTCAGATAGAAATATAATGCGATGTAATTTTACATTTTCTAATAGTTACATTAAAAAAATACAGGTGAGGTTAATTTTAATGATATATTTTATTTAACTCAGCATATCTTAAATATAATTTTATTATGTAATTAATACAAAATTATTAATGAGATACTTTATACGTATTTTTTATTTTAGAGCATGTGCGGGTCAGGTAGGGGGGCAGAGTTAGAGAGAAAGGATCTTCAGCACTCTCCACGCTCAGTACAGAGCCTGACTGAAATCAAGAGTTTGGTTGCTCAGCTGACTGAGCCACCCAGGAACCCTGAGATATTTTATGTATTTTTTAACACTAAGTTCTCAAAATTTGATGTGTACTTTTCACTTAGGCAAATCTCAGTTCAGACCTGCCTATCTTAATGGTTACCATATTGGATCACACAGCTCTAGATTTTAATGAAAATCATAGAAGAGGAATTTTAAACTGTGAATCTTCAGATGATAGATATATGTTCTCAAACTCAAAAATTGATGACAGAACGATGTATTTTTAAGGAGAAAGGAAATATATGTGATATTCTTATTCAGTAAGTCATTCAAGAGGAAGGACTTTGTCCCAAAATCTTTTATAATAAGAATCATCTGTGAATCATCTGATTTTCTTGAAAGAATATGGACAGTATTCTTCCATTTTCTGTGATATTTTGCCCCGGAATTTACTTTAAATTGTTCATAAGTGGATAAATGCTGAAGGGATACAAAGGTGTGTACAGAGGTGATTGGAAGGAAATAGATGATGTTGAAATGAAACACTCACTAGATTTGTCATTTGAATTTTTCTTTATAAAGCTAAGACTGAAAATGTTTTACAATTATGGTACAAGGAAAATGGCTAAATTCTCTTCAACAAAATTATGAGCTGTCAAAAGTTTTTTTAAAAATAATTGCATTTCGATGGTATCATCCTTCTGTAGATGTAGATGTTTTTATAAGATAATTTTAAATTATAAAAAGAGACCATTGGACCCAAGTAGTAAATGATGATAACTACTTTTCCTGGTCTAATGAAGGTTAATGAGAATGTTTGCAAGAAAATTGAAGAGGGAGTAACTTTTCCATTATGATTCAGTGTTGTCTAATGTTGCTCAGGTATGTCACTGAATACCATCTCCCATTCCGCCTCAACTTATTTCAAGTACATCCTGGTGTTAGGAAACACTCTTATAAATTATTGTTAAAAGAATAAATGATTGGACTTGAACTTGTCCTGGCAGACCGAACACACACATTAAATCTAGTTCCTTCCCCCAAACTCTGCTAAACCACAGTAAAAGGATTTTTAAAGAGATTTAAATCCACCAGCAGAAGAGGAGACAACAACAGAGTCTTCAAAGCTGGAGAGGAGATGGTTGAGATCACTAACTTAGCAGATCCCAGAAGCAAATCTGAAGTTGGTAGTGGGACAGGCCCCCAGTACCTCTGGAACTGCGAATGAAAGGACAGGTACCAAAGTAAGAATGATGGCTGAGAGCTGTTTGAAAATTAGTGAGATCCCTAGATTGTCTACTGGTGCTGCTGTCTCCAGCAGTGAAGGTTTGTCCTTTAGAGAGGGTAGAGCACCGAGCTCTCTGGGCTGGCAGAGTTGTGAGTGGACATGACAGCCACGCCTGTGGGTTCTGTATTATAGGATAGGGGTATACTTGCCTGCGTAAAGGCCCTCCAGACAAGGTACTGGAAAACTCTTCTCTGGGAACTCTGACTAATCCAAGAAAAAAAACAAAGTTACTGAGTCCGGGACTCACTTTAAAAAATCCATGCAGATCACCTCTTGTGAAGCCTGTTGTCACTAATCTCTGTGTACTCCGTGCTTTTGGTCAGCTTTTTAGGAGGCCCCTTTCACAGTCATGAGCCAGGGATCACTAGATTTTTGAGCACAGTCTCTAAGGCAGAAGATAGAGACCAAAGAAGCAAAGGCAGAGCAAGTACCTTGGAAGAAACTGTAAAAACAAAACACCAGAACCACAACAAATATCAAAACCCTCAAATAGGAGAGGATGTTACATCCTTGAAACAAAACTAGGATGCTAAAATAAAAAGGATCACTCAGATGATATAAAGGAGCTCTTGAAATTAAAAACATGATGGCAGAAATCATTTTAACTGTTGTTTTTAGTTCTTTTGGTAGTTACATCCATAACTATGAATGGTAATCTTACAGTATTATTTCTTGACACTGTAGTATTATCTTGCTGTAGTAGTTTAATACACTTAAACTTCTGTATCTTCAGTTCTTGCTTTTCTTAACGTAGTTATATCATTTAAAAATTATATTATTTACCTTTGGCCTTCAAAAAGATATACTTAAATCTTTATTTCTTTTTCTATCAAGTAGAAGTCAGTTTAACTTGTGAATTCTCTCTCTCCCTACCTATTCTTGCTCATAGATGTTTTATCATCTACAAATGAAGATAAGGTAGTTTAGTAAATAACTATGTAAAGCATAAAGTTTCCGTCTTTTTTTTTCCTTTTTGCTGAGATTTATAATAAAAGTACTCTTAGCCATCGCACACCAGCAGAGTAGGTATCTGTATTAGGTTTCCAAGCTTTGCATTTTCAAGACTGTTGCAGAATGGCTCCTCTTCAGAGGACAGGTCTGGATTTTTCTCTGCTAACTGCTCTAGTGGCTCAGCTTCCACTGCATGGTCTTTCAGATGGTTTTGACTGACCAAAAAAAGTGTTCTCTAGTCTGTTTGTAGGATGTGTGTATCTGTCTATCAATTTATTTGAAATAAAATCTCCTTGATTCTTTGGACTAATAAGGCTTTCTTGATAGTCTGAACTAATGTGCCTTCTTTCTTTCTTCATCTAGGCAGTTGACAAGTACTTCAAGCTTCCTCATGCTTCCAGTAAACCACCTCGGATTTCAGGAAGCCTCGTGGACACTTCTTATAAGACATTAAGATTTGCTTTTAGAGCATCACTAAAAACTGCCATCTATCGAATAACTACTACATTTGGTGAACATCTGAAGTAAGTTTACCTGTTTTAATCCATGATAAGAATCTACTTTCAGGAGTTCCCATAAGAAACAGGTATGAGAATTATAAAGGTGCACGTGTTCAACATGTAACTTTTGTGATTCCTACTGAGAATTAACAGCTTTGATTTAGACTTTATATTTTAAAAATTGGGCCTGTCATATAAGCTTTAGGGCCTTCTTTCAGATGGACAACAAAGAGGATAGAAAGTTAAAAAAACAGCAAATGTAATTATGTATATATATATATTTTTTTTTTAATTGCCAAAACATCCTTACCAGAGAAAAAAGGCAAAAAATGGATTACCTTTCCAGAAAAGCATATACAAAATAATTCTGACATTACATCTTGGTCAGCTAACTAAGACTTGGGGTGAGCAGAGTGTTCCATAAGTGAGTCCTTGGTGCTTTGTGAATCATACTGGAAAAACGATGACAGATCATGACACCTTTGGAAACAGAACCAGAAAGAAAACCACAAATGCCAGGCCTGTTTATATTTAGTTTCATTGATGTTTACTGCTTTCTTCTCATGAAATAATCCAGCTCGGCAGGATAAGGGATGCTAGTTTATTAACTAAACTGTGTTTATCACAGTTATAAATGAACTTTAGAAGACACAAAAGATTGCTTTTTCTGTGTGCGGTCAATGAGTAGTTTAGAACTTCCGCATACTGACTGCTTTTAGAAAGAGTAGTATATTTCCTTTTAATTTCACAATGCACGAGTAATAGCAGGTTTTTATGGGATGCTTAGCTCTGTGTGGCAATGTAAAGAGCAATAGATAATCTCTGTTTCAGACGTTTATTCACTTGTTTAAAAACAAACAAAATGAATTATGGAGTGCCTTCTAGATCTGTGCTCTCCAATATGTTAAGTCCATATTACTGTTTAAGTTAACTAAAAATTCAGTTTGTCAGTAAAGCTGGTCACATGTTAAGTCCTCAATAACTACATATGGCTAGTGGCTAGTGGCTACTGTAGTGGACATCTTAGGTCTAAAACATTTGTGTCATTGCAGAAAGTTTATCAAGACAGCACTGTTCTAGACAGTACACTTAGCACTTTAAATAATTGTTTCATTTCCTTCTCTCAAAGAGTCTATGAGGTATAGAGGTTATTATTGTATAGATATGGAAACTGAGGCTCAAGGAGATTAAGGACTTGCCTAAAAGCACAGTCTAGTTGCTGTTAGAACATGAACCTGAAATCAGGTCTTTCTTACTCGTAAAATACCACCACTTCTCCCTGTGGTGAATAGACTGCCTCTGAGATGTGAACTGCCATGGAGGATGCTTGATGAATGTGGAGCATGAAATATGTGTATTGATGATAGAGCAGAAGCAGGGAGAAAGGAGGAAATAGAGAGTTTTAGGTAAGGAAGGGGGATGGATGACGGCTGAAAAGAAAATTATGAGACTGAAATTCTGCCTTAGTTTCTTTTTTCTGAGCCATCTTTCATATACGATGAGGTCAGCAGAGACTGTTGTATGTCCAGGACCAAATGGTATGGTGGGAAAAAAGATTTGGAGTTAAAACGCCTGGATTTGTGTCCGGTTACATCATTGACTACCTGTGGTTATGGTCAAGTTACCTAATGGTTTAACTTGCCCACGATTATGCAGAACCAGAATTCAGACTCCATTCTTTCTGACCCTAGTGTTCTAACGGTGTCTACTCTTTACCAGGAGGCTGAGTTGTCTCCTCTAATCTCTGACCTTTGTGATACTGTTTGCCCTCCTGTGAAAAGGGTATGTTATCTGGCCTCACCAGCACCCGGAGGGAGTCCACATAGTAAAGTACTTGAAATGGTTCAGTTAGAGGCACCTGGTTTAAGCAAGCAGCGATATGTAGTTATAAGGCGATTTGGGATGATTTGAAGCAGAATTATTGTAATAAGACTTTTTGGTCACTTTTACAAGTGGAAACTTTCTATAACCTGGATTTTTATCATTTAAAAATACCATCTTCAGCAACTAGAAAACCAGAATTGTATTCAATTTTTGCCCAAAAGTTTGAAAGAAATTTTTATACTAATTATAGAATATATTTGCTCCACTTTGGTCAAGGTAATGTATAATTTTCATGGGGGGGCGAGGGTAGGGAGAGAACTCGATTTCCCCATCCAAGACATAACTTATGTTCAAAGGGAAAACTAAATCTAAACCACCAAGCTGTTACCTTTGAAAACGATTAGTGGAGTCTATTGTGTTTTAACCAAACATTTTAGTTTAAAGGATTTTATATTAAAGGCAATTCAAATACTCCACAACTCAAAGATAATGTTGGAATCTGGTTTAAATAAAATAATAAAATCCAGAAAATCTACTGCAAGGCCTGGAACTCTGCACAGCAGGTTCCACAGCAGAGCAGGTTAAAATCGATGCTTTCACTTGTCAGTCTTAATTTGCTTTGGTCTCTTAGAAGGTAGAAGCATGCCGTTACTGAATGTGAGCCCTCCTCCTCATTAGATTAAGGAGGGTTTTCATCCAGCTTTCTCAGAAGTACTAAATAAGTGAGGATTTCTATTCGTTTTTAATTGTTTTGAAAAATATTGACTCTGTGCTCTGTGGTTCACTTAATATGCTTAATGTAAAATAAAGCTTATGCTTTGAATTTATGTTTCATTTAGTGCTGTGCAAGCATCTGCAGAACATCAGAAAAGACTTCAACAGTTCTTGGAGTTCAAAGAATAGCTCAGTAATATAAACTGTGTTCATTACACTGCTGATACAGCTACAGATGGGACAGTAAATGTTCAGCATTCTTGGATCAGAAGAAAATGGACTAATTAGATGCTTCCTTTGTCGTGGCGGTTGCTTTGAAAACTATACTTTAATGGGAGAAATCATGGAAAGAAATTCTCAGCAGAATAACCGAAAACCCCCTTTTCTGTACCGATGGCTTTTTGTGTGTGTGGTATAATAAAATCTTTATTCAATTTTACAGAAGCCTCTATGGCACTAGAAATGTCTTTAGCTTCTATAGCTTAATAATAATAACTGGAAAATTTTTAGAATTTACTTTTGAGCAAAGTAGAACCAGTTCAGAAGGTAAAATAGATTGACTTGATTTGGTCCTCCTGATTGTTGTGAGAGTTGTTCTCTGTACACTCGAAATACATGAACTTTGTAAGTCTAGTTTCTGCTTACTGATGAAATTGGTAACAGTGGAGAAAAATTCACAGAAAAATTATTGTTTAAAGGACATGTTTTGTTAATCTGGTAGGTTGTGTTTTTCTTTCCAGGGACAAATTAAATTTGCATGATTGTCCAAAAAAGGTCTCGATTTACAGATGCTAACTCTCTATAAAGGAATGTGGAAAAATTCAGTTCTTAAGTTACAAGATTAAACATTCACATTTGATTTTTGAAAGACGATTGACTGACAACTATAAATTTGTTTTGCATCATGCTAGTAAACAATAAGTGTACGGGTTTTTTCCCCACTAGTTTTGCTTTCTTTTTCTGGAACAAAACATTAAGTGATTGCAGAGCTTTTTAAGTGAGAGAAAAAGTTTTGCAACAAAAACCAGGAAACTTTCCCTTTTTTCCCCTCCACCCTTCATCTTCATTAGATCAAATTATTTGGTGAAGCTCGTTTGGCCTCACAGAGGGTGCAGCCTTTTCTGTGTTAACTGGCTAATAAAAATATATTAGGAAAATCTTTACAACAAGAAACAACTTAGTCATCAAATAGCAAGTGAAACCAAAATGTCAGAGGGCTTACTGTACTTGGGAGTATATTGTATGTCCCCGAAATGAGCAAAGTAATTTTATAATTTATTAGATCAGCTTCTTGGGAGATGTAAGATTGGAAATCCCACTGGTAGGTATTCACTGGACTAGTGTTGGACTGAAATGCTCCCTTGTAATTCTTTTCCTATTATCTTTTCCTTCCACCCTCTCCCAGTTTTTTCTTTAAAGTCAGCACAGTATTGTATATGAATCTTTAATGTGGTATGTATGTCTACCATTTGTCTGATTACTTGATGTATTATATCTTTATTCCTTTTATTTGCCCCATCAACCAGCACATGCCAAATTATAAATGAATCCTGCTGGCCTTCAGAGCGTCATTAGGAGACAGTTCCCTAGTTGTCAAGTGTTTGGAGTATTTAGGCTAATTGCCATTGCTTTATTTTTTCTTTCCTTTTTTTCATCTGAAGTGGAGTGACCTCTTTTTTGAATATGAAAATTAAATTTTGAATGTGGTAGTTCCTTGCAGATGTCCAGAAGAGTGTGGTGAGGTTGACCGAAGACTGTTGAGTTCCATGGTTTGGAGCCCTTGAGTCTTTTCTGTTGCACTCTGTGCTGTCTATCCCTGGCTGAGGCATTTTGGGAGAAAAAGACTCTTAACCTTCTGTTTCCCTTAAAGAATTGTGGCACTTCACCCACTGGATCCCTGAGACTGACAAAGAGATGGTTCCTGTAAGCTCTGAGTGACTTGGGTAAAGTATCTGGCCAGGTTTAGGTTTTTTCCATTTCCCATATGCTTTGGGAAAAAGTATATGTGGTGAATAATGTGAAAATTTCTGGAGACGTGTTCATGCCTATTTTCTCTCAAGGGAATGTGCTGTGTACAAAATACAGGTCACATAGTGTCTGCCTGGTAGAGGTCTGGAAAGAGCCACCCCAAATCTGGATTGTGTTTAGTAGATAAGAGAAGCAGTTCCTTTTCCCCATTATGTTGAGGTAGGCTGTTGCTCGGCCTACACACCATCTGTTGAGGTAGGGCATTGCTCGGCCACTTGCTGTTAAAGGGAGCTCCTTCTCCTGTGTACAAGGAGGAGGGTCTTAGAAAGGCCAACAAGAAACATTTCCTTTGATGAAGTCCTATCCTGTTTGTGAGCCCAGTGATGCTGTATAACATTGGCCTGAAAATTAGAGTGTTCTTTAAAAGCTTTTCTCTGACGGTCAGTAAAAACTGGTTCTTTTCAGCACTTGTAAGGTTTGCTTCACCTTATGGGAGGAGTAAGTACACGTAGCTTCTTTCCTGGGGAACTGAGAAACTGTCCTAGAATGAACCATGTACAGTTCAGTAGATGTGGGTAAGCAACAATTTGTTATTTTGCTGGATTTGTTCCTTGATAGTTGTTTTGTGTGTCTTCCTGTAAATATGATAATCTGTTTATATCCTATTGTATATTGCTGATACTGAATTGGGTAGAAAAATAAATTGACAGTTTTTCTAAATGGGACTATTAATTAAAATATGTGTATCCTCAAAGTCAATTATTTAATGTCTGGTGTGTGTGTGTGTGTGTGTGTGTGTGTGTGTGTGTGTGTGTGTGTGTTCCTTTAGCTATTTCAGCCAAGCCTCAGTTATTTGCAAAACTTGAAAAGTTTAACTTCTTGATAAATTAGTGATTGCCCGTAACTGAACTACTTTGGTGGGTGATTTTTGTTCAGTGATAACTAAGGAACTTGAATTCTGAAGGTCTCTTTCTTCCTTGTCTTGGCTGCCTTTCTTGTAGTACTAAACAAAGGATGTAGGTGCTGAAAGCCATCTCTTAATAGAAGTTTCTTGTCTTGCCAGAATAGTGTTTCTGAATGGATCATATTCCCCTCGGCTCACAGTTAGTCTGTCAATTTTTCTTAAATTAGTCTCAGTCTGAACTTCGTCTCAAGGTTATTGAGGTACTACACGAAGGCCCTCAACTCCCTCTTTTGCTCTCCCAACCCATAGTTTCCTTTCTTTAAAACCAAAAAGCTTAAAAGAAAAGATGGCTTTAATTTCTCAGTTAATAATCCAGGTATTATTAGCAAGCTGCTGACCACCATTTTCAAGTAAATAAAATTGTTCTTGTTTTAAGGCGGATAAGACAAGGTAGGACAAGCACATATCCCCTGTAGTTCTCAGTCATGGTCTTAGCTATCTGGGCAGTTGCTGTAGTCATGTGCAAGTTGATCCAGAGCTAGCTAATCATTCAAAAACATTCACTGAGTGTCTGTTACAGCCCACCTATTGGAAACAAATTGAACTGTGAACAAGACAGTTCTTGCTTGCCCTTGAGAAGTTCATTATGAGATTTATTTATTTATTTTTATTTATTATTGAGACAGAAACAGCATGAGTGGGGGAGGGAGCTGTCAGCACAGAGCCTGATGCAGGGCTCAAACCCACAAATTGTGAGATCATGACCTGAGCCAAAGTTGGACGCTTAACCGACTGAGCCACCCCGGCGCCTTGAGAAGTTTATAATCTAATGCAGTGGCATTCGAAACTTGGAATCAGAAACATGAGATTCTCAGGAAGTGCTTATGAGAGGTGTAGAGTCCAAACTCCACTTTAGTACAGATTATGCTTCTGGTCTGGTTCCAAGAGATGTAGTTTGTAACAAATTCTAAGCAGTGGTCTGAGAATCACACTGTGAGAAGGGTTTATTTTAGAGCAGAAGTTCTCAAACTTAGCATACATCAGAATCCCTTGGAAAGCTTGTTAGTTAAGACAGATGGCTGGGCCCCACCTCCAAGGTTTCTGATTCAGTAGTTGGGGTGGGGCTCAAGAGTTTGTATTTCTAGCAAGTGTCAGGTGGTGCCGATGCTGCTAGCTAGGACCCCACTTTGAGAAGCATGGCTCTAGTGGATAGTCTACTCAGTGGTGCTCTCAGATGAGTGAGTGAAGCATGTGAACTCTCATTTGCTGTAAGGCCGACTTCTGATTCACTTATCTGAAAGCTTGAAGAATATGGTTAGACCCCATAGGCTGAAGATGAGGTGTTCATATACTTACCTTGACATTACAGCAGGTGATGAGACGTGAATTGCCCTTCCATGCCATTATGCACTCATGACCATGTTCCCTTTGCCTGGGTTTGTGCCTTGGCATAATTCCCTTTCTTCAGGATGAGCTTAGCCTTTCTACATGCTCCCACATAGAATTGGATGTGCTTTCTCAGTGCTTTGTCATTCCCTCTTTGTACTTATCACATTGATTTGTAATTTAACTGATTATAGTATGTATCCCCTTTCAGACCAGGAGCTCCCTCTCTTTCCAGGATTCCAGTTACACTTTCTCAATATACCATCTGTGTCTTAACTCGTCTTCTCTATTTCAATATTTTTGACTTTGTATACTTTATTTTGAATAGTTTCGACTGACCTATCATTTTCTTCCACTAAGTCTAATCAGTCAAAGTTATCTGTGAACCCACGTAGACTACATGCTCCACTAACTGTGGCTTCCCAATAAATAAGTGAAAGTTAGTAGTCCTTTCTAGGGTCTCTTGAGTTCTCATCTTTAGCAGAGCTTTATCTATAAGTCTGAAATCTAGAGCGCTTTTTAATTCATAACTTTTGTGACAATATTTATTTGGCAGCAAAACCTGACCTGATGTTAGGCTCTTTGTAGACTTAATTTATTCCACGTAGTTTGACTCTGCTTACATTTGCTGCATATGTTTGCTAATGAGGTGCTGTCCCAGACCTCATGAGAGTGTTATGTAATATACATCATGATTACCAATCTAACACCTGAAAAACTGTATTCTGAAACATCTGGCCTTGGGCATTTAAGACAAGGTGTTGTAGCATTTTTGTAAAATGCTGTTAATTTTTCCACTCACTCGGTCAGCATTCACTCATTGCCTACTGTATACTGGACTTTGTGATAGGCACCGATCTTACAAGGTTATGGACCTTGTCCTCAAAGGGTTCTCCATCCTGTGAGGGAGAAGTAAATGGAGGCAACACATGTTTCCACAGAACCTTTTTCTTATTTATTTACAAAATTGATGTGTCCTGGGGCACCTGGGGGGCTCAGTCAGTTGAGCCTCTGACTTCGGCTCAGGTCATAATCTCACGGTTCATGAGTTTGAGCCTTGCCTCAGGCTCTGTGCTGTCAGCGCAGAGCCTACTTCAAATCCTCTGTTTCCTCCCCCCGCCCCTTCCCTGCTCACTCTCTCTCAGAAATAAACATTAAAAACAAAAAACAAAAAAAGCCAAAATGGATCTGTCTTGCTATTGCTGTTCGTTGATCGAGCATCTATTCTGTTCCTAGCCTACTTCAAGCAATAGCTGTTGCTTGCATTTGTGCCCACTTCCTTTACGGACCCTTCCAGCACTAAATACAGCATTTCCTTAGGTATCCTGGTGCTAGCTCGCTTTGTCACTTGGATTATTTTGCAGGAGCTGTGTGGCTCTGCCGTGCCCTCAACATCTCATGTTCTCTCTGCACACACATATCTTATCAGATTCTGTTGAGTGTGCTTTGCAAGTGATCCTGGTGGTAAAACAGTTCTGGAAGACCTATGGGATGTTCCCTGGCAGGTAAACATTAGAAGGTAACCTCTAAATCACAGACCTTTACCTTGACAGTCTTTTAAAGATACGTTGACTCTTAATTGATTCAGCCTATTTGTTTCTCAGCTTATTAGTAACAGTAGTCTACAGTCCTGAAAAAATATGAAACACTAGTCTCTCCCTAGTATTATGACCCTTAGCTGCCAGGACAAAATCCCCACCTCAATTTAGCATAAACATAAAATGGGGAGTTGATCCCAAGGGCACAATAAAGTCTTGGTAAACACAAGTATAGATTTGCTTCTAGTCCCATGAAGAATCTGGAAAGTTTTCAGGATCTCTGAATGGTTCTTTCTGCATTAATGCTTTCTTCTCTTTATGCCTACTGGCCTACCACTTGCTCCAGCTGCCATATAGCTCCTGAGTTTATATAATAGGGACTGACTGGCCATTTCTGAATGCCAACCACATTCCTGATTGAAAGAAATAGGCCCAAATGGATCAAATGTTCAAGGGTCTAGATAGGCTAGAGGGATAAATAAGGCCATGCAGTGATGACTGGGCTTCTGAAAGCTTATGTTTGTTGATCAGGAGAGAATGGAGGCTAGGGGCAGTTCCCAGAGCCTCCTGAGATAAGGGCCAAATTTTGGGGGTCAAGACCTACAAAGAGGCCCTGTTAAGTCCTCTTGTTTTGGGTTGGAGCCCAAAATCCTGTACCCAAAAGGGGAAGGAGGAAATAGGTTGAGTGGACTGTAGTCGAGTTTAGCATCCTTGTTAAATGGATTTGTGGTGTTTCTAGGTTTTGGGAGAAACTGTCATAAATCCTCTGTAGAGAAAAACACTCTAGGCTGCAAATTATTTTTACAAACGAGTTTTCAAATACAGCGTCTGCACACACAATTAAAAATAACCCGGCATAGGAAGAGACAAGACAACAGGAATGAGAACAATAAAAGCGATAGACAATAGGATAGACCCATAGGGGCTCCAGATTAATTAGAGTTAAGAGACAGATATTGTATTTATTTATTTTTATTAAGATTTAATTTTAATTCCAGTATAGTTAATATACAGTGTAATGTTAGCTTCAGGTGTGTAATGTAGTGATTCAGTACTTCGATACAACATCAACGCTCCCTGACAAGGGCACTCCTTAATCCCCATCACCTGTTTCATCCATCCTCCCACCCACCTCTCCTCTGTAACCATCCGTTTGTTCTCTATACCAAGAGTCTATTTCTTGGTATCTCTCTCTGTACTTTTTCCTTTGCTTGTTTTGTTTCTTACATTCCACATAGGAGTTAAATCATATGGTATTTGTCTTTCTCTGACTTAGATTGCTCAGCATTATACTGTAGCTCCATTCATATTGTTGCAAATGGCAAGATTTCATTTTTTTTAAAATTTATTTTGAAAGAGCTCGTGCAAGCAGGGGAGGGGCAGAAAGAGAGAGGGAGGGAGATAATCCCAACATGGGACTCTTATCTCACAAACCATGAGATCATGACCTGAGCCAAAATCAAGAGTCTGATGTGTAACTGACTGAGCCACCCAGGTGCCCCAAGATATCATTCTTTCTTATGGCTAATATTCACACGTATATATACCACACCACTCTTTATCCATTCATCTATCGATGGACACTTGGACTGCTTTTATAATTTGACCGTTATAAACAATGCTGCTCTAAACATAGGGGTGCATGTATATCTTTGAATTAGTATTCTTGTATTTTTGAGGTAAATACCCAGTAGTGTGATTATTGGATCGTAGGGTGGTTCTAATTTTAACTTTTTGAGGGAACTCTATACTGTTTTCCACAGTGGCAGCAGCAGTTTACATCCCCACCAACAATGCAAGAGGGTTCTCTTTTCTCCACATCCTTACCAACACTGTTGTTTCTTTTGTTTTTGATTTTAGCTATTCTGACAGGTGTGAGGTGATACTGTGATTTTGATTTGCAATCTCCCTGATGATGAGTGATGTTGAGCATCTTTTCACGCATCCATTGGCCATCTGTGTGTCTGTTTTGAAGAAAGGTCTGTTCATGTCACAAAATTTTAAATAATTATGGTTAGTATGTTCAGTGAGATTAAAAAATGAAATTTTAATTTGTTGGAAAACTAGAGGCTTCATATGTATGTAGTAGAACTATACATGCATATATATATTTGAAAAAGGATCATAGAAATTCTAGAGCAGAAAAACAGAATAACTAAAATTAAGAAGTCACTGGATAGGCTTGCCTGCAGATTAGACATAGCTGAAAAAAATGACTTGGAAAGAAGGTCAAAAAAATTATTCAGAATGAAGCAGAAAAGTAAAAAATATTAGAATACAGAAGACAGTTAAGATAGATGATGCAATGAGAAACTTTGCAAGTGTAATTGCAGTTCTGGAAGGAGGAAGAGATCTAATGAGGCAGAGCAGTTTTGAAGATTTAACAGCAGAGAACTTTCTGAAATTGAGAAGACCTAAAGCTGCAGATTGAAAAAGCTCTATGAACCCTAGGCAAATAAATAAAAAGAATACACATTGAGGTACATCATAGTAAATATGCTAGAGCCCAAAGACGAGGTCTTAAAAGTAGCCAGAGGAGAAAAAAAAAGACTACTAGCAAAATGAGCGACAGCTAAACAGCTAACTTCTCCACAAAAACAACTGAGGACAACAGAGTGTCAATTTTAAAGTGCTGAAAGATCCATTCGTCTGTTGATGGACACTTAGGCTCTTTCCATGTTTTGGCTATTGTTGAGAGTGCTGCTATGGTTTATCTATACGATGGAATCTATACATGGCAATGAGAAACAATGAAATCTGGCCATGTGTAGCAACATGGGTGGACCTTGAGGGTGTTATGCTGAGCGAAATAAGTCAGGCAGAGAAGGACAAATACCATATGTTTGCACATATAGGAGGATTAGGAGGAACTTAATGGAGGACCAAGGGGGAGAAGAAGGGGGGAAATAGTGGAGGAGAGGGAGGGGGGGCAAACCATGAGAGACTCTTGAATACTGAGAACAAACTGAGGACTGATGGGTGTGTGGGGGGGATGGGGGTGATGGGCATGGAGGAGGGCACTTGTGGGGATGAGCACTGGGTGTTATATGGAAACCAACTTGGCAATAAACTATTTGTAAAAAAAAAAAATAATTAAAAAAAATAAAGTGCTTAAAGAAATCTAACTTAGAATTCCATACCCAGCATTAAACTATAAAAATAATGCAATAAAAATGAACAAAAGCCAAGAGATTTCAACAGATTAGACTAAAAGAAACTCAGTTTATAAAGGCAGTTTGTTTTTCAGGGTGAAGAAGGAAGGGCAGTCAGAATAAATTAAGAATAACAAAAAGGTAGGGGCACCTAGAGGACCCGGTCAGTTCAGCATCAGACTTCCGCTCAGGTCATGATCTTACAGTTCGTGAGTTCGAGCCCTGCGTCAGGCTCTATGCTGACAGCTCAGAGCCTAGAGCCTTTTTCAGATTCTGTGCCTCCCTCTTTCTCTGCCCCTGCCCCTTCCCCCATGCCCTGCCTCTCTCTCTCTTCCTCTCTCAAAAATAAGTAAACATTAAAAATTTTAAAAATAATAATAACAAAGAGGTAAATATGGCATATAAGTAAGAATATCTGGGAGTTAAAATATCCTAAAGTCTTTTCATTGGAAAGAGAGTAAAAGTACCAACAATAGACTTTGATATATCAAAGATGTGCGCTGTGACTTAAGGATAACCTCTGGAAGAAGAGTAAATGTACAGGGAAAGAAAGAAATCACAAAAAAATAATATAAAAGGAAGTAAGTAGAAGGGTGGAAAGTCTAAAATAGGCAGGAAAAAGAGAAGGCACATAGTAAGATGTAGATTTAAGTCCAAATATGTCAGTGATTACATTAAATGTAAATGGACTGAATCAATACACAAAGGTTATCAAACTAAAAAACAAAATAAAACTGCTGCTAACACAAGAGCCACATCTAAAACATAAGGATAGAAATATTGAAAATAAAAGGATAGGAAAAGATAAACATGCAAATACACAAAATGAGCTGATATAGTTGTATTCATTTTTGACAAAGTAGACTTAAAGGCAGAAAAAACTTAACTAGAAATAAAGAGGAGCACTTCAAAATAAAAGATTCAGTTCTAAATGTTAAGGCACCTCATAACAGACTCAAAGTACATTAAAACAAAATTTTGGCTAAAAGATGAACGGGCACTTTTTCTATTCATGAAGTTTTTATGTATATTCCAGTTGGATACCTTACAGGGTTAATATTAGTTGAGGTGTACAATAGTGATTGAATGCTTCCATACAATAAGCATTTATAAAAGGAGGGTATTCAAATGGCTTATAAGAGAAGGTAGATATTTAGAGCCATTAGTTATGAGGGAAATAAACATTTAAACTTTTAAAAAATGTTTTTATTTATTCTTGAGAGCAAGAGAGAATAAGTCAGGAAGGGGCAGAAAGAGGAAGACACAGAATCTGAAGCAGGCTCCAGGCTCTGAGCTATCAGTACAGAGCCTGATGTGGGGCTTGAACCCACAAACTGTGAGATTATGACATGAACCAAAGTTGGATGCTTAACCAACTGAGCTACCCAGGTGTCCCAAAAGTCAAACTATTTTTAAAATTTGTCTTGAGAGAGAGAGAGAGGGAGAGTCCCAAGCAGGCTCCATGCTGACAGCACAGAGCTCGATGCAGGGCTTCATCCCATAACTGTGAGATCATGACCTGAGGCAAGATCAAGAGCTGGTCCTAAACTGACTGAGCCACCCAGGTGCCTGGGAAATAAAATTTTAACTATATTGACATCCCACTACTCACCCATCAGAAGAGCTTTTTATTTTTTTTATTTTTTTATTTTTTAAATAGTTTATTGTCAAGTTGGTTTCCATATAACACCCAGTGCTCATCCCCTCAAGTGCCCTCCTCCATGCCTATCACCCCCTTTCCCTCCCCCCCACCCCCATCAGCCCTCAGTTTGTTCTCTGCATTCAAGAGTTTCTCATGGTTTGCCTCCCTCCCTCTCCCCCACTATTTTTCCCCTTCTCCCCCATGGTCCTCCGTTAAGTTCCTCCTAATCCTCCTATACGTGCAAACATATGGTATCTGTCCCAGAAGGGCTTTTTATAAAAAAGACTGACAATGACAGGTGTTGATGAGGATGTGGAGCAACTAAAACTCCCATAGACTTGCTGGAAGGAGTGAAAAATGGGCAGTAACTACTAAAGCTAAGCATATGCCTACCCTAGAATCTATCCGTTCCACTAATTGGTGTTGGTGCATGTCTCAAGATATGCAAGAGAGATCAGTGCATCTCTCCACCAAAATTCATCTATTAAGGATGCTTGTAGGATCCTTAGGATTTTTCACAATAGTCCCAGATTGGAGACAATTCAGATGTCCATCACTATAATAGAATGGATAAATGTGCTGTGCTTTTACAATATGATTTTACAGAGCAATCAAAAGGATGACTATTGCTGTGTTAAACAGTGTGAGTAAAGTTCAGAGACATAATAGTAAGCAAAAGAAGCCAGACGTAAAGGAATATATACTGTGATTATATTTATATACATTTCAAGCACAAGTAAAATAATGTTTCACCCTAAGAATAATGGGGAAAGGGGCAGCATATTGACTTGGAAAGCAGTGAGCAATCCTGAAGTGCTGGAAATGTTCTGTATCTTGATTTGGATTATGTGGGTGTATAGATATGAGAATTCCTTTATATATGTAAGATTTCTGTACTTTATGTTATACTTTAATTAAAAAAAATACATAATGGACAGAACCACTTACAAGGAAGGGTAGACCAGTCCACAATATAACAAGGTATTTTACATACTTTTCTTCGTAACTGATAGAACAAGTAGATTTTAGAAATCTGTAAGGGTGTAGAATATTTAAATGACATGATCAGCAAACTTGACCCAATGAGCACATATGGAACATGACACCTAACAACTGAAGAACACACATTAATTTCAATCTTACATTGAACATTTACAAATCTGGCCATATGTGGGTCCATAAAGCAGGTCTCAACAAATTTCAAAGGATTGAAATCATTTAGAGTATGTTTGGCCATAGGACAATTAAGGTAGAGATCAGTTAAAAGTGATAATTAGAACACTCCATGTGTTTGGAAATTAAGAACTACACTTTTAAATAGTCCACAGGTCAAAGAAGAAACCACATGGGCGGGAAAAATTATTTTAAATGGGTGATAATAAAAATACATGTTGAACTTAGGAAATATAGCTAGTGCTATGCTTAGAGGGAAGCTTACACCCTTAAATGCATATATTAGAAAAGAAGAAAGACTGGAATCAGTGAGCTAAGTAGCATCTCAAACTAGAAAGTGAATTTAATGACGGTAGTCTTTACCACTTCTATACCTTTGCGGTGGCACGTGTTGAAATATATTATAATTTCCAATTTACTAGCTCTCACTGGAAACTTGGGTTCAGGGGTGATGTCTTTTTTTTTTTTTTTATAACCCCAGTGCCTATATTAAGTGCCTAGCATGTAGTTGATACTTGTTTGAACTGAATTGGGTTCATGATCAGTGCCTTTGGGCTTTTAGAAATCCAGGGTCTCAGACTCAGGCGCTTGCAAAAGCCAGACAGGTGATGTGATGAGCAAGGTGGAGCAGAAGTGCAACCAGCAAACTGGAGAGCATGCACCCCATCTGGAGGGAGGAATGCGGCTGCTTGGCCCTCATTGGTTTTCGGTGTGGGAGAATGGCCTGAGAGGACTAGATCTCTCCTTGTTGCTTACAGGAAGGCAGAAATTCAGATTCTGATGTGAAATCTCAATTTTTAAAGTGTTGGAAACTAATTAATTAAAAATGTAGAGCAAGCACCAAACCAAACAACATGGTCCTGTGGCTGCTGGTTTTCAACCTCTGTTTTATTTCGCACCTTAAGCAGTAGGAATGTGTTTCATGTCTAAATGTCCCAGCCAACAGACGCTTAAGTAGGCTCTTCCATCACAAGTGTATTTCTGACTGAACAGAAGGAACGTGGTGGCTTCCTAATTGGATTTCTGGGCCATATCTGTAAGAAGTTTGCAGGGTTCTTTAAAGCCTTCTTTGTAGTTGGCTGTTTACCCCAGCTGAATCAGACATGTATTCATTCCCAAAGATTTTTTCCCTCCTTTTGTTGTAATATTCTTAATGATGCATTCTGACTTTTTCACTCTGTTTTCTACACATTTGTCACCACTTCTGCTTTTGGATCTTCATGCTGGAAAATCTGAGGCTTACATGGAAGATTGATTTTTAATGCCCCTTGCGTTGTTTTTCAGCTGTAACATTTGCATGCAATTATGACATTTTAAAAATAGGAGACCACGGGGTTTGAAAAAAGAATCTTCTGGGCAGATGAGCAAATGGAAAGGCCGGCCTTTAATTTTGTTAACATCCCAATTACATCGTGGTAACCCTTGTGACGATTTCTGTCCCTTGTAATGCAACACCTGGTTTTTGTTCCAGGGACAGGGACCAAGCCTGGCTGACTCAACCCTTGCTCAATCGTTAAAGAGTTGGCTGGAAAGCTCCGGGTTTCCACTGACCAGCAGAGGTCACTATTTCAAAGTTGTTAGAGGAGAGATATCTGCAGTCCATACCACCTCTCATTTGTTTGGGGGTGGGGGTGGGGGGTGGGGAGGCGCGGAGAGACTTTATTCATAGTACTGATGGGAGATTTTTTTTTTCCTGTATTTTCTAAGTGTTCTTTTAAAATCAATTGTTTTAGTATCTTACATTTAAGACTGCTGATGGCTTAGTGGGCTTTTGTAGAAAGATGCTTATAAAGCGATAACTGTTACCATTTATTGAGCACCTGCTGGGTGCTGGACCCCAGGTTCCACACTCTGTACACATTATCTTTAATAGACGTTTATCTGCCAGGGTTGTGTCGTTTACCTCAGTTTTCCAGGAGAGGAACCTGAGGCGAGTAGTAATGTAATTTGCCCAAGGACACACAGCTAATAGAGATGGAATTCAGATGCAGGGAGATCTGTCTTAAAAGCCAGGCTCTTAATTTTCTTGGGAGCTCTCCTTTATTTTTCCCTCAGGAAGAATGTTTTACCTTGAAGAAACAATCCCCAAGAATTATATATAATATGTCAGAGGAGTATGTATTTTGAAAGCAAAGCCTTAGAAATAGCATGCTATTTTTTCTTTGCAAATTTCAGCCTGTGATTTTCTTGAAGCTAGACTTTACTCCTTGTCTTCTTTGAAGCGGAACTGTGATGCTCTGCCAGGCTTTGCTCCTTCTCCTCCTGAAAACAGAACATTAGAATACATTGTCTCCAAATAGGTCTCAAACTTAAGACTTACTTAGTTGAATCAAATTTGCTAAAAAGATTGCTTATTTCAATGTACAAGTCCAATGGAAAACTTCCTAACTTTGGAAAGAAGTGCTGTTTGTGAATGAAAAGATAAATCTGTTTTAATGGACTTTTATTTATTCGTGTTTTAAAACATGAATAAGTCACCAGGATTTTCCACAAAGCTAGACAGTTATAAGAGGACAGCTGTGTCCATCACTAGATAATGAGTGGTCAATTTGCCCCACCTCATTCTCACTGAAGAGGTCATATGAGAACATTAAGAAACGTCTTTGTATCTTCTGGGCTGCTATAAAAGGACACTGGGATCTGGAGTCAGCCTTACAAATTGGCCTGAAATACTGAAGTCCATCATTCTTATTTCAAAATTTTTAATGTTTTTGAGGTTGCTATTAACTATGATAATAATAATAATTATTGTTATTTTTAGAGCAGAATACCATATTACTCTTTTAGATCTTCTTAATTAAATAATTAGATGGAGCTGGCTTATGTTCTTTGTCAGCAAATACTTAACACGTTTTCACAGGTAGCAAGTAGCTCAGAATAGGCAAACTAAGGCTGTAGTTGGGGGAGATAGGCAATGACTATAAACCAACGTCATGTGGTGGTGAATATTCTGAAAAGCAAGTAGATAAAGCAGGTAGATAGTAAATAGCAGGGTGGGGGGCCATTTTAGGTGGGGTGTTCAGGGAAGGCCTTCCTGGTAAAGTGATATTTGGCTGGAAGCCTGAATGGTGTAAGAGACAGAATATGGGGAGAAAGTCCAGAAAGCAGGACCCCAGTACCAGAAAATGCTTGATAAGTTCAAGGGATAGCAAAGAGGGCAGAGTGGCTGGGTACAGTGGGTGGAGGGAGGGGGGAGGTGAGGTCAGAGACGTAGGAGGGGACCAATCCGTGTCAGGCCTGGTAGGCTACAAAAAGGACTTCGCTTCTACTCTGAGTCAGAGGCAACCATTGGAAAGTTCTGAGCAAAGGAGTAACTTGGGCCCACTTATGTTTTTTCAAAATTCAATCTGTCCTGTGGAAAGTAGACTGCAGAGAGGGGGTGGCCAGTAAGAATGAAAGCAGGGAGACTACTTAAGAGGCTAGTATGTTGTCTGGTTCTGTTTCCTGACAAATACAGTGATGTGCTGAAAGCCAACTAAAGTTTTCATGGGAGAGCAGTTGCCTAGTAATGAGAGTGAGGAAGGGGTGTAACTTAGTGGCCTGGTAATTGCCGCAACTTTGCTTCCAGAAACCACCATTAAGGATGAGGGATGCCTTGGGCCACCTGGGGGAAGTTCCAAAGCTGAAAACTGCAACTTCCCGATGCTCGGCCTCTCCCTTCCCTTCCATCACCCAGGCCTGTCCAGTTTACTTCCTCAATAAAGCTGCATTTATCCACTTGGGTCCATCCCTACCGACCCTGGCCACCTGAGTCCAGGCTCTCCAGCACTGCTCTTTGGGACTTGGCCTGATAATTCTGACAGCATCTGCACTTGCCTCTTTCTCAATCCACTTTCCACACAACAGGTAAAATGGTATTTTCAGAACAGATCTGATCATGTCAAGCTCCAGCCTAAAATTCTTCATTAACTTTGGATCCAGCCCTTTCCCTTCCTCAGCCTCATCTGGGGCCTTCCCTCCCCTCACTCACTGGCTTCCATTCACACTGCCCTTCTTTTGCTACCTGGAAGGGATCTTCGTTCCTCTCATCTCAGGGCTTTTTGCACATGCTCCATCATCTGCTAGAAAGCCCTTCCTCAGCTCTGAGACTAGCGACTTTGTGTGTCCTCCAAGATTCCATTTGAATCATCGCCTCCTCAGAGAAGCCCTTTGTGACCCTTTCGACTTCATCAGGCCCCTGACCCTTCCACATACTTCACAGCCTCTCATCACATGGGGCAGTTCTCCTTCAGGACCTTCAGATGTTTGTTCGTTGGTAGGATTCATGTATGTGCATGGATTTGTATGATTAGTTGCATACTTTGTGTCCACTACCAGTTGGAAACTCCATGAATCTCTGGCTCTTTAGAACAGCTCCTGGCATGGTAGGTGCTCAGTCAATATTGTTGGATCACGATGGAGGGTACTCTGCATATACCACCTCTGATCTCTCTGAACGAGTTTCTGGAGAGTCTTCACATCCTTTAGTAACTCCTTAGTTCACTCTATTAACTTATGCATCTATCAACCATAATTCACTGAGTGTGCATGGACACCAGGACACCAGCACATAAAAAAGAGCTGCCCCCAAAGAGCTAGGGGCACTCAGAAGGCTTTCAGCTAGGAGAGCAACATGGTAGGATCAGTAATTTAGAAAGACCACTGCAGGGAGGAGGATGGATTGTAGAGGCCGAGCAGGAGGCCCAGATGGGAAGCTGGTCCAGTGATTCAGACTAGAGATGATGAGGCCTGCTGAGGGCCACAGTGTGGAGATGGAGAGAAGGAGCACTTACAGAAAGTACATGGGAGGTAGGAATCATAGGCCTTGGAGTCTAGATGTGGGTGGAGGGAGAGAAGGAGCCTCGGATAACCCCTAGGATCCCAGCTTGGTCATGTCATGATTCATGTAAGAGAAACCACAGGAGGAGAGGAGAGGGGAGAAACTTGACTTCTCAAGCTGTTTATCAGTTTCTATTTCTAGAGAGAGTCTGATTAACCTGTGGCATCATTTAGAAGAGAGTCTACTTTTAGGAATAACCAACTTGACCTTTTGTTTTTAATTTACATACAGTAAAATTCCCAGTGTACAGATCTATGGGTTTTGATAAATGCATTGAGTTGTGTAAACACTGCCACAATCAAGAGACAGAACAGTTCTATCATGGCCCTTCCTCCCCGAAAGTGCCTCATTTCTTGTAGTCAGATCTTTTCTAATCCTTAATTCCTGGCAATTGTTGATCTGTTCTCTATAATTTAACCTTTTCCAGAATGTTACATCAATGGAATCATACGGTATGTAGTTTTATGAGCCTGACTTTATTTTTTAAGGTTTATTTATTCATTTTGAGACAGAAAGAGAGAGAGAGCATGAGTAATCGAAGGGCAGAGAGAGGGAGAGAGAGAGAATCCCAAGCAAGGCTTCTGTCAGTGCAGAGCCTGACTTGGGGCTCGAACTCATGAACTGTGAGTACAGATCATGACCTGAAGTCAAGGGTCAGATTCAACCTACTGAGCCATCCCAGGCGCCCTGAGTCTGGCTTCTTTTACTCAGCATGATGCATCTGATTCATCCATGTTGTTATGTAGTCACTAATAACTTTATGTTATTGCTGAATCGTGTTTCATTCTGTGCCTTTACCCCAGTTTATCCGTTCTGCAGTTGAGAAACATTTGGTTTTCTATCTTTGAGGATTACAAATAATGTTCCTAAAAAAAGTCTTCGTGTACAGGATTTTGTGTAAACCTAGATTTTCATTTCATACTGGGAAGGAGGTTTCTGGCTTGTATGGGTCGTATGGTAAGCATTATGATTAACTTTGTAGGAAAATATCAAACTGTTTTCCAAAGCGGCTGTGCCTTTTTGCATTTCTACCAGCAATTTATGCGAGTTCCACTTGTTTCACATCCTTGCCAGTGGTTGACATTTTTTAATTTTATTTTTAAATTTAAAATTCTAACCATCCTAATGATGCGTAATGGTATTGCAGTGTGTTTATAGTTTGCATTCCCTAGTGACAAATGATGATAATGAACATCTTTTTAGGTACTTATTTTGCAAATTTTCTTTGGTGAAGAATCTGTTGAGATCTTTTGCCCATTTAAAAACTATGGTGGTTTTCTCTAAAGTTGTAAGAGTTCTTCAGATATTCTGAATACAAGTCATCAGTTGGATATATGATTTGCAAATATTTTTTCCCTATTTGTGGCTTGTCCTTTCATTCTCATAATAGTGGCTTTTGCCGGGCAAAAATTTTAATTTTTATCAAAGTCCAATTTAACATTTTTTTTCCTTTATGGATTGTGCTTTTGGCATCCTATCTAATTTATCTAATCTGAAGTTCCAAAGATTTTCTTCTCCATTTTCTTCTAGAAGTTGCAGCTTTGCATTTTGATCTGTTTTGAGTTAATTTTTGCACCGTGCGTGAAGTATAGGCTGAGGTTCATTTTTGTATCTGTATGTGCAGCTGCTCCAGCCCTGTTTGTTGAAAGGCTATCCTTTCTCCACTGAATTGTTACGCACTTTTAACAAAATCTCTTCGCCGTATGTGGGTTCCATAGAATATGGAATATTCTGTTCCATTAATCTATGTGAATATCCTTTTGCCAATATCACACTGTCTTGATTATTGTAGCTTTATAGTGAGTTTTAAAATCAGGTAGTGAGTCCTCCATCTTTTTCTTTTTCACAGTTGTTTTGGCCATTCTCATTCCTTTGGCTTTCCAAATAAGTTTTCAAACCAGCTTGTTGTTTTCTGTTTAAAAACAAAAACAGGGGCGCCTGGGTGGCTTAGTCAGTTAAGCGTCCGACTTTCGCTTAGGTCATGATCTCGCGGTTCGTGGGTTCAAGCCCCGCGTCGGGCTCTGTGCTGACTGCCAGCTCAGAGCCTGGAGCCTGTTTCAGTCTGTGACTCTCTCTCTCTGACCCTCCCCTGCTCATGCTGTCTCTCTCTCTCCTAGAAATAAATAAATAACATTAAAAAAAATTTAAAAAACGAAAACAAAACCCCCTCTACTGGGATTTTGATTGAAGTTGTGTTAAATTTATAGGTTAATTTGGGGAGAAATGACATCTTAATAATTAGTCTTCCAAATGACGAATATAATATGCCTCTTTGTTTATTTCAGTCTACTTTGATTTAACCAGAGTTTTGTAGTTTTCAGCATATATATTCTGCACTTATTTGTTAGATTTATATCTAACTATATCTTTTTTTTTTTTTTTAATGTTTTTTATTTATTTCTAGGAGAGAGAGAGAGAGACAGCGTGAGCAGGGGAGGGTCAGAGAGAGAGGGAGTCACAGACTGAAACAGGCTCCAGGCTCTGAGCTGACAGCACAGAGCCCGACGCGGGGCTCGAATCCACGGACCGCGAGATCATGACCTAAGCGAAAGTCGGACGCTTAACCGACTAAGCCACCCAGGCGCCCCAATATATCTAACTATATCTTTAAAAAATGTTTTTTAATGTTTTTTTGAAGGAAAGAGAGAGAGACAGAGCATGAGCCTGTAAGGGGCAGAGAGAGAGACACACACACCACAGAATCCAAAGCAGGATCCAGGCTCTGAGCTGTCTTCACAGAGCCCGACGTGGGACTTGAACTCACCAACTGAGATCATGACCTGAGCTGAGGCCAGATGCTCAACCAACTGAGCTACCCAGGCGCCCCCTAACTATATCTTTTTAAGTGCTATTATAAATGATACTTAAAATTTTTCTCCTCTCTTCTCCTCTCCGCTTTTCTCCTCTCCCCAGCCCCTCCCCTCCCCTCCCCTCCCCTCCTTTTCTTCCTTCCTTCCTTCCTTCTTCCTTCCTTCTTTCCTTTTTTCTTTCTTTCTCCATTGAGGCATTTTATTTGCATGTATGTATTCCATCCCTAGAAAAAAAATCCCAGGATTTTTTTTTTCCCTCCAGTGTGTTTTCATCTTGCTTCTTCATGGTCTGTGCTGCCAGCTGAGGTTGTCAGTATGATGAAACCAGATGGGTGACCCAGGAGCAGATTATTCTGCCATTTGTCTTCTTTAAGTTGTATGTCACATTTTGGGCTGATCACTCCACACTTGTTTAACCTGCCTATGAGGTTCACAACAATTTTCTCACCTCTGTGATCATCAGTGATTTCAAATTCGCCAATGTAACCATGCTCCATCATCACCGTTAGAAACTGGACTATGACTTCGGAACATGACTTAATAAGGACCTGGTGTTTGCCTCTCCTGTCAGCATTGTTAATGCTCTTGAGAGCGTCTGCCAGGATATTCACGTGACCATTACGGTGGCATTGGAAGATGGGGAAAAGAAAATGAACAAATTAAAAAAAAAATTTTTTTTAATGTTTTATTTATTTCTAAGAGAGGGAGAGAGAGAGAGGGAGAGACAGCATGAGCAGGGGAGGGTCAGAGAGAGAGGGAGTCACGGACTCTGAGGCAGGCTCCAGGCTCTGAGCTGGCAGTCAGCACAGAGCCCGACGCGGGGCTCGAGCCCACGAACTGCGAGATCATGACCTAAGCGAAAGTCAGACGCTTAACCAACTAAGCCAGCCAGACGCCCCGAGAATGAGCAAATTTTTAAAAAAATTTCTAATGGTTTATTGCTAGTATATATAAATATGATAGATTTTTCTATATTAGCTTTGTATCCTGCAACCTTGATAAAAGTATCATTTATTAGTTCTAGGAGGGGTTTCTTGGGGTAGTTTCCATGGGATTTTATACAGCAATAATTATGTTGCCTGTCAATAGAGATTATTAGTTCTTACTTTCCACCTTGTATGTGTGAATTTTTTCCCCCTTGCCTTACTGCACTTGTTTAGGATGTCCAGTGTGATTGCTGAATAGGAATAGTGAAAGTAGATTTCTTCATTTGTTCTTAATCTTCGGGAGCAATCATTCAGCTTTTACCACTAAGTATAGTGTAAATATATGATGTTAGCTGTAGATTTTGTTTTGTTTTTGTAGATGCTCTTTTTCTAGTTCAGAAAGTTCCTTCCTATTCCTAGCTTAAGTTGGTTCTTATCCTCCCTAATCATATTTGAGATTTTATCTAGAACATCTTTATTGGTCCTTTATGACTGTGTTCTGTGTTGGGATTCTTCAGGGGTTTTTCTTTGTTCTGAAAAAGAGCATCTTTGGGACGGCTGGGTGGCTCAGTCAGTTGAGCGTCCAACTCTAGATTTCAGCTCAGGTCATGATCCCAAGGTTATGAGATTGAGCGCTGCATCAGGCTCTGCACAAGCATGGAGCTTACTTGGGATTCTTTCTCTCTTTCCCTCTGCCTCTTTCCCCCATTCATGTGTGCGTGCTCTCCCTCTTTATATATAATAATAATAATGCATCTTCAAGTTAATAAATGAAGTCTAGAAGTTGTGAGAGAAGTATGTTGGGTATTTCATTTATCATCACCATGACCTCATTTTCTGGTGATTTGCTCTTTTTCCACCTTCTCATTGAGTCTCCACAGAAGCCCTGGTGGGTCAGGTACTGTCATCTTTATTTGGCAGATGCAGTGTCAAGGAAACATGGATGGTGACTCGGTCAGGTCCCTCAGTTTAATAGCACCAGAGCTACAACCACTAAAGAAGTCATTTTACGGACTGTCCTCAATGAAAGCCCCAAAGTGCAGTGAAGGAAACTCAAGCTTTGTACTCAGGCACACAATCTTTAATTTTAATTAAAGTAAAATTTTTTATTGCAGTAAAATTCATGTAACATAAAATTAACCACGTAAAAGTGAGTAATTCAGTGGCATTTAGTACATTCACAATGTTGTGGAACCATCATTTTTATAATTCCAAAAATTTTTCATTAGCCTAAAAGAAAACTTGTAGTTATTAAGCAGATAATCCCCATTAGTACCACCAATCTGCTTTCTGTCTCTATGGATTTACCTATTAAGAATATATCATACAGGGCACACCTGGGTGGCTCAGTTGTTTAAGTGTCCAACTTCAGCTCAGGTCATGATCTTGTGATCCCTGAGTTCAAGTCCCACATCAGGCTCTGGCTGACAGCTCAGAGCCTGGAGCCTGTTTCCGATTCTGTGTCTCCCTCTCTCTCTGCCCATCCCCCAGTCACACTTTGTCTCTCTGTCTCTCAAAAATGAATAAATGTTAAAAAAAATAAAAAAGAAAAAAGAATAGATCGTATGGTGCACCTGAGTGGCTCAGTCAGTTGAGTGTCCGACTTCGGCTCAGGTTATGATCTCATGGTTCATGAGTTTGAGTCTAGCATTGGACTAGCTGCTGTCAGCACAGAGTCCACTTCAGATCTTCTCTCCCCCCTTCCCCTCCCCCACTCGTGGCTGGTCTCTCTCTCAAAAATAAACATTTAAAAAAATATATAAGTGGAATCCTAAAATATGTAACCTTTAGTGTCTTCAGGTTCATTCAGGTTGTAGCATGTAACTGTACTTCATTCCTTTTTAAGGGTGAATAGTATTCCAGCGTGTGTGTCTGTGTGTGTGCGTGCGTGTGTGCAGTTAGTTAGTTCATTCATCCATTGGTGAATATTTGGACTGTTTCCACAGTAATGTTCTTTTGGGTATTTACTTAGGAGTGGAATTGCTGGGTCATATGGTATTTCTATGTTAAACTTTTTGAGGAACCATCAAACTATTTTCCACAGTGGCTGAAATTTTACATTCCTGTCAGCAATGTATGAAGGTCCAAATTTCTTTACATCCTCACCAACACTTGTTATTTTCTGTTTGTTTGGTTTTTTAAATTATAGCCATCCTAGTGGGTGTGAAATGATACCTCATTGCAGTTTTGATGTGCATTTCCCTCATGACTCAAAAGGTTGAGCATCTTTTCATGTACTTGTTGACCATTTGTACACCTTTGGAGAAATGTCTGTTGAAGTCCTATGCCCGTGTTTTGACTGGACAAACATGGTTATATGGGTTATATGAGCTATTCATATATTCTGGATTCCAAACGCTTATCAAATGTACAATTTGCAAATACTTTTTCCCATTCTGTAGGTTGTCTATTCACTATCTTCATAATGTCCTTTGATTTTTTTTAATTAAAAATTTTTTTTAACATCTCATTTATTTCTGAGAGAGAGAGAGAGGGAGAGAGACAATGTGAGCAAGGGAGGGTCAGAGAGAGAGGGAGACACAGAATCTGAAACAGGCTCCAGGCTGTGAGCTAGCTGTCAGCACAGAGCCCGATGTGGGGCTCAAACCCATGAACCGCAAGATCAAGACCTGAGCCAAAGTTGGACACTCAACCGACTGAGCCACCCAGGTGCCCTTCATAAGGTCCTTTGATGCACAAAAGTTTTTAATTGTGATGAGGTCCTTTTTTTTTCTCTTTCTTTCCTTTTGTTTCTTTTTTTTTTTTTTTTAATTTTGTTGCTTGTGTTTTTGGTTTCACATCTAAGAATCCATTGCCAAATCCAAGGTAACAAAAAATTACCCCTACATTTTCTAAGCATTTTATAGTTTTTAGCTCTTGCATTTAGGAACATTCGAGTTACTTTTTGTAGATGGTATGAGATGGGGATTCAACTTCATTCTTTTGCACGTGGATATCTAGTTGTCCCAGCACCATTTTTTGAAGAGACTATTCTTTACTCAATGAGTTGTCTTGCCATTCTTTTTTTTTTTTTAAATGTTTTATTTATTTTTAGGAGAGAGAGAGAGACAGCGTGAGCAGACAGCGTGAGCAGGGGAGGGTCAGAGAGAGAGGGAGTCACAGACTGAAACAGGCTCCAGGCTCTGAGCTGGCAGTCAGCACAGAGCCCGACGCGGGCTTGAACCCACGAACCGCGAGATCATGACCTAAGCGAAAGTCGGACGCTTAACCGACTAAGCCACCCAGGCGCCCCCTGCCATTCTTATTGAAAGTCAGTTGATCATGGATATATGGGAGGCAGACACTCTTGCCTGAGAACTTTAGCAAATCACTTAATTTGAACTGCCTATAAAATGGGTAAGATAATCTCTTAGAGTTTTCAGGATAAAATGAGATCACATATGGAGAGTGTCAGCCATACTATCTGGCACATAGTAGGTTCCCCAGTAAATGTTAATTATTCTCTTGCTGCAAGAAATAGAGGCAAGGTAAGCAGTTTAGTATTCATCACCTCTCTTCCTTCATTTTTCATATCTCCAGGACACAGGAGACCCTTAGATACACAGAAATGTCTATTTTTATCTCAGCCATTTGCTGAGTATATTCTTATGACCAAGGACAAAGATGGTGAGTGGGGAGGTCATGATAGGTTGAAGAAGCACTTAACTAGAAATGCAGTTAAGCAAATGAAGTCGTGGTCAGTCTTTAAAAATTCAATCAGCATTCCATAAACATTTACCTAATACTGACTATGTGCTAGAATCTGTTCTAGGTTCTGGAGTTACAAAGGCAAAAGGCTGCCCCTGCTCTCAGAGAGATCTCACTCTAGAGGAAGAGATAGACTGTTAAATAGGTAGTTATAAAACAGTATAAGTTCTGAGATGGAATGAAGTAGATATTTCTGTAAGAGTGTACAGGAAGAAAATAATTCTATCCAGAAGATTCTAGGAAGGCTTCTAGGTAAAAGTGATACTGGAGCTGGGTATCAAACAATTCATTGGGATGGAGTATGAAGAAGGACAGGACGGAAAAGTGTTAGCATAGGAAGCATCATATATAAAACTATGAAGACATGGCTTTGGGGATGTATTAATAATCATTGGCCTAAATAGGGAAACAAGGTGGCCAGATCTGTGTGTTAGAGACTGACAGAGAGACCAGTAGGGAAAATGGATGCTAAGGAAGATGAGGCTGAGGCAGGAAGAAGAGTTGGGAAGAAATGTTGGTGTGTGGGGCTAGGGGTGGGGGGTATTGGTAGGTGGAATTATGGCTAATCAAATATGGGAGTATGGGAGAGGAGGGACCTAGGATGAGTCTCAGACTTCCCACATGGGGGACTTGATCATGGGGCCATTCATCTAGGTAGTTACAGGAATGAAGACCTAAGAGAAGAAAACATGATGTTTCCTTTTGCAGATGGATCCTGATGGAGATATCTAGTAGATATCTAGGCTGTATGTAGAACTGGGAGGGCAAAAGTGAGTTTGAGCTGGAACACGGGTTAGTATAAAAAACACACATTATTGTCTGGCCTGCTAAAGGGAGAAGTGGGGTTTATTTGTTTTGCTTGGTTTTGTTCTTGACATTTAAAATATATGAGTTTTCGGGCGCCTGGGTGGCTTAGTCGGTTAAGCGTCCGACTTTCGCTTGGGTCATGATCTCGCGGTTCATGGGTTCGAGCCCCGTGTCGGGCTCTGTGCTGACTGCCAGCTCGGAGCCTGGGGCCTGTTTCGAGTCTGTGACTCCCTCTCTCTGACCCTCCCCTGTTCACGCTGTCTCTCTCTCTCCTAGAAATAAATAAAAACATTAAAAAATAAAATAAAATAAAATATATGAGTTTTATTTTCATACCAAAACTATAAAGAAAAAAAAATAGTTCATAATCTTAATACTCAAATAAGCCCTACTGAAAGAGAGGAAGGATAATATGTATTGTTAGAAAATACTAACTGTTCAGAAAAGTAAAAAATGAAAAGTATAGGACTCCCACGCCGCCCCCTCCCCAGTCCTCCATTCCCTCAACCACTGTTAACACTTCATTGTATTTCCTTCTAGGAAAAAAAACAACACATGCACCCATTGGATTCTTTGTATTCCCAGAGGGGTCCTGCAGTATACATGCATTTAAGAGGCCTATTATATTGGGCAGATTAACCTTCTCATTGCTTTGTCAGGCTTTACAAACCCATCTGAACTCATAGGGTGGAGCTGTGAGCTCACTGGGGGAAGGGCAGGATCTGCATTCCTCTAGCTCAGGTGTTGGGGCTGGCTCCAGGTAGGTGCCCAATTAAAAATAAGTGAGGGGCGCCTGGGTGGCTCAATTGGTTAAGCATCCGGCTTTGGCTTAGGTCAGGATCTCACTGTTAGTGAGTTCAAGCCCTATGTCAGGCTCTGTGCTGACATCTCAGAGCCTGCAGATTCTGTGTCTCCCTCTGTTCCTCCCTCACTCATGCTCTCTCTCTGTCCCTCAAAAATATAATACATTAAAAAAAAGTGAATGAGCTGTTGCTGCACCTTGGAAATTGGAAGAGCCTTTGCCTAAAGTTCCAGTTGGTTAAGTGACTTATTCACCAAATGTTTTCAGGGTCCTAAGTGTGCAGTGCTGTGTGTGTGTGTGTGTGTGTGTGTGTGTGTGTGTGTGTGGTGAGAAGGGAGGGCAGAGGTCTCAGCTGAAGGGCAGAACTAGAAAGGCCAGCCATCTTCTTCCAACCATCTTGATTTTTGAGGTGGACACTGAGGTCCAGAGTGAGATTATGATTTGTGAAAGCCACGTGGCCTGTTGGCACAGCCGACCCTGGAACTCCTGGAGGAGTGGGGGGTGTAGGAGCACCTAGTGGTATGTTGGAGGGGTTGCTGAGGTACACTTGCTCCTTTCTACCCCTTCCCCTCCTATCAAAAATGTAGCAACAATCCCCAACTCCAAATCCCTGGACAGAGGCAACACCTTGAGATGCCCTATGCAGCCCTTGGCCCTTGACCTGTGTGTAATGGGCAGGTTGGTTGACATCCTATACCTAATAGAGGCAGCTGGCTGGTATCGAGGCAGAGCATTGGACTGGGAATGAGGAAGCCTAGATGCTGGTGCCAGCTTGGCCACACCCACCCTATTGCTGTGGACCAGTCACAACCTCTCTCCTTTGAATGTGGGGATGGGTCTAACTAAATCTCCAAGGTCCTTCTTAGCATTATTGATCTCATTGTAAGATGCAATATTTAATCAATTATAGGAAATCAGATTTTGGAATTCTAGGATTCTAAAATCCTGGTTTCCCACAATTCCATTGATGTTGCTTGAGGTCTCTTACTCTGTGCAGAATCCTCTATTGTAAGACCTGACTTGTTGTGTCATAGGGAGGGGCTCCATATATGGTTTTCAACTTGAGACCAGAGCCAAAGAGGCCAGACCCCTCCCTTCAGAGAGTGTGAAGACAGACAGGTCCCTTGGAGCCCACCCAGGTCCCCAGAAAACATCTCAGAGCAGTGAACTGAGATGAAATGCAGAGACCACCTCAGGGTCCCTGCTGTACCCTTCCAGCAGTCCTGGGAAATAGTCCAGCCGGGCGGAACAACCTGGTTTTGTACAGGGGAAACATTCAGACAAGGGAACTGAACCACTGCTACCAATCACCCTGAAGTCCTGTTCTTTGTGCAGTATTTTTGCTATACACTGGACAGGGATCCCTGAGACACAACTGTCTGTGAGGGGAGCCCAGAACGCAGGGGAACTTAGGGGAATGGGTCTAAACCTTTACAAGGCTGTAAAGATCTGGGAGCTTGCTAGAAGTCTGGGCGTTGGGGCTCTGTCCCCAGACAGATTTACAGATTCAGTTAGAAAATACTGGGGCAGGGCCTCCTGGGTGGCTCTTCAGTTAAGCCTCAGACTTAGGCTCAGGTCATGACCTCAGGTTAGTGGGTTTGAGCCCTGCATCCGGCTCTGTGCTGACTGCCAGCTCGGAGCCTGGAGCCTGTTTCAGATAATGTATCTCCCTCTCTCTATGACCTTCCCTGGCTCTCTCTCTCTCTCTCAGAAATAAATAAAAAGCATAATAATAATTTAAAAAAATGAAAATACTGGGGCACCTGGATGGCTTAGTTGGTTGAGTCACCCACTCTTGATTTTGGCCCAGGTCATGATCTTGAGGTTAGGGGGACTGAGTCCTGCCTCCAGCTCTGTGCTGACTGTACAGAACCTGCTTGGGATTCTCCCTATCCCTGCTCTCTCTGCCCCTCCCCTGCTGTCTGTCTCAAAATACATATTGTTTTTTGAAAAAGAAAATATTGACCTGGGCATCAGTTTCTGTTTGTCTTCTTAAAAAAATAAACATCTTTTCGGGGCACCTGGGTGGCTCAGTCGGTTAAGCCTCCGACTTCGGCTCAGGTCATGATCTCACTATTCGTGGGTTCGAGCCCTGCGTCGGGCTGTCTGCTGTCAGCGAGCTCAGAGCCTGGAGCCTGTTTCAGATTCTGTGTCTCCCTCTCTCTCTGATCCTCCCCTGTTCACTGTCTCTCTCTCAGAAATAATTAAATATTTTTTAAAAAGTTAAAAAAAAACACCTTCTTTTTCTTTTCTTTTCTGTTTTTTTTTTTGTTTGTTTGTTTGTTTTATTTTTTTTGTTAGTAAGCTCTATGCCCAAAGTGGGGCTGGAACTCAGGATCCTGAGATCAAGCGTCTCATGCTTTGTGCCAGCCAGGCGCCCCTGTTTTTGTCTTTTAACTTTGCAGTTTGAGACCCTCTAGGGTGAAAACAAAAACGTAAGAAAAGTGGTCTGAGATCCCTGGGTTCGCGTCCCAACGTTGCCGCTGACTGGCTATGAAATGCGTGCAAGTGAGCTGCTTGGATCCTGCAAGAAAACTTTAAAGCACTTTGCACCGCGTGCAGATTTCGCCGGTCCCATCTATGAGAAAACGGACCTCAGAGGAGGGAAGGGTCCTGCCTCAGTCGCTGGGACAGGCGGGGACACAGTCTGGCTCTCCTGACGCCCAGGGCACTCCGCCGCCCGGCCGGCACAGCTCGGACGACAGAGCCCTGCCTCTCCCGCCGGCGGCGCCGCCCTGCCGCGCAAGGCGGCCGGAGGGCAGCGGGCAGCGCAGGGCTCCGGCAGCCGCCGCCTGTCAAACCCTCTGTCCAGCCCTGCGCCGGGCCCTGCCCAGGCCCCCCAGGCAAGGAGGCCCCGCCCTCGCGCCGCGATTGGTCCCCCAGCGGCAGCCCCAGATAGCCAGTGGCTGGAGCGGCTGTCTGGCAGCTCGGGACCCCGCCCCCGCCCCGGGATGCCGCCCCTCAGGACGCGGCGGCAGCGGCGGCTGTGGGGGCTGCGGCGCCAGTGGCGGCGCGCGGAGCGGTGCTCCCAGCGAGCTGCAGCCGCAGCGGCTAGGTGAGAGGGGGCGCGGCCCGCGACCTGGGAAGTGGGCGGGCGCCAGGGCCTGAGATCCGAGGCTGAGGTCCCAGGGGCGCTCGAATCCCGGGTGCTTTGGAATGGCGCAGGGAGTGCAGAGAGGAAAGGAGAGTTTGGGGGCCCCGGGCCCTTGCTCCGTGAGGGATGACGGAGGGGCCGAGACTCTGTGAGAGGGACGCAGCTCGCGTGTTTGTGGAGTGTGAGGCAGTGAGGTTGCTAGTGTTGCTGTGTGAGCGGGTGAATGAAAGCAGTACGTGTGGCACAGTGTGTCCCCAACGTGCATTTGCGGGGGTGTATGGTATGCGTGGGAGCCAGCGTCCAGGGGCGTTACCGACTTTGTGCGGGTTTGGGCGTGTGATGGGTTCATTTGCTCTGCTGCGCGTGGGAGTGTGCGTGTCTCTGTGTGCTCGTGATGGGTTTGTGTCGCGGGAGTGAGCGCCCATCATCGGACTCCCATTCTCCTGGCTTAGGGGGGTCGTGGGTAAGTCTCAGAGGGTCTGCGCCCCAGGCTGGTGGGTGCACAGTCTGTGGTCCCTACGCGCAGCCGGGTCTCAGGAGCGCTTAGGAGGCGCGCAGCCCTTGACCCACCTGGAGTAGCCTCCGCGGCTTCGCCAGCGCCCTGTCCCCGGGGATCCTAGTTGCCGCCCGCTCCTTCCTCACTGGGTGACACCGCACAGCCACACTCCCCTCTCCAGGCCTCAGTTTACCCTTTAAAGCGGGCTGGTAGTGGTGGAGGTGGATTTGACCGGGCAGGTACACCGACACCCCTGCACTGTGGCGGCGGGTGGCGGGGTCCCTGGACACACCAGAGAAGGAAGTGTGAGCCACTCCTGTGCCAGAAAAGGGGCTTTTGCGGGATCAGGTGGGTGCGTCAGGTTAAAGTAAGTGTAGTAGAGCTAACTCATTTTAGAGACGAGGAATAAACCGAGGGGTGGTGACTTGCCCAAACCTCTCCCCGGACGAGAAAGGGACCGTTCCGTCGGTTCCTTCTAATGCACGGATGCTTTCTCCCCTCCCCAGGAGCCCGGCGCGACCCCCAGCGGCGCGCCCTGCCCCGGCGCCATGCACTGCGAGGTGGCGGAGGCGCACTCAGACAAGAGGCCAAAGGAGGCCCTCGGCGCTCCGGGTCCAGGCCGCGGGCCCACTGGCCTCGGCGGCACCCACATGGCCTTCAGGGTCACCGTGAGCGGCGGCGGCTGCGTGGATGGGGGCCCGCGTGACCTGCTGCCCCGGCCGCCTGCGCCCCCTCCGTGCGCCCACGACCTCCTCCGGCCACGGAGCCCCAGAGACTACGGTCCATCCAAGGCCACCGTCACCGCCGGGAAGGGTAAGTCTGCCCTCGCCGACGTGTCTGGCCCGAGGTGTGGAGAAATTCGGGCTGCCTGGCCTGGATACTGCACACCTTTGTGCGAATTCTCCAGAGAACTTGGTGGAACTTTCTCCAGTGCTCATCAGTTTCTTTCTAGTTATTTGGGACTCGGGTGTCATTATAAAATGATGCCTGTTTAGGAAGCATCTAATTTTAAATCAGTAAGCCCATTTTGGAGAAGTGTGTGTATAGAAAGTTCAGATTTCATAATTACACTTCTGTGTATTTCTGATAAAAGTTGCATGAAATTTATCAAAATCTTATAAATTAGGGTGACTAGCACCTCGAGTACCTCTGAGCTAGTTGCAGGCATATTTTGAGTTATTCCAGTTTCCCTCAGTGACAGAAACCAGAGGCCTTCAGCAAGACCTCTCACCTCTTAGATCCTCAGTTTCCCCATCTGTCAGGTAAGGAATTAATTATATCAGATGATTTCTGGATTTCTGATGGAAAATTTTTATGAATCTATGATCCATCCCGAGTCAAGTTCTGACTTACAAAATGGCTTTTCTGAATTTGAAGCTTCAGAAGAAAAATCTTTGGTCAGAATTTCCTTTGCAAAAAATACCCTTCCTCTATCCAGTGAAGCTGGTGGGTATAAGGTGCAGATCACAGGAAGGTTTATGGGCTCAAAGTCAGTGATGATGTGGGGATTCTCATGAATCTGTTCTTCTCATCACAGTTAATTATTATTGAGCCATTTATAAGTTTCATGCTGACAGATAATTAACCAGAAATTGAGGAAATTGTTAAGATGCTGTGTCCTCCCCTCCCCCTACCTTTTTTTTTTTTTCCTCCCTGAGAGAAACCAAGGCTTGGGATTTCGTTATTTTCAGCGTTTGGGACCTCTTGGTTCTACCCAGGTGATTCCCAAGGAAGATGAAAAGTTTATCTGGCTCTATAGACATCACTCCTTTAGCATCAACCCCAGCAATTTAGAAAAGGTAGGGTATCTTGCTTTCAGAGATGAGAGCTTCTTCCAGGTAGAAAATATCCAACTTCTTAATTCCAGGACTGGTAAAATGAAATGAACGCAAACAGTGTTTTTCTTTTTAACAGAAACACCTGATTTCATAGGAGAGTGCTATTTCTTGTCTCATTTTCAATGTCAGTCCAACAGATAGGGGTCCTCTTAGAAAGGGTAGATACAGAAAAAAAATGGCTTTACAGTATAATTACGGGGATACACATATAAAGTTCTCTTTCGGTAGGGAGAGAGGAGTAGTGTGCAACAAAACATGAGTAATATTTGCTGCCCTGAACTCCCTGCCTTTGCCCGGCCCCACACATAATCCTCCCCTAAACAGATACCCTCCTGCAGCATTTTAGTTTTCAAAAAATCATAGCTGTCAACTGAAGATCGAGTTCTCTGCAGACCTGGTGAACGGCTCTCCTAAACATAGTCTTTGTCCCAAGTCTTGGTTAGAGACCTTTCATGTGGACGCTCTGCCTATGATCTTCCTACTTCCATTCTCCCAAACCCCAATTATTTTTATCCATACTCCTCCACCCCCACCAATGTCTAATATATGAGGTGTTTAAGTCAGGATTGTATTTGAAAAGGACAGAGGAAAATAAAGGGATGGAAGGAACAACTTTTTTCTTTCTACACTAAGGTGGTCATTCTGGCTAAGCGTTTGTAAGAGACTTGCAGACTGTTTTCTTCACAGCCTTCAGCAAGGCTGGTAGGGTAGGATTTATCACACCCATTTGAAAGATGAGGAAACTGAGGCCTGAGAGTGGGAAGGTGTCTCCTGTGTAAAAGGCCACCCAGCAAGTCTGGGTGGGAGTTCTCTGGGCAGCGTTTGCTTGCTGACCTGGGCTTGAAGAAGTTTCCAGCCTGGCTTCTGTCCCTCTAGAAGCAAGTTCTTTCTCAAGTCGAGCCCCTCAGTGGCCTGAGACAAAACCGGCTTCCAGCGGAGTGTCAGCAATCCTCCTAAAAATGCATAAGGAATGGGCACCTCTTACCCCTACTCCCACCCAAATATTCCCCAGACCACATAACCCTTTGCTTGGTGTCTAGCTTCAAATCTTAGGTTTATTGGAAACAGACACAAATACCAGTTGAAAAATATTTGTTGACTGTGCCCCGCCACCTATGATCTGTGGGAGTTTGGGGGAAGTTATTTCCCCCTCTGAGCCTTAGTTCTCCCATTTGTAAATTTCCTGTGAGATTGAGTTAGAAAGACTGAGGAGAGCATTAGTGATAAATTGTGGAAAGGCCACCTCAGTGCCTGGTTACTGGGGGAATTACTCTTGTAATATATTTAACGTTCTCAACCTCTGGTTTTTCATTTGCATGAGAGATAATAATGTCTTCCTCTCAGGGTAAATCAAACAATGGTTGTAAGAATGCTTTATAAACTAAAAAGCTAGAAGGGGTCACTTTCACTAATTCATGCCAGGCACCATGCTAGGGTAAGTGATCCTTGAGATAAAGGGTGCCGGAAAAGAGGGAGAAAGGTTTGATTTTTAAAATGTTCAATGTGAAGCGTACTCACTGGTGCGCTAGCCAGGGGAAGCTGAGAGGAGCGAAGCGTCAGGTCTGTTGTGGCCACGGCTGCCCAGTGACCGGAGAGAAGACGGTATTGCTTGGTCTGGGGTCAGGTTTCAGATGATCTGCCTTCCGCTTCAAACAGACCCTAAGCCGAGAAAGGGAGCGAGCCCTTGAGTCCAGCAGCTTCTCTGTAAATGCTGGGGTCCTCTGCATTTCCAGATCTGGAGTCAGGAGGCACTGGGGATGGTACAACGTCATGGACTAACATTGTCATCATTTACAATAAGAATCACGATCTGTTTATGGCAGAGTCCCGTTTATCCAGATTCCAAGCAGCTGGAAAGGCCAAATTACCAGATGCTGCATTTTTCTTTCTTCTTATTAAACACCCAACGCTCTGCTTTTGGAAGTCCTGACAAGGGAAGAAGGTAAACATCTGGGCTTTAAGGAGGCAGACAGCTTTGTGGCGATGGCCGGATGACGCTTGTTCCCGTGCACAGTGCTTTACGGTTTTCAACGTGCGTTCCCACACATTCTCTCATCTGCCCTCACGCCAGCTGTGCCCTGCCTACCTCGTGGGCTGTTCGGACAGAACAGATGGAGAGTGCTTTGCAGTTTTTAAAGGGCTGGGCAGACACTGGCTCTTATTACTGTGGTTCCCATTTTATAGATGAAGACATTGAGGTTCAAGGATGTGCTCAAAGCTGTAGACAGAAAGTGGCAGTTTCTACGCCTTCCACTTCCAAAGAGCTGATCCCGGTGTCACAGGCTATACCTTCTACATGTATGTAGTGGCGGCTGAGAGCTGGAGGGCTGGATGGCCCCTATGAACGTGCCCAGAGGATTAAAATATTTTTGCTTTTGGTATTTCTTCTGTCCTGAATCTTTGGTAGTAGTATCTGTGCTGTAGTTAGAAAACTTGGTAGTTTTCGATTTGTCCAGAGTTGCTGTTCGCAGCTAAACCAGATAATGAGCTCACTATTTAATTCACAACGACTCGCTGGGCCCTTTTACCACATGCTGAGACTGGATACGTCCTAGCAATAAATAGGAAGCTGATGATCATGACAAATATGGACACTGCTATTAGTAAACAGCCATCAAAACATGGCTGTAAATGTCAAAAAGGAGTCAATCTTGTATCTTAAAATAATAGCTGGTGTGTGTATATATATATATAATATATATAATATATATTATGTATATATATATAATGTATATATATATACACTTTTTTTTTCTTGAAGAAGGAAAACAAAATGCCATTCTAGTTTGTCTGCATGGGTGTTAGGGGCTGGCGATGGTGGAGAGTAAACATGATGGTTTTAGTGGCCTTACCTGGTAGAATTTCTTCTTCTGAATCAGAAGCCACAGAGATGTCCTGGGGAGGCCTTGCAAGGGCTAGCGCATCCATAACAGAAAGGTATGAGTTATTTTGAAAGCATTTACCCCCTTCGGCTCTGTTGGGCAATTTGCTTGCATTTCATCCATTTTAAAGTGCTGGTCCTGCGATCCGGAAATAATCAGATCCAAATTTTTTCGGTGCTTGAGGTTTCGAATGAGGAGGGGGGAAACCTGCTAGCCAAATGTCAGGCATAGGGAGACAAAGAGAAACATGTATGTGTGTGGGTACACAAATATGATAGGAACATGTTGCGTCTACAGTCATGAGAGTTATGTATCCGACAAATCTTTAATAGACGTGTAGCGGAAATATAATTCCCAAGGATTCCCTAAGAATCTTGTGCGGCTAGAGTTTCTCTTCCCTTCCTGTCTCCCAGGCCCTCCAGAAGTTGCTACGACTTGGCGTACAAATGGAAAGGAGACCATCACATGAGACGGTAACTTAATTTAGGCCTGGTTGCTGCTGAGCAGTGTACCTGCGGAATTTAGCCAGGCTGAGGTCTCAGGCTCCTTCTAGCTGTAGAATCCTGTCGATAGCTGTGTTGCTCCATCTGTGATTTGAAAACATAAGTTTCTTTATATGTTGTGGTTTCCCTTCACACTTCTCCTTCTGAGAAAAAAAAAAAAACCCACCCCGGCTTTGAGTTATTCATCTCCCTGCGTTACATTTGCGTGAGAAGCTAAATGAGCCAGCACACTTATTTTTACAGTGCGTTAAAATCTCATTACAGGCATAAGTGCACAATGAATCATTTAAAAAAATATATTCTTATGTTCTTTGTTCTGAATGTTGCATAATTATCATCATTTTCTTCGGTTTTATTTTGTGGAGTTTGGCCAGCATCCTAGAAAAGGGGAGAAAAAGTTTTCAATCCTTTTTTGGATAGGATTAGGGGGAAAAAAACAACAAACAAATAAATACCAACTTTATTTGTAAGTTGACCAGTGACTATGGCTAATTGTGGCTTTTGCATAGAGAGGATCATCTCCCTTCCTTCTCTCAGTTTTCTTGGAAAAAATTCCCTTTTTTTTTTGAAGCCGTATGGTAGTATTTCAGCAACCTCACCACATACATATATGTATATATGTATATCTGATTATATTTAAAGTTAAATTATGTGGTTTGGTAACTTATTTTCCTAATGCACATTTTAGTTGCAATTAGTTTGGACATAGAGAGTTGTGTTGTTTCTTTTGGTAGGGGGTAGTTTATTTTTGTGCTTAAAGAAACAAAGACATTCAGTTCAAGGGGGAGAAGAAATGAAACAAATTTTGCAGTGGGCTTTGAAAAATTCAAGTGCATTATGCAGAAAGCACAGCTGTAATACCAGGGCCAGGAAAAAAAGAGCAAACTCCTGAAATATTTGTGCCGAGCGCCTTCACTGTGCTAATGACTCTAGCAGTTTAAAAACGGACTTCTTGTTTATCAACAGTGGCTGCCCGAATTAATAGTTTACAATGAAAAGAAAAAAAAAAGTGCTTTCAGCATTCGAAGCAAAGTCCGGGCTGATAGCTGAGTTAGTAAGGAAAGCAGAAAAGGGGGAGGGTAGTTGTAGCTGATTTGGTCTCCCTAGGCCTTATTTATAAGAAACTGAAAGGAAACAGAGACCTGGGGTGGATGGGGGTGGGGAGAATACAACCCTAACCCCGTGGTCTTATAGTTTAAAGTCACTGAAAGCATCTGTTTTCTTCTTTTCCCCGTCTTCCCCTCAACTCCAAAGGGTTATTCCTTCAGAGGGTTTCCGGCGGATTGAGGCGGATTGTGTTAGCATTATGAGCTGTGTTTTTAAAGTCAGCATTTGAGTCAGATGCACTGAGTGGAGACCTTCAGTCCGCTCACTGAATAATGCATTTCCTGTATGGCCTGAATTTATTTGGTGGTTATGGTTGGGCCTGTCTGGAGCAAACACACGCACCATTGTACAGCCTCAATGCATGCCGGCCGTGCTCCTGGCTTTGAGTCTCTGTTTCCCCATCTGTAAAATGGGAGGCAGTGGGGACTGGGTGATCCATCCATAGCCCCTTCCTGCTCTGATGCTCCAGGATCTCACATGAACCAGACTGGGAAGGTTGGGAAGGATCTAAGGTAGGGGAAGAAGCCACCTTTGTCTCAGGTCAAGTTTAGACTTGACTTCTATGAACACTTGACTCCTGAGCTGACCACAGAAGAAAACAGAAGAGGGGAGTCAACTAACCTTTACCGAGCACCTACTCTGTGACAGGCTGGGTAGTCTATACTTGTGATTGCAGTTAATGATGCCCAAAACCCTGTGAGAAAAGGAGGCATTATTTTAGTTTTATAGATGGGGCCACTGAGGGTTGGAGAGGTTAAGGGATTTGCCCCAATATAAGCTCATTATTTAGTTCACAGCAACTTGCTATATAGGTAGTAAGTTAGTAAAGCCTGGGATTTGAACTCGGCTGTGTCTGACAGCAAAGCGAGTACTTTCCCGCTAAAGCACAATATTCTCAAGGACAGGCTTTAAAAGCCAGGCAGTGGCAAGAAGTTGCTGTAGCTGTAGAATGCACCCCCAGTCTGGGCGGGGGTGGGGTGGGGTGCAGGGTGGGAGATGTAGCGGAAGGCCGCAGGCTGGGCCAGACAGCCATTCCCGGGAGCAGCCCTTTCTGAGTCCCAGCTAACAGGGAGAGGTGTGACTTTATGGGGAGACTCTCTGCATCAGTCCACCTCCCTGCATCTGTCTACCTCCTTGCTGCAGAAATGGGGGAAAGAGTGGTGCCCAGCTGTGACATGGGGTCCTCCGGCGAGGCCTCTCTGAGGCTGCAGAGGGACCGTCTAGAAGCAGTTCTTTCTCAGAAACAGCGGCACACACACATTATTGTGGGTTCTAGACCCTTTTTTTTTTTTTAAGTCTTTCACACTGTTTGGGGAAACTTTCTCAGGTCTTTGCCCAGACCCTGGTTGTGATCTTCCTTCCCCTGCTTCTGAAGACATCTGTTGATGTTTGAAGAGAATTCCTCAATAGCCACTCCATGCCTAGTAAATAGAATGCATGCTTCACTGGGCATGATGGCTTAAGATCTATTAAACAATTATTTCTTATTCAGTGATGGGACGGAGAAGGGCTTGCAGGGGGAGAACAGCCCAGGGATCGGGGTCAACTTGAGAGTTTGTTTGTGGGAAGTGGGTCTTTTGTATCAGATGATGCACAAACCAGATGAACCCCATGGAAGGAAAAGGTCCCACTGATGGTTTGTGTCTGTGGCGTTGCATGAGGGTGCATGTGTTCATGGGAAGGTGGATATTCTCAAAGAATCCTGCTTATTTCGAGGATGAAATTGCAGGAGACTTTATTGCCCCAGGCTTCTTTGCCTTTGGATGTTGACCCTGAGTCAGAAAGGGAGAGTAGGAAGCAGTACCAGGATGGTGCTGGTTGTGATGTGGCCCAGCCCCTTCCTACTTGGGTCTTTTTAACCACTACATTACTCTTTTAGATGTTGTTGCTTTTGTTTTTAAATAACAGGTTTGATGGAAAATAAAGCTTTCACAAGAAACTGGGGAGAATTATAAACCTAACTTTAAAAGTACAGATCCCATTTGCTGTTTTAAGCTCTCCGGAGGGCTGGAGAGTGGGTTTGTTTTGGAACGTTGCTGGACTATATGAATTACTTCTCTGAGGCTTGGGTATTTAATACCTAGTAGAAGTTTGTATAAGAGCTGATGATGTATTTTGCCGACTTTCCAACCCTGTAAATAAATTACATGTGCTGGCAGAGGCTGCCAGGATCCACTGTGTCAATTGAAGCTTAATTTTTATCCCAAACCACTTAATACTTTTGTCCTCGCGAGTAGAGAAAGTTACCCCGTCTTGTCCAGCAGCGGCCCATCCAAGACAGAGATGGCTTCGCGAGACTGTGAATAGGTCTCCGTGGATTCACCGATCTTCACACACTTTTCTGTGATTAAGTAGCTTCAACGCTCTCAAACCCAACCCTCTAGGCAGAGGATGATAGTATAATTTTAAGTGTATCGTAAAAATGAAACTCAATCGCTTCCACTCCCCAAACCTGCCTCGCTCCCCTTCTCTCTGGAGAAAACGGCCATAATTACGTGTTTAATCTCAAGACCGCCTGTGCATTTTATCTTATTTGAGTGTAAAGCTCAGGTAATAACGTTGGCATTTCCAGCGCGAAACAAAATAGGGTTTCTAATTTGGAGACACTATTAAATATTTCATGCTTCAACCAAACGCAATTCTTTTTTCCTATAATAAGTTTAAATATTAATTCTCTGGAATGTCAGATGCCTAAAGCTAGGCATTTAGTGATCTGTAGTTTCAAGTATCGCGAAGAAGGTTTATGAAACAGGATATTTCACTGGGAGGGATGAGTTGTGTGTTTCAGAGATATCTGAATTCAAGGCAGCGTCTTCTGATTTACTTTTTAAAGGGAAAAGGTCATAAAATAAGTTGCTTTATGTGCTGAAGGATTAAGTGGCTTAGGCTGAAATAACAGCAGGGACTTTACTGTTTTTCCCCTTATATTTTAACAATGCTTTCTGGGGGAGGGGGTGGGTCATTTTCCCGCCTGCTTGTCTCCTCCCCCATCAGTTCCCCCCCCCACCAGCCAGATGGCTTTAATTCTAACCAAATCCCACACCGAGGCCAAATGATTGATCAAACAGTCATTTGTACTTACGTAGCGCTCTTTGTGAGAATATCTCTGCATTGGAGCTTCTCGCCCAGTTGGCTCTTCTTCGGCTCTTCTTCGGGCCTTTTATATCGTTGACTTCCAGCAGACGGAGGGGCTTGGAGTGGTGCGGGGGCAGGGTGGGTGGAGAGCAGAAACCCCAGACCTTGCCATCCAAGAACTCCTTGCTTAGAAACTTTGTTACTTCCCATCCCTGACAACAGGAGTATCCAAATTTTCTAAATACAAGGACAAAAATCTCTCCCCGGTTCACATGACAGCAGTTATATATTTAGCGTCTGTTGACGGACAAGATGCCTAAAGAGATTATTAGTTTTAAGAGCTCTTTTAAATAGATTTGAATTTTATCATTCACTTACTCATCCGCAGAGACATCCATTTATTCTCCAATCTTTGGTACATGCTTTAAAGGTCGCCTCTGATATTACAGCTTGGCTTATAGATTGGCAGCTGTTTGGCCAATGAGAAAAATCTGGGCCCTTTGAAGTGATGTTCAAGGCTTTCCCCACCAGTCCAGCCCCATCTCTTGCTGATGCCTGCTTTGCTTGTTCTCTAGCAGTGTCGGACTTTTCCTTATGCAGCTTCAGACCCGGGATTTTCGCTTTACTTTTCCTTCTGTCCTTATATACCGTGAGCATCTTTTTATTCATCTTTGTACCTTCGTATCCTGTACCAAGCCTGGAGCAAACGTATCCAAGAAGCATACGGTTCTGATTGACATTGTGGGCCTGGAACTAGGCCACCAGATTTGAATCCTAGCACTGGGTACTAACTTGGGGAGCATGGGCCATGCTGTGGAGTTTCTGGGCTTTGGTGTCCTTATCTACAAAATGGGAATAATAGCAGTGATCTCAAAAGGCTGGTATGAGGATGAAACGAGTTAATATATGTACGAGTGCTTAAACGGAGATTAGCCCATGGTAAAATGCTCGATAAATGTTGGGATGATTATTACTATTATTATTGTGATTGCTACCTTGTCAATATTTGGTAAACAGAGCCTCTTAGAAGGGCCTTCCTTCCCTTCCTTTTCACCAGACTGACTCCTACTTACTCTTTAAGACCCAGCTCAAGTGCACCTCCTCCCAGAAGGCTTCTCTTTCTCCCTAGGCTGGGTTTTGCTACACAGAACCATGGCATACACCGCCCATATCCTTCCTTCTGCTATAGCGCTGGTCTGTGCGATTCTCTACTTCCTTGTGGGTTCTTGAGGACAGGGGCAGTCCCTTACCCCTGCATAGCTCAGTCTGGCTCAGAGTGGGTGTCTAGGAAGGTTGGGAATGGAGTCCAATGCAGTCTCTGCCCTCCAGGAGCTTGTTGCCTGTAAAGGAGGAGCCAAGTTCTATGTTCTTGTTTTTCCCACAAGGTTGAGCCTACAGAGAGCTCTCAGTGCATATGAAACTCTGATTAAACGTACAGGGAGTTTTCCCATGCACACACTGTCACATTCTCTTTCTGGCACCTACTTGGGGCTCTTCATAATGAAGTCTTCCCTTTGCTTGCTAGGTGACCTTGGGCATGGCCTCTCACCTCTCTGGGTCTCCCCTTCCTCTCTTTTCTGGGAATAGTTGGCTTCGGTGATCACAGACTCTTTTAGGTTGCAAGCCTTTGGAGTTGCCAGGCCATGGGCCAGGTGGAAGAGCTGATGGCTGTGCCAAAGTGACTGGCCCAGAATTGGAGGCACTTTGTCCCACACACCTTCCCTCCCTCCTAGGCAAAATCAGGCATTGTAAAATGTGTCTCATCAGGTGGTTTAAATATGTTGGTAGTTGTAACACATCTGAGCCGAATTTTTCTTAGATGAAGAAGGACCTCGGACCAAGTACTGGAACTGAGGGCCAGTAGCCAGACAATGGCTCGCTGTAGCCCTGCTGGGGGGTGGAAATTGATATACATACCATGAATCCCCACTGCAGGTCAGGCTTACACAGAGCCTCCCGGGGCCTATTGTACTGGCCTACTGGCTTCTCTCCGCGCACTGTTGTGGTTTCAGCCCTATAAACTGTAAAGCTCTGCCCAAATCGTTACTATTCGTTCAATCCGCCCTTAACAGATGGAAAGACTAAAGTTCAGAGAGGCCGTGTTGTTACTTGTGCAAATGTAGCCACATGGCTTTTGGAGTCAGAACTAGGTTCAGATTCCTACTATACCACTTGCTGGACCATCAGCAAGTTCATTGAACTGAGAACCTCAGTTTTCCTCATTTGCACAATGGAGATAATTTCTGTCTCATAGGGTTGATGTAGGGATGAAGACGAGAAGTCTGCAGAGCACCTAGCTCGGGGGCTAGCATACAGTAGGCATGACACGAAGGTGAGCTAATGCTGTTGGTCTGTTTTTTTTAAGGTTTGTTCCTTTTGAGACAGAGAGAGAGGGCGAGAGAGAGCACATGCAAGTGAGGGAGGGGCAGGGAGGGAGGGAGAGCGAGGAAGAGAGAGGATCCCAAGCAGGCTCTGGACTGGGGCTTGAAACTCACAAACCTCGAGATCATGACTCGAGCCGAAATCAACACGCTCAACCAGCTGAGCCACCCAACAACCCGCTGGTGTCCCTGCTGTTGGTCTTGCTGAGTGCAGAGTGGGGACAGGTCACCAGTCCTGACTTCATCTGATACTCCTCTGTGCCGTGGTAGCCTGTCCCCTTACTCTGATTCCTGTTTTACTTTTATGGTGCAGTTAAAAGAGTAGGGACTTCAGAGTTGAAGGGACTGAAATTCTCATCGGAGTGCTGCGGGACACAGATCCGATCGGCTGGTATCTGGGCCTCGCTTAGGGCTGGGGGTAGGTGAGGAGCTGTTGTCCTCCCCCAGGTGGGTGTGGGTTGCCTCTGTACAGCTTCCTGCCAGGTCCTGGCTCTGGGTCAATCCTAAATCCTCACTTGGCCCGTGGTGGCTCTGGCGTCCAGCAGGAGGGGGAGGGTGTCTGGGCTGGGTCAGGAGGCAGAGCCACCAGCGCCCTGTTGATTGGGCTGGGATTCGCCTTCTGACTAATGCCCAGGCGAATTACTTTCATTCTGCTTCCCAAACTTGTGATGCCATTACCGTTCTGCTCCCCGACTCTCCCTGCCTGCGGGTCTGTGCAGTACTGTAGTGGCTTCCCATTTGTTGAGCCCTGGTGTGAGCAGATAGGCCATGAAGCCATTTAATACTTTCTTCATTTCCTCTGTGCATGTGTGTGTGTGTGTGTGTGTGGGCGGTATCATCACCTTCATTTTACAGGTGAGAAAAACTGAGGCCCAGAGAGGCTACATGACCTACCCCAAATTCTAGAGCTGGAAGCCACAGACCTGCCTGTTTGACTCCAAGACCCCAACCTTCCTTACCCTTGCACCTCTCTGGGTTCCCCTTCAGGTCCTCTGGACCTCTCTGCTGCTTTGGGTCCAGTCTTACCTGTTCATCAGAGAGAACTGCCACTTCTGGCCAGAATTCCTGTGTCCCTCCTTCGGCTCCCAACTGCCCTTTGTCATTTTTCTTTCTCTAACCAGGTGTTATAGACGCTTGGGTCCGTGTTTTCCTCTGTGATGAGACCATGAGCTCCTTGGAGCTGGGTCTGTGGAGTGAGCACATCTCTGCCTTGTCGAGGGAGTGTGGACCAGAGAGCAGAGTGAACGCCGGACCCTAAGAGAAGTAATCTGCTCCTTTCCCTTCCAGATGCAGTTTCCGGGAGGAATTCCTCGGGCAGATTGTGAGGAGAGCAAGCCAGAGTGGATTTCTGCTTCTGAGCCTCAGCTTTCTATTTGTAAAATGGGGACAGTGATCCCTGCCCGGGCAGCTGTCAGGAGCATATGGGATACAATGTGTGAGAGTGCCCTGAAAACGGGAAGGGTTTGTACCTGGGTTTGCTTGTTGGCTCATTTGTTCATCAGTGTGTATTGAATGGCTGCTGTGTCCCAGCTGTTTGTTGGGTTTGGCCATGGGACACCATGGTGGTCTAACGGAGGGAACCTTCACTCGCACCGAGCTTGCGGTCTCGAGGGCAGTGGACAGTGGGCCAGTATGTGCAGGACCCCTCCCAGTCCTCCTTTGTGCGGCTTCACCTCCTTATCACCTGTTTACCACCCTAAGCAGACTCCTGGGCTCCAGCCAGTCCAAGCCTCATGACCTCGGACAGTCTCTCTGAGCCTTGGTTTGCAGGCTTATGAAATGGAAATATTTGCTAGCTAGCTCCCCTTGCAAGGCTGGTGAGTGAATCAGTGAGGTCCGTGGGAAGGGGCTGGATGCTGGAGGAGGTGGGTAGTCAGTCCCGGGGAGGGGGACTATGTTTGCCAGCCCTTTTCTTGTACCCGTAGCCAGTTTTGCTTGCTTAAGCTTTTGCCTTGGAGGGATGCCCTTTCTCACTATCTCCGGCAGTAGAGGCCCAGTACTTTCCTTCTGCAGAATCTTCAGTCTCTCCTGTCCCGACTTCACAACCCTCGCTCCCCACTCCTCCAGTCTCTCAGTGACTGGCCGCTTCTACAGGGAGCTTTTTGCTTGGGAGACCCTGAGGCACTTACCTTCCTACTGTGTGATATTGGGCACCTAGATGGGGGCCTTGGGGGTGTGAGGGGCCCGCCTCCCCTCCCTCCCCCTCTTCATTTTCAGTATGCTGAAGCAATCATTTGTTGAGCATTGCTAGACTCTGGATTATCTTTTTGAGTTGATTACGTTAATAAAAATTTTCCCCCATTTTTCATTCCCACATCTTTGCTAACACTTGGTATTGTAATTCTTTTTAAATGTAGCCATTCTGATTGGTGGGTGGGTTGTGGAATCTTATGTCATTTTAACTTGCATTTCCCTAGTGAACAGTGATATCGAGCATTTTTCCATGTGCTGATTGGCCACTACTATACCCCTTTTGTGATATGCCTGTTCAAGTCATTTACCTATTTTTTATTGAATTGTTTTATTATTGAGTTTTAAGTGTTCTTCATATAGAAAGATAGAAAGCCTTTGTCAGATATATGTACTGTGAATATTTTACCCATCTTGGGGTTTGCCTTTTCATTTTACTAAGTCTTTGGAGTTTTTCTTTCTCTTCCTTCTTTTCTTTTTTTTTAAAGATTTTATTTTTTAAGTAACCTCTGCATCCAACATGGGGCTCAAACCCACAACCTCGAGGTCAAGAGTCACATGCTCTACCTCCTGAGCCAGCCAGGCATTCCTTTTTCTTTTTTCTTTTTATTTATTTTTTAAATGTTTATTTTTGAGAGAAAGAGAGAGAGAGCGAGCTCAAGCAGGGGAGGGGCAGAAAGAGAGAGAGGGAAACACAGAATCTGAAGCAGGCTCCAGGCTGCAAGCTGTCAGCACAGACCCCGATGCAGGGCTCCGACCCAGGAACCGAGAGATGGTGACCTGAGCTGAAGTCAGACGCTTGACCGACTGAGCCACCCAAGCACCCCTTGTGTGTGTGTGTGTGTGTGTGTGTGTGTGTGTGTAAGAATTTGTTATATATTTATATATTATATATATGTATATATTTAAATTTAAGTCCCAAGTTAACATATGGTGTAATAATTTCAGGAATAGAATTTAGTGATTCATCACTTACTTATAACACTCAGTGCTCATCCCAATAAGTGCCCTCCTTAATGCCCCTTGTCCATTTAGCCCATCCCCACCCAATACCACTCCAGCAACCCTCAAATTGTTCTCTGTATTTAAGAGTCTCTTATGGTTTGGCTCCCTCCCTGTTTTTAGATTTTTTTTTGCTTCTCTTCCCCTATGTTCATCTGCTTTGTATCTTAAATTCCACATATGTGGATTCCACATAGTGAAATCATATGCTATTTGTCTTTCTCTGATTGACTTATTTTGCTTAGCATAATACATCCTAGCTTCATCCACGTCATTGCGAATATCAAGGTTTCATTCTCTTTGATGGCTGAGTAATATTCTATTGTATATATAAGCCACATCTTCTTTATCCATTCATTTATGGGTGGACATTGGGCTCTTTCCATACTTTGGATATTGTCAATAGCGCTGCTATAAACATTGGGGTGCATGTGCCCCTTCGAATCAGCACTCGTGTGTCCTTTGGATGCAGGTGCCCCCCCCCTTTTTAAAGGATTATTTTGTGTAATCTTAAATTACCCTATGATGTGTTTTTGTGGAACACTCTCAAAACGAAAATTTCGATTAATTACAGTTCAGTAAGATTAAAACTCCAATCCCTCAGTCATACTAGCCACATTTCAAGTGCTCAGTAGACACAAGTGGCTAGTGGCTACTCCATACTGCGTAGAACAAAGACGGAACAGTTCTGTCACCACAGGAAGTTCAGTTGGATAGCACTAATTCTAGGATATCATTCTTTAATTCATTTGTTCAGCAAACACTTCCTGGAACCCTATCGTATGCTAGGCTCTGTATCTGGCCCTGGGTAAGCAGTTGTAACCCAGGCCCAGCCTCTGCCTTGGGCAGTGGGAGCATCTTGCCAAGAGGGCAGGTGGGTGGACATACCAGCCTGGAGGTGGGGCCCGCATGCTCGTTACCAGGCCCACTCCTGCTGGGTATGAGATGTGAGTCCTGGGGTCTGTCCTAATCTCAGAGAGCTCACACGTCAGCACTGATGAGAGAGATCAGAGCAGGCTCTCTGGAGAAGCAGCAGTTGAGTGGCTGGTTTCCGCTGGTTCTGCAGAGAAGCAGCCGGGAGGGGGCGGATGGCTCGTGCAAGGGCCTCTCTGCTGGTGGCTCCAGCTCAGGTCATCCTCGGGGCTCTCCGCACAGCCTCTTAGACAGCAGTTCTTGGATTACAACTCACTTCTTTCTATTATCACCCTTCTTTGGGAGGTGGATCACCCTTTAAAGATAATTTGGCTTATTTTTATTCTTCATCAAATTTTTTTTCTTTTTCACTTACATCAGTAGTACATACTTACTATAGAAAAATTGGAAACTATAGAAACATTTAAAGATGGAAATATTTACTTATAATCTCATCCCCCTCCCCCACAATGGCCACCATTTATATGTTGGTATATTTCATTTGTCTTTTTTTTATTTTTTTATTTTTTTTTTAATATTTTTTATTTATTTCCAGGAGAGAGAGAGAGAGACAGCGTGAGCAGGGGAGGGTCAGAGAGAGAGGGAGTCACAGACTGAAACAGGCTCCAGGCTCTGAGCTGGCAGTCGGCACAGAGCCCGACGCAGGGCCCGAACCCATGAACCGCGAGATCATGACCTAAGCGAAAGTCGGATGCTTAACCGACTAAGCCACCCAGGCGCCCCTCATTTGTCTTTTTTTAAATACTTACTGTATATTAATGTATTTTTTGCCTCATTGGGATCCTTCAAAATAAAGTCTTATGTACTTGTTTTTAAACTTAACATTGTAACATAATAAACCTCTTCCATGCTACTAACATTCTTTGTAAACATTCAAAATTACATGCATTTTATTAAACTTGTCAAATCATTTTAAATAGGCGGTACATTAAAATGGTTTAAAATTCAGAAGACCCAGAAGGGGTTCTTAGGAAAAGCCTTCCTCTTCTTTTTTCCCCCTGCCCCGTCCCCATTGTTGGCGATGACCAGTTGTACAGAGAGAGTTTATGTCCATACAAAAATTCTGTATGTATATAACTTGTACACTGCATGATGTTTAGAGTTTTTCAACTCTTCCCCCAGTATAAATCATGCGGCAGTGGATAGCTTTATGTAACAATCCCTGTTTGCATCTCTGATTATTTTCTTAGGATAGTTCCCCAATGCTGAATGGGCTGGGCTAACGAGTAATAACATTTGATACACATTATCAGATAGCTCTGTAGATGTTGTTGTACCAATGTTCACAACAGAAGGCCTCATCTTAGGGAACTTACTTTCTGGCATATTCACCAACGTTTCCAAAATAATTTCCTAATTTGGAGGTGGTGATAACATCGGTTACCATTTCGTTTTCCATTTATTTGATTGTTAGTATAGCAGAATGTGTATTGTGTGTGGAATCATAGTCCATAGCTGCTCTTTTGCAAGTTAGTATTTTAGTATTTATTTTTTTAAGTTTATTTATTAATTTTGAGACAGAGAGAGCATGTGTGCAAGCAAGGGAGGAGCAAAGAGAGAGGGAGAGAGAATCCCAAGCAGGCTCCACACTGTCAGTGTAGACCTCAGTGTGGGGGTTGAACTCATGAACTGTGAGATCATGACCTGAGCCGAAATCAAGAGTCGGATGTTTAATTGACCGAGCGACCTGGGTGCCCTGCACATTGGTAATTACGTTGGGATCTGAATACATTACTTGTAAAATTTAAACATTTACTCTTTGTACACATAGTGAGTAAGCTAAGCATGTTAATTAATGCTTTGTGCATCATATTTGTTGCTAATATTTTTATGAGTCAGCTACTTAAACAAGTTTTCAGTGGCGATTTCAAAACAAACATTTGAAATTTTTGATATAGTCCTATTTCCAAGACATTCCTTTGTCATTTCCTTCATTGCTTTCCTTTTTGCCATTCACCGAGTGCTGTTGTTTGCTGTTATTACTATTTTAGGGAGCTTGTTTTATTAACATCCTAAAAATAAATTTTTATATTTAGCAAAATAATGCTAAGCAGTTTTTAAAATCACCTAATACTGTTAGACTTAAAGAGACTGGGTTTCCTTTCCTTCATGGTCACACTCCCAAGAGGCAGCCGCTGGCAGCCAGGGCTCTGGGACGCGCACCTCCAGGGGGCGCCACCTGTTCCCCATCCACGTGAAAGATGCTTCTCAGGCTTGTGCAACACGATGGCCATGCCTTCAACTTACTTACTTATCTTTTTCTAGCATTTTCTTCCATATGTCTAGGTTACAAAAACAGAAACAGGGGCTAAACATGGTACTGACTATGGTCTAGTCCTGCTCTAACCACAGTTAAAACATAATTCCTGTAATTCTTCCAACGACTCTGTGAAGGCATTCCTATTATTTCCCCTTGATTTGCGGATGAAGAGACAGACCCAGAGGAGGAAAGTGACTTGTTTAAGGTTACACAGCTGGTGAGTGGTGAAGCCTTCACCGCTGTGCACCACAGCCTCTAAGTGAGATTTGTGTGGCTCTTTCCGCATCAGTTGTACCCACTGCCTCCTGGCACCTTGTTGTGAGAGATGAGGATTCCCATCTGTTAAAGCCCTGCCTCCAGCCCTGGTCTTTCCCACTTGCATACCTGCCTTCCCACTCCTGCCCTGCCCCCCCTCCCCCGCCTCCGTCCCCGGCTGCAGCACAGTCTTTGCCTGAGTACATGCATGGGGCCGGGGGGAGGGGGGGGGTAAGGAGACTGTTGTAACAGGATGCCCTGTGGAGATTTTCCTCTCTTGGTTCTGGCTGAACCCCGACAATAGGTACTGACAATGGGCATTGGCGGCTACCTTCTAAAGTGGGACTTTGCTACGTTCTAAAGTGGGGCTTTAGGTGCCTAAACTAAACTCAGGTTTTGAGATCCTTACCTGGCATGCACTTGGGTTGGGGTGAATTTCTCCAAATCCTCTGAAGAGGGGGTTTCTTTGGAGGGAGTTGTTGAGATAGCTGTGACGTTTTCTTCCCTGACGTCAGGCCAGCCAGGTGCAGGGGGTGCTTTCTCCTCTCCATCACTCAAGGGAGGGGGCTCTGGGAGACCCCCTCAGAGAACCAGACACAGCCCATGAGGCTGAGCAACAACTGTGTTTCTCTGTGCCTGACAGTGTGTCGAGGAAAGCAGTTGCGTAGTGAAGAGGGGTGGCTGTGCTGTTGCACCTGTGACAGTGCAGAGGGCTGTGTCCCGGGGGACCTGCCTGATGATTGTTCTCCCATCTACTCTTTCTGTCCAAGACGACTTCTTGCCAGGCAGAGGTGAGAGACACCGGTGGTGCCCCATGGAACACAGTGGGGTAGGGGGTGTCTGCCAACCAGGGGGGCTCTCCCACTGAACATCTGAGTCCACAGAGCTCCCACTGTCCTGGGCAAGTGAGCCCCATTCTGCCATCGCAATAGACAGAGTAAGGGGACTGGAGACACACCCCCCTCACCCTGCCTGGAGGCCCCAGCCTGTGGCAGGCCCGCACTGGAGGAGGGGAGGAGCTCCACTGTAAATGAAACTCAGGTTTGAGATTATTAACCTGGATGGGGCATCTTAATTACAACTCTGAGGCTGTTTGGGGACTGATGTGTCTGTCGGGAAGATGTTTTACGATCGAAGAATGAAGTTAAGGGGACTTCCAGAGACACCACAGGGAAGGAGGTGGGCATGAGGGGGAGCCAGTCAGCAGGTTGGGTTTTAAAAGGGACAGTTGCAGAGAGGTGGGACTTGGGAAGGGGGAGGTAATGATAAAGTGTTTCAGTAGCGCTTTCTTGGGGTCCCCTTTGTCAGCACAGTGGTTTACGTTTGGAACAGGATGTGGACTCAAGTCCTGTACTATGGGAACTTCTCCTTTGGAGCACAGCATCTTGTTTCCCTGGGGTTGAATATCACCTCTTTCCTCATTTACATAGTTTTATATTTATGTGTCTGTTACCATTTCTTCCTAAATATCCCATCAGTTTTGTCAAGTGCCTGTCAGTCATACTTTCCTAAACGCTCAAACGCTTTGGGTTTTCTTGGTTGCAAGTCTCCCAAAGAAGTAGGAGTACTTGCGCTGTACAGCTGACCTCTGGGATTCCTCGTTGAAGCTCTCCTGTGTTGGATTCCCAATCTCTTGGTTCACACCTATATCATGCACCGCAGCTGATTTAAGCAGAAAGGAGATTTTATTAAAAGGATGCTGGGTGGCTCTCAGAATTTCCTACTAAGGCTAGAGAACCAGGCTTGGAAGTGACGTAGCCAAGAACCTTACTCCAAGTCCTGGCACAGGGCTGTGCAGTGAAAAGAGTGGGTGGCAGCCATCATGGCCCCTGGTCACTGGCTATCACGGACTCCTTGCTTTTAGCTATGCAGATGGAGGCCACCAGGGTTGCTGGGAAAGCATGTCTTTTCTTCATTGGACAAGTTTTTATTGAGCGCCTGCTGTGAGCTAGGCACTCTTTTAGACGCTAGGAAACTAAGCAAGCAGGCAAAAATTTCTGCACTCATGAAACTTACATTCTAGAGGGGAAGGCAAATTATCAGGTAAACAAGTTAAATATAAAGTTTGCTAAAGGATGATACATGCTAGGGAGAAAAAGCAGAGAAGGGTGTGGAAACTGCTCTTTCACAGTGTGCTCCTGATAGGGCAACATGGAGCAAAAACAAAGGGTGTAAGGGATCAGATGTTTTCAGCTTCTGTGTATATATTCATTGCGTGTATGTGTGTTTGGGGGTATGTTGAAGTGGAGTTGGGCAGGGGGGTGGGGTGTCTCATAAGGTGAGTGATTTTCCCAGTAGAAGAAAGGTGTTCAGATGCTGGGCACTCAGAAAGAAAGGCAAATGCCTGTTGCACTGTATTTCCTTCTTTTCTTGGTTTAACCCTATGATATGCTGGAGCTCATCCTCCAATGACTTTGTAAGAAAGGTCAGTAAAGATATTTGTCGAAAAGTCTCTCATTCCTGATTGTTTGGCTGGGGAATTTTGATAAGAATAAGAACTAACACTTAAGTGTTTATTACTATGTGTTAGGTGTGGTTCTACATGCTTGACTTGAATTCACTCATCCTTACAACAATGCATTGAAGTAGGTGGGAGAGACTATTATTGTCCTCGTTTTATGGATGAGGAAACAGAGATCCAGTGAGGTTAAGTAACATGGCCAGGGTCACACAGCTAGTGAGTGGCAGGGTCAGGATTGGAACTCAGGCATCTTGTCTTCAGAGCTGATCCTGTTAAGAATTTTGACCACACTGTCCCATTTTCTGTCTTCTGGCTTCCTTCCTTGCTGTTGAGAAGTCTGGTGCCATGCTGACTCTGCAGGCTTGGTATAGATAAGCTCTGCCCCCCAGTCCCCAGCTCCTACCATCTGTTTTCTAGAAGACTTCTAGATATTGCCTCCATCCCTGGTGTTGTGAAAATTTCCAGTGATGGGCTTTGATGTGGAGTTTTTCCCACTAATTGGATCGGGTGCTTGGTGGGTGCTTTGTGGAGATTCATGAATTTTGAATCAAGAATCTGGAGATTCAAGATTTTTGAATCTGGAATCTGGTGATTCAGATTCTTTTCCGTACCATTTCGCTATTGTCTTTTTCTGGAAATCCCTCTAGTTGCATGTTTACTTTCTGTATTGATCCTCTGATTTTCTTATCTTTTTGTCTTGTGCTTTTGCTCTGTTTTCTGGGAATTTACTTTATCTTCCATTTTGTTTTTTATTTTATTTTTAGTTTGCAAAGCACCTTCTTGATCTCCAGTGATTCCTTTTCATGCATTCTGTCCCTGTTTATGGGTGTCATATCTTACCATACCTCTCTAAGGAGGTAGGATTTTTTTAGAAGATTAGATTGTTAGGATTTAAAAGTTTTTGAAATTAATTTTTAATTTTTTATTATTAGGATTTTTTTTTGATTGTCCTCTCCCATGCCTTGTGTGTACCTGTTATCCATTTGATTGACTGGGTTCATACTTCCAGGTCGATGGCTCTCCTCACATGCTGTGACAATTGTCTGAGTCGCGAAGACATCACATTATGCTCACCCTCCCGCCTTTGACTGCCCATCACCCCTGCCCACCTCACCTGCTCAGAGGCCATCCTTTTACAATGTCTGTTTCCACAAAGCTGTTCTCACCGTCAGGCCCCAGCCCTGGTGGAGAGCCTGTTGGCTGGTGCTGGGGGAGCCCCACACGTGCCGGGGACCCCGCCTGCACTCGTCCACCGGGAGCTCCAGAGGGGCCTCTCCACAGCCCCCCGCCCCATCCCTGGGTGCTCCCGGCCGCTTGCTTTTGTCAAAGGCCAACCCATCTGCTCTCATTTTGCTGAGACTTCGGCCTGCAGTTTCTCCGCGAGGCCCCATCTGGCCGTCCTGGCTGCCTCCCTGCCAGGCCCTGTGCGGCAGTGTGGGGCACAGGGACCGCTCTGGATTCTCCCCGCCTGCTGCCCTGCACTGGCCACCGCTTCTCTCGGCCCCCAGGCTCCGTTCTGCCACGTGTCCACCACCACCTGGCCCAGGCCGCTTCCCGGTGCCTCTCTTCTGGTAGCTGCAGAGTCAACCAACCCCTTGGCCTCCCTCACCACCCTTCCGTTGCCCCACTCATGCTGTCCCCAGCAGCTGGCGTAGTAGGATTTCAAGTGTAAATCATACCATGATGCCGTTTAAAGGCCTCCTTTGGTTTTCTGTGCTCCTGCCTTGGCCTCACCAGGCTGGGGTGATGTCCGCCCTCATGTTCCACATCACTCCCTGCCTCCCTCCTGGCCCTTCAGCCACGCTGACCTTTCTGTCTTCTGACAGAAGTAAGCCTGTTCTTTCCGTAAGGCCTTTGCACGGCCCATTCCCTCTGCCGGGTGTGCTTTTCCAGCTCATTCTCTCATGGCAGACTCCTGTGTTCGCTTAAACACCACCTCCCTGACCCCCCAGTTCTTTTGTGTGATTTTACTCAGTTGCATTTTCCCCAGAGCACTTGTCATTATTCCCTATTCTGTGGTTCACAGCCCATCATCCTTCACTGTCAAGAATGAAAGCTGGGAGCAGTAGGTACCTTGCCGGGGCCTAGAACTTGCCAAGAGTCCCGGGTGGGCAGAGCGCGCTCCTGTTGCCGCTGCCCATCTCAGCAGCGGTCATACTGTGTCGTCTGTCTCCCAGGCAGGCAAGGCTGCCCTTCGTCCATGTCTGTGCTCGTCTCTGCACAGGGCCTGGCACGGCATCAGCGGAGGCTGGGTCACTGGAGGGAAAAAGCGCATTTCTTGTTATTCTCAGTTCTGATGTGGCCTGCAGCTGGCCAAGTAGGAACGGTGGGGGCCTGCGGTGGACCTGGATTTCCACATGATCTTGAGGATGAGGGCTGCCACATAAGATGTCCTAGTTTTCTCTTCTGTCACACGGGATGATAATCCAAGCCTGGGTTCTTGGGAGGCTTAGGGGAGATACAGGCTAGGAAGGGACTTAAAAACAAGCTAATAAAGAGGTATTTATGGAACCCATTCTGCAGTTCAAATGCGGTGACCATTTATGAGGCACCTACTGGGGCTAGAATAAGCTGCTCTTCTCATGTTTTCATAACTCATTGAATCTTTCTGACAGTCTTGTGAGGCTCCTGGAGATCTTGCTTCCGAAGAAGCTGAGGCTTGGAGGAGATGAGTGACTTGCTGGTACCTTATGGAGCTGGTCATGCCTCTGTTTTCTTAGGTTCAGCGCAGTCTCCTACTAGTTTTAAACCTTTAGACTGAAAAGCAAAACAAAACAAAAATCCAAACTGCTGGGTTTTTCCTTAGTTTCTTTCTCATCCTTCTTCATTTAGTAACTTTATGGGAGAGAGGAGGATTGGGGAAGGTAGGGGACATGAAGACAAGGTCTTAGGATTCGCCCAGTCCAGCCACAGTCCCCAAAGCCAGGTGTGTATGTAGGTGGCAGCCACAGCAAGAAGAGACCGGAGCCCTCAGGGGCCACAGCGCTCTTCAGTGAGGAGGCTGCCTGACACCTGTGGATGGATGCCTTTCCCAGTAGTTAGCTGCAGTCTTGGAGGCAACTCCTCCCACTTTTAAAAACATCTCTTCTTCCCCCTCTCTCTCTCCTTCTCTCTTGCTCTCTGGCATACACTCTGTCTGCCTTTTACTTGGTCCCTTCTTTCTGTTGCCATTCCTGATCTTCCTTTTTGGTGTCTCTCTTGATAACTGCCTCTATTTCTTTCTCTTTTTCTCCTCTGGAGCTTTCCGTGTCTTTCTTTCTTTTTTTTTTATAAGAAGGTTTTCATTTTTTTTAATGTTTTTTTTTTTTTTTTTTTTTTTATTTCTAGAGAGGAGAGAGACAGCGTGAGCAGGGGAGGGTCAGAGAGAGAGGGAGTCACAGACTGAAACAGGCTCCAGGCTCGAGCTGGCAGTCAGCACAGAGCCCGACGCGGGGCTCGAACCCACGAACCGCGAGATCATGACCTAAGCGAAAGTCGACGCTTAACCGACTAAGCCACCCAGGCGCCCCCCGTGTCTTTCTATCTAGGCTTCTCTTTGCCACATTGCCTGTGTTTTTTCCTTCCTTCTCGCTGTCTCTGCCTTTCTGGGTCCATATTCATATTTACGTTCCTGCTACCCGCTGTTTCTGGCACGTGCCACTTTTGCGGCTGTGTGAATGAAGAATCTGTGTGGTGGCCCATGACGGTCTTCCCTGTGCCTCAAGTGCCTAGAAACAGAGGCCTGGGGGAACGGCACGAGGCCTTCTGTGGTCCAGTCCTGGGGACAAGGCGGGGGGACGGTAGACCTCTATAGGTCACTTTGGCTCCTGTCCCCTGGGGGCAGGTCTGAGAATGACTCCACCGCCCACGACCTTGTTCAATTAGGGGAGGCTCACTGACCCTCCCTCTGTGCAAGTTCTGTGCCTGGCACTCAGATACTGCCCTGTCCTCAGGGGGCTTTTGGCAGAAACACGGAGTCAAAAACAGTTTACTGTGAGGAGTGCTGGGTGGACAGTTATCAGTTACACACACAGGAGACCTGCAGGGGCTTTATGAATCCTGCTGCAGTTGCGGGCTTCTCAGCAGAGGGGTAACTTGAGCCAGGCTTAGAGAATGAGGAGGCACTTTACTGTGTGGTGAACAAGGGTAAGGCATTCTTGTCTTCCCTGTTCCAAGTGCGGTTTGCAATCCAGCAGCATAGGCATCACCCAGGAGCTTCTTAGAAATGCAGAATCCCACCCCAGGCCTGTATCAGAATCTGCCTTTTTAAAAAAAAATTAATGTTAATTTATTTTCGAAACAGTGTGCAAGAGAGACAGAGCATGAGTGGGGAAGGGGCAGAGAGTGAAGGAGACACAGAATCTGAAGCAGGCTCCACGCTCTGAGCCGGAGGCACAGAGCCAGATGCAGGGCTTGAACTCACAAACTGTGAGATCATGACCAGAGTCCAAGTTGGATGCTTAACTGACTGAGCCACCCAGGTACCCCAGAATCTGCCTTTTAACAAGACTCCTGCATGATTCATGTGCACCAAAGCTGGAGAAGCACTGCTCCAGGCGAAGACTGTGCAAAGGCCTGGTTGCAGGGAGAGCCCATGTGCTGGGCAGTGGGGGGGCATTTAGTCTTGCAGGAGCAGAGAGGTGGTTGGAGGTGGCTGGTTGAGGCAAGAAAAGAAGGTTGGACTCAAACTGCAGAGAAGTGGCTGAAGGTGGCTGGAACGAGGCAAGAAATTAAGATTGGACTCAAACTTTAGGGAGCCTTGAATGACCCACTAAGGACGAGAAGGGAGCTGAGGCCATGCCTCAGACCCATAGGCCACCATGTCAGTGAAGACCTTTCAGGATCAAGAGGTTCTGTCGTCCCATGAGATGAATGGGGGAAACTGAAGCCCAGAGACCCCAGGTGACTTGCTTAAGGTCACATAGCAAATAGGAGGGATGGGACAGCTGGCACTGTGAGAAGAATGATAGTTACTTAGTAAGGTCACACAACAGGCCTCGTATGGAATCAGGTGCTTCCCATTGGGCGAATGAACTAGGTCTTTTCCCTTATGTGATCTGCATTTAACCCATGGGGAAGTTAAGGCTCTGGGAAGTCGAGTCACTTGCCTAAGGACAAGGGACTAAGAACAGAGCTGGACTCTGTATATTTGGCTGACTCCAGGGCCTGCTGTGGCCTGCCCACCTGGAGGACAGACCAAAAAAAACTCGGGCTTTATTCTAGAGGCAGTGGGGAGCCCAGGAGGCTTTTGAACAGGTAGGATCCTGTTTGGGAGAGGACTGCCGGGGGGCAGGGAGCAGTAGGCTCTTTGCGTGGCCTCAGGTCAGCACGCTCCTTGCTCTGGGTTTCCTCACCTGCTGGGTTTACACGGCAGTTCGAGCAGAGGGTCTCGGAGGTCCGTTGCGTCTGGCTTTGCGTGTATCATGCTGCGACGTGTGTGACAGTGTTGCTGGAGGGTGGCTTGGCCCTGATCCTGTGCGTGTTTTCCCGTTGACCTGTATTAGGGCGCGGGTAGTTTCTGTCCTGGGGCGGAAAGTATGGAAACAAGACGTAAGGCAGGCAGAATGGGTGACAGCTATGTCAGGAGAGGAGCTGACCGGCCCCTCCAGCTCGGCCACCATGGCTGACTCCGTCCCACATGTGATTCTGATTAGGCGGCCTGTGTAAAAGTTACCTAAACACCGCTCTAATTACTGTTTAGGAACATTCACATGCGTGGGAGGGTGCCTGGCACTGGCTTCCCACATGTGCTGGGGGTCTGCAGGGAGTACCATGTTTGCACGAGCGTGACAGGCACCGTGTCGGGGCTTCTCAGCCACCCGGGCTCAGGGGCTCCTGCAGGACGAGCCTGGGGGGGGGTTCTTCCTGGGGACCTGGCAGGCTGTCGGGTGAGAGCGGCTCCTCTCGGTGCTTGGTTGCAGAGGAGGGCTTGTTTCGAGTCTCTCGTCCTTCCTGGGGGTATTGTGCCCACGGGGACTAACACAGGGTCTTGAGGAGCATGTCAGCTACACAGCACAGACTGGGATTCAGAGTCCACCAGGCCGATCCTCTCACAGGCCCCTTCGCCTCTTTGAGCCTCAGTTTCCTCTTCTAAGAGTGTCTGCCTTGCAGGCTCGTGGTGCAGATACGATGAAATAAGCATCACGCGAGAGGAGTTGAAATGTACAACCGGGGCCGCCGTGTGGCACCGCTCCACCCTCAGTGAACACAGTGAACACAGTGAGCTACCACATGTAGCTCCCAATAGATGACGTGTGCAAGGCCATGGGGTACAATTCAGAGTGTCCCCCGGGGATGGAGAGGGAAGGCATCTGGGGGGCCTGGCTGAGCATCGGGGAGCCCCCAGCCCCTCTCGAGCTGCATAGGCAGTCCCGGCAGGGGTCTGCGGCTGGGGGGCTGTCAGTGTTTCCCCACGACTGTAGGCTTGCATGAGGGGGGGTGTGCTGCATGGTCTCCTCTGGGAAATAGGGGCACAAATTAACCTTTCTGTTCTGTCCACGTACCCCACTCTTGTGTACATCAGTGGGTATTCCTATGTGCCTCTGCATCTGCTGCTGGCCAACATTTACCAAGCCCTGTCATGTCCCCTTTTCTTGCTCTGTACTAGATTACCCTCAGATGAATCAGAACTACCTCTGGTGAGGGTTTGTTGGAGGTGGGTGTGGCTTTCTGTTTTCGACATCAAAGAAGGCTATAAATTTCTTGAACTCTGCTTCAGAGATGAATCAGATCAGAGAGTGGATCTGAAGGAGTTTTTCCTTCCCAGCTTTCCCTTCCCTCCTGCCTGCTTGTCCATTTTCTCATTCACCCATCTTTCCATTCACGTGTCCATCCATCTAACCACCACTCCACCCACCTACCTACATACCCACCCATCCGTATAACCAGCCGTGAAGGGCTCTAACTGCCAGAGACTACCCAACTATTCTCCTACCCATTTGGGTACCCAACCACCTCTCAACTTATTCACCTTCATACCTCAGCAAACATTTTTAAGATTCCAACATGTAAGAAGCACCGTTATTAGATTCTGGAATACTAGCCTGATACGTGACCTGTATCAGTTGAGTTACAGGGACTTGCTTTTAAAGCTCTGATACTCTAATACTGTACATGGAAGCCCAAGATAAGGGCCCTACTCTCATTTATTCAACAAATTCATATGCACAGCAGTTACTGAGGGCCCACTGCGTACCTGCCACTTTCTAGACACTTGGAATCCTGTGGTGAACAAGACAGACAATCACTGACCTCATGGAGTTTACATTCTAGTAGGGGAGCAAGTAAATAAAACAATAAAGATGGGTATGTGTGCTCCTGTGGGCAAGACTCCCTCAGGGAGTTTTCAGTTTAGTTAGAAGTGAAGACAACTGGGAAAACGTAACATTCCCAGGCTCTGTCGTGTGTGCTGTGTTCCAAACTGGAGTGCACTTAAACAGGAAGGACCGCCGGTGGCCAAAGGGGCAGCCAGTGAGAACTGCCCAGGGATGGGAGGCCAGAGTTCAGCCTAGGAGGTCACAGTACTGGGAAACCTGCTACAACAGGCACACCAAGTGCCACCGGACCCTGAGTGCCATCTCGGTGCCATGGATCCAGTGCGGGCCTCTACTGCCTTGCTGGCTGGAACCAGTCCCTTGCCCACACTGAACCCACCTAGAACCATAAATGAAGGGGTTGAATTAGACACGCTGTAAAGTCTCCTAGATCGTGACTCGGAGATCTATGAATTTAATTAAAAGGGGAGATGTATTTATATTATGTTTTATGATGGCATTCTTGAATATACCATTTTATTTGTTTGTTTCCAGAAAGAGGGAGAGAAAGGGAGGGGCAGAGAGAGAGAGAGAGAGAGAGAGAGAGAATCCCAGGCAGGCCCTGCGGGGCTCAAACTCACAAACCCTGAGACCATGACCTGAGCTAAAATCAAGAGTTGGCGACTTAACTGACTGAGCCAGCTGGGCGCCCCTTGAATATACCATTTTGAGTAAAAATGCTTGTAACATTCTTGTGAGGGAGGAGGTGCTACCTGCATTTCTCAGATGAGAAAATGAAGTCTTCCCACACTGTCAGGCTACCTTCAGTCTTTCCTTTCAGAGATTTGGGAAAAGCTTCACTAGGGGTGGGTGGATGTGTGTGTCTGAAAGGGTGCCTGAGCCCATCTTTGTCTGGGACATCATCTAAGATGGCAAATGCTTTTTTTCATTTGTGTTTGAGGAAAAAAAAATCGGTAAATGGTTTTGATGTCTATTTATTTATGAGATAGCTCACGTGCATGCACACAAATTGGGTAGGGGCAGAAAGAGAGAGCGAGGGAGGGAGAGAGAGAATCCCAGGCAGGCTCCGTACCATCAGCGCAGTGCCCAATGTGGGGCTTGAACTCACGAACTGTGAGATCATGACCTGAGCTGAAACCAAGAGTCGAATGCTTAACCAGCTGAGCCACCCAGGTGCCCTGGTTTTCATGTCTTAAGTTGCAGGAACACTGAAACAGAAGGTATTATAATTAACTGCTTTCCCATCAGAGAAGACCTTGGCAGCAGCCACTTGGTCTTAAATGGCAGAGCTGGGGGTGCCTGGGTGGCTCAGTCGGTTAAGTGTCTGACTCTTGATTTCGGCTCAGATCATAATCTCATGGTTCCTGAGATTGAGTCCACATTGGGCTCTGGGCTGAAAGCATGGAGCTTGCTTGAGATTCTTTTTCTCCCTTTGTCTCTGCTGCTGCCCCACTCATGCTTGCTCTCTCTTTCTCTCTCAAAATAAACTTGAAATAAAATGGCAGTGCTGGGACTCAAACCCAGGGTTGTTTGACTCTGCAAACCTCATTGTCTTTCCCCTATGTTCATTTCAGGGCTCTCTAAACAGCCTGGGAGAGTGCCAGGGAAGAAAGAGATTGAAAGGGAAGAGGGAAGGCTTTTATCTCATCATCTTCTCCTGTATCCTCCATATGAGAAAATTGGGGGAAAGCTCTTTTTTAAAAAATAATCTTTGTTAATTAAAAAATATTTTAAATATTTATTTATTTTTGAGAGAAAGAGAGAGAGAAACAGGGTGTAAGCGGGAGAGGGGCAGAGAAAAAGGGAGACACAGAATCTGAAGCAGGATCCAGGCTCCAGGCTCTGAGCTGTCAGCACAAAGCCTGACACGGGGCTTGAACCCATAGATTGAGAGATCATGACCTGAGCCAAAGTTGGGTGCTTAACCAAGGTGAGCCACCCAGGCCCCCCGCCTTTTTTAAATTTAAATTTTAGTTAACATATGGAAAAATGCTCTTAAAAAAAAAAAAAGCTTCTTGGGCTCTCAGAGACTTTTTGCAGTGGAAATAGCCAGGTTTTGGTCTAGCTAGGAATGCTTTGTATTTAGCAGGTGCTGTAGAGGCAGATTTTTTTGTTGAAGGGCTCTGCGTGCACTCTATGCAAACGGGACTAGCTCCGGCCTCTCTATTAATTACGAACATTTAGAAATGTTCCTGACTATACCCAGAGTTCCCTCTCGTGAAACTCCATAGGTCAGAGGCCACACATGTTTTGATTTTCTTATTTGAGGTATTATGTGTTCAAGGTAGATTTATGCTACAACCTTTGTTTATTGACTTGTACTTTTCCCTGTGAACCTAATGGAACATGACAGACGATATTTACAAGGCACGTGTTTCCGATTAAATCATGTGAGACATTAAAGCCCGATAAATGAAAGCCCCTTTGAAAGGCCAGGTTCAGAGAGAAGGAGGGGGTCCCTGGTGGAGCCTTGACAGTGGAGTCGCCCCTCAGCTGTGGCTGTAGGAAATGTGGAAGGTGGCAGGCAGTCCCTTTGCTTGGATGGGACCCGTGTGTCACCACTACCCAGCTAGGGACCAAGGCTGCATAGAGTTCTGAAAAAATGGACATGATGAGCCCCTCTTTCTCTCAACTGTCTGGAGAAGAGAGAAGGAAAAAGAACACTCCTTTTTAGAGCAACTACTGTGTGCGTAAGTGCTTTCCGACAGAGTCTAGCTGACCCTTGCAACAGCTCTGAGGTTATTACCTCCTTGAAGGGGAATCAGAAAGGCATGGGTTAAGAATGTTGACTCAGCCCACACGATGGCTTTCAGGTCCTGGATGGCTCTGTCATTCACTTTCTGTGACTCTGGGCAAATTCCTTAATTGAGATTAAGTTTCTTCACCAGTAAAATGGGGACAATGATAGTATCATTACTATCCGTGTTCCATAGTACATTAGCCAATGTCACTATCATTAAATGGAGGCACAGAGAGGCTAACTAGCCACAGTCACTGCCAGTAGGGGGCTGTAGCTAGAACCCAGGCCTCAAGTTCCAGAGCCTTTCCTGTGTGCTGAGGGTGCTTCGGCGGGGGGTGCTATGTGGGGCAGCAGATGGCCAGGGAGGGCAGCCTGCACCAGGACATGGGGTATTCCCTCAGACTTCCCTGGAGCATTAATGGGAAAGCTCAGTAGGCAGGATTAGCCTAATCGGGAGTCTTTCCATGGAGGTCAATTAAAGGATTTGGGTAAATACAAAAAGTGGAAACAGCTTGGGATGGAAGGTTTCCCCTACCCCTACCTCCTGCCTTCTCTCTCCCTCCCTCCCCTTCTTCCTTCCTTCTTCTGCCCCCTGTTGTCTCAGAAGGGGTCTGGGGGGTGCTGCTGACCCATGGGACTGAGCACAGACTGAAGACTCACCTTTTTTCCCCTTATCGGGACACCTGATGCAGATGACCTGAGAACTAATGAGAACAGATTGGATTTTTTTTTAATACTTAAAATTTCTTTTTAGGACCTCTGAGTAGCTTAACTGCTTTATAGGAGTAGGATCACAAAGAAGAGGAGGAAAGATACTGACTGCCCCCAACCCCCACACCTGGCATAACCAAAAAGGCTTGCTTTTGGAAACGCGACTTCCTCTCTATTCAAAAGCCTTTATAAGAATAACCATCGCCTGCCATTTCCCAGGAGATGGGACTTCTGATTTCCATCCAGCTGCAGGGGTATGGGAATAATCTGAGGGGTTCTGGGGAATCTGGCTTTGGAGTTGGCTAGCTTGGATTTACTGCCTAGGTTTGCCACGTGCCAGCTGGATACCTTGGGCAGGTTGCTTTCTTCCTGTGAGCCTCAATGTCCTCAGATGATAATAGTTTCCATAGTAGATGTGAAGATTCTGGACAGGGTCAAGAAGAACAAGGCAAGTTAGAATCTGCCATATTTTCCCAGGAGGTCCCGTGGGGCCTAGGAAAAGCCCTAAGAAGCAAAAGGCCTCCTTTGTTCATTGCCCAGTATCCTGTTAAATAGTGTGCTGAAAGCAGGTGTGAGTTCCGGCTCACCCTGCTCATTTCCCCTCCCCAGCCTCTCTTTGCTCATCTGCAGAATGGGGAGAAGAATCCTTCTGCCTCATGGGAGGTAGTGCATATGAAAGCACTTGAGACCTTGCAGACCATGCAAGTAGCAGTAACAATGTTTCATGCTTCCTGTGGAACATTATGGCAGGGACATTGCCTCCTTGAAACTCAATAGCATTCCTCTGGGTGTGTGAGGGGGTGTCATCTTTCTCTCTGTGAGGCAGCGTTGGGAGGGGGTAGTGATTTGTTCAAGATCTGGGGACTACTGGGTCCACTAGAGCCAGGCTAACCTAAGGTCTGTCCCCCTGTACATCAGGCCTGGTCTGTCCCTGTCCTGATGTCCACTCTTAGACCCTAGACTCCTGGTGTTGGAATGGCTTCTAAGCAGGTGGATCCTCTGGCTCTCTGTCCTAAACATACTCTTCTCCTCTCCCTTTTCTCTTCTCCCTTTCTTCTCGCCTTTCTTTACCACAGTCCATCTGCTCACCCACACCGAGGGTGATGCGGCTCAGGTGTACAAGATGGGGGTGCCTATTGAATGAAAAACTCTATGAATGAACAAGTGAATGACCCTGCTACTGACTATGGGCAAGTTACTTTTCCTCTCTGTGGCTGGATTTCTCCATCAGTAAAACAGGATAGATGATACCTACTTTATTCCCACCACTAATTTGTTACAAGGGGATAAAAGTAGTCTGACAGTGAGCAGGTGGGACCCGGTTAAAAGTGCTGTTAGGCAAGGTGCTGGAATGAGCACAGGGGGTCCTGGGAGAATTCCCCATATTCTGCTGCCTCGGCTGTGTGCAAATGTTTCTTCCAAGTGAGAATGATTTTTAAAGGCCACGTACGGTCTTAAATGACCAAGTGGGACCGAGGGAGAGGGTTTTGTTTCTTTAGTGGGTAACACTGATTCTTAGAACAAGCTAAACAAATCCCCCCTTATTGAAGAATGTTGCTTGGGGCTAGGCTTGATTAAAATCGGAAAATCTAAGAGGCTTAAATGTGTGCGGTTTGGGTTGTGGAGAGATCTGGAGTACTTTGCCCTGCCCTGTGTCTCCCTGGCCTTGGTTATAGAGTTGTGAGGCCACAGAGGGTCTGCGGTGGTGATCAGCCCATCCAGCACCCCATTTTACCAGCAGGGAGCTGGAAAGCCTTCCGGGATCTAACTGCCTTGGAGTGGGAGATTCGTGTTGAGCGCCACATGGGAACCAATTTGCTCCATGGATTCTTTGGGACAAGGGCCATCCTAACATTCTCACACCCCAAGTCCTCTTCCCACCTACTCAGGGGAAGACTCATGCTGTAGAGCAGCTTTGGATGTCAGGGCCTGTACTAGGTCCCCTGTATGTGTGTCTCCTGTCCACCTCTCTCTCGTGTTTCCTTCTCTGAAATGTGGGTAATAATAGCGTCTGTTTCCTAGGGTGAAGGTGAAGGTAAAGTGAATTAATACATGGAAAGAGCTTAGAACATTACCAGGTACAGCATAAATGCACTGTAAATGGCAGACCCCAGGTGGACTCAGCCAGGAAGGGATGTAATTGCTTTTTACATTGGCTGTGGCTGAGGCTTACAGAGGTAGTCACTTGCCCACGCTGGTGAGTGGCAGAGCAGGGGTTTGAGTTTGACTCCAGTTGATTTTAAAGCCAGAGAAGGTCTTGGAAGATGAGAGCTTTGATGCCACAATGCTTTCCAGGCAGCGGGGGCACCCCTGTAAGGGGATGAGCCTCAGTGGTCTCCAGTGCCACTTTCCCTGTAAGTGTCTTGGCTTCTGAGTGTCCCCTGTAAGCAGGCTTGGCTTCTGAGCCCTGTGGGAGGGGTCTAGCAGACTGGTTAGTGTTGAGTCTCTGTTTAGAGTTTTATGACCATGCAGAGAATGCGGCCAGATTCTTCTGTGGCTGAAGTCTCAGGACAGACGGTCCCTTGCTGACACAATTGCTCCTCGTTAACTGGGCAGGGTTAAGTTTCAGAGCAGACTGCAAAGTGGCAGTAACCCCAGCTCTGGAGAGCGGCCCTCAGCCTTGCAGCCCTGTTCCTTGGGGGTGCCACGGGGGGTGCCCTGGTCCTGGGCAGTGAGTGTGACTTGAGGGGGAGAAGGAAGCTCTGGGCCCACAGCCAGGAGCTCAGGGTCAGCCCCCTCTTTCTCCCCTGGTCCTACTCCAGCCAGGAGGCCCTGCCCTCCCGCCCCACAGGCCACAGATCTGTGCTCCCCACACTTTGGCAAGGGGAGATGCAAGCGGAAAGCTCCCTTGTGAGAGCTGATACTTACTATACATTTATCCTGCACCTGGCACTGTTGTAAGTGCTTTATATTAACTCACTTCATCTTCACCATAACCCTATTATCCCCATTTTACAGATGAGGAAAGAGCCTTGGTACCCTTCTGGAAAGGCAGCCTGGGAAAGGGGTGGGGGGAGCACTGACCTTGGAGCAGGACTGGACTTCTAGTGCCAGCCCGTCCTCCTTCCCCTTCTCTTCCATCCCCCACCCCCGCCATTTTTGTAGTCACATCTGCCACCACACAAAGTTATTACTATATTATTGATTATATTCCCTATGCTGTGATTTTCATCTCCAAGACTTACTAATTTTATAAACGGAAGTTTGTACCTCTTAATCCTTTTTACCTATTTCACCCATCTCCTCACCCCTTTCCTTCTGGCAACCACCGCCTAGTTCTCTGTATTGATGAGTCTCTTTCTGTTTGTTTGTTTGTTTGTTTGGTTGGTTGTTGGGTTGTTCAGTTTCCACATATAAGTGAAGTCATACAGTATTGGTCTTTCTCTGTCTGACTTATTGACTTAGCATAATACCCTCTAGGTCCATCCATGTTGTTGCAAATGGCAGGCTATCCTTCTTTTTCATGGCCTAGTAGTATTCCATTGCATGTATATGTGTATATATGTTTATATACATCTATTGATGGATACTTGAGTTATTTCCATATCTTGGCTGTGATAAATAATGCTGCAAAGACCATAGAAGTGCATCTTTTCAAATTAGTGTTTTCATTTCCGCAGGTAAATACCCAGACGTGGAATTGCTGGATCGTATGGTGTTTCTGCTTTTAATGTTTTGAGGATTCTGCATGCTGTTTCCATAGTAGCTGCGCCAGTTTACATTCCCACTAACAGTGCACAAAGGTTTCCTTTCCTCTACATGCTCGTCAGCACTGGTTATTTCTTGTCTCTTTGATACTAGCCATTCTGATAGGCATAAAGTGATGTCTCATTGTGGTTTTGATTTGCATTTCCTTGATGATGATGAGTGATGTTGAGTATCTTTTCATGTGTCTGTTGGCCATCTGTGTATCTTCTTTGGAAAAACGTCTTTTCAGGTCCTTTGCCTACTTTTGGTCCAATTATTTAGGGGTCTTTTGGGTGTTGAGTTGTATGAATTCTTTATATACTTCAGATATTAACCCTTTGTTGTATATGTCATTTGCAAATATCTTCTCCCATTCAGCAGGTTGCCTTGTCTTATTGATGATTTCTTTCCCTGTACAAAAGCTTTTTGTTTTGGTGTAGTTCCAATAGTTTACTTTTGTGTTTGTTTCCCTTGCCTGAGGAGGCAGATCCAGAAACATATTGCTAAGGCTAATGTACAGGAGTTTGTGCCTGTGTTTTCTTTTCGGAGTTTTATGGTTTCAGGTCTGACATTTAGGTCTTTAATCCATCTTGATTGATTTTTGTGTATGGTAAAAGAAAGCGGTCCAGGTTCATTTTTCTTTTACATGTAGCTGTCCAGATATCCTCACACCATTTATCGAAGAGACTGTCTTTTTCCCAATGTACATTCTTGCCTCCCTTGTCTAAGATTAATTGAGCATATAAGTGTGAGTTTATTTCTATTTTCTATATTCTGTTCCATTGATCTATGTGCCAGTGCCATGTTGTTTTGATTATGATAGCTTTGTAGTATATCTTAAAACCTGGGGTTTTGATACCTCCAGGAATCTCAAGATTACTTTGCCTCTTCGGGGTCTTCTGTGGTTCCTTACAAATTTTAGAAGTGTTTATTCTAGTTCTGTGAAAAATGCCATTCATATTCTGATAAGGATTGCATTGAATCTATAGATTATCTTAGGTAGTATCCACATTGAAAAATATTAATTCTTCTAATCCACGAGCACAGAATATCTTTCCATTTATTGGGGTCTTCAGTTTCTTTCATCAGTGTCTTATAGTTTTTAGGTCTTTTACCTTCTTGTTAAATTTATTCCTGGGTATTTTATTCTTTTCAGTACAATTGTAAATGGACTGTTTTGTTAATTTCTCTTTCTGCTAGTTTTTATTGCTTCGGCCCCATCTTCATCCCATAGTGGGTGGAAGGGTCTGCTTGATGAAATAGAGTAGGAAGGGATTGGAACAAGTATAAGTGACCTATGTGACCAAATGCAGGGAAGGAGAAATAACATGAAGGCTGTCTGCCTGCCTCCTCTAAACATTTATTAAGTGCCTACTGTTTGCTGGGCATTGTGCCAGGGTCCGGGGTATTGGGCTGCCCATGGAGGAGGCTGGGCTTTCCAAACGCAGTGATAGCTAATGGTGCTTTAGTCCTTTAGTTGACAAGCAAAGTATGTTTCCTGGTATTGTCTTTTTTTAATCCGAGAGACAGAAGATCCTGGTGGTTAAGAGCCAGGGCTCTAGAGTCAGGCTCTGAGGTTTGAATCCCTAATCTACCACTTACCAGCTCAGGCAATCATTTCTTTCTATTCCTCAGTTTCTGCATCCGTAAAATGGAGGATAATAATAGTGCTTAGAACAGTACCTGGAGCATTATGAGCACTCTCACTAAGTGTTCCTTTGGGCAGGCGAAGAGAGTTGTGGGACGGGAGGGAGATGAGGTGGAGCAGACTCTGGGAGGCTCTGAATCCCGAAGTTCTTCTTTAAGAAAGATAACCATCCCTAAGTTAGGAGTTCAAAATCCTGCCCAAACCACAATGAGACACCACAGCACATCCACTAGGATGGCTATAATCAAAATGACAGACAATAACAAGTGTTGGCCGGGATGTAGAAACGCTGCAACCCTCCCACACTGTGGGCGGGAATATAAAATGGTGCAGCTGCTGTAGAAAACAGTCTGGCAGTTTCGCAAAAGGTTAAATGTAGAGTTAACCCATGACCCAGCAATTTCACTCCTAGTTATATACCTAAGGAAGTTGAAAACCAACATCTTTACAAAGCTTGCACACAAGTGTTAGTAGCAATATTATTCACCATATCCCAGATTTATTGCCCCAGATGTCCATCAGCTGATGAATGGATAAACAAAATGTAATTATCCATGCAGTGGAATAGTATTCAGCCATAAAAGGGATGAAATACTGATACATGTTACAGCATGTGAGAACCTTGTGCTAAGTAAAAGAAACTAGACACAAAGGGCCACATATTACAAGACTCCGTTTCTATGAAATGCCCAGAATAGCTAAATCTGTGGAGGTAGAAAGTAGATCAGTGGTTGCCAGTGGCTGGTGGGGAGGGGAAATGGAGAGTGACTGCTAAGAGGTATGGAGTTTGTTTTGGGGCTGATGGAAACATCTAGAAAATTAGGTAGTGGCGATGGGCATACAACTCTGTGAATATACTAACATCCACTAAATAACATGGTAAGCAGGCGAGTCTATGGTATAAGAATTCTATCTTGATTGAAGAAAAACAAATGAGGAAAACAAAAGCCCTCCCCCATCTGACCCCTCCACTTCCCCTGGGGACTAGCAGCTCCCTGTGTGCTCCAGGCAGTAAAACCTCACACAGCCAGATCTGTGCGTGTGAGCTGCTCCATCCCATTCTCTCTGGCAGGCTGTCCGTGGCCAAGAAGTAAACACGTCATAGATGATGTCACGGGGAGAATCCTGGGGCTGTGGAGCCACTGAGCCTTGCATTCTTGCCCCTTCTTCTGGGTCTCAGTTTCCCTACTGTAAGATCATTAGGAGGAGAAATAAGGGCAGGCAGCAGCCCGGAATGGGTATCAGGAGCAGAGCGTCTGTGTTCTTCATTGCTCCTTTGTTCTGCCGGGCCGGGCACTGTGTATACTGTAAATATTCCAGAAGGTTTGGGGTAGTGTAGGACAAGGGTCGGCCGGAGGCCCTGACTGAGCAGGTAGCTGGGCTCTGCTATCACCCAATAGAGGCATCCTAGCTCCTCAGAGTCCCTTCTGTGGGTCAAGGAGGCCTGGGTTTGAACCCCCACCCTTCTCCTTCTAGCTGAGTGACCTTTTGCATATCACTCAATCTGTCTGTGCTTCAGTGTCCTCTTTAGGAGATGCAGGTTGTGGTAGGTATGCTCTGGACTGGACTCTGTGGCCCCTACGCCCCCACCTCCCAATTCATATGTTGGAGCCCTACTCCTCAGTGTGATGGTATGTGGAGATGAGGCCTCCTCTGAATTAGGCTAGGGGTCCTCATGAGGGGATTAGAAAGGACACCAGAGAGCTTTCCCTTTTTCCTTTCTTTACCATGTTGAGGACACATCAAGAAGGTGGCCATCTACAAGCTAGGAAGAGAGTTCTTACCAAAAGCCAACTATCTGTCCCCCTGATCTTAGACTTTCAGATTCCAGAACTGTGAGAAAGAAATGTCTGTTGTCACAGCCACGCCCCCAAGCAGCCAAGTCTGTGGTGTTTGTTACGGCGGGCTGGGCAGACTGGACACAGTTCCCCCCCCCCCCCCCCCCGCCTCCAGGTCTGCGGTGTTTTGTTATGGTGGCTGGCAGACTAGTCATGACATCCCCCCGCCCCCACCCAAGTCAAGTCTGCCATGTTTTGTGATGGTGGCCGGGCGGACTAGACAAGGCATTAACACAACAATGGCTGTAAGATGCAGAGCACAGTGCTTGCATTGTGGTAAGCACACCTGCTGTCCCTGTGAGGTGGCTCCATGTATGACTGTGATGGTCATTCATAGCTACGGGGCCTTGGGCCAGTACCTTCCTCACTGAGCCATTTTCTCCTCTATAGAATGAGGTCACGATGGTGCCCACGCAGGGCTGTGGCACAGCTCAGGTCAGATAATCTAGGTCGAGGGGCTTGTAAACGGCAATGGCAGGCCTGGGGAAGGGGCTCAGTGTTTATGGAGTGGAGACGGTGGGAAAGCCAGCAGGAACGTGTGGGAAAGGTGGGCAGGGCTGTAATGGTGTCAGGTCTGAAGGGTGCCCCTGGCTGGATGCTCTTGACATGATCCTTTTAGGAAATGACTGTCTCATAGCAGCACATCTGTGTACCTGTACCCAGGTGGCAGCACTGAATAGAGATCCCTGGGCTTGGCCCCGCCTGCCGCTGTTCTGGGCTCGCAGGCCTCTCAGTTGCTGAACAGGGAGCCAGGGGCCTGTGCCCAGAGGCAGGATGGGACCGGAACAACCCACAGACAGCCTGTGACCTTGCCACTAGGCATTGTCCCATCCTAAGCGGGGGAGAACCTTGGCTTACAGAGAAGCCTTGCAGTAAGAGGCCAAAAGCCGCCTTTAAGGACACGAGTAGACCTGGAAGCTAGCTGAGTTGGCTGGTGTTCCTGCTGTGTGACATCAGGGATGCAGAAGTCTTCGGATGGAAAAGCACCGTCTGGAGCCTTTTCCGCGTCACCCTGGAGCGCATCCCAAGGGGCCGTTGCCGGTCACATTTACCTTCAGAGCTGCGGGCTGAGTCGTCTTCCAGCTCAGACATCCCAAACTGGAGTGGCGGGAGGGGTGTGTTCCCGGGAGAGTTTATGGGATTTTCTGGTTGGTTCTTTAATGGAAGTCCTGTTTGTTTGCTGTCTGGTCTGGGCTGATGGGGTGGGTGGGGCCGGGAGTCCTCGGAATGTTGGCCTGGGTAGCACAGAAGGCTTCTCTGGGGCAGAGGAGGGCAGACGTCAGAAAACCGAGACGGGAGGTTTTCAGACGTAAGGGGTAAGGTTGCTGGAATAACTGGTCTGGCCCCACCCCACAGATCCTGGTATTTCAGAGAGGCGTTGGCTGTCGTGGTTGGAACTGCTGGCTCTGTGCCCAGCACTACCTCTGATGGGCTCTGTGACCTCAGCAAGTTTCTTAAACTCTCTGTGCCTCCCTTCCCTTGTCTGCGAAAAAATAATAGCAGCACCTACCTCATAGGTCATCGTTAGGCTGAAGCGAGTCAATGTGTACAAAAGCATCTAGGATAGTGTCTGGCATAGAACTCATGCTAAATAAATGTTAACTGGACTGAACAAGAGCCGTGAGGACGCGTAGGTCCTTCCAGTAGAACCGTGTCTCCTTCTTCCGAGTTCCTGTTTAGTTCAGCGCCACTGACACTGGGCCCTTAGTGGGGCCACGCCCTCCACAGAGAGTGGAGCCCATTCTCTGAGCCTTTCGGCCCAGGAGTGTTCACAGCCTGGGCAAGGGAGGCTCAAGAACAGACAGCCCCCTTCCCTCCGCCCAGAGGCAAGGATCAGGGAGGTGACAGTGATTGTGTTTTGAAGGATGAATAGGGGTTCCTTGGTGGGGACCAATTGCATGTGTAAGGTGACTAGGTTACGAGGTGGAAATGGAGACTGGAGTGACAAGGCTGGTAACCTTGAATGCCAAGCTAAGGAAGTCAACTCTGCCCTGTAAGCAGGGGAGCCCTGAAGGATTTCAGATGTTGCCTTTCTACTCACTTTGCTTAGAGAGCCAGTCACTGCATCATTCTTGGAGTCGTGTGCCATGTGACTGCCTTCCCCACTACCTGGTTAGTGTCCAGAGGGTCCTTGTCCTGCCTTCTCCCCACTCCCTTCCCCGGTCTTGAGGGAAGCAGATTTAATAGTCACTGAGGTCATTATTGTTATTAGCTCACCTGGTAAATCTGGAGACACCTGTAAAATCCTGGGCACCATGCTAGGCACAGTGCAGGGTTGGGGGGGGCATGGGGTACAAAGATGCATGTACATGGTGTCATAGCACATCAGAGGCCTTCTGTTCCTTGTCTGAGGTGGTTTTCCCGTGAGGCTACCATGAGAGTCAAAAAGGGAGGGTCTTCACAAGCCGAGAGTACCTCAGGAGTTCCATGAGCAGATGGCCTGCTCCAGCTGGGGGCGTTGGGCAAGGCTGGAGGGGTGGGCCTTGGACCATTGGTGGGAAGGGGATGCCAGACAGCACCATCAGCGTGGGCAGAGGCACAGGACATGGAGGGCAGAGGGCATGTGAGAGGAGCAGCCGTGAGCTCTGCTTGGCTCGAGCAAACGGTCTGTGGCGGGAACAGAGAGAAATATATTAGCTTTCAGGGCCTTGAGTGGCAGGCCAAGCGAGGCAGGGTGTGGATGGAGAGGGGAGTTTTGTTTCCCTGTAGACACAGGGAGCCATGGAGAGCATTTAACTGTGTTCCAGTGCCCTTAGTTTTTACATAGTACAGTTCTTTGGAGAAGCCCCTTCTCCAAAGAACTGTACTATGTATTTATCAGTCTTCAAGGTGAGGATGGGGAGTGGATCCTTTGTTTGCAGAAAGGTAACTTATTAGGAAACCATTATACAAATCCTCAGAAATTTCTGCCTTAATGAAGGAGGCAGTGTTTTCTCCCATAGATTCTTTAATACTTGGGTTTCAAGCGGGTAATAGCAACACATAATTTATTTCTCCTGGTGCTTGATCTGAGATCCCACGGGAAAGAACAGGAAGGAATTAGTGGGCTCTATATTACAATTTAATTGCTTGAAGGAAAAATATTATTTTTTATTGTTAGCCATTAGCTGCTTCTAGTTTTATTAAACTCAACCCTCTGCCGAGCACAGCATTAGCCACTTGGAGCTCTCCAGTGCCCCGAGGGAAGGAAAACCCACAGAACAGAATGGTCCCACCTTGTAAAGCAGGGAGTTGCTGCTGGGGTCTGAGTAGCCTAGGATTCTTGCATTTCTGGCCTCTCTGTAGTGGGAGCAGCGCCTCTCTGATGGCAGGTTTGGTCCCCATTTCGTCCCCTGGCACTAGAGACAGAGGCCAAGGAGGGCTGAGGAAGAGTCCCCTGCCAGTGCCTCTGTCGGGCCTGAGTCTCTCCTAAGATGTGTGAACTGGCTGTCTTGCTCTGGTTTTATTCATGGTGTTTCTATGGGTAGTCACTAGGGTGAAATGAGACTGCATGTAAAATGGATACCCTGGTATTCAGTAGGTGCTTGGTAAATGCCCGTGGATACCCTGGTATTTAGTAGGTGCTTAATAAATGCCAGTTAATAGGCTCCAGTACAGAACACTTCTGGCCATTGCCCTTTCTTTGTTTTGACTCCAAGCTCTGGCCTACTGGAGCCCTGCTCAGAGGGCTAGCCTCCCCTCACTCCCTGCGCACTGGGTAGAGAGAGAGATGCCTCAGCTCAGCCTGACTCCTCCAGGTGTTGCGAGCTCTGTGCCGGCCGTGTGTCAGCACCTGGGAGAGCCGTGCCGCAGACAGGCCTGGGCCCTCTGGGAGCTCTCAGCAGGATGGGAGTGACCCCATCCATGATGGTGTGGGGTGGCCAGCATGGGGCCTCATCCTACTTGGGACTCTGGGAGAGGCTTCCTATGCATATGCCAGGGGTAGTTCTGAGGGGCCAGGAAGAATGAGCTCACTGCAGTGGTGGGGTGGGGGTGGGGTGGGGGGAGGACTGTCTTCATTCCCTGTCACACACATTGCCCTGCTGTGACACACACCTTCTCCTGGTTGGACAGTCTCCACGCACCCAGCTCTGCAGTGTCCCTTTCTGATCTCTACATCCCCCCTCACTCTTTACCTATAGCTCTGCTCAAGCTTTTTTGCCCACATCTTCTTGGTGGACTTGCACCAGCACCTTGGAGGCTTGTTGCTCCCTTTCACAGGTGAAAGGTCACTGAGCTGGGGAACCCGGCCAAGGACTAGTGGAGTGCACTGAGCAGGGGGCTTTTCCTGGGCCCCACCTGCTCTAGCCAACCACACACAAGGCTTTGGCCACAGATGGGTGTGCCTACCGTGCATTGTCACGTTTTCACTGACTTACCTTCCCTGACTTGCTAGGGACCACTTGCCACTTGGCTCGGGTCCATCATGTCCCTCTGGGGAGGCAGTGAACCGTGATTTTAAGAATGGCCCCATGTAGCACTGCGTGGAGGCTGCCCACTCCCCCTCCCCACCACCCCATGACTTTGGCTGCCCTCTGCATCAGAGCTCTCGCCTGCACATTTCCTGCTTATCGAGTGGCCCTGAGGCCCAGGATTTTCTAAGACAGCCTTCATTTAGTGCGATAGAATTTAGTTCCCACTGTTCAGTACTTAATGGTATGTGCAGGATGATGTTGAGAAACTTGCATTACCTTGTCTACAAAACCTTTGACTGCAGGTTCAGGGTCTAAGCCCTGGAGTGACTTGCCCAAGGTCACACAGCAGTTAAGAGGCAAGGCTGGGGTCCCCATGGTGTCTCTCCAGCCTGGGCTTTCTTCCTGCATGACATTCCTGCCTCTTGAGTGTCCCTGTGGCTTGATCTTGATGGGCTGGTCCAGAAGATCAGGTCAGCAGAACTCTCCCAGAACACTAGGTCCCAGCCCTTGAGAAGTAAGGCAGACCAGGATCAGCTAGCTGGTGGAAAGGGAGTACGGAATCCTGAGCTTAGACCTGAATCCAGGGGGGTGTTGTGGGGACAGGATGAAAATGGCCACGTTCTGCCCACCTTCTGTGTGCCATGTGCCATGTTGCCTCTCCTGGTTGCCCCTCTCCCCCAGCCCCCAGCTACCCTTACTCTAAAAGCACACGGTCCCTGTCTCTGTACTTTCCTCATGCTCTTCTCTCTGCCTAGAGCGCCCTCACTTCCTTCTGTATTTGGCTAACTCCTGCTGTCTTTTAAGACTCATTTCAGGACCAGCCTAGAAGACCCGCCCTGACACCCAGGCTGGGTTAGGACCCCTTCTCAGGCTCCTGAAGTCCCCTGAGCACCCCTCCCCACAGCACTGATCACCTGTGTCCCACCTGTGTGCTGGTCACCTGTGCACTGTCCATCACTCCCACCAGGCAGTAGACCTTGAGGTCTGGGATCGTGTTTATCCTTCTCTGTCTCCAGGATCCCCTATCCAGCTTGGCTCAGGGAAGTCTTGTCCAACATGATGAGTAATGATAGAGCCCCCTGTAGTGCCCATTTTCTGAAGTATGCTTACATCGCTTGTCACTCAGAGTCTCACAGCTGTCAGGCCATGGTGATAAGGTAAGGAAACTGAGGCTCAGGAATTTACTCAGGGACTGAGCTCCAAGTTCAAGGCTTAATGCACTGTCTCCCCTGCCTGCGCTGTGCCGTAGATGGGACCTGCTTATGAAGCCCACACCCTTGGTGACCCCAAAACCAGGGCTGCTTATAACCAGATTGCCTTCCTCCCCACTGAGCTCATGCTGCTGAGAGAATGGAAATTTGGATCAGTGGGTGGGGGTGAGAGGCTCGGTTGGGGGCGGCTCTGGCCGGGGTGCTGGGAGACCTGGACATGATGGGGGTGCTGGATGAACACACCAGGACCAGACCCAGTGGTTCTGGCCTCTAGGCCCGGGGTCTGCCTAACACCATCCCAGGTGATTGGCCTGATGCCTACAACGCATGTCCGAGTGTCCTGAAGGTTTGGGGCAGTCAGTAGCAGCAGGGAGGTGGGTCAGACTTCTTTGGCCTTTTGAGGGTTAAGCTGGCCATGGTGGTGGCTTCTGGACACTGACTGCTCCCAGGGAGATCTGGGTTCAAGTTCTGCCTGGTTGTTAATGTTGCTGAGTTGACATAGGGCCATGTAAGTCACTTGCATTCTCTGTGCCTCGGTTTTCTAAACTGTGAAAGGGGTTAATAGCATTCTCATAGGAGACTGTGGAGAGAATTACATTCTTTTTTAAATTTTTATTCATTTATTTTTAAGTGTTCATCCATTGTGAGAGAGAGAGAAAGAGAGAGAATCTCAAGCAGATTCTGTGCTGTCAGCACATACCCCAATGTGGGGCTCAAACCCACAAACTATGAGATCATGACTTGAGCTGAAATCAAGAGTCAGATGCTCAACCAACTGAGCCCCCCAGGGGCCCGGAGGGGATTACATTATTACAGTATCTGAAACATACTGAGTACCACAGTTACTTCTTCCTCTGTGATGCTACCCTACTTATCTCCTTGGGGTGATGTGAAGTCCAGATGAAGCCATGTGCATACTGTAAAGTGCCCTACACTTGTGTTTTCTCAGAAGGGAGGTAGAAGTGGAGGAGAGAGCCTGGCTGTTGTATGGCTTCTTTGAAAGGCCAGGCTACCTTTCTAAGGTGGCTAGGCCACTGGGAGCCGCCCAAAGGCCAGGCTGACAAGTGGGCCAGTCCAGCCAGCAGAGCTGGAGCATCTTCAGCCAGAGTGCAGGCAGGCGGCAGGTGTGTCCCGGGAAGGCTATGCGGTTCATTTGGTGGCAATGCCAGTCCAGAGAACCAGGGCTGAAGGGGGCCTCAGGCTACTGTGTGGTTACAGCCCAGTGGGGAGAGGGAGGCTGAGCTGGGGTGGCCTGGGTTTCCCTAACTTCCCTTCCCAGATCTTTCCTCACTGCCACCGCTAACTCTAAATCAGGGACAATAGTAGCACCTACCTTGCAGGTCATTGTAAGGGTTAATATGGCCCCGTGAGATAATGTACATAGTATGTGTTAATATGTGTAAAGTACATGGCAAATGTGCATTAACTGTTAGGTATTTTTATTGTTATTGTTACATTTGTCACATTATTACACCATTCTTTCCACATAGGTCCCAGATACACTGGATATGTCTTATTTTATAGTCGTGCTAAGTACTTTTATCCTTTAGGCCACGGAGAGCCATGGAAAGTTCTTGAGTAAGGGTATGGCATAGAGCTCGGCTCTGAGATGACTAATCTGGCAGTGGGTTTAAGCTTCATGGTGAGGTTTGTATAGTTAAAAAAAAAAAAAAGGGATTTCTTATTTTATGGCCTTTTTAAAAATTACTTCTTGGGGCACCTGGGTGGCTCAGTCCAACTACAGCTTAGGTCATGATCTCTCGGTTCATGGGTTCAAGCCCTGCATCGGACTCTGTGCTGACAGCTCAGAACCTGGAACTTGCTTTGGATTCTGTGTCTCCCTCTCTTTATCTGTCCCTCTCCCATCAGTGTTCTCTCTCTCTCTCAGTAATAAATAAATGTTTTAAAAAATGACTTCTCAAATCCTTTTCTCTTTTAGTTGGGGGGAAAAGAGAGGCAACTGCAGGGGGTAAGGGGCTTAACCAAGATAGGAGGAGGTGCAGAGCGGACAATGGCCCAAGTGTGCAGAGCGGACAATGGCCCAAGTGAGGTTGTGAGTGTGGAAAGAAGTCTGCTGCCCCATCGGCCTCATATGGCCTTGTATGGGTGGGACTTGAGAATAATCATAATATAAATGATCTCTGTGCCTTCAGGGATGAAGACATCGGGTGGGTCTGGTCTGCTATGGAACTGGTTGTGCTGGTGGGTGAAATTGGACTGGGGGAGGGAGCGGAGGAGGGAGGTTGATATTGACCATGAAAGGAATACAGAGGCCACTCAGAGAAACTGGAAGATTGATAAGGTAAGCTTTACGGAGATGAAGGACCCTTTCTTAGCAAATCTGGAGCACAGCCAGTGTATGATTTGATGCTGGCTGAGTGGCTGCTGGGAGCGGCCAGTGGAAAAGCTGAAGGGGAGGCATGGAGGAAGGGGGAGATGGGGAAGAAGGGAAGTTCAGGGAGATGGGGGTGTGGGCAGGCAAGGCACTCAGCTCCTCTGAATGTGTGCCCCATTTGGACCTGGGGCCTTCCCAGGCTTCATACCTAGTGATCTCACTCATGGGGTCCTGGGTAGACCCAGAAATCTGCATTTTAAACAGGAGTCTGTGGGCAAAAGGCAAAGTCACAGGCTCTGAGGAGTACTGATTCAGGTCCACCTTCGCATCCAGTAGTGGGTAGAAGAGATGATGTGACAGACAGCAGGTGGGGGTAAGGGCTGGGCCTAGGCACGAGGGACTCCCAGTGGAGGGACAAAGGGAGGAATTGGCCTAGCCTCGAGGGGTGGGAGCACATTTTTGGAGGGCTTTGGTTAGAAGCAGGTTGCAAGAGATGGCAAAATAGAGTGTCTGTGGGGACCCAGGATCTGGGTGGGGACTGGAGAGGGGGTTATCCAGGGAATCAGACTGAGAGGTCAGACGCAGGGCTTCGCGGCTAGGGAGACAAAGGGGGGCCAGAGCAACCCTGACGAGGGTGTGGATGGTGAGGGCATGGTGGCCTTGCCCACAGAGATCGGGCCAATGTCAGGACAGGACCAGTAGCCACCCTGAGTGCCTCACTCCGGGTTCCTTGAAACCCGTCACAGATCTTCCAGCTGGTAGCAGGCTGGGTCCCAGGGCCCGGGTGAGGATGAATGTGCGCTGCTGTGTGGGGTAAACAGTCCCAGCCAGTGGTGACGATCAGGGATCTAGTATTACAGACGGGGAGAGATGCCGAGGCCCTCCATCCATTCATCCACTTGTTTGCTCATCAAATATGAATTAAGGGCCAGGCTCTGAATAGGGCACTGTCACATGCTCCCTTCCTTTTTGAGAGGCGGTGGTGGCTGGTGGTTAGGAAAGAACATGGCCCTGGAGTCTGAGTGTGCATCATCTCTGCTCCTTCACCTGCTGGCTGGGCAGCCTTGGGAAAGGTACTGATTTACCTTTGTGTTTCTGTTGCCTCATCTGTAAAAAGGAGGGGGTGTGTGATAACTATACCCATGTCAGGGGCTCGTCATAAGGATGAAATGTTTAAATACCTGCAGAGTGGCTAGAGTAGCACCTGGCTTTTGTTATCGTCACTCTGGCCACACCGTGGATAGTCCACGCAGTGTGGCCAGCGTGTGTTTGTGCCGATGCCAGTCCCTCTGCCAAAATGCCCTTTCCTCCCGTCTTTGCTTTCTAAAAGCCCAGTTTGGATGTGCCGCCTCTGACTCACATTTTCTTAGCTGGGAAAGTGGGTTAATCCTTCCTGCCCTGCCAGCCTCACTGGGCGACCCAGGGAGAAGAGACCAGCCTTGGCGCACTAGACCAGGTCGTGCAACGTAAGCTGCTCTGCTGTCTCGCCCTTGTTTCCTCATGCCCGTTTCTAGATGCAGAAACTGGAACTGACAGGTGCTTATTGCATTGAAGGGTCCTTCCTCCGTCTGGGCGCTTGGCAGGTCAGTTCAGGCCACAGCCTGACTGCCATGTTCCACATGAGGCCGGCTAAAGATCACCCCTTCTCCTTCATGGTGGGGCTGGAGTGGCAAGATGGTAGACACAGCCCATCACTGCCCAGGGCCCTGACAGTGCTGAGCGGGTGCCTTCATCACAGCAAGAGGTTCATGCAACGGCTGGACCTATTGCTGTTTGATTCCTGTTCTCTGCTCCTTCTGGTCTGTGCTGGATGGGGGGGACCCAGAGGTAAATCAGGTCCAAGCCTGTCTTGAGGGGCTCACAGCTGAGGGGTTGGGCATCTGGGTGTGAGATAATGACCACACAGAGTGACTTAGGGTCAGGAGTCCAGAGGGAGTGCAGGGCCCAAGGGAGCTTCATTCCTGAGTAGATGGGCTGCCCCAAGATCCAGAAACCCTCCTCCCTCCATCCTGCTGATGTCTGTACCTCCCCAGCAGGGCCTGCCTCTGCTGGGCACTCCGTCTGCCCCCTCCCCTTGAGGTGAGGACCTGGCCTGGCACATGGTGACTGCCCCTGGCATGTGACCACATCTGTCTTGCTGCCTTTACTTGGGCCACACTGAACCATGTGCTCCTTCCCCACAGCCCCGTGCCTTTTCTCCACCTTTCCCTTGGCCTGGGCTGCCCTTTCTTACATTTTTGCCCCATTCCCTACCTGCTTCACACCGTCTGGCTCAGGTGTCACCTCTGTGAAGCCTTCCCTGAGACTGCCTTCCCTCTAAGGGGCTGTGGCCCTGTGTGCTCCTCGCCCCCTCCTTTCTCCTGCGTTTGTCCTCCTAAAGTCTATTGAGTGCATGATTAAGCGTGGGCAGTCTGTGACTTTGGGCTGCTGTCAACCTCCCTCTCCCATGACGGTGGTGTCTATGGAGACAATCAAGTAATTTGAGAGGAAGTACTCAGTTTTCCGCAAAGTACTGTTAAAGGCAAAAGTGGGATTACCAGTGCTAAAATTACGATGACTGTGTTTTATCTCCATTTCGATGCCTGGTGTGGAGCAGACCTCTGGGCTAGAGGCATATGGCTAGTGCAAGATCTTTCCAACTCCTGGGCCTCAGAGGCTCTGCCAGCAGGGGCCTGTCCCCGTAGTGTTCTCAAGGTACCTGCCAAATGAATTCTCCACTATTCAGGAAAAACTAGAAAGCTCTCCAAGTGACAACATTGACTTACTTATTTGGCAGATTTTTACTGATGACCTACTGTGGTTCATGACACTTTCTAGGCACTAAGGGGCTCCCCTTGGGGAGCTGGTGGTCTAGTGGGAAAAGCAGGCATCAGACAAGGGAGGAAGTCATGCTGTGGTAGCTCAGGGAAGGAAGGCATCCTTCCCAGTCGGGGTAAACCAAGGAAAACTTCCTGGAAGAGGGGCCTTTGTCGTGGGCCTTAAGGAATGGAAGGGTTTTAGCAGTGGTAATGGGAGAGAGAGCAGAAGGGGTGGTTGGAAAGACTGGCACAGAGGTGTGGGGGCGACCTGGGGATGGCAGAGCTGTCGGTAGGGCTCAGCTCACTGGCTTCAGGAGCTCGCACGTCTGCATGAGGAAGGAAGGGGCTCCTGCTCCCCTCCTATGTCTTCCCTCTTCCCCACCTTTCCCTTGCTAAGTGCTCAGAACACATGTTGTAGGGACTAGTCAAAATAGAGACTCAGACAGATTTATCCCCCGTGAGCCCATGGTCGCATTCCTGGGCACAGGAGGGGCGGCGGGCCCGTGGAGATGTTTGCAGAGAAAACAGAGCCTAATGAGAGTCTGATGAGGTGCTCGCCATGAACCAGGGACTGAGCAGGCATCGCCTGCCACACATAGGCCCAAGCTGGCCATGCAGGAAACACTGCTGATCCGGCCCCCAGAGAGGGCAGGGAAGCTGGGGTCCCACAAGCTTGAGACTGCTGTGTGGCCTCTGGCAGTCTCCTTTACCTGTGCAACCACTTTCTCACCTGAGATGTGAAGGATCCATGGCTTTCCCAAGCCAAGTGAGAGTGACAGGGGAGGTGAGCAGCTACCCCAGCGCCTGTACCCGTGAGCCTACACAAGTGGGGGCAGGTATCATGGTCACCTGGTGACATGGGGCTGCCACCCCACTTAGCTGGAACCCCCCATCAGCCAGAGCTCAGCCTCGCCTTGGAGAGCAGGTGGCCAGAAGGTGTAAGAAAGACCCCTGGGCTGGGTGACAGGAGGCGGGGACTTTGGTCCATCATGTGTTGAACAAATTTCGTGGGTTGAGGAAGAGAATAAGCAAACACACTCTCCAGCTGGGTGACCGTTAAGAAGTTCCTTGGCCTCTCTCTCATCTGGGTAAGGGTAACAGGGATGTGATAGTATCTACCATGAGCTGTTACTGTGGGGATTAAACTGTACAAGTCCTGATGCAAGGGCTCAGTGCTTCAAATTTGGTAAAAGCTGAGTTAGATGGTTGGACCAGGTGGTACGTGTTGCCTCAAAGTTTCCTTGGAATGGCTGGGGAGAAATAATCTGTAGCCCGATGGGAAACTCTTAGGAGATCCTTTCCTTCCCCCTTCCTATTACTCCTCACCCAAGACAATGTCTGAGAGACCCAGCCAGGCAGCCCCATGAGGGGCATGAAAGGTGTCATGAGCTGGGCCTGCTTCCCTCCCAACATCTGCAGAAGAGACGAGTGGCCCCCCGTTCCATGTCTGGCTCACCTGCCTGGTTCTGGTTCTAGCTCCCACCTCCCCTTGCTCATCTGCCTCCATCCTGTGAAAATCTTCCTTTAACTCCAGAAATGCTAGGTTCCAACCCTCATAGGCTGTGTGACCTTAGCTAAGTCACTTGGTCTCTCTCAGCTTGTGTTCTCACAGCAAAAGTCCTGGCATTGGGATAGCTCTCAAGAGCTTCCTATGCACAGCTTTGGATTCCTTTGCATGTCAAGGCAAGGGAAGGGCTCAACACTCCGGAAGTTCAGGCAGATGACAGACTCAGTGACCCTGTAGACTATAGTCTGACCTCCTTAGCATGGTGGACAAGGCCCTTCATAATCTGGCCCTAGCAAACGTACCTACCACTCCACCCTTGCTCCATTCAGGCCACACTGAACGTTTTCATCCTCTGGACATAACATGTGTTCTCATGCTTCTGCGCCTTCAGACAGTTGTTCTTTCCTTGGCCAGAGAGCTCTTATTTATCTCTCAAAACTCAGCTCAGATATTCCCGCTTTGAATTCTTCCCATCTCTTGCAAGCAGAGTCCCTTATCCCAACTATATACAAGCACCATTTACCCTGCGCTGTAGTACTTTGCTCCGATCCCCCTGATAGCCTTTGAGCTTTGCAGAGGGAAGGAGAAGGCCCGATTCACTTGTACCTTCAGTGCCCAACTCAGGGCCTGGCACAGACTGAGCAAAGACCATTTTCCTACACTTGTGAGGAGTTTTGCTCCATTTCCCACCTGCTCTTCTTTTCCCCTTTGGAAGGAAGAGACAGTACTGTGAGTGAGAACAAAGCATTGTCCTCTGTCAGAGAGGCATAGGAGCTGGCAGGAAGAGGGGTGGAGCTGAGGCAGGGTGGGGAGAATTGTGCTTTGTGGCACTGAAAGATAAGAAGGGCCATTACCTAATCTGCCAGTGTGCTGCCTTCATAACAGGCTGCAGGGCATCCTCATTCATTCATTCATTCATTCATTCATTCATTCATTCATTCAGTTTAGTAGTACACAGGTGCATGCCAAACTGGTTCCCAGGAAAACAGTGGAGAATAAAAGAGACCCTGCCTGCAAGAGCTCATAGTCTGGTGGAAGAGATGGAGGAAACAGTGACCATAGGACTGTGACAGTGGAGGGAAGCCCTCAGGACTGTGGGGGCTGAGGGGCCAGCCCAGCAGCCTGGTGTGAACTTTGGGGAGATGTGAAACAGCTCAAGGGTCTGGCGGAGGGGAAGGCATGTCTCTCACACAACCTGTGGATGAGAGTTGGCATGCTCACAGTGGGGAGTCTGGGGGCTTGCAGGTCAGGCTGGAGGGGTCAAGGAGCAGTTCCTGAGGCCGGATGGTCTGGGACGCCTTGTCTCCAATCAGATGTGGATTGGAAGGGCGAGGAGGCTGGCGGCCAGGGCCGAGGCTGGCAGGGAAGGGAGGGATGGGTCAGGGCAGCTATTTGAGACTTGGAGACTGACTGCATGCGAAAGATGAGGGTGAGGGAGACTGTCGCAGGCAAGTGGGGAAGTGACAGTTGTCTCAGGAAATAACTTGTTGGTAGAGAGGGGAAAGACACAAAGAGCTCAGCAGGGATCTCTGCAACTCAGGGTAATTTTGGCTTCGGAGAGCTAGCCCTGCTAATCAGATTGTAAAAATCAGGTACCGGGGTTTTTGCAGAAAATGAAGCAGATCAAAGCCAGGGTCGATTAGGCTCTGATTAAACATTGCCGAGGAGGGTCAGACTCATTACCGAGGAATGTACACAGGCCGGCAGCACTGACGGGGGATAATAACAGATCGCACCCGGCAGCGCAGACACCACGGCGCTCTGGGGACGCAGTGCTCCACGGCAGGGTGGCCACAAGGAATGGTATGTCCGCGGGCTCCGATGGGAATGAAGGTGGCAGGGGGTACGTGTGGAAGTCTGGTCCCCCTGTCTGTGGCCTCCGTGGCTGGGGACCGCTCCAGGGAGCAGGGCACTGGCAGAGGTCGGCCAGAGCATGTGCCTTGCTGTTTTCTACCTTTGCATGCTTGCTCATGCCCTTCCTGCTGTGTCGAGAGCCTCCTTTACCCTTTTCTCTCTTAAACCTTCCCTCCAGGACCTCCTCCAGGAGCCTTCCCTGACCCCCTAGCTTGGGTAAGGTGTCTGTCACCTCTGGGTCCCCACAGCTTCTGTCATTCTGAGTTGTCATCATCTGTGTGTGTGTGTATATGTCTCCCACCCCCCTCCCTACCTTGAGTCCTTTGATGGTGGCATGCCTCTCCACGAACTGTGTGCCTGGCTCAGTGCCAGACACCAAGTAGATGTCCGTTCACTCATCTGGGCAGAAGCAAGTCCCTGAAACCACAGGAAAAGAGCAAAGCAGGGTCAAGCTCTGCTTATATGCCTTGGGAGTAACCCCAGGACTTTGCCAAGAGGCACTCATGGGGTGAGGGTGCGGTGCTAGGGGCCTGTCGGCCAGGGTGAGAAGCCCTCGGGTGTGTCACTCTCCTGCTGCCCACGCCAGGAAAGGCAGGTGGCTTCATCAGCATGGAGTCCATGGAGATTCATCAGAAGGGAAGAGGGGAAGGAGTCCAGTCAGCCTGGACTTGACTCTCAGAGCTGTGGGGTACCACTGAAGGGTCGATGCAGGGTGGTGACACAGATGGAGCTGTGCTTCTGGAGACACCTGAGATTCTTCTTCGTGAAAACGGGATCCCTCTGAACTAGCGGCCCTGGTGGGCTGGACTTCCCCTGACTGTTTCACCTTGTGGTATAAAGTGAGGCACACCTGCTCTGGTCCCCACGCACAGCCCTGAAGCACCTGGGGTGCTGCTGACCTCGGCCACATCTGCCCAGGAGTGGAAGGGAGCAGGGCTAGCCTGAAATCAGGCTGAATTTGGTTCACACCCTCCACAAACGTACACCCATCATGTGGCAACTCTGTGTTGAGCCCCGGGGGTACTCTGAGGTTCTAGCAGCCTGGCTGCCTCCAGAGACAGGAGGAGGAGCTGGAATACAGAGGTCCGGGAGGGAGCTGCCCATCCCAGGAGACAGGGACACTCCCAGGCCTGGCTGGGAACGTTTGGGGCTTAGAAAGAAGGAACACAAAAGCCTGTAACCTCCCAGCTGGAATGTGGACACTTCATCCATCCTGCTCTTGTGTCCCTCCTACAGCCCCATAAATGTTCAATTTGGGGAAAGGATTCAGCTCTAAGCCCCAGCAGAGTACGGTTGATTAAGAAACTAAGCTCCATAAAATTGTCCGTGCCCTGGCAGGCCGGGGAGTTGAGAGTCACTGAACCTCGGGCCGGGAAAGGACTGTCCGAAGCTTCTCATCCCTCCAGGCCAGGCCCTCCCAGAGCCCCAATCCCTTGTGGGGCAGCCCCAGCAGGTGACCACCCTGCGTGTGTTTTTAGTGTGTCTGCTACCCACCTCCCTCACCGCATACCCATTTCAGGGTGTGACACTCTGAGCACCTGGGTGGTTCCTACATTCTACAAACCTGCCCCATGCCGGGCCTTCCTCTGGTGCTGGAAACAGTTGCTGTGCTTACCGGGAGCCAGGCATGTTGCTGATTGATTTGTTTAATGCTCTCTTTGATCCATGTGGGGACTGTCCATGGTAGCTGGCACTGTCATACCCCCATTTCACAGATGGGACCCTCAGAGGCAGAATAACTCCCCAGGGTCACACAGGAACTGAGGAGCAGAGCTGGGGCTTTGAACCCAGGACTCAGCCCACAGTGTCTGCTCTCAGTCACTGCGTTCCATGTCTCGTTGAGAGGGGCCATTTGGTGAGGCTCTCATGCTCTGGAGACTGCCTGCACAGGTTCACAGTCACAGCTACCGCTTCCCTTCTGGGTTAGGGGACTTGGTAGGTATCAGTGCTCAGAAGATGGCCTGGCTCTTGGTAAATGCTGAGGGGGTGTTAGCGGGGTCTGCCTGCGGTGCAGGTTGGGGAGTGAGGATGTGGACCCCCAGATACCACATGCCAGGTCTGAGCTTGTCTGATCATTGTTCTCAGTGTAACTCCCTGGCCTGCCACTTCAGTCCCTCTACCAGCCCTGTCGTTTTGACCTCCTGGATCTCTCTTGAGCATGTCCACTTCTGCCCATCTCCATTGTCACCACCCCAGAGAAAGCCTGGCCAACTGCAGTGATGCCCTGGTCTCCCTGCTTCCCCATACGCTGCTTTCCCCCGCTGCAGTTAGTGGGGGACCCTGTATAGCACAGATCTGGTCAGGCCATACACCCTCACCTTGCTCACGACCCTGCTAGGTTGCTCCTGTCTCCAGAACAGCACTCGCATTTTGCACCTTAGGCCACAGGATCCTGGATGATCTGGCCTGTGGCCGCCTCTTAGGCTTCATTCTTCAGCGGCCTTGCTGCAGTCTGCAGATTCTAGCCACACTAGCCTTCGTTCATTCCCTTCCAGAGCACCGTTGTCTCTGCCTTGTGGCCTGTGCACGGGTCATTCCCTGACTTGGACCTCTTGGCCTTCCTCTGCCACACCCTCTGCTCACGTATACTTATTCCTCTTCGAGTCTCTGTTCAGATGCTGCTCCTGCAGTCCAGAAGCCTCCCGTCACTTCTCTCCGGAGCCCTCAGAGCTTCCTGAGCATGCCCTTCACAACACCTGCAGAGTTCATTTTGTGTTTATCCGTGTGATTCTTTGCTTACTCTCTGACCCCCTCACTAGGTGCTAAGCTCAGGGTAGGGACATCTGTTTAGCTCATCATTATGTCCACAGTGTCTGGCATATAACAGTCCACTGTAAATGCTTGTTGAATGAAAGTTCACAGGAAAGAACGGGAAGGTGCCTGGGGGCCTTTAGGAGGAGAGGAGGAGAATTCAGTGGAGTGAGCCCAGACCTCACAGGTGGTCAGTCACCCTGGGAACCTTCTCTGCAACAACTCTACTGCACTGTGACACTTTACTGGGAAACTCACTGATCATGAGCATCCTCCCTTAGCCATCAGGACCACTCTCGGGGAGGCAGGAGCGACCTTTCTGCTGGGGGTCCCACCTTCCTGAGCAGGTCCTGTTCCAGCCTTTCTGAAGGCCTGGGACAGCTCCTTTTCTTTTGGGGGCCTCAGTTTCCTCATCTGTAAAATGGCAGGGTAGTCTGAGACGATCTTTCATGCTTTCCAGTAGTATGATTTAATGAATTACTACTGCACTTTTATTTATTTACTTTTTGGGGTAAAAAATCCTCATAGATTGACCAGTGGTAAAAGGGCCTCTCCTAATCCTTTTCCTCCTTGTCTGACCTCCCTGGCTCTGTGGTTACTGTCCCCACCCATATCCATTCAGACAGGAGTATAGAGGTATTGTAACGAGTGATGCTGGATCTACCCAGGTAAAAAGTTACCAACGTGCAGCACCAGCACATAGGATCACCACCAGGGACTTTGGCATCTGCTTGTGCCCCTGCATTCCTTATGGGGTCACATGCTAAAAGGTAACCCACAGAGAAAGGCCCTGATCTGATTATGTTCAATTTATTTCAGTCACATGTATGGGGTGAGAGGTGAGTGGCCGTTGGCCAGGCCAGACTGTGAGTTAGCTCCTCACATGGGGACACAGGGATGACCAGGCCTGATTTGCCTCATCCCCTGGCCTGATTCAGGGCCCACCGCCAGGTGTCAGCTCTGTCAGTGACTGCTGGATGGCCGAAGGAGAGAAGGGATGGTTGTGGAGTGGGTCGTGGGGTTGGGGTTGTTGAAGGGGTTGGAGAGAGGGAGAGAGGTTCCTCACCTTTACAACAGGAAGCATCTGTGCGGGGTTGGCGCTGAAGCTGCCTGGAATGGCCCCGGCTGGCCAGGTGCCAAGAGTTTATTGCATGCAACACAGCAATTTCAAATTTCCTTTATTCTCCAAGAGCCGATGAATTAGCTGAAAGATTAAGAACACTTGCAAAGTAGCTGACAAAGTGGTTTAAGTTAGTGCAGTATAAACTCAGCACAGGAGTGTATGTGTGTGTGTGTTGGGGGGTGGTTGGGGTTGGGTGGGGACAGCCAGGGAAGGCCCCAAGACAAGGAGCAAGTTGGCTTGCTGGCTGGGTGCATATGGCTTTATGGAAGGAGATGACGGAAGATCAGAAACAGGGCTTTGAGTCTCAGCCCCACTGCCTATCTGCTGTGTGACCTTGAGCATAGCACTTAACCTCTGAGCTATTTGGGAGAAGAAATGTCCATCGTAAGCTCCCTGAGGGCCCTGGCCATGTCTAGGGCCTCTCTGTTCCAAGGGCCTGCACGTGCCTGTGGAATGGGTGGTTACTGAGGGGCCCCACCCGCCCCTCCTTAGTGGTCCTTGAAAAGCAGACCCCCTCCTGGAGCTGTGGAAAGAAGTCCAGTCCCTCACTTCTCCGGGCTGATCAGCCCGGAGAGAATGTGTGTGTTCTCTTTCTTGGCCACCTCTGGAGACCTAAGCCCTGGCCAGCAGCATCCATTTCTCTCAGTTTGCTTACAGTTTTACATGAATTCTCCCAAATCCCTTCTCAGATCCAGGCCCCTCTCCTGGCTGTGACTAGTATATTCCATCCCACTTGGGGTCATTCCTTGAGCAGTGAGGCCTATGAGGGTCTGTTTTAACAGCCCAGGTGAGAGGTGACAAGGCCCTGAAGCTCCACCTTGATGGGCTTTGCCCACCGCAGGCTGCATTCCCAGTTCTGGTAAAGAGTGTGTCACGTGTTCCTCACCCTTTCCAGTGACTTGCAGCTGGACACACATCATCACACAGCCATGGACTCAGAAGAGAAGCCTGCTCTCCTGATCTAAGTGTAGATCCCAAGATGGCTGGAGGAGTGCTTTAGTCTTCCTCTTTGACTTAGCTTAGAAGATGGAAGCTTGCTTGGCTTCAAGGCTGGGAAAGAGGGGCCTGCCCGCTTCCCCCTGATACCAGCAGATGGTATCAGCGTGGTCAGGCTCAAGGCCCAGGAAGCGTTCCCCAAGCTGCATCCAGGGTTGAAATCACCTGGCCAATGTTGCAGCAGATGGTGGCTGATGTGTGTGCTGACTTGGGAGAAGTTGACCTTGGGTCTGGTAAAGGGCAAGGTCTTCCCTGCAGTCAATTCGAGGTCTTCAGCTGTGTCTCCCCCTGCTCATTTAGACAGCAGCGGGTCAGATATCTTATTCCTACTGCTTAGTTTTTGGGGTGGATCAGTCTTAGAATACATTCAAGTGGCGCGAACAGCTTTTGAAACACCATCCGTTCGTTCATGTACTCACCTGCTCAGCAAGTATCCAGAGTGTCGCAGACACACCCTTGCCTGGACCAAACCCCTCCCCACATAGGGCTGATTTGTTTTCTGACCATGTGAGTTTTAGAACCCTCCGTGATCATAAGAGGATGATAATCCCTCACATCTCCCTGTTGTTTGCAGTTTACACAACACTTTCCCTTCCCCTGTTCCCCTTAATTTATGAAGTGAGGGTATTTCATTGTTTCTGTTTTGTGGAAGAGGGAAGCAGGCTAAGAGAGGTTAAGAATCCTGCCCCAGGTGACACAGCTCTGTTAGTAGCAGAGGTCTGTGGCCATCCGCTCTCCCCACTGTATCCCGTCTGGTGCTGGTGCCATTGCGGGGCAGGTCCCATACTCATGACACGGATAGAGCAGGGATTTCTGAGTCGGTTCGGGTCTCGGTGTTCCCATCCATGAAATGGACGGGATGGAAATCTCTCCCCATGCCTTTCCTTATGAGGACATTAAGGACAAGCACCATATTTGATAAGAAAAGGTGTAAAGCTGTTAGTAGCTAAGATGTGATGGACAGTCTGTGCCTGTCAGACCCTTCCTGAGACCTTCCTCCTGCCCTGTCACCTCCCTCCTTCATGCAACGTATGTCGGGAAACCCCTGCTCTGTGCCCAGCCCTGCACTGAGGACCCAGAGAATTTGACTTGGTACCTGACCTTGAGGAGTTCACAGAATGGAAGCATTCTTCTGGCTGTCACTCATTACTAGAAACCCAACAAGCTAGAGGGAGAAGCAGGGAAGTGGGGCTGGCATTGCCGTCACAGGGTCCCCCTGCGGCTGGCACATTCTCTGCTCACAGTAGCGCAGGAGGCGGGCATGTGTGGAGGACTAGGCTCAGAGCAGCACAGCAACTTGTCCAGGGTTGCACAGCCGGCATGTGGATTTTCATGTCTGTGATTCTGCAGCTGAGACCTCTTTCTGGGATGCCTTGCCTCTGAGCAGCCTTCCATGTAAAAGTGGGAAGTTGACGTGTGGAGGTGGAATGCTGGCTTTCTGGGCCCTGAATACCTTGAGTGCTGGTTTGGGGCAGGGGTCTGGGTGTCTGGGCCGCCCCTCCCCCCCAAGCGTGGAGGGACTCCGGCTGAAGCAGCAGATGTGCAGGTCAGACGTTCAGCCTCACATCTGGTCTCCCTCCTCCTTTCATCTGAAACCCAACTCGGATTCTCAGTAAACAAACAGTAAATTCAACAATACAATCTTCTTGAAATGCCTTGTAGTTATTTTAAGGCTGTTTGGGGGTTTATTTTAATTATGGGCACAGCTCCCACAGTCATCCAAATGCTGCTAGGATGATCGTGGCCGCCTCCTTCTCTGTTCTGAGGACCCCATCCCCTTCCAGCAGAGGCTCAGGGTGGCCCGGAGGTAGTGGAGGGTGATGAAGTGAGGTGTGAGGCCACTCCCTCCTGTGTCCACCCGCTGTGAGGCTGTTTAGGAAGAGACCAGCTTCGGATCCGGGCCTGGTGGGAGGAGGACACAGAGGTGAGGGGGTAACCTCCCAGGCTGAGGAGGGGTCACTAGGGAAGCAGCCTGTCGAAAAGTCACACTCTGATTACTAGGATCACAGATACACCTCACTTTATAGCCAAAATGGGCTGAAAGTTGGGTCCAGTTAAGGTAGATTTTCTGGCTAGGAAGTGGACCTTGGGGGTCTTGTCCAGCGCTTTCCTCTTACAGTTAAAGGAAGTTGAGGTCCAGAGAGGGAGGGGCTCGCTTCCCCTCTTTGTCTCTTCCAGACTCAGAGACATCACCCTTACTCTGCTCTCAGCTCATCCTGTGTCCCGGCTGACGGCAACAGGTATGAACCCTGCCCCCCACACCTTTGTGATGTGCCATTTAAATCAATGGTTGCAGAAGTCAGAAGCTTTTAAGTCTCAAGGGAATCAGGCATTTGGAGTGGGTGTTAGTACTTGAACAGACCATGGGCTGTGCCATTACTGCATTGCTGCAGTGGCTTCCCGTCATGGCCTAGGGTGGCAGGTACTGGCTTTGGGGAGTCTGGGGCCTTGCTCTGCTGTGTGATGCCAGGCAAGTGAACTAATCTCTGGGCCTTGGTTTCTTCATGCGTGTAGTGGAGTGAAGCAGCCTCAGCCCAGTTCAACGTAGCACCTCCTGAGCTGTCCAAGACGACCCTGCAGCAGGGCTTAGGATGATAGGCTCCCTCAGAGGGTGTAACGTGCTGGTGTATAGTGTGGGTCTCCAGGAAGGTGTATAGTGTCAGGGCCCTTCAGGGACTGGTCTGGTGGGGAGCAGGGTTGGGAATGGTGGGGGTGCTCCCTGCCTCAGGAATACGGGAGGACCAGGCTCAGCCAATGTGTTTCCCAAGGAGCCCGATGGTGCCAGGGGATGGTGAAGGAATCCCACGTTTGGGGGCCATTTTCTCGGTTCCAGGCACAATGGTAGGGACTTTGGGTATTTTTTTAAATTAATTTTTTTCATGCTTATTTATTTTTGAGAGAAATAGAGACAGTGAATGTGGGAGGGGCAGAGAGAGAGGGAGACACAGAATCCGAAGCAGGCTCTAGGCTCTGAGCTGTCAGCACAGAGCCCGACCTGGGGCTCGAACCCGTGAACCACAAGATCATGACTTGAGCCCAAATCAGATGCTCAACTGACTGAGCCACCCAGGTGCCCCCAGGTATTTTTAATTTCATGACAGCTCTGGCAGGAAGACATCATTATCCCCATTTTATATGTGAGGAGACTGAGGCTCTGAGGGGAAAGTAACACCTGAGGCCGTCACAGCAGGGAGGTGGGCTGCAAATGCCACAGACTTTGCTCCGCCCCCGGCCTGGGGGAGAAGGACCAGGGATCCCTGCTAGATGGGCAGTTCTCGAGGTGATGACAGAGAAGAGGGAGAGGAGGTGAGGCGGCGCAGCAGACCCCAGAGATGGCGTGAGAGCAAGTGAGAAGTGAGGGTGCTCCACACAGCGCCTGGGGCTGGATCCAATCGGAGCGGAGCCCAGGCCCTGGGAGACGTCTGGTCTGGGCCTGGCTGAGGCCCCTCTGTTTATTTATACATCACCAGATGTAAACTAATTTGTTTAGCAAGAAAAAACACATTTTTATTGCCTTCCAAACAGGGCTGTTTTTCCTCTGGCCGGCCGGCGTGCATCGAACGGCCAGGCCTGGGAGCAGAACTTTTGGGAACACGCTGAGGTGTTGGGGAGGCAGCTCTGTCACTTGCAGGGTGTTGGGCTCTAGCGCCGGCAGACCTGAATTCCATCCCGGCCCTGTCACCGACTTTGGCAAGTCCTCCTGTCTGCTTTGTGCCTCCATTTTCTTACCTGGAAGGGGGGAGACTGCGCACCCTGCATGGAAGGAGCCCATCTGGTCCCACAAAGCTTGTTCATGGGGGGAAAGTGGCTTCAGCGACTGCGAACTTTCCATACTAGCTAACCTTCAGACTGCGCCCTGCTGATGGAGCTGTGGACCCCAGCGTGTAGCCTGTTCTGCCCCTGCCGTGCATTTGTAATTACAAGCTGGAGCTAGTGGGGTGCACTGACCTCACAGACACTGCACCCTGAGAGTGGGCAGGGGAGGAAGGAGACCCCAGGTTGTTCCCCTAGATGCAGTCATTAAGTGGTGTCATATCACTTAATCCTTGAGGTCCTACAGAATAGGTATGATTGATATTCCTGTCTTAAGGATAAGTCTCAGAGTGGCCTTATCAGGGTTGCATGAGAGGTAGGTGGGATTGGAAGGCGTTTATCCAAAGCCCATGCTCCTTTGGGTGTGACTCGAGAGAAATTGTAGTAACTTCAAGTGGTTATTAAAGTTCCCAGCCCCCAAATGAGGCCGAGGAGGGGGATACAGCCATGGCTTGGCCCTAGGCTGCGGGGTGCTCTGTGGGACTCGGGATGGATGGTGCTTCTGGCCCCGGGGACACAAACATCAAAAACTGAAAAGATTCATTTGGGGTTGGGGAAGGAACGGGCAGGAGCCTTGTTCCTTTCAGCCTGACTTTCCTTAAGGAGCATGTGACATGCCCAGGGGGTGGGGGATTTCTGACTGAGGACTTGCTATAGACGGCCTGGGGCTGGCATGGGGACCTGCCCACAGGGTCCCAGTGCTGGGGGGAAGGTAGAAGGAACATCAGGAAGAGCAGCGCAGGCTGAGGGAGGTGTGGTTGGAACTCTCAGGCTCAGCAAATCTAAAGCGGGTGGCTGAGCCAGGGTGTTGGGGAAGGGGGGCATGGCACTGGGTTCCCTCCTGGCAGGCTGGGGGCTGGTCAAACACTCAGCCAGCCTGGAGGAGGAGGTGGCCCTGGGCAAGGAGAGATGGTTCTCAATCCAGGCCAGGATGGACTCCTGCCTGACAGTCTTTTCCTTTTCCCTGTTCCTCAAAGCCATTGAGCTGAAGCCTTTGGGGGCTTGAGGAATGAGGTGTCCCCAGGTTTTTGGTTCCCACGGACTTGACCAAAACCTCAAACCCCAAACCAGAGCAAACGGTGCTAATTTGCTGAATCCCAAACCAAACCCGAGGATTAATTTTTTTTTCCCTGAACTGTGAACCAAGTCTCCGATTTCTTCCTCAAAATAAAAGGAGGTTCTGTTCAAGACGTTTTCAATCTTAGTGGTGCCTCTTATTCCCCTTCTGCTTTTGCCTGGGGATTCTTGGACAGGGTCCCGGTGGCGGCTGGCTCCAGGTTGGACTGTCTGGGCCAGGTAGAGAGAGGAGGTGGAGTTGGGTGGCGTGAGGAGGGCCCCTGTTCTGGGGAGTGGTTGGAGGAGGAGGTTTGGTGAAGGAGGTGGCAGGACCATGAGAGCCCTGATGGAAGGGACCCTGCCTAGGAGCCAGAAGACCTGGGTTCAAGTTTGGGCTTTGCTTCTGTATGCTCTGTGAGGGTTACATGTCTCAAAACCTCTGTTCAGACATTGCCTGCAGGGCTATGGGGAGATAACCCTTGCAAGTGTGCCTTGCAGCCAGCAGTGGGAAGTCACCAGATAATGACGCTGCATGTCTGCATATCCACTTGTTTCCGTCTTTAGATTTCTCTAGCCAGGCCTGGGAGATAGATATTTTCCCTGCTGGCTTCAGGGAATATGGGTTCGCTCAGAGCGGGGTTGTGATGTGCCTGATCTGGGACCTAATCTGGGGGGAAGCCAGGTACCAACCCAAGCTTCTAATTCAGGGAAGTGATGATAGCATGGGTGGAGCACGAGTTTCGGTGTCAGACCACTCTACTCTTGAGCCGTGTGACCGCAGGCAGTTCACGGAACATCTCTGAGCCTTGTCTCTAAAAGCAGAATAATAACCCACATAAATGATTTTCTTGTCCTTGCTGGGATTAAAGCCATCTGAGCAGAGCCTGGCACACAGGAGGCACTCAGAGTAATTGTCGATGAGTAAATGAATGGATGTGAGTTTAAGAGTCAGGACTGGGAAGAAGCTGTTTTGGGGGGCTCTAGGTTGCTGGAGTGACCTAGACCCCCCCCCGCTTGCATCTCAGTCCAGCAAAGCAGGGGTCCCAAGAGAACCGACCTTCACCAGGGAGACACTGTGGCTCTTCACTGTGAATGTCAGCCGGCCTGATGTGAATGTCAGCCTGCACAAGGCTCCTGGCCCAGACCGTGTTGGAAGTACTGAGTTGGCCCCTACTGTATACAGGCAACCTGTCCCCACCGCTCTTGGGCTGAAATGAGAGAGAGGTCTTGCAGTGGGCACTTCTGCTTGAATCTGCTCGAAATCTCCCTAAATCCCAGGCTTGGCTCATCCGCACTGCCTCAGTGACCTCCGGCCAGTCTTGTCCCTTTCCGGCCTTCATTTCCTCCTGTGAAAGATGGAACTTGCAGGTTCTAGTAGTTCTAGTAGCTTCCCAGCATTCCCTACAGGGGCAGCTTCAGTTCAATCCTGGGCCTCTGGGTCAGCCCAGAGATTCACTCACGTGGCCCCAGCCACCCATTGAGCACTCATTATACCCCCTCAGGTGTCCTGGGCTTTTATCCGGAGGCTAAGCCATGGGGAGCAGCTCTGGAGAGCAGAACAGGCTGTATCTGCTACATCTGCGTCCCTTCCTGTCCCTCTTGCCTGCCAGGCTCCCAGTGTAGGCATTTAGTAACAACAGCATGTCTACAAGTCTCTAGAGCACATTTATGGGTATTGTCTCCATTTTGCAGAGGTGGAAACAGGGGCGCAGAAAACGTAAGGAATTCAGACCTATGATTAAAATCAGTGTTTCTCAAAGTTTCTGGTGCAGAAAAATCACCTGACAGCCTTGCTAAAATCCAAATTCCTGGATCCCAGTGCCCAGAGAATCTTTTTTTAATAGATCTGGATTGAAGCCTGGAAATCTGCATTTCTAGCAAGTTCTGAGGAGATTCTGATGCCACTGGATTGTAACTCACTGTCTGGGTAGCTCAGAAGAAAAGCAACCTCATACAGGTATTTGCACAGTTTTCACCTCTGTCTCAAAGCCAGGCTACACAAGCTTCCATTCATTGTTGCCTTCATTCAGCTATCAGCATCTACCTCACACCAGGCATTGTACTTGGCCCTATGGTTATAGTGGAAGGAGGCTTGATTCTTGTTCTAAAGGGTGCAAAGTCGGCCCAGAGAATTGAACTTTATTTGTTCTTTTGTTTTTCTGTCCATCTGTCCATCAGACAAGTACCGGTTGGTGCTCCTCTGTCTAGGCTGAGCTGGGTATCCCTGACTGGAAAGATCCCAGTGGAGCAGGAGATGCATGAGCAGTTCAAGGAGAAATGGGTGCCCATCGATAGGGGCCAATGCAGAAGAATCAAGGAATGCTTCCTGGAGGAGGTGAATTCCCCAAAAACCACATGGCAGATAAGCATAGAGTCAGGGCTTGAGGCCAGGTCTCCCCTGCACTGTCCTGTCTCTCTATAAAACCCTTTGGCTCATTTTCTCTTTCTAACTGGAGGTATGGATTTACACTGTTTTTCCTCTGTGTCTGGGGTTGGGTTTTCCCTGGGCGAAGGGCCCCAGTGCATATCCAGGCCCTTTCAGAGGCACTTTATCACTGCTTTCTCTCTAACTACTCCAGTGTTCCACTAATAAAAAAAGAATCCATGGGGATGGTGTGGACAGAAGGTTAAAGATATAATGCTTATGGTCCCAAACTGAGCGTGGGCTCAGGGAGCTGGAGGAGGCCTGTGGGGACACAGACGACCACTGGCGCCACTCTGCCTTTATAGACATGGAGAACGCGGCATGCTTGCCAGCTCAGGGAATAGCATACCCAATGCTGGAGGGATCTGGCAGGGCAGAGACCTGAGGACAGTCTGGCAAGCCTGGGGCTTGGGGGGAGCCGTGCCTTAGCCTGGCCGGGTTGGGGGTGGTAAGGAGCGGCCAAGGGCCAGGCATCACGGCCAGTCCCAGCACAGTAGGGCGGGGCTGTGGCCGCTGTAGGGCCCTCTCGATGTCCTGTACAGAGACATTTGTGGAGGTGCAGTCCTCTTCCGTGCCTAGCCCCGAGCTGGGTATCCTGGGGCACAGGAAGGAAAGAGAAACAAAGGCTTGTAGGAGGAAGTGGGGTGAGAGGAACAGGTAGAAAAGCTGCTCTCAGAGGCTGTAGGCAGACTTCACAGGGATCTGCAAATGTAAGCCCCTACAGGCCATGTTGGTTTTGGGTTGGCAGAGGCCTCGTCCATCCAGCTCACTAGTCTGTGCGGCTGGAGATGCCTGGGGCCTGCTTCAAGATCCACAGTCAGATAAATAGTCTGAGGATAGGGGATGTTCTGGTACTAGTGAGGCAGAGTAACTCACTCCTGGCCCAGGGGTAGGAGGTGATCAAGGCAGGCTTTATAGAGCAGGTGATCTTGGGGCTGGGCCTTCAAGGATGTATAGGAGTTCATGGATAGGATGGTGAGAGGGCATTCTGGGTAAAACTCCACGCAGCTCTCACCTGGGCCAGGTGGGTGGAATGGTTCCATTTTATACAAAGATAAGCATGGCTCAGGAAGGTGGAGAGGCTTAACCTTAGGTGGAAACCAGACCTCTTGATTTCCTCATTTAGTGTTCTGCCCTGCCCCCCACTGCTTCCTAAGTCCTCTCTTAGGCACCCAGCAGGAGCCTTGGGAAGGCTTAGAATATGCCCTGGATTTCTGTGCCATTTCAGCACCTGCACTCGTGGGAATGGCTTGGTAGGGTAGCTTCAGGGCTGCCTGGAGGTAGGGGATGGCCTTGGCCTTCCAGCCCTGCAGATGGGCCATTGCCAGCTTGGCTGGGCTTTGCTGCATTCCCCAGGCGACACCACAGCTCACACGTGGGGAAGCTGAGAATTTCCTCGTTCTACAGGGGAAGGACGTCTGAATTAGAATTCAGAGTCCCTTCTTGCTAATGGATGAAACATTTAACTTAAAAGTAAGTGGAGAGGGAAAGGAGCTTTGGAGTTGGGCAGATCTGGGTTTGAATTCCTGCTCTGCCTTGGCTGGCTTTGAAAACTTGAGCATTACTGTTTCACCTTCCTAAGCCTCCGTTTCCTCCTTTATAAAAAAAAAAAATCTATGAAGGTTTAATGAAATAATATGTTTTTATTTATTTTATTTTATTTTTATTTATTTTTATTTTTTTATTTTTTTTTAATTTCTAGGAGAGAGAGAGACAGCGTGAGCAGGGGAGGGTCAGAGAGAGAGGGAGTCACAGATTGAAACAGGCTCCAGGCTCTGAGCTGGCAGGCAGCACAGAGCCCAACGCGGGTCTCGAACCCACGAACCGCGAGATCATGACCTAAGCGAAAGTCGGACGCTTAACCGACTAAGCCACCCAGGTGCCCCAAATAATATGTTTCTAAAGTACATTCCAGTTTATATAGATGCTCAGTAACTATGAGTTCCATTTACCACAGTATACATGAAATTACTCTGCCTGTCTCCTCAAAATATTCCCGATGGAAGATTTCTAGTCTGTCCCTGATTACTTCTTGTGATAGGGAGCTCACTACTTTCTTTTTTAATTTTTTAAAAAATTAAAAATTTTTGAGAGGAGGGCAGGGGCAAAGAGAGAGAGGGGGAGACACACAGAATCTGAAGCAGGATTCAGGCTCTGAGCTGTTAGCATGGAGCCCCACACAGGACTCGAACCCACGAATCGTGAGATCATGACCCAAACCAAAGTCAGATGCTTAACTGACTCAGCCACCCAGGCGCCCCAGGGGCTCTCTTCTTTCAAGACAGTTCTTTTATTACATGAAATCTGGTCCCTTGTAGCTTCCCCCATTGATCCGGGTTCTGTTCCATGAAGTGCAGGCGCTGGTGGCCGGTGAGCCTTCCTCTTACTCACAAGCCACTGCCCTGGGCCATCAGCGCTGGGAACCCTTCCCAAGCTCCTTTCAGAATTTGGCGCCAGGAACTGAGTACCCCAGGGTACTCCCCAGCGGGGTCTGGGAGGAGAGTTTTCACACCTGAAGGTTTCTAGCAAAGGCAACCTAAGAGTCTACCAACTTGTTGACTCAGGGTATACAGACACCTCCAGGCTTCAAAGCCCTCTCTGTCCTTTAAAATCATCCTCCACTGTTAAGACAGGCTTCCATTTCCTGTTCTGTAAATTATTTTGAAAGAATTCTTCACTTAACTAAATTGAAATGAGATGCATTTTCACAAACCCGCCCCCCACTCCCAATCACATTTCCCCTGCTCATTGATCCTTTCTGTTCACATGCATGTTTAAAAATACTTGGAATCATTTGTTTATCAGCTATAACTCAATAATAAAGAAAATACATTAAAAATAGTTTGAATCCTGGCACAGATGCTTTTATTTTTTATTTATTTTTTTAACGTTTATTTATCTTTGAAAGAGAGACAAAGTGTGAGCAGAGGAGGGGCAGAGAGAGAGGGAAACACAGAATCTGAAGCAGGCTCCAGGCTCTGAGCTGTCAGCACAGAGCCCCAGATAGGGTTCGAACTCACAAGCTGCGAGATCATGACCTAAGCCGAAGTCAGACGCTTAACTGTCTGAGCCACCCAGGTGCCCCTTGCTTTTATATTCTACTTTGAAGTTTTTCTTCATGAGCCATGTCTTCTCAGAGTAACAGCTACACAGGGTCTCATTACCTGGACACACCTGGGTCCATGAATTCTTTGCTCTGTGGCTGGACTTTTCAGTTGTTTTCTGCTTTTCAGTCACTATTGTAAATAATAATGTGAGGGACATCTTCATTTAACAAAGAACCAGTAAGCTTCTCATGTAGGAGGGGACATGCAGGGTGCTGGAGGGCAGAGATGAACAAGGCAACTTGGAGGAGCATGGTTGATCAGGGAGATGGTGGTGTGAACAAATGATTAGACCGAGTCTGGCTCATTCTCTGCCAGGAGTTTACACAGAGGCTGGAGTTCAGCTTGGAGGACCCAGCATGTAATTTGACCCTCATCATGGGACTTGATATATATCCCTTCGGGATTTCATCTGGCTGTGTCCCAGGGCTTGAATGGAAGGTGTCTTCCCCTTAGAGAATTGCTAAGATGTGGAGACTGTAAGTTTTTATTAAGTGTCTCTGAGTACTGGGGTGTGGAGCAGAAAAGAAATGAGTTGGGCTCGTCCTTGTCTTTGAACCCATAGCAGTGTTACTGGTAAAACAACGTGGATATCCCAGATGATGTTTTCAGAAGTTAGAGGGCTTAGAAGAGGGAGGCATCAAGTTGGGGGTTGGGGGTACCATCACTTTTGGGGATTTGGGGGAGTTATAGTCTCAAGGGTTGTCGCCTCACTTGCAAATCCTTGCACCACCTGAGGTATTCCGTCTGTGTTGGGCTAGGTGCAGTGTGACTCGGGAAGCCATCTCCGCACATGGGACATGTGGGTTCAGGCTAGGGAAACACTCAGTTTCCATCAGCTGAACCATTCATGGCCCGATTCTGGTTCAATCCAGAGAGAGAGCCAGTCCAGAAATAGGATTCCTGCCTGGGCTCTGGCTGCTGGGCCAGTTTTGTTTTATGCTTTGGGTCGCTTCGATAAAAGCAGATAAAAAGCCAGACCAGTGATCTCCACTTGTCATGGAGGCTGTTCCATTTCAAGTGTCTGCTGGCGGCCTGACAAAGCAAGGCTGGGCTCTGAGCTGCCCTGGTCAGGCAGCGCTCTCCAGACACCCCTCACCCCAGTCCTTAGATGCCCTGTCTTTCAGTTCAACCAGTAAATGGTCTACTAGGGGCCAGGCTCACACTGGGTGCAGGGTGTGGGGACACAGGGAGGAGTTAGACCTGGCCTCTGCTTTCAGGATGTTCTCAGTCTTTGTGGGACAGATACAAACCAGGCAGTGACCATGTGGTGGGAGGGGCTGTGGAGCCTGGACATTCTGCCAGCCCATGGGATACCTGGGGGCTGGGTTCTATCTGGCTTGTTCTCCATACTACCCATAGCACGCTGCCTTGGACAGAGTAGATGCTCAGTAAATATCTGTGAAATGAATGACTAGGTAGTACCTAATCCAGCCTGGGTATGTAGGTAGATGGGGACCAGTCATCACCCAGTCTTACCTGGTAGAAAATAATAATCTGTGTTCCCGCCTTCATCTTTCCTTTCTCTCTTCTCCCATCTGTCCCTCACTGAGCACCTGCTGGGATCCAGTCCCGGGGCTGGTAACTGGTCTCTGCCTCTCATCTAGAACTCCGTCAGGGTGGGGAAGGACCCGAGCACAGGGCCAGGCACAGAGGACATATTCAAGGACCCTTGTGAAGAGGTAAGAGGCCTAGAGAAACAGCTCCCAAAGTGCAAAGCAAAGGAGACCTAGTTTTAGCTGGGAGACTGTCTGGGAGAATATCCAGGCTGGGTCCTGGTTTTCCAAACCCTGCTACCTTGGACAAACCTTTCCAAACCCTGCAACCTTGGACAGTTTTCTTCCTTGATCTGTGCCTCCGTTTCCTCCATTACAATGTGGGGTGCCTCCAGGGGGTGTGAGGAGGGTCAAAGGAGATGATGGGCACAGAAGCACCTTGTAAAATGTCATGTGTCTTTCAGAAGTAAGAGGTTTCAGGGGGACCCAGACCCAATCCTACCTTCTGTTTGCTTATCTGTCTATCTATCTATCTATCTATCTATCTATCTATCTATCTATCTATCATCTATCTATCATCTATGATGAGCCATGGTGCTGCTAATGTCCTACAATGCACAGGACAAACCCTCAGACAAAGAATTCTCTGGCCCCAAATATCCACAGTTCTGAGGTTGAGGAGCCCTGCCGTGACTGAAGACGAGTTTGAGCTGTGAACGGATTATGTTTCCGTTCCGCTTTGCAACACCATGGAGAGGCCACAAGGGCCTTGGTAACAAGTGGGATTTTTACCCGAGAACAGCAGAGAACCACTGAAGGCATGTGTGCCTGGAAGAGACAATGAGAACGTATTTTGAAGCTTTGCTTGGGAATCAAGGTTGAGAATGGACCATGGGGCCAGGCTGGAGATGATGGGGCCTGAACCATGGCAGGGCTCCACTCCCAACTAGCCAGGGGCCCTGGGATACACTGCCCTGATCTGGGCCTCAGTTTCTTCATCTGTAGCATGGGAATAATGAGGCCAACCTCAGGAGCCGTGAAAGGTAGTTTGGGTGGGATCTTGGCCATCAGGGGGGTGGTTATGTTCAGAGAAGGAGGGTGTGGGTTGATAAACATCATACCTGGAGTGGTCCATGTACCACTGTGGGTGGGCAGATGCCACTGGAATTATGCAGCAGGCTCAAGGTGGCACACATACTTGATCTAGTTCCCACAGTGCTTTAGCCCTTTGAATCTCTCTTACTGAAAAATATACATTATCATCTGTATGATAAACCAAGCCTCAGAGGTTCCTAGGTAGAGAATGGACAGATGAAGTAGTGTAGGGATGAGCAGCACAGGAAAGTTCATGAAAGGAGGCAAATATGCTCTGAGGACAAAGGCCAAACTGAGCCACATCTTGGGAGAGGAATAGTGCCTGGCTCTGGGGCAGGATAAGTCTGCAGGGAGAGGAAGCCGTGCTAGGATAGAGGCTTTGGGAGCGAGGCAGAGTCTGACTTCATCACTTTTGCCCTGTGGCTCCCCGGCCTGGCTCAAAGCCAGCAGAGGGGAAGGGGGTTGGTAAAGTGCTGTACAGGTCGTGGGGGCTGTGGCTGATTACTTCCTCCATCCATGGGCATGCCTGAATGCCCAACACAGAGCCTCTTTGTGTTGGACTTCAGTGTGTGGCCCAGGGATTTGGATCCACAGGAGTGGCTGACTGCCATGGGATGGGAGGTGGACAGAAGATAAAGCTGGAGGGGAGGTGGGCCAGACCTTGCAGGGACCCAAGAGCCATCCACGGTGCTTGGGCTCTTTGTCAACTGGTAAGATTTGGGGACCCCAAGTCAGGGTGGTTGGCTTGGTCCTGAACAGAGTGTTGGATCTGGTGGGACCCAGCACGCCATCCTGGAAGCTATCAGTGAAGGGCACAGGCATCAGAATCCTCCTGACCAGGGCCCAAATGCTGGTCTCACCTCTTGCTAACTCTTAGCCCAGGTTTCCTCATGTGCCAGGTAGGGAAATATCAGACGTGTATAGTAGGTGGTGGGGAGATGAATGCTGCTGGGTGGTGTTCATGAGGGGCCTAGCCCTGGCACACAGCAGGTGCTCCACAGACAGGTGGCTGTGTATATACCAGAGTCAGCCACGGCAGAGCAAAGCAGTTGGGACCAGCGGCCCAAGAGCCAGCCTGCCCAGGTTCAAAGTTTGGCTTCACGCATGCTGGCTCTGCTACCTTGGGCACTCCAGTTAGCCTTCTCTGTGTTTCTCTAGTCTTGTTGTTTTAAATTTGAAGCTATTTGAAAAAAAGGCATACTGACATCCTATGACTGTCGTGAGTAAGACATGAGTTAATGCTCACTTTTTCTCTTCCATTCTCTCCTGGATATATTCTCAGGCACACTCTCATCCCACCGTGGGATCACCAGTGGCCTCTGTGTTACTGGAACCATAACTGGGTTCTTGGGCTTTGTTGTACTTGGCCTTTTGGCACCGTCTGACACACAGCTGTTCACTCCCTCCTTGAAACACGTTCTTCGCTTGCTCTGAAGATGTGTCTCGGTTCTCCTCCTGTATCCCTAAAGGCTCCTTCTCACGTGCCTTCGCTGGTTCCTCCTCCTCCCCATGTCTGGGGGTCCTGTCTCTGCCTGCATTCACCCCCTTGGTGATCTCCTCCGCTTTGTGCCTTTAAATCACATTGGTGAGTCCCGGTTGATACTTCCAGCTTGGCCCTCACCTCTGACCTCTAGGCTGACCCCCTTGGCAGCTGGATATCTAATGGACACCTCCATCTTGGCACATCCACAGCTGAACTCCTGGAAACACCTCTGCGGGAACCCCTTGCGCCCCCATTTTCCTACTAGTTGCTTAGGTCCAAAGCCTTGGAGTTCCCTCCTCTCTTCTCTCTCTCCCAAATCCTTCAGCACACCTATTTCGAAATCTTATTGTTGTACCTTCACCACAGAGGCAGAATCTGACCCCTTTCCATCTTTCCCCTATGCCTGCTGTTAGCCTGCCCGCCCCCCCAGCCCAGTCGTTCTTCCTGGGGTTGTTGCGGTTACCTTTCGTCTGGTTCCCTGCTCCTACCCCGGCCTCCCTACAGCCGCTGTCCTGTTCTGACATAAGCCCAGTGATGTCACTTCACGGCTCAGAACCCTCCAGTGGTTGCACGCTAGAACCTCTGGCGGACCTGGGCTGTCTGCTGGACCCGGGACTGTATGGACCCTGTCAGGGTTATTTCAGAACTTTTAGCCAACAGGGGTTCACCCTGATGGAGAACATGTTCTGGGTTGCCCTTCTTTTTCTGGACTGTGTTCCCTGCTACCCTCTCAATCATCTGGGCATGAAAAACAAAAGGGAATTGAGTGAGAGGGGAGGGCCAGCCTGGGATGGGGGTCCCCAGGGAGGGGAGGGCCAGTCTGGGAATGGGACTCCCCAGGCCAGTCTTGTGCTGCAATCCCGGCGCCTTTAAGAGGTGTCTGGAGCCACATCAGAGGAGGCCTTTCCAACGACATGAACTCATAAATTGTGGCTCCTTATAAAGGCCAGGGCTTGGGGCCACCCAGATACTGGCCCAGCGGGAGCCACAGCTCAGCCTCAGAACGTTTTGTCTCCTTGACCCCTGGCTCTTCCTGAGGGAGACTGCCATGGAGTGTGGACAGCTAGCATTTCTTAAACTCCAGTACATGCCAGAGCTAGGCCACCAGTTCCCTGATGGTCACTGCTCTGACTGCCCCAAGCACCCTGCCAGGAAGGGGTGGCTCACCTCACAGAATAGACGGGGAAACCGAGGCCTGGAGCAGTGAAGAGCAGCGAGGTGGGAGCACAGAGGTCAGCTTCACCTCTCATCTTAAATCATGCCCATCACCCACCACTGTGGTCTAAAGGGGGAGTCTCCAGCTGGTGGAGTAGAAGGAGCCTTGATCTCTTGAGTGGCACAGTCATACCTAGAAGGATCCTGGTGTGGAAGAAATGGGATCATGCATGAGAAGTGCTTGGCCTGCACCTGACACCCAGGGGCCCTCCATTTGCTGCCTGTGCCCTAGGCCTCTTGAGTGGGTTTGGTTTGGGCCAGTGTGTTCAGTACTCACTGATGTCTGCCTGCTTTGGGCCTAGCCTTGTGCCAGAACTTAGAAACCAGTTCTGGCTGGAAGGTTCTAGAAGAACCAGACAGTGCCAAGCCCTTGGGTTACCCACACTTGGTGTGGGAGGCAGATGGTAACAGAGGAGGTGCCAGTGGCCTGAACTAGGGTGGTGGCAGGTGTCACCAAGCAGAGTGGGGAGCTGTGAGACATTCAGCAGATGGAAGAGGCAACCTACTGGCTATAGGCTCAAACACCGGCTCCAGTATTTACCAACTGTGTGACCTTGTGTAGGTTACTTACCTTTTTTGTGCCTCAACTTCCTCATCTATAAAATGGGGTGTTAACTGTTTTCTAAAGAGCTTACAACAATCTCAGCATGTATGTGGAGCTCAGTAAACATTGGCTGTCATTGTTCCTATGGGTGACTGGTCAGATGGGAGCCTGGGACAAAGGGAAGCATGTAAGATGATGGGTTGGGTATCTGGAGGTGGAAAGGAGGAGCAGGTATGGAGTTGGGGGGGGTGGGGAGGGAGCTCAGCTGAATGTGGGTACCTGTAAGACATCCCATGGATATGGAGAGGCTCTTTTGGGGTTGACCAGACCTATCAGAAACTGCTTCCGAGCCGCCTCCAAACCAGGAGGCTGATGGCCCTACAGGTGACAGGTCTGCCTTTGGGATCTACAGCTTGATTATTTTGGGGGCCGCTTGGGATCCCCAGCAGGAGATGAGAGAATAGCAATGGTCATCATCACCATCATCATCATCATGATAATGGCAATGATAACAACTACCATTTGTGTGGGGATTTACATTTTACAAAGTGCTTTCTCATCCATTACCTCATTGGGAACACATGGTTCCAATAGAAGGCAAAGGATGCATTTCTCTCGGGTCCTGTGGGGCCCTCCTCCGAAAGTCTGTTTCAAATGATAATAATGCCGCGCATTTTTATAGCGCTTTGTATTTTGCAAAGTGCCCTCAACGTCCGTGCTTGCATTTGGCCCTCGCTGTGGTTCCTCACAAGACTCATCAACCAGGAACGAACATCCCATTTGACAAGAAAATCTGAGGCCCTGGGAATTTCAGTGACTTGCTTGAGATGTCTTAGCTTATGAAGCTGGGACTTGAGTAGTAGAATGGGGGGCAAATGGGGCCTTCGTTTTTCAGTTTAGCTTTCCATACAAAGCAGGCCCCTCTTCTGTAGTAGCACTACCTAAGTTGAACAGGGGTCTGTCTTCCAGTCCATGGCTCTCTATCCCTTCCACTGGTCCTAGCTGTGTGGTCTGGTGATGCACAGCTTGGCTAAGACATCAGGACAGGAGATTTGTCTCCCTGATGTATAGCCCTTCAAATGGCCTTTTAAATGACCTTTCAAATGGCCAGGTAGTGTCCAACCCCTGTACCAACTGAGTCCTCATCTCTGTGTTTTATCTATCCTACTGTCTCTGTCTTGACCCTCATTAGGGCACATCCTGAACCTACCCCAGAGAGGGGGACAGAATAGAGGCCACACAGGGAGTGATGGTGAGAAGGAGTTGGCATCTGGGGTTCTGGGCTCTACTTGACCCTGACAAATAAGCACCTTTTAGACCTCCTTGAATTAGAAAGTCTTTAAGGTCCCTCAGTAACCAAAAAACTCAATCATGCCCTTACCAGCCCCTTCCCTTTAAGGGTCTTCCAAATGTGTGGGCCTGTGTGGAGTAGTGCAGGGGACTTTAGACCAGACATTTGGGGGGCCGAGGGTTTGATGTTGGGGGATTGTTTTTTATGAAAGCAAATAAAGCTTTTTGGGGAATTTTATTCCAGGACAAGGTTCAGATGTGTATCCGAGCAAACAAGCCATCTGCGGTGGGCCCCCTTTTCCTTTGCCCTCTACCCCAGATGTGCTGCCCTCAGGCTCCCCGCCCCACTCCCCATCCTGCTCCCCAGCTCAAATACCCCTCTTCCAGGAGGGCTTGTCTGAATTTCTTGACTAGGTAATGGGCCTTATCTGGGCTTCTGCAGTCTTCAGGCATCTCTCTTTTACCAAGTGTTTGCTTTCCTGTCTTCCCAAAAGGCAGGGATCCAGCCTGACCCCTGATACCAAGGAAGTATTAGTGTTTCCCATTTTGCACCTCTCCCAGTTGTGTCCTAGGAGCTGGGCGACAGTGAAATACCCACACACATATGTGCATACATGTATATCATCTTGCTCAGTCCTACAACCCTGTGGAGTGGGCACTGCCCAAGGCCACTCAGTCATAGAGCCACAATTCAAACATGGGTCTGCCAGCACATATTCCACCCCACATGGCCACCTCCCCAGTGAATCCTGCTGTGGCCATCCACTGTGGTCCCCTCTGGCCTGCCAGGAGAGCAGCTCACTGGTGGATGTGCTTTGGTTTGCAGTGACCCACTCCTCTCTTCATAGTCCTTCCTCTCCACTGAACCCTGGGGGGGACACATTCCTATAAACCTGAGCAGGAGAGAGCTCCTGCCTGCTCTGTGCAGCCAGATGAGAAGATGAGAAATGAGAGGGAGGAATGTCTAGGCTGGCCTGGGCTCAGGGGTCCCCTGGGGCTGCTTCCCCCCTCCTCCTGTCCCGCTCCAGGCCGGCCCAGGCTCTCCCCTTTCCCCATGCCAGACCAGCAGTCAGGTTCAGGGGCACTGGTCCAGGCTCTCTCCCTCTTCCACCCTTCCTTAGCCTAGGGTCCCTATGGAAGGCACTTGAGGATAGACTGTGTGCTGGAGCTCTGGTGTCTTTTCTGTCATATCCCCATGTAACCAGGGACCAGTCACTTCCCCTCTCTGAGCTGGCTTCCTCAACACAAATGACGTATGCTGTCCCTGCCCCTGAGTTGCTGTGACAGGTGAAATTACATAGCTGGCACACAGGAGATGCTGATGAAATGTTAGTTTTCCTTACTCCATCCCTGAGAAGCCAGCCCCTTCCTTGCTGAGAAGGGGGGTTGACTGGGGGAGACAGAAGCGTGGGGTGAGGTGAAGTGAGCCAAGAAAGACATTGCCAAAGATCTGGAAAATGGAAGATGCCACAGATCCCTGGCCTCCTGAGGAAGGCCCTCACGCCTTTCGGATTCTTCCCCACCTGAGGTGTCTGGAAAAGGGGTGAGGCTTCTTGTATGCTAATGAGATGGCTTGCCAGCGCTGGGCACACCTAGGGAAACCTAAGGTAGACAGCAAGAACTTTGGACCTGCCCAGGACATTTGCAGTCACTTAGCCAAACTGCTCACTTGAGAGACAAAGGGACTCAGAGAGCGAAAGAGGCCTTCCCCAGGCCACCCAGCCAGAGGGCAGCAGAGCTGGGTCCTATGTTTCAGTGCCTCAAATGGTCAAAAGAAGTCAACACCTGACATTTACCACACCTTGCAGTATCTGAGTGCTTTTCGTCTTTGGTCTTGTTAATCCTCACCTAAACCCTTTAAGGTAGGACCTATTATTTACATTTTACAGATGAGCAAACTGAGGCTCAAAGTAGCTGAACAGCTTTCCCAGGGTGACACAACCTTCCTGGTGCTGCAGGGCCTTGGGGTTAGGGTTCAGCATCAGTGGGAGCGGTAGGGGGGTGTCTGGGTGGCGTTTACCTGTAGGATCCCTCACAGACATCCCTGGCTCTGGGTCCCTGGCTCTACACAGAGGGTGTGCATAGAGTGGTGTCTTGCTCTACACTCTCTGAGCCTCAGTTTCCCTGTGCGTGCAGTGAGGAAACGTGAAAGGTCATCCAGCCCTGACATTCTGTACTCTGAGGGGTTACCCTGTTACTATCACCTTGTGATGGGCAGCTCACTACCTGTCTAGTCAGCCCATCTGTGTGCTGGACAGCTCTCCTCTGCAGGGATCCAAACTCTGAGGGCCTGAGTTTCTCTGCTGCCTGTTCTGGTTCCCCTGCTCGAGGGTCCCCTTGGTGAATGTGGCAACCAAGCCCAAGGCCTGGCCCTTGCCTGATGCTTTGAAAATGCTTTCTCCCCTTTTCTGGGCCATTCCAGAGGCCTTCTCCAGTGTTAGAGCACCAAAAGGCCTCCCCAGCAACTTTCTGGTGCCCAGATTCCTATTTACTGCTCAGTGGCACACATCACCCTGTGCCAGAAACTGATTGCACTCACCCTGCCATGATCCCCATTTACAGAGGGGAAGCTGTGGGGTCGCACGGCCAGGACAGAGGTGCAGTGCCTGCTCCACGGCTCCCTGGTGCATTCTTTGGGCTTCTCTGAGCTTCATCCTGCCCACAGTGCCTCCTTAACCTTCCCTCATTCATTACAACAACCAGCCTTTCTGTGCATGCTCTGGGTGGGGCACTGTGCTGACCTGGTTTCTCAGACGAGGAGGGACAATCCAGTTATGATGCCCTGGGAGAGATCGGCTTGTCTCAGAGCCCTGTGGATATAGCCCTGAGTGGGGCATGGGGCGCCTGAACAGCACCTGTGATGCAGCCGGGGGAGTGCAGCTTGTGGGAGTCCGAGGGGCTGCCTCAGCCCAGGGGACTCTCTGGGAAAGCTCCTGGAGGAGGAGTCTCTGACACCGGTATGGTCCTCCTCCTCTAGGAAGCCCTCCCTGACTACTTAGAAGCCCTAGAAGGGCCTCTCCCTTCTCTGACCTTGAGCCAGTAGTCACTGCTGTGCTGCTTGTCAGAACTCTTTACTGAATTCAACTTTTCATATTTTCCTTCCCTATGACAGCCTGGGGCCAGGACCTGCACTGGACTTCCTGTTTCATGCATTTGTTATTGTGCTAACTTATTCAGTAAAACTCTGTTGGACTCTATGCCAGGTACCATGTTAGCACTGGGTTGCTGAGAGCCCAGGAGCTTTTATGCTCTCCTCACGCTGCTTCCCAGCCTCGTATATAATGATAGTACAGGAGGGTGAACACTAAAAAAGCCCAGAAGAAGGAGCCAACAATTGTTCTGGATTTGAGCTGGGCACTGAAGGATGTGTAGGAGTTTGCCAAGGGCATTAGACAAAGGGAACAGCATGTACAAGAGCATGGGGGCCTTTCAGGATTGTACTCCATCTGGGGAATGGTGAACATAAGGGTGGGGAAGGGAGTGGTGGGCACGGTGACTGGAGAGGTGGTCAAGACCCCACAGGGCTTTGAGTTTGGATGTGATCAGGGTGAGTATGGTTAGTAAGGGACCTGATGGGAAGCTGGGAACCCAGGCCAGGGTGGCCCTTCAGGCGGAGGTGATGAAGCTAAAAGGGAGGGAACAGTCAGGATGGGGAGGAAGGGGGCAAGGACAAATGACCTACGTAACTACCTACATAACTACCCGAAAACTCAGTGGCTTAAATCACCAAACATTTCACTATGTTTCGCAATTTTGTGGGTCAGGAATTTGAGGCAAGCCTCTTCTGCCCCACGTGTCATCGGCGGGGGGCACTTTGGTGCTATTCAGTCAGCTTCAGGTCTGACTGGAGAGCCCAGGACAGACATCATATGCTGGCACGTAGGTGAGGATGGCTGGGAGCCTAGACTCAACCGGGCCCCACTTCCTCTGATGCAGTCTCTGTGGGCTGCTTCCTGCACCATGGTCAGACTTCTTCTGTGGTGGCTCAAGGCTCCAGGAGACCGAGAGGCAAGTGGCCAGTCCTTAGAGAGGCAGGCTCACAATCAGGCACGGCGTCACTTCCTCCGTGCTGTATTCGTCAAGGCAGTCACAGGCCAGCTCAGGTGCAAAGAGGACACAGACCTGCGTCCTAATGAGGGGACCATCTGTCCACACGCAACCCCCCAACCATCTCCTATGGAGAGATCTGAGCTCCTCTGAGGACTGGGAGGTGGAATCTTATAGATGCTGGGTCTCAGCCACTTGGCAGAGAAACTGAACTCTGTAGCACAGATTTGAATCTTTCACCTGTTAGTACACACCTGACCTGTTGCCCCATGACACACAACTGAGCCTCTGGCTTACCAGCATACATCAAGATGACATCAAGACTTTACCACACACCTGCTTCCTTCGGTCCCAGAGCACAGCACTGGCGCCCCAGCCCTCAGCACACACCAGAAGGGCAGCCGGTGCACCATCCCAGGGTTGGTAGGTAGCCCAGCTTTGGGCACTTACTAGTACTGCCTAGAGTATTGTGTGTTGAGAAGGATTCTGAGCTGAGCAGAAAAGAGATGGTGTGATCTATTAGTGATGTCTGCCTTGTCCAAGGCATGAGGAAGGCTGTTGTCACTGTCCCTCAGCTCCCTGATTGTTTTCCTCTTTCCCTTTAGCACCTCCAGGACCGTTGCCATTATGACGGTCCCTCCACTGCTTGAGTCTAGCCATGTATACCCAGCGGGTCAGCAGATTTGCGTATACCTGTCCCTTCAGAAGCCTGTCAGCATGCCTTTTGCTCCCAACCCTTTGCCACAGACAGGACCTCCAACCCAGCGGTGTGAGTTTCAGATGCCCCTGCACACCGGGACAACCCCCCGCCAGCCAGTACCTGAGCCAGGCAGACGCCCGGCTCTACGGGTGCTAACACCAGCCTTTATCAGCCTCACACCACATTCCTTAACTTCATCATCTTCCTCTAGCCCCTCCAAGTCCTTTCTCAACCACGGAAGGTTTAATTGTTGCAAATGGAATCCGTGTTCTACAGAAGTCCAATAAATCTGCAGTCTGTCTTCCTGGTAATCAATCACAGATTGCAAATCGCACGAGGAGAAGTCTATAGATGTGTTCTTCACGTCTAGTATGTTGGGTTATTTTCATGTCTTGTGGTTTGAATTTGGCCACTGTCATTTTAGAGGAATTTCCTGCCATCTGCGTTCAATTGAATTTTCTCACAGATTTGTGCTTGCTTGTAAATACTAGGGGCTGGCAGAAAGGGGAGCTTTGTTCTTGGTGACATTTCAGAAATCCGTGAATGCAGCCTCGCCGGCTGATGTGCGGCCTGGCCTGCAGGGAGGCGCGAGGTGAAAGGAAGGTGCAGATTCCCAAATGACAGCGAGGCTTCTCTGGCTCAGGCCTGGTTCGGCTCCGGGGGGCTGGGGTGTGGTGGGGCGGGGCTGCCAGGTTAGGGTCTCTGCCTCTCCTGCTTTTCCTGCCTACACCCAGGTCTAGTTTCCCCTGTGCTTCTGCTAAGTATGAGGGTATATGTGTGTGTGTGTGTGTGTGTGTGTGTGTGTGTGTGTGTGTGTGTGTTTGCCCAGCTAATCCTTCCTCTTCTGCTGGGAACACGGTCAACAGTCAGGCTAAGAGCCAGTCCCTGCCCCACAGACCCTGGCAGTATCTTCTGGCTATACCTCCGGTGATGAGGCCCCTAGCCGTGGCACCAAGGATCCCGACACCCCAGTGTGGACCCCAGCTCTGCCGCAACTTGCTCTATGACCTTAGTCAACTCATTTCACCTCTCAGAGCCTTGGTTTCTCCCATTGTAAAATGGAATACGAATCCCCTCGACCCTTAGTGGTTGTCGCAGGGATGAAGTGATGCGCGGGCCTCAATAGATGTCGCGGGGATGAAGTTGGGCCTCAATAGATGATGGTTCTTGATTCCAGCAGCAGCTTCTTCCCCACCTGCTTCATGCCAGGCCCTCTGCTGGGCATCAAGAAGGAAAGGATGAGTAAGAGACATGTGGACCTGATCCCTGAGGACTCACTGTGTGGACCAGCGATTGCTAACGGGGCAGGGGGAGGGGAGGAGCACCGAGACCATCTCTGAGTCGGGGAGAAACACCAGAACGGGCTTGATGTTTAGGACACATCTCATTTGGGATGAAATAATCATATTGATGGTCATACATGTCAGGCACTGTTCGGAGTGCTGCATGCATTTTCAGCCCCTGTGGTCTTCACAGTGACCATATGAGTCAGGTTATCTTCCATTTTATGGATGGGGAAACTGAGGCCCAGAGAAGTTATTACTTGGGCCACTCAGCCCAGGCCATATACCTAGCACGTGATAGAATAGTAGTTTATGTCTATGACTGATAAATGAATACATTTTCTCCTGATAGGGATATGAGATCAGAATACTTGGAGACTCCTGGTGTCGAGCAGGGATTGTCAGACTGTAGCATGCCTGAAAATCATTTAAGGAAAAGACGGAGTGTGGCCTCCTGCCCTGCTTGAGGGGCATGGGAGATTTTTAAGGCAGGGGCAGGCAAGGAAGTCACGGGTGACTGTCCTGGAGATGCAGGTCAGTGGTGTCCAGCCTCAGGATCCTCATCTGGAAAATGAGGGTGGGGTGCCCTGCCCACCAGCAGGGGTGTGACATCAAGGTGCTAGATGCACCTCACCTGCTCCAGGGTAAGGCCCAGCAGTCTGGTCAGCCCTGGGCAGCTGCTCTGCCTTTCTGCTGAGTCATTCCTGTCTCTGCATAAGCAAGCGGTCTCTCTAGCGTAGTGCAAGGCAAAGCAGACCTCTCAACCTACTTCAGTCTTTAGCTCCGGCCTCAGTTCTCTCCTTCCCTTTGGAGCAAAGCTCCTTGAAGGAGAGGGCTGTGCTTTTTGTTTCTCTTCCTCCCTTCTGAGCCCACGCTAGGCTTTCACATCCACAGCTGCAAGGACGCGGCTCCTATAGTGGCCCCCAGGGCCTCTGTGTCACCCAGGCCACCACCATCAGCTCCCAATCCCTGCACCCGTCGGCAGCATTAGCCTGGGCTCGCTGGCCTCCTGACGGACCCTGCACTCCCCAGGTCTTGTGGCCCTCTGCTGCTTCCAGCCCCCTTCTCTGGTCCCCTTATCTCAGGGAGGCCTTCTCACACTCTCCGTGATTTTGCATCGGCTGTGGCTTGCGTCGGAAGGCCCATTTGTTGATCCTGTCATTTATGTGCCCAGCCCAGCCCTTCCCCTGGAGCTCAGACTTGTACATGTACCGAGCTGCCTTCCACGTGGATGTGTGGGCAGCGCCCCAGATTTGATGCGGTCAAAGCCAGGCTACGGATAGCCTGGCCTCCAGACCCCGTCACCATGATGGAAGCTCTGTCGGCACCGTCCTCCATGGTCGGGTTACATACGTTGTGCGTCCCCCTCACCCCAGAACGTCAGCTCCGCACATCTGCCTTGTTTCCGCCCCCTCGAGGTGCAGGAACTAGAACTGTGCCTTGCACCGAGAGGCACTCCCTAAGTACCTGGCGAATGGCTGGATGCGGTGTCAGGACCTTGGAAATTGTGACGTGCCAGGCCCATGTGGATGGGCAACCCACATTGCTCCTGTGCTGAGGCATCTTGGTCTCAGGCCTGGCCAGTTGGAATTTGGTGACGTCCCTCACAGAAAGATCGCCCTGCTTCTGTCCTGGGGGAGAGGCGGCAGTGCTTTGGCTGGGACACCCTTCGCGAAACCAGCGCATTGGTCTCTTGCCCCTGTTCATTAGGATCTGGGCTGGGTGGAGGCCTCCCTTGTGCACCCTTCTTCCGCCTTGCCCCTGCTGGTAGCCACAAGGACTCGGCCATCGGTGAGCCAGGGATGGGTACCAGCCAAGACTTGGGAGGTACCAGGTTGGGGGTTATGGCAGGGACTCTCCACTCTGCTGTGACCTGGCTCTCTGTCGGGCTTCCGCCTTCAATGGGATGTGTGCCTCAGCCTGATCCTCTCTCACTGCTTACAAGCAGCGTGTCCCTGGTCAAAGCCCCTGTAGGCACTCCTGCGCTGGCCGAACCAACTTTCACAGGAGGATTGGGAAGGCAGCCCAGTGACTGGGCGAGGGGAAAGAGAGGGAAGAAAGGAGAAGAGAGACCGAAAAGAGAGGCGGAGACACCGAGAGAGACAGAGAGGGATACCCACCTACTGAGGAAACCACAGTGGGACAGAGACAGTCAGAGGCCTGGAGAGAGAGGTGAGAGAGGCTGAAAGACAGAAGGGCGCCTTCCAGGAAGAGACTGCAGACAGTGGGAGGAACGAGCGCTATTCACAGGTGCTTCTATGAGGATCACCGCAGGAGTGTGGCTCTGAGCCTGGGTGCTTTGGGGACAGACTGCAGCAAACTGCTTCCCTGGGAGAAGAAAGAACAGAGAACTAGACATTTGAGTCTTGCCTGCTCCGATGGTCTTTCCTTTGTCCCTATCCATATGTCCAACCATCTGTCTATCAGTCCAACATTGATTAAGCTTCCATTTGAACCAGGCACCGGTCCATAGCCACCTTTCTTCTCCCCTCCGCTTCTTCCAGCCCTGCTGATGTTCAGGACCTGCACTCTCACCCCCCAGGCTGATCTCTAGCCTGGGCTTATCCCAGGCCGCAGAGCCTGGCCCGCAGCAGGGGTGCAGTCAGAATCTGCTGAGAAACAAAGACAGAGCAGAGAGACAGGTGGTGAGCCTCACTATCTGGTGCTCCTCATCCCCTTGTAATGTCATTGGATTGTGTGGGCAGCGCTGGGAGACAGGGCTCTGCTTTGTCATACCCACCTGCAGATGCAGACGTGAAAGCTTGGGGGTGCTGCCTCCTCCTCTTTGGTGGCCTTAGGCTGTCCTTGCATCACCCACCTCAATTTTAAGAGGGGTGGCCCAGGCTTCCACCCAGGACAACTTTTCTCCTGAACCATAGGAACCATCTGGAGGATGTGGTTGAGGACTCACTTGCTTATCGGTAACCTTCACTGAGTTTTAATCTGTTCCCACCCAGTCTGGGCACTGAGGACTCAGAATTGAGTCAGATGCTGTCCTTGCCCTCAGAGGGTGACAATCACAGGGCCTGAGGGACACATTCTGGGGCTCCCAGAGAGTCCTTGGCCATGTCACCCCAGTCTGGCTTCCCCACCCGTCCCTGCCACCCCCTTTCCTGCTTAGCACTGGTCTGGGTGGCCAGTAGCTAAGGATACTCCTTCAGGAATGGCACAGAAGAGACTCCCCACGGGGCCTCGGATCCCAGCCTCCTCCGCGCCTGAGCTCCCCCAGCACATTGCACCTCCTGCTCTGATGCGCTGGCTTTCCACCAGGAGCAGTGGCTGTGTCTGCATTCTGAGCACAGAGCTGGCTTGGAATGGGAGAAAGGGGCCTGACATCAGGTGGCCACCTGCTGTGGTCTCTATGTCCAGAGACACATGGAGTTCAGAGAGCAGCCCCAGCCTGCAGATGAAGACACTGAGACCATCAAGCTAGAAAGTGGCATGTCTGAGGTTTGGACCCGTGTCTGTCTGCTTCCCAGCTCTGCAGTCTTCACCCTTCCCCAGCTGCCCCACAGTGGGAGCCCCATCAGCACTTGCTGACCTTGTTTGTCTGGAGAAGCTCCAGGACTTGAACTTGACTGATGCGCCCCCAAGTCTCTCCCACCCTTCGGTACTTGAATGGAGCACCGCCCCCCTCCCCAGTGAACTGGTGGTAGGACAAAGGGAGACAGGTACTCCCTGCACCAGCCCCGCACAGCCACCCCCCCAAACCCACCCAAAGACAGTGTCACAGGGACTTTGGTCATGGTTTGGGTCAGGTCTGCACACTCCTCCCGGTTATGTGTTTCAGAACTACAACGCCGGGAATATGTTCTTGGGAATTCTGTGGTTGACCCTGTGTTTTTGTTTAGGCAGGACTGGGAGTGGGAGTCCTTATTAGTATCAGTTTGGAAAAAATACCGAGGCATTCACGGCCAACTGCTTAATAGTTTTCATTGAATTAATTTTAAAATGAGAACCTTGTTTCCCTTATTTAATAGTAGAAAGCAACTTCCACATTCTGCCTAGTAACAGCCTCAGTTACGGGCTCTCCACAAACAATGTGCACATTAAAGGCATCGCTCTGCCCATATGTGGAAGGAATAATTTTGTGCAAACTATTTATTATAAGCACACGATGCACTTAAACTTTTTTTTTTATTTTTGCCTTTTTACTGTCGTGGTGACAGATCCAGCCCAGGACTGGACTGTTAAAAAGACGCTGGCTCTTTCAGGCTGTGAAAAAATGGACTAACATTTGAGAAACGCCATAGGGCTGAAAGGAAATTGTTAACTTATTTGGCCCAATGACCAGGACTCCCTGGGCCAGAGCGCGTTGCTGGAGAGAGGGTGGTGAGGGGGTTTAATAGAGGCTGCGCTAATTAGGCCAGTGCCAGCCAAAAACTACGTAAGCATCGGGAGAAGATGCTGGTGGATGGATGGGGTGAGACGAGCGTGTGGGGAGGGACATGTTCTGCTTCATGTATTCATTTGTCCATCCAGCTCTCTTTTCCCCCAGTTTAATTGAGATATGATTGGCATAACAGTGTATTACTTTAAGGTATACAACATACTGATTTGATATATGAATGTATTGCAAAATGATCGCCACGATGAATTTAATTAACACCATCACCTCATACAGTTGTGCTTTTTTCCCCTAGTAGTGAGAACTTTTGAGATCTACTCCCAGTGACTTGCAAATACATGATACAGTATTGTTAACTCTAGTCACCATCCTGTATCTTATATCCCCAGGGCTTGTTTATCAGAGATCTGCCTTGTTCTAGATGCTGATACATATCAAGACAATAATATTTATTTTTTACTGTCTTTGACAGGGCACCTCACCACTCACTTGTCCCACGACCCCATGATGTGGGTGGTGGTGTTCTGGGTCCTGTGAGTTCTTCCTGCAGTGCGGGGCCTTTTTATGTATTTGCTTTTCATCGTACATGCTTAGAATTGGATTAAGCACTGTTATTTGTGTCACTGTCTTCTTTGGCCTCTTAATGTGCACACCTCTCTCTGTCTCCCTTCTCTTGCCCCCCTTCCCCGTTTGAACACTAACGAACAAGAAAATATATTCACTTGTGTGATCTCCCAACACGGTCTCTCTGCTTCCAGTCTGGAGGTTGTCACATCCCTGAATTTCATTCCTGTTGTTCTATTTTAATTATACCTTTTATTGAAGTAAATCTTATATGTAGAAAAGTACATAAATCCCAAGCGTACAGTTCGGTGAGCATCACAATGGAAACGTAAATGTGAAATCAAACCTCGGGTCAAGAAATAGAATGCAGCCTTTGCCCCAGAAAGCCCTGCTCACACTTCCCCTTCCGTGCTACCCTGCCTCCTTCCCCAGGTGCCTCCAGGCCTGCCTTCCAGCAAGATCGGTTTTGCTTGCTTTGGACTTTATATAGCCAGGGACACAGTACCTGCTGTTTGTGTCTAACTTTCTCACTCGACATCCTATTTCTGAAAACTGGTCATATTGTGGTGTGGCTGTGGTTTTTTTCATTTCCATTGATAGGTAATATTACAAGTTTATTGATCTTTTTCCACTGCTGCTGAACATCTGGGTTGTTTCCAGTTTTTGACCATTAGGTGTGATGTTATTAGGAATACAAGCGTAGGTGTCCTATGCTGTTATGTATATTTGCACTTATGCCGGATGTATAGGAAGGGACAGTTGTGTTCAGTTGTAGTATGTAATGCCATACAGTTTTCCAAAGCGACTGCGCTGTTGTACAGTCCCACCAGCAGGAGAGCAGAGTTCCTACTGCTCAGCATCCTTGCAATACATAGTGTTGCTTATTTTTAAAATTTTAGCCTTCTCTGGGGCGCCTGGGTGGCTCAGTCGGTTAAGCGTTCGACTTCAGTTTGGATCATGATCTCAAGACTCGTGGGTTCAAGCCCCGTGTCGGGCTCTGTGCTGACAGCTCAGAGCCTGGAGCCTGCTTCCCATTCTGTGTCTCCCTCTCTCTGCTCCTCTCCTGCTCACGTGCTGTCTCTCTCTCAAAATAAAAATAAATTAACATAAAAAAACCCTTTTTTAAAATTTTAGCCTTTTCTGATGGGTGTGTGGTGGTATCTTACTGTAGTTTTGGTTTGCATTTTTCCTGTTGACCAGTTATACTGGTTTTTTTGGCCATTTGAATCTTCTCTTTTGTGAAGTGGCTATTCAGGTCCTTAAAAAAAATTCTTTTGGAGGATTTTTTGCCTTTTTATGTAGAGAAAATGTTTATTTGGGATCTAAGCTCCCTGTTAGTCAGGTGCCTTACAGATACCTTTTCCCACATGGCTTGACCTTTCCTGTCTTCATGGTGACCTTTGATGAGTAGAAGCTCTTAATTTTAAAACAGTCTACTGTAGTCATCTTTATTTTTTATGGTCAGTGCATTCTTGTGTCCTAGGTAAGAAATCTTTGCCTGCCTCAAATTGTGAAAATAGTCTCCCATATTTTCTTCTTGAAGTTTGGTTGTTTTATGCCTCCTCTTTAGCCCTATAATCCATCTGGATTTGATTTGGGGGTGCGGTGTGTGGTGGGGGTCAGGTTTCATTTTTGTCATATAGAAATCTGATTGAGCCAGCAACTTTTATTGAATACACTGTCCTTTCTCCACTTTCCTTTGCCATAAATCAGTTAAGCAAGGGGGTTCAATTTCGGAATTCTGTTTTGTTCCACTGGTGTATGTGTTTGTCTTGTGCCAATGTCATAGCTTGCAGGTTCCCGGTAAGGCCTTCTATCTAGTCGTGAAAGCTCTTCTCCTTTGTTCCTCTTCAGGATGACCCTGGCTCTTCTTGGCTGTTTGAATTTTCCTGCAAATTTTAGGATTAGCTTGGGGATTTCCTCACACAGAAAGAACATGCTGGGATTTTGAACTGGACTGCTTTTAAATCTCTGGGTAAATTTAGGAAGATGAATTCAGAATTTCCAGTTCCACACGTGGCATTTTTTGACCCAGGAATACATGTATCTCTCAATTCATTTAAATCTTATTTTCCTCGTGATGTTCTATAATTTTCTGTGTGCTCTTGCACACATCCTGTTAGATTTCTCGCTACCTATTTAATGTTTTTGGATATTGTTATAAATATCTAAAAAACTGCCTTTTCTGTTTATTGGAGATAGACATGCAGTTGATTTTTGCATATTCACCCTCTGTGCATGTCTTATCACATTCAGTTAGTAATGGCAATCATATTGCTAGATTCTTTTTGACATCTCATTTCATCAGTGAGTAATAACAATTTTCTTTTTTTCTTTTCAATCCTTACATATTTTATCTCTTCCATCTCTGCCTACCCAGTAAAGATAATTTTATGTTTGTCATTCTGTTTCTTTCTTTTAAAAATTATTTATTTTGGGGGGTCACCTGGATGGCTCAGTTGATTAGGTGTCCAACATCAGCTCAGGTCATGATCTCACTGCTTGTGGGTTTGAGCTCCACATCAGACTCTACTGTGTCTCTGTCTTTCTCTGCCCCTTCCACACTTGTGCTTTCTCTCTCTCTCTCTCTCAAAATAAATAATTAAAATATTTTTAAAAAAATATTTTAAAATTATTTTTTATTTTAAGTTTTATTTAAATTCCAGTTAACATACCTTGTAATATTCGTTTCATGTGTACAATACGTACGTAAAACACTTATAACACCTGGTGCTCATCACAACAAATGCTTTTCTTTTTTTTTTTTTTTTTAAATTTTTTTAATGTTTTATTTATTTCTAGGAGATAGAGAGAGACAGCGTGAGCAGGGGAGGGTCAGAGAGAGAGGGAGTCACAGACTGAAACAGGCTCCAGGCTCCGAGCTGGCAGTCAGCACAGAGCCCGAGGTGGGGCTCGAACCCAGAAACCGCGAGATCATGACCTAAGTGAAAGTCGGACGCTTAACTGACTAAGCCACCCAGGCGCCCCACAAATGCTTTTCTTAATACCCATCACTTATTCCCCTATCTCCCCTACCTCCCTTCTGGTAACCCTCAGTTTGTTCTCTCTGTATAGGTAAGAGTAGTATGTTTCTTGGCTTCTGTTTCTCCCTCTCTCTCTCTTTTTCCCTTTGCTCATTTGTTTTATTTCCTAAATTCACATATGAGTGAAATCATATGGTATTTGTCTTTCTCTGATTTATTTCACTTATTATAGTAAGCATTATATTCTCTAGCTCCATCTGTGTTGTTGCAAATGGCAAGATTTCGTTCTTTTTATGGTTGAGTAATACTCCAGTGTGTGTGTGTGTGTGTGTGTGTGTGTGTGTGTGTGTGTGTGTCACATCTTTCTTCTTCTTTTTTTTTTAAATGTTTTATTTATTTCTGAGAGAGACAGAGAGAGACAGCATGATCAGGAGAGGGTCAGAGAGAGAGGGAGACACAGAATCTGAAGCAGGCTCCAGGCTCTGAGCTAGCTGTCAGCACAGAGCCCAACTCAGGGCTTGAACCCACAAACCATGTGATCATGACCTGAGCCAAAGTCAGATGCTAACTAACTGAGCCACCCAGGTGTCCCTCACATCTTTCTTCTTTATCCATTCATCAGTTGATGGACATTTGAGTTGTTTTCATATCTTGGCTATTGTACATAATGCTACTATAAACACAGGAGTGCATGTATCCCTTTGAATTAGCATTGTATTCTTTGGGTAAATACCCAGCAGTGTGGTTGCTAGATCATAGGGTAGTTCTGTTTTTAATTTTTTGAGGAGCCACCATACTGTTTTCCAAGTGGCTACACCAGTTTGCATTCCCACCAACAGTGTCAGAGGGTTCCCCTTTCTCCACATCCCCACCAACACCTATTATTTCCTGTGTTGTTAATTTTAGCCATTGTGACAGGTTTGAAGTGATATCTCATTGCAGTTCTGATCTGCATTTCCCTGATGATAAGTGACGAGCATCTTTTCACGTATCTGTTGGCCATCTGGATGTCTTCCTTGTCATTAGATTCATTTAAAACAGTTTTTATTGAAAAGGTTTTATTGTGCATGTGTATTTGTATGCATGGACTTAATATATTGTTTAGTTTTCATTAACTTAGTGAATTCAGGAACTTGCTTTTTAAATTCAGCATTATGTTACTAGTCATTGCAGGTGCCTTCATTTCTTTCCACTGCTGTGTGACATTCCATTGTAGGAACAGAACACGAACAGAACACGTTGTTTCTCACTCCAGTTGGTAGATACTTGGATTGTTTCCAGTTTTTGTTTCCTTTTTGCTATTGCAAGCAGGGCTGCTACATGGGCCCTGTATGAATTTTCTGATGCACATATGCAAAGGTTTCTCTAGGGTAGCAGTCCAAACTTTTTGGTCTGAGGATCCCTTTATAGTCATAAAAATTATTAAGGACACCCAAGGACCTTTTGTTTACGTGGGTTATGTCCAATAATTTGCTAGTAAATGTTTAACAACTGGCTCTTTGAGGGGAAAAAAAACCCCTGATTGTAGTGTTTGGTGATTTCTGTGGTCTGCAGACTGCTCTTTGATAAACAGTGTTCTTACGTCTCCCTGAGGTATGGAATCTCTGGGAGAAAGGGTATGTGAATTCACCTTTACATAATAACACTCTGCTGGTGTCCAGAGTGATGGGCCAGTGTGCACCCTATGAGTAACACGAAGGATGCTGTGCCCATAGCTTCACCTACACCTGGCACCGTCAGGCTCACTAATGTTGCCTGTCAAACAGGTGTCAGATGGCACCGCACTGTGGCCTTGACTCACATTTCCCTACGGTGCCAACTGCCTAAAGCATCTCATGAAGAAGGCTTCTGTGACCTGACTCCCACCCCACCCCACTGCAGCCTCCTCTTACAGCTCTCTATCCAGACCACACTGCTCACCTCCAGGCCTTTGCATGTGCTATTCCTTCCACCAAATGCTCTTCCTCATCTCAGCTGCCAGCCACTCTCGTTCATGGCTGCATTCCTCAGCACAGGGACAGACATGGCCTTGCAGGGCAGTAGCCTTTGATTGAAAAAAAACTGGAAGGAGCCCATTAGGCCTTGAGTCCAGATCACAGTGCTTCAGTCCCCTAAATTCTGTGATCTTGGGAAAGGTACTTAGCTCCTCTGAGCTTTACTAGGTTTTCCTCTTGAGTAAAGTGTAGATGATAATGGCTTGTGTGCTGATCCTGAGCTAACTCGCTGTGAAACAGCTTGGTGTCGGTGGTGAGGCCCTACCTTCTGCTCTCGCCTCTGTATCCAAGGCTGTGGTTTGCTGGGCATCTTGCTGTTTCACAGGGAGGCCACAGCCAGCCCCTGTCACCATACTACTCACTGAGCTTGGACAAAACAGCAGGCAGAAAAAGTCAGTGAGCATTTACAGGAGTCCTGGTATGTGTCAGCAACTGTACTAGACTTGGGATTTAATCAGTGACCATAAGAGAAAAGTGGATGGAGACAGATAGTAAGAAAGGAAAGTTTAGAGTATATCACTTGGTAACAGTCCAACAGAGAAAAAAATGAGTAGGAAAGAAATGTAGGATGTGTTACAGAGGGATATGCAGCATGCCTCTCTTAAGTAGTGTGTCTAGGAAAGGCCTCAGTGTTCATGTGACATTTGTGTAAAGATCTGAAGTGTAAGAATAAATCTTGTAGATATCTGGGGGAAGAGCATTCTGGGTAGAACACACAGTAGGTGCAAAGGCCCTGGGGCCAGAGTAGTGTTTGGCATGTGTGAGAAATAGCCAAAAGGATGGTGTGGCTGGAGCGCGTGTTTATTTGTTTACCCAGTCAGTCATTGCCACACATTTACTGAGTACCTATATGTGCCGAGCCTCGTTCTAGGCCCTGCAGGGATAATGAGGATCAACTCAGATCAAGTGCTACCCTTGTGAATCTCACAGTTTTGTGGAGGAGACAAACAATAAACTGACAAATGAGATAGTTTGCTCTTTTAAAAAAATTTTTTTAAATGTTTATTTATTTTTTTTTTAATTTTTTTTTAAAATTTATTTCTAGGAGAGAGAGAGAGACAGCGTGAACAGGGGAGGGTCAGAGAGAGAGGGAGTCTGAAACAGGCTCCAGGCTCTGAGCTGGCAGTCAGCACAGAGCCCGACGCGGGGCTCGAACCCACGAACCGCGAGATCATGACCTAAGCGAAAGTCGGACGCTTAACCGACTAAGCCACCCAGGCGCCCCTTAAATGTTTATTTTTGAGAGAAAGACAGAGCGTAAGTGGGGGAAGGGCAGATAGGGAGGGGGAGACACAGAATTTGAAGCAGACCCCAGGCTCTGAGCTGTCAGCACAGAGCCCCACGTGGGGCTCGAACTCAATGAACTGTGAGATCATGGCCTGAGCCGAAGTCGGACGCTTGACCGACTGGGCCACCAGGCGCCTGAGACGGTTTGTTCTTAACACAGCAGCCCGAATGATCCTTCATACTCTCACTTCTTTGCCATTAATACTTGCTGTTATGAAATGATACCCTTTTCACTCAGAACCAGCACCTGAGTCCTCACAGTGGCCTACAGGGAGGCCCAGGGTCCCTCTGACCACAGCATCATTTATTTACCCCCTTATTACTTCCCTGGTCCAGCCAAGTACACTCCTTCCTCAGGGCCCTTGAGTTGTCTGTTCCCTCTACATGAATGCCCTTCCCTCTGATATCTGCTAGGCTAACTCCCACCCCTTCTCTATGGTACCCACCTCAATGCCCTAATTAAGAGTGCTGCCCCCCACCTGACCCTGGCATACACATTCCCATCACCCTGCTCATTTTTTTTCAAATAACTTTTCACATTCTAACCTTCGCTGTATTGTCCTTATTTATCAGGTTTATTACTTACCGTTTAGCTTCCTTCTGGTATGTAAGTTCTAGGAAGTCAAGGACTTGCGTCTGTTTTGTTCACTGGCATTTCCCAGATGTCTGCAACAGCTTCTGGTACATAATAGGTGCTCTGTTAATATTTGCTTAAAGAAAAAAATTGATATTGTGTCTGGTAGTATGATATATGGTGATTTAACAAAAGAAAGGGTGAGAGGCAGGAGGCTGTAGGGGTGGGGCTGCTATTATAGCTGGGCAGGGAGCGACTCTCTGACGCAGTGGCATCCAGACAGAGGCCTGGTGGAGTGAGGGAGGGGGCACAGCCCTCTGCGGGGACGGGGGTCCAGGCTTCTGACCACAGTGGGAGCTAGTGATTGGGGATAAGGTGAACAGAAAGAAAGAGGCAAATCAGCCAACCCTGAGTGGTGTCTTTTAGACACATCTTCTAGTATATGTGAGCTAACCCCAGGGTGGATTGCCCCTGCCCTACCCCCGGCCAACTTTGCCTCTTCTTTTCAAAACAAGTTGGCCCCGAACATCCTCTGTCAGGGAAAGAAAGAACACTGTGCTTGTCATTGGGAATCCAGGGCCAGGCTCCCAGCTGGCTGAATTACAGGCAAGGTAAGGACCCTCTCCAAGCCTCATTTCTCTCATCTCTAATGGGGAGGTGACATCTACCTCCTAACTTGTCTGAGGGCTGACTTTGGACAATGGATTTAGAAGGGCCTTCTTTCCACGTGTCAGCATCTCGTGGCTGAGGGGGCTAGCGTAAGACCCAGGAGGAGAATGGAGGGGCTCTGCTGTGTGCCAAGTGCTAGGCTAGGCCCCTCTCCAGCCTTAACCCCCTTAGTGCTCATACTAGCCCTGCGAGGCAGTTCCCCCGTGGTGGAGGTGTACAAAGTGGGGCAGAACTTCCACAGCCTGCCTGAGTCACAACTGGTGAGATTCCAACCGCAGCTGCTGCGCCGTCAACATGAATGCTGGATCTGGCCTAACCTCCTTCTGCACAGCACCGCATGGAGGGGGAGGCTGAGGCCACAGCATGTACACAGCAGAACCTGTACTAAACCCAGGTGTCTAGGCCTCCAGCCTGTGCTTCTCTCCTGGCCTCATCCTCTGTGCCTTGTTCAGGTGACATCGACCCACAGGGTTGCCCAGAGGGCAGGAGCATCAGAGAGCCCCCTTCCCCTCCTCTAGTCACAATAGGCAGTTTCCTGTTGCTCTGAAGGTTTGTTCCCAAGGCTTGCTGGGGCAAAGGTAAAGCTTTATAGAGCTTCTGGAAAGAAGAAACCTGAGTGTAAATCAGGTTTATAGCCTGGATAATAAAGTATCTATTCCAACTGATACTTTATTCCTCAGTCCCCTTGATTCCTTCCATATGAAACCCTCTGCATTTGGGTCATTGAAGCCCTTGGTGGTTTCATTTGTTCAGTTGCCAGAGCTGGGTCTTCTGATCAGTTGTAGATGGGATAGAGGGGTCCCAAGACAGAGTCTGTGGGCCTCAGATTGCCCTGCCCCTTAGCTGTTTGATAGTGATCGAACTTACTGGGTGCCGGGCCTGTGTGGGGCATCAGGGGCAGAGAGTTTCTAGGTTAGGGTAGGACACAAACATGCAAACTGCTAATTTTAGTACAGAGGCAAATGCAGGGAGCTAGGAGGGATGGGGCAGCATCCATGGCAGCCTAGTGGCAAATCAGGCAGAGCTTTCTAGAAGAGAAGACATCTAATCTGAGACACGAAAGGGAAATTGGAGTTACAGCTGCAGGGGGAAGGCAGAGGGAACAATTAACATGAGAAAAGATGGAGCTTAGTTTTGTGTGAGGCTGAGAAGAAGCCCTTAGAGCAGGAGGAAGGAGTGCTTTAGTGGCATGCTCTGAAGGCTTCCTGGAGTAGGTGGCATTTGAGCTGGGTATTGCAGGATGGAAATGCCTTCATCAGCGCCTAGATCACCTTTGCAGAGGCCTGGAAATGTGAAGTGGCATGGTGAGTATGGAGTGTAATAAGTGGCGCCAGCAGTGTATTACAGAGGTGGGGACTGGAGGGGTTGGTGGGACCCCACGGAGAAGGGCCTCGTGTGTCATGCAGCAACTTGAAATTCTCCAGCAGCGTGCCAGGAAGACAGTGCAGAGGACCCTGACTCCTCCAGCCTGCAGTGTCCAGAAGAATCTAAGTTGAGCTGCTGTGCCACTCGCCCCCTCATCAAAGCAAGGCGACTCCCCTGATCCCAGATTGCCAGGCTGCTGATGTTTATAATTACATCATCCTACCATCACAATCTTTGTACATCAGACTTCATAGGCTTGATTTATTTGACGGGCACTGGTCCTTGCTCATAATGGGGAACAGAAGCAGGGCAGCTTGCTGTCTGGGGATTCATCGGGGGTTGGGGGTGCCCTGGCCCGACAGGCTCTGGGGCTGCTGGGCCACTGAGGTGTCTGGGCCCTGGCCAGCTGGCCCCAGGAGCAGCCTGTGAGCCTCAAGGCCTGGTGGCACCTGAGGGTGGGATAGACACTCAGTGAAGGAGAGCTTCTGGCTCAGCCTAGGGTGGGCAGTACGGAAAGGACAGGCTCTGGGGTGGGGCTGCCCTGACCATGAGACTGGGCCAAGTACCTCACCCTTGGCCTCAGTGACTACCTTGGGAAAGAGAGGTAGTACGTCCCCTCCTCAGGGCTGGGGGACTAACTGTGGCGCTGGCTGTTCTCAGCCCAGAACAAGAGCGCAGTGGTCATTAGTCCCAGCGCAGAGGGGCAGACGGGCTGTTCCTTCCCGAGAAGCTCCAGGAGAGGTGGCTGCATGTCAGGGAGGTGTATTAGGGATATCACCCTCGCTCCACCGGTGAGGTGGCCTGTCCCCGGGACCCCATTATCATCACCACCCCTCCACTGTCCTTATCCACATAAAGCTCCATAATTCACACAGTGCCTCCCTACCCTCAGTCTCGTTTGATCTGTGTAACGACCACACAGGGCAGAGTTAGTCACTCCCGTTTTTTTCAGGTGAGGAGCCCAAGGCCCAGAGAGGGGAAGTGAGTTCCCCAAGGTCACGCAGAGTCAGGACCTGCACCCGGGGCTTCACCCAGAGTGCTTGGGCTCCTCGGCTCCCCCCGCCTTCTTCCTTCCTCACACACTACTGGGGCTCCTCCTGCAGGTACCAGGATGCTGCCGTAGGAAAGTTCTTCTTGCTCTAGAGGAGCTCGTTGATGGGAGTCAGCAGGTGGGCAGAGTGGTTCTACACTGTACCAAGCAGGGCACGAGAGAGGACAGCACAGGAGCCCTGAGGGGTCAAGGAGCATGCCTGGGAGGAGGTGAACACTGGAGCACACCTTGTTAGGGCATGAGTTCTCCCAAGGGGAAGGGCTTTCCAGGCTGAGGGACCAGCACATGCAAAAGCCAGGAGGCCAGCTTTTGTTGAAGGATGTTGGTCCTTTTCATTTGTGGAAGGACACCTGACATTTCCAGCTGCTCATAGATCATAGACATTTTGCTGCTCATAGATCCCTTTTGGGTAATGCTCGGGAAGGCAAGGAAGGCTCTTTGCCCGGATGGATGGGCTGGTCCAGGGAAAAGAGGGTGGGATTCACAGTTCAGATTAGGGTTCAGCCCTAACTCTAGGGCTGACCATTTGTCTCTGGTCGTCCCTCTGCCCCTCTGGACCTCAGTGTGAGACGTGAGGTGGAAGAGCCCCTATAGGAGGAGGGCTAACGGTCTGAGCTGTCATTGGGGGAGACCCCTGGATTTCCCTCGAGCTGGGTTGCTGGGATTCCTGGGCCTTTGGTTAAGTTTCTCTAAGTGAAGAGTGGGAGAAGGGATATTTGTTTCTGAACTGCTGCAGTGAGAAGTCGTCGGCCAGATGCTCCGAGGTCAGGCACGGAAGAGGCAGGAGGATCAAAAGGGCTTGAGGAAGAGGCATTTCTGACTGTGTTGGGAGGAGGACAGGGAACGTAAGCACGGTCACTGGCAGAGTGTGGAGGGGACCCTGGGCAGTGTGTGTGAGACGGCAGGCACCTAATCCCTTCAGGACTTCCACTCTCAGAGCCCACAGTGGTGGAACACACTCCTGGAGTTCTGTGCTTGAACCTGCCGTGGCTCCCTACTGCCTCTGAAAGCCATAAGCATCTTGAGAGGCAGGCAGAAAACTGGCAAAATGACAAATGTTGAGGTCAGACATCCCTGGGTTTGAGCCTTGGCCTGGCCTCTTTCGGTGGAAAGCATGTCGCACCGGGTCTGGCCCTGAGCGTTCATTTTGCGGGTCCCGTGCCCCATTTTCCATCCATCCATTTGTCTATCTAGAGCTCACACAACCAGGGCGACCCTCTGGAGCCGGGAGGCCTGGAAGCTGCTGGTTGTCGAGGACCGGCTGGGCTGCCGATTGTTCAGAAGAGCTGGGGGCTCTTTCAAAGGAAACTGCAGTCAATTAGTGGAGAGTGGAATTTGAAAGGCCCAAATCCCTTTTTTCCCCCAAACTTCAAATCTGGTTTTCGTCAGTGGCTTTGAAAACAAATACCAAAAGAACCCTTTTTTATTATTTTTTCCTTCTCCCCTTTTCCCTTCCCTCCCTTGTGCACTCTTGTTTCCCAGGCTTTTATCTCTTTGCAGAGTCAGCTCTGGCAGAGCGGCCTGCCTCGTGTGGCCACGCCGTGGTGCTGAGCAGGTGACCATAAGACTGGGCTGGCCTCTCCCTTTCCAGAGCTGGCGCTTGGCAGGGGGACCTAATGGCACTGTTTTACCTGTGGTCCACGGTCCCTTCTGAGTCCCTCTGGTTCATCTCCCATGTTCCCTAGGCCCAGCCCAGAGCAGGGGTCCATGTGGGTGCCCTAAAGGAGAGGCATAGGGGAGGTGGATGGACAAAATGCTTTCAGGGCACAGAGAGGACCTTACAGTGGGGGAAGCACAGAGCCTGGTCTTTGGGGAGGTGTTTTGGCTCCCCGTCCCTGCCTCACCCATCGGTTGAGTTAATAACTCATTCATGCCACAAATGTGCACTCAACACCTGTTCTGGGCCAGTCCCTTGACTGGGGCCCCAGCTGAATAGACACAGCATTAGACCTGGAAGAGCCCAGAGCCTAGGAGAGGAGAGTATATAAAGCTTTGTCAACCCCAAGTGAGCATGGCTGGGATGGAAAGAGGCCAAGAGCAGCCAGAGCCAGAAAAGGCACCAGCTTAGCTTACAGTAGTCAGAAGAGGCTTCCTGGAGGAGGTGACTTCTGAACTGAGTCCTGAAGGATGAGTAGGAGTGTGCCAGGAATAGGGGTGAAGGAGGACATTATGGGCAGAGTGATTCAGAGAGCACTGGCCCGGAGGTGGCCAAGAGTCAGAATTCTTTGGAAGATGTTGGCTACAGCTGTACTTTAAGAGCAGGTCATGGTGAGAGGTTGGCAGAGGCCAGGCTGTGGGGGCATCAGGAGTCAGGGTGAGACCTGTGCTGTCTGCATCTTGTCATAATTCTCTGTTCTTGGCTATCCCATTAACTCCTGTCAGCTTGGTCTCTGATGTTGTATATTCTCTGGTATAGTTGATTCTCTAGAACAACCCTCTGGGGTATGTGTTATTATTCCCTTTTTACAGATGAGGAAACTGAGGCTCAGAGATAATAAGGTCCTGGAACTGCTGTGAATCCCAGCTGAGCCTAGACTCTGAAAGCTGCCTCAGCATGTACATGAGAGAAAGTGTGCGTGTGTGTGTGTGTGTGTGTGTGTGTGTAAGGGGACAGGGTAGAGGTAGGGGCAGTAGAGTGGCTCAGACTGCCTGGGTTTCAAATCCTGCCTTTACATCTTTAATGACTTTGGGCTAGTTAGGTACCCTTTCTGCACCATAACGCTCCTGTGTCCAGCAGGCACAGAGATGTGCTTCCTACCCCGCAGGGCCAGGTGAGGAAGGGGATCATCTCCGTGCTCAGCATGGTGCCTGCACATCATACACACTTGGCAAATGGCCTGAGGTCTGAGGACCGCAGACACCCTCCCATCAGATGAAAAACTGAGACCCCGGGAGGAGCAGGTCGGGATGTTAGCCAAAAAAGGTGTGGAATCACTGGCCTGCTTTTAAACCAGGACTCGTGGCCTAAATTTTATCCTTCTGTTTGGTTACAACAAAAAGTAGTTGAATCAGTAACTGTTGCTCAGGTATTCTTCTTTCTGGGCGTTCTTCCTAAAGGGAATCTGTGGGGCCGTGGAAGGGGGAGTTGGTGTTTGTCCTGCCTGAAGCCTGGCCACCCAGGGCCCAGCGAGCGGTGCTGAGCACAGACTCTGTCTTCCAGGTGTCCCTTCCCTGCTGTGTGGGCCGGGGGCCCAGCACACAGGCACCCTCATTGTGGCCTACTTGCGTTTTCTTCTCCCTGACTGGCTGCCCTGCTGCCCCCTGTGATGAGGGAGGGACCGGCCAGTCCAGTTGTCTGCACAGGAAGTTGAGAATGGCACGGACCCTGGAGCTAGCTGGCTGACCTCTGACTGCGCTATGACCCTGTCACGGGGCGAGCTGTGTCCCTTCTCTGAGCGCGCATCATCATACTAGTGACAGTTTATCAAATACATACAATGTGCTGGACTCCATGTAAGCTGTTCCTGTATATGTTATTTTCTTTAGCTCTTGCCTCGTGATGTGTTAAGCGTTATCATCCCAGTTTAGAAAACAAAATGGAAATATACACGGAGCCCCAGTGAAGTGTCAGACCTGGGGTTAGAACCCAGGACCGTGGGCAGGAAAGCCACGGCATTTGCTATTGGATTCCTCAGGCAGGGCCCCATGGGTGGCTGTGAGGAAAACGGAGTCCCGTGGGAGAAGGTGTTCATACCCTGGGAAGCCCCACAGCAGTCTGGCTGTCCTCAGACTGGCTTCCCCAAGCCTGGGGCTCTATAAATATGCACTGAGTAAACCTGGGTTTGCTGTCGGCCCCAAAGAGAGGGCTGGAAAAAAAAACCCCACCCTGTCTCCGAGGTAAGACAGGAAAGAAAATATTATCGTCACCCTCTGGTGGATCCAGCCCCAGCCCCGTCAAATTCTGAATCACCTGAGAGAGTCTGGTTTCACGGCAACCGCAGAGAAGGGCCAGGGTTCCAACCCAAACAACTTGTGCGCATCTGCTTGGAATTTATTGATTGATTTATAGGGCACCTCCTGCCAGCCCTGCAGAGATGGACAGGCCCTCTCAGAGCTGCCACCCTGTGGGATGAGGAGAGAGGGGAAGGCGAGCAGCCCTGGGGACCAAGGAAGACTCCTGTCACTAAAGCAGGGAAGCCGGTAGAGGTTTCCCTGGCAGCCAGGCACAGACTTGGTGCAGCTGGGAGGAGCTGGGAGGAGTCCAGTGGCCTGGTGGAGCCTGCTGGCCACCCCAGCCTTACCAGGCTCATTCGGTGTAGATCTGGAGAATGCGAGCATTGTCACACGGCTGCTCTGTGTCTCCTGGTATGGTTCAATCTCTAGAACAACCTCATAAGGTGGTGTTATTATACCCAGTTTACAGATGAGACAACCAAGGCCCATGGAGAATAAGGACTTGTTCCAAATCGCATAGTTACAAGAGGCAGATCCTGATATTGAGGCTTGTGCCGTCAGTATGAAGCTGAAGGGCTTTGGAAGCATCTGGTCCAACCTGCTCCCTCTGCCTTCCACCCGCTGACCCCCATTTGTGGATGAGGAAGTCCAGGCCCCGGACCCCAGCAGCCTCTTCCCAATGGTTCTGCTGCCTGTGTTTTCCAGTCACCCGGTCAGGTCCCCCTTCCTTCTTCCAGTGACCTCCCTAACCACTCCCCTCCAGGGTCACTGCTGGTTTTATGTCCGTTAGCTCCCTCTGCACATCCCTCCTTTGGCCTCTGGGCAAGTGAACTTTAAGGTTGGAAAGGGGCTTATTGACAGCCCTCTGGCCTGGACTGGCAGTGATGGGAGCTGGCCAGGGACACACAGGGGTGTGCAGCTAGGACATGGACACAGGTCTCCCTGCTCCCAGACTCCTGAGGCCTTGCTATTGCTCCATGTTGCCTCGGGGGCTCTGCTGGGGTTGGGAGGCCGCTGGGCTGGGGAAGAGGGAACTCGGATCATGTTCAGGACTGGCTTGGCCACTTTTACACTCTGACTCTGCAGTGGCCTCTGGTTAACCCCCTGTGGGTCTTGGCCTCATCTGTCAGCTGAGGGAGGGACCTGGACTCCTGACCAGCTGGGCCTGAGCTGACCTGGAGGAAGCCTGTCCTTTTGGGCCAATATCTGTTTTGCTTAGTCTTTCCTTCCTGCAGCTGACGCCCATTATAGTTGCTGTGATGGTCATGAGCTGGTGGGCACCCTGGCCTTTGGATTTCTGGTGTCCAGCACCAAGCAGGCCTGTAGTTATTATCTGTCAAAACGGAAAAAAAAAAAAAAACCAGGGAAATTTCCCTTTCCCTAGAGATGCCTTTCCTGGTCTCCCCACACCCCCTCCATATGCACAGTCTCTCTCAAGTCAGGCCCTGCCTTGAATGTAGCACTTGCCTCCATCATGTTGGATCTCTCTTCACACCCAACCAGAGTGATCGCTCTAAGCCCAAACTGGATCCTGGCTACCCTCTGCTTTGGGGACAGTACCCGAGCTCTGGGATCTGGCCCACAGGGGCCAGCGGCTCTCGTGCATGTTCGGTCAGTGTCCTAGCATCAGATCCGCCAGCCAGGTGCCCTGAGACACCAGGCTCCTTCATGTCCACATCCTCTACTCACACGTGTCCTGCTTCTGGAACAGTCTTCTCTCCTCTGCCTGTTCGACAGGCATGATTATCCATGATTGCTTGGCACGTGGCAGGTGCTCGGCAGTTTTGGTAACTGTGATGGTGCTCACCAGGCAGATGGGGACATTTCCCTCCCAGGGATGGAGCCACTGCAAGGCCTGCACTGGACACATGCTGCCGAGTGCCATGAGCCAAGGCTCACAGGGCCTTTGCAGTCTGGAAGTAGAGTGTCTGCTCCAGCTGGGAGGTCAGCCTCAGCCTTGGGAGGATCACTTTAGATCTTGGCCAACGTCATGGGCAAATGTGATCCGTAAACGAAGTTCAGTTGTACTTTTCTTCCCTAGGTCTGGAATAGTTTGACTTTGCCATCCTCGGGAGATGGTCCAGACTCTTAGAAACTAAGGGTCCAGGATGGGCTTCAGTGTATGTGCACCGTCTCGTGAATATGTCCATGCATTTTCGGGGGAGGGCACAGTTTCATACATTATAGGGGTGACCTCTCTGGTCTGAGTACCCCTCTCATTCCTCATTGACACTCACAGTGCTTTACCCTCAAGAACCTACTTGTACCTCTTCCCCCTCCTGGGAAGTCTCTAGGTCCCACTTCTTTTTCCAGTGACCTTCCAGGCTGGGTCAGGCACCTTCTTGTTCCCACCATCCCACGTGGTCACTGTCAGCCTACTGGAGAGGGACTGGGTCTCAGGGTGCCCCCTTTGTGTCCCTGGTAGCCACCCAGTGTAGGCAGTGTAGGGCCAGTATAGGGTAGCTGCTCAGTGCATTGCAGCAGGAGCAGTCTCTTAAGGAAGAAAGGCAGAAGTAGAAGGGCCCTGCCTGGGAAACAGGATTCTGCAGCTGCCGTCACAGTCTGTTTATTCGTTCATCATTCAGCAAGCACTCGCCTGGACCTGCCGCATGTGCAGGGTGAGGGCCTCAGGTGAAGCAGACCCGGTTCTGCCCACAAGGAGCTGAAGAAGCAGAGGTCAAGACAGTGTAGCCTGCAGAGCAGTACGGGAGTGCTCCCGGGCCCCAAAATGCGGTCTATGAGGAAGGGAAGTCTGGAGCACACCAGGTTCAGAGCAACCGTAGGTAGAAGACACCAGGAGATGAGTGGGTTCACAGACAGCCCAGCAAACACTTGCTGACTGACTGAGTGAGGGAGTGGGGGGCAGGATAAAAGACTGATAAAGCAAAACAAAAACAAAATCAGAACAAAGTAAAAAAACAGGTCAAGCTCAAGTTGGAACCAGAGGTGGGAGCACTCTGTGTGGGCTGGAATCAGAGAAGCCTGGGTGGGGATGTCATCTGTAGTCATACATTCTAAGTCTTTTCATTTCTTTTTCTTTCCTTTCCATTGTGGCTAGGACCTCCTTAATATAACGTTTAACATTATTATATAGAATGCGGTGTAGAATATAATAGGAGTGGAGGATGGAAGACAAAGATGAACATCCTGGTCTACTTCCAGGATCAAAGCGAAACCTCTCAACATTTTACCACTAACTGAAATTTACTGGTGGCTTTTTGTAAAATACTCCTTATCATATAAAGAAAGCTCCTTTCTTTTTCAGATTGGCTAGTAGTTTTCTTTGTAAATCACGAATGGATATTGAATTTCAACAAATGCTTTTTCTGCAGTTATTGTGATGCTTATATTATTTTTGTTTTTAAATCTACTGATAGATTACATGACTTTCTAATGTTAAGCCAATTTTGAATTCCCTGGATATGCCCAGTCTGGTCATTATGTATTTTTTTCCTTTTATATACTGCTGGATTAAATTTGTTAATATTTTATTTAGAATTTTCCCATTTATGTTCATGAATGAAACTGACTTGTGATTTTCCTTCCTCATACTGTCTTTTGAAGTTGAATAGCGGGGTTTCCTTAGCCAAATGAATTGTGGATTATTCCCTTTTCTAGCTTCTGGAAGAGTGACAGTTAGATTAGAATTATTTCTTCCTCAAACATTGGGTAGAATGTTCACTGGAAAAGCCATCTGGACCTGGCATTTTCATTGTAGAGATTTTAGATAATTTATTCCATTACTTTAATGCCTATAGGACATTCAGATTTTTCTTTTTTTTTTTTTAATTGAGGAGATGATTTTATTAAGGGTGTTGTGATGGAGAGGGCGGCCCAGATTGGAAGATCAGAATGTTTCAGCAGGGTGTTTTTTTGCTTTAGACTTCTTTTTTAATAGTTTATTGTCAAGTTGGTTTCCATATAACACCCAGTGCTCATCCCCACAAGTACCCTCCTCCATGCCCATCACCCCCCTTTCCCTCCCCCGCCATCTGCCCTCAGTTTGTTCTCAGCATTCAAGAGTCTCTCATGGTTTGCCTCCCTCCCTCTCCCCAACTATTTTTACCCTTCTTCTCCCCCATGGTCCTCCGTTAAGTTCCTCCTAATCCACTTATACATGCAAACATATGGTATCTGTCCTTCTCTTCCTGACTTATTTCACTCAGCATGTTATGCTGGACATTCAGGTTTTCTATTTCTTCTCTAATCAGTTTTAGTAAATTATGTTTTCCTGGAATTTGTCCATTTTGACTACATTGCAAAATTGTTGGCATAAAGATATTCAGAATATTCTCCGAACATTTTTAAATTGCCTATAACATCAAGTGTTGTCTCATTTTTCACTCTCTATATTATTTATTCTCCTTCTTTTCTCTTGTGATTTGTCTTGTCAGTTGTTTGTTCATCTTACTCATCTGTTCAAAGAAACCAACTTTAGGGGCGCCTGGGTGGCTTAGTCAGTTAAGCGTCCGACTTTCGCTTAGGTCATGATCTCGCAGTTCGTGGGTTCAAGCCCTGCATCGGGCTCTGTGCTGACTGCCAGCTCGGAGCCTGGAGCCTATTTCAGAGTCTGTGTCTCCCTCTCTCTGACCGTCCCCTGCTCACGCTGTCTCTCTCTCTCCTAGAAATAAATAAATAAAAATATTTAAAAAAAAACAAAGAAACCAACTTTAGACTAATTTATTGATTTCTATTCTGTGTGTGCACACGTGTGAATATACTTTCTATATTCACGATTTTTATCCATATCCTTATCATTTCTTTATCTCCATTTTATTTTGTTTTTTTAAATGTTAATGTTAATTTTTATTTTTATTTTCTTTGAGAGAGAGGGAGAGAGAAGGAGAGGGACAGAGGTGGAGAGAGAGAATCCCAAGCAGGCTCCGTGTTTAGCCCAGAGACCAACATGGGGCTTGATCCCACGACCCTGGGATCATGACCTGAGCCAAAATCAAGAGTAGGCCGCTCAGCTGACTGAGATACCCAGGTGCCCTTGTTCTTTTTTTTAATATCTTGAAATGGATGTTTAACTCATGAAATCTCCACACTTCTTTTCTTAAAAATGCATTAAAAACATTAAAAGCCATTTTCTTAAGTACTGCTTTAGCAGCATCCAAGTCTTGCTATGTAGATGTTTCATTATCAGTCATTCAAAATTTTTATAGTTCCATTGTATCTTTGAGCTGTAGCTAATGGGGCATGTTTCTTCTAAACGTATGAGATTTCTAATTCTCTTTTCATTGTGGTCAGAGAGCAAGTTCTGTTCGTTTCAGTCCTTTGAAATTTACTGAGGGATGCTTTGTGGCCCCGTTTTGTGACTCTGACTGTGGACCTTCCTCTCACTCACTCACGGACACCTCTGCTCCAGCGTTTCTCCCCGTTTCTGCATCAGTTTTTGCGTCCCTCCTGGATCATTGCCATCGGCACGTAAGCCTGCTGTTATTTCTGACATCTTTTAAAAAACGAAAGCAAAATCCTCTCCCGACTGCATATCCGTCTCCAGTCTCCTTCTCTTATCCTTCCCATCTGTCTTACCCTGGCTTCCCTTGAGGCGGAGATGTTCATGCTCTGGTACAGGTAGTTTTCTTGAGAGGTGATTCCAGGGAGCCTGAGTGAGAGATGGAGGAGTCAGACAAGGCAGAGGGGAGAGCGTGTCAGGAGAGTCTTTGGCATGCATCACGGAGCACTGTTGGGGAGGAAGTATTTATTCATGGGCGCCCATGCTTGCTGGCCAAGGATGCTCCAGAGCATTAACCCCTTCCCACGTTAGGGTTGGGTGTGTGGAGTTCTAGCGCGCACTTGTCTTATAGGAGGCGCTGGCCGGCTGCCCCTGCCTGAAGCCCGAAGCCTGCCCGCAGCAGTGACTGCAGTAAGAGGCAGACGGGAGGATCGTAGGGGAGCACAAGAGAAGTCTGAGGGTGCATTGTAGCAAACTGACAGCACTCCTGTGCTCAGCATCTCGTTTCTCTCCTCCCGTTCCTTCATGAATGAACTCCAACCAGCCCTGCACTCCCTGCTTCCCCCCAAGCAGCTCTGGTCAGGGTTTCTAGTGGCTTCCATGTGGCCAAATTCAGGGGACAACTCTCAGTCCTCATTTTAGTTCTCCTCTGAGCAGTCTGGGACACGGTAGATCACTCTCTGCTCCGTGAAACAGTTCTTTCTCATCAGGACTCTGCTCAGATGTGGCTTTGCTTCTGCGCCTCTGGCCACCCCCGTTAGCTCTCTGACCTCTACACAGTGGTGTGTCGGGGCTTAATCCTTGGACCACTTTCTTTTTTGTTTTTTACACTCCTTTGGTTGTCTCATCCTGTATCACTGCATTTCAAACACCATTGATCTGCTCTTGGTGCAAAGTTATGTTTCTGGCCCTGATCTGGCCCCTAAACTCCAGACCTATCAATCCAGTTGCTGTTCAGAGTCTTCATTTACATATCAAAAATGTCTCTTGGGGCACCTGGGTGGCTCAGTTGGTGAAGTGTCCTCTTGCCAGTCTCTTGATTTCGGCTCAAGTCATGATCTCATGGTTTGTGAGATTGAGCCCCATGTTGGGCTCTGTGCTGACAGCAAGGATCCTACTTAGGATTCTCTGTTTCCCTGTCTCTCTGCACTCACAACAGCAGCAACAACAACATTGTTTTAGAAAGTCTCTCAAGCAGACTAAGACTAAGCTCCTGATAATCTCCCCCAAACCTGGTCCTTCTCCTGTGTTTCCCATCTCAGTAAACAGCAACTCCATCCTCATAGGTGTTGAGAATGTAAAATGGTCTCTTCTTTTTCTTTCATTCCCTAAAGGTGATCTGTCAATAGATCCTGATGCCTCTGCGCTCACAGCGTATCCTCAATGCAACCACTTCTCACCGCCTTGGCTGCAGCCACCATCATCTCACTGACTGATTGCACTGACCCCTTAGTTGGTTTCTCTGTTTCCACCTTTGCCCCATCAGCACAGCGGCCAGAGTGATCTCGATAAAGCAGTAGTTCTCAACCAGGGCCATTTTGTCCTGTAGACAACATTTGGCAACATCTGAAGACAATTGTCACAACTGTGTGTGTGCGTGTGCGTGTGTGCGCATACCTGCACACTCACGCTACTGAGGATGCACCCCAAATGTCAGTGCTGGAGTCAGAAACCCTGTGTGAATACAGTAGTAATGGTACTCTTCTGCTTAAAACTCCTCCAGCAGTCATCCCATCCAAATGAGGTGAAGCAAGATCTGTATAAAACCCTGTGAGGCTCTATGTGATACACACACACACACACACACACACACACACACACACACACCCACACACCTCATAACTCTGGTCTCAGTTCCTCTTTCATGCCCTCAGGCTTATTTACTCCTCTCCAATCACTGGTTTGCTGCTGATCCTGGAACATGTTAGGTCTCCCGCTGCCTCAGGGCCTTGGAACTGGCTGTTTCCTCTGTTGGAATGTCCTCCCACAGCCCCAACACCTGCTGGCTCAATCCCTCCCCTGCTTCAAGGTTTTAGCCAAGTGATACTTCTCACTGAGGCCTTCCCTGAACATCCTATGCGGAAGTGCATTTTCCCCTCAAATACTTCCTATCCCCTCCTGTTTTATTTTTCTCCTTACCACTAACATTCTGTATACTTGTTTATTTTACATCCCCCATTAGAAGGTGTGCTCCATGAGAGTAAATACCTATATTATTCACTGCCATATTGCTAGCACTTAGAATAGTCCCCAGTGCATAGCAGGCACTCAACAAAAACGTGATGAATGAATGAATGATGAATAACGTTTTGTGAAGCGTAAGTACGTGCATGTGATATCTGTGATGATTGTTATTACACTGCGGTTGCTACTAAGGGAGATGGTAGAAACTATGCCGTAAGGTCTTGAAAATAAGAACACAGATGGGGACAATTGGTTAACTATTCGGGGAAAAAAATAAAGTTAAATCCTCACCTACATTATCCTACAAAATACATTCCAGATGGATTAAGGAGCTAAGTGTGAAAAATGAAGCCACACAAAAAATTAGAAGGTATTATGGGGAAATATTTATCTTATGTCTGGTTGGAAAAGGGCTAGCTTTACATAAAGCCCGTGGAAATGATCTCAACCAAAGACTGTTGCGTCAGACTGTGTGAAAATTTAGAACGTTTTTCAGTGTACAAATGTACAAACAACAATAAAAGGCAGTCAACAAATTGAGAAAAGCATTTGCTATAGAAAGCAAGCCTGATGTCTTTAATACATGAGAAAGCCACCCCAAAATGATAAGAAAAATGGAGGCAGGGCAGGAGCCAGCAGTTGACAGAAGAAGTAATACAGAGAGCCAAAAATTATCTTCAGTTGTTTGCCCCCGTTGGTGTTAAGCTCCAAATAAAACTGAAATATCGCTTCAGTCTCGCAAATTAGCAAACACAGAGGAAATCCTGCCACTCCTTGCTGCGATGTGCAGTGAAGTCATGGTGTGAGTATAAATTGGGATGATCTTTCTGGAGGGCGATCTGAGAATATTTTCCATGAACCTGGAAAGTATTCAGTCTCTTTGACTCAGGAATTCCTCTTTTTGGAAGTTATCCTGAGGAAGCATTCAGAGATGCAGACAGTGATTTATGTCCAGGGGTGCTCCTCACGGCATTATTTATAACAGGAAAAAATTGGAAACAACCTAAATGTCTAACAACAGGGAATAAATAAATAAATTATGGTGTGATCCCATGATGGAGTACTGTGCAGCCTCTCGGAAGGGAATTTTTGAAGAATTCTTCATGACAAGGGGAGAATGCTTATGATTTGCATAACAAATACTAGACAAATGTCAGTATGTGATAAGATGCTAAGTATCTGTATATATATTTGTGTGTGTGTGTGTGCGTATATACACAGACACATTCACACACATAGGTGTGGTGGGAAAAAAGGAACGTTTCAAAATCTAAGTAGTCTGAGAGATGAGATTATGGAATTATTTTTAATTTTGGAAGACTTTCCTCTGAAGGTTCATTATACATGAGCATGCAAAGAAAGGCTCTCCAGGCTTTCCTAGAGTTCATTTGATGGAGCAAAAACATGGACTGAGGCCAGAGATACTCCCTGTCCTCACAGAGCTTGTGTTCAAGAGGGGCAGACAGATAGCAAATAGATAATGTGTAGGCAGTGGCATGTGCTAAGAAGATCGAAGCAGGTGAGGAGGTAGTAAGTGATGAGGAGGGCAGGGAAGGCTTCTCGTGGGAAGTGAGACAGGACAGCAGCCACCCATGAAGTGTCTAGGGCAGTGCACATGAGGCAGAGGAAACAGGTAGTGCAAAGGCCCAGAAGGAGAAGCAAGCTGCTGGTATGGGATGGGGTTGGCGTGGCTGCAGCGTGGCAGGGGGCATGGAATAGGGCTCCCAGTGACGCTTCTCCTTCTCCTCTTATCTTTGTGGAGAGGTCTTCTCTCCAAGACCATCTCATGCCTCATTTGTTTCCAGAGCACCATTCTGAGCCAGGCGCTGGGCCTGGAAGTGAGACTAGAGGGAGAACTAGAGAGAGGGCCTGAGGCCCCAGCCTCAGGGAGCCAGCTGGGGTCTGGGGGTGCCTATTTATGGGGCTGTGAAGCCCCAGGACCTGAACACCAGGATCATAGTCACCAAGGTCAGGGGGATGACCAGGGAAGGAAGCTAATATTTTAGAGCCCGTCGCCGATTCATTCAACACACAGGTGTGATGCCCACTCTGTACCACACTCTACCAACGCCAGGGATAGAGCCCTTAAAAACCACCTGGCTGAGCGTAGTAGACTGCACTTAGACGCCCTAAGTTGGCGAGTGGGGAGGGGCTCTGACGGGTAAGAGGGACCTGTGGCGGGGTGGCCTGGGTGCACATCCCCCTACATCACGGCTGAGCTGCTGCACCTTCTGACCCTCAGGTGGGGGTAGTTATCCATCTCCCTGGATTGATAGGGTTAAATTAGTATATAGCATGTCTGGTACTTAAGCTCTGTGTAAGCTTCATGTGGGCACCATGTCTGGTTCATGGCTCTATCCCTGGCGTTGGTACAGAGTGGGCATCACACCTGTGTGTTGAATGAATCGGCGAGGGGCTCTAAAATATTAGCTTCCTTCCCTGGTCATCCCCCTGACCTTGGTGACTCTGATCCTGGTGTTCAGGTCCTGGGGCAGCAGAGAATTCAGTAGAAACAGCATTGATCATCTCCTGGATGGTCATGGGAAGATACAGGGATGGACAGGGTTATATTTGTTTGAGGCAAAACCTCTGGGGATCAATCAGGCAACCACAAATGCTGTAATTCAGCGCAGTCTCTTGAGAGCAGAGACCCAGGCTAGGACCTGGCATGATCATGACTGCTGGAAATGACTGCTGAAAGCACCCCAGGTAGAGCCCAGGAAGGCTACAAGGACCGGTGGTGGATAAGCATAGGGATCGCTTGGGGAGGTGGTCCCTTGTGGTGCTGGAGCTCATGCCCTTGCTGTCTGCCTTTCTTGAGATCTGTGCTCTCGTATTGAGCCACCTCTTTTCCTATATCCTGTTAAGTAGAAAGAGCAGAGCTTTTGAGTCAGGGAGGTCAGGCTGTATGGCTTGGAACGAGTTATCTTGAAGATTCTTAGAGCCCTCTTCTGTAACGTGCGGACAGTATTGTGTTCTTAACATGGTTGGCATTGTGGCTTAGATAAAACAAGTCATGTCAAGCCCAGTGCCTAGCACACAGCAGGTACATAATTAATGCTGGTTCTTACGTCCGTCCCTCCTTCCTGCCTGTCTCACCTCTTCTCTGGTTGATAGTCAGCCTTGGGAAGTCCCCAGTGGATTTCCCAGCCAGGCACATCGGCCCTGCATTCTGCTATCTCTTCAAGATAATAAATACGAACAAAACCGAAATCCATTATTAGCTTCTTCTAGACTGTCTGCATGATTTATGGCTTCAAAGTGTCTCTAGTTAATCTGTCGAAAGGGATTTTAAATTTCATCCGTCTTCCCTGCTGGCAGCCTCCTCTACCTTGAACTCAGCTGTTTGACATGGCTAGTGCCGGGGTCCCATTTTAGAAACATTACAGTGGGCCGGCAGGGAAAAAAAAAATCCCGAGATGGAGCAGCAAGTTGGAGGCTCAATTTGGCACATCTGCTTTTAATTCTACGCATCTCCAAAAGTGCAAATAACTTGAAAGTTCGCCCAGGGAAGAGGTCTGCTGTGCCCACGAGGGCTGCCTTAGGTGACTTTAAAGGAGAGAGGGATAATTACTGAAAATGAATTGTCACTGAAATAGAACTCTCCGACCGGCCGGGCTGACCATCTGCTGCTCACATGTGCAGGCGGCCCTTCATGCCTCCCCCTCCCAGGCCTGCAGAGCGCTCAGCGCCGGGGTTTTCTTAACCTCTGCCTCCCAGGCTGCTCAGGTAATTGTTTGAGACTTATGCCAACCGTGGTCGTGGCTGCGCAGTTTCAATGTGTGGCCGTGATCATAGGACCTGGAGTTAGGGCACAGGCAGAAACTTTACAGAATTCAGTTCTTCAGATGTGTGGTAGGGCCCTGTGACTGTCAGGCCCTGGAAAGTGTATGTGCATGTGGATGAATGCTCGTATGCACATGCACATAGCACTCTACAATTTGCAGAGTCCTTCCACGTATATCACAGGTGGTGAAGCTGAATTGCATTCATTTATTTATTCAGTGAAATTGTATTCAGCCCCTGTGGCGGGCCAGTCCCTGCGTAAGGTGCCGGATGTGGAGGTGAATCAGCCACAGCCCTGCCCATGGGCACCTGGGAGAGGGACCACGAGGTCTGTGCCTCTGAGGGAGCTGAGCAAGGGTGTCCAGGCAGGTGTCACTGAGGGAGCATCATTTAAAGCTGGGCCTTTTGGGATTCATGCATGTGACAGGTATTTGTAAATTCCTATCATGAGCCAGGCTGTGTTCTCTGACCAAGGAAGTGATCAACACAGACCAAGTCCTTGCCCTCAGAGTAGGAAATCAAAGATGTGAGCAAAGGAACAAGATGCTGTTAAAGAACACCGAGTGCCATAAAGGTCAAACGGGACAGCATGACCGTGAGGCTCCTGGGACATCAGGGAAGGCTTCCTGCATGAGGTGACGTTCGTGTGGAGACTGGAGTGGTGACTAGAAGCAGCTGTGCAGACCTGGGAGAAGAGAGGCTAGAAAAATGCAAGGCTCCTGAAGTGTGTTTGAGGACGGTGTGTTGAGACAGAGATACAACAGGCATTTATCTCGCAGCGGTGGAGGCTGGGAATTCCGAGACCGAGGCAGCGGCACATTCATTGTCTGGCAAGGGCCTGCTTCCTACTTCATAGATGGCTATCTTCTCTCTGTGTCCTCGCATGGGAGAGAACAAGAGAAGCAAGCTCTCTGTTATTTCTTCTTATAAGGTCACTAATCCATTCATGGGGCCCCAAGCTCATGGCCTCTAACTACCTCCCAAAGGCTCCATCTCCAAATATACCATCACACCAGGGATAGTGAATTTGGGGAGGACATGAGCATTCAGCTCATAACAGTGGGCGTACGAGGTACAGAGTGGAGAGGGACTAATAAGGAGACAGAGAACTTAGCCCCCAGCTATTTCAGGGGCTCCTGGATACAGGTGGGGGGCCATCAGACCTGGGGGGTGGGGGTCCCTGAAGAAGGCTTGGAGCATAGTTGGGGCTTCCTGGAGTGAGGTGGCAGTGCGTAAAGCCTGTGGCTGCTGGGCTATCAAGGTCAGATTTGGCAAGAGCTCCAGAGGGATACAGTGGGGGAGGCAGGGGGAGGGCTGCCTCCTGGGGAAGTTATAAGTAGTATTTGTTGTTTGTTTATTTGACTTGCCTGTGATTGGATCATGACCCCACTAGCTGCAGTAATGGGAACTTCAGTATTTGGCCAGGGTCTGGTCATACCAGAGGTATGGGCTTAGATGGAGGAGGCTAGACCTTGGCAGCATGTCCTGCCCCCCCTTGTCATTCTCAAGAGCGGTCCTCTACTCTGGGCATGGTAGTTCCACCAGGAGGTGAAGGGATAGTGCACCCACTGTTGTGAGTGGCTGGAGAGGCGAGCCAGGGGGATGGGGTCCGTGTCCTCACCACAGCTCCAAGGTCACTCAGCCCGGGCATCTGGGGGCCCATCTAGATCTCTGTGAGGAAAGGGGGCTGCACCTCTGATGGAGAGGTAGTCATGGCAGGCAGGTGTGAGCTCTGCAAAGGCAGCATTGTGGCCACCTGTGGTCCCCACCTGTCCCCCTGGCCTACGGCCTGCACTTGGCACCATTTGCACAGATGGATGGATTGATCTGAATAGGGGTTTGGGAATTAGATAGGCCTAGGTTTAAATCAGTTTCTTATCCAAGCTTCTCATGTCTTCATCTAAAAAATGGAGAAAACATGAGGATTAAATACGATTTTGCTTACACCTGTTTCAGGAACCCCTGAACTAGTTGGTGGCTAAGTTCTCTGACTCCTTATTAGACCCTCAGCGCTCTGTACTGCGTACACCCACTGTTATGAGCTGAATGCTCATCAGCATCAGGCCCAGCTTCTGGCACATAGTAGGAGCTTACTCTATAGGGGCTGTATATCCCAGAGAAAGAGTGAGGACTGGGAATGGGGGATACTCTCTAAGCTAGGGAGACAGGAATGTTAACAATAGGTGCACAATTAACGTTTGTTGAATGAATACTCAAATAAATGAAGAATGAATGGATAATGTGACTTGCATATTGGGATTTGGCCCAGACCTGAGTCAAGTGATAAATCTGTGACTCTATGATAGAGGATAAAGTCCAAGTGACTGAAGTGGCCCACCAGGCCCCACCTGCTCCAGCCGTGCTCATCTTACTTCCTGGGCTTCTTGGTCCTTGCTCTGAAAACTCAGAACTCCCACATACCTCCTGCTGTTGCATGTCTCTGGCTGGGGTGGTCCACGCACTTTTGATGCTCTTCCTGCCCTGTCTTTTGGGTAATCTTTCAGGATTTAGCTAGAGAGTCATCTCCTCTGGAAGGTTTTTCTGACTCCTTCCTGCTCAGAAGCAAGAGAAGAAGCTTAATACCAGCTGTGTCATCCAGACCTGAAGCTGCCAGAAATTTCTTTTCTCTTCAGAACTGTTCAACAAGAAGACAGTCCATCAGTGGGTGTCCAAGTACCAACCTTCCAACAAGCCAGAGCTGCTAGCACTGGCTGTTCCCCCATTTTATTATTTCCCTGATGACTAAAAATGTAGAGCATCTTTCCGCCTTCTTATGTGCATATTGGCATGTGCATATCTTCTTTCAAAGTCTATTCAAGTCCTTTGTCCATTTTTCAATTGAACTGTCTGTCCTGTTATTGAATTGTAAGAGTTCTTTATATATTCTGGATACAAGTCTTGTTAGATATATGCATTGGGAGTATTTTCTCACATTTTCTGTCTTACCTTTTTGTTTTCTCAACGATGTTTTTCAAGAACAAAGATTCTTAACTTTGAAGCAGTCCAACTTACCGATTTTTTCTCTTATATTTTCTGCTTTTTGTTTTCTAAGAAGCCTTTGCCTGTCTCAAGTTATGCTCTCTTCTAGAAGTTTTATGGCTTTAGCTTTATGTTTAGATTGATGGTGTACTATGAGTTGGTTTTTGGGTAGATGTCAGATAAGAGTCAAGGTTGTCTTTTCCATGCAGTTATTTAGTTGTTCCAGAAACATTTACTGAAAAGACTTCTTTCTCATTGGCTTGTCTTCACACCTTGGTAAAAACTCAATTGTTCATAGCAGTGTGGGTTTATCTGTAGACGTTCTATTTGTTCCATTGATCTATATGTCTATTCTTCTCCCACCACCACACTGTCTTGATTACTGTAGTTTTATTTAAAAAATCCTTGAAAACAGACAGTCTAAATCCTCTGACTTTGTTCTTCATTTTTAATATTTGTTGGCTCTTCTAGGTCCTTAATATTTTCATATGTACTTTAGAATCAACTTGGGAAATTTTGCCAAAAAGCCTATGGGAATTTTTATTAAAATGGCATTAAGTTTGTGGTTAGAATTGACATCTTAACCATGTTGAATCTTCCATCCATGAACATGGTATCTCTCCCCATTTATTTGGGTCTTTTTTTTAATGTTTATTTATTTTTGAGAGAGAGAAACCAAGTGCAATCAGGGGAGGGTCAGAGAGAGAGAGAGGCAGACACAGAATCCAAAGCAGGCTCCAGGCTCAGAGCTGTCAGCACAGAGCCTGACACGGGGCTCAAACTGATGAAATGCAAGACCATGACCTGAGCTGAAGTTGGATGCTTAACCAACTGAGCCACCCAAGTGCCCCTATTTAGGTCTTTCTTTACTTTGTCAGCAGAATTTAATAATTTTCAGGGTAAAGGGTCTTACACAACTTTTGCGAACTTTATTCATAAGCATTTTATGTTGTAGATGTTATTAAACCTGCTATTATTCCTTAAATTCTATTGTTGCCTCATTTCCCCTAGTATATAGAATTATAATTTATTTTTATATGTTGACCTTGTGTCCTGTGATATTGCTAAATTAATTTATTCTCTCTATGGTTTTGATTTTGGAGATTACTTAGGACTTTCCATTTAAACAGTCATGTCATCTGGGAATAAAGAGTTATGCCTCTTCTTCTCTTATTTTCATGCCTTGTCTAATTGCACCAGCTATGACCTCTGATAAAATATTGAATAGAAGTAGTGAATATGGACATCTTTACTTTGTTCTCAGTCATAGGGAAAAGCATTCAGAGTTGGTTTTTGTTTTTGTTTTTGTTTTTGTTTTGGTCGTAAAGCATGATGTTAGCTATAGTTTGTCATTAATTTTACTTTATTGTATTGAGGAAATTCCTTTCTATTCCTAGTATGCTGAGAGTTTTTTTTTTTTATCACAAATAGATTGAACTTATATGGCTCTTTATCCTTTTGATTTAGTGAATTATGTTGATCTATAACCTTGCATTCTGAGGATAAACCTTACTTGACCATGATGAATTATCCTTTTTATATATTGCTGGATTTAATTCAGTGATTTTTTTAAAAAAAGGATAGATAACAAACTTGATACACTTTAACCATAAATATGAAATTTTATTTTATTTATCTTTTTGTTTTTAAGAGAGATAGCATGCAAATGGGAAAGGGGGAGGGGAGAAAGAGAGAGAGAGAGAGAGAGAGAGAGAGAATCTTAAGCGGGCTTCATGCTCAGCACAGAGCCTGATGCAGGGCTGGATCCCATGAGCCGGGGATCATGAGCTGAGCCGAAATCAAGAGTCAGACACTCAACCACCACCTAGGTGACCCATAAATATGAAATTTTAAAGAAAAGAATAAGAAGTTATTTATAAGTCATAAAAAGTCCTAAAAGATGAATAAAGTAGTGAGTAAACTAAGAAGTCACATACACAGCCCTGTCACAGTTATGTGTTAATTGCCAGAGATAAACAAATTCAAGTCACCAGGTTTCTTGAGAAATTAGCAAAAGAATCCCTTAAAAAGAAAAGAGTTGGCAAAACAGAAAATGGCATGAAATAATGATTTAGAAATATGTATATCAGATTCCTGAAGCTGTGGTAGCAAATTATCGTAAACTTTGTGCCTTAAAAACAACAGACATTTATCTTCTTACTATTCAGGAAGAGTCTGGCATCAAGGTGCTGGCTTTGGAGGCTAACGGATAGAATCTGATCTTCACCTCCTCCAGCCTCTGGTGGCTGTTGGCATTCCGTGACCTGTAGTTGTACTGCTCTAGTCTCTGCCACTCTGGGCACACTGTCTTTCTGTCTGTTGTCTCTCCTTGTGTCATGAGGATGCTTCACCTTGGCTTCAGGGTCCCCCTCGGATAATCCAGGAAGACCTTCCCATCTTAAGAGCCTTAACTTCATTACATCAGCAAAGACTGTACTTCCAAACAAGGTCATGTTCACACATCCAGCAATTTGGTGTCGACTAATCTTTTCAGGGGCCACTCTTCAGCCTATGATGCAATGTAACTTTAAGATTTCCTGTATGAAACAATGATATTTGATTTCTGATAATGAAATAAACTGAATACATACTAAATAAGAAGATTAAATCAATATATGATCTTTGATTTTGACTAACTTGATAACTTTCTAAAGCTGCTCTAAACACAGGATGAAAACTTACTAATACTAAAACCTTCTCCTCCAACACAAATCGTCATCTTTATAAATGGTTAAAATAAACAAGTTTTGGGTAACTGTTTGGGTAATTTGGGAATATTGCCATTTGGCGAAGTGATTTGTGGTTAATTGGCTTTTGATGAATTGGTCATTTGACATGTTGATTTTTGGCCAACTGGCTCTTGGAGAAGTGATGTTCGTCAAGTTGGACTGCCTCCCACATGGGCCTGGGGCTTGATGTCTGGGGCCAGGCTGTGAGGCCCACATGGGCGCCTGGCAGGCTGAGTGCTTGGTCCAGGATCCAAAGATCATCTTAGATCAGGAGGAGAGAATCCCAAAAGACCTGGCCATCCCCCAGCCTTGGCCAGGGCTTCCTCCTGAGACCCTCCTCCAGGAGATTTAGGAGCCACAAATAATAACAGAATGAGAGTGACCTTTTATTGACTGTGTGCTGGGCCCTGGGCTGCTTGCCTGTGGGTATCTGACCCTCACAGCAAACCTGTGCAACAAGCATGATCGTCTGCATTTTACAGTTAAGGAAGGGGGAGGTTCAGAGAATTTAGGGTACCTGGCCATGACCACACTGGCAGATGAGTGGCAAAGGTGGGATTCCAGACCTGGCAGGTTGTCTCTAAGGCCCATGCTGTTAACCGCTTGGTCAGAATGGATCAGATGCAGTCCTTGTTTTCCAGCCATTGCTGGTGCAGTCAGCTCATTCAGAAAGAATTTCTGTGGGCTCATGGCAGCCTCACACTGAAGCCCTTTCCTGTTTCTCCAGATGAGGAAACCGAGGCCTAGATAAGGTGTGAGATTTGTGGAAGGTCACACAGTGGATCAGCATCAGAGCTAGGATTAGAACCTCATTCCTCCTCACTCTGCCACCTCCACCTCCAGCCTGGCTCCTGGATCTCTGCTCCTTTGTGTTGCCTCTGAAAGTGGGACAGACCCCAGAGACCTCCCCGCTTTCCATCCCCCAGCCCTCCTTGTTTATGTCCACGTTAATGGGCCTTTGCAGGCTGGTCCAGCTGCCGGGTGTGAGCCAGCGAGCCACCTGGCGCTGCGTCTGCCACAGAATGTTTACCGTGCATGGAGCCGGAACGAAACAACATCCATCTTGTTGACTCTGCTCCCAAACACTGCACTCATTCATGGCCGGCCCGCTGACAGGGTCCCTGTGCTTGGCAGTGAGCTGCCACAGCTCACTCGGCAAAACCTGGCAGCAGGCAGGGTGAGGAAGAAGCAGGCGGACTTTGGGGAACTCATGTCCTGAGCCCAGGTCCTCCCGCCCATTTCTGCCCCTCCCCCTCCCCCCCCCCCCCAATTCTCTAGCCAGACGCCTGCGTTAAGATGGTACCCTACAACGTCAGGGCTGGCCTGGAGACATGATGCCGGGGCACTGAGCTGGTATCACAGGCACAGGTCAGTGCTAGCCATAGGCTTCGTTGAGGCCCAGGGAGACCATCTAGGTCATCAGTTACCTTGAGGTGCTGTATGGTCGAGGCCAGCAGCCTAGCAGCCCAGCATCCTGGAGGGAGCCTGGGCTCGACCCCAGGTAGGATCTCCCAGATCTCCCAGATCCCAGACTTAGTTTCCCAGATCTTCTCATTGCCTCCCAGACTTAGTTTCCTCATCTCTCCAGTAGGGTTAATAATGACCTCTGCCTTGCAGAGCTAATGGGAGAATCTTTGAGATACACTCGTAAACCAAGTTGCTCCTATAAATACCTCATCTCTTCCAGGAGGCTAAGGAGAGTGTTAACCCCTCCAGCTGCCTTTAAGAGGTAGAAGTGAGGCACCATGGAGAGAGTGCCTCATGGGGACACCAGGGAACTGAGTCTGATCCTGGTGTGGCCACCATCTGTGTGAACTTGGACAAGCCTCAGTGGCTTGCTCTCTGTGGGCCTCAGTCTCTCTTTTCTATAAAATCGGGGGCTGAGATTAGATTATCTTTCTAACAGAAATTTTAGCCTGCTTTTAGCCTTGACAGCTTACATCAGAATGACTGAAGGAATGCTTCTTAGGATGTGTGTGTGTGTGTGTGTGTGTGTGTGTGTGTGTGTGTGTGTGTGGTCCCCCTGGGAATGGCCTCCCTGGGCCTGTGGGCTGCCCTGTGGGTGGGGCAGGGGACGATCCCTATAACCCCTGCTAAGGGGTTATTCCAAGTCTAGAATCAAGTCCCAGGTCGACTTGGTTCTAGGTGTGTTACCTAGGAAAAGTCATTTCACCTTTCTGGGCCTTGGTTCCTCACCTGTAAAATGGGCTAACTGATCTATCTATCAAGACTACTGAGAGGCTCCTGTGAACCCTTTAGCATAGTGTTCAGCCCTACCAGGTACAGACATAACTTATGTCACACAGTAGGGGCTCAGGAGAGGGACTCCCAGCATGCCTGGGAGCAGCCAGTCACAAGGCAGGGTCAGGAGGACATGGCCACACTGGAGAAAGGAGGAGGGAAGACAGGTATACTGCCTCATCCTGGGGGTGGGGGGCTCTGATACTGGCACTGATCCATCCTCGTGTCCTTTTCTATTTAACGGTCTGTGTCACTCAACACTGACTGCAGGCACCTGAGGGCATCACCAGCGCCTGGCTCATCTCAGTGTCCTGTACCCAGACCTGGCTCAGAGTAGGAATGTGGGGCAGCTCTCAGTCGGTTAAGCATCTGACTTCGGCTCAGGTCATGATCTCATGGTGCGTAGGTTTTAGCCCTGCATCGGGCTCTGTGCTGACTGTTCAGAGCCTGGCCCTATTTCAGATTCTGTGTCTCCCTCTCTTTCCCTGCCCCTCCCTTGCTCATGCTCTGCCTCTCTCTCAAAAATAAGTAAAGTATTAAAAAATTTTTTAAAAAGGGATGTGGGGGGCAAGGGAGGAAAAGACGGATAGGTGCTGTTCTCAGTGCACTCCAGAAAAAGCCGTGGGTTCCTTTGGGAAGCAGCAGGCCTACCAGGTAGGGAGGAACCCCAAGTGCTAGGGCCTGGGTTGGGGTGGGGGAGGCTGGGGCCTGAGACCAGCCCCTCCTCTGGGTCATGAAGCCTTTTGACAGGGAATTCAGTATGGCTCTCTGGGTCTAGAAAGAGCATGAACATTAAGGGACACCTCCAGTACACTTCCTTTATTTTATAGGAAAGGAAACGGGCCTAGGGGCTGGGAGCTGCCCAAGACATGCAGTGAGTCTTCAGGGAGGCCTCGAATGCCAAGCTCTGCTTCTCTGCCCAGAGGGCCTCTCCTCAGACTCTTGACCTAAAGTGTGAGAAATGGGGTCAGCACTGAACATGAGGGCCACTGGACCAAAATACAGCATTGACTTGTTTATTTTTGGTGAGAACTGGCCTCCCTCCCCACAGAGGTGAAATGTGACCTCGCAGGCAGACTTTTCTGCTGTCACAGCAGCCACGAGCATCCTTGAATGGGCTGTTCCTCATCAGCTGCGCTTCCCAGAAACCTCTTCCTTGCAGCCTGCCAAGTCCGGCTGGTGCAGCTCAGAGCAGAGCCCAGGCTGGGCCAGGGCTACGTCCACCCACACCTCTGCCACCCCACAGAGGCCTGCTGCTGTTTGGAATGAAAACACTGCTAGGTGCTGCTTCCCAGGCCCTCAGACACAGTGGTAGAAACGTTCGTTGCGTTTCCATCCCCCGCCTCCCAGAGGAGTCTGTGGGTTTCAGTCAGTAAAGCTGTAATGGCTGGAGTGGAGACCACCACCACTTGGCTGGCCCACCCCCAGGGGCTGAATTCTAGAGAAAAGGCTTCTCGTCTCTCTTATCTTTCTAGATCTGTCTTTCCTGGCAGAGGGGTTCACGAGTCATTCAAGGTCTCATTCATGGATGTGTTCACTTCTGCATTTGTTCTTCAAATTTCTACCTGAGCCACACTACATGGTGCACTGGGAGCTCTGATGGGGACCCAAGGCCAGGGTGGTAGTGGGGGGTGGCACAGAGAATGGCGGGGACTCAGAGGAACAAAGAACAGGGCAGGTCTGTGAGCAGCTGGCCTCAGCTGCAGCAGGGAGCATGCTGGGAACGGCAAGAGAGGGGCTGGGGCGAACATAAGGTCCTCCATCTTGTCTTCCTGGCTTAGGCATCCAGAAGCTATCTGGTGGGTTGTGGGGGCCATGGAGGGTTAGGAGTAGGGGGAGAATGGTCAGAGTTTGGTGCTTTGGAAAGACCACCTGGCTTCTGGGGAGGCCAGGGGTTGCATTCAGGGAAGAGGGGAGGCTGTGGTCCAGGTGGAAGATGCTGGTGATGTGAACTGAGGCCGAGACGGAGAGTGTTTAAGTGCGGGAATGGGGGACTGAGGGAGAGGAGAGAGCTGAGTTGGGGAACATTGCAGGAGAACGGGGAAGGTTTGGGGTGGGGGAGGAAAGGAGTGGGGAGGTGAGCTCGGTCTCAAGGTCTCAGCCCCCCAGCCGCTGTTGGTCAGCCAGTGCTGGGCTGGAGCCCCCTCTGTGGCCAGCCTCTCCGGGGGCTTTCCAGAGTCAGTGTGGCAGACCCCACCTGTGTGCCCAGACCCCTTCCCCAGGAACCCACATGGGAACCATGTGCCTGCCTTCTTGAGGGCGGGCTCAGGGCTCTGGATGGGGCTGAATCCAGAGACACCATGGGATTCAAAGACCTCAAGACTTGGGCCCGCCCTCTGTGTGTCTGACCGCTGTAGAGCCAGACACATGGCTCTCCGGTGCTGCCCTTATTGTGTGACTGTGGAGGAGACCTCGCTTTCCCCGTCTGAAAAATGAGGATTTGGCTGTGGTCAGTGGTTCACATCAGCGCTTCCTTTTTCTAACAGGGTCCTTTTTGTCCTGCCTCCTTTACTCTCCTAAAATGAAATTCACAGAGGGGCGCCTGGGTGGCTTAGTTGGTTAAGCATCCGACTTTCGCTTGGGTCATGATCTCGCGGTTCGTGGGTTCGAGCCCCGCATCGGGCTCTGTGCTGACTTCCAGCTCAGAGCCTGGAGCCTGTTTCAGTCTGTGACTCCCTCTCCTCTGACCCTCCCCTGCTCACGCTGTCTCTCTCTCTCTCTCCTAAAAATAAATTAAAAAAAAAAACATTTAAAATGAAATTCACAGATAATGTAACCGGTCCACACCATAATATTTTTTAATTCCATATAATGTTTGAATTGTATTATAAAAAAGAAGTGATGGGGAAGGAACTCCTAAGTAACATGCCCGTCCCTGCCCAAGCGGAGGCACAGCCGCGCCAGGAGATGGGGTGAAGTCGTCAGCTGCCTGCACCTGCGTGCCGCATCCCTGAACCTGCCAGCTAGACACACAGACATCACAGGCTGAGGGACCGAGGGTGACGTGATTTTCTGAAATAGGGAACAACTCCTGGTCAAGTTCCAAACAAAACACAAGCCAGTCTTTCCTCAATTTACATGGTAGTTCCATTCCTGGAAAATTCAGTGTATGTTAAAACCATAAAAAAATTGTTTATGTGTAAAATGGGGCTGTGTTCCCGGCATCGATGGCCAGGTTGCTCATTTATAGTTCTTTTAAGTATCTGGAAAGATGTCCAAAAGTTAGTGGAGAGCTGACCCTCCTGGTGGCCCAGCCCTGGCTCCTCCTCGCTAAAGGACAGTGACTTCCAGTCATTGTGACCAACAGAAGTTCCCCCGATGATTTTCAGCATGCTCCACAGGGTAGAACCTCCACCCTGGAAAGTCCCTGTTGTGGTGATGCCCCTTGGGCCTGTGGGTGAAGGTGCAGCCTAGAACACTGGCTGTAGTTCCTCAGGGAGGGCAGAGGAGGAGAGCAGAAAGGCCTGTGGAATTGGGCTAGTCTGGGAGGGCTTCCTGGAGGAGAGGCCCTGAGAGCTATGTGGTTTCATATCCGGGGTCCCAAAGTTGGGAATTTTTTTCAGAAGCCAAAGCAACTTCTGTGACTTCTTCAGTAGGCTTTGCCAGACTTTTCCGGCTGTACTATGGAACAAAGCATCTTTTCCACAGAGTCTAAAACCCTGGTTCTCTCTGAGAGATGAGGAAAGGTTCCCTCTGCCTGCTCTGTGCTGCATCCCAAGATCCACCCTTTCCTGGAAGTCGAGGTGTCTTCCTGAGGTGGTGGTATTTTCTCAGTCAAAACAGCTGATCCTTCCCAGAGAGACCCCAGAGGGAGGAAGGAGATTTTCAGGTGGTGGCCTCTCCCATCCTTCCCACACCTACCCAGCTGCCTAGAGCTGGACATTTCTTATTGTTACGCCTTCCTTCTTGTTTCATACACTTTTGAGCACTTTGGGGGAATGTTTCATCAGTAAGGGGGGAGAGCCAGCGTGAGCATAGGAGTTAATTAGCCTGATTTAAAGGGAAAGAATTTGGGGTGCCTGGGTGGCTTAGTCGGTTAAGCGTCCGACTTTTGCTTAGCTCATGATCTCGCGGTAGTGGGTTCGAGCCCCGCGTCGGGCTCTGTGCTGACTGCCAGCTCAGAGCCTGGAGCCTGTTTCAGAGTCTGTCACTCCCTCTCTCTCTGACCCTCCCCTGCTCACGCTGTCTCTCTCTCTCTCTCCTAGAAATAAATAAAAAACATTAAAAAAAAATAAAAAAGATATAAAAAAATAAAAAAAATAAAGAGAAAGAATTTTTTTTAAGCCAAGCATGAAATAATAAATATATGCCTCACATAAATATTCATGGTCCTGTATTTACTGGGGGGGAAAAAGACAGATGGAATATGTTTGTCTTTGGGAAGTTTTTATAGATTCGGCAGTCATTTCCTCTGAATTTCTTGTCATCCGTGACTCTTGAGCTGTTTGGAGCTTGGATAAAAAAATGGTTCTCGGTGATCCTGCTTTTGCCCCCTGATGATTCAGGCCAGGCAGGGGCTTGCGTGGGCTCAGGACACTCTAGGTAGTGGCAGGACTTGTGATTGGATATGGGTAGGATTTTACAGTCTCAGAACCAGAGAAGCTCCTCATGTCTCAGCTGTGACATCACAGAATCTTAGAACCGTAGTAATTGAAATGCTTAGCTTTCTAAAAACGCAACATCTCAGAAGGAGAGGACTGTGGAGTTTTAGAATCCCAGATGCACGGAAGTTTCTCATTTTAAATTTTGGAATCTTGATGGCTCAGCATGAGGAAGTGTAGAAACCGAGAATTTTAAGAGATATCAGAATGTATTAGCCCGCCCTTCCCCCAAGATACTTACATATGCTGAATGCACAGTGCTTTCTTCAGCCAGCCCTGGGGCTCTCTCCCCACTCAGCCTGGAATCTCGGTCACTCCTGGGGGGCACTGGCTGCCATTTACACCCGGTGTGGGTGCAGCCTTTCCCAAGGATGGAGCAGGGAGGGGGCGGGGGGGGGAGGAAGAGGAGGGGGAGGGGAGGAGGGCGGGCCAGGAGGCTGTGAGACAGCAGGGGGATGACAGAGGCTCCTCTGGAGGAGAGGAAGCCCTGAGTCCTGAGGATGCGCTGGGCAGCCTTACCTCATGTGAACGTACCTGTGTCCTTGAGGGCTGTCCTCTTCTGTAAGCCACGGAGAGGAAGGGTACCCGGAGGTCCCCCAGGCTGTTGTCTGCGCATGCTCACAAGGACCCTGCCCCGGAAGTGCTGCTGGTGGGCTGGGAGGGCGGGGTGCGCCAGAGGATGGTCTGCGACACGTTAGGGAACAACGGTTTTAGTCCAGTTCTATCTTGGTTCTATACTCAAGGATGGGTCTGGGCACAGATTTTTATTATTAAAATAATAGAAAATTTTTTGAAATGTGTAATACAGAGATTTAAAAAAAATATTTTAAAATTCATATAAGGTAAAATCCACATTCTGTGTGGCTGTAAGTTCCATGAGTTTTGTCAGATGCGTAGTCATTACATCACGAGTGCAAACACTGTTACAGTCAGCAGCTGGGACAGTTCCTCACCCCCAAGAGGAATGACAAGTTTGGGAAACATTCCTATAATGAAGCCACCGCTCTCTCTGCATCATCTATTATTTTCCTTCTAAGGTCTGCTCTCAACACAAAACTCAGACGTGATTCCACACCGTGGGTGAGGGCTGGTTGCTCCTGTCCTCCCCCTCCGACGCTTCCGCTGCATCAGGGTAAAACCCACATCTTCACCTTCCCAAGACCTTGCCAGTCAGGTCCAGCGTCCTCATCGCTTGCCCCTTTCACCCCTGCTCCATGGGCTACAGCCACACCTGGACTTCTTGTGTTCCTACTCTGGAGAACACTCCTGCCTCAGGGCCTTTGTATTTGCTGCTCTCTCTGTGGGAATGCTCTTCTCTCTGGTTCTACCTGGCTCCTTCCTTCCCTTTCCTCAAGTCTCTGTGCAGACTCCTCAAGAGACCTGTCCTGACCATTCCCATGTCTTCACTTCCTAGCTTCTTTCCCTTATTTTAATTCACAGCATTTCTCTCTCCCCGATATTATAGAATTATATTTGTGTGTTTACTTTTGAAATTGTCTTCTCTCTTAGCCGAATGAAAACACTGTGAGAGTAGAGATTTATCTTTCTCATTCATCCCTGCCTTCCTGGTGACTGGTACCTAGAGCACTGTATTTCTGGTGCCTGGTCCTGACACTAGGCATTCAGTGTACATATGTTAAGTGGATGAAGGAATTAATAGCATTTGATGTTCATTTTGCATTTGATATTAGAAGTGATTTTGCATTTTTTTAACAACCCAGGTTGTTTTCATGTCAATGGAATTTTGAATCCTGTCCTTTCCATTCAATATAATTCTCATAAATATTTTCCCTTATAATTAAAGCCTTTATTAAATCAAGAAAAACCTATGTTAAGATGCCTTGTGATGAGGCAAATTCATATAAAATATGATTGGCCATTGCCTCTGCCCTCCATCCATTCTTTTCACAAATGGGGCTGTGAGATTGCTCATTTCTCTGGGGCTTGCAAGGCATGCTGGTCTTAGGCACTGCCTGCCTCATAACCAGCTGAGACTTTCTCAGTGCTTTGTGTGCTGTGTTTTTTGTGATAAATGGGCTATTTCCAACATATCTAATAAGTAAGAACTTTTTTTCCCACCTATTAACTGGAAAACCACCAAAACTGTAATTTTTTAAATTATGTAATAACATAACACTGTACTTTTAATTAGTTATAGTTTTTGGGACCACACTATAGCATTATGATGGGATTTTACTGTATCATGTTTAAAGGCCACATGAAATTTCTGAAGAACCTTACTATAGTTTACCTAATCATTCTTCTATTATTAGATATAAAGGCTGTCTCCTACTCTTTTCTTTTATAAATGACCCTGAACTGGTAAATTAAGAGATTTGTTTCTTTGTGTGTTTGTTTTAACAAGAATACCCAGAGTGGCGAGGGGACAGGGAAACCGGTATTTTCCTGTACTGCTAATGGCATAAAATGATATATTCATAAACCTTTTAGAGAGCAATTTTAACTGCAGGGAGCCAAATTCTTAAAATTTTGCATGTCTTTTGACTCAGCCATCCCATATCTAGGAATTTATCTTAAGGCTATAAATATGGATGGACATGAAGACAGGTCTATAAGGACATTCATTACATGATGGTTTCTAGCTTTAAACTTTTCTAAACAGTCTTAATCCCAGCAAAGTATGGGTTAAATAAAGTATGTACAACCATATGATGGAATACTAGACAGTCATTAAAATTATCTACTGGAAGAGGCTTTTTACATTTGGCTGTACCAAATAAGCTTGTATAAAATATAAAACACAACTGTTTAAAGACATCAAAGGACTACTATCACATCCCAGGCTTGAGAAACCAACATTCTAAAGAGAAAAGAAATGCACTGATGTGGATTTGACACTCTGTACCACTTTTTCCTTTCAGGTATTTGCCAATTTACAAATGAGCGAGCTGAACAGCTTTCTATGGCCTTACTTTGCTGGAGTAAGGCCTTACAAAAACTGGAGTTTAGGGTTACCAAGATAGGCAGCTCTGGAAGGGCCAAGATTCCATGGAGACAGGAAGTGGTGAAATGCAAGCCTAATGTACAGTGTGTTGCTTTTCCTTTCAAAATATTTGTTGCTTCTTAAGTGGCACAGGCTAAGTGGCTTGGAATCAACAAAGAATGGCAGCTGAGAGGTTGAGAAGCTAAGCAGAGCTTTCAACAGCCTCAAGTTCTAGGAAGACAGATACTGAAGTTTAGAGTCAACCAAGGAGGAGGAGCCCTGGCCTCCCAAGCTTTTAATTCGGGTCCCTGAAGTACAGCATCCCAAGAGAAAGGATGAGCAAGACATAGAGCAAGTCTTACAAAGCCTTAAACCCAGCTTTAAAGCAGCTAAAGCCTAAAGTGGATAAAGATGATCTTCTCCTCTTTTAACTACTTAGAAGAAGCAAAAGAGGGGCGCCTGGGTTCTCAGTTGGTTAAGTGTCCAACTCTTGATTTGGGCTCAGGTCATGGTCTCATGATTCATGAGATTGAGCCCCACGTCAGGCTTTGTGACAGTGTGGAAGCTGCTTAGGATTCTCTCAACTTTCTCTCTCTGTCCCTCCACTGGCTCACAGAGACACACAGACTTTCTCTCCCTTTCTCTCTCTCTTTCTCTCTCAATAAATAAACATTTTTTTAAAAAAAGAAACAAAGGAAAATTTTCTCTTATGAAGGTAACATCATCTGAGGCCTGTACAAATTTCATACACAACATTGGAATTCAGTCAAAAATTATCAGGGATACAAAGAAGCAGGAATAAGAGGGGCAAAATCATGGTAAAAACAGATTCACAGGTAGTCCATATTTTGGGGTTATCAGACATAGCATTTAAAATAACTGTGATAAATATGTTTGAGAATATAGATTACCAAATGAAGAATTTCAACAGATAGCTGAAAGCTATAAAAATCAATGAAATGGAAAATTAAAAGAATACAATAAACTTAAGAACTCAAAGGTAGATTTAATAGATTAGAAACAGCTAAAGGGAAGATTAATGAATTGGAAAAGAAATTAGTAGACAATATCTAGACTGAATCATGAGTTTAAAAAGGATGGAAATCACAGAAAAGAGCATAAGAGGTTTATAGAACATGATGGAAATGTCTCACATACATAGTTTCCCCAGAAATGTAGAGGAAAGACAATGGGCAGAAGTAATATCCACAGTGATAATGGCCTGCAATTTACCAAAACTGACAGAAGACATCAAGCCACATATTTAAGAAGCCCTATGAACCACAAGTAGAATAAATGCAAAGAAAATCACATCTAGGGGTGCCAGGGTGGCTCAGTCGGTTAAGCATCCAACCCTTGATTTTGGCTCAGGTAAAGATCTCACTGTTTGTGAGTTGGAGCCCCACATCAAGCTCCATGCTGAGAGTGCAGAGCCTGCTTGGGATTCTCTCTCTCCTGTCTCTCTGCCCCTCCCCCACTCACTCTCTCAAAATAAATAAATAAGCCTAAAAAAAAGAAAATCACATCTAGGCACATATTAGTCATAGTCAAACTGTTGAGAAGTAAACATGAAAAAAATGTTTAAAAATAGGGATGAAGGGGCAATGTATCTTGAAAGACTTAAAGATGATTTTTCAATAAAAATGATGAAATCCAGAAGACAGTGGAATGAATCTGCAATGTACTGAAAGAAGGTGACTGCCAACCTAGAATTCTATACTTAGCAAAAATATAACTGAGGGGGCGCCTGGGTGGCTTAGTCGGTTAAGCGTCCGACTTTCGCTTAGGTCATGGTCTCGCGGTTCGTGGGTTCGAGCCCCGCGTCGGGCTCTGTGCTGACTGCCGGCTCGGAGCCTGGAGCTTGTTTCAGAGTCTGTGACTCCCTCTCTCTCTGGCCCTCCCCTGCTCACGCTGTCTCTCTCTCTCTCTCTCTTAGAAATAAATTAAAAAAACATTAAAAAAAAAATAACTGAGAAGTAAAGGTGAAGAAGGAATATTTTTAGGCAAACAGAAGTTGAGAGAATTCTTTGCCAGCAGACTTAAGAATTTTTTAAATATCTTCGTGTGGAAGGAAAATGACTCCTGTATGGAATCAGTAGAAAGGAAAAACATTTGAATAAATATAGACTATATAAAACATCGATAATGTCTGGTGAGGTTTAAAAATATATGTAGAATTAAAATACACAGCAAGAACACCCAGTGAGAGAGCAAGAGAAAGAAAGTGTGTGTGTGTGTGTGTGTGTGTGTGTGTGTGTGTATGTGTGTAGAGTCCTGAGGTTCTTGCACTTTTCAGGAGGTAGTAAATATAGTAGTCTGTATTAGACTGCATGCAATAAGTCATGCTTGTTGCATGACGATGGATACTATAATTGCTAGAAAACCACTAATGATAAAAGAATGTGTGTTTAGCAAGCTAATAGAGACAGAAAGTGATATGATAAAAAAAAATCTTTGATCTGAAAGAATGCAAGAAAAGAAAATAAAAGAATATAGAGAATCCTATATTCTCTGTAGAGAATACAAAATATATGGAACAAATAAAACACCAGTAGTAGGATTGTAGGTTTAAAGCCAAATACAAGTTAGTTACATTAAATGTAAATGGCATAAATGAACTCCTCAACAACAAAAATTGTCACAGTAGATAAGAATTATTTTCTAGAAGAATATTGTACCAATAAGGATGCTTTTTGTTTTAAGTAACAGAAAACCCATTTGAGATAGGCTTAAAATAGTATAAGAACTTTACTCTTCACACAAAAGGTTCTTAGTGCCACCAATGCTGTGACTTAGTGCCTCTTGATTTATTGCTGTTGCTTTCCAACCAACTTCCCTTGGGGTGACAAGTGGTTCCCCCAGCTGTCAGGGCCTCATGCCTCCTCACCTGCATGGAGGGGAGGAGAGGCTTCTCTTCCCCACTTGTCAAACAGAAGTTCTCGAGTCGACCAGAAGGACTGTAGTTAAACCAGGTTGCGTTATGTGCCCATCTCTGAGCCAATCACGGTGACACTGTGGCTGGCAAGAGGTCATGCTGATTGGCTCAGGCTTCCACAGCCCCCTCCAGAGTGGGGTTAACGAGAACAACAGTGAGAGCAAACAGCTACATAGTGTCTACTGTGTGCTGGGTGTACTCTTGTAGGCACTTTACGTGTGGTATGGGAACCCATTTCAACTTCATAAACCGGCCCAGAGATGTTAAGTAGTTTGACTTGGACAAGGTCACAGCTAGTAAATGGAAAAACCAGAATTCAAACCTGGTCAGTTAGGACCCAGAATCTGCACCCCACATGCCATCTCTACTGAGTCTCCTTCTCAAGCCCCATAGATATAGGAAATGTGGGACCCTGTCAAGGAATGAGTACTATTTTATGTATTATGGACTGGATATTTGTGCTTCTCCAGTCCACATGTTGAAGGCCTAACCCCCCATATGACTGTAATTGGAGATGGGGCCTCTAAGGAAGTAATTAAGGTTAAATGAGGTCATAAGGTCATTAGTGTCCTTATAAGAAGAGATACCAGAGGTTGTGTGCATTCACTCCCTCCCTCCCTCTCTTCCCCTCTCCTTCTCCTCCCCTCTCTCTCTTCTCTCTCTGCATATACTGAGGAAAGGCCTTATGGAAGGCATAGTGTGAAGACTGCCATCTAGAAGCCAGGGAGAGAGCTCTCACCAGAGAGCAGGAATCAGCAGGAATCTTGATCTTAGACTTCCTGTTTCCAGAACTGTGAGGAAAATAAACGTGTATGGTTGAAGCCAGCGGACTGTGGTGATTTGTCATGGCAGCCCAAGCAGACTGATATGCTGGGAAAGCAATTGCTGCATTGTCTCGAAGTCCCTTCATGACAGGGAACAACGTCAGGCCAATCCTACCCTCCAAGTCCAAGAGAGCTGGGCTTGCGTCCCCTGACTGTACCCTCTGCCAGCTGCGTGACCTTGGATAAGTCAGTTACTCTTGCTCTGGAAAATGATATTCGTAATTCTGGCATGGAAAGAGCCGGACACTTCTCAGGTTTACTAGCCTCAGTCCTCGTGAATCTAGCTTCACTCTAAGGGAGGAGTTTATAGAGTGTGGGGATGTGGGATAAGAGATGATGGGCAGCCATAAGCCCCTTGTGAGGCCTTGAGCATTAGGCTCTGTAGCAACAGAAGCCCTGACAAGGATACAGGCCCCGTGATGGCTGTGAATGCCCCCAGGAGGGGGAGTGGGCCTTGGCTAGCCCATCCCACCTGGTCTGTGGGCACGTGAACGACTCTGGCTGTCTGCCTTCCTGCTTCTCCTCTTTCAGAAGCCCCTACCTCCTGCTGTTTGCCAGCCCTTTGGGTTTGGTGGGGAAAGGGAGGGGACCGTGCAGCCTGGTGAGCCCAGAGGGGTCCTACAGGGTGGCAGTGCGGGCTCTGCTTCCACTGTGTGTCCTGAGGGAACCTCTTGCCCTTCCTGGGCCTGTGAGGCCGAGCCTCTTGTCTCCCACTCTGTAGGATTGCTTCTGTTCCTCCTGCCCTGGCCCGGCACTCCCACTACTCAGAAGGGGGAAAGCTAAGGCTCAGAGAGGGGCCAGGGCCCTGCTGTACACCAACCCAGCGTGCAGAACCGGGGCTCAGACTCAAGACCCCGGTAGCCTGAAGTTGCCCTTCTTTGCTGTTAGTGCTCACAACCAGAGGGCATGCACTTCGATTCCTCGAGACACAGGTCACCCCAGAAGGTGATGACTGTGTCTCCTCAGCCCATCAAGAAAGCAAAACGGGGGGGCCTTTTCTGAGGTGCTGCAGACGCCATGTCTCTAAATACACTAACTCATTTATTCCTCACAGCCTTTCTCTGGAGCTGGGGTTCTTATCCCTATTTTACATATGAGGAAACTGGGGCTTGGAAGGGTGAGGTCGCTCCTTTAGGATCAAATAGCCAGGTAATTAATGGTAGAGCCAGGGCTTCAACCTGGGTGGGTGTGTCACAAAGGCAAGTCACAGTGTCTGGCCTATGGTAGGCCTGAAAACTCATCTGGGACAGTCCTTCCAGCCACCCACCTTCCCAGTGTTTACAGGGACCTTCTGCGGGTCCAGCCACATGCTAGGAATGGAGGTATATCCCCAAGGGGACCCTGGTGCCTAAAGAGCCTGCTTACTGTGTGACTAGGGTAAGCCTGTCCCTTGTCTGGGTCCCTGTTTTCTATACAAGAACTAAGTTGGACAAAAGCATGTTTCAGGATGCACTGACATTCAGCAGCTCTGGGGCTCCCCAACTCTTGTCCCGAAGGACTTTATACTCTTGTAGGAGGAGGTAGGGGGTCTAACTCCACTTAAAAAAAAAAAAGCATCGCCGTGGTAGTTCAGAGTGGTATAATCTTGATTTTGTGGTGACGTTGTGGAGATTGAGAAATAAAATATTTCAAGTATTTGGCATGCCCTGGGTGTGCATAAAGTGCACCCTGAATGGTAGCTGTTCACAGGGTCTGCTGTGACCTGAGGTAGGGGAGCTTGGAGGGCAAGGAAGGTTCTAGAAGGAGACGTACTACTCCCAAGCTCTGAGGGCCCACTGGTGGGGCGAGGATGTGTGCAGCATAGCAGCAAAGCACCATGGGAGTACAAGATATCGCCCAGGTGGAGGGCTGAGCCCAGGCTGTGAGGGCCCCCCAGATAGGCTGAAGGCACTTCATTTATTGAATGCCTGTGAGGGGCCAGCCCTGTATTCAGTATTTTACGGGGGTTTCACATCATCAATTCCTCCCTCTAAAAATCTCCCCATTTTACAGATGCAAGAAGGTATCGTGGTTTTGGATTTTGAATCTCTGTCTTTCTAACTGCAAAACCTTGTCTCTAACTGCTATATGAGCTCAGGAGTTGGCAGATGACAGCTGCACAATCAATGAACTGTTTTTCTAGATAAAATTTTATTGAAACACAGCCCCATTCATTCGTTTACATATTGTCTGTGGCTGTTTTTCACTGCTGAGTAGTTGTGGCAGAGACTCCATGGCCTGCAAAACCTATGACATTTCCTGCTTTGCCCTTTATCAGAAACATTTGTTAGATTAAACATGTTTGCTAGACGAGAGAGCTGAATCAGAAGAGTCCGTCTAAGTCTGAGTGCTGTGCTGGCTGTGTGAGCTTAGGCAAATTGCTTGCCCCCTCTGAGCCTGCCCAGCCAACTCTTGGAGGTTGTAGTAGAGCTCATCGGTGATGGCTGCGAAATGTTTCCTATAAAGTGTGGTGCCCTATCGCCAGCCTAGCATCTGGTGGACACTAAAAACCGCTCGTTGGTGAGCAAGAAACAGGCATTGTGCAGGCCTCCCTGACCCAGCTGCTGGCTGCTCCTGGGATGGCAAGGAGGTGATGCTGAATGCATCATTGTTCTTCTCATGCAGACTTGGCAGGTCTGAGCATAAATTAAAATTCTTGTGGGGAGTCACCTTATATGTGGTACCACTTTATAGCCAAGTCATTACGGTAATTTGCAAAACTCTCTGGTGTGTAACTGGAGTCATTTGCTTCAGATTTGCTGGCTGTGACCTCATCCAGGCTGCTTGGTCCTGCATTTGGTGACCCCTGAGCCTTGGGGACTTGCCCTGAATCTGGCCTCAGGGTTGTCCTGACCTGAAAGTCGGGATAGAATACAGGGGCCTTGCCTTGCGCATTGGTAAATAGGAGAAGAAAACCATTATCGTTCCATCCTCATTTCTCTTTTCAAGTGCTGTGAGCTAGGCACCACGCCAAAGGCGTTGTGTCCATAATCTCGGGTGACCGTCCTCAAAACTTTGTGAGTAGCTATTAGCATCATTTTACAGATGAGAAAATAGAGCCTTAAAGAGGAGACTAAACCAAACCCTTACCTAGTCTCGGGGGTGCCCCCAGGCTGTGCTGTGGATTTGCTGTGTGACCAAGGCAGGTCCTTTCCTTCTCTGGCCTCAGTTTCTTCATCTATTATTAATTAGATAATAATTAAAAATAATAGTTCCAGCCCTAACATTCCAGAATTTCTCACTGACTTATAAAAGTTAACATAGGACTTCCTCACCCTCCGAGTCTCCAGTGAATCTTCATTTCCATGGAAGCCAGATCCAGGATCTGCTCTTGGCTCTTGGCACAGCCCCTTCCTGGGTACCTCTCCACCCCCAGCCTGCCTCAGGGCAGCAAGGCCAATGTGCCCTTCTCATTCCCCTGCCTGTGCAGGAAGTGCTCCATCCTTGCTCCCTGAAGATGGAGGGTGAGCAGAGGTGGTCCTTGGGGTGTCTTTAGGGACAGAGAAGCAAGATGCCAGTAGGCGGGGGCCAGTGGGAGGTCTCCTGGCTGACTTGGACCCTTGGTGGGCAGTGGTAACAGCATCTCTGGGACACACGTTATAGCCTCTAGTTTAACTTCCAGCCTTTGAGAAAGCTGGTGGTCCAAGGAAGGGTCTGGCATGGGCTTTGGGAGACCTGGGTTTGGGCCCTGACTGTGCCAGCTCTGGTGTCCACATTCCTCTGCAAGTTAGGGAGGCTGATGCATTTATCCAGGGTGCTGTGGATAAATGCGTCTCACAAGACAAGGGCTTAGAGGGCTTGGAGCCCTAAACGGTGCCAAATGGTGACCTGAGGGGCTCCTTCTTTCCTCCCTCCAAGAGCTGGCTTGTTTATTTATTGTAGGAAGATATCTTATTATATCCAGTGGAGAAGAAGCCAATGGGCCTTAATTATTTGTCGGGTAATAACTGTTTTTTCCCATTCAGGTGATGGGTTTGCATCTACTCTTTACTCCCTGTGTGACCTTGGGTAAACCACTAGACCTCTATGAGCCTTCATGTGCTTGTCTGTAGTTGGAGTAGTACTATCCATCTGGTAGAGATGTCACAAAGACTAAAGTTCAGGAGCCATTGTGATGGTTGTACTTTGACTTCCCCCCAGACCCCTAACACGATCTTCATTAGAATCAAAGGTAGGGACCCTTGTTTGGGGGTCCCCAGTTGTTCATCCATTGGCTGACAGGCAGCAGGACCGAACTTAAGCTTTGAAGTCCGAGAGATCTGGTTTGAATTGTGGCCCCATCTCTCACAGACCCCTGAGCCTGGTCAGAGGCACTTAATCTCCCCAAGCCTCAGTTTTCCTCACCTGAAAAATGGTTTGAACGAACCTGCCATGCAGGGATGGACACTTGAAGGGATCCCTGTGCCCAGTGCCTCAGAAGGGCTTGACAAATACTGGACTCCCCGGTACCTTTCTGGGGGTCCACCTTCAATCGCTGCACTCGTCCTCCTTAAGTGAAGGGAGGGTAAGCAACCCAGGGGCCCCAGGGGTCTGGTGGGTTTTTGGAGGAAGCTCAGAACCACCTCCCCGCCCCAAAGACTCTGGGAGAAAGACCCTGGCAAAACAGCCAGGGTGTGATGATTAAGCTCTCTTTGCTCCAAATGCTATTAATGGTCATAAAATTATCCACAGTTTTCTGAGGCCCGGGCCCAGGGTCTGCCTCAATGGGACAATAAAATCGCATGCAAAAACGATTTGGAAAAGGGAGAGACCGCCAAGCAGAGCCAGAGCGAAACGAGCGGCAGCCTGCTCTCATTAACTCAGGCCATTCACATTTGTTACCAGGGATTTCTTTTTAATTAAAAAACAACCAAGTTATTAAAAAATAAGCTTGTGAGGGGCTGGCCCAGCAGCAGCCAGAGCTGGCGGGAGTGAGCGTTCCTCGCAGCAGGCGTGAGCCCAGGGAAGGTGACGGGCGCTTCTGAGCAAGTCTTCCCACGTGCCCCCTCGGGCAGGCTCACCTGTGCCCAGAGCGCAGAGGCTCGCTGGGCCCCTCCTCTGCCCTGGGTGCACTTTGCTCCCGGCTGCAAACCGCTGTGTGCTCGGTGGGTGCCTGGGTGCCTGGAACCTGTCAGAGCTGCAGGCACACAGCGACTTAGCACTGAGTCTCCAGCCTCCCGGGGCTTCAGGTTGGGTTGGGATTAGGGTTGGGTGAGGTGGCTCCTTGAGGATGGGGTTGGCGTTTTGTCCAGGAGACCACTTTTTATCACATAGTGATTCCGAATTGGGGTTTGGGTCCGACAGGCCTGAACCAGAGATCCAGCCCAGATTCTTACTAGCTGTGTGATCTCAGGCAAGGGACAGAAGCTCCCTGAACCTCTGCTTCCTCTGCACAGTGGGGCTGGTGGTACTCAGACCTGCCTAGGAGAGCAGTGTGGGGGCTCCACGGAGACAGTGCTGTAGACCACGGCCCGCGCCCAGCGCTTGCGTGTCCTGCTTCCACTGTGTTCTCCTCACCCTCAGCCTCGGCCGCTAAATTCAGGACCTGGGGGCAACTGTCTGCTCATCTTAACGGCTTCTCTTGCTCCAAGTTGACAGTACCCGACAGTACCTGGGCCTGTTAATAATGCTTTATCACAGGGGCGCCTGGGTGGCTCAGTCGGTTAAGCATCTGACTTCGGCTCAGGTCATGATCTCACGGCTCACGAGTTCAAGCCCCGAGTTGGGCTCTGTGCTGACAGCTCAAAGCCTGGATCCTGTCTTCGGGTTCTGTGTCTCCCTCTCTCTCAACCCCACCCCTGCCTGTCCTCTGTCTCTCTCTCTCAAAAGTAGATAAAACAGATTTTTTAAAAAATACTGCTTTATCACATCTGTAGGACACTTCATGCTTTCTTTTCAGAGTGCTGTTTGACAAGAACAATCTCCATTCCTGGAGCACACCTACCAGGTGCCAGCACTGTGCTGGGGGCTTTGCACCTCAGCTCTCAAAGCCTCATGGCATCGCTGGAGAGCTGGAGCACCTGCCTTCATTTTACACCAGGGAGCTGAGGGTCAGCCTCGGGGAGGGATGTGTCCAAGGCACACGCTTGGGTGGGGGCGGTCGGGACTCACACTGAGGTCCATCAGGCCCCAAAGGCCACGTCTTTTCCTCTTTAGGGTTATGACTGTCTGGTGACAGGACAGAAAGACTGAGAGACAGCTTCCAGATTAACCCTCCTCACTCTGTAGAAGAGAACGCTGAGGCCCGAAGAGAGGAAGTAGCTTCTACCAACTGTGCCTCACAGTTTTGTTACACTTCGTACAGTTTTTTTTTCAGGGTTTTCACATCTTCTCCCTCAATTAGTCTTCATAAAAGCCCAGTAGCTAGGCGAGGTGGGGCCTGCGACAGTTAGGCTATCAAAGAACTGTGGAGGATACAGAGCTGTGAAGAGCTGTGGCACGGTGCAATGTGGGAAATGATGTAGACTGAGCTTTGGTGAGAACAAGAACAAGCAAGCAAGCATCTTCTCCAGGGCATAGAGACGTCAGTGCCGCTCACCTGGCCCATCGAGTGCACAGCCCCAGCCCGCCAGCCCCGGGTACACGTGTCTGTGCACCTTGTCATGTGAGCACTTGGTGACCTGTGTGAGGGTTGTAGATGGTTATGTTCAGGATTCAGGAGCTTGTGGGCCTGGTTCGCCACTGTCCCTGCACCGAGTGGGGTGTTAGTACGTCGTCAGGGCTCAGTGCTTGGGTCAGGGTCCGTCAGCTCCTGGAGGTCGGCATACGCATCTGAGTATTGGGGCTTCATTCCTGATCCTGCTGCTGCTGATGGACATTAAATAAGGAATCCTCAGTGCCTCGGATGCAGCAGGGGCCACATTAGTGTGCTCTGTCCCATGCTGTGCCCCAGGGACTGCCATCTCCCTGCACCCCTCTGCGGGCCATCTCCACTCACGTTGTCTCCTTTTCCTGTCTTTCTTTGCACAGTGAACGGGAGCTACGGCCACTGCACCCCAGGCTCGGAGAAGAGCCTGCTGGACCTGGACCTTGTAGAGGGCCCCGGCCCCACCTGCCGCCAGGGCCTTTTTCTCCCTGCGGGCACTCCACCACCCCGGGGCCACCCCCCAGCCTGCGAGAGGCTCCTACATTTCCCCCACCCTAGCAGGTATGTGCTCCATCCTCACCCATCAGCTGCCTTCTGTGCAGGGACTTCACCTAGTCAGCCTGGTTGTGGGTTACGCAGGGAAACTGAGGCACAGGAGGGCCAGAGACCAGCCGGACCCCAGTAGCACAGTGGTGGCTGCCCAGTCTAGGCCTTGAACCTCCTGCGTTGCAGTGCCTCATGAGAGACAGAGAGGTTCTCTTGAGTCGTGTTTCCCCACTGCAGAAGCTGAGGTGGCTTCTCACGAGAATTGGTAATTTCAGAAGAGGAGGATTCATGGGAGGGATGGGGATGGAAAACCCAGCTCGGGGCTTGTACGCATTATAGTGTCAAGCCTGGATTACTAGAGGGAGGGGTTCCTCTGCCCGGGCCCGTGGCCTCCCCAGGAAGCTGTACCTCACGGAGCCCTCCTGCCAGGTGACCTTCATTCAGTGCCAGCTCGTTTCTGGTGATGTCCACTTGTGGACAGGTCTATCAGAGTGCATATTAGGCTGGAATCTGCTTCCTGGGGTCCCAGCGGTGCCTCTGTGCCCTCTGGTTTGTGACCTCTGACAGGCAGAGGTCAACCCCGGGCAGGCCGCTGCTCCCGTAGCTCCGCCCCAGGGCCTGCACCTCCCTGCCTGGGCATGCTGGCTGAGGCCGGCTTCACAGATCAGAGATTCTAAAACCTAGCCCAATGGCCTGTTTACAGTTCATTCTTCTGTTGGTCACTTATTAAGCATCTGCTGTGTGCCAGACACTGGTGGGGTGCTTAGCAAAAGAAGCCAAGAGCTCCTCAGCAGAGTTTACTGTCCAGTGAAAGCTTCAGGCGAGAGATGTTACTAAATAGCAGGATGCTTAGTCTTCCCACATGGAGCCATTTTTTTCCCAGCACGTAGCATCCCTGTGGCCCTCACTGGTATTACTGAGGCTTCTGATTTCCAGGAGTGTGTCAGTCAGCTTGGGCTGCCCTGAAAAAACACCACAGCCAGGGGCGCTAAAACAACAGAAATGTATTTCTCACAGTGGCAGAGGCTGGAAGTTGAGATCATGGTTTCCCCTCGGGCCTCCGTCCTTGGCTTGCAGACGGCCGCCTTCCTCACATGGCCTTTCCTCTGTTGGCAGGCTCTTCGTTCTCTAAGGGCGCCAATCATATCGGAGTAGGGCCTCACCCTTACAGCCTCATTTAACCTCACTGACCTCCCCAAAAGCCCTGTCTCCAAAGACCATCCCACTGGGGGTTAGGATTTCAATATGGGAATTTGGGAGGGACGCGACTGAGTACAGAACAAGGGGCAAGCATCTTTAAGACCTCGAGCCCGGGTGCTGTTTGGTGACAGGCCAGGGCACTTATCTGCTCGATTGTTCACTGGTGCTCCCCTGGCAGCACCCGGTTTCTCTACGGAAATTCCTCCTATCTCAGTGTAGAAGCTATGCTGACCTAGGGAAAGCTAAAGCTGGCGGGGTTTTTCTTTCTTTGTTTTTTAAAAGAAATTTTTTATGTTTATTTTTGAGGGAGAGGGAGAGAGAGAGAGAGAGAGAGAGAGAGAGAAACCGAGTGCAAACAGGGGAGGAGCAGAGAGAGGGAGACACAGAATCCAAAGCAGGATCCAGGGTCCGAGCTGTCATCACAGAGCCCGACGCAGGGCTTGAACCCACAGACTGCGAGATCATGACCTGAGCCAAAGTCGGATGCTTAACCGACTGAGCCACCCAGGCGCCCCTTCTTTTATTTATTTATTTAGTTTGATACAGATGATCCCAAATATTTGTCATTTTGAGTGTCATTTTGACAATTTAGAGCCTGTACCTAGAACCCCCCACAAGCATCAATCTGAGGAGCCGCCATTTCTGCTGCTGACATGGCATCATGCTCCCTCACTTTCCTAAAGCACCGGAGGGCTCTAGCCCCTGTCTCACATGCAGTTGGATTCTTTCCCTTCTCCCTCCCTTTGGGTTGCCTTGAGACAGAGACCCTCCTCTCCTTTCTTACTGCCCCCTGCCTGATCTCTGGCTCCTTGACGTACTGCCTGGGTTCCAGGGGTCCTCCTTGCCTCCAGCCCAGCTTTCTAATACTAATAAAAATAGCTCCTGCTTTCTGAGTGCCTGAAACGTGCTTGTGCACATCTCTCATTTAATCCTTGCCACTAATGAATGACGATCCTGGAGTACTTGCTATGTGCCACACACCAGGCCAAGCACTTTTCATGTTACTAGCTCACTCAACTCTCATTTGCCAGAGGGTGGAGAAATAGAGGTCAGAGAGGCTAAAAAAAACCAGCCTGAGGTCACCCAGCAAGTGGTGAGGGCATGAAGTAACTTCAGAAACACCTTGATTTTGTCACTTCTGTGCTAAAAATGACTACCCCCCCACCACTGGAGTCAATAGAATGTATTAGTATATGCAGTTTGAGGTGTGGCCCCATCACTGGCTTTCTGGGTGACCCCAGCTGGGCAAGATGCTGACTCTCTGGGCCTCGGTGCCTTACCTGTAAGATGAGAATAGGAACACAGAGTGAACGGGCCCGCAGTAGTGTGGGAAGGCGCCCTGTGCCCTGGCCGCTGCCTACCACCCATCACGCTGGCCTCCTGGCTTTGGGCCCAGTGGGCTGCACACTTGCCCATCTTCATGCCTCAGCCTTCAGAGCTCCCCCTTGATCTCTTACGTTTGCCAGACTCTACCTACCTCTTAGTGGAGTTTAAGTGTGTCCCATGAGAGCGAGTCCTCAGTCTCTCCCATGAGAAGGGAAGCTTCTCAAGGGCAGGGACCTGGTTTGTGAACTACTTCGTGTCCCTGGCATCACCCAGTACAGAGGGAAAAGCCTGCAGAGTGACCTCACTGGCCCCTCGCCCAGGCTGTAGCCCCTGAACCAGAGGGTGCACGGACCCCATGAGATCCGAAGTCACCCTCCTTTCCGCTTGAACCTCTCTCTGCCCGAGAAATACTCGTTTTCCCAATTTCAGCAGCTCCCCTCCAGGGACCAGGATGACAGACAGAAGAACATTGGAGTTCTTGATACTCACAACATCGAAGCTGCCAGGAAACGTAATGGTCATCAAATTACATCATTTTACATAAGAGGAAGCTGGGGCCCCCGGCAGCACATTGTGGTGGGAAAATCCCAGGCTTCTGATTCAGACAATCTAGGCTCAGATTCCTGCTCTAACACTGCCTGCCTCTGAGGGCTTGGGCAAGTGGCTTCAGTTTTCCGAAGCATAAAACAGATGGTGGTCTCTCCCTTGAAATTCTGTTATGCATTCAGCAGGTACCATGGATCAGTTCTGCTGGGGCCAGGTTGCATGGGACAGCCTTCAGGAAAGTTCGTGGCATGTGGGCCTGCTCAGCAGTTGTCTGCTATGTCTAGGGACCCCTGCTCACAGTGTCCAAAGATGTGATGCAGGTCACCTGAGGAGCCCAAGGCTCAGAGGTAGAGCAGGACAGGAATCGCTGCTGGACTTCCAGGGACCGAGGGGCGGTGAGGACAAGCAGGGGGCTGCCTCAGCTGGCATTTGGAGCCAGGAGACACCACATCCTCAGCTGTCCCCTCCCCGCCTGATGCCATTTGAGGTTTGGTTGTCGAATTTGGGTAATTGAGTCACAGACGCTATAGCCATTCACCTGGTTGCTTCTCCTGTTCTCTTCTGTTGGTTGTTTAGTCTGATGCTGGGTTTTTAGAAACATTATTTATTTTGAGAGAGACTGAGCAGGGAGAGAGGCAGAGAGAGAGAATCCTAAGCAGGTTCTGCTCTGTCAGCATAGAGCCCAATGTGGGGCCCAGTCCCACGAATCTTGATATCATGACCTGGACACTTGGGGCACCTGGGTGGCTCAGTGGGTTAAGCGACTGACTTCGACTCAGGTCATGATCTCATGGTTTGTGAGTTTGATTCCTGCATCGGGCTCTGTACTGCCAGCTCAGAGCCTGGAGCCTGCTTTGGATTCTGTGTCTCCCTCTCTTTGCCCCTCCCCCACTCACACTCTGTCTCTCTCTCTCTCTCTCTCTCTCTCTCTCTCAAAAATAAATAAACAAACAAAAAAAAAAGAGTTGGACACTTAACCAACTGAGCCCCCAGGCACCCCCGATACTGTTTTTAAAGGGATTATTCCAAACAGATGCTTACCTGCCCCGCCCCCGCCACGCCCAGGATGACAACCGTGTGGAAATCAGCTATGCTTTCATTTTGTTTAAGTTCTCAAAGTCACAACATTCATATCAGCTCTTTGAGCTCCTCAGAGCTTTCTGCTGCCAGTGGTGGCCCAGCGTCCCCAGGCCTGCCCACCTTGGAATGCAGGAACCTTCTGGTTCCAGCCAGTGGCCGAGCTCTGGACAGGGAAGGGAGGTCTTTGCTGAGGGAGGCAGAGATTGGTCAAGTGTAGCTGAGAAACAGAAAGGCCTTCCCGCAAGCCTTTATCCGGGGACGCTTTGGGTCTACACTAGAGAAATGGGGAGCGTGGCTCCTGGCCCCAGCCCTATCACTGGCTTGCTGCTCATGACTGTGGGCAAGACCTGCGCCTTCTTGGCCCCTTTCCTGTCTGTGTAGTCACGAGGTTGGAGCCCGTGCTCTCTGAGGGCCTCAGGGCTCTGCCTTCCCATCTCCCCTGCCCCTTCGTCTCCCCTCCTGCTCCTGAGTAGTGCCGGGGCTGCCGGGGCTGCAGGGAGCCAGAGACGGAGGGGCTGGGACTGCAGGGCCCCTTGGAGAACAGGGCCCCCAACCCCTCTGCAAAGAGCTCCAGAATGCTGGTGGCGATATGGCTGCCATGAAGGCACCGTTCACCCTGCCGTCCCCTTTCCAGAGGACTATCACGTCCTCTGCCATCCCACTTGATCCTGGCAGCCACCCTCTGAGGGAGTGAGGGTTAGTCCTTGCTTCACGGATGAGGAAACTGAGGCTCGGGCCCCAGGCCATGTCAGGGGTCCTAGTCACGACAGCAGACCTGTCAGCAGGCTTCTTGTTCTACCCGGCCAGCCCAGGGGCTTCTCTGACCCTTCGTCCACCTCACCTTGCTGGTGGCTGGAGGCGTGCTGCCGCTACCTGCACTGACTTGTCCTGCATGTGGGAAAGGCCCTGTCTATGAACGCGTGCACCACGGGCCTGATGAAGATGGCGCAACCCCCTGTGTCACACTGTAGTCACACTGAAGAGAAGAACATGGGATGAGGAGAGGGACCCAGAGTGCCTCGCCCCGCTTGGTGCCGCTGGGAGTGGCTGAGCCTGGTCTCAGACCCCAGGCTTCCACCTCCCCCTCCCCGAGCTGTCCTCCTGGCCTGCCTGCCTGCAGCCTCACCCCAGAGTTGCGTTTCATGTAGTCACAGTGTCTGGGCTTGAAACACTGGGACCCCCACCTGGCTTTCCCTCAGCCATTCCTGGGGTGCCCCCTATCGGCGTGCCTTGTGTTTCAGACCCCCAGCTTACTGATGTTCACTGTGGAAAAGACAGATTGCTTGGGGCAAAATGCCACATAGTTAACATTTCTAGAAATTAACAAAGATTACAAAAATTAAGAAAGATCTGAGGAACAAGTAGGGAGAATTTAAAACATACTGGACCTGGGGGCACCTGGGTGGCTCAGTAGGTTAAGCATCTGACATCGGCTCAGGGCATGATTTCATGGTCCATGGGTTCAAGCCCCACATTGGGCTCTGTGCTGACAGCTCAGAGCCTGGAGCCTGCTTCGGATTCTGTGTCTCCACGCCCCCCCCACCCCGCCCTCCCTTCCCCTGCTCGTGCTCTATCAAAAATAAGTGTTAAAAAAATTTTTTTAATAAATTTAAAAAATGAAAAGTAAAACATACTGGACCTGGATGTTCCTCAAAATGTTACAGCCTCAGCCTCCTTTCTCCAGAACTCACTAGAAGGTCACAGGGAGGAGGTCAGGGAAGACCCTACGGAGGCCTCAGCGACAAGACAGGGTGGGCTCTGGGGCTGGAGAGGGCACAAGGGTGAAACCATGCTCTTTCCTGGCATCGCTTTCAGACCCCCTGCCTTTCTGGAACTTCTCCCCAGCCCCTCCCCTTTTTCTCTCCCCCATATTCTTCCCTACTGACCACATCCAGCCTCTGCTTTCTCTCTCCCTGTGCTTCTGGCCCTCAGCCTCCACTCCCACTCTGGGCTTCTCCATCCCTCGGTTCTTGCCATCCCCTACCTGGGTCTCCCCGCTGTGGCGTGCCTACCCTCTCACAGCTTCTCTGCTCACTGTCTTTTAGGTCGCCCAGACCCCAGGCCGTGTACATGAATGGTGGCCTTCCGGCCGCACAGCACATCAAGCAGGAGTCCCTGCCTGACTACCGGGCCATGACGGAGGCCCGCATGCCCCTGTCGGCTCACTGCCGGGCCCCGCCAGCCACTGGCCTGCACTCAGACCTGGACCTGCCCGGCCGGGGCCTCGCCAACCCCGCACCTTCCTGCTACCTTCTGGGCAGTGAACCGAGCCCTGGCCTGGGCCCGCAGCCCGAGGCCCACCTCCCCGAGAGCGGCCTGAAGCGCTGCTGCCTCCTGGGCTTGCCTTCCACCTCTTCAGCCTCTCCCTCCCCCTGCGCTTCCTCCGATGTCACCTCCATCATCCGCTCTTCCCAGACGGCCCTGGTCACCTGCGTGAATGGACTCCGGAGCCCCCCCCTGCCGGGAGACCTAGGGGGGCCTCCCAAGAGAGCCCGGCTTGGCCCTGCAACCACGGAGAGCCACGAGGGCAGCTTGCAATTTGAAGCCTGCCGGAAGGCAGGCTTCCTGAAGCAGGAGCCCACGGACGAGTTCTCAGATCTCTTTGGGCCTCACCAGCAGGGCCTGCCGCCCCCCTACCCCGTGTCCCAGTTGCCGCCAGGCTCGGGCCTCGGAGGCCTGGGGCTGGGCCTGGTGGGTAGGGGTGTGGCCGGCCGGCAGGCATGCCGCTGGGTGGATTGCCGTGCGGCCTATGAGCAGCAGGAGGAGCTGGTGCGGCACATCGAGAAGAGCCACATTGACCAGCGCAAGGGCGAGGACTTCACCTGCTTCTGGGCGGGCTGCGTGCGCCGCTACAAGCCCTTCAACGCCCGCTATAAGCTGCTCATCCACATGAGGGTGCACTCGGGTGAGAAGCCCAACAAATGCATGGTGAGTCCCCCCCGGCCACTGGGCCATGCCCCTGCCTGGCCAAGCGGAGTGGCCCCCACTTCCAGGCTAGGAGCTGCCTACCTGGGGCTCCTTCCTTGAGGGCCAGCTGAGATCCCCTGTGCTCGAGGGGGAGAGGACTAGGGCTGTGGATGTGGTCACTGGTCAAGACAGTCAGCGTCCCAGTCATCGGGAACCTTGGCTCCTTTGCTCACCAGGTGCCCGTCCCCTGCCCCAGGGCATACCGTTGTTCAGGTGGTGACAACACACTCTGAGGTCAGAGCAGGCCTGGCCACCTTCTGTACTGCACACAAATGCTTAATGTCTCACCCACCCTTGGTCAAGTGAGTTGTGGGGCACATGCTCTCCTCCAGCACTGGGCCTTCATCTGGTGGCCTTCATCTCCAGGCCTCGGAGCAGTGCCTGGGCTTGGCTTCCTCCGAGGAGCCCTGTGTCCTCACAAGCAACTGGCTCGAGAGCTTGAGCCCCTGGAGCAGGTTTTGAGGTTAGGTGAGGGCTAACAGATAGGGCCCTGGGTGCACCTGCAGTGCCACGGCTGGAGTTGAGCCTGAGGTTTCTAGGGACACACGCACACATGTGCTAAGTGAGCACTGAGGCCTCCAGCCCTTCTGACTGGTCACTTCCATGTTGTGCTCTCATGGTGCTAGAAACCCATATCTGTCTTAGTCCCTGATCCCCTCAGCCAAGCTTCTGTGTCTAACTCTGAGGCCCAGCCACCCTGCAGGGAGAGGTTCCTGCCTGGGAGTGGAAGGGCCCGAGGAGCCACTCAGTCTTCCAGGGCCCAGCTCCGTCTTCCAGCGACTGGGGCGTTGGTGAGGCAGGGGAGAAAGCAGTGTTGTCTGTTCTGCAAGGCCAGCATCGTAGCTGTCGAGTGCCCCCTCACGTGCATGCTGTGAGGTGCTGGACCCCTCTTCATGAAGCATGCAGTCTGGGACGGACCTGGCCTCTGTTCCTGCTCAAGGCCCAGGGTTGTATTTACAGGGGCCGGGTCGGCGGGGGGGCAGGGGGCAGGCAGGAAGCTTTGGCGACCAGCAGTAGAAACTCCACCCTCCTGGGACTAGGCGGTCACCCTTGGAGCCCCATCTTCTTGTGTTCTTGTGGTACTCTGGTCTGAGCATCCAGCTCAACCCTCAAGGCGGGGGCAGGTCTGGAGGATGAGGAGGAGAGGCAGTGAACAGCCTCTGCGAAAGGACAGGACTAGGAGGGAGCCTGTGGTTGGCGTGCTGGTGCTGGGGGGAGGGGCTGGACTGGGCAGGCTGAGGATTTTGACCTTGTCATGTGCCTTGGGGCTGAAGCCATGCTGGAAAGGGCTGGTGGCCAGGCCAGTCCTGGGGATGCCCCCGTTCATCTGGGGTGTTGTGACACATAGCTTGCTGAAAGGCATGCCTCCCGTCTCTGGAAGGAGATGACCAGCAGACTCCTGGCGGACAGAGGGCACCGTCTCCGAGACCCTGGAGCTGACAGCTGTTGCACGGCAGTCCCTGATGTCTTCTCTCCTGTGGGGGAGCCCCTTGGTGTGTGTGGGGGCCAGCATGGAGGCCCAGACCCTGGCGCGGTGCGGTACAGTAGTGCCCGTGTAAGACAGCACAGACCCCGAGACAATCCAGCCTTCCCTGCCCGTTTTCTAGGAAACAGAGGCCTAGTAATTGGGTCAGAGAGGCCCCGCTTACTCAGTGCAATCTGGGGATCTTTCTCTGTGGTTCTCTTTCCTGGGCCTGCCAGGATTTCATTGGGTTCAACAGACTGCAGAGAACACTGGCTTACACCTGACTCATGCCTGGCTCTGGAGACCCAGATGTAGACTTTCCAAGGTCTTTGCCTACAGGCAGTCGTGGTTAGTAAGGGTGGGAGATGGGTGTGGACAGGCTGTGGATGGAGTTTGCATAGACCCTAGAACAGGAGGCCCAGAAGAGCTTCCTGGAGGAGGTGACGTTCAAGCTGTCTGTATTCACCCATGGTTACATTTAATCTTTACTGAAGTCCCATAAAACTAAGGTTTTACAGATGAAGAAACAAGGGTTTGGTGGAGTCCAGCCAGCCTTCTACGTGCTACTATGAGAACACTTTATCTTGCCTCCTGAAGGGTTCAGGATTTTGATGATAACACCAGCAAGCAGCCTCTGAGTATGGACTGTGTGCAGAAACCATCCTAAGCAATACTTCCAGGCAGTCCTCATAACAGTTCTACAGGGTAGATCCTGTTAACTCCCATTTTACAGATGAGGAAACTGAGGTTCAGAAAGATTGCTTAATTTGCCCCAGGTCATGCAGCTAGTTAGGGGCAAACAGTAACAACAACAATAATGACAGAGACTGATAGTCGTTGTTGTCGTCATAGCAATAATAGTAACAACAATAAAAATAACTTGCCTGAGGTTACACAGCTAGTAACGCTTAGAGTGAAATCCGAAACCACATCCTTCTAGACTGTAATGCTTCTGTTTGCGTATATTGTCCTGTTACCCTCATTCTCTGGGGTCCCCAGGCCAGTCCAGCTGGGTGCCCTCATCTGGAGTGGTGGCGGAGACCTCTTCTGACCATCTTCCCGTCTGCCGGGGGAGCACTCCCCCTTCCTGTGATGCTGGTGCAGTGGGTGACCCAGGGGAAGGGGCAGGCCCCAGCCCGCACCCAAATAAATACAGTCTCCCTTCCCTGTAGAATTATTAATTTCTCATGACAGGCCTCTGCTACCATGTGCTGTAATAGACAAAGGAATTTTGGACCCAGATCCTCTGGAGAACAGGAAATAGATGAGACACTTTGATTGAAGAGTAAATGGCCCACTAAAATAGCAGTTAATCCTTTTATTATCTTTCCAGCAGCCGTTTCCACAGTTCTTTCATGAGGTAAGCCTTCCCCGCCCCATCCAACTGTACCGCTCTGGTCCCTGCCAGCTGGTTTACATTTAGCCCTCGGAGCCTCCACTCACGCACCCAGCAGGCCTGGAGGTGCGGCCAGGAGCCGCCTGCCCTCTGCCCAAGTCCTCGGGCCCGCCCCAGGATCGGGCCTCGGCTCTCGGGGGGCCCCCGAGGTGGACCGTGCCATCCGTACCCCACCCCCTGCTCTGCTCTCTCCCTGGACCATCCACGCCATCCAGAGGAAGCTCCCTAATCTCTTTGCAATATCCTGTTATGTTTCTTATGTTGTCTGAGTTGTCTTAGCCTTATTAAATTTGGGGTTTCATCTGTGTTAGGATAGCGAGGGTACGTCCAACCCAAATACTGCCGCAACGCCTCGAAGACGTTAACTTTGAAAAGATTAATTTCTTGCTTTCTTAGGTTGGCTCTCCCAGACAGTTGGAATTCTGATTGTCTGAGACTGCAGAAATTAGCAGGCTATGTAGTTTGCTTTTCTCCTCGTCAAGAAAAAGAGAGGCAGAGTGAAAAAGGAAAACCTTTCATAACCTCGGGTTTTATGAAATAACAATAATAATGACAACAGTCCCTGCCTTTGTGAAGAGCTTGACCAAAGCCACAAGTGCAGTGTGGAAGGTGTGCATAGATGGGTCTGGAGCCACACAGACCCAGGTCCCCTCCGGGCCAGCCACGTAGCAGCTGTGTGACCTCAGGCAGGTGACCTAGCCTCTCTGAACCATAGTACGTTTGGTTGTAAAATGGGATGATAATAGTACCTCCCTGTTAGGATTGTTGTCATGAGGGTTTAAAGAGATGACGTAGGGAAGCGCTTAGTTAGTTCCCTTGTCCCCCGTCACGCGCCGACACATTGACCGTCTCAGGAGATTCACACCGTAGCCCTAAGAGTTATGACAGGATCATTTGTAGCTATCTTACAAATGAAGAAGCCCAGAAGAGCCGGTCAGTAGTGGATCTGGGACTTGAGGTCAGCCCATTCCGGCAGCCTTCACTGTGGGTGAGGTGGGCAGGACTGTCACCCATGCCAGTGGCTTGGTCAGCTGTCTGCCGGCAATGTGGAGCAGCGTCTGCTCAGGGTCACGGGATCTAGAAGGGGAACTGGGGTGGAGACACAGGGAGGAGGCTCTGGTCCCTGTCCTCATGGGCCTGGTGTGTGGCTGGAGCCTGGAGGCTAGGCTCACGTCCTGCCTGAGTTCCTCTGCTAGCTGCACCTGCACTGGCCACTGGTCCCCGTGCCTTACGCCCCTCTGCACTATTGGACCTGGGACCGGAGAAATACATGCCACCAAAAGCCGAGCATTATTGGTTTGCCATAATCAGCCAAGGAATCAGACAGTAGCCACCTGGGAGGGCCTTGCCCACCTCCCAGAAGGGCCAGACTGAGCCAAAGCTACTCTCCTCTTCCATAATTCTGAGGCTTCTGGCTCTCCCTTTTTGCTTTGCCTCAGTCCTCCAACCCCTGAGAAACAAAATGCAGGGTGCTAGAAAAGGTGAGGGAGGCGGAAGGAGGTGCTCTTGGTCGGGACTCTGAGATTCTAATACCTGGGCCCAGGGCTGGCTGGGCCATCTTCAGTCCAGTCCATCTTCAGAAAACCACTGGTCAAAATGCTGAAGCACAGAGACTGAATCAGGTTTCAAGGTCATACAGTCGTCCAAGTGGTAGAGCACAGCTATGCATCAGATTTGCCTACCTGCTCTGCTGGGCTGTAAGTTTGGAGTCAGAGAGAAGCTTGACTGGGGGTCTGAGATCATATCTTATGGGAAATCCTCAGGGAGAAGAGAACTCATACATTCTTGAGACATGTGATGTATAGCCATGAATCACCATGCCCATTTTTTCAGAAGAAATTGATGTTCACAGATGCAATGTCTTGCTCTGTGTCACCTGGCTCAGCTGCCTGGGCCACTCCGTGGGCCACCTGCCCTTGCTCAGCCTCTTCCACACAGAGTCGAGTTGGTGCTTCTTGGACCACAACGGGTGGGTCCCTGGCCATGGGCTCCGCCCCTGCCCCACATCCCAAGACCGGCCCTGTGGGTTGGGCATGTTTCTAGACCAGCAGACACCCCTGACTCATGTCAACATCTGCAACTGATCCCTGGGAATTTTCCTAGAGTCCAAAATGTGTGAGCAGGTGGGTCTTCCAGTCCATCTTCATCATGTACAGAGAAGAGACAGGCAAAACAGATCCTGAGAGGACAGTGGGGGGCCCAGGGGCCCACAGCAAATGGGGCACCCTCAGTGGACAGGGAGTTTCCTGAAGGGGCTGGTAACCAAAAGTTGGGGAAAGTTAGATCGTGGGGAGAGTGACCACAGAGGAGGGAAGAGACCTTCCCAGAAACACTCGCCTCACCCAAAAGACAGGTGCCCAGGTGTTCTGGGCCTCGTGCTGGGAGCTGGGGGTCCTGAGACAAAGATGAGGTGATATGAGACTTCTGGCACCATGGGAAGGACACCCACCACCCTTGAGTCTCATGCTGTTGTTGCTGGATGAAGGAGGGAAGGGAGCCAGAAGCTGAGGATTTGAGGCCTGGCTGCATAACCTTGTCTAAGTCAGTCACGGTGGCTGAAACATTACTGGGAATTTTTCAGCTTATATAGGGCTTCCACACAGGCATTCCTCAGAGACTGGAATCATTATCCCCATTTTACAGACGGAGAAAGGGTAGTCTAGTTTGTGCCCAAGTTTAGGCCTCAAGGGCATCATGGAGTCAGATTTGAGCCCAGGTCTCAGCCTGACTCCAGAGACTCTGTGACCCCAAGTCCCCTCGCAAGCAGAGGACCATCTGCCTATAAATATCAAGAACATATCCAGATTTGAAACTCAATTTCAGCAAGCCGTCACTGAGCACACACCTCCTAAGTGCCAGGCCCTGGTAGACCTGGGGGTCACAGAAGAGAATCAAAGCCAGCTCTGGCCTGGAGGAGACTTTGTTAGGCAGAGAAGCCAATAGACCTTTGAATTGAACTGTTTTCCCATGCTAATCTCGTGTCACCTTGAGATCCTGTTGCAGGGCCCCCCTCCCCCTCCCCCTCCACCCTGGTTATAAGATGACACCTTTGTTCTGTTTTGGAGGATAGAACATTGTGGGATGAGAGGTGAGACATTTCACCTTCCTTAAAATAAATAAGTCACCTGAAGACAAGTTTGCTTTCTGGAGGCTGGGCTTTCCAGGGAGCTAAAAAGCTACAAAGCGGAGCATGGTTTAAATCCCCTGCCCTTGAGAGTCCTGCTGTAGATGAGTAGAGAGGTCAAGCTGGCCCAACCAGCTTAGCTGACAAGTCCACCCACTTTGGAAATGGGGCCTGAGCCTCACTTCGTTCTCAGGTGGGAAAGGAGCTGGGTAGGAAAACCTTTCTGGGTAAAGGCAGCTTTTAAGCTGGCATGCAGATAAGCCCTTTTAAATGACCCCACTGGGGTCCCTTCTGGGATTGTATCTGTTCTCGTGTCTGCTTATTATCAGATGGGAAACCTGAAGCCCAGAGAGAGTGCACAGTGGCCCAGTGTCACCCAGCAAGTTAATGGTAGCCATGGGATGCGTGCTGTGTCTCTCCCTGCCCAGAGCCTTCCTCTGCAACAGAACTCCTAGAGAGTCTTGGCACACTCCAGCTCCCTTCACTCCTCTGGGCCTTGGCTTTTGCTGGTCTCTGTCTGAATACCTTTCCCAGCCCAGCAAACTCCTAACCATCCTTCACATGCCAGTCCAATGTCCCCTCCTCTGCTCTTCGCCTTTCCATGCCTCCTGTCCTCCCCACACATGTTCCCCCAGTTAGAACAGCATTTCCTGGTGTGGCCAAGTATGTTGGGGACTGCGTGCCCTTTAATGTCTGGCTCAGCCCTGGAGGCGGAGGAGCTAAGCCTGCCCTCTGGTGCAGAGGCCCTGACCAGCCCTGTGCCTGAAACAGCCTGGACGCTGTCCTCCAGAGCAGTTTCCAATGAAGTCACAAGGTTGGCAGGGCCCTGAAGACGGGCACGTCCACCCACTAATCTGGTGCTTCAAGTTTTTGTGCAAGAAAGCCTGAACTTGACATGTGGCTTTGCTATCCCACAGCCTGGGACTGTGTGTGAGTAACCTGGCTTCCGTAAGGGTTTGTGGTCTTGCCTGTGAAGTGGAGGGAACAGGACAGTTGGGAGGCTCCCATGAGATGCCGTATGTGAGCTGCTCATGCAGTGCCGGGCACATAGCAAATGCACAGCAAATAGTTGGACTGTTTTGGGCCGGTTGTATTAGGAAAAGAGGAAAGGGTGAGTCTGAAATGGATAGAAGGCATGCAGTCGTGAGCATCCCCATAGGAACAGAAGGGGCTGATGTAAGTCCCAGCTTGGTCACAGACTGGCTGTGTGACCTTGAACAGGTCACCTCGCTGTGCTGAACCTCGGTTTCCTAAGCTGTGAAATGGGATAATGTCTAGCACTCTGTGTTCAGTGGGGGCCCAACTTACACTAGTGCCTTGTTCCCTCTTGAACCTAAAGCTCCAACTCCACAGAGCTTGGCTTAAACTGGGATGCCTTCCTCTCTCCTCTCATTTTTAAAAATCAAGCTCAGTGGGTTTCCTAAGGAGAGGTTTCCTGGTGGCTCTGGCCTTGTGACTGGGTCAGAGCCTTGCACGGAAGGAGAAACTGAGGCCCCAGATGGAAATGTCTTGCCCGGGGGGAGGCAGAGGAACTGGAGACAGGTGTGGAGGCTCATTCCACTCCTGTCCTGCACACTAGCTGTGTAACCTCAGGCAGGTCACCTCACGTGACCTTTCCTCACGCTTATGTGTCTGGAAAGGGGGGGCTGTGATGCTCGCCCTGGAAGAGTCTGCCCTTGGGAGGGAGCAAGTTGAGTTCCCCACTCCCAGGCCCCAGAGGACACGGGCACCCTCATAGGCATGTTCCTCACAGATCAGCCTTCCATCGGGTGAGTGGCTGGTGGCCGCAGGCTCCCCAAATGCAGTTCCCAGCCTGCAGCTCTCCAGGGCCTCCTCCCTCCCTGCATACAGCCTGCCCTCCTCATGACCACCTCCACCCCCAACCCACCACCGCATCTGCTTCCCCACCCCCTCCCCTTGCTCTTCTCCATCTCTGCCCACCCCTTTCTGTCTTATTTAAATTCTGAGTCAGGAATCCACGAGCCAATTGGATGCCTAACCAGCCCTGGGACCTCAAACAAGTCACGTGGCCTTGGGGAGCCCCGGTTTCCTGTGTGTGTACAGGGGAGACAGTTGTGAGATTCAGTGACTTCATGCATGTGGAGCACTTAGCTCATGCCTGGTGAATACTTGGCACTTGAAAACAGGAGCCCTTGTTTTTTTTTTTTTGAGTCATCAAACCCATGGTCTCGTATCTTAGGAGCACCAAACTTGAGGGTACGGGAATGCTGGCCAAGTTTTGTGAACTCAACACTGCTTTATGGAATATGAAAAACATTAAGGATTAAAAAAAAACACAACCCTCTGAAATGAATTTAAAACAATAAAAGGGGGGAGCTTTTTAATTTAATGTAAATGGCATTGACATGATTGTCTTATTAGAATGAGAAAGTCAGATAAAATCAACAGTGACTCTAAGAAAGTGTCCAGACCGTGTTTTCGGAGGGTAACACCCTGGAAACGGTTAACTTCACGACTGAGCAGGACTAGGCGCAGTCACCATTGGACGGCACATGGGTTAGCGGGCTGATGTCCGTGCCTCACTTGGACTGCCTCAGTGATGGGCCTCAGCATCCTGCCCTCATCCGTGAGGTGGGTCATGGTCACACGACCCATGTGGCCTCAGTCACTGTGGCCACTCTAAGACCCAGGACACCCCTGAGTCTTCCTTACCTGTGCCCCTCCCTCAGGAGAGAGCCTTGTGTGCTCATCGGTGTTGTGTCACTCCTCACCCCTGCCAACCTTGCAACAGCTTTATGGACACCCATACTATAGCAGGTTTGATGCTAGATGCATGGGGTGCAACATCAAATGAGGAATGGTGGTGATGGAATTAATACAGATGAGAGAGAAGGCTCCCCCCAGGATGTCATGAGAGCTGGGCTTTGAAGGGTGAATAGGAGCTTTCTAGGTATAGATCGCGAGGAAAGGCTTTTCAGGAAAAGGGAACAACGTGTGCAAAAGTTTTGAGACGTGACCATCTTCGCCCTTGTGGGGAGCATAGGTGTCTCCTTGTGCTTGGCATGTGTTACCTACACGGGGCTGGGAGCAGAAGTGGTAGTTGGAATTGGACTTTAAAGGGCCTCCAAGTTCAGTATAAGGAGCTTGGCCTCTTCCCTGAGGGGAGTAGAGGGAGGGAAAGGCTCTGAACAGGAGAGTAACACAATGAGTGTTAACATGGAGAACCCTGGGCATGTGGTGGGTACACAGTCCTTGGAGGGGGAGTGACAGCAGGCAGATGAGGACACGGAGGCAGGAGAGAGCCCTCTCCCCCAGGTCCACCAGAGTAGCCCAGGTCATCTGTGACCCCCAGCCAGCAGAGCTTGGTCATCAGCCAGGGCCTGGGCACTGCAGGCCAGGCTGGCTCAGCCCAGTGAGCCACGCCGGGGCACCACGTCCGTAAGGTTGGGTAACTGATCTTGACTCCCTTTGGAAGTGGCGTCCAGCATATTCACCAGTGGGAAATGGGAAAGGCATTTCCCATAATGTGGCTCTGTAAAGTTTGCACAACTGTTCTTTGTTTTCTGTCCATCCCCACAATAAATCTTCCTCCGCTGCCAGGACCGGGGCCTCTACGGTCTGTAAGTGATTACAGCACCGAATTGTGCGGCGCTGCCTCCTCACAATGTGTTCTTCTGACGTGGGTCGTGATAAAATGGGAGCCCGTCACTGGGACTCTGTGGCTTCCTAAGTGGCGATTTCCAAATAGCTAGGAGGCAGCCGCCTGAAGGGGTGCAGCCCACGCCTGCCCTCTGTATGCCCCCAACCCCCTGGACAAGTCTGCCGTATTAGGGGCAGAGGACCGGCATGCACAGAAGTAGCGGGCTGCGCATTTCTTGCAGGTGGGACTGTGGGGCTGGAGGTTTCTGCAGAGCTGTGCGTTGCTGCAGGCAAGACCGGGAAGTCTCTGTGGGACCCGGCACCCAGTGAGCGTTCGATGAACCATCCAGCAGCCTCTTTGTTTTATCAGAGCTGAAAAGCACAGGGTTTTGAGCTGAAGATAATATTTGTGCCTTCCCAGGGCCCTGGGATGCAGAGTTTTGGTGGGTCGTCCCTGTGCCGGGGGGAATGCACAGGCAGTGGCAGGATCCGTTTTACAGCGAGGTCACTGAAATCCAGAGCTTCTGCTACCTGGTCAGATGTCCCATCTGGGGCTCGGCCTCATGTCCCTGGCTCCCTGCTCTGCGATCTTCCCACAGCCCACAGTAGCCTTTGCACCCCCATTTAACCACAAGCCTGTGCTTCCCAGAATCTTCTGAGCCCACATTTCAGGAGTCATTTTGGCCTGTGGGGTCATTTCCGACCAGGTTCAGTTGCCAATGATGACAATAGCAATTGGAAGTCAAGAGAGTTTGACTCCAAGGAGAAAAATGAGTCTGCAGTGCCTCAGATATTTCCCTTGAGGTCCTCCTCCCCTTCCAAACCCTGCTCCCTGCTCCCGTTCCTCCTCCCTGGGCATCCAGGACAAGAGGAGGTGGTTCATTGAGGCCGTAAGTCCCGATGCCTGTTTGTACTTTTGCTGTTTGCTTATGTGGAAACAGGCCTGCAGAGAGGATTTGGCTCATTGAAGATCACAGAGAAAAAGAAGGAAAAGCTCAGCTCCCTCGCCTCCCAGCCAGGAGCCCCTCCCACTCCACAGAGCCACCATCTTTTGAGAACCTACTACGTGCCAGGCCCCATGTTGAGGGCTTCCAGGCACTGTCTCCATCTGTACCATCATTCCTTCCTGTATCCTGAAAGAACACAGGCTTGCATTGCGTTTGCACCGGGAAAGAACCCTCTGGGGCATCCCATCGGATGCTGCCCCCAATCCCTGCAGCACCCTTTGACAGACAGGGACCTGCTGACCCACTAGAGGTCATACAGCGGGAGATGGCTTGCGGTTTGTGCAGCCCACGCATGTCAGCATCACCTTCCCCTCCCGACAGGGTCTGGTTCATGAAGCACTGCCCAGCACCCTCCAGGGAGACTGTAGCCGTCAGTAGTTTTCAAACCTGACACCTCTTCACGTGCTTTGGGAAAGCATGATGACTGATCACAGTGGGTGTTGGGCCCCCCTGAAGCCTGGCTTGTGCAGAAGCCCACAGGCATCCCTTCCCCTGCCTGCCCCTGCTCTTTACTTTCTTCATGCACACAGAGCCACCTGGCCTTGGGACCTCAGTTTCTTCCCCTGGGCGACGAGGACTTTGTTAGTTCATAGCTTTTAGGACTCAGGACCCTGCTTTGGTCAGTATAGGTAGTGACAGCGCAGCCCACAAGTTCAGAGCTCAGTTCCCTCCCCAGCTCCACACTTAAACTGCCATGTGGCTCTGGGAAAGTCAACAGACCCCTTTGGGCCCTCAGTTTTCTCATCTACAAAACGGGAGACTTGGACTCCAGGATTCCTGAGATCCTTTGGACTCAGAAGTTAGACATCCATCTTTATCAGCCCCAGGGAGGAGGAAGGAGTTGGAGGACAAATAAAGGGCAAGTGTGGGGCCCCCAGCGAACCCTCTGGTCTCAGTTCCTTCCACCCTTTGCTCTGCTCAAGCCACCCGGCTCCTGGCTATTCCACCAACAGGCCAAGCTCGTTGTTGCCTGTGCCTCAGATGCTCTTGTCCAGCCCCACCTCTGTCTACCTGAGCCTCTGCTCCTGCATGCTGCTGCTGTAGCTGCTCCCTAATTCAGTCTCCACAGGTTCTGTTGTTATGACCATGGGCCCAGAGCTGGAGCAGGACGACAGTTTTGTATGAACTGGTGACAAAAATGCATTACAGCGAAGAATGCAACAAGGGAAACGATTAAACTCCCCAAAAGCAGCTACTTGAAAGCATGAGGAAGGAAGAAAAGTGGTATTTGTTAGGAATATGTTCTCCTCCAGATACCAGGCTAAGCTCTCTGTTCATGTTTTCTCAGTGACATTCTGATGTTGTCATTAGTGCCCATTCTATGGATGAGTGGAGTGTGGCTCAGAGAAGTTAACTTGTGCTGGGATACCAGTCCCTGGCCTCCCACTGCTCCAGCTTACTGTCTGTCCACACACTTTTCTGTAATCAGACATGAGCCCATCAGTCCTTGTTTTCATTGAGCTCACCCTAGGGGACCCCTAGTAAGGAATCTTAGTTATTGGGACTCCTCAAAAGCGATCACACAGAATCTGGGCTTTTCATGGATCTGGAGCTGATCCTTCCAGTTAACCTGCGCTGGACAGCAGGGAGGCATTGCTGAATCAAGAATCAGTACCACGAGCCCAAGGAATCTTCCTGTCCCGCTGTCCTGGCTTCTACATGCAAGAAGATAGCTGGCCTCCCAGCTCAGGGTGGGCTTGTGGGCATCAGAGGAAGGCAGCAGTTTGGGGGCAGCTGCCTGGAGCTCCAGACCTGAGACAGGGTGCAGGAAGCAGATCAGGATGGAGAGGCCCTGCAGCTCATGACTGCAGACAGTGGGACAGAAGAGACAATGTGGGGAGGTCTTACAGCCAGTAAAAGTCAGAGTCAAGACTTGACTCCAGGTAAGCCTGCAGGAGTGACTGATCCTTGGGAAGATCCAGACCCTGCCCTCAAGGCTCCTGGAATTCAGGTTCCGTGTCCAGGCCCTTGCCTGATCCCTGATTGACCATCACCTTGGCTGGGTAAGCAACTTCCTTGTTCGGGACTCAGTTTCCACCTCTGTTCAGTGGGAATGATAATCCTGCCTTATCTGGGTGGAATTGCTTATGGCTCTTCACTCCATATCATCCTCATATCAACTTCATGTCTTTGGGAACATTGCCCCATCTGCACAGTAAGGACACTGGGGCCTGGTCAGGCAGGGTGGTCAGCAGAAGGTCACTCATGGGGCCACGGTCATGCCCTGAATCACACAGCAGGTCAGCAGCCATGCCCAGGGTCATGCGGCAGGTCAGTGGCCTTGGCCAGAGTACATACAGTGGGTGTGTAATCACGCATAGGGTCACACAATAGGTCAGCAGCCTTGCCCAGAGTCCTACAGGAGGTTAACAGCTGTGCCCAGGGTCACACAGTGGGTCTCCAGCCAGGCCCAGGGTTGCACAGTGGGTCCTCAGACAGGCCCAGGGTTGCACAGTGGGTCCCCAGCCAGGCCCAGGGTTGCACAGTGGGTCCCCAGCCAGGCCCAGGGTCGCACAGTGGGTCTGCAGCCAGGCCCAGGGTCTCATAGTGGGTCTGCAGTCATGCCCAAGGCTAGGTACTCCCCTGCCACACATCTCCTTTGAGTTCTGTCAGCTGTTGTGCCTGGGGATGGTACGGTGTTTCTCAGGCCAGCACTGCTACCGCGGCTGCTGCCCCCGCAGTGAGCCCAGCCCCAGAGCTGGGGGAAGACAAGGTGTGGTCCTGAGACCTAAGCAACACAGGGTCTGCCGCCTGCAGTCAACACCTCTGTCAGGAAGTTCTCGGCTCGTGCCTTCAAAGCACCAGCCTTTAATTGTCTCCACATTGTGAACCCAGGAAGGTTTGTCCTGACAACTGGTTGGTGAAATCAGCCAGGAGAGCCCCCTCCCACAGCTTTTCAAGAGCTGTCTGCCATGGTTACCGAAGGGTATAAATTAGATTCACCTGGCAAGGCCCCACTTCCCTCTGGAATATTCATAAAAACGCTCCCATTGGATCCTGTCAGACAGAGAAGGGTGGATGAGGCCTGGGCCCCCAGGAAGTCAGGCAAGTGAGAGGTCAGAGCTTCCCATATTCACCGGTGAGGCAGTGAAGTGAGCAGGGCCTCACCATGGCACCTGCCGAACCCTGCACTTCTGGCTCCAGCTTCCCCCTCCATAAAAACACTGAAAATTACATTTTATGATGGCATTGGCATAAAGACACATATTCATATTATGCATTAAAACATTTTCTTTGACCTAGACGTTCCTTTTCTCTTTCTGATTTTAAATTAAAAGTTTTTCATGAGGCCCTGAAAATTTTGTGGACTCTCGCCACTGTGCCTACATGCCCAATGGATACGTCAGCCCAATTGCCAATCCCTGCAGAGGCTGAAAGTGCTTGGAGTACAGTCCATGCCTCACCTCTCCCCTTCCTTTCTCTGGGCTTCAGCTGCATCCTCTGTTGAGAGGAATAGATAAACACCAGAAATCCTGTTGTGATGTTCTAGTCTCTTCCTTTCTATTCTAGTCCATTTTTTTTCTTTATCATCAAGTTCTTGGCTTACATTAAGGATTCATGGACATTTACAATAAAAGATCTATATGTAGTTAAACTGACAGAGAATGAGAGAAAAGGATGTAAATACATGAAAAACCTAAGCTCATTTAGTTATTGTGTTATTTTCTTGGAGCTTCCTAGAAGACAGAGAATGAGAGAAAAGGATGTAAATACATGAAAAACCTAAGCTCATTTAGTTATTGTGTTATTTTCTTGGAGCTTCCTAGAAGCCAAGGAAAAGGAGGCAATGTGTTGAACTGCAGAAGTCTGGCTGTCTGGGAAAGGAAGCAGACCAGCCAGCTTGTGTGTTGGGACCTGTTTTTTTCTGGCTCTCAAATCCTTTCGAGACAATGGTGAGAGTCCCCTGAACTGAATGGCTGGAGGAAAGGAGTTGAAATGATTGATGATTATACAGAGTCACTGAACGAAACAGTAGACCTTATTTTCACCAATAATTTTGCTAATATTCTCTGAGAAAAGCAGGGGCAAGTAAATATGGGCAGTGAAGTTACCTTACTTGTGTTCTCTAGTGTCCTGCTTTTAGTTTTCCAATCCCTTTTACGGAGAAGAAACTGAGGCTCAGAGAAGTTAAGTAACTTGACCCTGATCATTCCCTGACTTGCATGGCAGGTGGCCTTTCTCTGCAGACCTCACGCTCAGTCTACTACTTGGGGCATACTCAGTCCCTTCCTCAAGAAGCTCATAGCCTAAGGGGATTCTATGGATCTTAAAAAGAGGAAGGCAACATTCTGTGCTCTGAGGGGGCTCAGGGGGTTTGGGGACCTAGGAAAAGGAGTAGCTATCATCCTGGGCCTAGGGGAAGTGACGAGTCAGAATAGCATCATGGAGGAGGTAAGAGGGTGTCCCAGGAGGTGGCACTAGCATGGGCCAGGAAGTGAGATGGTGACCCCTTGGTCAGGGCTGTGGCAGAGAGGAGTGAAGCAGCTGCTGCCAGGTTTTTCACAAGCCAAAGAAGCCAGCTCTGGCCACCATGGGCCCTGTCTCCCCCTTTGTCCCCTACCCCCTAGAATTTCTCGGCAGGCTCCTGTGACCACAGACCATCTGTCTGAGGAAGGAGGAGCAGATTCTGAGGACAGGCCTGGAAGCAGGGAGCCTACACCTGCTTCTCTAAGAGACACCAGACAACCCAGACGCCTCTGTGCTCTTGTTCTCAGGCCAGTGCTGTAGCAGACATCCCACTGGCCTGGCCTTTCTCTGGTCTCTCTCAGCCTGGTGGAGTGCTGCTTCCTCCTTTGTGGAAGGCATAAAGGCCCTCCCTATTCACAGCATGGGGGAAACTGGACAGCCAGTGGAGCCGGCACATCTGTCAGGTACAGAAATGGTGGGTTCCGAGAGATACCCAGGAGAGACCGTGGACAGAAAGGGGTGAAGACGCTGATAAATGAGGGGCTGGTGCCTCACTCTGGTCTGGGATCATCGAGAGGGTGCTGGTACAGCCTTGGCGGTGCAGGAGAGGAGGGTGTGAGCTGGTGTGGGCCATGCTGAGTAGGGAGGAGCCAGGAAGAGAGTCTCTGTGGTTGGGATGTGTAAGATGGGTGGCATCATCCTGGAGGTAGGCCTGGCCAGTGATACGGGAGAGGCTGGAGAGAGCCCATCGGTCTTTATAGGGGGAGGCAAAGGCCGGGGGGAGACAGGTAAGGAGTTTGTGTGGTGTGGGTTGAAGAGCCGAGTGATAGATTTGGTTTCAAGAGGGAGAATCTTAGACTTGTTGGAATTTGGATCAGACAGGCTGGAGGAGAGCAAGGGAGTTTGGGAGAGGCGGAGAGGAGTGGTGGAGGAAACTGCACACAGGGCTGGGTGGCTTGGACAGAGGAGTGCATGGTGCAGGCTGTGTGTGTGAGTGTGCGTGTGTGTCGTGGTCATTCTCCCTCTCAGCAGCTGAGTCCGTGTAGGCAGAGCTCATCTACAGATTTGCCCCAAGAGTGGGATGCACTGGGCAGTGTTGGAGAAGCTTGGGAAGACAGTGAGAGGCATCTGAGGGAGGGAGGTGAAGACCCGAGAAATCAAGATGGACAGGAGGCCAGTGAGAGAGCTAGTAAGAAGGAAAGGTAGCTGTGGTGACAATGCTTGAGCATTTTACATGTGTCATCTTGAACTGGGGGAGACATGTCATTATCTCTCTGTTGTGGATGAGAAGACAGAGGCCCAGAGAGGTTAGGTAACTTAGCCGTGGTCACACAGTGCCAGAGCTAAGTTTGTCCCTGCACTCTGGAGCTACTCAGACTCCCACTCAGATGTGCGGGTCTACAGCCGAAACCCAAAGTGTGGTGGGGAGAGGGGGTGGGTTTGAGGTGAGCAGAGGAGGGAGGATTGGGGGCTGAAGACCAGTGCAGGGAGTCGCTAAGATGAGGCTCGCACTGGGCAAGGGAGCAAACCTAACTGGGGAAGAGGAACTTTGCTGAGTATGGAGGGGGAGGTGCCCAGGGACCACTTCTCCAGGAACCAGGGGGTGGGCTTCCAGAAGGTGGGAAAGGAGCAGTGATCCTCCAAAATGAAGAGGCAGGGCAAACTGGGCTCTTCCCACTGAGAGCGCTTGGTGTACTCACAGGGGACAGCGAGGACAGTGGGGTGATGTGGGTTGTCATGCCTAGTGGACCGGCTGGATCACACAGTACGGGATGGTTTGGGTTGTTCACTCACTGGGCCCTCTCGGATTCTCATCCATCCCCTACTGACTGGGCTGGCCCATTCTCCAGGAAGAGATAGCAGCAGTCCAGTGGGCCAGGGTACCTCTTCCCTCTGCCGGGATCAGGGAAGCCCTCTGTGCATCAGCTCCTGCGCCATCCCTGATGCCTTAGGCAGGTGTGTGGGCAGCTCAGAGCAGCTTCTGTGTGTCCATTCACCGCCACGTGCCTGCTCTGTGCCTGCTTGGTGCTAAATGTTGGCCACACACCATGGATCCCTGCCCTGGAGATGCTCACGGTCTAGAGTGGGGACAGGCAAAGACCCAAGTTACAAGACCCTGTGATGAATCCCCTGGAGGAAAAGAAATGGGAACCAAGAGAAGATTTAATCCAGGGTGGAGAGGCTTCTGGAAGAGAGGTAGATAAGAATTATCCAGATGCCAAAGAATGGGAAGGGTGTCCCAAGAAGAGGGAACAGCATAGGAAAAGGTCTGGAGATGAGAGCTGGAAGTGACTCAGAGTATGGAGTGACGGAGAGGTGAGCAGGGCCACATCAGAGGGCCTCGTGTGTCAGATGCAGGATCCCAGGCCTTGCCTGCAGGGCTGCAGACAGTGGAGAGTGGGGGGAGCAGGAAGGGCATGAAGTGTGTGTGAGCATACACACAAATATGCTTCCCGTGACTCACGAGGGCCACCGTGCAGTCAGTCATGCCAGGCCACTAACTAAACTCTCTGCCCCACTCTTGTTAATTAATAGGTAATGACTTGATTCTGGAGGCTCTTCTAAGAATGTAGTGTCTTTGGTTGCAGTTTCTCAGGGTTTAATAAATCCTTTCCTCCAGATTTTCATAGGCTGCTGGAGAACACTGCGCTTGCAAGCAGTTTTCCAACTTGGCCCAAGAACTGTCAGTGCCGGGGCAGGGTGTCCAGTGAAGGACCCTTATAAGATGACAGGGCCAGACAGGGCCGCTTGGAGTGATTGCACTACTTGTCGAGAGAGTCCTTGCAAAGGAGCCCATGCTTTGGGTCCAGTGGGTGTCCCCCCTCCTGCGGGCCTATAGACAGTCACTGGCTGAACTCCGTTTTCTTCCTTTTAACAACATTCGTATCTAGACCCCACAGCTAGGCGAGGATCACAGTGGCCCTGGTTAACAGTATGGCTGGTACCACGAATGTGGCTTGTACACGAGGGCAAAGTGGGGTGCTTTCTTTATTAGGGACCAGCCGCCACCCCAGTCAGACAAGGACTGGAGAGCTGCCTCCCCAGAACCAAACTTCAACGGCCAGCTATGCTGTGTGACGTTGGGACTTTTTCTTTACCTTTCTAAAGCTTCCGTTCCTCCTCTGTAAAAAGGGTGCTTAGGTGGCTGTCCCAGAAGCAGACCCTGAGAGGAAGGTGTGTGTACAAGTAGCCTCCAGGGGAGACTGAGGGGGAGGGTCTGCCGTGTGTGGTAGTAATGGTGCCTGTTCTGCTGGGCAGAGAGGGGATTCATTCATTCCTTCAACAGTCACTTAGAGAGTCCTTGGAATATGCCCAGCAGTGTGTGAAGTGCTGGGGACACAGAGGTGAATGGGACCTAGGACAAAGACAGACTAGGTGGAGAAGTTGCAGGGGAAGCTGACCAAAGGTCCAGTAATATTTGGGGAAACCTCTGAGGCTCAGAACTGTGCTTCACCGGAGCCTTACTGAGAATGACCCGGATGGAACTCAGAGCAGGACTTCAAAAGTGTGAATGGTCTGGAGGTGGGTGAGGCCCTGGCTCAGATCACAACGTCCTCCTGTCTGGAGCACATGGAGGACGGTAAGGAGGGACAAGTAGCCAGGTCTGTGTGCACAGGCTGACTGGCCTAAAATAATTGCTGCTCTGTCATTGTTTTATAATCCATTCAACAGCTTGCAAGGCACGGAATGGAGCAGAGGCTATGTCCTGAATGCCTGTTCCTGCTGTTTCTAAAATAAGAGCCCCTTGCATGCCAGGCTTGCTGAGAGTGACCAGAGGGAGACCTGTGGTCTCTGGCATCAGCCTGAGCTGCCCCCAGGGGATGCCTTCAGGCTCAGTCATGTCCATCTCCAGGGAAGCATGGAGCTCTCCTTCCCCAGGAGCTCGGACCCTCGCTGTCTGGCTTCTGAAGTTCCCACGTGCCTCTGAGGGCCTGCATTTGTGGTTGCTGTCTCTACGTGTTTATCACCAACTCTCCAACTCTGTGTACTTGGAGGGTAGGGGGTGCGTCTGTGTGTGTGTGTATATGTCTGCACGTCAGTATCTGTGGGCTTGTCTGTGTGGTGACTGTCTCCAGACCGACGGTGTCACATATATTCCTGTGAGTGAGTTGGTTTGTGACTATGTGACTGTATCAGGGGCGGGTGTCTGCACCTTTCTTGTTGTCTGTATTCTTCCTGGCCAGGGGAGCACCCCTGGGAAGGGCAGGCTGGGTTTGGGCTTCTCCTCCCCCCTGCCCATCCCCCATTCTCAAGACTCAGAGGACGAAAGGGTCAGAAAGCAAGTTCAGCTCAGTACCAGGAATTACTTTATAACACGCACGACCTTGCTCAGTGGAGGGAAAGGGTGAGGTTCTCATCCCAAAGTGCGGGTGCAGAGGCTGGCCTGCTGCCTGGCCATTTCGTTCCACAGACATTCCCTGAAGCTTCTTATTCTGTACCAGCCCTTGCTCTGGGCCCTGAGAATAATAATAATGATAATGATAATAATAATAATAATAATAATAATAATAATAATAATAATAGGGGCACCTAGGTGGTTCAGTCAGTTAAACATCTGACTTCAGCTCAGGTCATGATCTCGCATTCCTGAGTTCAAGCCCCACGTCGGGCTCTGTGCTGACAGCTCAGAGCCTGGAGCCTGCTTCAGATTATGTGTCCCTCCCCTGCTTGTGCTCTCTCTCTCAAAAATAAATAAACATTAAAAAAACTAGAAAGTAATAATAATAATAGCTGAAAGCAATAGAGCCCTCACTGTGCTCGACAGTGCTCTAAACCTCTAAGACACTTGAGCCAGGTGCCATTTTACAAATGGGAAACTGAAGGCCGACCGATGAGGCAGCTTGCCTGGGGTCCGCACAGCAAGAGACCCAGCTGGGGTGGAGCCCACATGCCCGAGTCAGGAGGACTTGAACCGCCAGCCCCTCCCTTGCTGCAGATCCAGGCAAGGGTGCCACCTGGGGCCTGGCAGAGGCTCGTGTCTATCCCCAGAGCTCATGTGCATCCAAGAGGTGCCCGGGCCATCCCGCCTGTTCCCTGCCAGCCATCCTCTGAGTGCTCTTAGCACTAGAGCCAGGTTATTAATCACCAGGGCCCTGAGACTGCCGCAGTGCTGGCTGAGGGTTTTAATCCTCCAGGAATGTAAACGGCCCACGACTGCATGGGGGCTCTTGGCCACTGTGCTGCCTGGTGCAGATGCTCCTCTGACGAGGCCTGAAAACAGCTCCTTGTGCAGCCCCCAGCGGCCTAGGGACACAAGGCAGAAACGGTAGCATGGAAGGAGCCCTTGAGTGGGAGATGGGGGTAGCCTGGGCTCCTGCCCTGACACTATCATTATCATTATCAATAGCAATACAGGTTTCCCCCACTATTGGAAAATCGCGACAACTTTCATAAGCCAAAATGCAGGTCTTTCATAAATGCATATTTATGCGTATAACACGAACTTCCGGAAAGTGGAGGATACCTGGCCATAAAAATAGCAAACACTTTCCGCTTAGTACATGCCAGATACTGTGCTAAGCTAGGATTGGCTCCCAGCACGCCAGGAGGCAGGCGTCACTATCCCTGGTTTACAGATGAAGAAACGGAAGCTTAGGAAAGCGAAGAGAATTGCCAAGGACACACGCTAGGAGGTAGAGGCACCAGGTTTTAAACAAGCACTGATTAGCCCCAGAGCCCTTACTCATGTTTACGTTTTTAAAAATTACATCATGTTTGATACAGTCAAAAGAGTACATGCAAATATGTGTACCTAATAAAGCGTAGCAAAATGAACATCCATGAATTTCTGGAACCACTGTCCTTTTTCTGCTTAGCGTTCTCTGCTTTTCTTTACATAGTTTCTTCACACATATTTATCCATAAACAGTGCATTGTTTAGCTTTGCTTGGTTTAAGATTTTATAAAAATAGTATCATACTGTATGTGGTCTTTGTGATTGTTTCAAATAATATTATGTTTTTAGGATTTTATCCTTATTATTCTATGTAGCTGTCATTCATTTTCACTACTGTGTAATATCACATTGTGTGAATAATCCAAACTTTAATCATTTTCTTGTTGGTGGACATTTTGGTTGTTTCGGTTTGCTCCCAGTCCACAGGGCTGCTGTGAACATTGGTCTTCACGTGTCTTTCTAGGCCAGTGGAAGAGTTTCACTAGAATGTGTGCCTAGAAATGGAATTGCTGGGGGGCGCCTGGGTGGCTTATTCGGTTAAGCGTCCGACTTTCGCTCAGGTCATGATCTCGCGGTTCGTGGGTTCGGGCCCCGCGTCGGGCTCTGTGCTGACTGCCAGCTCAGAGCCTGGAGCCTGTTTCAGTCTGTGACTCCCTCTCTCTCTGACCCCTCCCGCTCACGCTGTCTCTCTCTCTCTCCTAGAAATAAATAAAACATTAAAAAAAAAAAAGAAAGAAATGGAATTGCTGGGTCAGGGTGGGGGAGATAGGGCCAGGCTATATTCCACTGACAGTACCTGCTTCTGAGAAGTTCACACTGTGCTATTTTACTGTTACAAAAGACTTTATGTTAGTACTTGTTTTCGCTAGCCAAAGGGAATCGCAAGACGATTTTCACTTTTATTTTTTTAAAAACGCTGAAATAGCTTTCAGGGTTTGTTTTGCAGCAAACCCTTATTATATAGGCGGCATGTGCCTCGAACAGCCCACATGGCTTTGCCACACTCCTTCCCTGGGACCACACTCAGCATCTCAGCATCCAGCTGCACGGCTTTGAACTGCATCTCTGAGCATCTGTGTTTTATCTCCATTTATTTTGTGCATCTAATAGCAGAAGGTGTCCTAAGGTATCAGAAAAATCTAAGAGAGTTTATTTTCTGAGTCTGGAAACCCTCAAAATATTTTTCTATTCATGGTCATTACTTCTTCACTTTATGCCATTTGGGCTTACCAAAATCTTCACAGGAGCGCTCTATTTTTGCATAGCAGGGGAAACCTGTGTGTAGAAGTTCTGTTGTTCCACACCCTCAAAAACGTTGCACAACTTTGTCAGTCTGGTGAGTGTGAAAGGGTATCGGGTGGTGCTCCTACTTTTCATTTCGCTGATTACTAATGATTACTAGTACCTTTTCTTAGTTTGTGGGCCATTTGTTTTTTCTCTTCTATGAAATGCATTTAGTGTCCTTTGCCCATTTTTCTACTGGCTGTTTGCTTTTTTATTTGTTTACAGGAATTCTTGATATTTTCTGCCAGCTTATGACTTACAATTTCTCCTTTTTTGGTGGGTTTTTTTTTTTTTGAGCAGAAGGTCTTAGCTTTAATGAGTTGAATTTATTAATCTTTCTTTTAATTGCTTATATCTTTTGTGTCTGTTCTAAGAAATCTTTCTCTACCTAGATGTTGGAAGTAAATCATCTTGTATCATAATGAGAGGATTTACTTTCAAAATTTTCAAGTTTTAACATTTACTCTCATTTAAGGTTTTAATCCAGTGGAAGTAGTTAGGGTACATGGTATGAGGTAGGGACTCAGTTTAATTTTTTTCCATATCAATAACCATTTATTGAATTGCTCATCCTTACTCCAGCAATCTGCAGTGCCGTCTGTCATATATCAGTTTCTATATATTTGGGTCTGTTTCTAGGAACTTACGTTCTATCAATCAATTTTTCTATCCTTGTACCAGTATCCTACTATCTTAATTACCATAGTTTTTGTAAGAAGTCTTCACTAATCTAATGGAAAAGTCCATTCCCCCCACCCCCACTCCAGTCTCTTTTAATATTCTTCTACCATTCTTGGAACTTAACCCTTCCATATATGTTTTAGAATCAATTTTAAAATTTCCATGAAAGGGGTGCTTGGTGGTTCAGTCAATTAAACATCTGACTTCGGCTCAGGTCATAATCTCGCAGTATGTGGGTTCAAGCCCTGCATCAGGCTCTGTGCTGACAGCTCAGAACCTGGAGCCTGCTTCGGATTCTGTGTCTTGCTCTCTCTGCCCCTCCCCAGCTCATTCTCAATCTCTCTCTCTCTCTCTCTCTCTCTCTCTCTCTGTGTGTCTCAAAAATAAATACACATTAAAAAATTTTAATTTCCTTGGGGCGCCTGGGTGGCTTAGTCGGTTAAGCGTCCGACTTTCGCTTAGGTCATGATCTCGCGGTTCGTGGGTTCGAGCCGCGGGTCTCTGTGCTGACTGCCAGCTCAGAGCCTGGAGCCTGTTTCAGTCTGTGACTCTCTCTCTGACCCTCCCTGCTCACGCTGTCTCTCTCTCCTAGAAATAAATAAAACATTAAAAAAAAAAAAAAAAAGAAAAGAAAACAGAGCTGGTAGTCACAGTGTGAGCTCTGTAATCTAAAAAAAAAAAAAAAAAAAAATTTTAATTTCCATGAAAAAGAATCTTGTGATTTTGATTGGAATTCTATTTACTCTATAGATCAATTTGGGGAAATGGACCTCTTCATGATATTTATTCTTCCTGTCTGTAAACATGGTCTTTGTTAATGATTTTCTGTAAGGTTTTATATGTTTCTTCATGCATGTTTTACATATGTTTCTTTTAAAATTTATTCATAGGTTTCTCTTCTTTTTTGTTGCTAATGTTAATTAGATCTCTCTGTAAATTACTTCTTTTGTTCCTGGTGAATAGGCATACAATTGCTTTGTTGTATATCTGTGTTATACCCAGCCATCCTAACAAATTCTTCTGTTATTTCTATTCATTTTTGTTGTAGATTCTTTTGGTATTTCTATGTAGACTTTCATATATGTGAGTAATGGTAATTTTATTTTTTCTTTTCAGTCTTTATACTTCACTTTTATCTCTTGGAAAAGAAACCATGATAGTGGACCTCCTTGTTTTACTGCTGCTTTTAAATGGGTCTAACATTTTATCATTAGTATATTGCTTCCCGTAGGATTTCTATAGGTACCTTCTACAGGATGAAAGGCATTTCTTTTTTTTTAAATAGATTTTATTTTTTTAGAGAAGTTTTAGGTTCACAGACAAATTGAGCAGAAAGTACAGAGAGTATCCATGTATCCCCTACCCTCCCCAGCCTCCCTGACTATCAACGTCCTGGACTCAAATGTGCATTTGTTACAATCAGTGAACCCACATTGACACATTATTATCATCCAAAGTTCATAGTTTACATTAGGGTTTACTCTTGGTGTTGTACATTTGTGACTCTGACAAAGGTATCCACCATTATAGTATCATGCAGAATGGTTTCACTGCCCTAAAAATTCCCTGTGCTGTATTTATTTCCCCCTCTCCCTTAATCCCAGGCAACCACTGACCTCCATAATTTTCCCTTTTTGCGGAATGTCATACAGTTGAAATCCCAAGATGTAGCCTTTTTTTCAGATTGGCTTCTGTCATGTAGCAATATGTATTTAAGGCTCCTCTGTATTTTCTCATGGTTTGATAGCTCATTTCTTTTTAGAACTCAGTAATATTCCACTGTATGGATATACCATAATTTATTTATCTACTGAAGGACATCTTGGTTACTTCCAAGTTTTGGCAATTATGAATGAAGTTTCCATAAACATACATGTGCAGGTTTTTGTGTGGACCTCAGTTTTTTGGGTAAATACCAAGGAGTGCAATTTCTGGAATATATGGTAAGTATATGTTTAGTTTTGTAAGAAACTGCTAAGCTCTCTCCATGAGTGGTTATACCATTTTGTGTTCCCAACAATGAATGAGAATTCCGGTTGCACCACATTCCCTCCAACATTTGATGTTGTCAGTGTTTGGGATTTTAGCCATTCTAATAGAATGGTAGTGTTAGTGGTAGTGGGCTGTAGTGCTATTTCCTTATTGTCTTAATTTGCAATTCCCTGATGATATGTGATGTGGAGCATCTTTTCATTTGCTTCTTTGCTGTCTGTATATCTTCTTTGGTGAACTGTCTGTTCAGACCTTTTCCCCATTTTTTAACCAGCCTGTTTGTTTTCTTATTATGTAGTTTTAAGAGTTCTTTGTATATTTTGGATAATTGCTCTTTATCAAGCTATGTCTTTTGAAAATATTTCTCAGTCTTTAGATTGTCTTCTTGTTTTCTTGACAATGTCTTTTGCAGGGGTTTTTAATTTTAATGAATTCCAGTTTATTAATCATTTCTTTCATGGATCATACATTTGGTGTTGTATCTAACCCAGAGTCACCAAGATTTTCTCCTGTGTTGTATTCTTGGAATTGTATAGCTTTTTACTTTATACGTAGGTCTGTTATCCATTTATAGCTAGTTTGTGTGAAGAGTGTGAGGTGTGTGTCTAGATTTTTTGTTTTTGTGGATGTCTAGTTGCTCCAGCCCTAGTTTTTGAAAAGACTACCTTTTAACAATTGTATTACCTTTTTTCCTTTGTCAAAGATCAGTTCATTATATTTACGGGAATCTATTTCTGAGCACTTTATTCTTTTCCATTGATCTACTTGTCTTTTCCATTGATCTACTTTTCCATTGATCTACTTGTCTTTCACTGGTATCACACAGTCTTGATTACTGTAGTTTATATAGTAAGTGTTGAAGTTAGGTAGTTCAGTCTTCCAACTTTGTTCTTCTCCTGTGTTGTGTTTGCTCTTCTGGGTATTTCACCTCTGGTATAAACGTTCATATCAGTTTGTCAATATCCACAAAGTTGGACTTAATCGGGATTTTGTTGAATCTGTAGATTAAGTTGGGAAGAACTGGCTCCTTGACACTGTTGAATTTTCTTATACATGAACATGGAATATCTCTCCATTTATTAATTCTTTGATTTCTTTCATCTCTCTCTCTCACACACACACCCCACACACAAATCTGTAGTTTTTCTCATGTAGACCATGTACTTATTTTGTTAGATTTATATGTAAGTATTTCATTTTCAGGGTGCATGTGTTTGCTAGTAAATATTATTGTGTTTTTAGTGTTAGTTCCATTTGTTCATTTCTGGCACATAAGAAAGTGATTGACTTTTGTGTGTTAACCTGGTTATCCTGCAGCCTTACAATAGTCGCTTATTAGTTCCAATAGATTTTTGTTGATTCTTTTGGATTTTCTATGTTGACTGTCACATCACCTGCAAGATAAAGAGTTTTATTTCCTCCTTCCCAGTCTCTATTCTTCTTATTTTCTTTTCTTGTCCTACTTCATTAGCTAGGACTTTCAGTGTGATGTTGAAAAAGGAGTGAAGGAGGACATCCGTGTCTTATTCAAGGCATTCATTTTTATTTCTAATTTGCCAAGGATTTTAGAAAATATGAACATTGAATTTTATCAGATGGACTTTCTGACTCCATTAAAGTTCTCATATGTATGTATATGTATAGTTTAACTACTTCAATTTGTAAATATGATGAGTAAAATTTCTAGATTTTTCTGATGTTAAATCATTCTTACAATTCTTAGGATCTACCCAACTTGATTATGGTGTACTTTTTTTTTTATATATTACTAAATTCAGGATCTTTACATCTTTATTCATGAGTGACACTTGCCTCTTTTTGCATACTTTTCTCATTTTGATTTTGGTATCAATTTTCTTTTTTTGGCTTCATGGAATGAGTTAGGGAGTGTTCTTTTTTTCTATTCCTTGAAAAAATGGTGTAAGATTGTAATGATGTATTCTTCAAATATTTGGCAAAACTTGCCTATAAAACTGTTTGAGTTTTCTTTCTGGGAAGATTTTAAACTACTGCTCCAAGCACCTGAATTGGCATAGAACTAGTAAGGCTTTCTATTTCTTCTGAAGTCAGTCCCCCCATCCCCGGAATTTGCCTTTTTTGTGTATGTTTTCAAATTAATTGACATAAAATTGGTCATAGTGTTCTCTTTTATTTTATAATCTTTGCTGGATCAGTAGTTATGTCTCCCTTTTCATTCCTAACATTATTCTTTTTTTGTGCCTTCTCTTCTTTTTTTCTTAATTCATTTCACCAGAGGTTTGTCTCTGTTGTTAGTCTTTCCAAGAGCTAATTCTTTGCTTTGTTGATTTCTTCTATTGTGTCTTTGTTTTCTACTTTATTAATTTCTGCTTTTGTACTATCTTCTTCCTTTCATGTTTTTTTTATAGTTTGTTTTGCTGCCCTTTTTCTGATTTCTCAAATGAGTCGCCTAGCACATTAATTTTTCAGACTTTCTCTTTTTCTAGTATAATCATTTGCAAAATAAATTTCTCTTTCAATGCTCTTTTTACTGCATCTTAGAATTTTTATATGTAATGTTGGCATTATTGTTCCACTCTGAATAAGTATATTTAATACCCATTATGATCCTTTAATTTACCCAGTGAGCCTTTAATTTTCCAAACATAGGGAAATATTTTTCCCTTTTTGTTATTGACTTCTAATTTGATTTCAGTGTAGTTGGAGAATATTTCTTTATATAATATCAACCATTATGACTTACAAAGCAGTTTTTTATGAGTGTTCCATATGTACTTGAGAAGAATGTGTACATTTTATTTTCATTCAATAGATCAACAGTCTTTAAAATTTCGATAGCCTCGCTAATTTTTTCTTTGTGGGACCTATTAATAATTGGGAGAAAGGTGTTGAAATCTTCCACCAAGATGCTAGGCTTTGCATTTCTATCAATACTTGCAACAAGGTTAGGTTCCCGGAGGTTAAAACTTTTATCATTTAGGTAACTCTATCCCTAATAATTTTTTGTTTAAATTCTACTTTATCTAATGTAAATATGGCCATTATAGCTTTGTTTTGGATAGTATTTGCATGATCTAGCTCTTTCAATCCTTGAACTTAACTTTTTCATGTGCTTATGCTTTAAGTATGTTTATTGTTATTAGCAAATAGTGGAAGCTATGGTTTGTTTCTTCAGTTCATTTGGAAATATTCTCTTTTAATTGGAGTTTTGCCTGCTCTCAATTATCTTGATTACTAAAGTATTTAGATATGTTGCTAGTATCTTGCATTTCACTTCTACCTCTGCTTTTTCTATGCTAACTTTTTTTGTTTGTTTTGGGCTTAATTTTTGTTGTTTGTTTGGTTTTGCTTTTTTGATCAATTAAGAGCGGGTTGGTTTGCTGTTTTTTTTTTGTTTTGTTTTGTTTTTTACTCTTTATTACCTTTCTCCCTCTGTTGGTTTGGAAGTTATATGCTCTAATTCTTTTTCTTTTAGTGATTACCTTAGAATTTTCATCATGCATTCTTCACCCAGGAGAGCCTAAAGTGAATACCTTAATCCCTTCCCCAGCCCCAGAAAGACCTCAGCACTCTACCTCTAATTACTCCATCCAAGTTTATATCCAGTTGTCATCCAGTCTTCCCTTTCTGTCCTTGTTTCAATGGCACAAATTAGAGAATGTTATTATTTTATAAGACGTTTGTTTAGCTCTACCTCCACATTTACATGTTTACACATTTATTTCTTGATTAAGAAACGTGATTAATGATTAATTCTTGTACACTTTAGACCCTCCTGCAATCATTTTACTTCTTCCTGAAGTTCATCTTGAGAAATTCCTGGAGTAAGTCTCTCTTTTCCCCTCATTTGTTTATCCGAAAATGTCTTTTCTTTCACCATTGTTTTGAAAGATAGCTTTTGAAGTACCCCGTTCTGGACTGACAGTTACTCCCTTTCAGCGTTTTGCCTCTGGTTCCCGTTCTGTCGTAGAGTGATAGAATTGTCCTTTTTTTATGGCTTTATATTTTTTATCTATTGCTTTAAAGATCTTGTACTTTGGTGTTTTACATTTTTATTACTCAGTGAGTAGGTGTGACCTTGTTCTGTTTTTTCCCCCAGCTCTAGAAAATTCTCAGCCATTATCTCTTCAAATATTGCTTCTTTTCCATTCTTTCTTCTCTGCCTTTGAGGCTTTGATTAAAGGTATCTGTGCCTTCTTAGTCTGGCCTCCACACCTCTTATTTTCCAAGCTGCACATATCCCTTGTCTGAATTTCTGAAATTTCTTCAGTTCTTCCAGTTCAGCTATGTCTGATCTGCTGTTTCACCCATTTCAGTTTTTTAAACATTTATTTAAACAATTATGTTTCTAATTTCTAAAAATTGTATCTGAGCCTTCCCAAAATCTCATTGGTCGTTTTTGACCATCTCTTATTACTTGCTCGTATTTTGTGATTCCATCCCTTATTTCTTTAAACATTTCACCCACGGCAGTTTGTATGCACAGTCTGATAGTTTTTTTAACTGTGAAATCTTTGGAGGGAACATCTAATTGTGTGCTTCTTTGTCTCCTCAGGTTCTCCCTTTGCTTATCCCCTACTTGCTGGGTCATTTTGAGTGTGAGGTCATGTAGTTGATCTTTGTCTCTGGGCACACTAGAGGCATGCGTTGACCATGCTTTCCTCTCTGGAAGATTCGTGTTTGCATTTTCCAGGAGCCAGGGAGCACTCAGTACCAGGTCACTCCAAACCCCAGCCAAACCCCAAGCTCAGTCTAGGAGTCAAAGGTCCCTAACCTTGCTGCAGCCCCAGTGTTAACAGGACAACTCCACCCCTTACCTGTCTAGTCTGGGCTTATGGCTTCTTGGTTTTGTGTCTTCCCAAGCCTCTGAGAGTCTCCTTACCTTCTAGGATCCAAGCAACTCAAAAAAACTCTTTTATGCACAATCTGGTTCTTTTGCAGCAGAAGGGCCCAGAAGCAAAACCTCAGTTTCCTCGTCTGTAAAATGTTCACCAATAATAAAAATAAGAATAGCTGCTCCACAAGTCATTGTAGGAATCATAGGAAATCATATATGGCAAAGCACCGTAAAAATGTTATTTGAAGTATGACCACCATATGTTGTTGATCTTTTACGGTGCTGAGTGCTTTACATGCATTATTTCATTTAATCCTCCAGCAGATCTGGTTCTGTCTTCGCCTCCATTTTACAAAGGAGGAAATTGACGTTTTAAGTGGTTAAGGTTCATTTGCATTACTGTTATTATTATCATTGTGTTGTTGTTGGAGGAGAAGGAAATGAGAGTACCTGTGGGTGTCCTAGGGGCTAAGGGGGTAGGGTGGGCCTGCCACCTGTTGGTTGCGGGGCAGCGTGAAGGGCAGGCAGGGGCCAGGGATCAGGAGGAAGTGTGGGGCTGTGGCTCCAGCAGGTTTCTGCTGGGTGATCTTGAGCCAGCTCGGCTCCTGGGCTGGGGAGCTGACTTGTCCCTTAGGAGCAGAGGGGTGAGCTGCGGGTGCTGGAGTGTGTTTCCGTACACGGTGAGTCACCACAGAGGTGCAGCTCCAATGGTTTCCCTGGGAGAGTTGCACATCTCAGATGTTGACGGTTCCATTTTCTGTCTCGTCTCTGTGGCCAGTGGAATTCCTGGCGCCCTGTTTTCTGTTTGCTTCTTAGCTCCTTGAGTGGAGAAACTCCTTCAAGTCTCTGATTCTGTTTGGCTCTTTGTCACCTGGCAAGGGGCTCTGGTGCCCCGCAGGTGTTCGGCAGATGCTGCTTCCGGGAATAAACAATGGCTCTTCTCTTCTGCATCCCCCCACCCCCATCTACAGCATATTCATGAGTGTCTGCCCGGTCGGTTCTGGGAGGCTCACTCCTTGCCCCAGCACCGTGTTCTGGCATCATCTTACAAACACTCAGTCATGTTTCCTTCATAATCATCCTGAGGGTCATTCCTAGTGGACAGATCTTCTGGGTTGGCGAGTATCCGTAACCCGTTTGGCCCCCGAGTGCTACGCACTCGCTTCCTGTGTGACATGGGAGAGGACTCTGGAACTAGGCAGTCCTGGACCCACACTGTGGCTTCTACAATTGCTGGCTCTGTGGACAAATAACATAACCTCTGGGAGCCTCTGCCTTTCTACCTCTGAAATGGGTATAGTGAAGCCGGCCACCCAGGAGTGTGGAGAGATGTGCATGCTGTATGTTCATGGTCAGGGTGAGTTCCCCCAGTTTCCCTAGCTGGCCTCTGGCCCTGCTGTTGGCCAGCATGTTCCACCTGAACAGAGCACTCTGGCTCTCATGGGCCTAAGTTCCTTTGGTCCCACTCCTTGGGATGACTGCTCCATGGGCTGCTGGGCCTGTAGGTCCCCACCAAGCCCAGCCCCCACCCCAGGCCCATTGCTCTAGTTCTTGACTGGCTGGGAGGCAGCCGCCAGCCAACTGTTTACCTTGGGAGCGCAATCGCCTCTCCGGCAGCATTTGCCAGCCATGGAGCGAGGGCAGATTTATGAACTTGGTCACACAGAAACTATTCAAGGCCCTGGTTGGCCAACAATAATGTAAAGACATACAGTCCTTGTTTGAAAAAAGATTGCATTTAGGTGCCCACACTCCAGTCTGATTTACAGTGTAGGCCGACGATCCAATTAGCAGTCACAGTCGTCTTTCAGCTGAAATCCAGCGCCTTCCAGGATTATGCAGACTTTCCAGGGTCTGGGCTATGATGAAATTATAGCTGGAGGCTTGTAAAGTTGCACACCATTTATAAATGCAGTATATTCTTAACTGTTTTGCTGCTCAGCTTACCTGCAAGCCTAGAGCCCCTGTGGCCTTGGTGCTTGTTAAAGTGACCCTAGGAGATTATTAGAAAGGGGGACCTGGTTTCAATCCTGGTTCTTTACTACTTGCTATGTGACCTTGGGAAAGTGGTTTAGCCTCTCTGAGCCGAACTCCTTCATCTATAACTTGACTAGGGTGGCAGAGTGGAACTTGGGAAGATTTAAGCGGATAGCTCTGCCTCATGGGAATCAAACAGTTGAGTTAGGGCAATAGAGAGCCCATCACAGTTCTAGAGCATAGGAGGTGCTCATGCATGCATGTTAGGCATGCACATTAGGGCTCTTGAAAGGACCACACTTCTGGTATGAGACTAGCCTCTTCTCTGGTACTCTGCCTGGCTGCCTGAAACCTGGTGGGGCAGGAACAGAGGTAGAAATGGGAGTGGGGAGCAGAGTGTAATATCCTGCCTATGGTCCTTCGGCCAGCAGAGCTCAGAGTCCTAAAGTCACAAGCCTATCAGGATGGCTGCTGCAGGGGCTGAGATGGTCTGGAACTGGGCTTGCTGGTGGAGGTTTAGCAAAGGGAGAGACTCACAGGGGCCTCATTAAGGCAGTTGGGCTTGACTCCGAGGACAAGGAGAGCCACACAGTGAGAGAATGGAAGGGAGGGGCAGGCCTGGCCTCGGATACCACTCATCATCCCAACCCGAAGTGGCATGGCAGGATCAGAGCAAGGGCAGAGCAGATGGAGGGATATTCAGAAAGACAATCGCCAGGACCGAGGGATTAACAAGCAGTCAAGGGAGAAGACCTTGGTGAGGGCAGGGACCCAGAGTCCATCTGTCTCAGAGAGTCCCAAGTTCTGGGCCAGTTCTGGGACTGTGCATGTGACAAGGCAGGGTTGTGACTTTGTGGTCTTTGGGGCCCTGAGGCCCTCTCTCCAGTCAGCAGCCCCAGTGCCTGTCCACTCCGTGCCAGGTTGAGCTCTGAGAGGGATGGGCACAGTCAAAAAAGACTTAAGTCTCTGCACCTAGAGAAGCCAGAGTCTGGAAAGATGGGGTTTATACAGAATGGCCAAGGCCAGCAAAGCCCACTGCGTTATGAGTTACTGTTTCTGAGAAGCCCCAGGTCCAGAACATTTTCTAGGCTCTTCTAGCTGTGCATCTGGTCTTCTCTCGGCTACAGCAAACACTTAACCAGTTTGGGCTTTGTGCCTCTCCCCTCTTTGGTTTCTGGGGCAGCACACATGAGTCCAGGATTGTGCTCTGTTTACCTACAGGCCTTATTGGCTCTGTGGCAAGTTCTAGGTGACCTAGGATAGAAGAGCAGGGCAGTACACGCTCATGGTGTCCTGTATACACAGCATCCTGAATTGAGCAAGTTAATTGGCACATCCCAAGGGAAGATGGATGTTCATTCGCTCACTCATTCCGCCTTTGGCAAGAGTTCCTCCTAGTCAGGCTCTGCGCTAGTGCTGGGCACCACAACACCAATGGGGCACCCTTCTCAACCTTGTCCTGAGTCTGGGCAGGGGGAAGCCAGGCACTGGAACAAAGGGAGTAGATCTGCAGATTGGCCCAAGGGGTGGGAGTTGTTCGGAAGAGAAGGAGGGACAGTATGAGCCAAGGATTGCCATGTTCTGGGACTGACAGGGAGTCTGCTGGGGCCAGAGTATAGGGTCTGGGGTGGAGAGCAGCAGATGGGGGGCTAGAAAGGTCCCATAGGGCTGGGTCACACAGAGGAGCTGGGACATTATCTCAGAGATCCAGAGGGGTGAATCATCAGCTTTCAGAAGATCACTTTGATCGTGTCAGAATAATGACTTAACCCCAGGGGATGGTGCACAGCAGGACACCCAGCCTGCCTCTGGGGTCATTAAACTACCTTCTCTACATCAGACCCTTTGAATGTGTCCCCCTGCCCCACTGCCCCACCCATGTGCAGTTGCATTTCCTGAGCCCAGGCTCCCGGCACACCGTTTACATATGGGTGTTCTTCACAGTGTGCCCTTCTGCCTGACAAGCATTGCCCACTGCAGGGCCCCATCCCTCGTCATCCAGAGCCCTGTTCCCAATCTAATTAGTGGCTCCATCCGGCTTTGATTGGGGCTCTCCGAAAGACATGTGATTGGCAGTAACTGGAGTCAAGCATAAGCGCGTGCAGAAGAGCAGATTATTTACGTGTTTTTTGCTGTTCTGTTAACAATGACTTCAGAGGGGCATATGGAACAGATAAGAGATTATTTAGAAATCAGAAATTTGCAAGAGACTGGAAAGAACTTGATAAAAACCATTTAGGTACTATAACGTGCTTCATTTGAAAAAGATATATATTTACCTAGTCTGTCTGATTTTACAGGAAGTGAATTAGGAGAGGCATTCAGAGACGTAATTGGACTGACAAGATATTTCATGGTAGCTGCTTCTCAGTACCGCGCACCCATGCCGTCTGCAAGCGCTGTGTCTGTGTCAAGGCACACCTGATCGATCAGAGGCTCTGCTCTTCCCAGGCCAGCCTCAGCCACAGGGAGTGGTTCCTCTGTGTCTGGAAATCTACTGGTGCCCCCATCCGTTTCCTCCAGAACCCCAAGAGGCTTTCTGAACTCTTCCTCACTTCCTTCCATCTAGTGGGCCACCAAGTGCTGATGACCTGGCCTCCTAGACCTTTCTCTCTAGCCAGACTGCTTGAGTCAAATCCCAATGGCAGCTGATCTGAGGACACGGGTATGGCCAAACAGATACAGTTTGTTTCTGGTCCCAGCCCTGGCCTGTGGGACTAGCCTGGGGTTTAGGGGAGTGAGTGGGGTTGCCATGCACACAGAAGCGGAGCCCCAGGCAGCTGGCTCTGAGGGTAGCTGGCTGCGGGTGCTGGGTGAACATGGTCTGTAGTTTAGCGTTCTCCTCCCAGGGCCAGAAGTAAATTCTTCACCTCATTTTGACTGCGTACTGCTCCCTGATGTGCCTGGTTTTGAGGAGCTGAGGGGTGTCATTGCTCAAGCCTCTCCTGAAGCTCGCGCCCAAGGCCACAGTCCCACGGCCTACATGCACACGTGTGCCTGCAGTAAACCTGCACACGCACACTCAACCACACAGCGTGTGCTGGTCCCCTTCAGTCCATTCTCTGTGCTGTGGCCAGGGTGACTGTGCTCCGTCTCTTTCAACAGCCTTCAGAGCCACAAACAAGGTCTGGGGTAGATGACTTGTAGAATCAAAGTGGCCCAGGAGACTTGTCCCAGCACCCTGCTCTGTAGGGAAGGGAATGACTTAGTTACCTGAAGGGAGAGGAGGGGTGGCCAGGCTTTAGATCTGAGAGTCCCCGTGGAACTTTCTGGAACATGCCAGCTCTGTGGGTTGCTGAGCCTAGAGACAGCCTCAGGGCCCTGGGAGCTGCCAGTCCTTCTCAGATCCCCAGGTCTTCTACCCTTCTTATGAGGTCTTATCCATTCTGCACCCCAGAGAATATCCCCTTCAAGCCATATAGGCTCATGGAACCCAAGAGGATGATAAAGTGTCCTTCATTGGTGGCTTCAGCAGGACCAGAAGGAATGTCGGGGGTGGGGAGGCCTCCTGAGCCCCCGAGGCAGTGGTTCTCGGGGGAGTGATCCTCAGCTTCTCAAAGGTGGCTAGTGGGGCCTGATGACAGGTCACAAGTGGTGGGGCCTCTGTCACTGCCTTCCTAATGTGACCCCTCCCCGTCTAACCCACACTCCTCATCCTGTGGCCCTGTTGCCCACAGGCTCAAACCTGAGTCCAAATGGGCATCAGAAGAGGAAATTTGCCAGATCTAACAAGCTGCTTGATAAGTCCTGTGGTGCCAGACTTGAGTCAAGTCCTGGCCCCTCCTCAGATTTGCTCTGTGACCTGGGGCAGGTCACTTCACCTCTCTGAGCTTTGGTTCTCTACATTTACAAGCTAACATATGTAAATGGAGTGGCCCCTGGTGCCTGCCACTACCTCAGTTGTCCAAACATTACCTCACAGGGCTGTGGTAGGATTGATGGGGTCCTTGGGACATCCCAGAGAAAGGGCTTGGGTTCAGGTCACCAGGTGACCTCAGATGATTGTTCTAGGCCTTTGTGCCTCAGTTTACCCATCTGTCAAAAGGACATTGTCGTACCTGTCCTCCCTTCCCTGTTTTTGCAATGCTCAGATGGGAGGTCCTTTTTTTTTTTAATGTTTGTTTTTGAGAGAGAGTGCCTGCAGGGGAGGGACAGAGAAGGAGAGAAAGAGAGAGAGAGAGAGAGAGAGAGAGAGAGAGGGAGGGAGAACCCCAAGCAGGCTCCAAGCTGACAGCACAGAGCCCAATGTGGGACTCCAGCTCATGAAACATGAGATCATGACCTGAGCCATAGTCACATGCTTAACCAACCGAGCCACCCATGCACCCCACCAGATGGGATTTCAAATGTGAAAGTCTCACAGGGCACCTAATGGCAGGGTCTGCGATAAGGTGAGGTGTGAGTTAGGGAATGCAAGGTGGAGTCTTGAGGTCTCCTGGGTACAGGATGGCAGGGGATCCTGGAGCCGGGCTTTGGAGAGGTCTGGTGTCCTCTTTACTGTTTAGAAAAACCCAGCGAGGCTGTTGAGGCAGACACTACTCTGTCTTAGTGGGCCCTATCTCCCAGATTATTGGCCAGATCCAGCAAAACAGGCTCATTCACCTCTCTAGACCCCTTTGGCCATCTTTCCCCTTACCTAGTCTGCTCCAGCCATGCTGACCTCCTTGCTCTACTTCCTTTCCTGCCTCAGGGCCTTTGCATTGGCTTTTCCCCCTACCTGGGATTCTTTGTCCTTAGAGCTTAGTGTGCCATGCACCTTCTTATCCTTGAGGTCTTAGCTCAAATGCCACCTCTTCAGAGAGGCTGTCCCTGACCATCTCTTCCCTACCACAGCGCTCCCCTCACATCACAAGGCGAAGTGCTTTTGCCCACCGCACTCACATGGTCTGACATTATATTGTTTGCTTTCTTCATTAGTATCTGTGTCACCCCACTGACATGTAAGCTACACAAGGCCATGTAGTGTCTTGTTCACCACTGTGTCAACAGCAGCTGGAAGGGTACCCAGCATCTTGTAGACACTTAACACTGGATGGATAATGGATAATGAGTGACTGTGTAGGTGGATGAGTCACAGTTGGATGGAAAGGTGGTAGATAGACAGGAAAAGGCTGCCTCGAGTGGGTGGCACCATCTCAGCAGGTGTGCAAGCCAAAGGGAATGGTCCCTGGCCAGGAGGCCATGGAGTGGATTCCTGTTCTGGGGGAGGATTGGATGAAGTAACCCCACAAGTCCCTCCAGCCCTGGCTGGGCTTTCTTGGTGTCCTCTGGATCGGAAGCACAACCGGTGTTTACCAAGGCTCCCAAGGGTGGGGATGACTACAGCTGCCTGACCGGCCACTGTGGGCCAGCTAGGTAGGGTGAAGTATCCTAGAAAGGCAGAGAAGGTTGGGGGGGGCTCCTTCCTCAAGCCATGGAATCTGCTCAAATACCAGCTCTGTGTTGCTTTGTCTAAGCCCCACCACTAGTTGAGGACTTGAACAAGTTACTTATTGCCTCGAAGCTCAGTTTTTTAGTACGTGAAATAGAAATAACACTAGTACCTACCCTTCAGGAGGTATTATTTGTTTAAAAGGTCTGATTAAATAAATGGGAGCTTCCTTCTTTTCTGTCACTGAGGTGGCTCCTCTCTGCTGCCTGACTCCTTCCTCCAGTGTTGATGATAAGACTAAAAATAGAAAAAGTCTCCTAGATATAGTCCCACAAGGGGCTGTGGCCTGGGTGTGGGTGGATCCTCCTCCAGGCCCTCAGCCTTCAAGTGAGGCACCATCCCTGGAAATGAGCCAAGCCTGCAGAGGAGAGGAGGAGGGATGGCAAAGAGAAAATGTTTCTATTAGGCCACGGGAATGTTTGCTTTTCTTCTCCAAGAGCTGGTTGTGGTCATGTAAATCACCCTGGAGGAAAATCAGAGGGTCCCCAACGCATCTGTTGGTTTTTATATTAAAAAGAAAAAAAGAAAAAGAAAAACAAAGACAACAATCTTTGTGGTTGGCTTAAAAGTATTTTAATCCTCAATGAACAAGGGAAGAATAAACCTCTAGAGCAGGCAGGAATGTAGCCAGGGGACCTGAGGATGAAGGTCCGGTGGGGGCTGCCAGGCCACCAGCCACCTGGACTCTGCCATGCAGAACTGGCCCATGCATGCAGTTTGTGCATGGGCTCACAGGGACCTGCCTGTCCCACTCCCATGGGGACACGATCCCCACCCATAGAGGTTTAAGGTTGGGGTGTGTGGTGAGACCTGGGGAGCCAGTAGGGGAGAGTCTGGGGGAGAAGGGTCCTTCTTTGGACTTCAGGAGGTGGTCTGTGAAAGTGCCTATGTGTGCGATTGGCTATACCTCAGTGTGTGTTGAGCATTACAGGGATTAGGGGAGAGTGGGTGCACGTGTTGTATGATTAGATCTGTGGGGTATGGGAGTGTGGTTTGCAGTAAGATTGGATGTGTAGGGTTTCAGAGTATACGTTCGAGATTGTGGTGGGGGGTGTGGAGTTTGCTGTGGGTGGGGGGGTAGGCAGTTAACTATGTATATATAGGGATGTAGTTGGGGAAATATATATGGCAGAGATAGACATATATCATTGCACACCCCATGTACCCCTCCATGTCAACACCCAGAGCAGACCCAGACACCCCTAATATCACACCCAGACACACATCTGGCACCTAGTGAACACCCTCACACCAACATGTACTCACATGATACCCTCCCCCCCAAGCACACTCCTGCATCTATGTGTCTGCAGTTGGGTTGGAGGAGTAGAAGTTTGAGTTTGCATTTGGGAGGTGTGGTACGGCCATGGCATGTGCTTATATTGGGGGAGAGTAGTTTGCGAGTGTGGTTGAGTGTTTGGGTGTGTGTTTCGTGTACCATGTGTGTGTTGAGTGTATAGCGTTGCACTGGGTGTTGATTTTATGTTGGGTGTGTGTGTACAGTGAGGGCACGCATGTGTTTGGAGAAGTGTGTTTGAGAATCTATTTTCCGTACATACATGTGTATCGGGTGTGGGAATGTATGCTGATGTTGGTTTTGTGTGTGTGTGTGTGTTTAGGTGTGTGGTGGGATGTCGGACGTACATCGGGCGTGTATGTGTGGGGGGGTGTTAGGTATAGAGGCGCTGGAGTAGAGATCGCACTGGCTGGGAGAGATGAGTCTGCTGGCCCGGCCAAGCTGCCATTTGAACCCAGAAGCTCGTAGCCTCCACTCCTTCCTCCTCAAGTCAGGGACCATCTGGGGTATTGGAGGGGGCATCTGGGAAGATTTCTTGGAGGTGAGCAGAACCTGGAGCACTGAAGAGAGCATCGGCACCCAAGGATGGTCAAAGCCAAGGGGCCAGGAAGGGGAGATCATACAGTGCATCCAGGGAAAGCAGTGGGCGTGAGAGTGAGTGTGAGGTGAAGGAGAGCAGAAGGAAATGGCGCTTGGGCCATAATGTGGGGACTCTGTCAGGCCAACAAGCAGAGACATGATTCTATGGGCAGCAGGAGGAAGAGATGGAACAGGCTTCTGCCGAGGTCCAGGGAAGACCAGTGTTGCCAGCAGTACTTTCTGAAGCGCTCAGAGCGTCCCTGAGAAAAGCAGCCCCTTCATGAGGCTTCTGTTGGTCTCCAAGGCTCTGCTCCTACACTCTGCCGTGTAGAGTAGCTGTTTAACCTGGCGCTCTCCCAGCACCCAGGGAGGCAATAGGGCAGACATGGTCGCCCCATTGGGCAGACAAGAACATGAGCTGAGAGGGAGGTAGGGAGAGAGCAGCCTGGGTGCCTCCCCTCGTCCGTGAGAGGCCTCCATCCTGGGCACAGGTGCTGGGTGTAGGTGGCCGCCACCGTTCCCAGAGCGCCACCTCAGTCATGACCTCCCCAGGCTTCGCTGCAACTCCAAGAGGCAGGTGTTTTGAACTGCTTTGTATGAATGTGACCTAATCATATGCTAGAAATTCCGCAGAACCAGAAAGAGAGAGCGGACCACTCTGGACCAGCACGGGACCATGTCGCTTCTGGGCCTGTTCCCATCCATGTGTGACATAAGCGCTTCGCACAGCATCTGGCACATGGCACGTGCTCGACAAGGGGTGACTTCAAATCCCTTGCCAGGATTTTAGAGTGAGAAGGGTCCAAATCGCAGCCCAGCCCTCATGCCGGATGCAGTATCCACTGCTCTGTGCCAGTAGCGGGATTCTTAGGAATCCTCACTGATAAATGTAGCATCGTGGCTAAGGAGCTTCCATGATTCCATGGCACATCTTCGCCATCGTTTCTCATGGCAGTATTGTAGTCTGTTGTGCAGATGGTGGTACACTTTATTCCACTTTGCTTGCGTTGCTGGATCCAGGTTGTTCCTGATCTTCCACTATTCCTATTTCATAACAACGTTTCCTGAACTATCTTCTTGCATAAAGCTTGTCTGATTGCCCACCTGCGTGGTCGCCCAGAACTCAGATGTCACAAGGCCGTTGAGCCGGGCACTGTGTCAGTCTGTGTTCACCCTACGCACTGTCGCACCTAATCTTCCAACCCCTGGCTGAGCATTACCACCTGCCTCTTTCCGGCCCAGGCCTGCTACAGAGAAAGGCCACGGATGCTCACTTGCTAATGTGTTAATGGGCTAAGTTCCCTCTGGCACTGATGGCTCAAAACCTCTTCATTTGTGATTTTTTGCAGTGATTTGATTCCTGAGCAGGAGTCTGAAACCTTCTGGGAGAAAAATCCCTTTTCTACCCAGTGTAAGCCTGTATGGCTTATAAGGAAACAATCTTTCCCAAATAAAATCAAACCCAGATCTCCTGAAGGTGGCAAAAGAGACAGAAACTCTCATGAGGGGTCTCAATCTGGTGGGAGCATCTTGTCGGGAGCATGGTCTCTGCTCTGAGGGGTCTCTTGCCACTTTGCCCTATATCAGCCCCAGGGACACCATGACCTTCCCTTAATGTCCCAAAGCTTCCAATCTGCTACTTCTTAGATGGGTGACCTGAGCAGGGTACTGCTCTGTGACTCTGCATACTCATCCGTCATATTTGGTTGATGATAACACAACAACAATAGTAATACCTGCTTTGTGGACTCTTTGTGGGGATTAAAACACTCATTACGTGTGACTCATTACGTGTGACGCACTTGCAGCAGGGCCCAGCATGTAGTAGGCACTCAGCAAATGTTAGCTGTTGCTACTTTAGCTTGAAAATGGCTTTACTTTTGCAATCGCATTTGTACCCTGGGACTTGTACCTGGACTTGTACCCAGAATATATTAAGAACTCTTATAATTCAATAGTAAAAAAGATAAATGACCCATTATAAAAACGGGCAAAGGATTTGAAGAGATGTTTCTCCAAAGAAGATATACCCATAGCCAACAGCACATGAAAAGATGTTCAACATCATTATCATTAGCCATCAGGGAAATGCAGATCAGAACCATAATGAGATACTATTTCACACCCACTGGGATGGCTACAGTAAAAAAGATGGGTAATGGGGCACCTGGGTGGCTCAGTTGCCTAAGCATCAGACTCTTGATGTTGGCTCAGGTCATGATCTCATGGTTCATGAGGTTGAGCCCTGCATTGGGTTCTGCACTGACAGCCGGAGCCTACTTGGGATTCTCTCTCTCTGTCCCTCCCCTGATTGCTCGCTCGCTCGCTCTCTCTCTCTCTCAAAATAAATAAACATGTAAAAAATGAGTAATAACAAGTGTTGGCAAGGATGTGGAGAAATTGGAGTCCTCATACACTGATGAGAGGAATGTAAAATGGGTCAGCCACTTTGGAAGTAGTCTGGCAGTTCCACAAACAATTCAGTTAAAGAGTTTGTTACCATAAGATCTAGCAGTGTGCCATTTCCAGGTATTATACCCAAAGCGAATGAAAACATATGTCTACACAAAATCTTGTACATGAATGTTCACAGCATCATGATTCCTAATAGATAAAAGGTGGAAACAAACTGACCATCCATCCCCTGATGAATGGACAGGTGTGGTCTCTCCATCCAATGGAACGTTATCTGGCCATAAAAAGGAATGAAATACTGATTCACGCTATAGCATGGACGGACTCTGAAATCATCATGCTTACGTGGGAGAAGCCAGTCACACTAGGTGTGGCATGCCTGAGCCAGAAGGGGCCGTGGGATTATCTTCAGCCCTCTTCCCTTTATTTAACAAATGGGGAAACAGAGAGGGGAAGTAGAAAAGAGGAGTCAGATGGACTTGCCTTCAGGTCTTAGTCAGTCTGGACTCCTGGGGTGGCTTTGAGCAAGAGGCATCTTTAAAATGTAGAGTTGTTTAGGGGCGCCTGGGTGGCTTAGTCGGTTAAGCGTCCGACTTTCACTTAGGTCATGATCTCGCAGCTCGTGGGTTCGAGCCCCGCGTTGGGCTCTGTGCTGACTGCCGGCTCAGAGCCTGGAGACTGTTTCAGTCTGTGACTCCCTCTCTCTCTGACCCTCCCCTGCTCACACTGTCTCTCTCTCTCTCCTAGAAATAAATAAAACATAAAAAAAAAAAAATTAAAAAAAAAAAATGTAGAGTTGTTTGGGCACCTGGCTGGCTCAGTCAGTAGAGCATGTGACTCTGGATCTCAGGGTTGTGAGTTCAAGCTCCATGCTGGACATGGAGGCTACTTTTTCAAAGATAAAATTAAACGTGGAGTTGTTGAGAAAGTATAGTGAGCAAACCCGGGGACCAGGTAGAGCTTGACAACTGAAGGGGAGAGATTCATCCCATTTTAGCAGAAACTGTCCCTGTGCAAAGAAGCAACGAGGGAGGCAGGCCAGTGAGGGGGGGGTGGGGGAGTCCGAGAAGCAGGAGTTTTTACAAACAAATATTGGTAGAAGTTTTATACACATATTGCAGAAAACATGGAAAAAACAGTAAGCACAGATTTATAAGAACATGAAAGCCCTTCCTGCTCTCCCCTCACAAAAAGACTCTCAAACTGGGCCTCTTTGAGCTGCTCCTGGCTCTTTGAGTAAACTCGAAATGGACTGTATGCACCATATTTCTAATGAGGAATTGCCATCATTCTGCTCTGGAAATCCCTGGCAGCCCAGGCTTGGCTCGGCACGAAGGGAGAGGCAGGGAAATAGAGTTTGTCAGACCTCGACTGAGCCAAGTTCACCAAGTTTGTGTTCCAGAAGGTACAGTCATTGCAAAGATGATGAAAACCCACTGTGGTGCATGTAGTTAGTAAGTACGCTTTAAAGCAGAGCCCTGTGGATCCAGGCTTGAGCGGGCCTGGAGGGGCCCCACCAGAGAGCCCTAGCCCTTTGTGAAGTTCTGGGGGGCTCGGTGTGTCAGGGGCATTTGGCCTGGCTCAGGGCCTAGGACATGGAACATTACAGAGAGAAGTAACGCTGTCCATCCACTGGAAGGCAGGAGCAGGCCGTGAAAAATGGAGCAGAGGTCAGGGCCCAGTGGTCAAGAGCTAGTTCTGTGAGCATGCAGGAGGAGATGGCCTTGCTCTCCTTTCTCCTGGTGGAGGAGGAGAATACCCTTGAGGCCACAGGTCATGGGGCACTGCGCTGGGAGTCCAAAGACTTGGCTCCTTGTCTTGGTAACACCACTGACTTAATGGGTAGCCTTGAGCCAGTCTTTTCTCCTGCCCCATCTTCAGTCTCCCCATCTGTAAAATGGGGGCAGACATCCCCCCTAACACTCCTTCCAGCCCGGACCTTCTGTGATTTTAAAAGAGCCTTTCTCCTTACCCGAGGGTGGGAATAGACAAGGGTGACTAACACGGACTGAGCAGATTGTCCCAGTCAGCACATGTGCCCTGAGCCCCTGCAGTGTGTCCAGCGCTGCTGGGCTATGGAGTCAGACCAGTCAGTGGACCATTTCCTGTCTGACTCACACCTCCAGCTGGCAGGAGGCAAGGACACAGAAGCTGACAGTTATAATCCTGAGTCCTGGGGGCTGTGACAAGGTGAAGGACAGGGCTGTGGAAGCCCAGAGGAGCCTAGCCATAACAGCAGGGCAATCAAAGAAGGTTCCCTGGAAGAGGTGGCATATAAGCTGAAGCTTGGAGGATGAGCAGGATTTTGCCAGGGGCAGGGGCAGGAGAAGGGTACTCTAAGTAGAAAGTGATGGGAGCAGAGGCAGTGGCTGCATGGAGTGACAGCCGTCACTCGCATGTTGTATTGCTGGGCGGAGCCCTGTCCCAACCCCTGCCATCTCTTATCTCATTTGGCCCTTACAATAAACCCACAAGGAAGGCTCCTTAACTCTTTGCAGAAGACAGTTCTGGACTAGAGAGGTTAATTACACGCCTGAGGACACAGGCCAGTAAGCAGCAGAGCTGGGTCTTGAACCTTGGTCTGCCTGACCCGAAAGCCACCCCATCCAGCTGACTTGGAAGCGTGTCCCCAGACATTCACCTGAGGCTGTAGAGATGGGTGTGGAAGGAGCACTATCTCCTCCCCAGCGCTCTGAGCTCTTGGCTGATGCTGGGAAGCGAACTGCAGCCTCGCTTTTCCTCATCTAGGCTCATGGCTCAGACTAGGGCCTGTGTGTCCCCTGCCCTAGGAGTGAGGCCATCTGTCACCACTGTTTAATTAAACTGGCCACTCCATCTCCAGAGACTCTTCAGTCATCATTGGCCACTATGTGCAGAACAGCTCAGTGATATCCTATGCGGAGGCATCTGTGTCCCTCAGGGCAGCTGGTAGGGTGGGCCCTGGGCTCCCTGATGCAGGCACACAGCTGTCATTGTCATGGGCTTCCTCCCCAGTCATTTGGAAAGTTGGTTACATCCGGGTCTTCCTTGATCCTCAGATCCCCTCTAGAGGTCATCATGTTGCCCCCATATATGAAGGTGGAAGGAAATCGAGTTCAAAGGAAGGTCCTTTGCCCACATCACAGAGGCCAGGAGGAGCACGTGTCAGGTCCAGACCTGACTCAGATCTCTGTGGCTACACACTGAAGGTGGGAGCATCCTCAGGTCCTGTTCCCCCAGACGACTCAGCCAAAGCCCCATGTAGACCTGAGCAGTCTTTTTTCACAACCTCAATCTGTCTGTGAAAGAATCACACTGACCACTGGGATACTCTTAAAACTTCCAACAAAACAGCGTAGCATAAAATATAAAGTAAAAAATGTAAAAATGTAACCTATTAAGAAATAGAACGTAAACAGTGAAGTACAAAGAAAAATAGGAAAAGTTACTCCTAACAGCACCACTCAGAAATACCCCTTGTTTAACATTTTAGAGTATTTTTCCAGACTTTTCTCTGTACATATGATAATTATACTCTTTATTAGAATGGTATCATGCTGTATTTACTGTTTGGTTACTTGGCTTTTCACTACATTGTATTTTGGACATCTGGTTATGGGCACTTAGCTGAGCGAGTGAGTGAGTGAATGAGGAAATGAATGAATGGCTAGTAAACAACTGAATGAACTGCTATCTTGTGTCACCAAACAAGTCAGGCTTTGTGAACTGTGCTCAGACTGCCTTCCCAGAGCCAGGAGCCTCTGACTCTATCCTGTCCCTGATGCCCCAGCCTCTGTAGCCTCAGATCTCAGTTTCTCCATCTGCACAGGGGGATGATGGTCAGCGTTGCAGCAGTATCTGATGCTGACTCTGCACAACCCTGGGGGGCGAGGGGTAACCTATGCCTTCATGGCCATTCTTGTGATGCCAACACGTAAGGAATCTCAGAGAGGTTAGATGGTTTGCAGCTGTCACGGATTGGCAGGGAGCTGCAACTTGAACTCAGGCCTGGGTGACTCCAGAGTACTCTACACCCCAGCATGAGCCTGTGGGAGCAAAAAGAGCCTGCCCTAAGAATCTAAGGGGCCAAAGTTGGGGCTGGGGGCCAGGGAAGCCTTGGTCAGCCCTGCCCTCTCTGGGCTGCCTCGATTCCTTGTCTGTAACACAAGGGCCTCCAAAGGCTGGCCAATCCTAACATTGAGTCTTGGGTTCCTACTCAGCCTAGCCCAGTCACCCTGCCTTTATCCCAGGGCCAGGGTGGACCCAGAGAAGTCTCTGGCCCAGGATCTGCCTCAAAGCCAAGAGCTTCTGCAAAGAAGCCACTATTGGAGTTTAGCCCTGACACCTGAGAGAATTCCAGGCTAAGGGAACAGCATATGCAAAAGCTGGGAAAATATAGGAAGTTCTGAAAGCCTAGGTGGTAGGTGGAACTGGAGCTTGGAGGGGAACCAGGAGCTTGGAGAGCCAGCCGCAGCTGAAAGACCTGCAGGGTCAGATGCTGGGAGGTTGGAAGCACCAGGCTGAAGGCCTTGGGTCCTGTTCTGGAGGCAGCAAGGAGCCATCACTGGATTCTGAGCAGTGGTAAGGACAGGCTTGCAATCCAGGAATCTGTCCAGCCACAGGATAGGTGATGGATTTGGGGTCAGTGGCCAGGGTGGAGGCAGGGAGGGACCAGTGAGGAGAGCAGCAGGGTGGGTGCAAACCTGGCAATGCTGTGGGGAGCCAACAGTGGGAAGGCCTCACCTGGGCCCTGTACCCCCAGCCCCTCCCAGGCTCCCAACTTGCTTGCGCCAGGACAGAGCTGCAGACTCATCGCTCAGTCCTCGGTCCTTGGGCTGGGCCCAAGTGCAAGGCAGAGATTTATATTCTGTAAATTATTGGTGCCCAAGTCATAGCTGCGTGGCTCAGCACAATGGCATCCTTCTCTTTTTGTCCTCCTTAATTTTAGAAGCCAAAGCTAAATGTTTTAATTTTACATTATTCCTGACATAATGCTAATGAGTTCCAGGCGTCCTTCTGAGTCCGGCCCAGCTCTGCAGGGCCAGGCTTCTGGGAGGGGCCCTGCTCCCCGGAACGCCCCTCCAGCCACCCCCTTGGGTCTCGGCCAAGTGCCTTGCAGTGTGTTTCTCCTTAAAGACCCCTTCCTGTTTTATCATATGGTTACACTTTTTTTCAGTTTACTTGGTCTTCTTTCATGCAGTGACCACAGGGTGTTTGCCCTTGTCCAAGGGACAGAAGGCTCCCAGGAGAGCCAGACAGCCTGCCTGGTCCAGCAAAAGCCACATTTCTCCTTCGGACCCGTGGGGCATCTCAGGTGCAGGTGAGGGGTGGGACGCCTCCCCTAGACACTTCCAGAGTCTCCCACCCTGCTCTGGCCTGAAGAGCTAGGGAATTTGGGTTTTAAAGGAAATAGATGCTCTTAGGGAATCTGCAAAACAGTGTGATGGCTGTTATTGCTAGTATTATTATTTTCTTTTAAGGTGAAACACTTCATTTGCTTTTTGTCATGTCTTTCCCACGGCCTAGTGTTTCTTAACCATTCTGCTTTTTGTTGAATGCAGTATAAGAGCAGGGCCAAGGGCACCCCTTGGTTCAGTCCTGATGCTGCCTCTTTACTCCGTGGATGTCCTAGTCCAGGCTGGGATCGCCTGTCTCATTATCTGTGAAGGATGACAATATGGCCCCTTCTGTCTAAGGTGCCCTGAAGGTCAAAGAAGGCAGTGCACAGGAAGGGTCCGCAGCTAACATATTTATGTCAGGTTCAAACGTCAAGTCTACAAAGTCCAGTGACAGAGAAGGAAAGGTGACGTGGACATTTTCCTTGAATCCCCTCCCCATTCTGAGCACCCACATGCTGGCAGTTCAAGAACACTGCCAGGTTTCCTTTTCATTGTATCTAAGTTCTGGGGTGGGGGGCTTACACGGAACCAAGGGGTCCTCAGGGCCTTTCTCACACTGGCACCTGATGAGCTGTCTAGCCTCCCACCCCATCTTTGGCCAGACCTTGCCTGTGTGCCATCCATCTGAAAGGCTACCTCAGAGCCAGCAGAGACTCAGTCTCCCCATGGTGGGACCTCCTGAAACATCGGAGCCCTGCCTATAAGGGACCCTGGGCCCTGCCTGGGGAAAGCCCTGCTGCAGGTCACACAGGTCTAGCTAGGGGTGCTGTTGGCAGACCCAGGGGTTGGCCCCAGAGGTGTAAGGGCAGAGTTCAGAGCCTCTCCACTTTCAGGGACTACAGCCGTCTACACATGTCTTGCTTCCCCTCCAGTGTCCCTGCCCCAACTGGAGCCCTGTGTCAGGAGCAGGGATACAGGAAGCTTTGCTCTTCCTCCCAATGAAACCTCTCCTGACCTCTCCCCATTAGGGGTCTCCCTGCCCCACACTTCCCTCGAGGCTCAGTTGTTTGTTACTCAGTTCTTTCATCCATTAACAGATATTTACGAAAGCCCACTCGGCGCCAGACGCCGTGTTGGGCACTTTTAGGTTTATGGCAGAAAAAAAATCGTTTGAAATATTAACTGTGCATGACTCATCTCTGTCTCCAGAGATCTTTCCATTTGGTCCCTGGGATGTTGAAACCCAAAAGCCAGAAACTCACTCCTGTCTGCCCTGCTTTTACTAAGTTATCTCCTCCCTGAGGCACCTGAGTGGAAGCATAATGGTATTCCACACATACCCATTTGACAGATGAGAACTGAGGCCCAGCAGGGAAAGGGACTTTCCCAGGAGACCTGGCGCAGGGGAGCTCCCCTGTAGCTGAGCAGTTGCATTCCCGGCTTAAAGCTGGATGTCGCTGTGCCCAGTGGGGTAGTTGGGAACAAGGCAGAGGGAACCTGCAGCAGTGCCAGCCACAGAGAAACCCCACAAGCGCCTCTCATGGCATTGCTGGGATTCTGGTGGCACCAACGAAAAGAAGCATTCTGCAACCGAGACACTTGGCCACCAAAAAGTTTTGCTGTGTCTCAACCTCTCATCCCCTCCATGGCTTGGGTTTCATTTGGGGGTTTTTGTTTGGGTACTTTGACCTTAAGTGTAAGTGACCTTCCTTCAGTAGCTCAAGTTCAAGTGCAAGGCTGTTACCTCTCCTTCCATCCACCATTACTAAGAACCCACTATGCATCCATGGCAGGACGACGTGACATGGGCCCACTTGGCCTCGTTCAGGGTGTGACCCTACGTCACCTTCACAGGTCAGCCCACCTTGGCACCTCTGAAATGATCCACGATGGGTGGCTAGATGGGGGAGTGCTAGTGGTGCTGAGGTGGGTCAGCCTGGCCTGTTTATACTGCTGGGCCTCAGGTAGCAGTTCCAGCCCAGTTTAGAGCTGGTGGCTTTGGAGGCCATGTTACACTGTCTCAACAGCCCCCGATGAGCACAAAGTTACCTGGTTTTGTTCCTGAACATGGAGAACAGGCCACGCCCCTCCTGTCCCAGTGTTAGGGTTCCTTCTCTGTGACTCCTCCACCGACCTCCGTGGCCTCTGCTGCCCCCAGAGCTACCCACACAGAGCTGGTAGTCCAGCCCAGCCCTGCCCCTGCCCCTCACAAGTCTGGGTCTGAACGCTGCTCCATCAAGGTGGAGACCCAGAGCCTCCTAGGACATCCTCGGGCGATCTGAATCCCAAGTGCACACTGGGAAGGTTGCTCACACCCACCCATGGCCTTACACAGGAACTTCGCATGTTGTACGTTTATAATGATTGCCAGTGACCTGACATGAGATGGGTAGGACATGTGAGGTCTCTTTCCTCCCTCTGCAGTCCTGGGACAGTATTATACTGCTGCCACCAGTATGACCCTGGTGGTCATTCACACCCACTGCCCCGCCCATCCTGGGCAGGCAGCCTGGGGTGATGAAGCCCAAGGAAGGCAAGTGACTGGTCTAAGGTTACTCTGCAACCTGTGACAGAGCCAGGGCTGGCCTCAGGTCTGCAGACCCTGATGTCTTCACATAAGGACCTATCCCTGCTGTTTCTGTTCCAACTTCAGGAGAGGAGCCACAAAAGGGACTAACATTACTGAGTACCTGTCCCATATTTAGTACCAGGGGCATGGCATTCAGATGTCCATTACGGGCCTCTGAGGCCAGGAGCATCACCCCACTTTGCGGTGGGAACATTGAGCCTCACAGGGGCCAGCAGGAAGAAGAACCGCACCTGAGCCCCAGCCGTGCTGGTGGTGGGGAGATATCCTGACCAGCCCAGGGTGCGAGCTTGTTTGGGGTGAGAGGGTGGGGTTTTGAGCTGATGGCTGGATAGGATCCTTTTCTTTGTTGTGGTCCCTCTCCCTCCTCCTCCCGAAGCAGCCCTTGCCAGCCTCTGGGCAGCTCTTCCAGTTGGACACTGCAGCCTTCTACAAAAGTGTCCCCTCAGCCAAGGGGACCAGGCACTCCTGCTTGGTGGTTGGCTGTGGAGATAGGGTCAGCTGCCATGCAGCTTTCTGGCCTGTGCCTGCCTCCCCACCCCTTCCTGGGGGCAAGTTCCTAGAGGCCAGGCCCAGCAGCAGGCAAGGTCCCAGGACGTGTGTGTGTGTGTGTGTGTGTGTGTGTGTGTGTGTGTGTGTCTGCACCAGGGGTGAGCAGAGAGAGGTGGGTGGTCCTGACCTCAGCACCAAGATGGCGGCTAGGCAAAACTCAGTCCCAGGTGCTCAGAGAAGAGCAGAAAAGGGGAGGGTTAGGGAAAGACTGGGGAGAGGAGTGTGTGTGAGCCTTGAACCAATCCTTAGAAGACAGGGAGTACCAGACAGGCATAGATGGACCTTGTGCACAGAGGACACTTCCTTGGCAAAGGCCTGGAGGCAAGGCAGGAAGGTGTGGCTTGTGGCTTGAGCGTTGGGAGGAGGAGGGAGCATGGGGCTAGAGGTCAACACAGCCAGAGAGTGTTCTTGGCCTTGTCTTGGGGTTCTGTAAGGCCATGTGTGCCCTCCCCAAAGCCAAGCCAGTCCATCCAGCTGCCATGGGGAAGTCGGGAGGTACAGTATGCCCCTGAGGGCTGTCTGGAGCCATGGAGAGAGGTGTTTGAGAGTGGGAGTGTCCACAGGTCTGGCTGGGTTGGGTGTTGAGATGGTATGAGGGCATGTCTTTATCCACTGGCCTATTGGAAGACTTTTCTAGATATTGTCGCTGGGTGAGTGTCTTCTCCCTGTGCACACAGACTGTTGTGAGGCTGTCCTGTGCCGAGGTATGGGCCAGTTCCCACATGTGCTGTGCTCTGCGTGGGGTTGTCCTGTCGGTATGTCTGGGGTCCGGAGGGGATTGTATGTTTGAGCCTGTGGTGGGGCCTTGGGCTCGGTCCTTGGGTATATGTGTGAGCATGTATATGCTGGCCCCTGGTGTCCTGGGGTTCTGTGTCTTTAACATGGGGCTTGGTGGGAAGGGGAGGTATCAGGCAGTGTGTGTGTGTGTGTGTGTGTGTGTGTGTGTGTGTGTGTGTGTCTCCAGGTCTGTGGCTGGGAGCTCGGTGTGTGTACGTGTCACCAATTCCATGCTATTCTTTTCTGCTGGCTCCCAGCCCCTAGCAGGGCCTCTTTTCACATCTCCAGTGACATCTAGCCTCCTCTTGGCACCAGGAGCTCCCCCAGATCCCACCTGCCTATGCAAGCAGACTCTGAGCCCCTTTGCTTCTTCTAATTTGGGGGCTCCATACACCCCTGGAGTGGTGGCCTAGCCCTCTTGGCCCTTGCTAGCTGGGAATGAGAACCTTCTGGCCCAGAGATTTCCTGCTGGAGAGATCCCAACCAGGAGCCTCTGGTGCAGTCCTGGTGAGAAATGACAGGAGGCCTGCAGCCCTCATCCCACCTTGGAAATCTGGAGAGCCGCGGTCCCTCTGGCCCAGTCTCCTGTTGCTTTTGGTGTGCCACAGCCCCCACCCCCACCCGGACTGCGGCTTCTCTGGATGGTTATAAAGGCACAGAGAGCTTAGCAGTTGGGAAGAGACCCCCGCCCTGGCCTCGGGTCTCAGCCATGGCTGTCCAAGATGCTAGTGTGGCCCAGGGCACAGAGCTCAGGCGCTGGAGGCAAGCCCAGGCTCCATGCCTCATGAGCTCTGGGAAGCTGACCCCTAAGCTCTCTGGGCCTTTGTTTCTGCCTCTGTAATGAAGGAGGGGATTGGTACACTGTCCTAATAGGACAAAGGAGATCATATTTAGGAAGAGTTTGGCCCAGTCCCGGGTACAGAGTAAATGTGATAGCTGCTATTAGGGTCATGGTCGCCCTCCTGCACACATCTGCCCACTCCTTCATTTATTCAGACAGCACTGCATGCCCAAAGCTAGACCAGACCCTCATGGGCTCACAGAGCACAGAATCCAAGCTGGTGCCCTCCAGCCTCACCTCCCAGGGCTCCCTCCCTATCTGTTCCTCTCCTTCTTGCCTGGGCCCCCTGAGGACTGGCAAACCACAGGCCCTGAAGAGACTTGCACTGAAACCCCAAAGGGGCTCATAGGACAATAACCCGGAGCCAGAGTCCCCTGCAAGGGTGCGGGAGTGAGGAGCGGACCTCAGCTCCCGGCTGGCTGGCCTTTCAAGCTGGCCAAACACAGAATCATTTGACATCTTGGAGAAGGATCTGGCACCGGACATCCAAATCATTGTTATAAAGTAAGTTACAAGTTTGCACAAAACTGAGAAGTTGATCCCCGAATGGCCTGCCAGACTGTCGTAACCCAATATATTTTACCCTTAAACCAGAAATGTGTTTGTTTAGAAGCAAGTCACTGGCAAATGCCAAAACTGGAGGCATTTCCTCCCCTGCCCCCACCCATGCCCTGTTCCCCCAAAACTCCCTCCTCGCCCTTTGCATCCCGATTCTTAGCCAGAGAATGAGAAACCAGGCCCTCACCCCCCTTCGGACCACAACAGCCACGGGGAGGAAACTTGACATTCATTAGGCACCCACTGTGTGGCAGTTCCAACAGTGGTAGTGGCAGCCTCATTTTAGAGAGGAGAAAAATGGGGGCAGAGATGAGACACAGTTTGCCCAAGTTCGTGACTGTCGGTGGTGGAGCCCTGGGAACAAAGCTCTATGTACATGACCTTGTGGTCCTTGGCGTGTGGCGCGTCACCCCACACCTCACCTGTGAAGCGGCGCTCTTGCTCCTTCCCCGGGGGCCAGAGGGAGAGAACAGTCATGCTCAGCACCCGCAGTGTGTCTGGTACCATGCTGGGGCTTTCCCCAGTGATCTCACTTAGCAATTCTACAGAGGAGAGGAGGGCAAGGCTCAGAGAGGGCAGATGGCTGAGTGGGGTGAGCCCAGGCCTACAGATCCTGACAGCTGACCCAGTGCCCTCCCCCTCCCCCAGCCAGAACTTAAAGGGTCCTTTGGCTCGGCCTCCCTGGCTCCTGGGATGGCTCCCCTGTCTTTCATCTCCTGCCCTTGGTTCTGTGAGCTGCACGCAGCGGTAATGGATTGCAGTGGACTTTTTTCAATTAGGTTCTGATTTTCCCCTGCCTGTTACTATAAAACTCCAGATGGTCTAGGGCTTCACGGTTCCCGGGGTATTTTCCCCCGTTATTTTAATCTTCTCTTGTAACACGCCCCACATGTGGAAACCGGGCCTTTCAAGACTGTGCTCTGTGCATCAGCCGGGGCTCTTTCTTCTCTGCTGTGCCGCCTTGCTTCTCCTTTTTGTGCGGTGGCATCTCCTCTCTTGGAGAGCATCCTCCTCTCCCAGCATCAGCTCTCCATCCTGGGCTGGGCCTGCCCTTTGCCTGGGAATGGAGCCCAGGATGTGGGCCCAGTTGGAAATCATAGTAATAGCTGCTGAGTGCAACCCCGTTTTTGGTGCTTAACTTAGGGGTCCTGAGGCAATGGCCAGAGTGTTTAGGGACACATAGGAACAGACTGGCATATCAGCCCTCGAGATCAGATCCTAGCTCTGCCAGTTACCAACTGTGCACTGAGCCAGTGGTGTCACCATTCCAAGCCTCGGTTTCCGTATCTGCACTGTGGGGCTAAGAAGGAGCCTTATCTGCAGAACGTGTTGTTGTGATTAAATGACACAGCGTGTGAGACACACACAGAGCAGCCAGCTCATGTAGGCGTCTGAGAGGGCGGCACCCAGCCACTTACATCATTCTGCATTCACACATTTTGTCTTACGATATACTTTATGTTTATGCATTTTAAAGTGAATAAGAAATACCTAACATCCGTTTCTTACATTTTTCTCGACAGATATCCTTTCTGTTTCTTTCTCGTTTTTTTTAATGTTTTATTTATTTTTGAGAGAGAGAGAGATACCACAATCAAGGGTAGGGACAGAGAAAGAGGGGGACACAGAATCCAAAGACAGGCTCCAGGCTCTGAGCTGTCAGCACAAAGCCTGATGCAGGGCTCAAACTCACAAACCGCAAGATCATGACCTGAGCCCAAGTCAGATGCTTAACTAACTGAGCCACCCAGGCGCCCCTGTCCTTTCTGTTTCTTCTCCCCTCTTTTTGTACCTCCTGTTCACAGTACCTACCATCTCTGTTGCCCATAGCATGTGAGTCTTTGTTTCTGCCCAGATAAATGTGTTGTGTGTTTGATTATTTGAGCTGATGTGTTTCAAATTCACCCTGAATAAGACAGAGTGCTGCTGGGGTGCCTGGGTGGCTTAGTCAGTTGAGCGTCCGACTTTCGCTTAGGTCATGATCTCGCGGTTCGTGAGTTCGAGCCCCGCGTCAGGCTCTGTGCTGACTGCCAGCTCAAAGCCAAGAGCCTGTTTCAGAGTCTGTCACTCCCTCTCTCTCTGACGCTCCCCTGCTCGCGCTCTCTCTCTCTCCTTGAAATAAAAATTTAAAAATATTAAAAAAAAAAAAAAAAGAGTGCTGCATGCACCCTGTGGTTCCCAGAGACCACCCACCTCCTGTGTGCCTGGGTGTGCCCCAGTGATGCCCCAGCATGGATGAAAAATCTGGGCTCCAGCAAATGAAATTAACTTGCCCAAGGTCATCCAGCTGGGAAGTGTAGATCTGCATCCAGGTCACTCTGATACTGAAACACACTGGTTTGGAGGTGGAGTTGGAGGGGCAGGTGCCACCAAACCATCACCAGGGTCAGATCACACAAGCCAGGCTGCTGCAGTGAGGATTTGTACTTGCCAGTCACTAGGGAGCAGTGCAGGGTGTAAGCAGGGAGGGACCAGGACAGACCTGTAGGCTTTAGTTTTCATTCTAGATACCAGATACCCTGTGGGAATGAGTAGAGAAGAGGGGCCGGAGGCAGGATGGTGACTAGTGCAGTCACCTGGGTGAGAATGCTGGGGTGTGGACCAGGGCAGCAGGGCAGCAAAGAGAAGGGGGTGCATGTGAAAGATGTTTAAGAGGTGGCATTTCCCTGGCTTGGTGGCTGATTGGATACAGGGGCCTGGGAAGAGGGAACAGGTTCCTGGCTCAGGCATGTAGGTGGAAGGTGGGAGGTCCGGGTCTGAGGAGTCTAGCCAGCAGAAGTGGCATCGGAGTCCCCCAAGTGAATAGCCTCATGCCACCCCATTGGCTGGGCCACATCAATGAGTGCAGAGTTTCTGCGGTGTCTTATGGGATCGGAAAATCCCTAAACTCGCCTGCTCTAGAATGGATCACCACTGCATGGGTTGGAATGAAGGGAGCCCCCAAATTCCCATTTCTACTCCACCCCGCCTCCCCTGCTCCCCTTCATCTCCAGGACATTCACTGCCTCCACCTCCCAGTCTCCCTGTGCTTCCCATCCTGTTTGTCCAAAAGCTGCCTAGGAGTCAAGTTCCGTCTCCTCCAAGAAGATTTTAGTGACCCCTGGCTTTCCCCAGCTAGAAGTCCCCTGAAATCAGCCCCTCCTTGGGGCTGAATACATCCTCTTGCATTTGGATTTGTGGGTCTTTTGTAGTCTTGTTTGCCCTAAAGTCCCAGCTCCCAGCACACTGCCAGGCACACAGGGCAGCTGCGTGAGGCAGAGGATATGAATCAATGTGCAAAAAGATGACAAGATGAGAGTGAATTCCAGAAGTGAGTAGGTGGAAGCCTGGGCAGATGCATGACAAGTGATGGGTACCAGAAGTGAGGGTGTGTGATAGGGTCGGGGGAAGGAGGAGGGGGGCGAGTCGGGGGGGTTGACCTGGGTTGAGGATTGAGGAGTCACTTCTTTCTACAAGAGAGGGCAGTTCTGACTGCAGCTTGGTATAGTAGGAACAGTTCTCTCTGGGCCCCCCTTGCAGCAGGGTGGGGGGTGCCCCAGGAGGTCTGCTCTGCAGGGTTATATACCTCAAAGTTGAGGTAGCACTTCTCCATGCTGCCCTCCCACCCCCCACATTACCAGTGGATGGGGCCCCCTCGGGCCATTCCCACCCCAGAAGGCTGCCTTGCTCTCATTAGAAGCTGTCTCTGGCACCCAAAGGGCACCGCATGGGATTGACATGGTAAAACCTGACCTGCGCTGGTGTCCCTTCTAAGGACAAGATAGGAACGATCACCACCACAGTAATAGCAATGACATTCACAGAGTGCACTCTTGTGTGTCACGCACATATGCACATTGCCTCACCCTCACACCAACTCCGGGAGCTTGTTTCTATCTTCAGTTTACAGAGAAAGAAACTGAGGCACAGAGAGGGTGCTGACTTGCTGCACTTTCTGCTTTCCAAGTCTGGACCCTTCACCCCAGGCTGTGCCACATCAGACCCTAGAAGGCCTCCATTGCTAAGGGGATCGACTGGCTGTCAGAAGGCGTGATGAGCCCTAGAGAGTCCTGAGTGGAGGTGACCCACTTAACTTTGCAGTGTAGAAGGAGACATAGAGCGGGCAGGGCCGTAGGTGCTAGGTGAGGCTGCCAGCTGAAAGGCAGCAGAGAGGGGCTCATAGGAAACTCAGATGGGCAGGCCCCAGCCATAGGATTCCAGATCCTGGATCTCCAGGGCAGAGAGACAAGGGGAGACAGACCTGTCCGGGATGCCTGCTCATGCACAAGTGGAACCAGGACAACCCTGGGTCCCTGCCTCTCCAGCCCCATCCTGTTCCCCAGTCCTCATGCTGACCCAGGCCCCACGCCCAGGCTGACTGCCCCCCCTGCACCTGAGCCAAGGGGGTTGGAAGCACAGGGTGTGACGGGATGGGTAGTCCAGCTGTCAGGCCAGAGGAGGAGGAGGAGGATGGGGAACAAGGTAAGGGGTGCAGGAGTGAGAAGTGGAAACAGGACATGGGGAGATGTGGCAGGCCTGGGAGATGCCACCCCAGCAGAATGCCACCCCACTGCTTACCTGCTTGGTGACCTTGAATGGGAGCAGCAATGACAACCCCAGGTGGGGGCTTGGTGCTGAGATAAACACTTAACCTTGCACTCTTTCATTTCATCCTCACAGCCACCTTCCACGGTTGGAAGGACTCACCTAGTTTTGCAGATGAGGAAACTGAGGCTCACAGGCTTGGAGGGACTCCTCCAAGAGCACTCAGGGAGTTGAGCAACCAGGGCACAAGCCCAGGTTCTCCCACGCCAGAGCGGTGTCTGTGACTGCGGTGCTGGCCCCTTGAGCCCCAGCTCCTGGCAGAGGGAGAGGAATATTGCCCTGAGGGCTGTGGAGTGATGCGAGGTCACCCAGGCCCAGCAGAGAGGGTGCACATAGGCGTGAACCCACGAGTATGCCCTCCTCCTCTCTCTGCCTCTGTGGGCCACCTGTACGGTGCTTGGATGGGGAGGACCCGGTGAACTTAGCAGCCGCAAGCAGAGCTCACCCATCCTCGAGGACCCTGGCATGTCTGGGCACTGGCCCGGTGGGGGCGTTATTCTGCAGCGATACCTGCAGCATCCTCACCCTGAAACAGTCCTGATGGGGCAGCACCCCCTTTCCACATACTGCTGCTACCTCTGGTTCTACCTCGGGGGATGTTGGCTGCCCATCAGGACACCCTGACAGCTGCTTGTTGTACCCCAGCCTGTACTCAGCTCTGGGAGGTCCTGGGGTTGTGGGGGTAAGACAGGTCTGGGCCAGTCTACATGGGCGTGACACAGACATAGGGCACAGGTATCTGGGTACTTCCATGAACACTGGAGGGAAAAAGGTGCACTCAAAAGGGCACATACATCCCCAGGCTGGGAATTTCTGTTCTTGCTCCGTTTGGATCAGTTTCTAACCCACCCTTTGTCCCATGAGTGAGATGCCAGCCCTGCTGTCAAGGAATTCCCAAACCCTCAGACCAGAGGCATGGCGAGAAGTGGGTGTGCAGCAAAAATCTTCTAACCCATAAACTCAGGGTGTGACCAAGAAGGGGCCGTGGAGATTGGGGAAGCTTCTCAAAGGAGGTAGTGCTTGAGCACCACTAGCTAGTAGACGTCTACAAGATGAGTGAAGGAGGGAAAGGCATTCCAGGCCCAGGAAACAGCTCAAAGGCCCAGGGGCATGAAAGTTCCTGACACACTGAGAATCACACTCCCATGCAGCTATAGCAGGACACACCGGGGGGTGGGATGGGGATGTGAAGGGTGTGCAGACCGGAGAGGTGTTGGGGCTGCGTTGGAAGGCCACGAACATCAGGCTGCAGACCCTGGGCTTTTGAAAAATGTATGAATTAAATCGTCAGCAAGTTGGAAGGGGAGGTGTCCCAGGAGGGGTACAGCCTGAATGAAACAACGCTGCTGAGACGGAGGCTGGCCGGTGGGGAGAAGACGAGACACCGGTCTCCAGGGTCTGGTGAACTCCCCCACAGTCAGGAGAAGCACACAGCACATTAGGAGTCACTGCCCCTCTGCTTCAGATGTCCACCCTGCCAGCGTGGGCCAGAGGAGGAACAAAGGGACCAGCTGGGGCAGAGAGGCAGCCCGCTTTCCAGTCATGGCTCCTCCACCTCGGTTTGGGGTGCAGAAGAGCAGGGGGGTAGCCTGTGGCCTATTTATTCCCCAACAGGATTTCCTCCTGGTGTTGATGCCTGGAAGAGGCGCACCCTCTGGGAGTAGGCAGTGGGACAGGCTCTAAAACCCAGCCGCAGGCGGCCCGCCTTAGATGAGCCCTAGCAGAGCGTGGCCTGCCGTTGCGGCCAGGCCTCTGAGGGAGAGACCTGAAGGGAGCTCACCCCGGGGAGAGTCATTGTCCCTTGAGTCTCCGTCCTCATGTGTGTCCTGAGCTGGGGGTGTGAAACTAATGGTTTGGGTGAAGGAGCTGATTCCTCTGCTCTCGTCCTCCTCAAGGGTCCCCTCCTCCTGCCCACCTGCCCCGGGGAGGCGGTGGGCATAGCAGAGCCCCCTGGGCTTTGGTGTCACACAAGGTCTGCATCCTATCTTTGCCGAGTCACAGCCCTGTGGTCACCACATGAAGCCTGTCTCTGAGGCGGGGACGTTGAGGCCTCACATTTCAGGGTGATTGTGTGGTTCAACACCCCGCACCACAATGGGGTAGACAGAGCAGCTTCTGCGTCTCGTTTCCTCTTTCCACCCTGTGGGGTCCACCACACGAACAGCAGCCTGCCTGGGCCTGCCAGACAGTGAGGAGAAGCAGGAAGGAGCAGCTGGTTGCACAAAGCAACCAGGGAATGTGCCACGGGGCAGCATCCGAGTCGGACTCTGAAAGCTGAGCAGGGATTGGATGGATGGTTGTAAGAGAGAGGACATTCCTTGCTGAGCAACTTGTGTGAACAAAGGCTTGAGGTTGCCAGTGGGCTCCTGCTGTTGTGAAGGTGCAGGTGGGAGTCGGGAGGGGCAGGAAGGTGTGGAGGGCACAGAGCTTTAAATTTTATTTTTAATGTTTATTTATTTTTGAGAGAGAGAGTGAGTAGGGGAGAAGCAGAGAGAGAGAGACAGAATCAGAAACAGGCTCCAGGCTCTGAACTGTCAGTGCAGAGCCTGACTTGGGGTTCAAACCCATGAACTGTGAGATCTGACCTGAGCTGAAGTAGAATGCTTAACCAACTGAGCCACCCAGGTGCCTCAGGGCTTCAGGCAGGGCAGGTCCTGTTGCTACCTCTGAGACTTCCTCAGGTGGTCGTGTGGGGAGAGATGTGGGAGGAGTGAGCAGTTAGAAGATTCTAGGGGGAGAGACGGGAGGTGGGCAGAGGCTGTGGGACAGGGACGGGGCGGCCTGGGCCACAGGAAGAGGCAGTGGGTTTCTTGCTGTCCACCCCGACCCCAGTCAGGGGCCTCCCCATATCTGTGCTGTACCCACTGTATGCCCACCACCCGGCATGGGACCTGGTACACAGTGGGCACTGGATGATAAATCAGAGACCCCGAGTTTATGCATGTGGTTGTTAATCTGACAGCAATCAGCACCCACGCTGTGCTCCAGGGGTACAAAACCCTTTGACAGTCATCATCCCCCTACCATGAGGCCCTCATATCAGCCCTCGGTGGTGGCCACACAGTCTCAAGTTTGTAAGCAAAGACATAAGGGACAGGGAGGTCAACAGCACTGCCCCAAGCCTCACTGGGACAGAGCCCCACTCAAATCCATTCCTTGGGTTCCAAATGAGGGTTGTCTGCACCTGCTGGACCTGTCTGTCCATTCAGGGCTGCGCTGCCAACAGCAGTGCCACCCGGATCCTTCCATATCCAGAGTTGGAAAGACCACTTGCTTCTCCAGCACTGGGAGCCATTTCTAAGCCACGGGAATACTTTTTCACCAGGATTTCTCAGATCAGGCCTGGGTCCTAATCACTTCATGGGGAGCTGAAACAGGGCTCCTGGAGGCCTTGGGCAGGACTAGGGGGCAGAGGAGACTGGGGGCCATTTCCAGGCAGAGTAGTGGGCCCTCCCGGGGCTGCAGAGCACCCCTCACCAGCCTCTCCTGCAGTTTGAAGGCTGCAGCAAGGCCTTCTCACGGCTGGAGAACCTCAAGATCCACCTGCGGAGCCACACAGGCGAGAAGCCATACCTGTGCCAGCACCCAGGCTGCCAGAAGGCCTTCAGCAACTCCAGCGACCGTGCCAAGCACCAGCGCACCCACCTCGACACGGTAGGCCCAAGGGCAGAGGCCAAGGGGAAGGGGTGTGGGAGGTGTGCGCACTCCCTCACTTGTCTGATGCAAGGTAGCAGCCGCATCCACGCAGAGACCCTGCCTTTGTCCCGAGCACTGGGCATTCTGGGCAGGATGTCCGTATGTGAGGAGAGGGAAGTCCCATCATTATAGGACGTTTAGCAGTATCCCTGGCGTTCAGCCACAAGATAGATAGGAGCAGTTTTCTATCTCCCAGTTGTGACAAATGTCTCTCAACATTGCCGAGTATCCTGGGGAGGAGGAAGTAGACTCTCCCCGAGCTGAGAACCGCTGCCTTAGCCTGTGGACACTGGCCCAGGCACTGATGGCCAGGCGTGTCCCCGTGGAGAGAGTGGGCTCCCTATCCTGCATCATCTCCCCAGGCCTGTCAGCTAGCCCCAGAGCAGCCCTTCCCTGCTCCTCGACCCCACGCCCTCCATGGAGGCAGGCCAGAGCCTCTCCAGGGCTGTTCTTTACCACCTGAGCATGGTGGGCAAGGGGTTGAAGTGAGCAGGGCCTGAGACTCTAATTCTGGGCCCCAGATACCTATATGCTCCCCCTTCCCTTGTTTGGGCCATACTGATAACCTGCAGCTTTCTCAGTGTCAGTCTCTTTTCTCCCATGCATGCAGACCTCAGAGGTTAACAGAGCGCTTTCTAAAACAACATCAGGGGGTCACTAATCCATTTGACAGACGGGGGAAGCAGGGCTCCAGGAGGTTCAGCGCCCACTGGGAAGTGGTAGAGCTGGCCCTGAGCTGGGCCTCGCAACCCCCTTACAGGGCCTGTGTGAGGGGATACATGCAGCCTGGGAGGACCCCAGCCCCCATGTACAGCAGGAGATAGTTCCTCAGCCAGGGTCCGTATCTGGGCCCCCTGCCTGTATCTCTGCTCTTTGGGCAAATATTTGGGGAACTCTACTGGTTAGGGGCTGAGACCTGAGTGGCCATCCAGCTCAGCCTGTCTGGTAACAGACACACAGATGAGGAAACGGGCCCACAAGGGCGGCTAACCCCTCCAGGGTAAGTTGGAGGCCACAAAACAACAGCAGTCAGAGCTGGAGGCCCTCTGGTCCAAACCCTTTATTTGGACCTGAATAAGCTGGGAAAGCCAAGACCCAAAAAAGATGGTGGGGAAGGGGATGACAGAAAACATAGGGAGGTCATGTTTTGGGGCCAAGCCAGGCCCTGGGCAGAATGTTCTATACATTTTCTTCACAGTCAGGATCACATAGGTCCTCCCCTAGTTTAATGTTGGGAACAGCCCACAAGGTAAGGGTCATTATCCTCATTTTGCAAAGAAACAAGAGACTCCAACTGTTAAGTCACATAGCTGGTGAGTGGCAGAGTCCAGAGGCCCTTGCTGGAAAAGCTAGTGTGCCAGCCACCCTGGCAAGGTGGAGCTGAGTACAAGGGACAGGGTAGGGAGGAGGAGCCCTGTCCCCAGCTCTCCACCCCTCCCCTGTCAGGCTACACTATCACAGGCCAAGGGAGGAGGCATTCTAACAACTCCCTGCCTTCATTACCTTCTCACAAGCCCAGCCCCTGGGGCCCACAGCCCTCACCCAAGCCCTGAGGGGCGCGGCTTGTGCCCACCCCGTGGTCACATTTCCCGGAGGCCACAAGGCAAGCACCCACAGCACTGGGCCTCTCCGCACACCCCACCCCCAGCCTGAGCAGTCAGTGTCCCTCCCTGCCTTTCAGGGTCACCCACTCTGACTTCCTCCCTTCCTCCCTCCCTCCCTGCTGCATTTCCTGGACCCAGCCCCAAAGCAACAGGCCTCTGGCCCCCACTTGGTGTATGAACAAAGCTCTGAAGACTGGGTCAGGTCAGGCCCAGAATGAGCCCACAGGGTTATCTCGGGCCTTCATCTCCCCAAAGGTCCCGGTGAAGGCCTGTAGGTACAGCCGCCAAGCGCAGCACCAGAGGCCCCGTGGGGTCAGGCCCGTGCAGGCTGGGCCTTGTTTTCCAGAATGGACCCCGTCATGTTCCCGGCTCCCCTCTGGCGCCAGAGAACGTGGGATTCTCCCCATGGGCAGGAAAGTGGCAGAACAGACTAGAGAGAGCCAGCCGGGTTTTAACTCCTGGGCTCAGAGCTCCAAGGAGTGCCCCCAGCCGCCCTAGGCCTCCATCTCCTCAAACACCCACGTCATGGGGGAATCAACTGAAATGACGCCAGGACAGGCCAGACACACGGTCTGCACGGCAAATGTGAGTTCCTCCTTTCCCCTCCTCCGGCTTGCTGACTGAATGCTGACTGAACCCTGTAGCATCCCCAGGCACTCGGTGTGGACTTCCAGTCCTGACTGCCTAGGCTGCAGGGGTGATCTCCTTTGCCCAGAGGAGACGAGGCCTCCGAACAGAGTGTCACTGGCACACTCTTACCGGGAGATCTTGGACAAAGCTTCAGCCTGTCTCCTCATCTGTGCTCCTCGCACAGTGGTTGTGAGGCTGAACGGGGCTCCCAGTGGAGAGGAGCTGCACACAGACCTGAGGGCCTTGTGGGCCGGTGCACTGTGTCCTTACTACACCAGCACGGGTGTTCTTGTTACTAACAAGACTTCGGAGCCAGAGCAGGGACTCCAGGCCTGGAGCTTGGCTGCTGCTGGGGACAGCCACAGGGTTTCCCGAGGGTTCACGGAGGAGCGGGGCCGGAGGAATGTTCTCCACACGTCAGGGCCTGGAAAAACAAACACAGAGATGGGCCTCGCGCCCTTTCCAGGCGAGCGCGCCCGCACACACGGAGCTCTGTTTGTTTGCTTTTTGGCAAAAGCGTGTGGATTTGTATCAGCGTCCCCTAGGGACGGGGCCTGGGGCAGAACAGGGCAGGGCCCACGAGAGAGAATGTGTGTGTGTGTGTGTGTGTGTGTGTGTGTGTGCGCGTGCGCGCGCACGCGCACGCTGGGATGGGAGCAGGCCTGTGGGGTTGCATGCATGTGTGCGTGTGTGCATGTGTGTGTACGTGTATGTGTGCGCGCGTGTCTGTCTCTCGCGGCTGGGGAGGGCACGTCTGAGGCGTACCTTCCACCCTTCTGCCCCGTGCCTTCCTTTTCAGCGCGGCAAGCCTCTTATTTCACTGTCTCTTTCTTTTTGCTCTCCTCCTCCATTTCTTTAACCTGGCAACTGTCCGTGGCAGCACCAAGGTATGGTCATCTCTTTCTGCTTGCCCCTCCCCACGAGGTCCCTGGGTCTGCAGTTGGACTGGCCTGTCCTCAGGCTGGCAGGGACAGGTTGCCTGAGGTCTGGGGCGGGGGAGGGGGCAGGTCCACGTGGGCATGTCTGACAGGCACATAGCAGTCCTTGGTACTGAACGGGAGAGGCACCACATCCCCCAGACACCCTCCCATCTCCTGCAGTTGCTGGAGGCCAGAGAGCCTTGAGAAATCAGAACCACTACATATGTTCAAAAAGGGAGGCCTTAGGGGTGGATCGTTTCAAGCCCCAGCAGGAGCTCCTAAGGGAGAACACAGAATTCAGTTAGAGCGACTCCCTGGGTCAGTCCCTGGGACTTGAGATGAATCAGAAGGGACCATCCCCTGAGGAAATGCACCACCTGGTGGAGAAGGACATCGAACAAAGCCAGCAGTGCTGGGTGCACAGTGGTGCCCTTGGGAGGATCAGGAGGTCGAGGCGGAAAGAAGATTCCAGGAGGGATGGGGGGGTGGGTGCACAAGGACAGGGGCAAGAGGAGGTGTGAGAACTTCATCAGGCCCAAGTCACCATAGGCCCCGAGTGCCAGGAGATGGGCTGTGTCTGAGGGCATGAGGGAGCCATGAAGGGGTTTTCAAAGGTGAGAGCATGGCCAGGTCTGTGTGAAAGGCTCTCTGGCTGTGGTGGGAGGGGAGATTGGAGGCTTAGAAAGCAGCATGAGGCCCAGGCAGGAACAGGGGAACAGGGGAGGTGGTGAAGGGTATGGCTTGGTTCTAGATGAGCAGTGGGGCCCCCTAAGAGGAAGTGCACAAAGGGCGCTGACCCCCAGCCTCCTTAGGCCTGTGTCTGAGATCCAGCTACCCTCAGCTTCCTGTGATCATTGGAGTGAGGATCCGGTTTCATCATGGCCCAGAGAGCATTCTGGGGTCTGTGAGCCTACTGCACGGTGTGACCAGTCACTCCCAGCCTGGGGCCCTGCCGTACTCCAGTTTGGCCCTGTGCTGTGCCCTCTCTTCCCCTCCCCCACACCCTCCCCTCGAAGGCCGCCACCTCACTGCACTCCTTGTCCACTCACGCCTTCTCTGCAGCTGTGGGCTCAAAGGGTTTACTCTTCTCAGAGCCACTGTCAGAGCTGGGAAAATCCTTAGAACTCAGTTGGCCCCATTTTGCAAGGGAGAAGAGTGAGGCTTAGAGATGGGAGGCGACTTACCTGAGGTCCCAGCATGAGGGTAGAATGGAGATATAACCCCTCCTTCACTACGAAGCCCATGGGCAGGGCTGGCAGAGTCGGCTCCCTCCTCCCTGGGGACACAGCGGGAGGGACAAAGTGTGAACCTGCAGCCTGACAGACCTGCAGGCATTGCAGGTTACACAGTATGACCTTGGGCCCAGCAGATGGCCCTGACTCACCCCGCTCTGCCCCTCTGGTGTTACAGAAGCCGTATGCCTGCCAGATCCCTGGCTGCTCCAAGCGCTACACGGACCCCAGCTCTCTCCGCAAGCACGTGAAGGCCCATTCGGCTAAAGAGCAGCAGGTGCGTAAGAAGGTAAGACGGTCTTCATCCCAGGCCCACCTCTGCAGATGCCCCTCTGGCCTCCCAGATGCCTGTCCAGCATCAAACCAGGTACCCACACTCCTTATGTGCTTTCACCTCTCCATACGCCCAAGGATGGTCCTGTTCATCATCCACCACCTTTCTCCCACCTGGCCCCTGAGTTCATCTCACCTCCAGCCAGCCAGACATCTATCTGCCCATAGACCGTCCACCAGCATCTCTGGCATTCGTCTGCCCACTCGCCATGGTTCGTTTAGTAAACATACGATGTCTGGCCCTGTGAAAGCATCAAGGATGCAAAAATGGAAAACCGTGGTGCCTTCCTCCAATGGGGACCTGGCAGGGAGAGACAGACATAAAGAGATAATTCTGTATAATATACTAAGGATGGCAATAGAAGTATGCAGAGAATAGTTAGGGGCACAAAGAAGGGGACCTTAGCCTGTCAGGGTAGGAGCAAGAGGGTCCATGGAAGAAATGATACAGGGGACAGGGAGCCAGCCTGCCCATGGCCTTGGGCACATCTCTTAGTGCCTTTATTCTTCATATTCCTCAGCTGTCAGGTGGGGGCAACAGAGGACTTGCTTTAGAGGGTTGCCATGAGGATTAAATGAGTAAATACACATTAAGGGTGTAGAACAGGGGCGCCTGGGTGGCTTAGTCGGTTAAGCGTCCGACTTTCACTTAGGTCATGATCTCGCGGTTCGTGGGTTCGAGCCCCGCGTCGGGCTCTGTGCTGACTGCCAGCTCAGAGCCTGGAGCCTGCTTCAACCTGTGACTCCCTCTCTCTCTGACCCTCCCCAGCTCGCTGTCTCTCTCTCCTGGAAATAAATAAAAAATTAAAAAAAAAAAAAAAAGGGTGTAGAACAGTACTTGGCCCAAAGTCAAAGCTCAAAAAAGAAGTTGGTGCATGTTGTCATTAAATCTTGAAGGAGTAAGCATGGGGCAGGCAAAGACAGCAAGGAGAGTGTCCCCCAGAGTGACTGAAGCTGGAAACCGCAGGCACCTTGCCTGTCTCGAGGCCGAGCAGCCAGGCAAGGAGGAGAGGAGGCCCGTGGGAAGCAGACGTGACAGGCCCAGAGCTCTGTTGAGGAGTTTGGGCTGTCCTGACGACAGTGGGTGCCATCGAGAGGCCTTAAGCAGAGAAGGGACCTGTCCCCTTGAAAGATGGCTCTGGGGTCCGTATGGAGAATTGGTTGGAGCTGCTTGGAGGGAAATCTGAGGCAGGGAGGCCACTGCTGGGAAGCAGGAGAGGTGGTGGGGGCTGGCCTGGGGCAGAGTGGGATGGGAGGGGGAGAAGGGGGATGGCAGAGGAGAGGCAGAGACAGACTCTGAGGGGTGTGACGGTGATGGTCCCCTTCACCAGGACAGAGGATCTAAGAAAGAAGCAGGCTTGTGGGAGAAAGCATTGAGTTCTGTTTTGGACGGGGAATGTGTGAGCCACAGAGGGACCCAGTGCAGCAGGGGTAGGGGACAGTACTTGGGGCAGAGCCCACCTCGGGCCTCATCCCACTCTCCAGAAGAGCACCAGGGCCATGTGCAGTGGGTACTGGAGCACAAGGGAGGACAGGGAGTGAAGAGAAACACGAGAGCCAATCCAGGGACATGAGCATGACCGTGGATGACAGAGCAAGGAGAACCTATTAATTTGCTCTGCAAGATTTATGGAGCACGTGCTGCTTTCCGAGATACAGCTGCGAATAAAGCAGAGAAAGGCTGGAGGCTGGAGAAAGCAGGCCACTTCAGTCCTGTAGGGTTCGGGGGGGCGGGGGGAGTACAGAGATGTATCTGGGATAGGCAGGCATCAGCTGGGAAGACATTGCGGGGCCACAGCCAGCCTTGAGGCTTTGGTCTTCATCCTGCAGGTAATGGGGAGCTACTGGAAGCAGAACAGAAGAAGGATACGGTCGGAGTGTGCACATGAGCTTGCTGGTGAAAACACCACATCTGTATTCACTCTGGTGAGGGAGGGGCAAACCTGAACCCAGTGCTGAGCCTGGTGTTTCACATACCATATCTCATTTAGTCTTCTCCATGAATCTAGGAGGTGGGCACTTTTTAATCCCTCATCTTAGACGTGGAAACTGAGGCTCGGAGAGTTAACAGATCTGCAGGGTTGTACAACTCAGGGGTGACAGAGCCGAGGGTCCCACCCCAGGGCTTGAGCTCTCTCCACTGATGTCAGGTTGAAGGGCCTGAGCAGGGATGGGGAATGGCCCAGGCTGCATGCCAGGGAGGCCTCTATCCCGAGCAGACTGGTGCCCGAGGACCAGAATCCTGCCCTGGTTTTCCCAGGCCCCATGCTTGGCTCACGCTGAGCCCCAGGGACCTGGGGCCGCAGATCTGCAAACTTCCCAACCATAAGCATCCATTAGGAGCCATCGGGGATGATGTATCTTTCTGGGTAAAGCGACCCTTGTACTATGACAGCTCCTTGGCAGCCCTGCTGCGTTTCAGAGAGAATTAGAAATGCTTTTCTTCCTTAATTCTCCTCTCCTGCTGCTCCTAATCCGATCGACATTGTGGTCTGCGAGAACATGCCTTGGCCCTCTTTTGCCAGAAACTTAATTTACATGGAAAACAGCTGCTGGGTCAGGGAGCTGAGGGCCCGTCGGGAGGCTGGGCATGCCTTCCCCAGGCCTGGGTGCTGGCCCTTCTGGCCTGGGAAGGTGGAAAACCCCTTTGGGCTGACTCCCAGCTGCTGTGTAACGGGGGACAAGGCTCCCACCTTCCCTGGGTCTGTTTTGTCCCAGGTAAAATGAGGGTCCAGACAAAATCTTCAGGGCTCTGATAGTCAGGTTGGAGATTTCCCCTAAAAGAGGGGGTCCGTCCCTTCCAGGTGCATTCCTGCCTCACCACCCGATGTCCCAAGGACCTCACCTGGCCACTCCCTGTCCCCATCTGGCCTATCTGGGAAGGTGAAGATATTCTGGGCTATGGAGTTCAAGTCTACTTTTAAGATGGCTAAGGGTTGTTGTTCAAAGATTTGGCAGCCCAGGCTTGCTCTCAGCCAACGACCTCAAGTCCATACATGGATGCAGCATGCCCACTGTCACACGACCATGTGGGACACAGCCAGCTGGGGTCAGCCGGCCCTTCATACAGTACCTTCAACAAACTTGTACATACCTGTCATCTCCCTACTCCACAGAGCAGCCTGGTGGGGACAGATGATTGTCGTTGCTTATTGCAGGCAGGGGAGAGCCAGAGAGGTTATTTGTCCAGTGTCACACAGGGAGGAAGAAGAGATGGGAGTGGAGTTTGAAAATGGGTTTTCAGTCCTTAGCCCTGGACTATTTCCACTGTGCCTCATACCAGGAAGAAAGGAGGATGGGGGCACAGGGGAGAGAAGGAAAGACACTTCCTGTGTGTCCACTGTATTTACTCTACCCACATGAGTTCACTGTGGGGCGGCCCCAAGAATGGGCCACGCGGAGCCCCGGCTACCTGTGGGAGGCCCCAGCTGTGGCACTTTGACACCTTCTGGGCATGCGTGTGAAGCCACGGCTCCTGTAGGCTCCTCCCAGCCAAGGACTGAGTGTGGTAGGCCCAGCAGAGAGGCTGATGCCTGGGAGACACAGGGCCTTGGGACTTCCGGCACACTTCAGCTCCCTGAGGACTCCTAGTCTAGGAAGCTTTCACCAACCTCCTTCCCCCTCTTCCCTCTCCAGCCTGCCCAGCTCCCTGGTTTTCTCTCACTCAGGCACTTCCTCTGTTAAAATCCTTGTACTCTTAGTGTTTGCTTCTCAGACCTGAACTAACCCAATGTATACAGTTGGCTCCATTTTACAGATGAGGAAACTGAGGCACAGTGAGGAGCCACCATCCTTCCTGCCCTGTCCCCTAAATGGAGGGTCTCACACAAACACCCCTTCTCCCTCTGCTTGCTCCTCAGCTGCACACAGGCCCTGAATCTGAGGCTGACGTCCTGACCGAGTGTCTGGCCCTGCCACAGCTCCATGGGTCCACACAGCTGGCGGCCAGCGAGAGGAAGGGCGGCCGCGCCCCGGAGCTGCTCCCAGGTATGCGTGCGGGCAGGCAGGGGCCAGGTGCGCAGCCCAGGAGGGCCCTTTCACAGCCAGCCAGCCCTGTAGGAAGATAATGACACTCTGCGGGCGCCCAGCAGCCAGTGGGCATGCCTTGGTGAAGGGCATCCGCGCCTCTGACCTACCTTCCTCCACACTCTTCTGTGGCTCCAGTGCCCAGGGGATGAAACCCAGGCTCCTTTCAGCCTGGTCTTTGAGGCCTCATGGGCCTAGGCACTCCTGACAGCTTCCGCCACCAGCCTTGGCACAGCAAACATAGCTCCCTGGACATCCTTGGCTCCCTCTTGCCTCTGAGCCACTGTATAACCCCTGCCAGTGTCCTCACCCCAGCCCTTCAACGAGGCAGCTCCTGCACCGCCTTCAGGCCCCACCTCAGGGTTCAGGCCCGGGCCTCAACCTAAAGACCCATGTGCTCCCACCAGGACTCCATACCACAGCTTCCTGCCTCAGAGGAGAAAACCAAGGCTCAGAGAGGGTGGGCAAGCTGGCCAAAATCACTTCCGGCGTGTTCAGTTCTGTGGCCTAGAGACGGAGCCCCTCAACCCCCCCTTGGGACCCCGCAGCCCCATCCAGGTGGACACTCAGAGCCACTGGTCCACTCGACACAGCCTGTCTGTCCTCCCCACGAAGCCACAGGCCGAGAGGCAAGTCTCAGACCCAGCGGGACCCCCCTCGCTGCCTGCGTGGCTTGCGGTGTGGCCTGCAGGCGGATTCCAGCTGACAAAACTTGTGCTCTGCCCTCCCCACCCCACAAAGAAACCACAGTATCAGAGCAGAATGCTCTTCCCACTCTCTGGGATTTCTTGAATTACTCTAACCATTTTAGACATTTTTTATTTTCTAATTTTTAATGCTTTCCCCACAGTGTCGAAGTAGTCGCAGATTTAAAACTGTGTCAAAGCATTTACCAAATAGTCTCAGGAAGAGAAGGCGTTTGTCCTTTTTATGGGTTGCCTTTCAGAGAGATGGGTGCTCTCGTAGGTCCACAAGGGCAAGGACACCCCCCACCCCCCGCCCTGCTCAGTAGGATGGATCTGTGGAGAAGGGAGCACACCCTCTTTCTGCCAGCTAGGGGGCCCCTCTGCCACGGCTGCTTCTCACAGGATCAGATTTGCTAAAATAGCAGGTGACAAGAGACCCGAAGGACAGGGATGTGTCAAGGACTCTGAGGCTTGACAGCAAAAGAGGGCTGTGACCGATTAGCAATGGCTGTCCTGGGGCAGATGTCCTGCCGCTCCATCATTTTTATCCTGGGAGGATTCAGGATTAGGCAGGAGGAGGACGGACCCAAGGTCATCTGGAGGAGTCAGCAGCAGATCCAGGCTGGAAGCCCATTCTCCCAGATACCAGGCCAGGGCCTATCCTAGGGAGAAGGGCCAGGCCAGCAACAGCTGTCTCTTGAGCACCTGCATGGGCAGGTCACCAAACAAACATCTCATTCAGTCCCCATGAGCCCATGCTACAGATGAGAAACAAAGTCAGTGAGGCCACGTCATGGATGGTGGGGGCATTAGGGTAATACACCTATGCAGACCTGCTCTGATAGCGAACGAGTGGTGTCCTCTTTGCCTCAAGCCTCAGTTTCTCCCCCAGACCTGCTGTGACAACAAATGGGATTGTGATGTGATCACTTACATAAACCCACTGTGACCAATAATTCTATGATTGTTATTATTCTGCTCAAGGTGAATGAAGAGTCACCATTTACTCACCCATCTCCTAATAATACAAGCCAGCATTTACTGAATATTTGTCACAAGAAGCCATTGTAGGGGCTGTACAAGTATATGTTAACAGAATCCTCACGTCAGCCTCATAAAGTACATGCTACTGTGGTCTTTCTTTTCCAGATGAGGAAACTGAGGCCTGGAGAGGTTAAGTAACTTTCTGCTGACATTCCACAGTCAGTAAATGGCAGAGGCCAGACTTGAACCCAGGCCATCTGGCCACAGGCCGTGCCCTTAATCAGAGTGTCCACTGCCTCCCTGCTGTGGTTGCTAGATCTTACCTTCCTGGGCACCTGCTGGGTGCCAGGCTCTGTGCTGGCCCCTGTCCTCAAGCTGCTTGCAACACAGCAGGGAGACAGGGGACCCCAGAAGCCCCGGATCCTCTGGGTTTTAGTGCCAGTTCTCCTATAGGCCAACTGCAAATGCTTGAGGCACAGTTGAGAACAGATGTTAGGGCCAGAGGTTAAGCGCTCGTGGCTGATGATTGATGATGCTGATTTATAGCCTCAAATGGTGCATTTGTGGGAGAGGCCAGCAGGCTCACATGGCGTCCCCCTCCTGCTGCCCCTCATGATGCGGTGACTCCCTCATTGCCATCCACTCTCTGTCCACGGCTTAGCATGCCTCGTTCACCCAGTAGCCCCCCGCATGTCTGTCTGTATGGGACTGGACAGGCAGGGTAAGAGGCAGAGGGCAATGGGACAGATTCAAGGAGTGTTAGGTCAGAGGAGTCCAGAACAGAAGAGTGAGGACATGAGAGTAGCTGGCAAGGATGACCTGGAATTTTCGTTGTCTGATGATAGGAAATTCCCAAGAGCTTGTCTCATAAGGAAGGACCGGCTCACCTCATAGGAAACCCTCAGGAGGCTTCCTGGCAGGCCCCTTTAGCAGCCCCAGGTAACGTGACAGGCAGTGAGGATGTGAGAAGCACGAGGTCCATGTGGCTGAGGGAGAGAGAGCAGGATTTATCAGGATCCTGGGCCTTCCTAGCTGTCAGACCCCCAAATTGGCTCAAGATGGCAGGTGAGAAGGTGCTCCAAAAAGTGGTGCACAGACCACACCGTGAGCAGCACCGAGCCAGGCTCCAGCCTTGGAAGTCTTCTCCAGTGCCTTCCTCACCAAGCTGGGAGGGATGTGTGGTAAAGGGGGGGTAGGTGGGTGGATGGATGGGCAGGGCTGCCCGTGGGGCGGAGGTCCCTGAGACAGAGGTGTAAGGACTGCAGCAGAGGGGCAGAGGGCCTCCAAGAGCCCATTTAGAGCACTGGGGTCTCACAGCCAGCCCACAGGGAAGCCTGGACCGTAGGACCCTACCTGGCCGTCTAGGATGTGGCCTGAGCTGGAGCCCCGGGCCATTTCCTGGGCCTGACTTTAAATGGGACTTTCGCTTGGTATCACTTGGGAGACCTGGCTAGATGCAGTTGAGGGTCTGAGCTCACAACCCCTGCTCCGGCCCTCCTCAATGCCTGGTAGTAACTTCCCAAGTTGCAGGCATGGGCGAGAGGGGCTAGCCTTTGTGTGGTATATGTTCAGATGCTCCTCATGATAAAGAGCATTGGGTCTGGATCCATGATGAGCGGAGTGATTCAAAACATAACAGTGGGCTCAGGTGAGCTTGACTAACCAGCGTGAACACAGCATCAAGACAGCTCTGAGTGTGTCCCCCAGTCTGCAGAGTCTTCCGAGGGCATCAACTGAATGAGTTGATTTCTAGGAAAAGGATGTCAGTTTCTATCTAAATTCAAATAAACATGGCCAGATTTTAAAAGGGAGAACAAAATTGGCCCCATTTTTTTCAGATGAAAGAGAAAAACTTGCAACCCTTGCTGAGTTCCTCTCAGGCTCCAGTCCCAGAGTAGGAGTCCAATCTCCCCTCTCATTGGGGTTCCTTAGTGAAGGCATTTGGGGAGCATTGGCCTAGTAACTGCTCTCAGACCATCAATTAGGCCCATGGAGCAACATCTGACTATGACCTAATGTCCCCCATTTGATTTTTCCCCTACCTATCTTCTTAACAAGAGTAAGACCCTTAGGAGTAAGAGGTGCCAAAAGGTGGTATCCCCTTGCAGATATCTTCTAGAGGTTTAGAATCATAGAATAGAGCATGGCTGACTCCTCTCCTCAGTCAGGACCCTTGTGCAGTATACAGCCTCTACAACTGTCTGTGGCATCCCTTCCCATAGGTCTCCTGGGCCAGCCTGCCAGCTAGCTAGCATAGCCATCTTTATTTGGGATCCTTCACAGTGGACATCCAGGCTGTGCTTGCACATCTCTGGGTGTGGGTAGTTCATTTTATCCAAAAGCAGCCCATGACCCTCCAGCAACTCTGCTGGGGAGAAGGTATAGCCAAGTTCTGAGATTCTCTCAAGCTTCTCTCCATTTCTGGATTCCTGTCTGCCTCTGGGGCTGCACAGAGCAAGCTTCTTCTTTCCCAGAATAGCCCCAGAGACTTCAGGCAGCCTGCTGCCTACACCCCTCTTGTCCCCCAAAACATGTGTGGGCACACATGCTTCCACGCACACACGTGCACACGCACACAGCTTGACCACACAATGCCTCTGACAGCCCCCTTGTCAGTCCACCGCCTCTGCCTTCAGGGTAGACCTCAGCCCCACACACAGCCCCTCGGCCAGGGTATAAACAGCAGAGTGGGGCCATCATCTCCTTGCTTGGGCCCCTAACCTTCTGTTAATATGTTCCTGATGGTTTCCCTGTCTCTCTCTTTCTGTCAGCAGGCACACATCTCCGGGGCCACTCACAGCCACATCTAGCAAGTGGCTGAAGCCCAGTGACATGTGTTTGCTTTCCCGCAGGCGTGTATCCCAGCTCCATCACCCCCCATAACGGGCTCGCGTCAGGCATCCTGCCCCCCATGCACGATGTCCCTTCCAGACACCACTCACTGGACGCCACCAGCGGTTCCCACCACCATCTGTCCCCTCTACCCGTGGCTGAGAGCACCAGGGATGGGTATGTACAACAAGCCAGTCCTCCTCCTCCGGGGCAGTGAGCAGGCACCTGCATGGGAGGAGGGTGAGGGTGGGCATCTCTTGAACTAAGTGGTCGCAGCCGACAGTGAAAATAGCCAACACATAGGCAGCGCTTACAGTTCCTGTGTCCTGCACTCCATACCAAACACCTTCTGGGCACGATCTCATTGGTGCCTCACGGCAGCGCTCCCGGGTAGATGGTCCTGGCACCTGGACCTCGTGCTGCCGTATCTCGGGTGCACCTCCCCTGTGAGCGCAGCCATGGGAAGACGCTGTGCCCCCCGCCCCGCATTCCGGACCACCATACCAGGCCTCCTTGGGGACCTCACCCTGGCTTCTCTTCAGCTCGCACCATGCATGTGGGGAGCAGACTGCCATAGCCCACTCGAGAGGTGCTCATCGGGCCCTTGCCCCACTTCTGGCCACTGCAGCTGTGGTCGTGGTCCAGCCTGCTGGTCCGGGAGCCCCTGCTGTAGGATCACTGCAAAGAGGAGTAGCCTTTTCTATATTCAATGTGGTTCCCATTGTGGCTGCTTGATTGGTTGGAAATGGTAAATGTGCTAATTGCTGGCCCTTAGTGCTGCCAGAATCTCCTCGCCTGGCAGATGGGCAGAGGGAGGTCCCAGAGCCCGGCCGCCTGCCCTGCCCGCCACTTTCACTTATCGCTAGCAGGACTCAATCAGACTTGTCCCCCAAGGCCTGGCCTCGGCACCTTCTTCCTCTGCCCTTCCTCCCTAAGACCACAGCTTTAGCCTTGGCATTGGCCTACCTTGCCTTGGGCCATCCTGGCTTCATCACCAAATTTGTTGTCCAGGGCTCCGAACCAGGCTCCTTCTGCTACTCACTCATCCATTCACTCCGTGTCCGGTTATTGAGTCCTTGGTGTGGGCAGGCTCTGGGCCCAGTGCTGGAGCCGCTGACAGGCCCCGTCCCGGAGAAGCTCACCGTGAGGAGGGGAGATAGAGCTGCAGGACTGACCACACGGGACAAGTGCTCTGAGGAAAGAAGCAGAAGGGGCTGTGGAAGTCCAGAGGAGAACCCAGTGAGCTGGAGGACAGTGTCAGGGAAGGCTTCCTGGAGGTGATGCTAAGCTGGGCCTCCAAGGTTAAGTAGGAGTTGGCTGAGTGGAGACATTAGGAGGAACTAGCAGCGAGAGAATCGATGTGGGTAGAGCTTGGCGTATTCTGGGAAACATGAACCTTCGTGTGGAGCGACAAGGCTCAGGAGGGAAGTCGCCGGGGCCAGATCACGAGGCCTGCGGCAGGGCTGTACGCAAAGGGTGCTGAGCAGGGATGTGGTCAGTTTGGGGAGGAGTGTGCAGCCTGCAGTGTGGGGCTGCTTGCCAGGCGCAGCATCAAACATGGGTGGATGGCAGCCTGAGCCAGAGCTAGGCAGGCGGGTGGATTACCAGGAGGCATTATCGACATAGAATAAGCAGGGCTGGGGGGGGGGACTCCTACTGGGTGGGGAGAGGAGGAGGGGGGGAGCCACCAGAGATGAGCCCCTGGGGAGGTAGAAGAGCAGGGGAAGTAGGAAGATGGTGGGGAGCCACGAAGAGGCTGCTTGATGGAGTTCAAAGGGGGACCCAGAGAACCAGGCCTCCCTGAGCCTCAGTTTCTTCCTCTGTCAAATAGGTATGAAAATACCCTCCTCTAGGAAGGTGGTGAGGATCAGCCGTGCGTGACCTATGCATGCCTAGCATTGTATGTGTCATCTGGTACAGGTTCCATGGACCCTACCCCCCTACCCACCCACGGGCTCAGGCCACCTGCTCACCCACCAGCCAGCCCCAAAACATCTCCAACCAAAGAAAAATAAACCACAGAGGCTTTTCCCCACTCAGGCCTGTGCTCTCTGCTCCACCTCATTCATCACCTGCCTGCCGCCCGCATAAGTGCCAGTCAAGAATTCCTGCAGTGAGAGGCAGAGTGATGACAAGAGCAGGATGGCCCAGCCCGCCTTCCACCCGCCTGCGCCTGCGGGAGTGGGAGCAAGGGCTCGAGGCCTCCCAACCGGCCAGGCACCCAGGCTCCTTGGGCTGGGCTGCAGGAGAAGAGGGCCCTCAAGCCTGACACCAGGCCCAGGCCCAGCGCCGGCTTGAATGGGTTTCTTTTTTCAGCCCCTGAGAAGAGAGGCAAGGCAGGGGGAAAAGGCCTTAGCCTCCCCTTCCTGCCAAAGTCAACAGGGAAGGCCACTGGCGGCTCCCTGGTGGTTTGCTAGGACGTTTAAATAGCTTGACAGAATTATCTGATTCACTCAAAACTATGCTAAGAGGACCTGACTTCATGACCAAATTTATTTACCCTGGCTCAGAGAAGACGCCGAATAGGGCAGTTTTTTTCTTTTTCCCCAGCCCCATACGAGGTATGAAGCCCTCAGTCTGCCAAGCCAGTGAGGTTTTATATTAATTTTTATAGGTTCCAATTGAAGCAAAAATATTTGATTTAGGAGTCATTGGCATGACTCAGAAGAGGAGCTCCAGATGATCTTTTTTCCTTTTCAAGAGTTCAGGTAGAGCCGCGTAACCTCAGTCTTCGCGGCTGCTGGAGAGAGTCGTGTTCTGTTTAATTTCACTGGCTGTGAAGGTGGCAAATGTGAATTTATGGCAGGTTTGAGACAGGAAAAACAAACGTGGAGAATGCATGTGTTTTTTTTCCCCTTCAGATCTGGTTCTCCTTAATTCTGCAATGCTGTTAATCTCTGGGCTTTGTAGCTGAGTGATTAAGAAAGCCATTTGTTAGTATTTATCAGCTGTTTGCTGTGCGTCAGGCCCAGTGCTAAGCACACAGTGCCTCGGAGGCAGAGACCTGGCCCTCCCCATGAGCTCCCAGGGGAGGGGGGCGGATGGGAAGTCAGGGAAGAACTGAGTGTGGGTGCCAGGGTGGGGTGGGCATCAGGCAGGTGGACACCACGAAGTGGGCTTGAAGGAGGAACCCCCCCCCCCCGGCCACACCACGGCCCCGCCTCAGCCAGAGAACTGGCTACAAGGACACACAGCTCATGCACAACCATCTACACTTTGTACCACTGTCCTACTGGACAACCCTGTGAGAAAAACCTAAAAATGTTAATGATGACGATGATAATAATTCACGGAAGCTTGATGAGGACTCAGTTCATTAACTTGAGGCTGATGGGCACCTACAGTGTGTTGGATGTTGGGCTGGGGACTAGGGACCCAGCACTAAGGCCCCCTTGTGCCACTGGCACGCTCACAGCGGTGGGGTTCCAAACACATGAATGATGGCGGTGCAGCCAAGGGGCAGAAACGGCAGGTACCCAGGCTGGAGGAGGCAGATGGGGCAGAGTACAGACTCCAGCAGAGTACAGACATGGAGCTCACTGGCTTCTCCCCCAATCTTTCTCTGTTTCAGTGAAAGGCACTGATCTGTCCCTTTCACACATCACGTTTTAGAGGGTAGGCAAGGGTAATATTCTTGGCCTGAAAAGGTCACCTATAGCTGTGACATTGAATTGGTAGTGTATTTGCATGGGGATGGTCCAAAATCCACAAATGCCCATAAGAAGATGGACTGTCTGAGCTACACCCCCCTTTATGCAATGCACATAAGTGCTTTATAGGCTATGACCCCTCAGCCTGGTCCCCAGAGCCCCTAAGTCCATCCGACCTCGGGGCCATGTTGATTCCTGTGAAGACCCAGAGGCTTAGGTGGCAGTGTGAGGAAGGAACCTGGTGTACAGTGCTATGCAGTCCAGTTAGATGACCCACATGGGCTCAGCTGGGCTCAAGGTAACTGACTCTGGATGAAGTGAGGTGGTGAGCCCCTCATCACAGGATGTATGCAAGTAGAGGGGAGATGTCCAGGGTTGGAGACAGAAGGTCCCTGAAAGCACACTGTGCAGGGGAATAAAGCCCAACTTGGACGTCCGACCTATCTGCTAGTTTTCTTTCCCTACATCTTTAGAATAATGATGGTACATCCAACATCGTCTTGGGTGCTTATTTAGTTTTACCCACGTCATAACCTGTGAGGTCAGTGCTGTGTGGCCAGGACTAACTTGGTGAGCAGCCTCTCTGAACCCTGGTGTTTTGATCTGGGAGGCAGAAACAAGAACTTCCCTCATGGGGCCTGAGGTGAGTCAGGGGCTCAATAAATGGGTTCAGTAAGAGCCATGGGACCTTCCCCTGCTAAGGGAGCATGAGAGCTTTCAGTGCAGCTGTTCTGGACTCGTCCTCCAGGGGTGGCCAGAGCGGCAAGCGCAGAGGGAGAGTGTCAGGACCCAGTGGGGGCGGCTGGTGGTTAGCCCCGGGTGATGAGAGTAGTAAGTGTGCCGGGTGGAGACACAGCCACACTGTGAGGAAACCAAGGCTCAGAGTACTTAAGCATCCTGCCCAAAGTCACGTGGCCGGTGAGAGCAGCCAGGATATAAAACCCAGTTCTGTCGACTCCAAGGGCCATGCTTGTAACCAGTGTTCCTTGCTGATTTCCAGTCCTAAATGCTAGATAGAAGTTCTTCTTCGCTGATTTCTTTGGATTCTGAAGCTCAGAGTACTTTAAAATTTGATTCCAATTTGAACATAATCAGAAGTAAAAGCCTCCTCTTCTAACTGCACTGTCTTAAGTCAGAGAAAATGAGGTAGTGAGCTCAGTGTTTCTGGAGGGAAGCAAGCAGCAGCAGCCACGCCTCAGGTCCCCACTGCTCTCCCCTTGCACTCCCCCAGAGCCTATCCTGTTGATGACCATCTCTGTTCTCTCTAGGTTGGGACCCGGCCTCCTCTCACCTATGGTCAGCCCACTGAAGGGGCTCGGGCCACCACCACTGCCACCATCCTCCCAGAGCCATTCTCCAGGGGGCCAGCCCTTCCCCACACTCCCCAGCAAGCCACCCTACCCGCCCTTCCAGAGCCCTCCACCCCCACCTCTGCCCAGTCCACAAGGTAAGCTCTGGCTGGGGCCCTCTCCGTATACATCTACTGACTCCTCAGGTGCCCAAGAGGAGCAAGGCACTGACCTGGGGAGGCAGGTGGGGACTCGGAATGCCGGAGGGCACTGAGGGTCTCCCTGAGAGAAACTAGGGGTCAGGTGACCCAACACACCTCGTTGGGGGGCCACCTCCTGGAGGAAATTCCATCTGAGGGGTGAGGTAGCGTTTGTTCCATTGACAAGGCATGGCAGGGCTCTCCCAGCAGCGGTAACAGCACCCGCTCTGGCAGGGGGGTGGGCACAGCCTGCTGCTTGGAGGAAGTGAGTGAGCTGGCACCTCAGGAGGTGAGGATGGAGGGCCAACAGTCCTTTCCCTCAGAGCACTACGTCAGCCGCAAACGACTCAGGTCAGGTCCAGCCACGTGAAGCCGCCTCACCCTACCCCCTCGGGCACCACACAGAGCTGGGAAGGGGGCCCAGGACGCCCGCACCTTCCCCACCCTGGGGCTGTCTTCTCTGCTCTGCATGCACCATGCCTGGACAGGACGATACGGGCGGCTGAACAGTGCCGCGGGGACGGTCCCCTCTCTGCCCTGGGCGTCTTCCCTTGGTCAATGCAGCCCCTGCCGCCCCCCTCCGCAGGGTACCAGGGCAGCTTCCACTCCATCCAAAGTTGCTTCCCCTACGGCGACTGCTACCGGACGGCCGAGCCAGCAGCCAGTGGGGACAGTCTGGCCGGGGAAGCCCACAGCTTCAACCCCCTGCGGCCTAACGGCTACCACAGCCTCAGTGCACCTTTACCTACCACAGGTGAGCCCTCCCCCTGCATGCCTCCATTCCCTGGCCACCTCCCAAGGCCCAGCCCTGTTCTGGGGTACTTGTGTACATTGTCCTGAAGCCTTGGGACAGCCCAGAGGGTAGAGTCATCCCCACTTTACAGAAGGAGAAATAAAGGCTCACACAGGTCCCAGGACCCCCCAGAGTTGGGATTTGCATCCTTCCCACCTCCGAGGTCAGTGTTTCTTCCGCGCTGTCCCACAGAAGGTGTGTGATACATGTCTAGACTCTGGCAGGTTTCAGAAGACAGAGAAGACTCAGACTGGGAGCTTGCAGGCTAGCTGATGTTTCCTTTCAGATATTTACTGAGCGCTGAGTATGTACCAGGCATGGTTGTAGACCCTGAGGATATAGCAGGGAAAGAGACACATACTGATCTCTCTTTAAAAGATAAAGAAAATGAGACCAGAGGGGCACCAGGAAAGGAGAGAACCGAGAGATTGTGCTTGTTCCTTGTGCTGCATCACATCCCCCACAGAGCCCAGGGCCTTCCCCACACAATGCCCCTGGCTGGGGTGGAGAAGCCCAGTGAGAGGGAGGGCTGTGCACAGCCCAGGGTGGAATCAGGCTCAGGCCAGCAGGGCCAGTGCTGATCAGAGCAGAAGCATCGGATGGGGCAGGGGGCAGACCCTCCCTGAGTCCGCCCAGCGCAGCCCCACCCCTAGTCAGCCTGCAGGCCTGGGTCCAGCCAGAAGCTACAAGGCCTGGGCAGGTGGGGCACCCCAGAGAAGGGGGAGCCTGAGGCCCTGTGCCAGAGGCCCCTTCGGCGGCTCTGGGTGTGTGCAGCTGGGGTTAGAGGATTAAGGACAGAGGGACAATAGTGAGGCCACAGACAAGCATGCAGAAACCTGTTGGTCCATCTGCATGTGGGTCCACGTGTTCCTAGTCACACACAGGCCCTCATGTCCGTGTATGTCTTCTTTCATCACGTGTTTGTGGTCACGTCTGGATGTGCCGGTGTATGTAGGGCTAGCACAGGTGGACTCCAAGTGGTAAGAGCCCTGTGAGTACGCAGGGAGCTCACAGGTATGTGCGTCCATGTCCGCACATGTGTGCACCCATCATGCCTGTGCCTTTCATGCCCAGTCTGTGTGCACACACATGGGCCCGATCTCCGTGTTCCCAGTGTGTACACACTGTGCTACCCACCCCCGAGTCCCATCCCTGCGGACACACTGCGTGTTACCCACCCCATGACACCTGTGTGCACAGATCCCGTGATGCCTGTCTGTGTGCACAGACTGTGTTCAAGCGCAGTGTGAGCATGTCTGCAGGTGGCCGCGTGTCACGTGCACACAACCAGGCAGGTGTGTAGCGATCACAGGGTGTGTGTGGGTGGGCGGGTGCGTTCCCCGTCTGTACACATGTGGGTTGGTGTACAACGAGGCACCGGCTGCCATTCCCGGCACTGCTGGCTCACCACCTCCTCCTCCACCTGCTCTGTGCGGCTTGTGGCAAGCTTTCCTGGTTCAGCAGCAGACACAGATAGCTCTGGTGGGCAGGAGGCAGCTTCCGCACCAGGACAGTGGATCCTTCTGGCCTCCCTTCTCCCTGCCATCTGCGGGACAGCCTGGCGTTCAGTGCCCATTCCAGGCCCCGTGCAGTTGCCCATACATCCTCTGCCAAGCTGAGAATAGACACGCAGGATTGATCCAGACATAGGGGGGCCTCAAGAATAGTTCAGCGTGATCCCACTGCACACATGGGAAGACTGAGGCCCGCCTGTCATAGGCTACACAGATTGGTGATGGCAGCTCAGGGACAGAGCCCTTAGGGCAGGGACTGGATAAGACACCCACTCTAGGCCCTTCCAGGTTAAGGGCCTCTGAGCAGTGGAACATGTCTAATGGAAGAACCAGGTGTCTCAGGGCCAGATGGATCTGGGTTCAAATCCCAGTTCCCCCACTTACTAGCACTATGACCTTAGGCAAGTGTCTTGGCCTCTCTGAGCCCAGCTTCTCAGCTGTAAAATAGGATAAGGACACCTACCTCACAGGATTGTTGTGGTCGAAGGGAGATAAGACTTCAGTGAAACCTTGGTAAGAGCCACGTCAGCGCTGGTCCTGTTCTGTGGGTTCCTTGTGTCTCGTGGGGTGAAGGAGCCTAGAAGTGTGGGGGTGGGCTGTGCTCCTCTGCCAGGAGGGGTCCAGCCCCCGAGGACACGAGCTGTGATAGCCCACCCCCTCCCCCACAGTCTTCCCTACAGTCCAGCACCAGGTGATGCTGCTCCAAGCCAGCCGCTGTCTGTCCAGCTGCCCTGGGCGCCCTGGCAGTACAAGGCCTAGAGTGCCTCCTCTCACCCACCAGCTCCTCTGTCTGGAAGAGCAGAGGCTCAGAGCAGGCCCCGCCGAAGGGACACTGTGTGAAGGAACCAGTGGGACCTCCACCAGTGACAGGAGGGTGGGGCCAGGGGGCTGGGAAAAGATGGCATAGCCCTTGCATTCTCCAGCCTGGACCCTGTTCCCTCCCACACCCACAGGCTACGAGGCCCTGGCCGAAGCCCCATGCCCCTCGGCACTGCCTCCACAGGCATCCGAAGACATTGTGTCCAGTGGCCCTGAGGACTGCGGCTTCTTCCCCAACGGGGCCTTTGACCACTGCCTGAGTCACATCCCGTCCATCTACACGGACACCTGAAGGAGGGCCCGGCCTGCACCTGTCCTCCCTCCATCGCAGACACTGCCTTGCTGGCTCACCATCTGTCCCCACCCTCCGTGCACCCAGCCCCGGGCCACCAGGCCGAAGCTCCCCACAGACTCAGGGTGCCGGGTCTGCGGCAGCCGCCCTGCGCTGGCCAGGGACAACGTCCTGAGCCCGAGCTGGGTGCTCAGAAGTGCCCGTCAGGATCCGCGGCCCGCGACATTCCCCTGCCTTCTTTTCCCTCCCCAATGGTTTTGAAATCACAGACCTCGTGTACATAGAATGTACAGAACTTGTTTTCCGTTCCCCTTCCAGTTTTATATTTTGGGTTTTACAAGAAAAACATTAAAAACTGGAAACGAGTCACGGGGGCCTAGTTTTGCCTGTGAGCCGGCGGCGTCGAGGCTGAGACCAGCAGCGTGGCGGAGGGGTGTGTGACAGAGCCGGCGTGCGGGGCTCAGACACCAGCCCGGGCCCTGCACTCTGTCAGCGGGAATGGGAGCCCGCTTCGGCAGCCCCTACCACACGCGAGTCCCAGGACCGCACTGCGAGGCAGGTGAGCAGACCAAGGTGAGGAACCCAGATCACCTGACCCAGACCTTGGTTTCTGCACTGACTTGTCAGCCGGTGGAAGAACACACTCAAATTCTGGCCTGCGGCTGGGCCAGGCTGCAGACGGCACCCGGGGTACAGAGAGACCCACCCCGCCCGAGCAGTCTGGGAGAGGGGAGAGGAAGCCAGTTCTGAGGGCACCAGGGCTCATCAGAGCTGTGTAAGCCCCCTGCCCGTCTTCCCCCCCCCCCATCATCCAGGCCTGCGCAGACAGACGGCCTGGGTGCTGTCCTGCATCTCACTGTGTCACCCTGCAGGTCACCTGGTAAAAGAAAGCCCTCCAGGAACATTTCTGGCCCGTCTTCTGCTGAAGTGAAATGAAACAAGGGAAGTGGTGTGTGCTGCACACCTACTGCGTGCCGGGCCCTCCTCCAGCAGCAATCCGATCATTTTCCCATCCCCCTCTAGGTGAGGGCTCACAGTTGGGATTTGCAGCCAGATCAAAGGAACGCCTCTCAGTTCCACGTGGCCAGGTTAGGTAGGCAAAGCCAGATGGAAAGATCTAGCCAGTCCCTCTTTACATAGAGGGAAACTGAGGTTCAGAGAAGCCCCCAGTCAAGGGGTGACAGACCAAGACTGCAATCTATGTGCGTCCCTGGTCTCTCTCAGCACCCAGGGAGGCCACGAGCACTGCTCTGTGTGCAGGGCTGACCCCTCTGCCTCCCAGCTGGCCTCAGCCGATAAGGAGCCCAGCATGGGGAAGGAGAGGGAGAGCAAGGGTCCTTGGGGAGGCTCCGTTCTCACTCAGGGTCCTGGCTCCAGTCGGGTGGCCCTCTCCACACTGCGGGTCACAGCGGCGGCCCCCGGTCCTCCCCCTTCGGGCATGGGCCAGGGGCTGGAGCTGCTCCCACTCTTAGGAAAGTCAGGGCACCGCACTGTCCCTCATTTGCCTGCCACCTGCCCCCACTGTTGTCCAGAGTCCTTTCCTTAAACCCTCCTCAACCGCCCCATGCAGAGAGCCATCCGTTTCCTGCCAGGACCTGCCAGTTGCCCCACTTTACAGATGCAGAGATTGAGGGGCCATGAAGGGAAGTAACCTGCCCACGCGGCACAGCCAGCGGGTGAGAGAGCAGGGATTTGTACTTGGGGATTGGGCTCCGGAGTGCATGCTCTCACCCACTGCACCTCCTGCCGTTGAGGACTCTGGGCACCTGGCCCCACCTCCGGCTCCCAGAGCAGGCCAAGTCCAGGCCCCCAGAGGGGAGATCCTGATCTAAGGTCACACAGCATCCCTGATGTCACTGGGGATGAGGACCCAGGGCTCCTGACTCCCGGCCCCCCCAGGCCCCCTCGTCCCATCCTCCCCAGGTTTTATGGAACTAATTAGGTCGTGGCAAAATTCCTTTAAGAGGGATGCTCAGGAATCAATACTGCATGTCATTGTAAGCACTTAATCCACTCCAGATAAGCAGAATTAAGCTGTACAATGAGGACATATTTCTATTAATAATGAAAGGGCTGAGCCGTGAGCGGGAGAACACACAGGGAGCTGGCAGTTGGATCCCATTTAGTTTCGGAGAGAGAGAGGGAGAAAGGGGCAGGGGGGGTGGGGGGACAAAGGCAAAGAGAAACAAAAGGGAGAAAAAGACAAGTGAGCTGGAGACAAAGGCCCGGCACACAGTAGGGACTCAGTAATAGCAGCTTTAACGTGACCCTGAGCCGTAAGTGTGGCTGTGCCCTTCCGCTGCTGGGCTCTCCTCTGAGCCTCCGCTCCTCCTCTTGGCGCCAGGAGGCCTTCCCTCCCAGACGCCCGCAGGTCTCCATCCCAGTCGAGTGAGCACAGCAGCCGGCGGGCAGGACCCGCCGAGAGACGGGACCCGAGCTCCCTCCCAGCCCTGCTTTCTTCGTCCCTTATTTAGAAAACACTGAGGACTGCGGCCCCTCCTGAGTCTGCCCTGGACTGCGGCCAGGAGTGTGCTGCCTCACGGGGGCAGGGGGATTACCGCCCACCCTCACACAGGGTCGTTGGGTCAGGTGGTACTTCCTACCAGGAGAGGCCACGGAGGATGGGCCACGGCTGTGGGCCCTGTGGGGTCTGGAGGGCCGTGGAGCCGAGTCTGCCTGAGAGCCCCCAGAGGGGGACGCAGGGTTCCGGCACAGTGCCCAGCCCTGCCAGGTGACCACACTGCCCTTCCAGCCCCGCCACTCCAGGCGGCCCCTGCAGCCCTGCCTCTGTGCCAGTGCAGGCTGGGATTGGCCTGCCCCCCACCTGCCTGTCCCTGTCTCCATCAGGGGCCCTCTGTCTTGCATCTCTCCCTGTCCTGTCTTGCGTCCCCTGTCCCTCTGTCTTCCGTCCCCTGTCCCTCTGTCTTCCATTGCTCCCTGTTCCTCTCTGCTTCCCCTCACTGCTGCCCCTGGTCCCCCAGCAGCCCTCTGCCCCTTCACCCTCCCTGTCTCCCCATCTCTGCTGCGCCCTTTGTTCCCCTCCCAATTCTCTCCTTCCCCCCTTCCTCTGCCCCTCCCAGTTCACTCCCTGTGTCTCTTTTCTCCCATTTGTCTTTCCCTTGCCCTCTGTAAACTGCAGGTCTGTCTTCTGTGTCCCTAGTCTCCTTGCCTTGTCCCCTCCTCAGTGAGCTCACCTCACCCTCTGTGGCCTAAGGCAACATAGAGCCCTGGCAGCTGTGGGGAGGAGAGGCCAACGAGGGGAAGAGCGCTGGTGAGACAGGCCTTTGGGGCAGGGCCTGTGGTCACTCTACCACCTCCTAAGCCACCTGCCAGGGGATCTCTGGGGAGAGTGGGTCTCAAGCCCTCCCCTTCTGCCCTTCATGGCCAGGCCCAGGGTCCCTTGATGCTGGGCACAGGGACTCCCCATTCCTGGGTCGGCCTGGACTCCCTGTCTCCAGATCCTCCCTTGCTGCTGGCCCTTGGGGTCCCCCATGACCCGGACCATCAGCACTAAGAAGCCCACTGCGGCCACCGGCGCTGCCCCCTCTCACTACACTGATGGAGAAACCCAGGGCACGTGGAGAAGGGGACACCAAGCAAGGGGGGAATTGGGGGTGCGGTGCCCGCTTTATCCCTCAGGGCGCGCCCGCAGGCATCAGTGAAAGGAGCCGGCAGGGGGCGCTCCCGCCGGAACGCGTGCTCCGGAGGCGGGCCCTGCTCTGCCCTCCTCACCGCTGGCCACCCAGCCCACGCAGCACGCAGGGGGTGCTCCTTGTTTGCTGAACATCTCAGTGGAGTGTGAGAGCCGGGAGCAAGGGAACCTTGCACAGATTAGGGCCACAAGGGCCGTTTTTGAACTCACCTCCCCATCCAACCCCTCGTTTTCCAAACAAGAATACAGGCCCCGAGAGTGTGACACACCAAAGTTACGGAGCAGGCGAGTGGAGAGCCCAGGCCTCCTGGCCCCCAGCCCACACTCCCTCCACCACCTCCTGCCAGTCAGCCTGAAAAATGACAGCATCCCGTGCTTTGTGGCTCTGGCGGAACCTATGTGACGTCGTGATGACACTCCACAAGGTAAGTGCCGCCAGCCCATTTTGCAGAGGAAAGAACCGAGGCCACCGAGAGAGTGAGGGCAGAGCTGGATTTGCAGGGCGGGTCTGTGGCACTGGCGCCCGGCCCACCCTCCCCTGCTGACTCGGGACCTGGGCAGCGGCCTGAGGAGTCCTGGCGCCCTCCCCTCGCCGCCGTCCAGGGGGAGCCATTCGGCTTTTACAAGTCCTGATTTATATACTCGCCTGGGCCCTGCCAGGGATTTATAGGTTTCTAAGTGATCGTGTCTCTGAAGGGAAACGCAATCGGAACGTGAACCGGGAAGGAAAGGCCCGCTCCCATCTGCCCTGCGGCTGCCGAGCCAAAACTCGATTTATTCCCAGGGGCCCCAGGCAGGCCCAGCAGAAGGCCCGCCAAGGGTCTGGGGAGGAGTCGGGCCTCCAGGAAGTCGCGTGCCAGGCTTCGGCACCGGGAGGTGCATCCTGGTCTCTGCCGGAGGGAGGGCGCTGCCTGAGTCTCCGCAGGGCCAGGGGCCGTGGGCCGTGGTGGTGGATTTGGTCCAGTGCGTGATTTTAGGGCAAAGAGCCGGGGCAACCAGGCTGCGGCATGAGTTGGAGGGGAGTGCATGGAGGGCATGGAAACAGGCTCTGCCTCCAGCTGATGAGCTGGCGCTGGAGGACGGGCCCATTATACTATTTTCTGTGGCTTGTTATGGTTGTCCTCTGTCCTTTCACGTACATTTGAAGTTATATTGTCCTCTGTCCTTTCACGTACATTTGAGGTTTTCCAGAAAAAAGCTGACCAAATCCCTGTGTGGCCAGGCTGGGGTTTTCTTGCTTGCCTGGCAGCCTAGATGGGTGCAGGAGGTGAATTCAGGCTAGCTTCCTGGAGGAGAGGCGGGGCCCAGATTCACCTTTGCTGTAGGACTGTCTTGTCACAGCAGAGCCCATGTTGGAGGCCGTGTGTCCCCAGAGCCCAGCACAGGGCCTGGCACACAGTTGGTCCTTTGGGTTCATTTGCCAGTGACAAGTAAGCATATGTGCAGAACAAGGGCCAGGACAGGAAGAAGTCTGCTCACCTCACACCTGAGGGAGGTGTGCTCAGAGTACAGGAGACTTGGGCGACTTTGAACACAACCCTAGCGCTCTGCAGAGTACTAGGAGACTCCCCCACCCACCCAAGCAGGCTGGGCCCCCAGGGAGTAGGGCTGGCAGCAAATCTCAGATTTCTAAAAGGCAAAGCCCTCTGAAGCAGAATGGACTACTTTGAGATAAAGTGAGCTCCCCATCCCTGGGGGTGTGCAAGCAAGAGTGGGCAGGGAGCTCTGAAGCAGTCCTGTCCTCTGGTCAAGGGCTGGATGGCACAGCCTCCAAAGGCTTCTCATGCCCAACCTGAGATGGCAGCCATCTCATACAAACACAGACAGCAGTGTGGCCCGCCATGCCGGCATCGTTCTGAGACTGAACGTAGGGCAGAGCGTGTCCAGGTGATTAATTGCGCGTTTGCAGGGAAAGCAGGTGGCCATGGCTTGAGTTACTGCCTAAATATTTTCTCAGAGGTTCAGGGCTGGCAGACCTCACACTCAGGCAGCCCAGGACAGCAGGAAGGGGCACCCATGATGGGAGCCTCTGTTCTCATGTTTCCCCAACAAAGAGCCCACACGTTAGGAAACTAAACCTCATCTGGAGGCTCCAGGGACAGAGCAGTGTTGACGCAGGGCTGCAGGCTGGAGCGCGTGAGCTTCTGTCGGTCTTTGGAGTCTGGAAGGTGGCCAGTCCACAGGTGGGACAGCATCGCATCAGCATTTTCCCTCACAGATGGGGAAACTGAGGCTCAAGAGGTCAGACTGGCCCCAAACGGTGGGGGCAGTGAGGGACTTCTCTTGTTATTTACAAGAGAAGAAATTAAGTCGCAGAGAAGGAAAGGCTGTGCCTGAGACAGCTCAGCTTACCCATCTGCAGGAGGCGTGGCTTAAAGCAGAACCATCTTCTACCCCCGAGACTACACATTAGAATCATCTGGGAGTTTCCACGCCTCCACACACGGACCCCGCCTCTGAGCAGTGCAATCAGCTCTCTGAGGGAGGGCCCGGCCTCTGCACGTGAGAGGCTCTGGTGCCCAGGGAGGGCTGGGAGCACCGACTGGTTTAGAGGCTCCGCCTGCTGCGGGCCAGGCACTGTCAGTGTTTACACGTGTCCGTCATTTCATCCTCACACAGCCCTGCAGGGGAAGTCCTGTTACCATCCCCATTTTACAGATGAGAGAACTGATGGCCAGAAAGGTGAAATAAATTGCCCGGGCTCACACACCGCCCAGCCAGGCTTTGGGCTCATGTTCTCTTGACTGCCAAGCCCTGCCCCTTGGCCAACCTCTGAGCCCCGACACTTTGCTGTCCCCAAACACCGACAGTGTGTTGTGATGCCAAGTGGCAACGAGTTCCCACTTGGGGATTGATTGGGGGATCGATCCCAGTTACGACCTGGGGGATCAAAAGCTGTAGTGGACCAGGAGCCACGGCCTGGTGGGCGTGCAGGGCTGTGCCCAGGCAAGCTGGTGCCTTCACCCGTTTGGAACTTCACCCTCACCTAAGGTTTCCTCCGTGTCAGTCACACTACCACCACCAGACAGTGAGCAAGCTGAGACCACGCCTGGAGGGGGACTGGAGTCTGAACCCCCAGAAAAGTGCAGGGGGTCAGGTCTCCTGCTAGGAAGCAAAGGGGGTGGGGTCACTAAGTCCTGGTGTCTGCCAGGCCAAGCAAGACACTGGGTGTCATGCGGCCATCTCCATGGAGACTGACTTTACTAGGTGGTTCCGTGCCCCAGAGAGGCCTGGAATGCGACAGGCACACACCGCTCAACTTTTACTGATGGAGAAACTGAGGCTCAGGAAGCTTGTACCTCTCAAAAGATGGTGAGGCCCAGAGTGCTGACAGCAGGGATTCTGATGTCTCCAGAATTGCTCAGAATTGCAGACGGGACCCCCTCACAGTCTGGGGCTCTATTCTGTAAGATGTCGCCCAGGAGGCAGACTAAATGGGACAACACTGTCACATAGTAGGTGCTCAAGAAATAGAACCACGTGGCTTCCATTTTATTTATTTTTTAATGTTTTATTTATTTCTGAGAGAGAGGCTTCTGTTTTAGGACTGCCTGTTAAGACGAATGCCCCAAGTATTTTCCCCATAGCTCTAAACCAAGCTTCATGTTGCAAGTGGGGAAAGTGAGGCCCAGGAAGATGGTCTGATTGGCTGGGGACATGTCGCAATTTGGCAAGGGACCTGACCTCAGGATTCCCACGGCAGTGCTTACATCATCCCATGCTATTTGGGCAAAGGCCCCACTCGTCAGAACACCCCAGCCTGTCTATCGTCAGGTCCTGCAACCCTGATTCAAATTCTGGCTCTGCAGCTTTAGACAGGTCATATGCTCTCTCTGGGCCTCCATGCCCTCAAGTGAGAAATGGAAAACCTCAGGTCACGCATAGGGTTCTACTAAGGACAAGACAGGAAACCAGATGTGGCAGCATTTGGTGGCCATGAAGAGCCACATATTGGGGGAAGGGAGGCAGCCTCCATCTATCAGTTCAGCAAGTGATTAATCCGTTGTACCTTACTTTGTTCTAAAAATGAATTTGAGGCTGCTCCAAGCATTCTTCTACCTGTCCAACAAGGTAGGCTTCTATAAACGTGTCCCAGGGCCCAGCACCCAGAAGTGCCCCTAACATCACCTGCCTTCTCTTGTAGCTTGTGAATCTCTGCCTTCTCTCTCAATTTCTCTCTGTGCATTTAATGTGCTCTTGAAATAGACCTTCCTCCATGGAGCCCTCTTGCTGGCCATTGGACATCTGCCTAGAAATGGGCACTGCTTTCAGTGTCTCCCTGTATAGTCTGATAAGTAGTGAGGGAAAACCATGCCACTGCAGGAACACATAGCATGTGACCCTGCCAACTGACAGGTGGGGTCTGTCTAAAGCCAAGCCAACACTCCAAGGTCAAGACATCCTCTACAGTCCATGCCCCCTACTCCCATTGGCCAAGAAAGTACTTGTCTCAGTCTCGATAATTTCCAGGACTTGCTCATTAGAACCATTTATTAAGTACAGCTGTGTTCCAGCCACCTACATATGTTAACTCATTCTCTCTTCCAATGACCTGGAGAGGAGGAAAGAGGGAATCCAGGCTCAGCGTGCCAGACAGGTCCACTGGACCCTGAGGCCCTCTTCTTTTTGCCAGAACAAGAGACCTCTCTGAATCTTGCCTCCTCCAAACTGACCTTCATTCTTTTGTTCTATTCTGCAGCTTCCACCACCAGAGCATAGTCAGTACTCAACAGTCCACTTTCATGGCATGCAGGGCCTCAGGATGAGTAGGCGCAGGGCCAGGAGAGACAGAGAGGAGTGGGGCCTGCCCGGATCACTCAGCAAGTGAGAGAGGGGCAGAGGCTGGATTTGCGGGTCTCCAGATGCCTCGCCAGGGCCCCAGGACTCCCACAGCCCCCGAGCCGGTCAGCCTTTCCCTAACTTTCTTTGGAGGCATCTTATCTCCCAATGACAGGGAGTTGCTCTAGGTCAGGTAACCCAAGTCTTCCTTCCACACAGCAAAGCGCTCAGTACGTCACACAGTGTGGATGCCAACAGGTTGGCTGGCGACTCCCACACAGCTGTTGTCCCCCATCCACACACCCCACCCCCGGAGATGCCCCAACTCCCAAGTCTCCAGTCCCTAAGGTCCGTCTGTCAACAAGACCTAGAGTTTCACTAGGTTATTTCCTATTTTACAGAAAGGGAAAGGTAGGAAGTTGCCCCTAAGTGTAGAGCCCAGGCCGGGACACTTCTGTCACAAGGCCTTTTCCTGAAGAGATCTGGCCCAGAGAGACTTTAGACTCAGCTGTTTCTCATTTTCCTCTTGAGCCCCTTGGCTCCTGCCGATCAATTCATCAAACTGTCTCCACGTCTTCACTGAACTGGGCATGGGAAAGTGAGATTTCTCGGTCTGGTCCTAGGCCTGGGCGGCCTCAGTCCAAAGGAGGAAACGAGCTCACCAACAGCCCTCTTCAGGGTCCTTTGTCCGAGTGTGCGAGCCAAGTGCTGTGCTCGCACATCGCACACTCCCACTGACACGGTGCTTACTACCAACGGGGCGGCCTCTTTTATCTTTGTTCAGCTCCAACTGTGAGGAAATCCTTCCCTCAATATTTTGGGTACATTATATGGCGAAATAAAGCAGTATATCCGGTGTAAAACAACTTCCTAAAATAATGTACACACCCAGAAGAAAGTTTAGGCGAATGTACTTCCAAAGGTTAAGAGTGGTTTATCTTTGGAAGATGGGGTTGATGGTGACATTTATTGCTTCTTCATGCTTATTCTTATTTTCCAAATTTACTCCAGCCTTTTTTTCAGCCTTTGCTTCCTAAGCTATAAAATAAGGACAAAAATGTCTACCCTCCTGGCGGTTTTGTAAATGGGATGAGACATCTGAAGGTGCCAGAGATACAGTAAGCATTTTTAAATAACACAGTAATAATACTAGTTACAGAATGCTAGAACCCTAAAAAGGCTAAAGAAAAGCTTAGCACCTCTAAGTCCCAATCCACTCATTTTAAAGGAGAGGACACTGAGGCTCGGAATTATTGCTTGAGGGAGAAGGAAAAGGGGAGAGTGACCCTGTGAAATAATTAGAAGCATATTTTCGTTGCCCAGAACACAGCAGGAGCCTGTGGAAGAAGTTGCTGTCCTAATGTTTTTTTTTAATCTGTCCAAAATCAATTTTAAAACAAAATTTAAAAATTGTTACTAGAGTTAAGGGGTACATGTGATAAAAGAGTCAATCCATCAAGAAGATACAATAGTTATAAACATATATGCTCTGAAGAGCAGAGCCACAAAATACATGAAGCAAAAACTGACAGAATTGAAAAGAGAAATAAATTCAATAATAGTGAAAGACTCTACTACTTCCCTTTCAATAATGGAAAGAATCAGGCAGAAGATCGGCAAGGAAATAAAAGAATTGAAGAATATTATAAACCAGTAGACCTAACTGACTTCTATTGACTTCTATTGCTAAAGGTTCTAGCAAGGGCTATTTGGCGAAAAAAAAGGCATCCAATTTAGAAAAGAAGTCAAAGTACTTCTATTTGCAGATGGCATGATTTTGTAGATAGAAAATCCTACAGAATCCACCAGTAGAGCTAATAAAGGAGTACAGCTAAGTTCCAAGATATGAGATCAATACACAAAAGTTAGTTGAATTTCTAGGCATTTGCAATAAATAATCCAAAAATGAAATTAAGAAAAAATTCCATTTACAATAGCATTGAAAAGAGTAGGCTACTTAGGAACAAAATTAACAAAAGTCCAAAATGTGTGTTCTGAAAACTACCAAACAAACATTGTAGAGAGAAATGAAAGAAGACTTAAGTAGATGGAAAGACAACCCATCATCATGGATCAAAAGACTTGATATTGTTAAGAGCAACATGCAGCAAGTTGATCTACAGATTCAACACAGTCCCTTTCAAAATCCCCCTTGGATTCTTTGCTTAAATTGACAGTCTGATTAGAACACTCATGTTAGAGTCAAGGGATCCAAAACAGCTGAAATACTCTCAAAAAAAGTAAGAACAAATTTGGAGGATTCACACGTCCCAATTTCACAATTTACTGCAAAGCTATATAGTAATAGAGGCAATGAGGTACCAGCATAATGACAGACGTATCGATCAATAGAATTAAATTGGGGGTTCGGAAGTAGAGCCTCACATTTATGGTTAACTGATTTTTGGTGAGGATCCCAAGACAATTAAAAGGGGGAAGGGATAGTCCTTTCAATAAATGGTGCTGGGATCAATAGATATCCACATGCAAAAGAATGAAATTGGACCTCTATCTTATATCAGACAAAAGTTAACTTAAAATGGACCAAAGACCTAAATGAAAGAATTAAAACTGTAGAACTCTAAGAAAAAAAAAATAATAGAAGTAAGTCTTTGTGACCTTGTATTAGGCAATATTTTTTTAAATGTGACAGCAAATGTACAGCAACAATAACACAACAAAAGTAAAGTGAACACTAAAGTTAAAAACTTTGTGCTTCACGGGCACCTGGGTGACTTGGTCGAGCGTCCAACTTCAGTTCAGGTCATGATCTCACAGTTCATGGGTTGGAGCCCCACGTCAGGCTCTCCGATGACAACTCAGAGCCTTCTTCAGATTCTCTGTCTCCCTCTCTCTCTGCCTCTCTCCTTCTCACACGCTCTCTCTCAAAAATGAATAAACATTAAAAAAAATTTTTTTCATTGTGCTTCAAAGAGCACATTTAAGTGACGTCTGAGTGGCTCAGTAGGTTAAGTGTTCAACTCTTGATTTTAGCTCAGGTCATGATCTCATAGCCATGAAATCGAGGCTGGCATCAGCCTCTGCACTGGGCATGGAACCTGCTTAAGTTCTTTCTCTCTCTCCTTCTGCCCCTCCCCTGCTCAAGCACACTCTCTCTCAAAACAAACCAAAAACAAAGGACACAGTTAAGAAATTTAAAAAGACAACCCATACAATGGGAGAAGATACTTGCAATCTGTATATCTGGTAAGGGACTTGTATCTAGAATATATAAAGAACTTTTATAACTCAGTAAGAAACAGACAACCCAATCAAAAAATGGACAAAAGATCTAAATCAACATTGCTCCAAAGAAGATTTACACGTGGCAGAAACAAAAAACAAACAAAAAACACATGAAAAGGTGCTCAACATCATTAGCCGCCAGGGAAATGCAAATCAAAACCACAATGGGATGCCACTTCACACTCACTAGGATGGCTATCACCAAAAACATGCAATAGTGAGGCTGGCTGGCCGCTGTGGAAAGCAGTTTGGCAGTTTTTTCCTTAAAAAGTAAAACACAGAGTTAACACAGGACCTAATCATTCCACTGTCAGGTGAAATAAAAACCAAGAAAAATGAAAACACAAGTCCACACAAAATCTTGTACGTGAATGTTCATAGCAACATGATTCGTGATAGCCAAGAAGTAGAGACAAGTCAGTGCTCACCACAGACAAAGTGTAGTATATCCATACAATGGAATATTACTTCGCAGTGAATAGAAATGAAGTATTAATATTGCCACAATATGAGCAACCCTCAAAAACGTGGTGCCAAGTGAAATAAAGCCAGTCACGAAAGATCACATAGTGTATGATTCCATTTATACACAGTGTCCCAAATGGGCAGGCAAATATATAGTGGTAGAAAACAGATTAGTGTTTTGTCCAGGAATGGAAGCCTGAGAGGGAATGGGGAGCAATCGCTAATGAGCATGGGCTTTCTTGTGGGGGCGATGGAAATGTTGTAAAATTGATTGTAATGACGGTTGCACAATTCTGAGTGTGCTAAAAGTCGGTGAGGTGGGGCACCTGGGTGGCTCAGTCAGTTAAGTGTCTGATTTCGGCTCAGGTCACGAGCTCACAGCTCCTGAGTTTGAACCCCACCTCAGGCTCCACACTGCCAGTGCGGAGCTTGCTTGGGATTCTCTCTCTCTGCCTCTCTCTCTGTCCCTCCCTGACTCATGCTCTCTCTCTCTCTCAAAATAAATAAATAAATTTTTAAAAATAAAAATCGGTGACTTGTACATTTCAAATGTTTATTTTAGAAAAAGAGTGCAAGAGGGGAGAGGCAAAGAAAGGGGGACAGAGGATCTTAAAGCAGGCTCCATGCTGTCAGCAGTGAGCCAAATGTGGGGCTCAAACTCACGAATCCTGAGATCATTACCTGAGCCACCCAGGCGCCCCAGTGAGCTGTACACTTTAAATGCATCAATTGTATGATATGTAAGTTATATCTCAATAAAGCCATTATTTTTTTAAAAGAGAGAATCTGTGTGCTGAACTTCTTATAAAGCTCTCAACGATGACAAATCCATGCAGTCTAATAAGTGACTGTCTCGGCAGCAGCACCAAATGACTAATTATGATTCTTACCCCTGGCGCTATGTTTCTGGTCAGTGAAGTCTGACCCCTTGCTTGGTCAGCTGTCTCACCTCAGAGATGGAAAACTAACAGGTCTAGCACCAATTATTAAAAAAAACAGTTTCTTCTAGTGAAAAAAAAAAAAGAATCACTACGAAGTATATACAAACCTTTTATACAAACCAAAATTATTATCATTTTTAAATGTTTATTTTTTTTTATTTTTAATGTTTTATTTATTTCTAGGAGAGAGAAAGAGGCAGCGTGAGCAGGGGAGGGTCAGAGAGAGAGGGAGTCACAGACTGAAACATGCTCCAGGCTCTGAGCTGGCAGTCAGCACAGAGCCCGACGCGGGGCCCGAACCCACGAACCGCGAGATCATGACCTAAGCGAAAGTCGGACGCTTAACCGACTAAGCCACCCAGGCGCCCCAATTTTTAAATGTTTACTAACTTATTTCGAGAGAGAGAGAGCAAGCGGGAGAGGGGCAGAGATAGAGAAGAAGAGGGAATCCCAAGCTGCGATTCAATCTCATAACCGAGAGAGCATGACCTGAGCAGAAATCAAGAAATCAAGAGTCAGACACCTCACTGACTGAGCCAGCCAGGTGCCCCACAAACCAAAATTATTAGAGAAAAGGGTTTTATTTCTAGAGAAACCACAAAGAAAGGCTGTGGAAAGGTGCTTCTACAAACACGAGGGATCATGGGAGGTGAATTGAGGTCTTTCACCCCCCCTTTATTCTTACAAGCAAGCTGTCCCCCAATATCTTGTGTTCTTTTTCCAGGAGAACCACTTGTGCAGAGGTGTGGAAATGAGAGAGAGAATATGGGGTGAGCAGAGTACTGAACACGGTTCAGTTCAGGGCAGTGGGTAGGGGTGGGGGGATAGGAGGCTGGAGAGGTCGGCAAACCAGGGTCCTGGGACCCTATCCAGCGCTCTGACTCGGCTGAGGAATTTGAATGGCCTCACTGGGTGACCTTGGGCAAGTCACCCCCCTCTCTGAGCCCAGCTCCACATCTGTGATTTCCCTCCTAGGGGATGGTAAGAATCCCATGAGACAATACATGGTCACATACTTCATAGTGCTCTTGGAATGGAGCAAGCTCTGGACAAATATTGGCTGTTATCATGACAATGACATTTCTTTGGCCCCTCTGATTCCCCAACATGAGCAAAGTCTAACTGAAATAATGGAGAGAAGTTAGACATAAGTGTTGATCTCATCTTCTAAAACTCTGTGAAGGTGACAGTACAGGAATAAAAAAGACATAGGGCGCCTGGGTGTATTAGTTGGTTGGCCGTCTGACTTTGGCTCAGGTCATGATCTCATGGTTCGTGGGTTCGAGCCCCGTGTCAGGCTCTGTGCTGACAGCTCAGAGCCTGGAACCTGCTTCAGATTCTCTGTTTCCCTCTCTCTCTGCCCCTCCCCTGCCCCTGCTCATACTGCCTCTTTCTTTCTCTCTCAAAAATAAACATTAGCAAAAAAAAAAGACCATGAGAATGGGAAAGTTGCCAGTGAAAGATGCGACTGGTGGGGAGTGGACCCCGAACCAGTGGGGCAGAAGCAGCTCCATGTCTGCAGCCGGCGGGGGTGGGGGGGGGTGGGGGGGGCATTGCTAGACACAACAGGGGTGCCCATGGAGCCCCAGAATGGCTCAGGACTCACAGGCACCAGATGTTGGGGAAGGGGGAAGGGGAAGGATTAAAAAGAAGGGGCTGATGGCAAGTCAGTGTAGGAGCAGTTAGACTCCCTGCACAGCCACTTCCAGGACTCCGGGAGATAAAGTCATTCTCCAGGGACCAAATCAGAGGGGATCCTGGCCCAGAAACACCCAAGCAGCCGCCCTTCACAAACACACACACACACACACACACACACACACACACAAGACGGGAGGATGGAGAGTAACTGGCCTCTGGAAATGGGCCTTTGGAGCCCTCCCGAAAAAGCTGACTCACCACCAGTTCATCCCAGTGGAGCCCACAGCCAACAAGCGGTGCCCCTCCCCACGCTGAAATCAGGTGCAGTTTCCTATCAGATTTGTATTGCCTGCAGGAACACTTGGGGGGAAACCCTGGAGGAAACAGACGAGGGGCAGCAGAGAAAACCAAAACAAATAAACAAACAAGATAACTGAAATCAAATCTTTGATGGACATTTTTAGAGGTAACATGAAGGAAATCGCTCAGAGAGTATGCAAAAAGACATAGAAATCAAGAATAGGAAAAAATAAATAAGATGGATTGAGGGTTAATCCAGAGAGTCAATATCTGACTAATAAAAGTTCCAGAAAGAGAGACGTGAGAAAATGAGGGAAGTAAAGTTACCAAAGAAACATGATAAGAAAACTTTCCAGAACAGAAGCCTGTGAACCTCTGGCTTGAGGGGCTCATTAAATGCCCAGTACAATGGATGAAAAAAAACCCTCACCAAGGCACATCGTTTGAAAACTTCAGAAAACCAGGGATAAAGGAGGTAACCCTTAAAAAAGTACATGGAGAAGAAACAGAAAACCCCATACAAAGATAAGGAGTCAGAATGTCATCAAATTTCTCAGAGCAACATTGGAAGAGAGTGTAGAGCAAAAGCCGAAAACATTCTGTTTTTTTTTTTTTTTTTTTTTTTTAATTTTTTATTTATTTCTAGGAGAGAGAGAGAGACAGCGTGAGCAGGGGAGGGTCAGAGAGAGAGGGAGTCACAGACTGAAACAGGCTCCAGGCTTTGAGCTGGCAGTCAGCACAGAGCCCGATGCGGGGCTCGAACCCACGAACCGCGAGATCATGACCCAAGTGAAAGTCGGATGCCCAACCAACTAAGCCACCCAGGCGCCCCAGCCGAAAACATTCTGAATGAAGACAGTTTTCAACCTAGAATTCTACACCCAGCTAAACTATTAACCAAGGGTAAGTGTAGAACAAATATATTTCCAGATACGCCAGAACTAGTTTTCAAAAGGTTACAGGAGAATGAGCTCCACTAAATGGGGAGAATAAAGCAAGGACAAGAAGACATGGGATCTTACCAAGAGGGGGTCCAGTGCAAGTGACTGTCAAGGAGAAGGCCAAGCGGACAGCAGTGCAGCAGGGCCGGGGGAGTCGGGGGCTGAATTGGGGCCCCGACATGTGATCAGGAGAGGTGATGTGTGTGGCTTTCAGAGGGTTAGGGAAAGGGGTTCATGGGTGGCTCACTCAGAAGGGCCATGTGACTCTTGGTCTCGGAGTTGTAAATTCAAGCCCCACGTTGGGTGTAGAGATGATTTAAATAAATAAAACTTTTTTTAAAAGGAGGGTTTGGGAAGAATTAGCCCTAGTAACATAGAAAACCAGACCAATGAGAAAACAAGGCAATTATTCCAGAAAACAGTAAAAGTAGGAGAAGGAGAAAACCATCAGAGTGCAGTACTTGGAGAAGCTGAGTACAGTTACACGGTCATAATAACATAAATCCAGAATATCTTTGGGGCACCTGGTGGCTCAGTAGGTTGAGTATCCGACTTTGGCTCAGGTCATGATCTCACAGTTTGGGGGTTTGAGCCCCACGTCGGGCTCTGTGCTGATGGATAGCTCAGAGCCTGGAGCCTGTCTTCAGATTCTGTGTCTCCTTCTCTGACCCTCCTCTCACGCTGTCTCTGTCTCTCTCCCTCAAAAATAAATTTTAAAAAAAATTTTTTTTTAAATCCAGAATATCTTCTTAATGGAAATGTATGTGCCCCAGCTCCTGACAGCCCAGAGACAAGGGAAGTGGTGGAGCGCCAGAAGACAGATCATCACTGCCCTCCCCAGGAAGCCAATAGAAATACCACAAAGTAAGGAGTCGAAAACAAGCAGTTAACATTGCCTGTATTGATACATATATAACATGTATTGAAGTTATAACAGTGAGTAAGAAGAAATGGCCTCAGGGTTTAAATGGAGCTGCCCTTGGAAGGTGGTACTGGGATCCAGGCTGCGAGAAAGGGATAACGTGGGGACTGGTGATTTTTGTTCACAGCCCATACATGGTGGACGATTTGATTCTTTGAAACAATGTGTTTGTATTACTGTGAGAAAAATGAAAGTGAATAAGCAGGAGGTAGAATCAATCCCTGTTGGTGGGAGAAGACAATGAAGCCAGGGGATACTGACACTTGGGTAAGGAACTAGCATGGCCAAGTTAGGGCAGGAGCTGGCCCCCCCCCCCTTCCAAGCAGCTCTAGGGTGCCCATGACTGCAAGTGATGGTCACAGGAAAGTCGAACACCGGAACGCTACCACACTGAATCTGTGGAAGCGAGTCTGCTTGACCCTCCAGTGCTAGAAGGATGATTTGAAAAATATTCAATCCATTTACATTACGGCTGGTGAAGCCAGTTGAGTTCAGAAGAAACGTAGGACTATAATTTACATTTATTTGATCCAAAAGCTTCACTTTCAAAGAAGGGGAAATATGGGACCGGGGGAAATTCTTCTCAGTGACCGTGAATTCCCAGGCCACAAAGCAGAGGAGACAATTTCCATAATATTCCACCTTATTCTATATACGTTTCCAAGCTGCCTTTGATGCTGCAGTTTAGAAAAGCAGCCCAGAGCCTCCCGCTCTAAAACAAATCAGCTGCTCCCCACCCTCCTTCCCCACTGCGCCCGCCACCCCCACCCACCCCACTCCACTCCCCCCCCCAGCCTGCATTCCAGTGGGGGCAGAGCAACACTAGGGGGCGGTGTTCAGGGGGGTTCCAAGGGTGGGCTCACAGAGCTAGCAACGGGGGCCCCCAGGCTGGCGGGAGACTTCCAAGGGAAAAGACCATTGCAGACCAGTGTGAGAGACATCCAAGCTCCCCTACCCCCAGCTGAAAGTTTAGAGGCCTTCGTGAGCCTCAGGGCCTCCGTATCTGAGGTCCTCCTTGGCCCTCTTCCCATCACACTCTCCCTTCCCGTTCTTTCAGTTCTGCCTCTTGCCTCCAGGCATTTGTTCATGCTGTGCTTCTGTCCACAACACTCTTCCCTGAACTTCTCAGGTCTTGGCACCAGTCACCTGGCCCTGCATTGTCGGTAGTAGGTGGGCGCTGGACGGGCAGTGGTCCCTCTCTGAGCACGCTGGCACTGGGGTCTCACCAGGAGTGGGGTCGGGGGTGGGGGGGAGTGTCAGTTAATGCTTGTTGAGTGAAAAAAGAAAGGAACTGAAGCATGACTGCCGAGCTTGGAGGTACATGCATCCTGGTGCCCGTGGATGGATGTCCATAAGATGGACAACCTATGTCCACCCACACAGTGGTTTCTCATTCGGTGGCCTTCAGTCCTCTGCCACTTGGGGCAAGTGCTACAAATGCAGATTCCAGGCCACTCTGAGGCTCTCTAAGGTTGGTGGCCATGTTCCAGGGCTATGTCTGGGCTCAGTGCCCTTCCCCAGGGCAGCCTTCTACTGGTGTGATGAGTATCTCTGTGGCGCCTAACCCTGGTCCCAGGGGACTTCTGCCTTGTGGGCACTCCAGGCAAGTAGGGAAGAAACAGAGTCCAGAGGGCAAAGCTGTGGGAATCTTCTGGCAGAGGGGCTTGAAAGCAGTCAGTTCTCTGTGCCTCAGTTTCCACACCAGCAGAGTCAGAGCTCCTGCCCTGGTTTGCCAGGGGGCTATGAGGCTTGGGCCAGTGTGGAAACATTTTCAGCAAACCCCAGAGCTCCACAGAGCCTGAAGACAGCCTCGTGACCAAGAGCACACGAATGGAGGCCTCCACAAGCAATGGGTGGGTGAGGCCAAGCACAAGATCACTGCAGTGTGGGGACGTCGAGGCACGAGCAGTTCCAGGCCCTCTCCTTCCCTCACCACCCAAGTGAATAGGATACTACTGTAGACCAAAGGGTAAAGGGCCCAGAGAGCTCTTGGTAGGACTGGCATGAAGCCTCTGGCAGAGCTGGGAACCGAGCTGGGCCCCCTGCCTCCTCTCAAGGACAGAAGAAACCCTACACCATGATAAAGTTGAGAATTCTCATTGCAGCTAACAGCCCCTTGGAAATACATAATAAATAAAGACCAAGAGCACCCGCTCTAGAAGTAGCTGGTTGGCTTGGGTCATGGCGCCCCCTAGTGGCCATTCCTTTAGCTTTTTCCCACAGCACTTTCCCTACTGGAAGCGCTGGTGGCTAGAGACTGGGGGATCCCAGACAGACTGCAGGGTGCTGTTCCTGGCGGAGGAAGGGGACAGAGGCCTGGACCCCCTTGCACTCACTGTGAAACCTTGGACAAGCTCTTGAACACAGCCAAACCGGTTCATCAGAAGGTACTTTGGAGATTACTAGTCTCCCCCCAGCTCAGGACTCCAAGAACACAGGGCTGCCTAGAGAGGCCAAGCAGGTGTGACACGTGCCCGGGGAGTAGATGCAGGGGTGCTAGGGAGGCTGCAACATCTGGCACTGGCTGGCCCTGGAGAGGGGGCCAGGCAAACCCGATGAGAAACCAGAGCCACCCTCACCAACCCCTACCCCTGCCCCGGGCCTCAGAGCCCTCTGGTCAGCCACTCCCCTCTCCCCCGCCCTCCCCCGACTGCCTCCACCATCCTCCCTCCCTGACGGCCAGCTGCTCCTCCCACCCCAGACCAGGATGGACACTACGGCTGAGGACCAGCTGGGACTCACATCCCAGCCCCAGAGCTGCCCCAGATCCACACCCCTCCACCCATTCAAGACTCGCACCCCAGAGACCCCCGCAGGCCAACCCTGTCTAGGTGCTGGCGACAGCCTCTGCCGGAGCTCAGAGCGTGCCTTCCCCATCTTCTTTCCCTCTCATCTCACAGACCCCCAGCCGCAGGCCTCCCCTCCTGCCCCACCAGCCGCACCATCTGATGGCCGGCCCTCTTGTAGACAACCGGCCACAAAACCCACAGCCCTCCCCTTTCTCCATGCCCCACCCCACCCCCTCCATCTGCAGCCTTCCTTCTGCCCCTTTCTGATCAGCACTTAGAGGAGTTCTCAGCTCATCTCCACATACACACAGACACCCCCCCACCCCCTCACCAGCTACTTCCTATCTCTGTCCTCCCTTCAGAGCCCAGTTTTTAAAAGACAAGTGTTCACTCACTAACCCTTCCTGCCTTACATGGACTCCACCAACTTTTTTTTTTTTTTTTTTTTTTTTTGGTGAGAGAGCAGGGGAAGGACAGAGAGAGGGGGAGAGAGAATCACAAGCAGGCTCCACACTGTCTGCACCGAGCCTGATGTAGGGCTCAAACTCACAAACTGCAAGATCATGACCTGGGCCAAAATCAAGAGCTAGACGCTTAACTGGCTGAGCCACCCAGGCGCCCCACTTCATCACTTCCTGTTCCTGAACCCAGTAGACACTTTTCATCCCATTCACCCAAGGAGCTCACACCTCACCAAGCCCTGCTCTCTTGGGTCTCCAGGCCTTTGCACATGCTATTCCCTCTGCCTAGAACGCTCTTCCTTCCTTTCCTCATGAACTAACACCTTTTCATTCTTCAACTCCAAGCCTGAGTGTCACTTTCTTTAGGAAGGCTTCTGTGATGCCCCAGGCTGTTTCGGGCAACGTCTAAGGGCAGCGCATGATCCATGTGCCCTGGCCCCTGGATCTCTCAGCCCCGGGGAATTTCCTTTAGTTTCTCAAGTATGAAAACCTCTTTCCAACCTCAGAACCTATACATGTGCTGCTTATCTGCCAGGTCCCATCTCTGTCCACCTGTCCCCATTTCTTTTTAATGTTTTTTATTTTATTTTTGAGAGAGACAGACAGAGTGCAAGCTGGGGAGGGGCAGAGAGAGGGAGACACAGAATCTGAAACAGGCTCCAGGCTCTGAGCTGTCAGCACAGAGCCCAATATAGGGCTCAAACTCACGAACCATGAGATCATGACCTGAGCCGAAGTTGGACACTTAATCAACTGAGCCCCCCAGGGGTCTCCCCAGGTTCCTCAGGTCCCAGCTTCCTCTGTCAGAGCACTTATCTCTCGAGGCATCACAGAACACACATATGCCTGTCTCCTAGAAGAGTAACAGCTCACCCTCCCTGGGCACATTCTAAGCACTATGCGTATATTAATCCTACAGTGTATGGAATACTCCTGTTGTTGTCCCTGCTTCACAGATGGAGAAAGTGAGGCCTTGTGCCCTTCATCCGGGGCCAGGGCCAAGCACACAGTCTGTACCAGCCAGGGCTTCCCAGACCCAGAGCTCTGCAAGAACAGATGCCTCCAAATCTGGTTTAAATGGAAACCAGCCTCCCAGCCACTCCCGCCCCATCACCAGCCCTGGATGAAGGCTCTGCACGCCCCCCTCCCCCCATGCTGTTTATTCTTTTGAACAAATTGTGAGTTTTATAAGACATTCAGGGCCTGTGGTGGCAAACACATGTTCCCATGGTGAGAGCCCTCGGACCTGCTGGGCCCCCAGCCCCTCTCCTTGCTATTCCATGCACGGCAAGTACCCTTGAGCAGGCGCCCACCCTGCCCCTCGGGCTGCCGGAGACAGGGGCCACAGCTTCTTCCCCCAGCGTCCCCTCACTTCTGCGGCTCCCCACTCTGCAGAAGCTGGACCCTCACGACATCCTAGGACAGGGGACGACCACCGTGCCTGTTTGGCAAAGGAGGAAACCGAGGCTCCAGAAAGGAAGGCACCATGCCCACAGTCACTCAGCTGGCTATCGGGGAAGCTGGGCTTGAGAACTCCAGTCTCCTGACTACAAAGCGCATCACTTCATTCCTGCCTTCAAGGCCAAGAAAGCCGAAAGGTTTTGTGTCCATTGTGCCTGGGATGCTATTCTCCATTCAGACTGTTCTGGAAACACCTGAAGGTCTAGGAAGCAGGGACGTCATATTCTAGGCCTGGGCCTGCACTTTAGGAAGTCACACACCCCAGTCCTCAGTCTCCCCTCCTGACGTGTGTCAGGTCGCACTCCTCTGAATGGCACTCTGCCAGTGAGAAGGTTCTCCATCTCTCTTTTCCGCCAGTTCTCTGGGTAATCCTCCCAAACTGTCCCAAAGCCTGGAGCTCCTTTCGTCCAATGTGCGTTTCCCAACCAAATGTGGTGTTTCAAAATAAAGTAATTGAACAGGTGCCCCTAAGTGTGAAACTACATAGACTCTACTATGAGGCAGCCCGCTCTTTTCTGAGGGATGAATGTGGGGGAAAAGCCACTCACCTTATATCTGAGTACATATAGTAGCTGCCCCTCCTCAGAGGCCTGGGGGAGGACCCTAGTGGCACTAGGCCACGGCATTCAAGGCCTCCCTGAATCTGCTCTCAAACAGCATCTCTGACCCATCTCTTACCCCAGCACTGTGCCCTCATGCTCCAGCCACCCTCCCCTGAGCTGCCCAGGACTTTGGGCCTGTGGGGACTGTCCCTGTGAGGTGAGGGCTATAGACCAGGTGAGCCAGGAAAGGCATCTGAGAAGATAACATTCTGAAAGCAGAAAGATAAACAAGAGCAGGACCAACAAAAGCATCCCAGGAAGAGGAAACAGCAGGTGCAAAGGCCCTGGGACAGGGATGGGCTGGGAGTAGGTACAAAGAGGCCCGCATGGCTGGCATGCAGTGGGAGAGGGGGGAAGGGGAGGGGGACCAGTGGGGGCCTGGGCGGTGATATCCTCAGCAGCAGCGCCGCCCTGCAGCCAAACCCCCACACCCGAGTGCCAGCAGGAGGGAGAGTGAGAAACCTGGGATGCCACATAAGAATGTCACGTGCCGGGCAAACCAAATGGGCCACAGCAGCCGCAACTACATGGATGAGTGTGAGCAATATAACATCCAGTAAAAAAAGTTTGCTCCAAAGACAATAGCCTAAAATAACTTGAAAAAAACAACCATTTAGGACTACATATGGATGTGATGAAATAAAAAAAGGAAAGCGAGCAAATGAGGCCCTGGGATTCAGGATGCTGGTGACCGCGGGTGGGGGAGGTGAGAGCGGGATTGGGGACCAGATGGCTGGGTGGAGGACTTTTGTCTGGAGCAGTGGATTCATGGGTGCTCATCACATGATTAAAAACAAACAAGCAAATCAGAGAGGCTCATGCGTGGACCAGTGATGAATTTGTCTCATGCGGCAGCCTGAATGGGAGCCATTTGGTCCAGAACCGATCTCAAAGACTAGGCCCGGAGGTCGGGGTTTTACTTGAAGAGCGAGAGAGAGGCTGTGGGGTCTGGGGCAGGGGAGTGACTTGATTCCTGGTTATACGGATCACTCTAGCTGTGTGTGGAGAACAGAGTGAGGGGTGGGGAGGAGAGGGAGGCAAACCAGCCAGTTGGAAGGCCACGGCCATTGTTCAGGCAGGGGGTGATGGGGGGGTGCGGGCAGCCCCGCTTGTTTAAGTGAGAGCTCTGGTTTGCCCCCAGGTTTGAGATGTGGGCTGGTTACTCTCCCTTCGCATCTCACACACGGGTCCCTTCTCCGCCCTGCTTTGTGTCCGGAGGGGCTGACCCTGCAGACAGGATCTCCTGGGCTCCCTCGCTCTCTGGCTTTCAGGAGGAGACCGGAGGGCAGGAGGAGCGAGAATTTGGAACATCACCTGTAAAATGAGACACGTGGCTACACCTTGTACCAGCTACTACTACATAAGAAGCATGGTACTAAGGGGTTCTCTTTGGATTTTGGACGTTGTCTACACCATGCCTGGGGGCCAGCTTTGACTGTTTACTGGGAAATTGGCAAGCCTGCCAGTTTGGGAGGGGCTGGAAGTAAGAGAGGGCTCCGCATTCTGTCCAGATTATGGTACCTGGTACCAGCTGCCCTGACACGCAGGCCTGGTGACCCAGCAGATCTGGCGGGACGTGGGACGTGGGGGTGGGGTGGGGGTGGGATCCCCGCGTGTCCCACGGAATCGGCACAGATGGCTCGGGTGTCAGAGCCCAGCCTGTTCTCTACCGGCAGTTCCTCCATAGTAGAAAAGCAGCCCAGCCTGGCCGCTGGCTCTGGGAGAGACTGGACCCTACCGCCACGGGACACCAGAGGGCTGTGTGACCTGAGCTGCTGGCTGGCCGTCCTCCTGCTGCCCCCCGTGTCCCTGTCCCCTGGCCTCTCCCCTGCTCTGTGCCCCAGGAGGCCCACCTGTGGGGGCTGTATTAAGGGGCTCCTTTGCTTCTGGCCAAGCTCACCACTGAGGAGCCCCGGCAGAGCCTGGAGGGGGGAGCGCTGGGGGGCGGGAGGCACAGCAGTCATCCCCCCAGCCCCCTTTCCTCCAGGGTGTCTCTGGGAGCGCTCATTGCTCTGTCAGAGCAGACTTCTCTACATCACTGTCGCCTTGCAGGCCGCGCTAGCTGCTCTGTCCCTCACCCCTTCAGCCCTAGGGATGCTAATGAAGCTCCTACTTATTGCTCTAAACTGCTGCGCTTTCCTACCGCCTACCAGATCTTTTTATTAGTTCCCTTGTTGACACCACCCCCACCCCCTTCAATGATCTCAGTCTGAGCATGCTGTTTCCCGCGGGGACCCTGTGAGATGGTAGGTGTGCAGGCAGAATTTTTAAGTGACCCCAGGAATCCTGCCCCCAGGGTGCGTGTCCTCTGTAACCCCCTTCTCCTGAGTCTAAGTACGAAGCAGTCGTCCTTCCTGTAATTGTGTTCTTGTCCTAGCTGCCTGTGACAATGTCCCACTAGCTTTGAAGAAGAAATTAGCTGGGAGAGACCCATGCGGCCAGGACGAGAGAGGGGCCTCGAGGAGCCGAGAGTGATTCCCAACCAACAGCCAGCAGGAAGGCGGGGACCGCAGTCCTGCCACTGCCGGGAACCAAATCCCGCCAACAACCTGAGTGAGTCCGGATGGGAACCCTGAGCCTCAGGTGACGTTGCAGTCCTGGTGGCCCCCAGATTTCCGCCTGGCGAGACAGTGGGCAGAGAACCCAGTTGTGCAAGTTACCCAGTTTCTGACCTACGGAAACTGTGAGGTCATAAGGGGGTGTTGTTTTAAGCCACGAGGTCCGTAGCACTTGGTCATGCAGCAACAGCGGAGGAACACACTGGCTCCGATCTGCTCCTCCAGACTGTAAAGCCAGGCACGAGCAGCAGCATCTCCGCATTCGGTGCAGACACGTGTCCAGAACTGGGACAAGTCAATCAAAGAACGCGTGGCTTAGATGCCCAAAGATCTTCCTGCTGGTGTTCTGACGACCTTTTGGGGGAACTCCCTCCGACCAGTTAGCAGAAGAGAAACCCATAGGAGGCAGGTGCCCTGGAGAGCAGGAGGCTGCATTACGGCCCCAACTCAGGGCTGCCTCAAAGGAGAGTCGTGAAGGCAGAGCCTCCCATGGGCAGAACCTCAGCTGGTATCTGACCGCCCCCTTCAGTGGAAGAAGAGAGAGCCTGAGGTGTGGGTCCACACCGATTCAAGAGCAGAGGTCCCTGGGTTAGCTGACTGCATGGTGACTTGGAAAGAACAGGACTGGGAAGCCGAGGACGAGGGGACACATGTGGCCCAGCCTCTCGAAACAGGCAGTGTGTGAAGACACCCATCTCTCATGTAAATGTGCACCAGAGGGCGTCCATTGCAGAAGAGGCTTTCATGAACTAGAAGAGCAAGACGACCCACGCTCTGGCTGTCAGTTAACCTTTTCCCCCAGCTAGTCCTGTCCTCGCTCGATGGGCTCATGGAAAAAGCGACGCTGGTGGCAGGTGTATCAGTCTGCGTGGGCTGACATAACAGAGTGGGCAGCTTAACCAACAGAATTTTACTACCCAATAGTTCTGGAGTCTGGGAAGTGCGAGTTCAAGGTGCCAGCAAGGTAGGTTTCATCCTGAGGCCTCTTCTCTTGGCTTGGATGGAGATGGGGGAGAGCAGGAGCTCTCAGATGTCTCTTCTTAAAAAGACACTGATCCTGTGAGATCGGGGCTCCACCTGTATCACTTCATTTAAGCTTAATTACCTCAGTAGAGGCCCCATCTCCAATAGATAAATTACTGGGGGGACACAAACATTCAGTCCATAATGGCAAGGGTAGAGGCCTTTTGTAGGCTCGACAGCATGGACTTCCTCCTACCAAAGCTGATTTGGCTACTGCCGCTGTTGAGTGCCCAGTCTGCCGATACATCAGGCCAATGCTGCCCAGCTTGGGCAACACTCCCCAGGAAGCCATGCTGATGGCAAGTCGATCACATTGGGTGTCTTCCATTACGAGGAGCGCATCAATTAATCCTCATGGAATCTGGGTATAGATTTGCCTTCTCTCCTGGATACTCCTGCCAGTGCCACCATCTGTGACCATGCAGAAGGCTTTATCCACCACCGGGTCCGCCGTGTTGCCTCAGCCCAGGAATGCAATTAACAGGGAAAGAAGGGTGGCAGTGGGCTGGCACCTAACAGTTAGCCTGCAGGGGTGGCGGGGTGGCCTTCTGAAGTTTCTGTTACAGCACCAGCGGGAGGGTAGCACCCGGGGGAGGAGGCAGATCTGTCACATAGGATGGGATGTGTGCCTTAATTAGTGACCAGTGGATGGTGCTGTCTCCCACCAGGAGCATCCCCACTCACTCTGTAATTGAAATAACGGTGTTCTGGAATGGAGTTTGCATGCCCTACCATGCGCCCCCTTAAAGCGTACAGTTCAATGGTTTTAGCATATCCCCAGTTGTGCAGCCATCACCGCAGCCCGCTCGCTCTTACGCCTCTGTAACCCTCTTAAAGAACTTGCATTTCCCATCTTTGCAACGTAGCAGATCATATCGAGCTCTGCCCAGATCCCCTCAGATTCCTCTTTTCCATGCTTGGGCAATTCCTGGCTTCAGTGTGTTTTTGCGGCCAACAGATGGATCTGAGGCTCTTTTGCAAAGACTCTTGGGCTCCCGGAACCTGCTTGGCCCACAGGTCAGGCAGCTGGAGGTGCCTCGGCTTGTACATCACCCCCAGGGCAGCCCTTAACCGGTGACTGAGGGCGGAGGGGTGCGAAAGCCCAATTCTCTGACCTCACGTCCAGATGACTTGAAGGCATGATGTATACTCCAGAGCTGCCACGCTGAGACTGGGAGCTTGCCTGAAATGGGATCGTCTGGCTTCTCCCCCTTCCCTGTCCTGCTCCCCATTCACCCTTCCCAGTCTCCCCCAAGAATACTTCTCTCATAAATCCCTTCTACCCTAAACCTCACCTTGGTGGCGGAGGGGTCTGCTTTTGAGAAATCCACACTGTGATAGCAGCCTTTGGCTCAACAGGCTTGGGGGAGCTATTTCCCAGTAGCCTTTCTCAGAGGTTTCCGCCTGAACCACAGCCATGATTCCACTACATTAGAAGCTGGGCTTCCTCTTAGCCACCTTGACCTCTGTGATCTACAGAACTGATAGGCAGAGTTGCCATACTAGCTGAGTGGCGGCGGGGGGCGCAGGGGGGTTGATCCTGATTCTGATTCCCAACAGACAGCTGAGCTCTCCTGCACAGGAGGAGAAGGGACAGCCGCCTACAGCCTGGGTACATACTGAGGTTGAGGAGAGAGGCTTCCATGTCCTCTAATGACAGCTGGAGGGAAGCTGTGCCACGCAACACAGACAGGATGACCAAGGACTCAGGCCCTGGGCGGGGGCAGGTTTAGTACTGGATCACCCTACCACACACGGAACTCCCACCAGCCCTTACAGAGCATAGGGGAGCATGGAATGGGGGCTAGAACACAGCAGTAATGATTCCCGACTTCTGCCCGTCAATCAGCTACAGACACGGTGACTGCAGCCACTATCTGTATAGTATGTTGGTTGATTAATTTCCTTCCTCTTTCCCGCCATCTAGCTCATGCTCTAGTTTAGGCTTCAAGTGGGAGCATGACTGACTGACAGCACTCCATGGCAAAACAGCAGCTGATGGGCTTCCTGCCTCCCCCCACCGCCCCGCCATTTTGAAGATGAATGTTTCTTGCTCTGAGAGGTGAGCAAAGATACTGAGGGGCACAGGGGTGGACTGCAACAGTGACTCTGTCTGCCCCTCCCCAACCTATTCTCTGCCCTTCTCTGCCCCATTCTGTGCTGAGGGGCCAAGCTAGATGACTGTGAGCCCTATCATGCAGGCTCCTTTGCCCTCCAGCTTCTGGTTGGGTTTGGCCAATGGAAGGCACTCGCAGGAGGTCTTAGGGCTGGAGGAGACCAAGGTAAGGCTATTTCTAACTAGTTCCCTCTATGGTCTGGGCTACTTTTTTGAGCTGTAGTTCTATCCCTTCATGACCACAGCAGGCTCCAGCGTGCTCAGGGAACACTGCCGGGGAATTTCTTGAACCTTCCAAGTTGACTTCTATTTCCTACCATAACCCTCACAGCCAGGATGCCTGTCAGACATTCAGTTAGAGAGGTAGTGTAAAAATGTCACCTGTCAGAGCCCAGGCTAGCCCTTACCACGTACTTGATGGAGGGTAAGGACACGGACCTGCATGAGCCACTCTAGAGAAAGAGTACTGACAAGTAGAAAGGAGGGGCCAGGACCCGCAGGGGAGCACCAGCATCCAGAAGGCAGGCAGAGAAGGTGGGAAGTGGAAATGGGTGGAGGAGGAGCAGCCATGAGACAGGAATGAGGACAGAGGTGTGTTCTGGAAGTCCAGAGAAATGGCTGAAAATGTGTTAGGAGGTCAAGGGAGCAGAGGACAGAGAACTGACCACAGGACTGGCCAAAAGGTCGTTCCTGGTGACCTCAGTGGGTGAGTTAGATGTCATCCTTACCTGTGACGAACCCAAAAAAAGAGACAAGGAAGTGCTGTGAAGTCTTGGAGGAAGACATGCAGGGCACATCGGGCATCAAAGGAGAGCGAGGCTGGACTTCCTTGAAGGGCTCTGAGTAGGCTCCTTGGAGGTGCCCATGAGGCTCGAGGGAGGGCTGGCCTAGGCAGGGGACACTACACAAGCACAGTCTAGAGGCATTTGGGGAAATTCCAGTGCAATGAGGACTAAGCGGCACAGAAGACTCTGGAACAATCAGTTGGCCTGTGGTTTTCAAAGTCCTTGCAGACCAGCCTGGGAAACTGGGCCTTGGTCCTAGGGCAGTTGGGAGCCAGAGAAGGATTTAGGTGTATGTGTGGGCGGAGGGTGTTAGGATGCCCAAGTCAGGACATGGGAGAGAAACACCCATCTCATCATAGGAGCAGCACAAGGCCAGGCCCATTGTAGGTGCCTGGCGAATGCTTATTGACTCTGGGAACATGGGCTGTTGCGAATACTGAAGATGGTGACTGACATCACCCCATGACTGATGTTAATATACTGCGGTAGTAAAAAATTTACTCCAAATTGGAAAAAAAATCTAAAAGCCAGATGTTCAAAAGCACTGACTTAATTAAAGACTGACAGTGAAATGGCCTGGGTTTCAAAACCAGGTATGTTTCACACATTTCACAACGAGGTGTTATCGCTTATTTTCCCAAGTGGGGGGATGTTGGGAGAGCAATTGCTTTAGCAAATGGCTGACAACGTTGGGAGGTAACTCAGGGTTTGCCGGGTAACTGGCTTAGAGCTGGGAATTAATTGCCCATGAATGTGGAAAAACAGCCCCAAGTCCACACGGAGCGTTCCATGGACTGCATCTACTACCAAGAAGAAGAAAGAACGAACAAAAGAAAAAAGATGTTCTGATTCCAATTATAAAAAGAAAAAAGATGAAGAAAAGGCACCACCCAGCAGCTAATTACTGACAGGCCAATGCCTGCACTCGCTCAAACGCAAGAGCTGACATGATAGAATGTTCACGTCTTACTGCTGTTAATAAAATGTAGCACAAAGGCTCAGAGGCGCTGTGCATCTGCTCACAGGATGCCGCACAGCTCGGGGAACCCTCCCCAGCCTGCCTGCCCGCTGGCTCACCAAGGCTAGACTGGAACCCCTAGCCTGGGCTTGAGGGCAGGGGCAAAGGATATCCTCCGATGGAGAGTGGACGGCCCCTGTAGGAGGGATCAAGGGCTAGAGACTGGTGGCCAAGAAGCCTTCTGTGTCACCAGCCAAGGGTCTCTAAAGGTGGAGGGGTCCTCTGGATGGCCCCACTTTAGAAGAGCATTTCAGCAGGAAAAAACACTTATAAAAATTAAGCAAACGCTCCCAGCAGAAGATTGCAGACAACCTAAAAGTGTCAGAGCAGGGCCCTGGTTACATAAATTAAGAGGCATCCATTTGATGAAATAGTACACAGCTGCTAATAAGAATGAGGCAGCTGGAGGGGCACCTGGGTGGCTTAGTCGGTTAAGCGTCCGACTTTCGCTTGGGTCATGATCTCGCGGTTCGTGGGTTCGAGCCCCACGTCAGGCTCTGTGCTGACCGCCAGCTCAGAGCCTGGAGCCTGTTTCAGTCTGTGACTCCCTCTCTCTCTGACCCTCCCCTGTTCACACTGTCTCTCTCTCCTAGAAATAAATAAAAAAATATTATAAAAAAATTAAAAAAAAAAAAAAAAAAAGAATGAGGCAGCTGGAGGCTCTCCAAACTTCAATGCGGAAGTTCACGACTGGGGTCGGGAAGAGAATTAAGGGCCCTGTGAACTTGGCTGACAAAGAATGACATATTGATTTTCACTAACTTCTAACTGTAATTTAGTGTTTCCTTCAATTAGGAACGTAGGTCACAACGCCCAGAGGTCTTAGCAGTGACACGGTCACCAGAGAAGTCACAGATTTTTCTCAGATCATTTTATGGTTGCTGCAGGTATCTCAAAAATGTCAATTACATCACAACTTTGAAACTATTTATGACGATTACACCCACTGCTAGATCTTGTTACTTAATGCATTAGTAAAGAAATACATGTATTACTAAACCACAAGTGTATTTCTCTGTTTTGACAAGTATATTAAATGTAATTGGTTTCCTCTGTAACCTTGTGTATTTTATTTTATCCATTTAAAGCACTGCTCTGAAAAGGGGTCAGAGGCTTTCCCAGACTGACAAAGGGGTCCATGGCTCAAAAACGGCTCAGAAGCCCCGATCTGGTGTTAATGAAAAGAGAAATGTGCAGAACAGCGTGGCTCATATGCTACCATTTGTGTGGTTTATTTAAAAAAAAAAAAAAAAAAAGCAGATCAATGGAACGGATTAAAAACGTCAGAAATTAGATCCACACAAGTAGGTCCAATTGATGTTTTCAAAAGTGGACAGACATTCCAGTGGCGGAAGGGCAGTCTTTTCAGTATATGGCGCTGGAGCTCCTGGATATCTGTGGGCAAAGGAGGGAAAAAAAACGAAAAACAAGAAAACAAACCCTCAACCTAAACTTCACACCTTATATAAAAATTAACTCAAATGTAACATGTAAAAGGGAATCTGAATAAGTTGGTCCGGACCCTATCAACTCAGTATTCTGGTTGTGATCTTGTACCATAGTTTTGCATAAAATAACCATTGGGGGGAAATCAGGTCTCGGGTCCATGAGATTTCTCTGTATTATTCCTTTTTTCATTTATTTTTGAGAGAGACACAGAGGAGGAGTGGGGGAGGGGCAGAGATAGAGGGAGACACAGAATCTGAAGCAGCTCCAGGCTCTGAGCTGTCGGCACACAGCCTGACATGGGGCTCCAACTCATGAACTACGAGATCGTGACCTGAGTCGAAGTCAGATGCTTAACCGACTGAGCCACCCATGCGAATATATAATTATCTCAAAATTAAAGATTAGTTAAACAAAATAAAGCTTGTACAAATTATCTCTGGAAGGAGACCCAAAAGAGAGGGGACATCACCGAGGAGAGAAATAAGAAGGAACAACAGAGATGGAGGAAAACTTCTGGCTTATACTTCTAAATTGTGTACAATTTCCATGAATTCCTTGTATTCAAAATTAAATATTTTTTAATGTTTATTTATTTATTTTGAGAGAGAGAGAGAGTGCACTGAGGGAAGGGCAAAGAGAGGGGAAGAGAGATAATCCCAAGCAGGCCCCCCTCGCTGCCAGCGTGAAACCCACCGGGGGCTGGGGCTCAAACTCACTACAAGATCATGACCTGGGCCAAAATCGAGAATTGGGCGCTTAACTCACTGAGCCACCTAGGCACCCCTCACAATTAATTATTTTCAAAGAAAAACAAACAAACATCTCCTGAAGAGAGATGAAGAAATGAACATGAAAAGAAATCAAAACTATTCCCTAGGTTACACTTGAATTGCAAGCATTATTATTGATCAATTTCCCAGTAACCTTGTGAAAGGATTTCGATTAGAATTTTAATATGTTATTAACACTCCGCTCTTTAAAAACTGACTTCATGCTTCTTTGTTCGTTTTCAAAATGAAATTAAAGGGTTTGGAAAAAAGGTTTTTGGTTTTTTTTTTTAATATTTTTTTTATTTATTTCTAGGAGAGAGAGACAGAGACAGCGTGAGCAGGGGAGGGTCAGAGAGAGAGGGAGACACAGACTGAAACAGGCTCCAGGCTCCAAGCTGGCAGTCAGCACAGAGCCCGATGCGGGGCCCAAACCCACGAACCGCGAGATCGTGACCTAAGCGAAAGTCGGACGCTTAACCGACTAAGCCAACCAGGCACCCCTGGAAAAAAGGTTTTTAATGATTTCATTCCTGTGTAAGACCTGAGCTGAGTTGCTCTGTATTCATCGTGTCCACGTCTTGAAAACCAGCTGGACTGGGTGGACCGCAGTTGGACAGCAAGCCCCCCAGGATGCACCGCGACTTCCCCAAGACCCATGGCCCTCCCTTGCTGGGAAGCAGGAAGGCACACTGTGGTTAGGAACTTAGCTCTAGATTCAGGTGGAACTCAGATTTAACCCAGGCTCTGCCATATATAGGCACTATGGCCGAGCACAAGAGCTTAAACTCTGTAGGCCTCGGTCTTGCCATCTGTAAGTTGAGGGCATTATGGTGCCTGCTTGGAGGAGTCACTATGAGAATTCGCAGAGGGAATTTGTGAAAAGTGCTCAGTACAGTGCCTGGCAATGGGGAGCACCAGGTAGTAAAGAGCCACAGCTCTTGGCCTTTGCAATTCCTAACCTCCTGACACCGTTTCAAAGAAGAGGCTTCTGTCAATCATCCAACGACACAGGTACCACATACTGTATACTGACAGGTGGCATTTCAGGGGCTCTTGGATGGCTCAGGTGGTTAAGTGTCTGACTTTGGCTTAGGTCATGATCTCACGGTTCATGGGTTTGAACCCTGCGTCGGGCTCTGTGCTAACAACTCAGAGCCTGGAGCCTGCTTCAGATTCTGTGTCTCCCTCTCTCTCTGCCCCTCCCCCACTTATACTCTGTCTCTCAAAAATGAATAAACGTTAAAAATTTTTTAAAAGAAGAAGCGTTTCATACAAGAGCTTCCTGCCTCCTCAGCACATCCCTGAACCAATGTTACAGGGGGCAAAGGGAGGCTCAGAGAAGAGATGTGATGTGCCCAAGAACCCACAAGTGGGAAGAGGCAAGGAGGAGGAGTGGGGCCTGAAGACTCTGGGGCATGGCCCACGAGACAGGCTACAACCCAGCTAGGGTCTCTGAGCAGCCCCCAGTAAGAGGAACGTAGGACCAGGTCCACCAAGACCACAGCACTGAGGAGTGGAAGGAGCTGTGAGGATACCCAGAGCTGTAAGGAGTGGATCTCCTCTCCCACGTTGGGCCCAGAGGGGTGTGTTTTATCTCCGAGAGGGTGCAGAGCACCCCAACCCCAGTCTCCAGGAAAACTGGGGGCATCATGGTGGGAGAGCTTCTCTCCGGTAAGGTTTGAGGAACCAAACCTATTAGTGCAGCCTTAGAAGACATGCATCCTTGCTCTGCACAAACCACAAGAACCAGCATTCTGACAGTCCCGGCTCACACAGTGGGGCTTACGGTGAATCCCAGGCCACAGGAGATGCCGACCGCCTCTGGCCGAGGCCCGGAGGGCCCTGCCCACACTCATCACCATGATGCCTACTTAGCATTTTCTCAGGAGCCTCTGTGTACTGCAGTCAGTAGAGTGGGACGTGGTTTCCAGAGGCAAAGGTCCTTAGGCCGCTCTCCCTATGCTATGCTAGAATCTGCTCAGAAACGAGGGAGCACTCACAGGGTTGAAAAAAAATCTGAAGATAGTCACTCAGGGGAGAATGCATACTAAAACCTCTGTAACTGGTGCACCTGGGTGGCTCAGTCGGTTAAGCGTCGGACTTCAGCTCAAGTCATGATCTCAGTTTTTGGGTTCAAGCACCACGTCGGGCCCTGTGCTGACAGCTCAGAGCCTGGAGCCTGCTTCAGATTCTGTGTCTCCCTCTCTCTCTGCCCCTCCCCCACTCACACTCTGTCTCTGTCTCTCAAAAACGAATAAACGTTTAATTTTAATAAAAGTTTTAATAAAACGTTTAATACACATTTTAATTTTTTAAAAAATTAAAAAAAAATTTTTAATTAAAAAAACAAACCCCATTGGGGCGCTTGGGTGGCTTAGTCGGTTAAGTGTCCGACTTTCGCTCAGGTCATGATCTCGCAGTTCGTGGGTTCGAGCCCCGCGTCGGGCTCTGTGCTGACTGCCAGCTCAGAGCCTGGAGCCTGTTTCAGCCTGTGACTCCCTCTCTCTCTGACCCTCCCCTGCTCACGCTGTCTCTCTCTCGCTCCTAAAAATAAATAAAACTTTAAAAAAAAAAAAAAAAAGATACTGGCCCCAGAGCAGTAGGGAGCCATAGGTGTGTGAGCAAGGCAACATGCTCAGATCTTGTGTTTCAGTGCTCACGCTGAAGCTGCTGGAGGAACAGAGCATTCAGGGAGCATAGACTGGATTGACTGGAAAGACTGCAGGGAGCAGGGGTCCACCGATTCCACCAAGGTAAATAAGCATGGTGAGAACACACAGGAAGGGACAAGCTGGGGCTCTCGGAACTTGGGCTTCACACCAGGCGTGAGGGAAGAAGACAGATCTCCGACCCCATCCCAGAGTCTTTTCACTGCAGTAGGCACTCTCAAGGGTCCAGGAAAGATGCCACACAGTCTTCAGACATTCCTCAGAGCACAGGCCTGTAGAACTGAGCAGTCCTCCTCTTCCTGGAGTCCTGGGGACATGGACTCTGGCAACAGGACACTGACCTCAGCAGGCCAGAGCGTCCCATCTCCAATCCCACAGGCTAACTAAACATCCGGTTTCCTTGCACTGGTCTGGAGTTTTAGAGTCCATGTGGTCAGACTCTCCTACTTCTCTGTGTGCATTGATCAAAAATGCTTTGATTAATGCAGCATGGTTGAAAAATCTTTCAAAAAAACATGGAGGCTAAGATCAAATAAAGTGTATTGAAAAAGAGGCACCGATCCAGCCTCACTTGGCCATTCTGACAGAAGGTCAGGGTCCAGTGAGGTCAGGGGGAGAGGCCAAATGGAACCCAGGGCCCCTGCAGTACTGTGGACCCAAGGACAGGACTGGAGAGGGGGGTCAGGGGGGTTTCAGCCTCAAAGCCAGGCTAATCCAAAACCAGACTGAAGCCAGGGCTGACCTACAAGTCTGCAGGGCTTGGGTCTGCCCTGCTGAAAGCACGGTCTGTAAAGCACTAACTGAAAAATTCCTAGGGCTCTACCTGCTCCAGTGGCTTCTGATAGAGCGGGCCCATGCCTGACCACTACACTGTCGGGAGAACACGGAGGAACACTTCTTGGTGATCTTCCTGCCACTTGTCCTGTGAGGATGCTACAGGTCAGGCAGGAAGCAGGTCACTCTGTTCTCTTGAAGGCCAGTCCTCCCCTGGACACTGTCTCTCACCCAGAATCCTTCACTCCAGGCCCCCTATTCTCTTTCTGCACCCCCTACTGGGAATGCCTACTTTCACCTAATTCACTCTTGCTCTTTAAGATGTAGTTGAAGGGCACCTGGGTGGCTCAGTTGGTTAAGCATCTGACTTCGGCTCAGGTCATGATCTCAGTTTGTGGATTCGAGCCCTGCGTTGGGCTCTGTGCTGACGGCTAGCTCAGAGCCTGGAGCCTGTCTTTGGATTCTGTATCTCTCTCTGTCTCTCTGACCCTCCCCTGCTCACCTGCTCACACTGTCTCTCTCTCTCTTTCAAAAATAAATGTTAAAAAAAATTTTTTTTTACATAAGATGTAGTTGAGGCCCCAACTACTCCAGAAGGCTGTCTCTGCCCACCCACACAGCTGGGGAAGGGGGACTAGAAAAAATCTTTTTGTGTCTGCATCCGATTTCCTCCAAAGGTCTCCACCGCTTAAGAAAAGAGTAGCGATAGTAACAATAATGATAATAAAAAATCTAGTAGCCTAGCCCAAGCCTCTCTTTCGGTAATAGAGGGAAAGGAGAGGTAGACCAGGGAGCAGCTTTCCAGGCCCCGGACCCCCAACCCAACACTGCCTTCCGCAAGGATTTAGAGACAGAATAAACCTTCCACAATGATTTCCAATGCTCATTTTATTTCAACAGTCAACTGTCCCCAGAGAAGGAACGGATGCCAGAGATGATTTAGAAGCACGTTCTACTATCTTGAGAATCGCCTCAGTGCTTACAAACAGCCTCCTTTTTAAAGTTGGCAATCACTATAAAACTATCAAATAGTCAAACTGTAACAGATTTTTTAAAGCAGAAATGATGCCTACAATGGCTCAAACTTTACGGATGGGAGCACCAGCGGTCAGGACGCTTAGTACTGGAGTAGGGGCGGGGCAGCTCGGGAACCCGAGCAGCAAGGAAGGGCGCTGCAGAACCTGCTGCCAGCGCCCTGGTCCCCGCTGCTCACACCAGCCACCTGGATGTGCTGGAAGCCTGGTGTCTGCTCCCAGAGGGGGCCAAGCGGAGGCAGAAGCAGAAGGCCGAAATAGATGTGCCTCCCATCCTGGAACCCGGCCTGAGGAAATCAAAGACCGCGTCTGGGAGTGAATCGGACAGCGGCGCAACCTGGACACGGTTAAATTCATTCCTAAACGTGAGCTTCCACCAGCATCCCCCCCCCCGCCCCCCGCCCCTCAGAGCCCTGGCCCTCTCCGCTAACCATCCTCCATCCTGTTCTCAGAGAACCTTAGAAAGCACCCTCCTTCCTCCTGTCTTGAAATGGAAATTAACTGCTATCTTATGCCTACTACTATCCTTCCTCCCTACCCATCCCTGAACCCAGACAAGAACAGCATTGCTGTAACACCCCCGAGCCCCCACGCTGCTGGCCCGAGCGGCCGGGCCTAGTCAGACTGCTCCTGAGAGGGCGGCTGGCTGGGCTCAGGCGGCAGCTCAACCTCCTCCTCCTCCTCCTTCTTCTCCTCCTCCTCCTCCTTCTTCTCCTCCTCCTCCTCCTTCTTCTCCTCCTCCTCCTCCTTCTCCTCCTCCTCCTCTCCTCCTCCTCCTCCTCCTTCTCCTCCTCCTTCTTCTCCTCCTCCTCCTTCTCCTCCTCCTCGGGCGGCACCTCGGACAGCACCTCTGGTGCAGACACCTCCATATCCTGGTCGTCTGTGCAGGACAAAGAAGAGGGGCTAGATTTACAGGATTCACAGGAGGAAGATTACCTACTTTCAGATGTAAACTTTCTGTAAGGCATTCTCACCCTTCCCGGTTCCTATGGAGACGGACTTTGCCTCTCATTTGCTAGTCTGGACACCGGCAACCTAGTCCCCGCCACACAACACAGACTCAGGTTCAAACTCCAGCTCTGCCTGTCGCAAGCTACTCCCCAGCTCTGAACCTCAGCCTCCTCCTGTCAAATGAGAGCTACCCGGCGTCATCAAGTCAGCAAGGGAAATGGGGGGAAACGATGAGAACGCTAATGCCTTCCTTGTTCTAGGTTTAGTTTAATCCTCAGAATCACCTGATAAGGTAGGGACCATTATTAGTCCACTTTTGCAGAAGGTGAAGCTGAGGCACCAAGGAGTGAATGACCTTGACCAAGGTTGCACAGCTGGTAAATGCTGGAGCCAGGACCGATACCCAGGCTTTCTGGCTCGGGGGCCAGTGTGCTTCACGCTACATCCCATGCACCTGAGCATCTCACACACAGCCAAGTGTTTAATAGCCCTTAGTTTCTTTTCCTAAGGAGCCTCAGGGAAAGATTGAAAGGGGAAAAAATATCTTAGAACCTTTGAAGCTGCAAGAGTCCTCAAAAGAAAACCAAAGCATCTCTACATCCAAAATTTCAACAGACTATCACAGGAACCCTGTGACATGACCCATTTTACAGACGAGAAGACTGAGTCCTAGAGAGGGTACAAGTGCCCGAGGTTCCCAGTGCACCAGTGGCAGAGCTGCAAAGGACAGGGTTCTGAGCTCCTGGTCTGTTTCTCTCTAAGGAGTGGCCTGGGGTAGAGGAGCCATTCCCAGCAGGCCTGTCCCAGCTCCAGCTACTGCCCCAGGCTCAGCATTTGCTCTCTCCCCAGCCAGAGAGGCCCCAGCCAAGCAAGAGAAGCCTGGCACCTCGGGTGTTCTGAACACACCACGTGCATGGCACCCTTCACGCCTTTGCCCACAGGCACTGATAAGGGAAGGGAATCAGCAGCGGACCTGGAGCCAGACAGAATTCTGTTGAAATCCAAGCTCTGCCATCTGCCATAGAACCTCTCAAGGTGCTATAGGTTTTCTCATCTGAGACTGGGGACCCTCTCTCTTAGATGCTTGCATATGGAATGAATGGAGGGGTATAAGGAAAGAGCCTATCCCAGGGTCCAGTACACTTTAACTTCTGTTCTCCATTTCCCTGCTCTCCACAGCCACTTCAGATCAGGACCCCCTTCCTCTAGAATGTTCCTGGCTCCCCCAGACGCTGGGCTAGAGTTCACTTACCAGCGGTTTCCTTGTCTGTATCAGACACGGCAGCGAGAGAGAAAGATGCGGGCGGCGGCGGCGGCGGAGGTGGCGGCGGCGGCGGAGGTGGCGGCGGCGGGAGGAAGTGCAGCGCAGACAGGAAGCCCGGCGGGAGGAACTGTGGCTGCTGCGGTGGCGGTGGCGGTGGCGGCGGCGGGTAGTAGCTTGGCTGGAAGTCTCCCACGTTCTCGGACACCTGCAGGGCACACACACAGCCAAGAAGCCGAGAAGCCGGGGAGGAAGAGGCTTAGCCCGAGGGGCTGATCAAACAGGTCTCATACTCCTAAATGAGGGGGCTCCCCAAGGGGTCGATTCGCCTCTCTGGCCCAAACACCTGGGCACAGGGCACTTGGAACAGGGTGTTCGGCAAACACCCACCAAATGAATGAAGGCAAGAAGAAATACTGGCACATCTCAGGTGAGCCTGGGGAATGGCCACAGTCACACAGAGGCCTTTTGTGTACGCTTAGATCCATGACCTCTCTCCACCCTCATGGCCCTAGGAGGGAGGTTCTAGTAGCATCCTCACTATAATAATGGAAAATAGTCAGTGAGGTTAAGCTTCAGGCCCAGGGCCACAGAGCTGGTAAGCAGCAGAGGCAGAGCTGGAGCCCGAGTCTGTCAGACTCAGCTGCTCTGTACTGGGGAAGGGTCTGAAGGCATCCCCCCTCCCCGACCTGTGGCCCCATGTTCTGGTACAGCTAAGGACTTAGAATCGAGAGGCAGGGGGCCTTCGGAGGCCCTGTTCCAATATAACAGGGTGCGGTGCAGCTGTCGGAGACCAGGGAACCTGGGGGACCTCAGCAAAGCAACTGCGGCGATTGGCCCTTCCACATTTCTGTTCCTTCTTCAGGACATGGAGGCTGAGCTCATGCCACAGGACCCCAAGGCTGGAATGGGGGCATCTGGAGTGGGGACTACACAGATTGGAGCTTAACACACAAAGACATGAATGTAATAAAAAATAATAATAAACTTCAGATGCAGCTCCTATTATTTACTTCTCCATCCAGATCCTTTAGAGCAGCACTTTACAAGCTGTGTTCTGGAGAACCCTAATGTCCTAGAAGAGATTTTACGTGCTCTTAAAAGTGTTCTTTGTCAAGGGAGTTTGAGAAACCCCACCCACTGCCCCCGCATTGGTGTGTCACACACGAGCATGTTAAGGCCTTGAGGAAGTCTGCAAAAATCACTTCCTAACTTACTCTGACTGCAAGGAAAGGAAGAAAGCCCACCTTTAAGTGCCTACTACCTGCCAGATCCTGTACCAGGCACATATCACCACGCATGACACCGTTTCTGTCTGTCAGTGGCCCTGCGAGATAGATACTCTTACCCCTACTATACGGACGGGGGCCCTGAGTGAGATCCTCAGAGGTTAGATGACTTCCCAGGGCCATATGGCTAGTAAACAATGGAGGTAGGATTGGATCCCAGGTCTGTCGGGCTCCAAGCTGGTGCTGTTTTGTGGGAAGAGAACAGAGGAAGTAAAGAAGCAGCAAATGGGGCAGGGACAGGAAGAGGAGGCTGAAGACCTCTCCGGAGAGTATCTCAGAGCCCGGGCAGGGGGGCAGCAGGACAAGGATGAAAGCAATTCATAGGTTCTTGGGTTTGAAACAACTTCACAAATAAACCCCTGATCCTCTATCCAGACGTGGAGGGGGTGGGAAGGGGGATTATTAGTGCTTTAATTCCAAGCTGCTCAGCCAAGCCTCTCCCTGGATCACAGCTCCTGCCTGGGGCCTGTGGTGGCAGCTCAGGCCCAGATAAACCAACTGAGATCACACTCTTAACAAAGGCCGTCTGGCAAGCCTGTCAATCAAAGCCCTACCCTGGACGCCAGGCTCCATCCAAGCTTCTGTGTGAGCAGACGGTGGGTGCGTGCTCCACTTGGCCAGAGCCCCCTCTTTGTGTGAGGGCTGGAAGCGCTGTGCTCTCCTTGGGCTGCAGTGGGGTGGCCAGCACCCACAGAGTTCAGGGTGGGGGATGGGAGAGTCAAGGGCCATGTTTGCTCTGCCTCCGCATGACAGACAACACCCCAGGCAGCAGAAAGTGCCAGGGCTCCAGAGCTGGGGTGACTGCTGCTCTGTTACTGACCAGCTATGTAATGTGAGTCCCAGTCCGTCACTCCCCGGTTCTGTGACCATGAGCAAATACTTACCTTCTCTGAGTCTTCTTCCTCCACTCTACAGTGGAGGGATACAGAGCACGCATCCTGATGGCTCACATAAGGATTAGGAGGCACCCCAAACATTATCAAGACCAGTGGTTTCCAAACTGTTTCCCCTCGGATCAATGGAAAATGGCTTATCAGCAGAACTCAATCAGAAATTGAGGAGATGCTGCTGGGGCGGCAGCAGGAGTGGGGACCCAGCGCCCGGTGTGCCGGACCCACCTGGACACATCTGGAAGCTCATCGGACCCGCTCCGTACTCTGCAGCTGAGACTCACGGCATGGAAATGTCAGGTGCTCCTCCTCCTTCTCAATCACTTTCCACAGTAAACAAAGAAGCCTGCTCTGTTCTCGCTCTTCTCTACCCTCCACCCAAGAGAAACATCTAACACCCAGGGTTGTTGGGCTTTTAGCTCTGAGGGAGGGAGGAAAGGTAACCGAGCTCTACTTTTCCATGAGCTTGAGCCGCACTGGAGTGGACCTTCCCCACAGGCCCAGCCTTATGGGCCCAAAGGCAGGACTGGCTCCCCAGGCCTCTGATGACCCTGCAGTCATGACACGTCTCAGGGTTGCCAAAAGGGGAAGGACTTTTAACCGCTCTGGTCTGGAAGGAGCTGGTAACCAAGGCCACAAAACCTGGTCACCCCGACTTGTACCTTACATAACAGGGATGGCCTGACTCTTCCATACACAGTATTCAAAACTCCAGGCCTATGTTTGGGGGAAAGTTTCCATAGTTTTCATGACTAAGCTTGAATTCCTCCTGAAAGCCCTCTGCAGTCTCAAGTGGCCCACACACTTGGGCAGGGGACCTACGTGTGCTCCTGGCTCTGCCCTCAACAGTGTGGTGCCAGGAGCAAAACGAAGCGCCCTTCCAACACCAGCATTCCGTGAGTCCAGGCTGGCGGTCCCTCACTTGGTCAGTGGTACTGTGTGGTTACTCCCAGGTTTATCTGAGATGTGTCTGCATTCCTTCTTACCTGAGCGCCCAGCTCTGAAAAGCACACGCCACAGCCCAGGCCAACTTGTTTGCACACGAATGGACTTGCCCACATATGCGCACTCCCGCAGGTGTACACCGCACAAGGCCGATGTTGTATCCGTCCTACCCGTGCTCGGGGCCTGGCACAGACTGGCACAGCGGGTCGCTGCCTGGGACTGAGGATCCGTAACAGCAAAAGGGCACGTGGGATAAGGAGGAAGCAGGAAAGGAGCGAGGGTGGGACTTACCAAGCCTCCTCTGTGGTAGGGACTGCAGGACACATGCCGGAAGCCCCGCTGCAGGAGGGCCCCCGGAGGCGGGGATCCATCCTGGTAGCCAAGCGGGAAGGGGCAGTAGGAATGCATGTTGGAGAGGCTGGAGTACAGCTTGGAAGGTTGTCTGTCCAGGCGCTCAGGCCTCAACACACAATCGGAGCCGAAGTTCAGAGAGAGCCCTGAAAAGGTAAGCAATGAGGGAAGTGGTAAAACGACACAGAGCGAGGGAAAAGAGCATCACATCACTGTGCAAAGGCGGCACAAGGCACTCGGATCCACTTCCCCTCCATTATGCTTTTGATCCTCCCTGCTTTTTAAGCCCTTCAGCCATGTCCCACTACTCTTAGAAGAAGTCCTTGGCATCACCACGGAGCCCCAGGAGGGCGGCTCCCTGCCTCCACTCCAGCCTCCACAGGCACTACAACCCAACAGCTTCTCCTTTCTCATCCCCCTCAAGGCCTTCGCAGATTTTGGTCCCTCAGTTTAGAAGGTGTTTCCCCCTAACTCCACTGTGCCTCTGGAAGTCCTCAGCTCCTACTCTTCCTTCAGACCACGGCGACACCATCAATTACTACAGCTCTTTGCATGGATTTGTGGGATTCCTCGACCAGTGCTGTCCCTCCGACAAAGACAAGATCCTTGAAGGCAACAAATGTGCCTTTCCCCCCTTCACTTCTTCATCACCAGTGACTGGCATTGAATTAAATGCTCAGCTCCTGTTGAGACGGAACAAAGAAAGGCACTGTGTCCAGTGAAAGGTATTTTCTCCTAGAATTGCCGTTTCAGGTCTTTCTTCCCCAGCTAGTTTCCCGGGGACCTAAATTTTACTAGAATGTCCCAGAAGACAGAAACGGCCTTCAGAGAGCGTCCGGGCCAGTCCCCTTAGCGTAAAGGGGAGAGACCGCCACAAAAGGAGCTTGCCCAAGATGACTGAGCAGTTCCCCTAGCCTCCTGTGCTCTTCCTACCGCACTGCCATAGGGAAAACCAAAAAAGCGCACGTCTGTACCCAAAGCCTCAAATCTATATGTGACTTGAAACTGAAATTTTAAAGAGCCTCCAATCTATATTACTTGAAATTATACTTTTAGTAGTGAAACCACAAGACATAGAGAACCATGTAATTTATGCATATAATGGGAGGGGAGGAAAAAGGCAACATCCATAGATCAACCGTTCTCCAGTGGGGAGCAGAGTACGGTCTCATTCCCACGCCCTGGGAACAGGCGCGTAGGGGTGCGCAGGCGCCACGGGCCAGGACCCTTCCAAGGAAAGCCCGCTGGGAGGAGCCTCCAGCGGCTGGAAAAGGAGTGCGCAGGCGCAGTCAAGTTGCGCAGGCCCATCCACAGCGGCCTCCTGAAGGAGGCGCCACCAGCCCAAGGGTAAAGGGCGGGAAGAAGCGCGCAAGTGCAGTAGGGCCCCTCTCTCAGGTGTCTTCCTGAAGAAGGAGCCACAGCTAAGGCATCTGGGGGCCATTTTCTTTCTCGCTAGACGGCACAAGGCAAGAAGCTAAATTTTAATATTTTAACGGCCGTCAGAACCACGTGTTCCTTTCTGGCGCTCTTTTTACCTTCTTCCAAAATGACACCCAACCCAAATCTCTATTTAGAGGAAAGTTTCCCAAATCAAGAGTACCTCTAGAAAGCATTCCTCACCCCCCCTCCCCCAAGGGTCCATCCCCGCAGGGCCCTGGACGGCCTGGGCCGCCAGCGTAGGGCATTGGAGAGGAATCCCAGGCGGGGCGAGGCCACACAGGGCCTGGGAATCTTACCGAAGTCGGCGAACGGCGGGCTGGGCACGGGCCGCAGCGGCCGGCGCAGCTCCAGGCGGTTAGGGCCCCCGCTGCCTGCTACCTCCGCTCCAAGTTGCGGCCCCACCGAACCGGGAACCGCCACCACGACTCGATCGCCGCTTGGTCCCACGTGGCCGCCGCCACGGCCGCCCAGAACCGGCTGAAAGGCGCTCGGGCCCCGCGGGGGCCTCTCTGGGAAGCCTGGCTCCCAGTCTCCGGGAGCGGGCAGCAGAGGCAGCTGGCGGAGGCTTGCGCCCAGGACTGCGGCCGCGGCCGCGGCCCCAATCAACAGATCCTGCCCCTGTGCGACAGGGGCCTCCTCCTCCTCCTCTGAGGCCTGCTTCCTGAGCACCTTCTGCGCAGCCATGATCTTCTGGCGCTCGGTGATCAGGCAGCACTTCTCGCAAGTGCACTGCTTCCAGCGGCACTTGCCCGCGTGGCCCTTGACCGGCACCAGGAAGCCATGGTTCCGGCACCTGGAGCACTTGGGGGTTCGCAGCATCTTGTCGGCCAGCTTGACAGGGTCCACCTTCATAGCACAGCCGCCACCTCTGGGAGCTGCAGAGCAAGTGAGGCAGGGATACGCGGCGCCCCACAAGTCTCTGCTGCTGGGGACATTGGATACACTTGTAACAAAGCAGTTCTCCGTAGGTCCCGGGAACTGCTGCAGGACCCTTGCATTTTCCCTCCTTTTTTGGAATGCAGAATTTGGAGCCTTTGTGTGCCTTGGTTAATTACATGCAAGGGATTGAGTTGATTAAGTCCTTCATGGGATGCTATTGCATGTATGTCATCTGGGTTATCTGAAGTCTTACGCATTTTCCAAACTTTCTATTCCCGCCACACGGCGTACAGAAAGTATTTTTGTAACTTCAAAAAAGGCGGAGTGACGTTCAACGGTCCACAGATTTAAAGCACCAGAGGAGCAGAGCTCACAGTCAACCCATTTCAGGAGAAAAGCGTTCTATGAGGAAAATGGTGTTTCTCCTTCCAAAAGTTGCTGCTTCTGCTGAATTTCCTTTCTCTCTCCTAGTTCGCAGTGATGCTTCCAGAACATTCTCAAGAGCTCCGTGCAGTGCAATAGCTGCTCAAGGGTCTGCCCATAGAGGGAGAGGCTTGGTGGTATAAAAATGCATTTCTGGAAAATGGTACATTGCTGATGCCTTCCAAAGTAAAACATATTTGCGACAGGAAATTTTAGCATGAGCTTTTTATCATTTCTTAACGTTGCCGTGAATTTTGCCATTCCTGTAAAGCAGGCTAAATCTTGGGACACCTGAAAACTGGCACAAATTTCATAGTTTTACAATGCTACTAAATTAATTCATTTTCTTGTTTGATAGAAATTTATGCCACTCTAAGGCCTTTTTTTTGTTTTAGGCCTCCAAAATAGAAAAAAAAATGGGTCACTAACACCTAAGTTGAAAAGCTTTAATCACAGGATCAGTCATATTTAGGGAGATAGTTACACTTAAAACCTGACTAAAATGTGTGTGTGTGTGTGTGTGTGTGTGTGTGTGTGTGTGTGTGTGTTTTAATGTTTTTATTTATTTCTAGGAGAGAGAGAGAGAGACAGCGTGAGCAGGGGAGGGTCAGAGGGAGTCACAGGCTGAAACAGGCTCCAGGCTCTGAGCTGGCAGTCAGCACAGAGCCCGACGCGGGGCTCGAACCCACGAACTGCGAGATCATGACCCAAGCGAAAGTCCAACGCTTAACCGACTAAGCCACCGGGCGCCCCTAAAATGTGTGTGTTTTAAACTGACCTTTTTCTGAAATTTTTTTCTGGTAGCAGAATGGTAGACACGGAGGCCTGGTGTCCACCTAGATTTTCCTGAGCTCTTGGTGGCAGCTTGTCCTTTGCGCTTCTCACCAGCCGCCTGACAATAGAAAATGGTTGACGTTTTCCGAGGCTGACGCGGAACGCTGCAATGAGGTTTGTAAGGCCTTTTTCTGTTTTAAAGAAATATATTCCTCATTTTAAGAAGAGGGCAAAAATATATGCTTCCGGTATCCTTTGGCCCTTCAGGAATTTCACTGGTAATTTTATAGCCATTTAAAGAGATCTAGGTTTGTCTCCGCTTTGCTCCAACACCCTCTATCTTAGTTTGTGATTTAAAAAAATATGGTCCTGTAGATAAAAGGACGGGCAAGCTCTTTTTCTGACTCCACCAATTCAAAATGTCTAATTATTTCACTGCACTTGTCATTTGAAATTGGTACTTAAAAATCATGGTTTCAGTACTGCTGTCAAAAAATCTGGGGCATAAGCTGCATTGTTTCATGATAAGGTCATATTCTGCATTATCAAATTTAAATTTTAACATCAAATAACATCTAATGATGAGACAAAAAAAGAAAACTACTCTCATTTACATTTCATGCTTGACCACCCAAGCTCTCTTCATTTTCCTATTAATGATTTAAAGGAAAATCCTATTCACAGGCAACTATTCAAATTAACATATTTTGGTCTTGTTAACTACAAAATGCTTCCATATTTACTTCATAGCTTTAGGGGCAAAATATACCCAAGGTGATGTGACTTTGCATCATGCTTTGAGAACATTAATAAACAACCATCTATCTTTTTAATCAGTAGTCACATTATAAGATGCAAAAACCCCAGGGTTTACACAGTAAACAAATCTAAGAGGGGGAGAAAACTAGTTTATTTCTCTCTTCCCTGGAAAGTCTCAATTTGTGTAGGTAAATTCCAACAGAGCTTTATTTAATTCACTCTTGGAAATTCAGGCAAATTGATAGTTTTGTTTTATTTAGTTTAATGACTGATTGCTTCTCAGGTTGCTGCTTTTTTTTAAAAGAAATATATACATTTCCTTAAATTGTCATTTTAAAGGATGGTGAAAGTGAAAAACTGGAAGTCAGAAAAGGATGGGAGCCTTAAGTATACAGTGGACCCCTTCTTTCCCCGCACCTAAACCTTAGCATACTTATGTTTAAGAAACTACATCCTCGTAAGTAGTGGTTTATAAAATAACAAGTCATGGGGGAGCCTGGGTGCCTCGGTTAAGCATCCAATTTCAGCTCAGGTTATGATCTCACAGTTCGTGGGTTCAAGCCCCGCATCAGACTCGCTGCTGTCCGAACCTGCTTTGTATCCTTTGTCCCCCCAACCACCCACCCACCTTTGCCACTCCTTCGCTCACTCTCTCTCTGAAAAATAAACATTAAAAAAATAATAACAAGTCATAGTTGCTGAGGAATCACCAGTTTGACTAATTAAGCACAAAGGGGCTAGTTGGTGGTCATATGTGACTCCCAGATTCAAGGCTCCTTTTCCCTGGAAGTCCCAAGTTTCCTGTCTTGAATAATGCCTCTTCTTTTCAGTTAATATGATTGCTATTTGGTACCGTTTAATTTGTATTCATGGTAAAGGGTCTTGTATTACACAATGCATGAAGGTGTCATTTATAATCGTTAAATATTGCATGCACGGTAAGGCCTCCTTACTGGTAGTTCACAAGAGTAAGGAAGGGCTTTTTGGCCTATAGCTTCTTTCCCCTAACAGTTATAACCCAGATATCTGCTATCTTCCCCTTCTTCGGGCTGTCTCCAGTGAGCAATGAAAATTTTATTGAAGATTTTGTAGGGGGTGGAGGAGAGGATTTACATGACACATCCTATAGCAGATGCTTTAAAATCCTGCCTTAGCATTTCTGTTCTCTCAACATCCTCCTCTGCTGTGCCATACCCACTGGTCTGCCCCTCAGCACCCCCTCCCACCCACTCCCAGTCCTCAGCCTCTCTAGCTTCTCTCTTCTTTCTTGAATTTTTGGGAGCTCTGTAACAGCTGTGACTATCTTATTTTCCTCTATGTCTAGCACAAAATAGACATTCGGTAAATATTTGTTGAATGTACAAATGGATCTTGCCTCCCTCTCCTGCCAATGTCAAAATGATCTCATCTCTAATTGGCACAGTAAATCAGCTTGGCTTCAGCAACTCTCCTCAAACATATAAAACAGAAAACCCACGATGAACAGGACCACTCTCCTGCAAAGCATTATTTGGTGATCAACTTTGGTTCCTTGAGCTCACCACCCCCCAAACTCTAATGGTTTAATAAAAGTAATAATAATTGCTAGCATTTACTGTTTATATATGTAGTAATTCTTCAGTTCTTTGTGTGTGTTAATTCATATAATCCTCACAATAGTCCTGTGAGGTAGATGCTGTTATGTTCACCCCCATTTTACACATGAAGAAACTGAGGCCTAGAGAAGTAATTTGCCCAGGGTTTTACAGCCATTGAGTGGAGAGCCATAATTCAAAACCAGAAAATCTATCCTCAAAGTCCATATTCTCATATCTGCTAGATCAATATTTCTTCTAAATAAACACAGTGCTCTCCCCAAGAAAGCCTTAGTGACGAATAGAAATGTTTGTCTTATTACATATCCCATTATAACTGGAGCAAAAGGGGGGGAAGGTGGTATCAATCTGGAGAAACTTCCTAAGACGCCCTGCTTATTAGTTGCTTTTCTTCACCCACAGCCGATATTTATTGAGTGCCAACTATGTGCTAAGTATAAGTGACACAGAAGAAATAAAAAAGACAGGATCCTTACCTTTAGCCATACACGCTAGCTGGCAAACCAAACAGTAAATAGCTAATTCCAGATGGAAGCTGAGGAATGGTGAGACATGCAGAGAGAACCAGGATTCTATGGGAACCCATATGAGGGCCTAACCCGAATCAAGAAATCAGCTCCCAGGTGCCTGGGTGGCTCAATCAGTTAAGCATCTGACTTCGGCTCAGGTGGTGATCTCACAGTGATCTCACAGCTGGGGAGTTTGAGCCCTGCAATCAGCTCTGTACTGACAGCTCAGTCTGGAGCCTGCTTCGGATTCTGTCTATTCTCTGTTTCTGCCCCTCCCCCACTTGCCCTCTGTCTCTCTGTCTCTGTCTCAAAAATAAATAGACATTTTAAAAAAAAAGGAAATCAGCTCCATTGAGGGGCTAATTTCCTAGCTGAGGCTGAAAGGATGAGTAGGAATGAGTCAGGTGCAGGGGTAGAAGAGAGGGGTGTCAGGCAGAGGGAATAGCATGTTTGAAGGCCTGCGGTGTGGCTATAGTAGAGTGAAGTCAGGAGACTGGACAGAGATAAGGAATAGAAGTTAAACAGTAGTCAGATCGTGGGGCGCCTGGGTGGCTCCGTCGGTTAAGCATCCGACTTCGGCTCAGGTCACGATCTCACGGTTCGTGGGTTCAAGCCCCGGGTCGGGCTCTGTGCTGACCGCTCAGAGCCTGGACCCTGCTTCGGATTCTGTGCCTCCCTCTCTCTCTGACCCTCCCCTGCTCACACTGTCTCTATCTCTCTCTCTCTCTCTCAAAAATAAATAAAACATTAAAAAAAAAAACAAACAAACCAGTAGTCAGATCGTGGAGGGAGACTTTGAGGGGAAATTATGGGTGTCACTATCTAAGATTAAGGAGAGGAAATGACATAGCAGAGCCAGCCCAAACTAGAACCCACCCAACCAGCCATGTCCCTGCCCTTAGTTTTTCTTTCAGAAAGTAGAACAGTAAGTAATCAGGACTCACATAGGAATTGCAAGATTAAAATGGAGTATGGTGTTCTTTGGGGTGGCTGTTCCAGGTGGAGAGCACGAGGCTAGCGGTGGCCCTGAACTATGCTAGCCAGGCTTGTATATCCTAACCCAGTAGCCCTGTTCACTGATTCATGTGACCTCCCCTAGGAATCTACTAAGAATCACAAAGGAGCAGCGATGGAAGACAAAACAGTGACAGAAAAAGAGAGTGACATGAAATCAAACAGAAAGCAGTTGAAGAGGTTTTGTAGGTAAAGACCAGAGCAAACAATTCTGTGGAGCAGATGAAAAGGACATGATCTGGGCAGAGAGGGCTCAAAGTGGTACAGTTAACTGAGTTAGACCCAATGACATTGGCATTTGTTTTGGTTTTCACTTGCTAATTTGATGAAAAAAATATTTTTACACACAGAAACTTTCACATATAACTGTTACAAGTACTTTTGTAGTACTATTTTTGTCTTAAAAGATGAGAGGCACATATCCCTATAAATACATTGTTAATAGGGAATAGAGGCCTTAATATCTCTCTCCTTTAGTAAAATGCAAATTTGGTTTAACACAACATGCATGAATTTTTTTAAATGTTTGTTTATTTTGAGAAAGAGACAGCGACAGAGACAGAGAACAAGTGGGGATGGGGCGTGAGAGGGAGACACAGAATCTGAAGCAGGCTCCAGGCTTTGAGCTGTCAGCACAGAGCCAAATACAGGGCTCAAACTCACAAACTGAGTAATCATGACCTGAGCCTAAGTCAGAGGTTTAACCACTGAGCTACCCAGGCACCCCACAACATGCATAAATTTAATACCAATATATGCAAGGCACTGTTTCCTAATAAAATGAGTCAAAAAGAAGAGCAAAGAAAATTAAATTTAATTTTCTTTACATGTATGTTTCTTACAACAGTAAATTCTTATACAAAACCCAGACATTCCCCCTGAATTCTACTTCTATGAGAATGGCAGGCAGATATCAGGAATTTATCTTTTTTTTTAAATATTTTTATTTATTTCTAGGAGAGAGAGAGAGAGAGATAGGGTGAAGAGGGGAGGGTCAGAGAGAGGGAGACACAGACTCCGAAATAAGCTCCAGGCTCTGAGCTGGCAGTCAGCACAGAGGCCGATGCGGGGCTCGAACCCACTACCGCGAGATCATGACCTAAGCGAAAGTCGGACGCTTAACCGACTAAGCCACCCAGGCGCCCCAAGAATTTATCTTTTAAGAGATCTTTTCATTTTATGTCACAGCATCAGTATAAATTCAATCCATATTGTAACTTTAAACACATGGTAAGAAATACTGCTTTCAAGATAGGCAAACTGGGTGAGAACACAGCTCACTAGCTGTGTTACCTTGGCTAGGTCACTTAACTTCTTTGCACCTCCGTAGGACTAGCAGTAGTAGTAATATTTGTATAATGTGCTGCAAAATCCAAAGTACCCCACATTTATCCCAAATAATATTATTAACATTTAATGAATGCCCACAGCTTTGCAGGTGAAGGGGTTCAGGACAAGTCTCCCCAAAATGTGCTACTTTGGCTTGTGGACTATTTTGAGCTGAAAGCAATCAAGACCCTGCAGGCCTAAGAGAAACCTTCCACCCTTAACTAGCAGAATCTGAATTGAGGGGCTTTGCCAGAATAAGAGTTATTACCAGAAAGAAGTCTTATCTTAATGACCCATCTATCTGGTGGGGTAAACAGCTGATTACCAATCTGCTCTTCTTCTCATTGGCCTATGAACTGCCCTCCTCCCCTTTGAAGCCCCAGGCTCCTATCCCATTCCTTAGCTCAGGATGGAGAAAACAGGGCATTTAACTTTAACATTATTAAACCTCCATGGGGGGTTCCACACATACAAAACCAAATTTGTTTCTCTCTTGTCCATCTATCTCATGTCAATTTAATTCTTAGACCAGCCAGAAGAAACTTTGAAAGATAAAACAAAAAAAATTTTCCTCCCCCAAATAGGCATGATCTCAGTTAAATCACAGGACATCCAGGGATGCCATGGTGGCTCAGTTGGTTAAGCACCAGACTTTGGCCCAGGTGATGATTTCATAGTTCCTGAGTTCAAACCCTGTATTGGGCTCTCTGCTGTCAGTGCAGAGCCTGCTTTGGACACCCCCATCCCTCAAAAATAAATAAACACTAAAAAATTTAAATCATAGAACATCTATAAGGGAAATACTTTTATGTCCATTTGACTAATAATAAAACTAAGGAGTAGAGAAGTTAAGAAAATTCTTCCCCAAGGTATATAGGAAGTGGCAGAAACATATATGAGTAGCTTCCAAGTCTGTTCTCTTAACCATTATGCTATCATTACCATCAGTTAGTTATTTCATTTACTTTATAATTTTTTGTAAAAGAAGATCTCTGATTCTTGTAGGATTATAGTGCATTTAGAATGCCCAGCACATGCATGCATTACATGCATGAATTACATGGTATCAAAGAGGAGGAAGAGCAAGGGAATAGGGAGTAAGAAGAAAGAAATAATATCTCCACCTCCAACCAGGAGAGTTGATTCAGCTGCTCAGTCTTTCCAGGTGGCTTCAGGCCCTCCAAGCACAGATTAAACCCAAGCTGACTGACACCTTAGCTTTACCCCCATGTGGCTATTGAGCACTTTGAAGTGTGGCCAGTCCAAATTAAGATGTGCTTAAAATACAAAATACCAGAATTTAAAGACATAGTATAAAAAATAATGTAAAATATCTCACTGATAATTTTGTATAGCTTATATATTGAAGTAATGATATTTTGAGATTAAGTTAAATAACATCTTTTAATGTGGTTTTTTACTTTTTTAATGTGGCTGCCAGAAATTTTCAAATTACATATGTATCTCACCTTGTGTGTCTACTGGATGGCACTGAAAGAGAGATTTGTCTATGCGAGCCTACTTCCACTTCCAAAGAGCAGGGTTGTTAAAAGTAAGTCAAATTTAAGCTGTTACACCACTGTCATGGGTAGTAGGCCACTTTGACAAACCTCTTCTTCATGTAGGCCAGATTACCTTCACTAACTTGAATCTATTATGTGTCATAATTTAGGGCCTTTCTAATGGAATTAAACCTCTGTCTTATGCTTTACAATTAGAAATATTTATCTATTAGAATATGTCAGCTAGAAGACTCTGATAAAACTCTAGTTTGCATTTTGAACCTTCAGATGTATTGATGTTATTTTATAGGAATATTTTCACATTGATCTTGGTAGGTATAAATTGCTAGCAAAAAACTATGTAAACTAGAAAAGAAGGATGTTATTATATACTAAGGTTACACCATTCCTGAGATACATAACCTTTAGATTCGCCTAAGATCCCAACCAGAGGGCATGGGTCAATTATGTACATGCTGCTTGATAAATGGAGTCCTTTGGACATGTAATATTGTTAAGAAAACTGGAAGTTTAATAAAAAAAATTATTTGATTTATGCCCTCCTTCCCTAGAACTCACCCCAGATAAACAGTTACTACCACCAGGAGCACTAATGCTGCTTTGCACAAATAATTCCTTAAACAAGCAAACAAAAGGCATGAAGATTTGTTACGCACAGTTTTCATCTAAGCATCTAGGGATTATTACCTCCCACACATTTTCTTTAAACATGGTTAGACTTACTTAGTTTAATGAGTTTGGGGATTGTTGCTTTTTCTCCTTTGACTTGCCAGATACATCAGAAATATTTATTTTGAGAGACAGTTTAAGGAACTCCATAATTCCCAATCTGTTAAAAAGTTTTAAGTAAATCTGAGTTGAATGCCTGTCATTGTTTCCAATCTGGTCAAGCAAAAAGAAAAAAAGGCATACAGTTCATCAGAATAATTAGTTGATTGAGGTTAAATAATTCTAGGAATAAACATTTGACCCCCTGGCACATCATAAACCTCCTGGAGTGAGAAGGATTATAAATTAAATGTACAAGATTTAAAATCATCCAGATACACCCTGAACATTATTGCAGGCATGTGGGACACATTTAGATAAGTTAAAACCAAGTGTGGGTTTCAAGTTTACCCATCTTTGATCAGCGGTCTACTAAAGCTTTATTGCTTTGGTGTGAGCAGTGGAGAGGAATCGTGGCAACAGTGCCCCCTGCTGCTCGATGGCCACCTCCCTTCCCCGAAACAAGTTTCAGGGATTTTTAGACACATGGGTACCCCAGGAGATCATGAAACTCTGGTAAGCATAAGGAATTCAGGAAGGGGGAAAAACAACAACTAACATTCATTGAGGGCCTGGATTGCTGCAAGCACTGTTATTTAATTTAACGATAATATGAAGTTTATTACAAATTCAGGAAAGAATAGAATGAAATCTATAGATAAAGAAACTGAAGTTCAAGAAAGTTAGATGACATTTACAGGATTATCACCAGACATGGAATGAGCCAGGATTTGGACCCAGGTGTGCCTGGCTCCCAAGCCAGTGATTCTTATGGTGCAGGAAGATAGCAGTGGCTGGAGGCCTTGGGCACAGCTGAGACTCTTAAAAGTATCATGACCAACCATCCTGATTTGCCTGGGACTGAGACAGTTCTGGGGACACTGGACTTTCAGTGCTATGAATGGGAAAGTTGGGAGCAAACTGGGATGCACTGGTTGCTAGACTTCCACCGAATAAAGCACCAGGCTACAAGGGTCTGTTTGGGAAGGGAGGAAGGCCGCCCAGTTGTCGGTCCATCCTATTCCCCTCTGTGGCCCAGATTACTGTGCCATAGGTGTGCAGCATCTGTCCTATTTTATGCTGTGACACATCCTGGGGCATTGTCAAAGAAGTTCACATTTCTGCCAGTTATGATTTCTTCAGTTCCCATCCTAAATCCTCAGTCAGCTGGAATTTAGCTACCTGAATAAATCATTCACTCAAGTGGAAGGGAAAGAGCAGAGACTGGGGCATCACAGAAACGGAAGAGTTCCGTGAGCATTAACGAGGGCCCGAAAAAGCGGGTGAGTAACAGAACTGGCATTCATGGAATGCTTACTAATGTCGGGCACCAGGCCAGGTAATTTGTGTGCATTATCTCTGTTTTTAACGACTCTAAAGGTAGCCATAATTAACCCTAATTACGGATTTTTAAAAGGAATAAACAAATGAAGCTCAGAAAGAGACTAAATAACTTGGCTTAAGGTCATCCAACTAGAAAAAAGGGTGAAAAAATCTGGTACAGAAGGTTCCTAAATTGTTTCCTTCACCTTGTACATTTTCTTGAGCAGTATTTTAATGGTACAGAACAAGTATCTCCTATGAATAAGATAAATTAACTTAACCTGCTTTCATGAAATGGCCAGTGACTCATGCTACATGTTGGCAAAACATCCAAGCTACACCTTTAGGAAATGGAGGCCGAAGTAAGTGGTACCTGCCATTATTACTCTAGCCTTCCTTACTCCTTATTTTCTCCAAGCCCTATTTTTGATAGAGTTCAGCATTTCCCAAAATATGCTCCACGGGAGACTATGGCCATGAAATGTAAAGAGGTATCATACAAGAAAGGGGTTCTGGGAGCCAGTAAAATAAAGACAGCCCAAGTTAGCTAGTTAGGAGACATTTAAGTCCTCTACTCTGAAACTTCTCACTCTCTAATACGTCCATATGCCCTGTGAAGCTCCCAGATGAAGCTCTAGTGCTGTGTTCTCAACCTTTTATTTATTCATTATTGGCCCTCCATCTCCAGAAGCCTTTTTAGACATTCCCCTAATCACTTCTTTCCATCCACCTGCCCCTCCCTCATATGAAATACTAAGGAATAAGATTTTGGTGAGTAGGTTGAATTTTGGGGGGCCACAAGCCATTGTATTAAGAGGTTTTTTTTCACCCCCCACGAACTAATTTTTGCCCCCTTCAGGATGATAGTGCTTTACTTAAGAATGGAGGCTCTGGTATGAAATGCTTCTCAAATGTGTTTGACCAACCACTGCCCTCTTTCAAGTGGACTAGTATTCCCAGGAACATACTTTGGGAACCCCAATTTATTCAGCATGAGTCAGTTTAACACTTTGTTGTTTTCTTATGACTCAAGGAGAGAATCTCCTCTTTCATACCTAAATTCCTGATGTTAAAAGAGAAACCAAGACATATTAAAAGTTTAAGAGATTATTTGAGCAAAGGCCACTTCCAACTGGGCAGCACCAATGGGAAGCAGTGAGAAGGCTCCAGTAACAGGAATAAGGGGAGAGACTTTTATAAAGAAGATGCCAAGACAAACCAAAGAAATTATTTGATTGGCTTTTTGCTTTATATGGAAAAGCTCAGTTGGCCATTTGTGATTGGCTGTCCTTACTTTTCAATGTCTTAACATTTGCAGGATTACATTTTCGTTTCCTTACATCAACTGCTAAGCATTAAAGCCACCTTAGTCTATTTGCCTTGTTTAATCACTTTAACACTGGTATAAGACTACAATAAGGAGGCACTTGGGTGGCTTAGTCATTTAAATGGCCAACTCTTTTTTTTTTCAATGTTTATATATTTTTGAGAGAGAGAGTCAAAGGGGTGCAGAGAGAAAGAGGGAGACAGAAAATCCCAAGCAAGCTCCACATTGTCAACACAGAGCCCAATGCAGGGCTCGAACTCAAAACCGCGAGATCATGACTGAGCCGAAGTCAGACACTCAACAGACTGAGCCACCCAGGTGCCCCATAAGTGTCCAACTCTTAATTTCAGCTCAGGTCACGATCTCACAGTTTGTGAGTCTGAGCCTCACATTGAGCTCTGTGTTGACAATGTGGAGCTTGCTTGGGATTTTCTGTCTCCCTTTTTCTCTCTGCACCTCCTTGACTCTCTCTCAAAAAATAAACATAAAAAAAGACTACAATAAGGAGAGGAATTCAATAAGACTTGTTGATTGAGAAAATCTGTATCTGCCTTCCGCTCTCCATCAGGTCATCATCCTTAGTTTGTAATTAGGAGTTTATACTGCCAGTTTTAAAAAATATGTTAGGGGCATCTGGGTGGCTCAGTTGGTTGAGTGTCCAACTCTTGATTTCAGCTCAGGTCATGATCTCAGGGTTGTGAGATCGATCCCCATGTAGGGCTCTGTGCTGAGCATGGAGCCTGCTTAAGATTCTCTCTCTCTCCCTCTCTCTCTGCCCCTCTCCTGTGTGCACATGCACACACACGCCCCTCACAAAATTTAAATAAATAAAAATAGGGTAGAACATACATAAAGTGTCTAATGTCCACTGATCTTAAGTGTATAGCTTGATGAATTTGCAGTTCAGGATAAAGTAGTAAAATTTTTGGTCAGAGAACCTTTAAAAAAATCTTTGACCTCCCATCATGTACATACTGTGGTTTTCAAGCTTTAATGAAGAAGCTACTTGAGGGAGCTTATTAAAATTGCCTATTCCTGGGGTGCCTGGGTGGCTCAATCGGTTAAGTGTCTGACTTCAGCTCAGGTCATGATTACAAGGTTCGTGGGTTAGAGCCCCGCATCAGGCCCTGTGCTGACAGCTAGCTCAAAGTCTGGAGCCTGTCTTCGGATTCTGTGTCTCCCTCTTTCTCTGACCCTTCCCTGCTCACACTGTCTCTCTCTCTCTCAGAAATAAATAAAAAACATTAAAAAAAAGATTAAAATAAAATAAAATTGCTTATTCTTACCCTCAGAGCTTCTCCTTCAGAGGGTCTGGGGTGTGAGCTTAGATTTTAAATAAAACATTCCAGGTGATCCTGATGCAGGTGGTCTATGGATTACACTTCTGAGAAATATTAGCCTCCTTACAGGATAAATGTCAAAGTGCTGAAATCAGGATTAAAGCTTTCTCTAATTTGACCCAATTCTGTTTTTCTAGAGTCAGTCCTTGCTAGTTTCCACCATGTTGAATCACTCATGTCTCTTCAGTAGTTCATGTATTTATGTTTCCCCTAACCTGGACTTACATTTCCATCTACTTTATGTGACAGACTCCTACTCATCCTTCAAGACCTAGCTACATGGTCATCTCCTCTGAGAAGTCTTCTCAACTTTATGAGATAGAATTTGTTGCTCCCTCATTGTTCATACAGAACTTTATTCAAACCCCTATCATAATACCACCCAATTCTGATTTTTAAATCTTCTTGCTTAGAAATAAGCAGGACTATACCTAGCTCCTCTGAGAAAGACAGGGAGAGAGAGCGAGAATCTTAAGCAGGTCTCAATCCCATGACCCTAGGATCATGACCTGAGCTGAAATCAAGAGTCCAACACTCAACAGACTGAGCCAACGAGGTGCCCCCATCTAGCTCCTAACCCTGCAGAAGGCCTAGCACACAGTGGGTGAATGAACGAGTGAATGCTAGTGATTTACACGTGGAGTCAGTTAGTCCTCAATTCCCAGGCCAATGAGACTGCAGTCTCCCTAATGGAAGTGAGGGCTTCTGTCTCACTTTGGTGATCCCCAGAATTAGGCCAGGGATTCAGTAGTCAATGAAAAAATACCTAATGAATGAAAATAACGGAATCCCCAGCCCCCAACTTAGTGAGTACCTCCATGCTTCCTAAGCCCTCAATGCAACTCTTGGAGGACAAAGGAGTGGAGTGTGAGTGCTATGGGGGAGATGTCATCCCTATCTGCCAGATGAGAATGTTAGGCTAGAAGCTGCAGGGCTGGCTGGCCTCCAACACCAGGCTCCTGGTTCCCTCTGCTCATTCCCTCCATAGAACCATGTTGCCATGGAGATGACTATTCCCCTACGTGGGCACAATTAGGTGAGACCTCCAGAAAGGCCTTTCAGAAAGGCAACGGTACATGGCGACTCTTCGCCCCCTCGCCCAACTCCTTATCTATTTGCTCGCCTATTCCTGTGTTTACTCATGTCTGTACCTACTGATTTACTTTTTTAGCATTATTGTAGAGGACTAGGCAGCTGAGTTGGGCAGAAGCCACCAGGGCATGCAGAACCTTACCTGCAGCTCAAGGTGAGATCTAGGGACCACTGGCCATTGGCTAAGGAGGGCTGAGGGGCGGGGCTCCTGCCGTTACCAGAAGCCCATTGGGCTGAAGGTGTGAGGGAGGGGCGGAGGGCGGTCCTGGAAGACCTGCTGGGTGATGCTCTTCCAAAACCTCTGGGAGCCGGCCTCTCAGGCCTCCAGCTAACCCGGCCGGTAGGGGCTGCGCAGGCGCCTGTCGAGGGCGGGCAGAAGCCCGGTGGACACCGACCGTTGGGTTCTCGAGGGGCGAGGGGGCGGCGCGCGCGCGCGGGAAGCTCACGAAGCCTGCGCGCCTGGCCTTGGGCCCCCCGAGAGGAAAGAGCTCTTGCCAAGGGAGGTGTGGGACTTGGGCAGGCGCAGTCATGCGTGACGCCGGCGGTTGCCGAGCCCCGCAGGCCAGAAGCTGGGGCCCGCTCCAGGGCAGGCTGTGGGCGGCGGCGGCCGCGGCCGCGAAGGAGCAGAGCTACGAGTACGGCTCCGCGAGATACCTGCTGCTGTGCGGCCTCGGAGGCATGCTGAGCTGCGGGCTGACGCACACGGCCATCGTGCCCCTGGACCTGGTCAAGTGCCGCATGCAGGTGGACCCCGCCAAGTACAGGGGCATCGTCAGCGGCTTCAGCGTGACGCTGCGCGACGACGGGCTGCGCGGCCTGGCCCGAGGCTGGGCCCCGACCTTGCTGGGCTACTCCCTGCAGGGCCTGTTTAAGTTCGGCCTCTACGAGGTCTTCAAGATCCGCTACGCCGAGCTGCTGGGCCCGGAGAAGGCATACAGGTGGAGAACCGGCGTGTACCTGGCGGCGTCGGCCAGCGCCGAGTTCTTCGCCGACGTGGCGCTGGCCCCCATGGAGGCGGTGAAGGTGCGCATCCAGACGCAGCCGGGCTTCGCGGGCACGCTGCGCGCCGCCGCGCCGCGCATGTACGCCGAGGAGGGCCTGCGGGCCTTCTACAAGGGCGTGGCGCCGCTGTGGCTGCGCCAGATCCCCTACACCATGATGAAGTTCGCCTGCTTGGAGCGCACGGTGGAGGCGCTCTACAAGCACGTCGTCCCCAAGCCCCAGAGCCAGTGCACCAAGGCCGAGCAGCTGGCCGTGACCTTCGTGGCCGGCTACATCGCCGGCGTCTTCTGCGCCGTCGTGTCGCACCCGGCCGATTCCGTCGTGTCCGTCTTGAACACGGAGAAGGGCAGTTCGGCCTTGGGAGTTCTCCAGAGGCTGGGGTTCGCGGGCGTGTGGAAGGGCCTGATCGCGCGCATCACCATGATCGGCACCCTGACTGCGCTGCAGTGGTTCATCTATGACTCGGTCAAAGTCTATTTCAAGCTGCCGCGGCCCCCGGTCCCCCAAGGGCCCAAATCCCCGACGAAGCTGAAGTAGGCGTGGGCGTGTCGGCTCCAGTGGCCGATGTCCGCCCAGATTGCCATCCTGTGGGCGGCTGCGTCCAGGCAGTGCTAGCGTGGAAAATGTTCGGTTTTCTGGTTTGAGGGAGGGGACGATAGGTAGTCCGAGTTCTCTTTGGGCGATCCAAGAGGATTGCAGCCGTTTCATTTAGGGGTCCGGACCATTGTCTTTGGGGAGTCGGCATGGCTGCCTTAGCTCAGTAGCTTTTCAGCTATCGTAGGGAGAAAATTCTTAACGAGAATGTTAGGTAATTTAGGATCCCTGGATTGTTTCTGCCTCGATCCACCGTTCGGTGGAGATTTCCTGAATAGCCTACTAATGAGGTTTTAAGGTCAGCACAAATTATGGGACAGGGAACAAAGTAAAATTCTGCTAAAAGGGTATTCACCTCAATAGAAGTCGTGTACCTGTTGAGTAGATGATGGACTCATACCATATTTCCTGTTCATGTCCATTACAGATAAAAATTATTAAAAGTCAAATTGTGACTTATATTGCCTGATAACTTAGAATGTATTCTCTGTTTTCAAAGAGACATGACATGAGAAGATCTGCATTTTCTCATTTTGCTTTGTCCAATTCTCTCCCTGATGTTGCTGATTAGAACAGAGCTCTCTCCAGGAAGTGCTACAATTGGATCAATGTGGAAAACCAAAATGAGATGAAGGGCAGTCTCTGAGAATAAATATGTAAAGAAAAGCCTCTGTTCTCTAAAAATTTCTTTTATACAACTCAGCTTTCAACAGCCATCCATCCAAAGAGGATCATACCACCCTGACATTTAAACACACACACATGAAACCCTGCAATTCCAATTTTTTGTTGAATATTAAAGAATGGTTTTGGTGACTTTGGAAGGAAAATCTCACTTTTAATGTCACAAGTGACATTCATTTAATTTGGTAACATGTTTCCATGATCTTTACAATGGTTGAGGTTCATAAAATTTACTGAAATTATAAGGCACATTTTCAGTTTTCTGTAGCCTTCACATCTCTCCTTAAGGAAATTATAAATTAGTGAAATTCTGTGAATTAGAGATGTTTGTAGAATATGAGCAAGAAATAAACTTCAATGGGATATTTGCTCTAATTTCCCAGAATGTTACATGTTAGCCTTAACTTGTATTAAAGACTGCAAACTTAAAAGATGTTGATGTTTTAACTATGTAATAGCAAACTGTTCAGTGGTTAACAGAAGTTAAAAAGTGTCTAAATTTAAGTAAGTATATTTGAACTGTCTTGACTGAATAATAAAGAACTTGGAGGAAAAAATCAGAACTTGTGAATGAGCTAGAATGAAGTTTATATTTAGTGCCTCTATTTTGTTTATTATTGGGGAGGATGCATGGGAAGGATATTATGTATTTTTTTTTGTTTTGTTTTTTTAAATGTTTATTCTTGAGAGAGGGGGAGAGAGCATAAGCAGAGGAAGGGCAGAGAGAGTGAGAGAGAGAGAGACAGAATCTGAAGCAGGCTCCAGGCTCTGACCTGGCAGTACAGAGGCTGATGCCGGGCTGGAACCCACAAGCAGTGAGATGACCTGAGCTGAAGTTGGATGCTTAACTGACTGAACCACCCAGGTGCCCCCAGGATCCTATGTATTAAGACACTGACTTTCCTTAGGCAGTTGGCTTCTAGGTTTTTGAAAAGTTCTCAATGAAGGAGAATGATAAACAAATTTCAAAGGACTAACTTGTACAGGTTCTTACTAGGAAAATTTTAATAGAGATATTTCTGTCTAGTGTTGCATTGTAGGAAGTTTCTTTGGTCAACAATTTATTAAGTTCTTTCTAGAAGTATTATGATTTAGGGATTTGCTGCAAAATCTTTGGAATTTCAAGATACCACTTGTTCTGCTCTGTGGTATTTCATGATTGCTCTGTTGAGAACACCAGATAATTTCTGTAATATACCACGAGAATTATAATCTAAGAAGAACTATTTGGCATGATTCTGACTATCATGAACATGGTCAAGGAAATCGGTTTACTTAGTGGAGGTCAGCAGTTTTCCTGTTCAGTTCCTAGATTTCTATTTATCTCTTTTTATTGCTAGTTTATAAATGTCTGTCTGACTAAGTAGGGGCCAGAGTAGCTAGCAGTAAAGAATAAAAATTAAGGTTAATAAAGGTTAATAAATAAAGTAAGGTTAATAAATAAAAGTTAATTAAGTAATGTAACGACTCTTTTACATTTAGAGTTACTGCAGATTTTTTTCCTAGTTACTTACTATTCCTTTGTTACAACTTAAACTTCTAGTCAATGTTTTACTTTGTTTGTAATTGCCACTCAGTGAAATCATGCAAATCTGTTAGAATCAGAAAAGCCATAATGTATGTCTGGTATTGTGAGATATTTTATATGCATTTTCTCATAATCTCAATCCTTGAAGTAATGCATTTTATATATAAAGTGCATTTTTATATATAAAGCAACAGACTTAGGGGCCGAGTACCTTTCTTGACATCATATTAGCTAGCAAGTGATACAGTCTGAATCAGAGCCCACATTTTTCTCATTACTCCAGCTCAGTGCCTTGACATAACCAGTCATTATTCTTTTCATAAACTGCTTTTTATAGTACCTCAAAAATATTTTTAAAATTTCTATTTGCAAAAAAAGATTTCTATATGTATATACCCTAAACCTTTCCTAATCTTGTACTAATGAAAAGTTTATAATGTATTTCAATTGGGGAAAACCTATGGCATAATTGCTTAGAAGTAATCAAGCTGCAAGATACTTACATATATTTAATTTAATATTTAAATCATTTTCCACACCAGGTCCTAACTTGAAGGGCCTGATGATATTAAAAACAGTGCTTCTTAATTTTTTTTTTAATTTGTGGTGCTGCAGTTTCAAGGCTTTATTTTATCACATTTTCTAATTCTTTCCTCTGATCTTTAGTTCCTACACCTAAAAAAAGCTGGCTTAGGCTATTTATCTTTTCCCCCAGCTGGTGATCAAAGTAGGTGTTTCAAATATATGAAATTCATTTCATGATAGGGAGCTGTAATCTCATCCATTGATCTATCCTTTGAGAAGTGAATAAAAGAGTAGGTAAAATCTTGAAAAACAAAGGCCATATTTACATGTTAAACCACACTGATAAAGATTGAAAAGAATCAAAGTATTAATGTTTCAAGTATTTGTCCTTGCTGTATAAATGTCTCTTTAGAAAGTATTTCTTTTGAGCCTTCAAAGGCAAAAATAATCACTGAAGCCAGAAGATCATATTTTGATAGGCAGCCATTCAATTATAGTATGCATGTTCAATGTCTTAAAGATCAATATTTAAAACATTTTTTAATGTTTTATTTTCTTTTTTGAGAGACAAAGAAAGACAGAGCATGAGAAGGAGAGGGGCAGAGAGAGAGGGAGACACAGAATCCAAAGTAGGCTCCAGGTTCTGAACTGTCAGCACAGAAACCAATGCCGGGCTCGAACCCACGAATGGGAGATCATGACCTGAACCAAAGTCAGAATGCTCAACTGACTGAGCCTCCCAGGTGCCCCAAGATCAGTTTGTTTGTTTTTTTTTTTTAATCATGAGCAAAGAACTATTTGAAAGGAAATTAAATGTTAATATTATTTAGAAGGCTTTGTCTTGCTTTTCTGAATGCTGTATTTGGGTGGGTAGGTAGGGAGAACTCTAACAAGGTAATTATAACTAAGATGTGTGTGTATGTGTGTCCATTTTAGTTAACGTATTTTGAGACAGTGTTAGAGTATCCAAAATTTTTGAGGCAATTTGGTAATTCTGCCCATGCCCAGTCTGTTGATCAACATCTATCATATGCCAAGTGTTGTGCTAGGCAGAAGGGTTTCTGTGATGAGCATAATGCATGGTCCCTGCCCTCAAGGAGCTTACAGTCTAGTAGGAAAAGTAATTTACAGTCAGGCAAAGTGCTGCAAAGAAGTAGGGGGTGTTTGTAAGATTGTACATCTAAGTGATACCTGAAATGAGACCTAGAGGATAAGTAGGAGGTAGACTGGCAAGGAGAAGGTCCATAACAGTGGGCACACTATGTGCACCTGCCCTGAAGAAAGAGAAAGCCTGATGGTTTTGAGGAAGTGAGAGAAGTTCGTTTTGGGTGGAGCCTTCCAGTTGTAGAGGGGCTGGTATAAAATGAAGTAGGAAAGGTCAATAGGAAGAGGGTCACTCCAAGCTTTGTAGTTCTGGCTAAACATGTTGGGCTCCTTAGAGTGTTCCCTCAGCCATTGGAAAACCCATGAAGGACTGTAAGCATGGAATGACCTTCAGGTTGCTGTATGGAAAGAAATGGAGTGGAGTGAGAAGAGCTCAGTTAAAATGTTGCTATAATCCAGGCGAGAGAGACTTCATGGTAGCCTGGACTAGGATGATGACAGTGGGGACACTAAAGAACCATGAGGAGCCAAAAGGTGGAAATAACCCAAATGTCCATGAAAGGATAAATGGATGGATAAATTGGGCTATAAACATACAATGAGATATTATTCAACCATAAAAAGGAACAAAGGACTGACAGGAGCTACAAGTTGGATGAACCTCAAAGACGTTATGCTAAGTGAAAAAAGCCAGACACAGAAGTCACATATTGTATGATTCATTTTTTTATATTACATCAAAATAGGCAAATTCATAGAGGTAGTAAGAGACTAGTGGTTACCAGGGGACGGAGTGAAGGGAATGGGAAGAGATTATTTAATGGATATGGAGTATCGTTCTTGGTTTTAAAAGCACAGAGAGGTGGTGGTTGAATAACCCTATGAATACACTAAATGACACTTAATTGTCCACTTTAAGATGGTTAATTTAATGTTAGGTGTGTTAAATTAATTCCACCTCGATAAAGATATCATGAGATGCTTTATTCATATTAGCCCCAAAGTGGAAACAACCCAAATGTCCATCAACTGATGAATGGATAAAAAATGTCATATATTCATATGATGGAATGTTTTCTTTTTTTATTTAAAAAAATGTTTGTTAATGTTCAATTATTTTTGAGAGAGACATAGCACAAATGGGGGAGGGTCAGAGAGAGAGGGAGACACAGAATCCAAAGCAGGCTTCAGGCTCCATGCTGTCAGCACAGAGCCCGAAGCGGGGCTCCAACACATGAACTGTGAGACCATGACCTGAGCCGAAGTCAGATTCTTAACCGACTGAGCCACCCACGTGCCCCATGATGGAATGTTTTCACCATAATAAGGAATAAAATACTATTTGACATAAAAGGAATAAGCAAATAAAATACATGCTACAACATGGATGAAACTTGAAATCATTACACTAAGTGAAAGAAGCCAGACAGTCAAATATGGTATGCATTAATCTATATGAAATGTCCAGAAGAGGCAAACCCATAGAAAGTAGATTAGCAGTTGCTAGGGGCAGGGGTGGGGGGGTGCAGGGATGGGAGGGAGAAATGGGGGGGGGGTGATCCCTAATGGGTACAAGGTTTCTTTTTGGTGTGATGAAAGTGTTGTGGAATTAGTGGTGATGGTTGCACAATTTTTATTCTGCAAACCACTGAATGATACACTTAAAAAGGTGAATTTCATGGTATGTGAATGCTATCAATAAAGCTGAAAAAATATCTTGAGACTATAAAATGCACTTCGAATATCTTTTTCTTCCTTGAAATACAGCCCTTGCTTCTGTCTCAATCAAGATTCCAGCTGCAAAGATGGCTACTAGACCTATTGTGGTGATCATTTTGCACTGTATGCAAACATCAAATCGTTATGTTGTACACCTGAAACTAATATGATGTTATAGGTCAATTATACCTCAATTTAAACAATAAGAAACCTTGTGTGGAAAAAAAAAAAAAAAGACTACAGCGCATTAGTAAACTGCTAGCTGTGTCATTGTCATGTTAAATTCCATACAGATGAGTAGGGAAGAAATGTACCACGTTGTAAAGGCTGGAAATTGTCACTAAGAAATGAATGATATCCTAATCTCTTAGGGATGCAGAGATCATTAATTTTGGAGAATTGTTAAGCCACCAACAATTTTGCTCTTTATTGTAAGAAAGAAGGAGGAACAGATGGATTTTAAGAAAAGCAGATGTGTGTATAATATACAAGCGAATCTCCATTAACCAACATGTTCAAGAATTGGTGGTTCTATTTAATGAACTGCAAGGTAACCAGAAATTCTTTTTTATCTTCAATTCTTGATGAATTTTTGTCTACATGTCTGATTCTCTTTTATGTTAAATATAATTGATTAATCAGGGATTTGTAAAGCTTCATGGCTATCAGTTATGAAAATCAATGCTTATTGTCTGGCCATAGAAGGTGTAGGGCTTTTGGATAGATGTATATTGACCCTACACATAACTGGATATGGATGTGAGTATGTGTGTGTGTAGTTCTTAGTGTCACTTTGAAACGCTGTCATTTGCCTCTTTGCTAAAGCACAGTGAAGGAAATAATCTGGTTTACTTTAAGATTACTTACTGAGAGGGGCGCCTGGGTGGCTTAGTCGGTTTAGCGTCCAACTTTCGCTTAGGTCATGATCTCGCGGTTTGTGGGTTCGGGCCCCGTGTCGGGCTCTGTGCTGAATGCCAGCTCAGAGCCTGGAGCCTGTTTCAGAGTCTGTCACTTCCTCTCTCTCTGACCCTCCCCTGCTCACGCTGTCTCTCTCTCTCTCCTAGAAATAAATAAAACATTAAAAAAAATTAAAAAAAAAAAAGATTACTTACTATCTACTATATGATATTACCTCTATTATACCAGATACTTTCACATATTATCTTACTATAATCCTACTTTGTGTTCTAGTAGGATGTTTTAAAAACTGGTGATTTCACGTGTAAACTATATATAGTCCTGCGAGTTATCACAGGGCACAAAATGGCAGGCCACATCTAAAGAAATCATATTCCTAAATGATTATTTTTAATACATATCACTATATCTTTCCTGCCACAAAAGGGGGAAATGTGTTTTTAGAAAATACTAGCAAAATTTGGTATTCTGGAAAGAGATTCAGTGGGTTGAAAGAACCCTGCCCCTTTGCAAGGCTGGTAATTCACATACACGTAATTGTTAGTCTTCAGACATGAATCAGAGCTGCTGACAGGGTGATTGTCTGTTTATAAGAGGGTGGATGGAAACCTGGCAAAGAACCACAGTCCTTTCATCTCCATTAACGTTTGCATTCTGGCTGTAGTTACATCTCACTCCCAGATATAAGGATTTGTCACTGTGGTCGTCTTATACCTCAATGTCTCCCCGCCCTTACCAAAAATACAAAGCTTTTTTGTTGTGCTAAATCTGTACCATTCATTTGATTCATCTGTTGTGTTTGGAAACTTTTGTTCTCTTGGATCATTACCTGTGCCTGATTAATGCTGTTACGAATATTTATAGCAATGATTCATTGTGCCAGGTATTATGCTAACTACTTTACATCCAACGTATCACATATTGACAACCATCCTGTGAGGTTGATATGTGTATGTTAGGATTGGGAGGGGCGTGTACAATAAACACAGAACCCAGTACACAGCAGGCTAAACAGTAGAAGACATTTATTGTTAACAAGAAATCTGGAGATAGGTAGACCAAGTTTGGTTCAATAGATCAGTGTTGCTCCAAGGACCTACACTCTTTGGGCCCTTCCACTCTGCCATCTTTAATGTGTCAGTGACACCCCACTTGTTTTGAAGAGACAGCTGCTGTCACCAAACATCATGTCCTCACAACATCATCGGGATCAGGGAGCAAGAGGTCAAAGGCAGATGGGCTTTCTCTTCACGTGGCTCTCTTATCAGAGAGAAAAGTCTTTTCTCGGAAGTTTCTGCCAGATTTCCCGTTTGGCCTCATCAGCCAGAATTAGGTCACTTGGTTTCCTATGGACCCTGCACCCCAACCACCAGCAGCAGGAATGGACAACTTCAGGTCATTACAATGTGTCTGCTGGGATTGGGCACATCGGGAGCTAAACAAAATCAGGATTTTTTGTCGTCATTGCCATCAGCAAGGAAGAGGAGTGAAATAGTTGGCGGACAACCAGGCTCTGCCCTTATGTTATCCCCTGTTTTACAGATGAGGAAATGGAGGCTCCAAGAGACTGAGGAAAACCCAGAGTGACAGAACCAGGAATCAAACCAGGTCTGTCTGCCACCATAGCACTTTGTTGTCCCATTGCCTACTTTAGCCTGGAACTTGCTATGAGGCAGAACTATTATAGATCATATCAAGAAAGATTTATTACCGAGAGTGTCAGAAGAACTGCTTCCTAACAGTAACTAAATCACAGTGAAGTCTCCAAGTCAGGAATCTTTGTACAACGGCAATCCTGGATAAGCAGATATGATTAGATATAAATTTTGCTGTCATGCCCCGAGAAAGGGAAACTAGGTGAGCAAAAACACATGAAGAAACTTCCTAAAAGAAAGCAAATGTTTATCACACTTTTAGGCAAGCATCCTCAGTCTTTTCATTCTGCACTTTTTCCCCCAATTGACTTTCCAGAAACGGCCACGTTCCTTCAAAAGCTGTATACTGGAAGAATCCGAAGGATTCATCAGAAGAACACGTTTCAAAGTGCCACTACCGATTTCTTCCTTAAGAAATGCATCAAGCATCTGATTTGCTGCTGATAAATTCTCCGTAAGTAGCATTATAATTAAGCGCACACAAAACCATTCTGTGTTTCCAAGAGTACAGCTGGGCTGGCACGGAATTGGCGATAGCGCACGGGCACCGAGCGGCGGGAGGGTTCCGTTGCATCTCAACTACCATGTACCTTCTTTGTGTGGCGACTGAGCCGTCTCCCCCACTCCGCCCCAGCACCCTCTGAGTCACAGGCCATTGCCCATTCACCCCGTGTCTGTCACTGAGCTACTTTAGTGGGCACCTTCACTGAGCCTCGACACTGGCTGTCCTCCTTCCGAGCGCTGGTCAGGAAAAAACATGCCAGGAAACCCAAGGGGTACACCTCTCCCCGCAGGACTCCCCACCACCCCCAGACTGGTGGACTCGGCCCTTAGAAATGAAACAACGCTATGTAGCAAAACTGGGGGGGAGAGGCAATGAGGGGGAGGGGGGTGGCAGGAAAGGGCTGAGAGAGGAGACCAGGCTTCCAAACCTGGCTTCACCAGTGCTGGCTCCTGCGGCTTTGGCGAATTACCTGACCTCCAGCTCCCCCAGCCTCAGCTTCCTCAAAGGTAAAGTGGGGAACCCCAGCATCTACCTTGAAGACTGGGAGAATTAGCAATAATTTATTTAAAACGCACGGTGTAAAATAAAAGCTCACTCTATTATTATCATATTATTACTACCAGCTCCTTCGTAAACACGAAAGTCTGTTAGCACAGAAAAATTTAGCCTGTGTTCTTATTGTTCTTATGGTTGTTCATGGATACATACAGGATATATTTGCTTTAATTTTTAATGCATCATAAAGTACACAACGCTTTGTGGGAAATGCAGCGCAGAGGAAAAACGAAAAGCAAGTAGCCTGGGGGTGTTGTGTGTAGAAAAGCCAACAGTGGCAACCCCATCTCTCCCTGGCTTCTATGCAAACAGTTTCCTTTACAAATGTGTTTTTGGTATGCAAATCACTCTATGCAGATTTCTGTGTGCAAAATACAGCATAGAAAAATGGCCCTCTTGCCAAGGAAGATAGGAAATGTTGGCTGCCATCAAATGAATTAGCTGCACATTTTAGATTTCTTTTGCTACTGCTCTTTCTAACAATGTATGGGGGGGTGCATATTTTTGGCACATTAAACTGAACTATTCTGGCTTTAGGTTGTGTGTTCTTGTGATAAAAGTGCGCTTATTGAAGCCTGCAACTACCTTTTGAAACCATAATAATGTTTAGTGGTGTTTAACTTAGCGTTTCACAACAGTGTGCCACCACCAGTTAGTCAAAGGGCTCGTTCTAAAGTCCCAGATGGCTTCTCACCCCAGGTTAGGTCTCCATTACTTCCTCCTTTTCTGGGAAGATTTGTGCTTATTAACAGACATAAGTTTATATTTTGGAAACGTTTTCCTCATAATTAATGTATGTCTTAGCAAGTGAAAGGAATACATTTAATATTAAAATCATCCTGTTCTAAGGATGGGAACACGGGAAGCTAGCTCTTAATTCACACGGCATTATTTAACCATCCAGGCAGAAAATAATACGTCTTTTTTCACGGTGTTCCTTTCTCCTTTCAAAGTTTTTTCCTACTGGCTCCTCTTGTGAGGAAAAACTTTGTCACAGGTCACTTGTAACAAAGGACCCAGGCCTGGCTGTTCTGTTCTTAGTCTCGCTCAGGAAAAATAGCACCTGTCAGTCAGTGGATGGGCCCACCCTGCTTCCCCTCTCTCTTCTTGCCTGTCTCTTTCACCCAAGCATTTTTTGCTACTTTTGGATGTTTCAAACTGGCCAAATGAGACACTCATTAATTTTACAAAAACAAAACTTAAACTGGAAGCATTTCTCAAAACAAAGTACCTCATCTGAGAGAGAATGACAAGTCAGCTTTACTTCTGTCAGACATCGGGAATGACTGGAAAAGAGGGAGGGGAGTAATATCTTCACTCATTCGTTTACTCACTCATGCGTACATCCATCCATTCATTCAACATCGTGCTCAGCGCGTCGGGCATTACCGTCGGCACAGGAACACAAACACGAAACTGGTCATGACCGCTGAGGAGTTCACTGTCTACCAGAGGAAGCAGATGTAGAAACAAACCGGCACTGATGTCCGCGCAGAAGCCTGTACGATGCATAGAGGGGGTACAAAGGTGGAATCAGTAACTCCATCACCCCTGCAGTGAGGAGAGATTTTGGAGGACTTGCCTCTATGAAATGTTTTGAAGAATGAATAGTATTCTCCAGGTGGGTAGGGGTGAGCTGGGGGAGAGAGCACTCAAGGCAGAAGGAGCGGTAAGTACAAAGGCACAGGGCCCTGAACCAGAAAAGGGTGGGAAAGCTTTCACTGGGGGAAATTTCTTTGGCCTAAGAACAGAGAAGGGGAGATGTATGGGAAACATTCTCAATATCTCATGTATTTCCCCTTTTTAATTTCTATTCCACTACTCATGTTAGGTCAGCTTATAGTTTGTTCAAATTACTGCTGTGGCTTGTAACTGATCTTGTCGCCCTCAGTCTCTTCCCCTACTAATGTGAGAATATTTCAAAAGCCACCTTCTCACACACACACACACATACACACACACACACACACTGACACCGATGTGGGATAAATCCTGAGCATCTTACCCAGAGTATTTGAGGCTTGTTATGAGCCGACCCCACCCCCTCCACACCACTGGCATTGATTGCTTCCTGCTCCACTACCTGCCCTTCCCGCTGTTTCTCAGGTTCAGGCCCCAAGTGTGGCCCGCCGGTTTCCTGCTCCCTCCTCTACCCACATCAATCCTGCTGACCAAGCTGTCCATCCCTTACTGGTCTTCACGTTAGTCCTTTAAGACTTAGCGGGAGCACTCTTTATCTGTGGGATTGGCTCTATCCTCTGTCTGCCAGCATTGTGTTAGGGACTAAACGAAGGTTTTAGAGTCCCCAGAGTGGGCTTCCATCTTGCCTCTGGCTTTACACAAGTTCCTGAGACTCAGTTTCACCAACTGTAAAAGACGACTGCCTACCTTGCCCAGCTGTTCTCAGATTATCAACAGAGCTTGTTCATTTAGCGTCCTTGGACATTAGAGCTATTACTTGTTATAATAATTCAACCTCTTTGTGAAATTCAGGCAGTAGTAACCACCCTTCAAACTTGCTGTGAGGTTTATATAAACTGATGAGCAGGAAACTTTATACTCTATACCCTTTAGATAAAGCTAATTCTTATTGGTATCTCTAGTAACATACTCATTCTTTTTTTCATGCATTCATCCACTTATTTAACATTTATTAAATTCCCAAAATTTGGTACATCCGAAGCTGAGCATCAGGGAAATCAACATGTATTTGAAATGCCCCCAAAGAGCCTCAGGGAACTATCAGACAGGGAGGCGGTCAAGTCTAAAACCAGGTGGGGAGCCCTGTGACCAAACTGGGTGCTGAAGAATATGGGAAGAGCTTAGGGGTTAGTTTCAGAACTGCTGCCCCTGTGCTTGGGTCCAGAAGGATGAGGTGAGAAGGGGAAGGGCGTGGCAGGTAGAAGGAACTGGGTCAACCCACCCCAGGAGGTGTGAGGCTGCTTAGGGTGTTGGGAAACAGCAGTGAGGGCCAAGGAGCCCGGTCTGGGGCTGAGCATTAGAGAAGAGAGTGGGGCCAGGTGATCCTGCTGTGGAGGCCGGACAGGCAGCCCTGGCCCGGGCTGAAGGGTCTCAGTGCTGGTGTGCTGGAGCAGTAAGGAGGGCTCCACAGCTCCCGCCCACCTGAGAGCTCCTTGAAGGCAAAGATCACAAACGGCTTCAGTCTCTCTTATTTCCCCATGGTTTTCAAGGCCCATGGGGCATAGTGCAGAGCAGTGAGTCTAGAGGGTAGACCATGACGGGAAGTTCTAAAGTGCAGCAAGGACCCCACACCCACACCCCACCCCAGCCACCGCCCTGGCTGTGCCCCCTGAGCCCCCAACTTCCTTCTTGGCACTGAGGCGTGGGGGGAGGCGTGTTTTTGCCAAGGGGCTGGGGTGTCCATAATGTAATAAGGCAAGTCAACAGGAAAATAGGGTTTGTGTTACAGAATTTCACTTGGACTAAATTTTGCTGAAATGCATACAGTTACAAACTGAAGGACAGTCTGCCAAAATACTTTAAAAGTTGCAGGAAATGATTCCCTGTAATGGTTATCCCTCTTAAAGCACTTTGAAGTCCACGGGACAGGGCCAGCCACCATGTAGGTGTTAAAATAAACACTAATTTGTTGATCACAAAGTGGGCTAAAGGGTACTGATTATAAGTTGGTAGCAGTTGAGGGTTAATGACCTTTTTTCCTCCTCCATATGTGGAAAAATAACCACTTAGAATAGAGACACCCTCTCTCCAAATACACAGAATCCTGTCAGGTCTGGTACTATGTTACTACCACCCTCTGAAGTTAAGGTTTAGAAAATAAACACTTGAAAGTCTGCCCAGATTGTTGTAATCTTATTAATCTAACAAAGAGACTCAGTAACTGCCTCAACCAGGGGGAGCTGTGTTTACCATGTAATTTGCAAGTAGCTGATAAACACATCCCTGCCCCACTTGCAGAAAAATCTCATACTCCCTGCAAGGAAGCAGTTGGCAGAAAAGCAGTAATAAAGGATTAGAGACCCCAAAACCCTGGTTTAGGTCCTGGGTAAATGTTTGCTCATCTCCCCTATCCCCAGCCTCCCAGCCCCCTGCCGTCTTCCCAAGTTCCGAGGAGTGGTATGTAGTTTCTCCTGGGCTTCTTCTCCTAGGGCTTCTGGCCCTTCCGGGCAGTCTACCAACTTCTCCCTATGAGAGGTACCTGCCCTCGGGTCTGGCCGGTCAACTCTGAGGCCATTCTGGATTCTGTGGTGGGTTTTTAGAGCTATCTTCTCTCCCTAGTCCACGGGAGTGGTAATTGACCACGGAGCATGGCTCCCCTGGGAGTTCTTGGTCGCAAACCTGTAGGACAACCTCTGGCTAACTCAGCAGAAGAGGAATTTATTGCAAGAACAGGGGGCAGGAGCCAAGGAGATTAGGCAGCCAGGGTTATGCCAACTTACAGAGGGGGAGTCCGGCTGCCGCAGCACAGCCACCCGGCCATCCCTTCCTCATAACTACCGGCTTTCCAAGTCGTATCCAAATGTGGTCCTGCGACTCTGTCTCACTCGCTCAGGATTCAAACCCCAGGAGGGGTCGCGTGTTTAGCTGCCCCCCAGGCCCACCTTCTTGCCTCCTTCTTGCAGAGTTAGCCCTGCCTCCCACCAGGACCCACACAAGAGGAAATTTGGATGTTGGGTTGGCAAAAGATGAAAAATGTCCATTTCCCTGCTCTCAATAACGATAGCTAACATTACGGTGCACTGTGCCACGTACTTTAAAGGGATGAACTCATTCAGTCCTCACAATGAAGATAGGGCTTCATTTTCCAGGTGAGAAACTGAGGCACAAGAAACTGAGTAACACGTTCGAGGTGAAACAGCTAAGAAGTGACACACTGTGAGTCAAGTTTCACGGGGGGTGGGGCAGGTTAGACAGATGTCAGTTATTGTCAGTAGAGGTCCTGGAAACTACAGATGAACCTTGCCAAATATGAGCTTTTCACATATTAGCTAGCTCCCCCGGTTTCTGCCTTTTACCTCCTCACCTTCTTTCTGCCCCGTCTTGCTTTGCTTCCAGGCCCAATCGACTCCCACACCCACCCTGTGTCCATCATCCATCTAGGCTCTTGCCCCCAGCCACCCTCCTCACCCCCATCTGTCTGTGCAGCACCCCTCCTGGCTGGGAAGAGTCTGTGGCCCCAATCCAAAATGTACCAGGATACAAAATACCATGATTAATTCTATGTGAGAAACTCCTCCACTGTATTTTAAAAACTGTCTATCCTTATGAGGGTCTGTTCCAGGCTCTGAATCATGAAAATCAATGAGCATGTTAACATTTATAATCTCATATTTCTACGGTTTTTAAAAAATATCTTATCAGTGATTATAACATGTATAGCAATAGAATTTAACATTTAGGGATTTCTATTACTTTTTTTAAGTTGGCATATTTGGAATCTGGTACATGGTGGGTCCCTAATCAATATTTGCTCCATCGAGGAAAGAACCAGAGGCTTGTCACTCTGGAAATAACAGGCTTTATTGAAAGATTGACTTTTTTTGTGTAGTGAGCATATTACAAACAAAGCCTCATTTTCAGTCTTCAAGTATCCTAATTTTTTAGTCCTTTATTTATTTCTCTATTCCTTGTAGATTACCGATTACCTCCAATTGCACTGTTGGAAAGGGTTTTGTTTTGTTTTGTTTTGTTTTGTTTTTGGAAATAATTTTTGTTTTCCCTTCATACCCACACAGCATGAGAGAATTCCTTGTGTTCCATGCCATTATTGAAATCTAAATACGGTGACTTAGAATCTATCAGGCAGGAACGTGTGTCTTCTTCGGCATAGCCCCCCATCCCACTGTGATTTCTCAGCAAGACCTAACAATTATTCATAATTGTAGTGGGCTTGATAGTCAGATAAAGTTTGAACAGTAAACCCATCCTTCTAAAAACGAAAGTATGCAGTGTATTGCGTCTTTTGCAGTACCCAGCTGTCGTGAAAAGATACCCGACAAACTCCTTAAACTCAACTCTGGGTAAAGTTTCTAAAATGACAATGGGCCAGTACTTTAACAATAAATGTGTTTTGAATAAAAAAGTAACTTGGGATTTAAGGCTCCAGGAGCAGGGTGCCTGGCTGGCTCAGTCAGTAGGGCCTGTAACTCTTGATCTTGGGGTTGTGGGTTCGAGCCCTATGTTGGGTGTAGAGATTACTTAAAAATGAAATCTTTTAAAGAGAAAGAAAGACTCCAGGAGTGATACAAAAAGGAAAGGAAAGGCCTCAAGACGCCTTTTCCTAGATGAGAATGATTGAATTTGTTTCCACCAGCTTGATCCTTTCCTGAAGGCAGTGAACCGGAATGCATCCAGCCACCCTCAAACATCTCATCAATCCCCTGCCACAAAAATGAATCAACGTTACAGCCCGACTCTTATTCTACCTCCCCTCAGCCAGAGCACCTGCCAGGCTGCGTTAGAGACTGGCGATGCCAACACAGACGGAAGTCCGCGCTCTCCAGTGCTGGGGGGGGGGCCTGGGGGGGAAGGGAGGAGCCCCCACAGCTAAACGCTGCCTCTCCTCCTAGACGAGTCGGGCTCACACTCCCTCCGGCGTAGATCTGTCATATGCTGTCGTCAGCAGCAGAGCAGCCGGGCAGATGTGTGCTGGTCAGACAGCTGAGATGCCGCCATGGTGGGGTGGCTGCCAGGGCATGTTTGTGGGGAGTGGGGGGGGACATGCTGGTCTATCAGCTACTGCAAAGGCAGGCCTTGCCCCTGGTCACTTGGGCTTGCCTCTCCCGAGGGTCTCAGCCCCATAAAAGCCATTTCCTTAAAAATTGCTCTAAGGTTGCTGGTCATACTGTAAGTTCCTTGAGGGTAACCACCTGGCCTGTAGGGTGAATGGTAGCTTGCAGGGCATCCCCTGAAACCTCAGTGGCCCAATAGCAGTGATCCTTTTTCTGCCTGGACAGGCCAGTGAGAGTCTCCTGAGGTCCCTGGGCCTCTCTGTGGGACGGACGGATCTGGAGACAGATTCTAACACAGCCACCACGGCAAGGTCCCTAACCAATTTGAGCCTCACAGCAGAGATAATAATACCCACCTGCAAAGGTTGTCGTGAGGCTCACGAGTGCACACCCACGGCATGGGGCATGGACCTAGAAGGCTCTAGGTGTCCTGTTTGTGGACTTGTTTATGGTCAAGATCTTTAAGACGGCCATGCATATGCCACTTAAGAGTTGTACTGAGTCAGAAACATCCGGCATGGCGATGAGCCAGGAGGGAGTCCCAAGTGCAGGAGACTTCTCCTTTCACTGAGCTTTCTAACAGGATTTAGACCCCCACCTAGGCCCTGGGATGAGGGCCTAAATCCCTCCTGGGTTTCCTTAGATTGGTCTGTGAGAGGTCTTGCAGACTACCCTATACGTGCCTCTCTGTCTCTCTCTATTTATTTTCTCTCTCTCTCTCTCTCTCACTCTATTTATTTTGAGAGAGAGAGCACAAGCAGGGGAGGGGCAGAGAGAGAGAAAGAGAGAAAATCCAGGCAGACTATGCACTGTTAGCGCAGAGCCCAACACGGGGCTCAGTTTCACAAACCTTGAGATCATGACCTGAGCCCAAATCAATAGTCAGATGTTTAGCTGACTGAGCCACCCAGGCGCCCTTATAAGCGCTTTTCTTAAAATAACTTTCCTTTCCTTTTGTGGGCGTTCCTTTCTTAGTTGGCATTAATGACTTCAAAGAGCCAGAAGGGACTGGAGTGACCATCTGGACCCCAGGTAGGGTAACTGAGGGCTGTGGCAGAGCTGTGGGTGACATCCCCGGACTCCCCGTCCAGTGCTCCTTCTGTTCCACATGCTGCCCTGGGCTTGCAAGTCTTGAAGTGTAGTTGCCAAGGAAACACCGTTCAGACGTGCTGCTCCCACTGCCCTGGCAATACAGCCCGCCTTGCGCAGGAAGGAAGGTGGGCAGCAAACACTGTGCTTAAAGCCGCTGATTTGGGGTCTGGCCGCTATTGACTGGGGGAGCCTCCTAGAAGGTTGACCACGAGTCGTCCTGGCACCACTGTCTGGAGACTCACATGACCTTTTCCCGCTGCTTTCTGCAGATCCTGCGAAGCTGATGCCCTGAGGGTGCACTCCTCTCCTTGCCAGGCCCAGACGCTACCCACATACCTGTGCCCCCATCCTTCCCCCACCTCCTGGCAAACCCACCCCGAGGACAATCCTGCAGTCACCCTCCTCTGTGCCTACCCAGGCTACTGAGTGCTGCTGGGTTCTCAGCACTGCTGGGCTGTTCCCATCTGTCATTGTCCCCATTCCAGCCAATCTGCAGCTCAGCCCCTTGTGGGTCTCCTGGGCCGCCTCCCTACTCCCCCATCCCCTGGCTCCAGCTCTCTCTCAGGGGACTCTATGCCTCCATGTCCTCTAAGCTACTGGCACCACTGACCCCTACACCCTCTTCTCCTTGTACCTGGAAGTCATCTTCTGTTCCCCTCTCCCTTCCCTCAGGCTGTCCATCTCACTTCTGGACAGGTACTTTCTCTCACTTCCCATGGCCACTGTCACCTCTAGCCTGGGTTCTTACCCTAGCCGCCATGGGCACCTTGCCCCCAGCCTGGCCCCCTCACTCAGAATGGATGCCGAATGGGTTAGCTGTTCAAGTCAGGTTCCCTCCCCATCCGTGACGCTCAGGGCTCCCCTGGCCTCCTGGGTGGGGTCTACCCCTGACTTTGGCAACACATCCATGGCCCTCTGTGATACGGTGACCACCAGCCACTCTAGCCACGGTCCTCCCGCTCTACCCTTCCTACTTCCTGGGGCTTCCTCATGCAGACCCCCTGCCTGGCAGCCCCGCCTCCCTCCCAGCCCCCCGCTCAGCTGACTGACTCCTTGGCATCCTTGGCATCCTTCCAGACCCAGCTCCTTTGCATCACCACCTCCTGGGGCAATCCTCATCCCTCCTGTAGTTAAGGTTACAGCCCCCCATCACTCCTCTGTCCCGCCTGGATCACAAGCTGCTGCTGTCTGTCTGTACATCTGTCTCCCATGAAGCTGGATTGTCCTTCCCAGGCAGGGGCCACACTCCATTCACCTGTGGACCCCCAGCCTGGCACAAGGTGGGCGGCCAGTGACTAACCTGTGATGGAGTTCAGGTGGGAATGCGAACATGCAAAGCCCACACCTCTGGTCTGGCCAGACCGAATAACATATCCCATATCTCCAACTTCAACTCTTCTTCAACTCTGAACAGGGCTACGGGGCCAAACAGTCCCAGCTTCCAATATTGACTTGACCACTTACTAGTTTGGAGACTTTGGGCAACCTTTTTGCACCTTGGTTTTCCTATGTGCAAAATGGGGATGATAATGCCTGCCTATATGGCTCTGATAAAATGGAGTGAGAGGATGCAGATAAGGGCTCGGTAGAGGGTCTGTACTTAGTAGACACTTAAAAGTGGAAGTTAGTACCTCAGTGGGCTTTATAGTAAACATGTATTAAGTATATTAGGCCTGAATCCACTAGGTTACGCTATTATATTAGCCATCTATGTCACCAACCCAATGTCTTCATTGGTTTTAAAAAGGGGGGAAGATTTGGTTAAAATGGTTACTAGATTCACTCCCAGCTCAGATTGTCTGATGCTAAGATTCTTTGATTCTACAATTTCATGAACTACCATATGAATCCTGAGGCTCTATAGTGGTGTTTAAGGGAAAATGCATCCAAAACTTAATTCTACTGAAGGGCATAAGACTAGCATTGGAAGAGGAGGGCACTTGTTGGGATGAGCACTGAGTGTTGTATGGAAACCAATTTGACAATAAATTACATTACATATTTAAAAAAAAAAAAGTCTGGCATTAGGAAGCCAAGTCAGTTGGCAAGTTGTTACCTGCAAATATTTCCATCCATATAGGAAGGTGACTTTCCTTCTGAAGGGTTCAGAGGCAGAAATGCTCCAAACAGCCACTTTGTGAATCTCAACAATGTGCAGCATTCCAGCAATCACCATGAGTGGCTGGGGGGAGTTGTGTCTGCAAAATGCAGCCTTCTAGATGAAATCTGCAGAGAAATAGAGGCTTTAGACATTACAGTGTTTTCAAATATCGTTATTGCTGTTCTATAAATAACCCACGCCCACTGCATATCAGGTGCCACATGGGAAATATTGGATTCAGTTGAAGATTTTCTTAAAAGACACATAACAGCACCATATGCCAGTCATCTTGGATAATATTTATGTACATGCTGCAGAAGCAAAGATTAACTGTGTCGATATGTATAGAAAAATGCCACAAAAGAGAGTCTGTGGGGTGTGTATTATTTGCACTTATGATCAAAAGCATTTGCCTAATTTGTTTGCGTCTTTAAGGGCTATTTCACCCGTAAACTACAGAAAGGTTGAAGGAGTCAAGAATTAATACAACAATAATCAGGGGGAAATTATCGGAGATCCCTGGGGTCTCCCACTACCAGTAGTTCAGAGCCTGTACAGCTAAAACGAGCAGTTCCAGAGCTGTGAACAGCCATTAACCCTTCCATTGGCTTCTAACTACTGGGATTCAAACACAGTCCATTCCTTTTCAATTGTCCTTGCCAGCAGACCAAAGGAGAAATTGCTCGGAGAAAGAAAAGTTTTTACATAGGAGACAAGCAAGGGGAAAAACTATTCCCACTAATTCAGTTCCAAGTACAAATTTGCACAGAGCACTGTGTAAATAACCAGTCAGCTATTTTAGTAGGTGGGTGCTATGGACTGAATTGTGCCCCCCCCCACACCTTCATATGTTGGACCCCTAACCCCCAATGTGATGGAATATGGAGATGGAGCCTCTGGGACGTAATTAGGTTTAGATGAGGCCATGAGGGTGGGGCCCCATGATGGGATTAGTGCCCTCTAAGAAGGCATAGCTGAGAGCTTGCTTCCTCTCTGTGCCACTTTAGACAGAGTGTGAAGGTGTCTACAAGCCTGGAAGAGTGTTCTCACCAGAACTGCACCCATCTTGGACTTCAGCCTCCTCAGAACTGGGAGAGAATAAAGATCTGTGGTTTAAGCCACCCAGCCTGTGGTATTTTGTTATGGTGGCCCAAAGGGACTACTGTGCTGGAGTTCTCGCACTCCGAGCTTTCATCATTTGACAGCAGTGAGATCAAAATTCGGGATTACGTTAAACAAAGAGACACCCTCAAGCAGCCATGGAGGCACTGGGTGTGTTGCCTTTGACAGGCTGTTGAGGGTGGGTGTCGCTGCCTCCTATTTTCTTGTCAGAGCTGGTTATTGACTGAAAGACATGTGACTATCTGTTGGAAATCAGTCTCAAGCTAAAAATATGACATTGTTTAATCATTTGTAGAACAGAGCAGGACGACGCAACACCCTAATGCCAGCAAATGGTTTGAAATGGAGCAACACTATTGTGGAACCCCAGGCGGGGGAGGGCTGCGAGCAGGGACAACTTCGTTTACTGTGAATTGCATTTCTCTTTACTGCACGGTTTCATTTTTAATTGCAAAGTGTCTGCTTGAGCAGTTATTACTGGAATTTATTTTTGTAATGAAAGCCCTTTGTTAAATCGCGGTTTTATTAACCGTGACATGAACTGGAGTTTGCTATAATAAATAAGATGCTGAAGTGCTTTCCAAATTGGGAAGAAACCCTCTGCAGCTCACCCCAAACCTTAATATGACTGTTAGGCAGGAAAAAGCCGTGACCTAATTGTATTATCTGAGAATTCACGGGAGCTTCGTTGAGCAGGCTGCCGGCTTGCCTGGCTGTGGGAAGCTGGTGTCCTGGATTTGATTCGCCCTAAAATAGCTGTGTGACCTGGGGCAAGTCCCTTCCCTTCTCTGGGCCTTGGCTTCCTCATCTGTTCAAAAGAAAATGAAAACAACACCAGGAGGCTGGATCGTTCTGCTCTGACACTCTCCTTAGGACTCTGAGCGCACTCAGCAGCAGGCAGCTCTAAAAGATGAATTCCCAGACCTGGCAGAAAATGAAATGTTAGGGACAGAACTGAAACATAAAAACCATTTACCCAAGTATGGAAACCCCAGTTGTCACCATCATTATCTTGTCCTTTGTGATGCACCAGCTCTAGGCTTTGCTTCATGTTGGCGGCTGGTGGGGGTGGGGGCCATGGAGAGGGGAGGTAAGGGGTCCAAAGCCATGTGTGGGCGCCTCCAGGTCATGGGAGAAAGGGCCCAGGCCAAGGTTGACAGGGAAGCTGGCTCAAGAGTGGCCTGGGGGAGCAGGCTGTTGAGAGGTGCACCTTGGGCACTAGGTGAGGACTCTGCTCCTCGTTGGACTGGGCAGGGATGAGGTAGAGCCCACAGCACAAGGGGCTGATGCCACCTTCCCAACCTGAGCCAGTTGCTAGCAGGCATGGAGCCTCAAGCAGCAAGCAGGCTGGCCAAGCTCCTGCAGCCCCATCCAGTGGGGCCGCTGAGTGCTGGCCTGGAGGCCGGGTGTGTTTCTCCGGCCGCCATAACCAAGTACCGCAGGCTGGGTGCTCAAAGGACAGAAATGTATGTTCTCACAGCTCTGGAGGACAAAGTCCAAGATCAAGGTGGTGACGAAGTCCAAGATCAAGGTGGTGATGGCGTTCATTTCTTCCGAGGCCCCCTCCTTGGCTTGTAGATGGTCATTTTCTCCTCCAGTCTTCACACGTCTTCCCTCTGCCTGTGTCCAAATATCCTCTTCCAAGGTGGAGTAGGGCTCACACTAATCACTTCCATTTGAATTTAATCACTTCGTTAAAGACCTTATCTCTAACTACAGGTATATCAGTGGGTTCCGGCTTCCATGAATGAACTTGGAGCAGACACAATTCAACCCCTAACAGGAATCTCCTTGATGCTGTACTTTTATAGGTACCCTGTATTGGTTTCCTGGGGCGGCCAGGACAAATTGCCACAGACTGAGTGGCTTAAAGGAACCTCGATCCATTTCCTCACAGTTCTAGAGGCTGGAAGTTTGAAATTGAGGGGTCGACAAGGCCATATTGTTTCTCCAAAAGCTCTAGGGGATGTTCTTTCTTTACTTTTCCCAGTTATGGTTCTCTGTGACCTTCCTCCCATCTCTGCCTGCACCTGACATGGGTGTGCTGTGGCTAAGCTTCCTCTCTCCTTACAGGTGCGCCCTGGTCCAGTCTGACCCTAGGTAACTTGACTGTCCCTGCAAGACTCTATTTCCAAATTAGGTCGCATTCACAGGTAGTGGGAGTCAGACCTTGAACTTATCTTTTGGGGGGACAAAATTCAACCCGCAGCAGACCTCCTCTTATGCCCCCGCCCTCCTGGACTCAGAGTGACTTGGGTATCATTATTTTGCAGAAAGGTTCAGAAAAGAGCGCTGACTGGCTTCCCTTATAGCATATTTTTTGAAATGACTCACATCTTTCTCTTTCCCCGGTCCCTTTCCTCTCCCCCCCTTTGTCTCTTTTCTTTCTTCTTCCCCTTCCCCTCACTCTTGTCCTGCCCTGTTTTTCTCTACGTTCTGCCTTTCTCTCCCTGGTCCCCCCCTCTCCTCATGGCGCCTTGCTTAGGAATCTGCCCAGAGGACACCGCCTTTTTCTCAGACACGATGACCAGGAAGAATGTCCCTCAGTTGTTATAAAAAGCCGGAGTCTCTGCTTTGTTCCGGTGACCACATGAAGGCTTTCCTTCCCAGCTTGTCATGGATTGAGGCTGCTTTTTTCATGTATTTTATAATAATTATTTGGCTTTTCACCCTTCTACATTCTCTCCGGATTTAATAAAGTTAAAAAAAAAAAAAAGAAAAAAGACTGGTTTTTTCTCCTTCTTCTAAGGAAGCCCCAAACTGAGACAGGTCAGTTAATTCAGCACGAGTTCACCCCGTGCTCAGTGGAACAGACGGTTGCCGGTCCTTCTGTGGAACCACCCACGAGGCCACCGTGCTCCGTGTGTGGGGTTTGCACATAGATACAGGGTCATGACATCACAGCCTTTTCTAAATTTTCCTTCTTTACTCCCTGAAGCTTCTAAACCAGGCTTTTTTTCTAGGCTATTCCTGTCTGGTTGGTCTATTCTGGATCCAAATCTTGGTTCATTGCCCTCACCACAGAATACAGATGCTTACATCCTAAGAGAACTATTAGCAAACCAAACCTAGCCAAGTATTAAAAATAGGCCATGACCAAGTAGGGTTTATCACAGGAATTCGAAGAAGATTCCAAGGAATGAACCATTGATGTACACTACACAAAGGATGAATCTCACACCAAGGATGAATCTCAAAATCATTATTCTGAGTGAAAAAAAGCCAAACAACACAAGCACATATAAAACCCTAGAAAGTGCAGATTAATTTATAGTGACAGGAAGCAGCCTTATGGCTGCCAGGATGAAGGGGTCCTGGGGAGGGGTCAGGAGGAAATTATTTCAAAGGGACAAGAGGAAATTTGGGGGGCTATAGGTATGTTCTCTCTGGATGTTGGAGATGGTGTCGCAGAAGGTACGCAGATGCCAAAACATCAAAGCACACCCAAAAGAGATCAAAGAAGATTCCATGTTTAAGAACTCTATTAATGCAGTCAAGTGTACAAGATTTGGTGCAAGGGGCACAACTTGGCCGGGGGCCCACAGTGAGGACTTGCCCACAGCTCTCTAAGAACTGTGAGTCCCCGCTTAGACCCCGAGAGGCTCTTGCTGAGGGCACAGCTGGCCAGAGCCAGGGCTCCGGAGGTCTCTGTTTCTCTGGTCCTGTTTTGCTGTCTCCTCCACGTGGCCCAGACTCCCCCAGGGCCAGGTTTCAGGCTGTGGGTGAAGGGGTGCTCTTGCCACAGCTGCCTACGCAGGGTCAAGGAAGAGAGCCTTGCAGCCGCCTCCCTCTGGACAAGCAGAGATCCTCACTTGTCAGCTCACCCAGCTGACACCCAGTTTCTCTGCTGGTTTCAGGAGGGGCAGGCGTAATCCAGGAAAGCAGACGGAGCTTTTTGACAACCTTTTAATACCTGCCTGGTGCAAAAAAGGGCATCCACACCGAGAGAATTAATGGATGCACTGCTCAAAAAAACGGTCGGGGAAGGCTTTTGATCAGATCTGGGAATGCAGCCAGGAAAAAATATCATTTCCACAGCCCTGCTGGGAATGGAGACAGTGACCCCATTAGAGAAGCCTTTGGGAGGGAGCCTAGCCTGACTGTCCCTTCTGGAAGGGGTCCCTACCACCCCTTTTCTCCCAGAACCACATCATCTACACAGTTCTTTAGGACCTTTGATTGTTCTCTCTTAAGGGAGGGGATGGTCCCTCACTGGGGACTAAACTAACTGCGGTACATCCTTCCCATGGAATACTACTCAGCAATAAAAAAGAGTGAACCACCCACACATGCAGCAATATCCCCAAATCTCGAAAACAATATACTAAGTGTAAGAAGCCAATCTCAGGATACATACTGTATGATTCTATTTCTACAATATTCTGGAAAAGGTAAAGTTACAGTGATAGAAAGTGTAGAGGGACCCATGTGGCTAGGACTGGGGGTGGGGAGGGCATCAATGGCAAAGCGTCCTCAGGGAACTTCTAGAGACAATGGAAATGCCCTATGTTTGTCAAAACTTCTCAATTGTGTTAAATATGTAAATTTTATTGTATGTGAATTATCCCTCAGTACAACTGATTGGAAAAAAGAAGGAGGGAAGAAACGGGGATGCCTGGGTGGCTTAGTCGGTTAAGTGTCCGACTTTTGATTTCAACTCTGCTCACATCATGATCTTACAGTTCATGGATGGAGCCCCAGCTTAGAGCCTACTTGGGGTTCTCTCTCTCTCCCTCACTCTCTGGCCCCCCTCCCTGGCATTTGCTGTCTTTCTCACTCTCTCTCAAAATAAATGAACATTTTTTTTTAATCTTTAAAAAGATGAGGCGCCTGGGTGGCTTAGTCGGTTGAGCGTCCGACTTTCACTTAGGTCATGATCTCGCGGTTCGTGGGTTCGAGCCCCGCGTCGGGCTCTGTGCTGACTGCCAGCTCAGAGCCTGGAGCCTGTTTCAGTCTGTGACTCCCTCTCTCTCTGACCCTCCCCTGCTCACGCTGTCTCTCTCTCTCTCTCCTAAAAATAAATAAAAAATAAAACATTAAAAAATAAATAAATAAATAAATAAATAAATAAATAAATAAATAAAAAGAAAGAAGGGAGGGAGGGAGGAATCAAGGGTGGCAGCCACTGTCAACGTCTGGGTCCCTGTTCCTGTCTTCACGGTCAACTGTGAAAGGTCAGGATCTTTCTGGGGAGGAAGAGCCCTGTGGGAAGCCCTCGCCAGGCCCAGGACCACTGGCACTCACGCTTCATGGGAATGAATGAATCCAGCGACCGCTGTACGGGGAGGGCCGCCACTGAGTCCTGCCCTCTGCCCAGCAGGCGCCTGCTGGATGCTGTCTGGCCTGGGTTCCCGAGGGCTGCCTGCTTCCTTCACCCCACCCTCCAGTGAGTCCCCCGTGCACACCAAGCCCTGTGCAGGTGCTGGGGACAGGACCCTTTCCTGGAACCACTCACTGTCTGCTGGGGGTGGCAGAGCCAGCTGCACACAGCAGTGAGAGCGCAAGACACAGCGAATCCCTGGACTTCAGAACCCCAAGGAGCGACCCATCTTGATAGGAGATTAGAAAGGCTTCCTGGAAGAAGCAACATTTGGGCTAGGCCAGACAAGGGTGGGGAGGAGTTAGCCAGTAGGCGGCGGGGGGGACATCATGAACCAGGGCAAGCATGAGGCAGTTTGGGGTTGGCGAGGGATTTAGGGGAGGGGACAGCAGCTAGTTCTTACTAGGGAATGACAAGAGAGGTAGCTGGTAAGGGCCTTCTTGGGTCTTGAGCGCTTGGAGCCCCTTGGACTTTGAATTCTTCTGAGGTGGTGGTGGGGCCCCCGGAGGGCAACGTCGTCAAATTCTCACGGTGGGGACATCCCGTGGCAGGAGATTTGTATGAGCCACGGGCAACACACTGGAGACACGCGTGGCTCCTACAGGGCCCTCGTGGGAGCACCACCTCCAGCATCACACACAGAAGTGCTTTGTGAACTACGGACAGTTATGATGGCCCACCTCAGACAGCCCTGTGAAGCCAGCAAGTGTTTGAAGCCCATCTCGCAGGTGGGCGCACACAAAGAGACTTTCCCAGACCCCCAGTCACTTTGTGGTGGGCCCACGCTGGTGCCCGGTCCTTCCTCTTCACGCCAGTCTGCTAAAGAGGGAGAGGAGAAAATGTCACGCAAGCATTTCTATGTTCAGTAGTTGGGTGCCATGAGAAGCTGCAAAGCCCGAGCCCCCTCCCCTGGGGTGCCACTCACCCGTGCCCAGGAGTTGTGCCAGGACAGTCTGGAAGGCCCCAGGCCTGAAAAGCAGGTCTGCACCCACTCTCTGAGCCACTGTCCAGAAGCCTGGGCTCACCTAGATGCCATTAGGGGCTATGACCAGCAGGGGGCGCCCCAGGACTGACGACTTCTTGGGACTGACACCCAGAAATCGTGTCCTTCACAGAGGGTCTTCCTCTTCTTCTCAAAGCCCAGAAGGTCAGATGTCTTCAGTAGATCATGCTCAGACAAGCCCTTCTGACACTCTTTTCAAGATCCAGCCCCTTTGGACCAAGCCATTCTCAACAGGAGAAGCTTTTTCAAGATTAACTGGTCAGTCCCATTTATCAAGGAAGGAGGACAGATAATCAAAGAGTGAAGGCTGGGTGGGGGGGAAGATAGTGATTGGAAGAGGTTCCCAGGGGCCCCTATTAGCACTCACCAGAGCCATTTCTCAGAAACCATGTAACCTGTTCCCTCATTAGGCCCCCTCACTCTCAGGTATCTGAGTGGCAGGAGGGGCATCAGAATCTTGAAACCCTACCCCCACAATACCCACACTGGGCAGGTTTGGCTCTGACCTGAAGCCAAGGGTTTGGGTCAGGTTCACCCTGAAGTTCCCAGGTTAGCCCAGAACTGCCCTGGGTAGGGGCTGGAGGAGATCTTTAGTTACTTTAGGGTGAGAGCAGGCAGCCTTGCTCAGGAGTGTGCAGTGCACTGTGCAAGTAAGCCTCACACAAGCAGAGTTCAGTGCTGTAATTAAGTACTATGTACAACAAAGTCAATCCCCCGCCTACTTACAGCCACCTGTGATGTGCTTGTGCGGCATTATAATTGGGGAGAAACAGAAAATGTGTCGTGTAAATGACGGTAATTAATGCTGTTTTTGCTCAACAAATCTTTGCGCAGCTTCCTGTCCTCTGCTAGTGCTTTCTTGTCTAAAGTAGAGGTGCTGGTTCCTCCTGACACCAGTTTCACGTCCCTCCATCCTACCCACTCTGACAAAGACATCGACTTCTGGAACCTTCCTTCGCTTACTTGCAGTCCTTGTAGTTTAGATGGTGCTAACCCCATGCCCAACCTCAGGAGTGAGCATGTGACCCAGACATGCCCAATTAGAACACTGCACACACCTGTGCGCCCACTGACTAGTTTAGGCATGGACATGCAACCCAGTGACAGTCAATGAAATGCAACATTTGGACTTTGGTTAGATCTGTAGGGAAGAAAGAAATCTCTCTTTCTGCTGACCTTGATGTGGACAAAGTGAGGTCAACCCAAGTTATGCTAGTTGAGGAGTTTAAAAAACAGAGAGACCAGGTCCTATTGACATCACTTGATCTCCTGGATCCAGCCATGCCTGAAGTCACTATGAACTTTTTAGTTATGAAAGCCAATAAATTCAAATTTTTATTTAAGCCAGTTTGAATTATGCTTATGCCACTTGCAAGTAGAAATCTCCTGTCTGCTACACATTAGAGGAATTTAAGGCCAACGGAAGATAGGTGGGGAATGAGAGGGAACCAGTCAGATATGAGGGCCTGAACTTGGACAAGTACTAGGGAGAGACAGAAATGGATGGATTCAAGAACTTAAGGGGCATCATCAGTGGTTTTGTTGAATGAATGGATTTGTTGGAAGAGGGAGAGAGGAGTGAGGATGAGCCCTGGGGCCAGGCTCATGCTATCGTTAAAATCAAAACCAAATGGAGACCAGCCTTGAAAGTTTCCTGAGCAGACAAAACCAGTTTAGTCATACCAGCAAAGCTTAATTCAGTTTATTTTGCAAGGCTAACTTGATCTGGGGCGTTTTTTGCTTATGCCTCCAAAATCATAAACAAAATTTGTTTTCCAAGGATGATATGAAGTAACCACCGACCAATTTCCTACCACTTAAGAAAATCCGAACATTATAACCAATCACTGTGAAGAATACACAGTCACAGCTCTCTCACAAGGATACGCTGCTTTATAACAATACAGCCCTGAGCTTCATTCCCTGTTTTGGTCTGAGCACTCCCAGTTTGCCAACTATCTTTCTTGATGCGTACACAATAAATGTTTACTAATTATAACTTCAGTGACTCTTCGCTTTTACATTGGCTGATTCTGAAACTTTGACATCCTTCACCAAGGCAGAGAGTACAGGGGTGGGGGTGAGGGTAAATGGAAAGACATCGGCTTGCACTTTGCCACTGTGTGGCTTGGGTGTCCGTAGGCAGACCAGTGGGCTGCTGGCCGTGGGAGTCTGGGTAGATACCGTGGTGGTCAGCAGAGGGGAGCATCTGGAAGCCTTGAGGGTGGAGACGGTGCCGGGGAGAGGAGACAGGTGGACAGTGTATCCTGGCCACCAACCCACGCTGGTGTGTGCTGGTGGCTCGGTGGCTGCTTGCCGGATGAATGGATGAAGGACGGAGAAAACAGCAGGGCTGGTGGACTATGGATATGAATTTGGTCCCACTTCTTACCAAAAAAATCAGATTGGGACGTTAGGACACCAGGTTGGCTTGTTTCTTGCAATGGGCACTGTGTCTGGCACCTCGGAGAGGGCCTGTCTCCTCCAATTTTGGGGCCAGAATCCTCCCCCACTCCCCTCTCTCCCTTATGCCATCTGAAGTCACAGCCAGGAAGGGGCTGGCAGGGAAACAGGCCACTTGCTTTCATTTTCCTTTGCAAGGGCTTGGTCTGCCTTAACGTAGGTGCCTCCCGGCGCCCATCTCTGGCTCCTCCCTCCTCCTCTCCCCTCTCCGTGGCAACTTCTTCCTCTGCAGACACTTCCCTCTGCTGACCACCATGGTGCCTGCTCAGACCCAGACAGCTAGCCACCCACTGGACAGGTGCCCAGCTGCCCCCAGGCACCCAAACCGCACACCTGCAAGGTAGAAACTGGTGTCTTTCCATGTACCCCCTCCTCTTCCTCGTACTTTCTGCCTTGGTGGCTAGCATGACCCTGGCCCCCTGGGTGTACTTCACTCCACTCTTTGTCCTCCAGCCCTACTAATACCAGCATCCAATTACTCGTCCAGTCCCTTCGATGCTACTGCTAAATTTTTCTCAGATCTGCCCACTTTGCTCTTGCTCAGTCTCTGCCTGACTTCAGACCCTTGAATCTGTCTCGCTTGCACTCATTCTTTACCCTTCCTCTTCTACCCCCAAGTTCCCCTGATGACACCCCAGGTGGGAGCCTGGAGCCAGCCTTGCCCTCACCCGCACACTCGTCCCTAGACCCCTGGACCGCAGAGGCAGCTGCTGTCATTCACCAAAGTTGCCTTTGTTATTCCCGCTCCTTCTGCACCCCTGCCCGGGCTCCTGGCACTGTCCAGCCCAAACAGGTTAAGGGAGCTCCTGGACATGGTGGGTATTTGGGATGCTGGGATGGAAGATGTAGGTGGAGAAGAGGGGCAGACAGTCTCAGAACTCCTGGGAGCTGGTGAGCCCAATGGACGGCACTGCCTGGGAGCTGACATAACAGAACTGAAACTAGAGCCTTGTGGTGGGCGTGGTGCCCCCTTGTGGTTTTAACAGGTGTGTCTCTACTGACTGATGAGCTGGAACATATCCACATGTACTCTTTGGTCCTTCTTGTATCTTCTTTGGTGCAATATCTATTCAAATCTTGTGCTCAAGTTGTTGTTTTTTTAAAGTTTTTATTTATTTTAGAGAAAGAGTGTGCCTGAGAGCCGGGGAGGGGCAGAGAGAGAGAGAATCCCAAGCAGGCTTTGTGCCAACTCAGGGCTTGGCTCGATAGGCTTGGCTCCATCTCACAAACCATGTGATCATGACCTGAGCCAAAATCAAGAGCTGGATGCTAAACCCACTGAGCAAACCAGGGCCCCTGCTCAACTTTTAAAATTGAGGTTTTATCACCTTATTGAGTGGCAAGAGTTTTTTTATATGTTCTAGATACAGGTCTTTCGTTGGATATATGTTGTCTTTGTCCACAACACTATTGAGATATAATTCACATACCATAAAGTTCATCTTTTTATTTATTTTTAAAAATATTTTTATGTCTTTATTTTATTTTGAAAGACAGAGACAGAGAACAAGAGGGGTAGGGGCAGAGAAAGAGGGAGACACAGAATCCGAAGCAGGCTCCAGGCTCAGAGCTGTCAGCACAGAGCCCGATGCGGGGCTTGAACTCACAGACCATGAGATCATGACCTGAGCCAAAGTCAGATGCTTAACCCACTGAACCACCCAGGCACCCCAAAGTTCATCCTTTTAAAATGTGGCTTTTAGTATATTCACAAAGCTGTGCATTGATCATCACTGTGTTGGATGTATGTTTGCAAATATTTCTCCCAGTCTGTGGCTTGCTTTTTCATTTTCTTAACAGATTCTTTCAAAGAACAAACCTTTATGATTTTGATGAAGTCCAATTTATTGATTTTTTTCTCTTGTAATTTTTAGTTTAAGAAATCTTTGTGAAACCCAAGGTCATGAAGATCTTCACCTATATTTTCTCCTAGAAGTTTTATAGATTTAGCTCTTATATTTAGGTCTATGATCCTTTCAGGTTGATTTTTGTATATGGCATGATGTAAGGCACCAAGTTCATTTTTATGTTTTTCGTCATTTTGGTCACATAATTTTTTCAGCACTTTTTGTGGAAAATACCATCAATTCACCTTATTCATTTTCTTGAAAATCGATTGGCCATCTATGCATGGTCTTTTTCTGGACTCTCTATTCTGACATTTATTTATTTTTATTTTTTTTGCCAATAGCACACAGTCTTAATTACTGTAGCCTTATAGTAAGTCTTGAAACCAGATAGCGCACATCTTTTAAGTTTGTTCTTCTCTCTATTTTTAAAAAATTTTATTTATTTAAGTAATCTCTACACCCAAAGTGGGACTTGAACTCATGACCCCGAGATCAAGAATTGGGATCTATTCTGACTGAACCAGCCAGGCATCCCCGTGCTTCTCTTTCAAAAGTGTTTTGGCTATTCCAGATTCTTCACATTTACATATACATTTTGGAGTCAGCTTGTCAACCTCCACACACTTGCAAACAGGCTTGATGGATTTTTATGGAAATTGCATTGAATCTGTGCATCATTTTGGGGAGAACTCCTTAACAATACAGAGTATTCTGATCCATGAACACAGTCTATTTTTCCATTGATTTCTCTCAGTATTGTTTCAGTGTTTTTGGGTCTTGAATATCTTTTGATAAATTTGTCCTAAGAATTTTGTATTTTTGAAATTATGATATATTACTTTTAAAATGTCACTTTCCAACTGTTTAACTCTAGTATGTAGAAATACAGTTAATTCCTATACATTGGCCATGTATTCTGCCAACTTGTTAAACTCCCTTATTATTTCTAGTAACTTTTTTGTTTGGGGGAGAATTTTCTACATAAACAATCATGTCATCTGTGAATAAAGAAATTTTACCTCTTCTTTTCCAGTCTGTCAACATTTTATTTCTTTTTCTTTCCTTATTGCATTGGCTAGAGTGACCAGTATAATAATGCTGAACAGAAGTGATAGAGAGGACATCCATGCCTTGTTCCTGATCTTACAAGGTATTCAGTTTTCTTACAAATCACTCAAACTTTGGGGCACCCGAGTGGCTCAGTCAGTTGAGCATCTGACTTGATTTCAGCTCAGGTCATGATCCCAGGGTCATGGGATCAAGCCCTGTGTTGGGTTCTACGCTGATCATGGAGCCTGCTTAAGATTCTCCCTCTCTCTCTCTCTCTCTCTTCCTCTGCCCCTCTCCCTTGCTTTCATGCACTCTCTCTCAAAAAAAATCACTCAGATTTACCATTAAGTATAATATTAGCTGAATGTTTTTTGTGGATGCCTTTTATATCAGGTTGAGAAAATTCCCTTCTGTCCTTCATTTGCTGAGAGCATGAGTGGATACTAGATTTTGTCAAAATATTTTTCTTGTATTATGATGATCATATGTCTTTCTTTCTTAGTCCATTAATATATTAAACTCTCCTTACATTCCTAGGATTGACTCCACTTAGTCGAGATATACTATCATTTTATATATATGTGTGTGTGTGTGTATGTACGCATACGTGTATATATATGTATGTATATATATGCATGTGTGTATATATGTATGTGTATATAAATATAAATATAAACATAAACACACACACACATACACACACACACACACACACACATATAGTTGTATTCCATTTGGGAAAGTTTTGTTAGAAATTTTGCAACTATGCGGGTGCCAGGGTGGCTCACAGTCAGTTAAGTATCCGACTTCGGCTTAGGTCATGATCTCGCAGTTTGTGGGTTCGGCCCCCACATCGGGCTCTGTGCTGACAGCTCAGAGCCTGGAGCCTGCTTCGGATTCTGTCTCCTCTCTCTTCCCTGCCTCTCTCATGACTCACAAAAATAAATAAGTCAGACTCATGCTCTGTCTCTCTCTGTCTCTCAAAAATAAATGTTTTAAAAGAATTTTGCAACTATGGCTGGTGGGGACACAAACAATTCCCTATCGCATGTGAGGAACATTGTGTCCCCTGTTCCTTGTGGGTGGCTCTGTCCCTAGCCTCGGATGGTCTCCACACCACATGCCCTGGTCAGTTCTCAGCTGAAGGCCCAAACAAAGCAGATCTCCAGAGCTTTCTCTCTGGGCACGTCTCCTCTGGTATTCTGCCAGTGGCTCCTAGTGTCGCTGCTCCCTGTACTCTGTTTCCGCAACTCAGGGGACCAGGTTCCTCCTGGACCCTCCGCACCGTACCTCAGCCTGATCCTGCTCTCCAGGCAGAAAACTGAAGTAATCAAGACTCACTCCTCAGGGTAGTTCCTCTCTCAGGGGTCCAATGTCCTGTGCTCCCCATTGTTCGATGTCTGAAATCCATTGTTTCACATATTCTGTCCCGCGTTTGTCCAGTGTTTCAGACAGAGGGTAAACCTGGTCCCTGCTATCCCATTTTGAGTAGACACAAAGTTCTTTTTATATAAGAATTGTTTTCAGCAGTCAGAATTCTCTTGTTTTTCTTACTCAGCATTTTTTAAAAAAATTTAACATTTATTTTATTTTTGAGACACAGAGAGAGAGACAGCTTGAGCAGGGGAGGGGCAGAGAGAGAGGGAATCACAGAATCTGAAACAGGCTCCAGATTCCGAGCTGTCAGCACAGAGCCTGACACGGGGCTCAAAATCATGGACCACAAGATCATGACCTGAGCCAAAGTTGGCTGCCCAACCGACTGAGCCACCCAGGCTCCCCATTACTCAGCATTTTTAACACAAGCACTTTCATGGGATAATAAACTTTCCACAGATGTCACGGTGAAGGGTGCAAAATAATCTGTCAAGGGCATGGCCAGGTTTCATTGACTCTGCCCCTCAATCTGGATAATACCCAGCCCTGCCAAGTAGAAATAGGTGTGGCCCTTCCCACAGCAGGGGCTCTGCCTTCCCTCCTCAGACTTTGCCCATCTCTCTGACGCACTTCCTAACCCAACACATCCTGTACTACGAACTTCAATGAGGTGGTGATTAAGGACTGCAGTAGAAGCGTTTTTCAATTGAAACCTATTTTTTTCCCCTGAATGGAGCAGGTGTTTGGAAGTCACACTTACAGGAATGAAAGGATGACATTATTCATGATTTTCCTGTAATTAAACTCATCCACTTTCTGAATGAGGCCCTGTGCCCAAAATAATAATAACCACAGCTCCCGCCTGGGGACCTCTCACTGTCTCCGCAGCAGGCAGCTTCTTGGGCACCAGAGCTGGGTTTGTTCCCAACACTGGTGAACCCCGAGAACACCTCTCCAGGAGCCCAGAGCAGGCCAAGACCTTGAGTTAGCTGAACTCCTGCCTCAACTTTGTTTCCTCCGGAGCTAGCAGAGATCGGGGGGAGAAGATAAAGGGAGTGTGTTATGTGGGGGGTGGTAAGAAAAACTCAACAACAAGATAATAATACTAATTTTTATCATTTATTAAGACTCGGTGCTAAGAATTTAATTCTCATAAAACCCTGTGAAGGACAGACTGAGAAGTTACAGCTCAGAGAAGTGAATGAACTTGCTGAAGTTCACGGTGAGTTAATGGTATCCCTGGACAGTCTGACTCCAGAAACATTGCTTTGAACCACTATGATTTGTTTAGCTAATGGAAGCCTCCCGTACCTCCCAATTCCCATCTACCCTCCCCCCACAAGAAGCCCAGAGGAGCTTGGGTGACTGGATAGCTTGAGAAGTACTGAGGCTCAAGGAATACTGCAGTCCTGGGAACAGACTGTGTGTGGCCTGAGTAGGTCCCCTGCCCTCTGCAGGTCTCTCCTGCCCTGAGCTCTAAAAGAACTAGAACATCCTTTAGTGAAGCCGATCAATTGTCCTGTCAATCGACACTCCTAGTGCAGTGGATTCTCTTTTGGAATTCTCTGGGTATCATTCTTCCAGCTTTACTGATGATTAAACCAAGCCTGGGGGTGGGGGGCAGGGTAAGGGGATAATTTGTCCAAAGAAAGCGAAGGAAACAGGATCTGAACAGAGGTCTGTTGAGGATCCTCTTCCACCATGCTGAAATATGACTCACCGGTAGCAATACTTTGTATTTATCTAGAGCCTTCATGTCCCCCATCTCATCTACAAGTACTTACTGAGTGAGTGGAAAACAGAAGGCGCTCTGTCCCTCCCAAGGGAAGAGAGTGGAGGATCAGACAGATAACGATATTACACTCTTAATCCGAGGCCACCCTGACTAAACAAATTGATTCTGAGGCTTCCTCTAAACCATTCTGTGGATTAAGTATGCCGTGTACCCTTCAGGGTCCTTGGTTAAGGACAACAAAAATGGACTGGAGCAACTTGAGCAAGAAAGGGGCTTGTTGAAAAGATATCATACAGTAACAGCCAACCTCACTGAGCCCTCACCAGGTCTACGCATGTGCCGAATGCTTGGCCTATGTCACTCATTTTGTAGAGGAGGAAACCAAGGCATGGTAAGGCCAAGAAAGTTGCCCAAGATCTTGAGCCAGGAAATGGAAGAGCCAGGATTCCATTTGGTCAGTTAGTTCTGGAGCCCACCTCTCAATAACCATGGCTGGCTTTGTTGCTATTATCTCTGATAGTCTTCCTGCTTTGTGTCCCTCCTTTGGGAGCCAAGGTCCCAGGAGAGTTTGGAGCTAAGTCTGTGTCTCAACTTTCAGGGAGAGGAGAGGAGGCCATCCATTCTGCCCAGAGGCATGGCGAGCATGGCCCTGCATTTTAACCGTCTTAAGATCCCCCCACATGTGGAAGGTGTTTCAGGTACTGGCTAATCGTCCAAGGTCAAAGGTCCCTACAGGACTGAGAGACTCCTAATGAAGACTGTCTGATGTGTACAGTCCTCAAAATTTTGGCCCCCAGGTGGGGAGCTAGGCACACAGACTTTGGGCTTCTGAGCAAATAGGATCATTCCTGGGTTTTGGGATAAAGTGGGTAGCTTGGAGCACGGGCTGGTGGCCCTTCATGGGGACAATACAGCTGGGTCCCCCAGATACCCAGGAGCCGTTTCCTTACAGGCTGGAAGCCATGTTTCTCAGGAAGGTGTTGGCGTCCCTCACCCCATTTTCCTGAGAAACAGCGGTGGCTGCCTCCCCAGCCCTGGAGTCACATCCCAAGGAGAGCAGAGCTGCTATCTTTGTTTGGCATTTCTCAATGTCAGCAGCAGAGAAGCAAAATCAGCCCAAAGGGCTGTTTAATTGCAATATAAAAAATCATGCTTTTTCAAGGGACAAAAGGAGAGTTCCCCACCCCTTCGGTTTCCAGCGCAATACCATATCTGCTGATTCGGCCTCATTCAAATCCAGACAAGCACATTCATCATTGCAAAAAGTGCCATTCAAGCGAATGCTCTCCACAGGCCTGTGTTTCGCCTCAGATGTTCCCAAGCCCAATTAGGCCTCCTGCAAGCACCCGGACCCTGGCGAGCAGCGTGGAGGGAGATACTGCAGCAGTTCCCTGGAAAAGCCCGGGTGGCTGTGCTGGTCGCCCCGGGGCAGGGGGAAAGTCAGCAGCGGCCCTGGACTGAGTCAAAAGTCCTGGCCCAAATGCCAGCTCAGACCCAGGACGTGTCCCTCCCCCTCTCCAGGGCTTAGTTCCCCATCTGTAAGGTAAGAAATCAGGCTGGATCAGGGGCCGCCAGTATGTGGGCCTTGCACCCCTATTTTGCCCTCTCCCTAATTGCCCATGTCTGTAATTATTCAAGGGTTTATATCCTGAGCCCAGATTTGCTCTCAGAATCCTTCTCAACACAGCTCTTCAGGCAACTGGCACTTGAGATGAAGTGTGTCGCCACCACTGGGCTAGAAGAGCCTCCAGGGTATCTTCCTGGTCAAACACTTGAACTCCGAGGGCGGTAGTAACAGCCACCAGCCCCTTGCTGCCACTTCCTGTGGCCAGTCTACATGAAAGCCTACTTAACCCACCCAACTCCCTCTTGAGTATTCCTGATGGCCCCATGTTAAGGAAGAGGCACAGAGTGGGTTAGGAACTTGCCCAACGTTATACAGCTGGTAAGTAGAGGAGCTGGGATTCAGATTCAGGTGGGCCAGTTAAGACTCTGAGCTCTTAATCCTTCATGATGCTGTAGGTCAGTCAATAAAGAACCAGCCTCTGGGGGTGCCTGGGTGGTTCAGTCGGCTCAGGTCATGATTTCACGGTTCGTGGGTTTGAGCCCCGCGTTGGGCTCTGTGCTGACAGCCAGCTCAGAGCCTGGAGCCTGTTTCAGATTCTGTGTCCCCCTCTCTCTCTGACCCTCCCTTGCTCGTGCTCTCTCTCAGAAATAAATAAAACATTAAAAAATTTTAGTAAAGAAAAGAACCAGCCTCTGAATCCAGGGTCATCTTGATGTCCTCAGCATCCTGCACTCAATAAATGCCCCTCGAATAAGCAGATAAATGAATAAGTGAATGAACGAAGTGAAAACTAAAAAACTGCAGGGAACAACAGCACAGTAATACTGAGACTAGCGGCCACCATTGATTAAGTGCTTACCGTTTGCCGGATGTGCCCAATTCCCCCAACTCGGGAGGCGCTCACTATTTGTTGAAAAGTGAGGATAGTAATGGTTGGCCCCTGCAATATCCCCGCACCCTCTGAGGTAAGAACCATAGGGCCTCATTTGATTTGGAGGAGACAGTTCTCCCTGTTTAGTGTTCTCTGTTGGCAGAGCTGGGCTGGGCTCTGTGCCCAGGTCTGTCTCTCAATCCTGCCCCTTCTCTACCTAAGTGCAAGGGGAACTGGAGAACTTGGAGCCAGACCTGTCCTTGTTAATCTTGCCTGGGGAACCCCCTCAAGTCGCTGGGAAAAAGACGGTTAGGAGGCCATCCTGGGTTGCTTTCATCCTTATCCAGTGCTCTCTCTGCCTGATGGCTCAGCAACAAGAAGGTGGGCCTGGAGGGGGGCCCGAGGGGGGCACACAGAGTGTAGCAGTGCCCTCCGTGTCCCGCACCTCCCCTCCTGCCCCACTGGCAACAGCCAGCCACCAGGGAAGGGAACAGTCTGACCATGCTCAGGCAGAGGCTTTTTTTCATTCCTTTTGACTATGACCCACAGAAAGAAATTTGTTTTTGTTTTATGTCAACGCTTGGAAACAACAGTCCTGCAAAACAATATTTACCCTTTCTCATTGCCAAGTATTGTGATGACTTTCCATTCAATTCTATCCTATCTGAAGAAACTGTTCATGGTGACACGCTAAGTTGATTTCATGGCCCATTAGTGGGTTGCGTGGTTTGAAAAACATCAGTGTAAGGTCAGACATTAATAACAGCTAATATTAATTGGGTGCTCACTACCCAGTGTTGACTCTGACAACAGCCCTATTGGTAGGTCATTACTATCTCTATTTTTCAGATGAGGGGACCGAGACCCAGAGAGCGTAAGTGATTTAGCATGACATCCCGGATGTACCGGTCAACGACTGCCACAGAACAAGCAACCCCAACGTCTCGGCGTTGCAAAACAATGAGCATTTCTTTTGCCCTCACCAGTCTGGGGGAGGGGGGACCGCGGTGGCCCCACATGAATCATCCCCAGCTGGGATAGCAGGCCAGCCGGGATGTGTTCTCCTTCGATCAGTGGCAGGGGCACACAAGCCCTGTGGCAAAGCGCACTTGAAGCTCCTGCTTGCATCACATCTACCAGCTCCCAAGTCATGGGGACGCACTGCTGTGCTTTCAATTAAGGCTTTGGGCCCTTCCAAAGAAAAGAGTCAGATGCATGCGTATCAGCTCAGGAGCAGAACATGTTTCACTCAGACTGCTTTTGGGGTACGGAGGCAAATTACAAGGAAGGAAGGAAGGAAGGAAGGAAGGAAGGAGGAAGGAAGGAAGGGAAGGAAGGAAGGAAGGAAGGAAGGAAGGAAGGAAGGAAGGAAGGAAGGAAGGAAGGAAAGGATGGAAAAGAGGGAGGGAGGGAGGAAGGGAAGAAGGCACGGAGAGAATCCAGAGGTTGGATATGTGAACAAAGGGCCTCACATCTCTGAGCTGAAATTTCTTCACCTTTAAAATGATGACATGGATGAATATGTGTTAACATGCTGCTGAGTGACAAAATTAGGTTATAGCACAGCATGTAGAGTGGGGTCTCATTTCCACAGCTTTGTATTCATATTTAATTAATATATGCATATGTATTTAGGTGCAAATATGTCTGAAGAACGTTCACCTAAGTCTTACCAGTGGTTACCTTGCAGTGGTGAGATTTGGAGCGATTTGTAATTTTTTCTCCTCGCTTTACCTGCGTGAATATTTTTACCAGGAGTACGTATTACATATATCATCAGAGAAAGCAACAAGGGCAATTATATTTTGCTAAACAAAACCCAAGTGACCAGTGCTTGTGTCCCATCTCCAGCGTCCTCTCAGGGAAGCAGCCCACCTGCTAGGTGTTCTCTTTTGGAGCCCAGGCCTGCTCGTCTCTCAGAAAGGGCACAGACCCACGCATACTCCCTCCACACTCTGGCCGTGTGTCCTTGTTCTTCCTGTTCATTGCCCTGAACGCTCTGGACATCTTATCTGGCACATTCCAGTTCCCTGCCCCATTCCCATGACCTTTAGCAACATGGAGTGTTCATTAACACTCTGTGAGGTTGGGATTCATTCATTCATTCATTCAGTCTTCTGTATATTCACTCATCTATCCATCCATTCATCAAACATCTGCTGGTGCCCACTCAGGACCAAACTCTGTACTGGAATCCAGGAACCCAGAGATAAATCAGATGCCAGCCCTCAAGATTCCCAGTCTAGCATGTGACATGTACCAGCTAACGATAACGTACAAAATGCTACAGGAGCATCTAGCCCTCAAGTTTACAAATAGAGAAATATTATCACCTTCCTTCTGCAGAGAAGCATACAGAGGCCCCAATGTTAGAGCTAGAAGGCCCTTAGAGGCATCTACTAAGGATGGTAGATACATGGCAGATGTAGCATCTCTTCTCCCAGCCCTTGACCATGGCAGACATTCCTGATCAAACAGACATCTCTCCACATGAACCTTGAGCACCTCTGAGTCATGTTAACAATCTGTTCCACGCAGCCATCCCAGACACCTGGAGTTGGCATGTGTGTTATCAAGCCCAATCCCTGGCTGGGGAATGGAGACTCAGGCTCAGGGGTACCACAGGCCATTTAACAAGTTAATCTCCTGACTCCCTTGCTTTTAGACACTGAGGAAACAGACCACAGAGGGATTGTATCAAGGTTTACTGTGTGCCCTCCAACCTGCCTCCCTGTACTGATGGATGAACTCTCAGCTTTCTCCACTTCCTGCCCCATGGCAAGCAGGGAGGAGAAATGACCCTCTGCTGAAGAAATCCACAAGACGACAGGGTGGCTTTTTGGTGGGCTTGTAAATTGCCAAGTGGATTAGGGAGGATAAATAAGCTGCAAGACACCAGGCCCACACATGGCAACAGGCACAGCTTGGACGTATTTCATTTCTGATCACACTAGAATGGAGCAAGAATTACGGACAAAGTGCATAAACCTAAGCAGCCATGCTTGGTAATTTACACTCCTCATTGTCATTTTTAATGCACCGTGTCTGCCTCTCCAACTGGGAAAGCACTAAACCCAGCTGCTTGAAGAACCACTTCATGCTACGATATGGATATGCCAAGCATCTTTCTCAAGACTTGGAGTGGTTCCCATGGGAGCTTCTGCACACACCAAGGCCAGGTCCCCCTGTCCTCCATGACCCTGCTCTGGGGACTAAACATGACAATGAATACGGCAGAGGGGGCACTTGACAGTTGGCCTATAAGTTATACATCAAGCACACACCCATGTGTCTACACTCTTTCTCTCCAAAGTTCTATCACATTGTACACATAAGAATGAGGGGCGCCTGGGTGGCTTAGTAGGTTAAGCGTCCGACTTTTGCTTAGGTCATGATCTCGCGGTTCATGGGTTCGAGCCCCACATCGGGCTCTGTGCTGACTGCCAGCCCGGAGCCTGGTGCCTGTTTCAGAGTCTGTGACTCCCTCTCTCTCTCTGACCCTCCCCTGCTCACGCTGTCTCTCTCTCTCCTAGAAATAAATAAAACATTAAAAATAAATAAATAAAAAGAATGAGTTGGGAGCATAGGCTTTAGGGACACATGGACTTGAACCTAACCCCAACACCTATGAATGATGGGAGTTTAGAGGAGGCACTTAATCTTTCTCAGCCTCAGTGTCCTTATTCGTAAATAGGCTAATGATATCAACCCCGTGGGGTTGTTGTGTTCACGCTGAGAATATGTTTTGGATGCTTAGCAAAGTGCATGGTACCCAGTTAGGACTTTAAACATGACAGTTATTATCATGATTTTTGTCCAGACACAGGATGATGGACCTGGCCCCTGGGGCCTGCTGTGATGCCTCCAGGCCAAGGTTCACAGAGCCTTTGGCTGGACACAGGATGTACTCTGTATATATTGTATGGATGGATGGATGGATGAATAGGTGGATGGATGGATAGGTGGCTGGATAGGTAGATGAATGGATCGGTGAAGGGCTAGATGGAAATATAATCGAATAGGTTCTATTTGGGGCACAGAGAACATCAAAGCAGGCATTTGAGAAAGCCCAAGTTTGGCCTTCCTGACATCAATCTCCAACGGGACATTTCCCACTCCCCTCAGTATCCTATTACCCACCCATCATTAGAGAATTCCCCTTAACTCTTCCCAACCCCCTCAGGAGGCCTACACAGACTCAGACACACCTCTCCCCTTGTTCTCCCTTATCCAGTCCCAAATGCTGACCTTAGCACTCAGGACCACTGCAGCCAGGCCTGTGCACCCACCCCCAGAGCTGGGGATGGCAGGGGGCTCCATGGAGGGCAGGGATGGCTCTGGGAGGTGTCGGGGGCCCTGCTTTGTAGTCAGGCTGAGGCATGTAGGGAAGGATCCTGCTCGCAAGCCGTGAGTGGGATGGGGTTCAAATCTGCAGAGCTCTTCAGGGTCTCTGGTTCTCATCTCAGTTGGGCCTGTGGGCACCATTCCTTCCCAGCTGTAATCAAAGGCTGCAAGTCGCCCTGTTTGGCAGCCTACCGTCTCAGCAAGGTGCCCAAGGCGGCCCAGGGCGGGGCCTTCCTTGTAACTCCTGCGGTCACTTGACACACAGTAAATTGCTTTTCATGAACTCAGGCAGGAGGCAGTCCAGGGGGAGCCACTGTCTTGTGACGAGTGACATTCGGAAGGTGCAATCTTTATTCTGAGCAGGCAGGGTTGGGGCTGCCTGGCATGAGAACCCACAGCAGCAGCAGCTGGCTGCCGTTACACGGCCTGGCCCAGGGCCGAGTCCATCAGCCATGGGGGCTCCACGACGGAGCTGTCAACAAAGACACAGGTGGAGGTGGCCGAGGTGCCCTGAAGGACCAGTGCCAGCTGCCCGCTGCTAGCTCCCAGCTTTGGTTTCCTCCTCTTTAACATGAGAGCAGTGGCCTCTCCCATTTCACTGCATAATTCCGAGACTCCAACAAGCAGAAGTCATGACAATCGTAACAACGCTTGCACGCATGCACCATTCTACAGTTAACAAAGGCCCTTTTCTTGCCAGGAATCCGATTCTGTTTATATTCTCCCCTCACCTATGATCTGCTGACTGTGATTCCACCATGAGACTCCAGTTGCTTTATCCTAAGCCTTTGTAGCTCCCGTCCTGCCCCTTCCCAGAGGGCAGAGCTTTGCATGCTCCAGAATGGGATGCGCTGTGGGGAGAAGCAGCAGAGGCAGCAGCTGGTGGCCCCCCAGCTAGGGCCCTCTGTACACCTGCCACTCACCTTCCATCTTTGCTGTGAGCAGGCTTAGTGAGGAGCGGTGGGGAGAGGGGGGAAGCTGGGGGCCTCCCTCTGGGGAAAAAGGGCCAGAATGTGATGGTGGGAGGCAGTCTGGGATGCCACATCGGAAGCTGGCTCTTCCACCCTGGGGAGAATGGAAGAGGAAGGAAATGTCACCCCCAAGTGCCAGCTGTTCCCAGATGTGTGCAGGGTGTTTCACAAAGTGTCATGGCACGCTCCCAACAACCACTCCTGGGTAGATATGGATGAATATCCCCATTTTACTGGGGCACAAACTGAGACCCAGAAAGGGCAGGGAGCATGTCCAAGCCACAAGGCTAGGAGGTGGCCAAGCCAATATTTGGATCTGCTCTGTCTGAGGCAGGGGTGGGTGGATGGGGAAACAGAGGACAATTAGATGGGTCTTGGGAACGCGAATAGACAGGTGAGCAGAGAATGGAAGGGCAGTGGACAATGAAGGGGAAGAATCTGGAGGGTGCTGGTTAAGTCACAAGTCAATAGCAAGAGATTGAATCACGCTTCATCCCTGCAGCAGTGTTCTCCCAAACTTCACCAGTCTGGGCTCCAAAGGACCTCTGGTCAAGGGCAGGAGAGGCCTTTACCTGGACACGTCTCCAGGAAGCCTGGGGGAGGGGGGACCCACAGGGAGGGGTGAGTGGTGGAGGCAAGAATAGCAGTTGACTTCCTTTCACTCCAACCAAGGTCAGGCCACTCTCTCCTCCTAATCCTTGTCCCCAGTAGTGTAAGGGCACAGGCTGAGGGACTGGCCACCAGGAAAGCTGTAGTGGGAAGTCCCACCTGAGTGGAAGTTGTATTAAAGGGACGCTGGTCTTCTAGAACAGTCTCAGCCTTGCTCTTGCTGAAAGAGAGGAAGCCTACCTGGGGGGAAGGGGTCCCCTGGGAGTCCTGGAGTGGCCCAGCACAGAACTGTTTCCATCCTGGCTTCCAGCACTTTCTCCTCATCAAAGGCTGAGCCTCCTCCATATCTCAGCAGGCCCAGGCTGTCCCCAGATCCACCTGCACCTGGGTCCAGTCCTCCTCTGGCTCTTTCACCCTGGGAGCCTTGCACATCAAATGCTTCTCTCTCTCTGCGCCTGGTTTTATTTTTAAATACACGCATCTTCTTCCTCTTCTCCTGATCCATATCTGCAGGGACAGCCTTTCCTTCCAGTTGTCCAAGCCGGAAACATTGGGATCATCCTGGAAGAATGTGTCGCTCCCGCCCACATCCAGTCGGTCAGATCTGTGGCACCTCCTTCAGATTCCAGGATTTCTCCACACCTCCACTGTGGCTGCATCCTCACGACCTAGGCCTGGATACTTACTGCCCATTTGTGTCTGCTTCTCTCCATCCCTACAGTCTCTTCTCAGGTTAAGAATGAGTCTGATCAAATCCACAACAGGTCATGGCCACCCTGGGCTCTAAACCTTGCAGAGCTCCCAGCTCATCCGAGCAAAAAACAGAAGTCCTGTGAACAGTGTCTTCTAGCTCCTTTGGCTAAAATGTTTATGGCCGGACCCATGAATAGTTGGCCTCCTGCAGACAGTGTCCTAGACCATTTCCAAATATCATCTTATTCTTTTTCACAACAAGCCACATGATAGGTATTGCACCTGTTTTTCAGATGAATATACAGAGGCCCCGAGGGATGAGGTAATCTGCCCCAGACTAAACACTAGCTTAACAATTGTGTGAGTAACAGATATGGCATTTTTTTCCTGTCCTTTTCGCCAAATCATATCATGATCATGTTCCCATGTCGTTAATGGCCACAGAATATTCTTCCCAGAGGACATGCTATCAGTTCCCTAACTAATCCTTTACTGTTTAGAATTTCGGGTGTTTCTAATTTTTTATTATTATAAATATTAAACATTAAGCTTTCCTCACATTTTGTTGCTGTTGTTGTTTCCTTCATTGCATGTCTTGAAAGAGAGGAAAACCCAGGGCTGAAGTTGTACAAACTTTATAATGTCTCTGGATGCCTGTTACCAAACGCTGTGTTGTCATCTGTGATGGAAAGGTCCCGAGTGTGTGAGTTTGCGTGCAGGCAGCCATCTCAGATGTTGTCCTGTGGTGTCTTTGCCCTATGCATGGGCCAGAATGGCTCGTGTTTCTCTGGGCAAGGGCCTTGTTCGTTATTGAAGAACATCCCTCAGCATGGCTACAGCCAAGGCCTCTGACTGGCCACATTAATATTACAGGCAGGGCTCCTGAGGGCCTAAATATTTGATCAGAGAGTGTGCTGAGCTGTCAGTGGGCCACATTCAGAGCAACAGAGCCCCCACTCCCTTCTGCAGTACCCAAAGTGGCGTGAGGCCTGGCCACCAGCAGGCAAATGTGGCGGTTGTCTGTGGAGAGTGTCTCACTGTGGGGAAGGCAGGTGAAAACAATAATGACACGTCTTATTACAGCAGCCTCAGCATTTACTGTTTGATTCCATGCATCTCACAGCCGGCAAGAGCATCCCGCTGTCAGGGTGGGAAGGAAAGGCACGACTACACCCAGCCAAAGCCCTGGAGCACAGTAAGCCCCACGTATGGTCGTCTGAGTACATGGCTTGTCCTTGGAAAACAGGAATGTTCTTTAGGTTCAGTCACTCACCACTTATTAAGCACCCACTGAGTACCAGGCTCCAGGCTGTGTACTTTGCAGTGATTCTTTTAATGGCTCTTAGAAGAGTGCCTAGAACAGAGCGTTTTAAAAGAGTTCACTATCGGAGTGCCTGAGTGGCTTAGTTGGTTAAGCGTCTGATTCTTGATGTCAGCTCCAGTCTTGATCTCACACTCATGCTGGGCATGAAGTCTACTTAAAAATAAATAAATAAATAAAAGGGTTAGCTATTAGAATAATAACAAGCAAATGCTATTATTTATTTGTTATTGTTATTTATTATCTCAATTCTATCCGGGAGGCATGATCACTATTCCCATTTTGCTGATGAGGAAATAGAGGCTCAGAGAGGAGCCAGGAGGCTGACCATAAGCCTTGACCATTCGTTCTAGATCAAGAGCTGGACAGAAATGGCGTGGCCATGGCCCAGGGTCAGGGTCTGACTGGATACTCCACACTTGGGTATCCAGGCTCCTCCTGGTCTGGCTCCAGCCTCACAACCCCAGCACCTGCTCCTTGCCCAGCTTTGGCCACAGGGGGAGAGGGACAAACTCCTGGGGCCAGTGGACCTTCCTCACATGATAGGCATGGCGCCGAGAGGAGGAGACCCTGTTTTCCCAGAGGAGGACGCCCACCTCAGGCTGGCATCTAACTTCTCAGCCATTACGGAGATTGAAAGCCTGGGTGACAAGGGCCTGGAAGGAGAACCGGAGCGAGCTGTGGGGGTGACTGGGGGTGATATAGTACAGAGGACGGTGGCGGAGCAGGCCCCCAAGGACATATTTAGCCATGTGACACTAACATAGAGCTGGCACCTTGAGATGAGGCCATCTGAAGCAGCCTTGTCCCGGGCCCTAGTGAAGAGTGAAGATCTGCCCTACCCAGGGGCCACGGGAGAGGCCAGGACTTACTTGTCCACCTAAGGGTCACCACCTCATCACCCTGGGCAGCCTTCTGACAGATGCGTCCCACTCTGCACTTTCTCCAGCTCTCTCTCTGACACTGCATGCTATCTCATGTACTAAGAATCCAATGGCCCCACTTCTAGGAGCATATTCTGTAAAAATAATCAAGGAAGTGAAGAGGTTTAGTCACAATGGTGTTCATCATGGTGGCGATAACAAGATAACAATAATGTTATATCCACGGGTGGTCTCACACGCAAACACCGACTCCCCTTCCTTCGTTCCTCAGTCCTTCCTTGATAAGAGGAGCCAAATGTCAATCCTCTCCTCTACCTTAAATCCTCTAATGACTTCCTCCACCCTTAGAATAGAAATCAAACTCCGCACAGGCCCTGCTTAATCTTCCCCGCCCAGCTCTCTGAGGTCTTTGTGTTTCTGCATTAGCATTTGCTGTTCCCTTTGTCTGAAGCCCCCTCCCCACACCCCTCAGCAGTTTCTGACTCTCAGCACAGCACCCCTCCCTGGCAGGCCTGGTGGCTGAGGTGACCCCCTGCCCCACCCCTTCACTCCTACCCCAGCACCCTGTTTTAATTTCTCAATGAATCCTTTTTTAGGCATTTACGTGTTTGAGGTCTACTCTGATTTTCAAAGCCCAGGGGAACAGGGTCCTGTCCTGTCCACTGCTGAACCCACCGCGTGTACCCATCATGCCCCAGCCCGTAGGGTCTCTGTCTCAAGGGAGGAATGGGACACTGTGACTTTGCCCATTTTACAGATGAGCCTCGGGAGGGACCCACAGGCCCCGGAGCCCGAGGTCCGGGCTCCCCCTCTCCAGCGTCTGGGGCGTCCGCCCCCTCGGTCAGGTGCACTGCGGGTCGCAGGAGCCGGCCTGCCCTGCTTGTCATTCCAGCCGAGGCTTCTTTCACTCTGGCGCTTCCCACCGCGCCAGGAGTGGGTTGTGATAACGTCCGAATAAATTATTTAAGCGACTTTCCGCGAGGCGGGGATGAAACTCCAGGCTGATAACCGGGTGGGGGTGGGGGGTGGGGCGGGAGGGGGAGGATGGCGGCTGGAGGGGAGATTCAGGGCTCCCGCGCTGGCCGTGAGGGTTCGCTCCACGCCCCCTGCAGGTGGCTCGGCGGCCCCCAGCATCAGCATGTTAATTAAACCCCGGCATGCGGGGTGGGGGAGGCGGCTTGGCGATGGTCCCCACTCTTGGGCTCAAAGAACCGTGGGGAAACAGGGAGAACGGGCCGGGGTCACAGGCTCAGAGGACCAGAGGGAGTCCCCCAGAAGCCCCCCAAATGGAGAAGGTTTCCTGATACAGGCAGGGCTGGCCCAGCGCCAGAAGACTCGGGGTGGAGAGCCCCTGAGCGAGAGGAGTGCAGGGAGGGGTGGAGAGTGGAGAACCTCTAATAGGGATGCGGCTGTCGCTATAGGAAAGACCTCTGAATTAGGAGCAGAAGTAGGGCTGGGCCTGGCTGGAGCCCGGGGTTGTCACTGCTGGGACCCAAGTGTGCCTATGGGACTCCAGCAGCCCTCCACATCACCTGGCACCGGGTCCTAACCAGGGCAGGGGCCTTCAGACGGGTAACTGGCTCCCTCTCCCTGAACGGTAGGAGCACAGTCCCCTCAGGCCACCCGGTACGCGGCGGTGATGTAAAGCAAGGTCCGGTGACCACTAAGTGGAGCCAGGGCCAAGTCCACATGCTGGGGTGTGTGAGTAGTACCTTCCTGGTTTTTTCTGAGAATCAACTTCTGCCCAAGGTGGTGAGAAGGCCCTTGTGGCTCAGGCTGAAGCACAAGGTGGTTCACACCTGTCACTGCCCACAGTCCCCAGCTCCTGGTGCTGGCCGGCCCGGGGACTCTGGCCATGTGGGTCTGCAGGTCTTGAAGGGGCTGGAACCATGTGCCCATTCCTGCCTGAGGTCCTGTTATTTCAGAGCCCACATATCCCCCAGTGAGGGCTGCTGTCTTTTCCCTCTGTGGAAATTCCTTCCTTCCCTCTCCCCAAGCTTCCCTCAAAGGCCCCCTCACAAACAGAATTTCCCTAGGAGCTTTTGAAATCCAAATCAGGAAGGGAAGTGTCTAGCAGGCAACTTCTGCTTCGGGCCCTGCCACAAACCTCCCCTGAGCCAGAACAGGGTGGAAAGAAATACCAAGAGAGAAACATAGCCTAGTCTCCTGAATGATAGCCCTGCCCTCTGTGATCATCCAAAGCAGCAGCATCCTTTGGGGCTGTCAAGATTTCATTCCTCCTCTGCACTAACGTGGGTGACAGGGTGGCCTGGTGGCTGCAAGGAGAGTGGCAGGGCCCAGTTGGCCCTGAGCAAGAGTACCGGTGGGAAGAGGGGGATTCTTGGCTAGGGAATGGGCCCCTGAGCCCTGGGTTTCTTTCTGCATCTCAGAGGAAGAAGGTGCTTAGCTGGTGGGCTCTGTTCCAGGCGTCCTTGAAAAGTTTTTGTTTGGGAGATTGTTTGAGGCAAAGGGCTCAAGCCAGATGGGTTTAAAAATCTTGCTCTGCCATGAGCTAGCTGTGTGACCTTGGACCAGTGTTCTGACCTCTCTGAGTCTCCACCGTCTCATGTATAACTTTGATGTAAAGCATTCTCACCCTCCACCTCCTGTGGCCCTTGATCTGTCCAGTCAGGCTGGTGTGAGTCCCTCTGGCGGTCAGCACCAAGCAGGTGTTCTTGAGCCCCAGAGGACTGTGAGGTAGAGAGTCGGTATGTGGTCAATGTGCTGGTCTAGAAAGTGAGGCGGCCAGGAGTGAGGCCCAGCCACAGTATGTGGTGCTGTGTGATCTTAGGAAGCTGTGGCCCCCTTCCTGGGCCTCAGTTTTCCTTCTGTTAGTAGGGATCATAGTCCTTGCCCTGCCCCCTCACAGGACACAGATACAATAATAACAGCTCATCTCATGGAGTGCTTCCTAGAGGTCTACTGCCTGGAGAGCCATCCAGATATAACCCATTTAGGTCACACAACAGCCCTGTGAGGTAGGTACTAGTATCCCACTTTACGGATGACACAGAGACACAGAGGGTTGCATAATTTGCCCAAAGCCACAGCTAGTAGTGGCTAACAGTGGCTAAAGCTGGCTTCAGAGTCAACCCTTGACCATCACAGTATGCATGTGCGGGAAGGCGGGAGGCAGGGGAGGAATGGAAAGGATTTGCTTTCCAAGGTCTTGGGTTGTCAAAGCTGGTCCTGGGCACCCTCTAAGACCCGGACACTGGCAGTGAGCTCTGCTCTGCCCCCTCAAGGTGGACCTGGAGGAGGCTGAACCTGCAGACTGAAAGCTGTCCTGGTGGCTGGGACTGAGGGGGGAGGAGGGAGGGGAGGACTGCGAGGTGGGGGGGGGGGGGGCGGGAGGCGGGGAGAGGACAGACTGTCAGCAGGCAGCAGCGGCCTCCTCTTCAAGCCTGGTCAAGATGCAGACCTGTGTCCCCAGCGCCACCTCCCACCTCCTGCCAGAGCCCACCAACAGCTCCCCGGCGAAGAGGACCCGTGGCCCTGGGAAGGGATCTGCAGCTGGTGCCGCGTGGGAGACCGAGGCGTCAGGGCCCGCCTGGCTCCCGCCGGCAGAGTGACAAGCAGGAAGCACCACTCCCAGAAAGCCTCTGCCGGCCGAAGCCCCAGAGAGCACTGCCTCATCTAACCCTCCCAAGAACTGGCAGCATGCAATTGTTACAGCCCATTTAGCAGAACAGAGACTGAGGGCTAGAGAGTGTGGAAAGAAAATATGCAACTGAGAGCAAAGGAGGCAGCTGCGTGTGCAGGCTTTGAAGGCCCTGCAGGTGGTGCAAAGTTGCAGACAGGCTAAGGGCTCTGCGCCGGCATTTAGTGAGCACCTGTTTTGTGCCTGGCAACGTGCTGGGGCCATTAGCTCCATTTTACAGGTAAGCAAACTGAGGTTCAGGAAGAGGAAGTGGCTGGCCCCAGGTCACACTGCTGGCTGTCTCAGAGTGAACCTGAAGCAGTTCTCTGCTCTCCTGGAAGTTTTAGTCAGTTGGGGGAAACATTCATACCAGCCCAAGGCAATGGATCTGTGAGTGAGATATAAACCTATTCCTTTAGAAGACAGAGACGGAAGAGGGAGTGCCAGTGAAGAGCATCTCATGAAGAAGGAGAAGGTGTCTGGCTACGATCTGGACTGCTGGGCCCAGTTTATTTATTTATTTATTTCAAAGAATTTGTAATTGCTTATTGTTTTGTTTTAAGTAAACGCTACCTGTGACATGAGACTTGCACTCATGGCCTTGTGATCAAGAGTCACATGCTCTACTGATTGAGCCAGCCAGGCCAGGCGTGCAACCTTCCCCTTGCTCTTTTAAAAGAATTTGTAATTAAAAACATTTTTTTAATGTTTATTTATTATTGAGAGAGAGAGAGAGAGAATAAGCAGGGGAGGGCCAGAGATAGAGGGAGACACAGAATCTGAAGCAGGCTCCAGGCTCCGAGCTGTCAACACAGAGCCTGACACGGAGCTTGAACCCACAAACTGCCAGATCATGACCTGAGCTGAAATCTGACACTTAACTGACTGGGCTACTCAGGTGCTCCAAGTATTTATAATTTTTTATTGTATTTTTATTTATTTACTCTTTTTTACATTGTGCACCAGTTTAAAAGGTGAGATGAAGGGCGGGCATTTCAGCCATGGCAACAGTGGAAGCAAAGCACAGAGGCAGAGCAGGTCAAGGCTGTGCTCTGAGAATTGTCAGGTGTCCCGGGAAGCTGGGAGGCTGGAGCACTGGCCGTGAGAGTAGGGAGAATACAGAGTAGGGAGGGAGGTGGCCCCCTGATGGGGTCCCATGGGGAGTGGAGAGCCTCTCTGAGGTTTAGATCAGGCAAAGGCCAAGGAGCAATGGCTGAGAGGAAGTTGAACAGGGCAGAGGCCCTGAGAAGTGAGAAGGCAGAGCTGGTATGGAGACAGGAATCCATGGGGCTCCTGGGGTCAGCTGGGCTAGTTGTCTTGGACTATGCCTGGAGCCCCTTGGGTTTGGGCACTATGCTGGCCTGGGGTGAGGTCAGAAGAGAGACGCAGGCTTTTCAGAGGTCTTCTTCTTCTTCTTTTTTAATTTTTTAAAATGTTTTATTTATTTCTAAGAGAGACAGCATGAGCAGGGAAGGGACAGAGAGAGAAGGAGACACAGAATCTGAAACAGGCTCCAGGCTCTGGGCTAGCTGTCAGCACAGAGCCTGATGCGGGGCTTGAACCCACAAACCATGAGCTCATGACCTGAGCCGAAGTTGGACGCTCAACCAACTGAACCACCCAGGCGCCCCAGAGGAGGTCTTCTTTACCTTGGGTTCTGACTTTAAGTAGGAAGTACTCATCAGGTAGGGAAGGGAGAAGAATGGCCAGGGAAAAGAATATTGTCTGCCTGGAAGAATTGATCATCATGGTGCTTTCCAGAAAATTCAACTTGGAGATAAGGTAGGAGTGGGATGTACCAGAAGGAGAGAGGAGAGGGCCTCTCACAACAGGAGGCAAGGGCCTGATCTCAGAGGTCACTACATGCTCATGCAATGCTTGTTTTTCTAAAGTATATTTAAAAAAATTGTTTTAATGTGTATTTATTTTTGAAAGGGGGGAAGGGCAGAGAGGGAGGGAGACACAGAATCAGGCAGGCTCCATGCTCTGACCTGTCAGCACAGAGCCTGATGCGGGGTTTGAACTCACAAATGGTGAGATCATGACCTGAGCCAAAGTTGGACACTTAGCCAATTGAGGCACCCAGGTGCCCCACTAAAAGTATATTTTAGAACAGTTTTAAATTTCCAGAAAAATTGTGAAGGTAGTACAGACAATTTCTATACACCCAGTTTCTCCTATTTAAAAAAAAATATTTTTTGGAGCACCTGGGTGGCTTGGTCGGTTAAGCGTCCGACTTTCGCTTAGGTCATGATCTCATGGTTCATGGGTTAGAGCCCCACGTTGGGCTCTGTGCTGACTGCCAGCTGAGAGCCTGGAGCCTGTTTCAGAGTCTGTGACTCCCTCTCTCTCTGACCCTCCCCTGCTCCCGCTGTCTCTCTCTCTCTCTCCTAGAAATAAATAAAACATTAAAAAATTAAAAATTAAAAAAATTTTTAAAAAATAAAGTATTTTTAAACGTTCATTTATTAAATTACAGAGCATGAACAAGAGTGAGCAGGGGAGGGGCAGAGAGAGGGAGGCAGAGGATAGGAAGGGGCTCTGTGCTGACAGCAGACAGTCTGATGTGGGGTTCAAATTTGCGAACCATGAGATCATGACCTGAGCAGAAGTCAGATGCTCTACTGAATGAGCCATCCAGGCGCCCTCACCCAATTTCTCCTAGTATTAACATCTTACATCAGTATGGTACATTTATTATAACTAATGAACCAATATCAACACATTATTATTAAGTCCATACTTTACTCCGATTTCTTTCGTTTTCACCTAATGTCCTTTCCTTGCCTCAGGATCCCATCCAGGATACCCTAGTTGTCACGTCAGCTTAGGCAGCCCTTGGCTGTGACAGTTTCTTAGTTCTTCCTTGCTTTTGATGACCCTGACAGTTTGGTCAGTTATTTTGTAGAACGTCCCTCCTTTGGGATTTGATGCTTTACTCATAATTAGTCTGGGGTTATGGGCTTGGGGGAGGAAGAAGACAGACATAAAGGCCATTTTCATGACAGCGAAACAAGAGTACTTAACGTCAGCATGACTTCTCAACTGTTGATGTTAACCTTTATCACTTGGCCTAAGTAGTGTTGGTCAGGTTTCCCTACTGTAGCTGTAAAGTTACTCTTCCCCTGCTTCTCACACTATACTCTCTGGAAGGCGGTTACTATGCCCAGCCCACAGATGTGGGCTGGGGACATACGCTCCACCTCCTTGAGACAGGAGGGGTTTGAAGCAGAAAATTCACATGGTTAGGTTTTCTTCTTAAAAACCCAGTTTTGACAAGGATGTGGGGAAATAGACGCCCTCGTCCTCTGTTGGTGGAAGTGGAGGCTGGACAGTGTTTGGCAGGACAGTTTGACCCATCCATCTGGGTGTGAAATGCACATACTCTTTGACTCAACAGGTCAACCCTACAGAAATGCCCATGCAGGGCACAGTGACATTTGGACATGAATGCCTGTGGTGGCAAGGTAGCCATCAAAAATGTTAAATAATGGAACACCCACAAACAGGGAGCTGGAGGAGAAAACTGGTAGACTCATATGACAAAATACTAAGCAACCAGTTAAAAGAAAGAGATAAATCTATGCATGTGACAAATGAAGTCCTCCAAGATCTGTTATAAATGAAAAAGTACTTGCAGGCTCTTATTTATGATATGATTTTATTTGCATGAATAAAAGAGACGTACTTTCATATGTACACGTATGAATAGAAAATGTGTGTCGGGTCCCACAAGGAACTGTCAGCCACAGCGGCTTTGAGGAAGGGGATGCCGTGTGGGCCAGAGGAGGGTACTTTTACTCTTCACTTTATAACTCTCTGTTTGACATTTTGCAATAAGAGTCGTGCTTTCGTGAGAAAATGCTTTCAATATTAAAAATAGTTCCTTGAAGATTTGCGTTCTGAGAAGCCACCGTAGCTGCTTGTGGAGGATGAATCCAGGACCGGGGTTGGTGGAGAAACCAGTCCACAGCTACCAGGGTGTCAGATGACAAGTGGGGGACATGAGAAGAGGGTGGGCTTGGGAGTGGCGGGTACGATTGAGAGGACTCGGTGACTGTGGTGGAGTCAGGGGGAGAGGGTCCCAAGCTAGCCACATCTGGGAGCCATCACCACCCCTTCCTAGAGGGAGCGCAAGGTTGTTAGCAATGGGACAGGGTAGCTACAGAAGAGGGTGCTGCTTGTCAAGAGCTGGGGCTCAAAGGAGCCTGGCAGGGAGGAAGCCTGGGGGCAAATACCCCAACCTTACCTCCCACTGCAGATGGTACCTTTCATTGGCCAAACTCACCTGGAAGCCAGAGGGCAAGTGCAGAACAGGGTAGAGAAGGAATTGGGGGGGGGGGGGTGGTCCATGGGACCCAGGAGAGGGAGAGGTCTAGTTTCTGACTTGGGGGCCTGATGGACAGATGTTCCCCCCAGAGATGAGGAACCCAGAAGAAGGAACAGGGTTTCAGGAGGATAAAGAATTCTATTTATGATCCATTTAAGGTAGTGTAAGTTACCTACTTAACAAACAGCCCCCAATGAGAGATTGGGTTGGAGCTTAGATCCCTATGGTCTAGCTTCCTATGGTGATTCCCTGGCACCCTTTGAGATCACCCATTTTTTACCACCACCTGCCTGGAGCCCTGCTCAGGCACACAGGGATGGAATCGAGAGGACTTCTGTTGGGGGGCTCCCACCAGGGGTATTTGGGCCCCCATTAGTCCTGCAGGGTTATGGAGGAGTCTGTGGGTGTGGCCACGCCACGTTTTAAGAAGACAGCCTAGGGATCCAGGGCTGGGTTAAGCTGGGGGTGGGGTTACTCAAAGCTTGCTCAGACCAGCCTTGGGGCTAGGCAGTTTTGGGCCACCTCATTATCCTCAGTTAGGGGGAAGATCTTTAAAGAAAGTTTGGTTTTCTGTGGAGAGGTTGGCTATGGAAAGGCAGGAAGGGGTACTGTCCCCCAGCCTGCAGGGGGCTGGAGTGACCAGCAAGTCCTCAGAGGAACTAAGACCCCAGAACAATGCAATCCGGGTGTTTGCCGGGAAAACAGGAGCCCATTGGCATGATCAGCACATTCCACAGTATTCTGTAATCAGATTAGCTCCCAGGAGGGTCCAGGAGGGCTGGCCAGGCAGGTGGGGAGAGAAAGTGGGCGAAGAGAAAGACTTCCCTCTGATCTCTCCCACTCTTGCCTCCCTACCCCCTTCTAAATCTTTACAGCTCATCATCTAATTGCTCTCCTCAACATTCATATGGGGAAACTGAGACCCAGCAGGGAGAAAAGAACTTGTCCAGGGTCACACAGTGTCAGGGATAAGTCATACCCCAATCCTGCCCTTCCTCTGTGGAATGCTGTTCCCTGGCCCCTTAGGTGACAGTCTCATCCTCACCCCACACAGGACTGGTACATAATTTGCAGGGCTCGATGCAAAATGAAAATGGAGGGCCCGTTCGAATGTGAAGAATTTCAAGATGGCTGCAGAGCACTAGCCCCTCTGACTTTGGGGCCCCAATTGAGGGCACACATTGCAAGAAGCAGGCCCCTCACCCCACATCCAGCTCAACTGCTTTGTGCTGTTACTCCACCTCTCCTCCTGGTGCATCCCTTCCCCATCATCCCATAGATCCCAGCCCCTGGGTGTCCCTCAGGGGTACTGCGGCAGGAGTCATCATCTCTCACAGTGTGTGAGCTTCCTACGGGCACTACTCCAGGGTCCCCAGTGCCCAGCACAGGCCTGTGGGAATTTGTATGTGATTGAACACATTTCTTCATGCTAGGACATTTCGGGGGTATAGGTGAGAAGCCCCCACCCACTCTGGCTCCCTTGGGACACAGCAGGGAGAGCTCTCAGACACAGTGCTCCCTTCCAGGCTCACCCAGGACCCAAGACCAGGCAGGCTTCCCTCCTTCTCTGGGGGGAGGTATTGGAGAATGGAAGAATGGGGATTAGACAGGGACGGGGGTGGGGGCTGGGAGGAGAGGGAAGTGCAGACTAAAGTAGATTAAGGTGATAAGGGGATTTCACAGAGAGCAACTGTAAAACTCTGCCAGGGGTGAGGATTAACAGATTAATATCCAGAGCCAGGCTCTGAGCCCAAATCTTTGCTGAGTGTGGCTGAAATTCAAGGCGTTCATGGAGTACAACTCCCTCCAGGCTGTCAATTTAGGACAGAGTCATCTATATTGTTCCCATTGTTCAGATGAAAAACTGAGGCGCAAAGAGGTCAAAACTCTGAAAAGGGGCTGAGCTGCAGTTTAAACCCAGTCTGGCCACACTATGTCCCTGGAGTACTGGAAAAGCTACCTCACCCCCACCCCACCCCTACCCCCACACCCTGCAGAAGCCGAATCAGGCACTGTTCCCACCCTCAGGGCACTCACTGTCCAGTGGCTGAGACAAGAAGGGAAGTCAGAGGAAGAAAGGTTATTGTGGGCTACGGTAGTCAGGGGAGGCTTCCTGGAGCTGATGGGGGAAAGATGCATAAATTGTCTTTGAAAGCTTAACACCATTCTTTTTGGGAGAGAGTAAGGGTAGCCATCATCTGTGAGCAGAGAACCCTGAATAAACGGATGGAGGAGGACCAGACACGGTGGGCTGGAGTCTCTACACAGGGCCTGGCAGGAATGAGACTCTAGCAGGGGTCCCCAAGTGGGCAACAACCAGGCTGAAGAGCTTTGCCGTGGTCATCTTGGTCAGGGAATCTCTGGGCAGGGGCAGGCTGGAGACCCTGGGGGAGGCTATGATCAGGCAGGAAGTTCCACTCCGGGCTGCAAGGATCAGGGACCAGCTCAGCTGCAGAAAGCCTTTGGGGTCAGACTCCGGTCATCTGGAAGTGGCCAAAGGAGATCATCAAGGACGTATTTCTGCAGAGGTCCCTCTGCTAATTAGTTCCTGGCAGGAGGCCGCAGAAATCTCAGCTCTAGCCTACCTACACCCCTTCAACTGTGTCAGGTAGGAGCAGACCCAGAAGCCCTTCGATGTACCCTCTCTAGCTCGGGTGCATCACACTAGCCAGGTGTCAGAACAGAATTACAAAGGGGAAGATGGTGACCAGCAGGCCTCCAGGAATGCCCGTCTGGCAGATGGCAACGCTGTGGCCGGCAGTGGGCAAGAACTTACCCCAGGCTATTCAGCTAATGAAGGGAGTGGCAGGCTGAGAACATTGATCTAAGATGGGTCTTTTAATTCTTGTCGAGGAGAAGAACAGTGATCAGTGAGCAGCTATTATTGTCCATCCTGACTACTTAGGGTGACGTCCAAGCTCAGAGAGGCTAAGGCCCCTGCCCAAGGGCACACAGCTAGAAAATGGACCTCAGTTTCCTCATCTGGCCAAGGTGGGGGGAGGGTCAGACTGGGAGAGGGTCCCAAGGAGAAAAGGAGGGCTTGGAAACCTTTCCACACTTGTCTATGAGAACAGCCTTCTGGAATCCAGAGTTTCAGTGGTACCAGACCTTGGCACCTGGCCAGAATCTCCCTGTCCCTGGGGCAAGGGCAGGGAACAGCCTCTTCCCTCCTACACAGACTCATGCTTCTTACAAGTCACCCCCAACAGTCAGCAGCTGCCCTTGGGCTAAAAGTAAAACCATCTTGTTTTATCACAAGGCTGATAGCCTATGTAGGAAATGCCTATGCCTGCCCGTCACCCCTGCTTGCTGCTGCTAATTGCTTCCTGGGCTCAGAAATCAATGGGGTGAGTCCCAGGCCTCAAGGAGCTCATCATGTGTGTGTATGTGGTGAAGGGGGCATGTGTCCACATGCAGTTGGGGATGAGGAGAGGAGGGGGTTAGGGAGTGGAAGGGAGAGGAAGAGGGAAGAAGGAAACCAATGGTCACTGTGAAGGTGGGTCAGCACCAGGAAACGTGGGGCTGAGGAAGCCCAGAGGAGGGAAACTTCCCAGCCTGGAGATCAGGGAAGACTTCCTGGAGGAGGGAACCCTGGAGGAGAAGAAAAGCAGAGGAAGGGCATCACGAGCAAAGGGAAGAACAGGAACAAAGGTGGGGAGATGAGGACCAGACTGCAATGTTTGGGGAAATGCAATGAGTTTGGTGGAAGCTGCAGGCTGAAGTGGGTAGAGAGGAAGCATGTAGAATGAAAGAGGAGGCAGACAGGTGGAATGAGAGAGCCTGGGGTCAGTCAGTCAGTTCACTCAGCAAGTGATGGAAAGCCACTGAAGGTTAGTGTGTTTAAAAAAAAAAAAGTTTTATTGGGGCACCTGTGTGGCTCAGTTGGTTGGGCGTCCAACTTCAGCTCAGGTCATGATCTCACAGTTCATGGGTTCAAGCCTTGCGTCGGCTCTGTGCTGATGGCTAGAGCCTGAAGCCTGCTTCAGTTTCTGGTCTCCCTCTCTCTCTGCCCTTCCCCTGCTCATACTCTGTCTCTCTCTCTCAAAAATAATTTCAAATATATATACCAATACAGAGAATAGAATGATTAGCCCCTACGTACCCATCTTTCAGCTTCCAACAGGTATTTGCTCATGGCCAAGTTTGTTTGACTTTTACCTCCACTGGCACCCTCCTCTGCAAACTGGATTGTCGAAAAGCAAACCCTGGATGGCATATCATTTAATACATTAAAATGTTAGTGTAAAGCTTCAAAAGCAAGGATTCTTTAAAGAAGCATAATCACAACTATGGGCTGAATGATGTCCCCCGAAATTCATCTGTTGGAGCTCTAACTTCAGTACCCCAAAATGTGACTGTATTTGGCAATACGGTCTTGAAAGGGGTAATTAAGTTAAACTGAGGCCATTTAAGTTGTCTAGTCTATGACTGCTGTCTGGAGACTAGGACACAGACATACACAGAAGGAGGAAGATAGGAAACACAGGGAGAAAATGGCCATCTACAAGCCAAGGAGGGAGTCCTCAAAGGAAACCAACCCTGTTGGTACCTTGATCTTGGACTTCTAACCTCCAGGGCTGCAAGAAAATAAATTTTTGTTGTTTAAACTACCCAGTCTAATTATTGTATTATTATAACACCTAAAATATTACTCATAATGCCTTAATATTGTCAAATATCCAATCTCAATTGTCTCATGATTTTAACAGTTAGTATGAACATAGATCCAAATAAGATCCACACACTGCATTGATTACTGGATCTCATAAATCTCTTAATCTGAGGGTTTCTCCTATTTCTTCCCCCCACCATCTGGATTTTTCTTGTTTGCATTCCAGTGACATTATTTAACATGCTCTTATGTCCCCTGTATTTCCTGTAAATTGATGATTAGATGTAAAGACTTGATCACCTTCATATTGATTTTCTAGAAAGAATAATTCATAGGTAGTATTATGAACTTCCGTCAGGAAGAATAAAATGTCTGGTTGTCATTTTCTGATATTAGCAGTCATTGATTAACATTGGCCTAATCCATCATTTCACTGGGGCTTGGAAAATAAAGATACTCTGATTCTATTATTTCTTTATCATTTTTTAAACTAAAATGTTTCTGTAATGAGAAACTTCCCATCATTAACTATTAGGTTACCTTGAGGTACAGTCACTGAAGGTGTCATAGTCTAAGCAGGTGTGGGATAAAGATCAAATTTGCCTTTCTTGAAAGAAAATCTTAAAATACCGAATAGCGCATAATAAACCAGGGACATTGTTGAAGAGCTATTCTCCAAAACTACTATCCTCTAAATGTTTTATTATTTATTAATTTATTCAAAATATTTTTATTTTTTCTTAATTTTTAAAATTTTGTTTATTTTTGAGAGAGAGAGAGAGACAGAGCACAAGCAGGGAAGGGCAGGGAGAGGGCAGAAACAGAATCCAAAGCAGGCTCCAGGCTCTGAGCTGTCTGCACAGAGCCCAACACGGGGCTTGAACTCACAAACTGTGAGATCATGACCTGAGCCAAAGTTGGATGCTTAACCGACTGAGCCAACCAGGTGCCCCTATTTTATTTTTTAAGTAAGTGCTATGCCCATTACAGGGCTCAAACTCATGACATTGAGATCAAGAGTTGCAAGCTTTACTGACTGACTAGCCAGGTGCCCCTAAAAGTTTTAAAGGTGGGTTTTTCTAAGCCTCTAAGAAACAGATACCACCAATGCCAAGTGAACTGTTCTGGAGCATAAAGGCAGGAGAACTTTCAATTATTTTCATGAAGGTAATTTAACATTGATAACACAACACAGCAAAGCACAAAATAGAAAACAATAAATCGATCTTATGTAAATATTGGATGTACAACTATCCTAAGTAAAATAAGTGTTAAGAGGGATGCCTGGGTGGCTCAGTCGGTTAAGCATCTGACTTCGGCTCAGGTCATGATCTCACTGATCGTGGGCTTGAGCCTCATGTCGGGCTCTGTGCTGACAGCTAGCTCAGAGCCTAGAGCCTGCTTTAGATTCTGTGTTTCCCTCTCTCTCTGACCCTCCCTTGCTCATGCTGTCTCTCTCTCTCTCTCTCAGAAATAAATAAAATATTAAATATATATATATAAGTGTTAAGAATTTGGTTAAATGCCATCTACACATTTAATGCAATCCCTATCAAAACATCACCTGCATTTTTTCACAGAGCTAGAACAAATAATCCCAAAATTTGTATGGAACCACAAAGACCTCAAATAGCCAAAGCAATCCTGAAAAAGAAAAACAAAACTGGAAGCATCAAAATTCCAGACTTCAAGCTGTATTACAAAGCTATAGTCATCAAGACAGCATGGTACTGCCCCAAACACAGACACATAGATCAATGGAACAGAATAGAAAATGCAGAAATGGATCCATAGCTACATGGTCAACTCATCTTCAATAAAGCAGGAAAGAATATCCAATGGAAAAAAGACAGTCTTTTCAACAAATGGATCTGGGAAAATTGGACGGCAACACCCAGAAGAATGAAATTGGACCACTTTCTTACACTATGCACCAAAATAAATTCAAAATTGATGAATGACCTAAATGTGAGAAAGGAAACCATCAAAATCCTAGAGGAGAAAACAGGCAACAACCTCTTTGACCTTGGCCACAGTAACTTTTTACAGACACATCACCAAAGGCAAGTAAAATAAAAGCGAACATGAACTACTGGAACCTCATCAAAATAAAAAGCTTCTGTATAGTGAAGAAAACAGTCAACAAGACTAAAAGGCAACTGACGGAATGGGAGAAGATATTTTCAAATGACACATCTGATAAAAGATTAGTATCCAAAATCTATAAAGAACTTATCAAACTCAAAACTCAAAAAACAACTCAGTGAAGAAATGGGTAGAAGACACACTCTTTTCCAAAGATATCCAGATGGCTAACAGACACATGCAAAGATGCTCAATGTCACTCATCATCAGGGGAACACAAATCAAAACCATGATGAGATACTACCTCACACCTGTCAGAATGGCTAAAATTAACAACACAAGAAACAAACAGGCATTGGTGAGAATGCTGAGAAACCCTCTTGCATTGTTGGTGAGAATGAAAACTGATTCAGCCAGTCTGGAGAACAGTATGGAAGTTCCTCAAAAAAACTAAAAGTAAAACTACCTTATGATCCAGCAATTGTGCTATTAGGTTATTTACCCAGAGGATACAAAAATACAGACTCAAATGGGTACATGTACCCCGATGTTTGTAGCAGCACTATCGACAATAAGCAAACTATTGAAAAAGCCCAAATGCCCATCAACTGATGAATGGATAAAGATGTGTGGTACATATATTACTCAACCATCAAAAAGAATGAAATCTTGCCATTTGCAATGATGTAGATGGAACTAGAATGTATTATGCTAAATGAAATAAGTCAGTCAGAGAAAGATAAATACCATATGATTTCACTCATATGTGGAATTTAGGAAACAAAACAGAGGACCATATGAGAAGGGAAGAAAGAGAGAGAGAGAGGGAAGCAAACCATAAGAGGCTCTTTTTTTTGTTTTTAAGTTTATTTTTGAGAAAGAGGTGGGGGAAAGGCAGTGAAGAGGGAGAGAGAGAATCCCAAGTAGGCTCTGCACTGTCAGCACAGAGCCTGACCTCAAGCTCGATCCCATGGTTTGTGAGATCATGACCTGAGCCGAGATCAAGAATAGGACACTTGGGACATCTAGGTGGCTCAGTTGGTTAAGCATCTGACTCTTGATTTCGGCTCAGGTCATGATCTCATGGTTTGTGAGTTCAAACCCTATATCAGGGCTCTACGCTGATAGTGCAGAGCCTGTTTGGGATTCTTTCTCTCTGCCTGTCCCCCACTTGCACTGTCTGTCTGTCTCTCTCTCTCTAAAAATAAACTTTTAAAAAAAGACATTAAAAAAAAAAGTTACACACTTGACTGAGTCACCCATGTGCCCCAAACTATAAGAGACTCTTAATGATAGAGAACAAACTGAGGGTTGATGGAGGGAGGTGGGTGGGGTATGGACTAAATAGCTCATTGGTATTAAGGAGGGCACTTGTTGGGATGAGTACCGCGCATTATATGTAAGTGATGAATACTACTCCTGAAAGCAATATTACACTATGTGTTAACTAACTAGAATTTACATAAAAATTTGGGGAAAAAAAAAAGAGTTGTGATAGTTATTTTTATGTGTCAACTTAAAGCTGGGCCACAGATGTTTTGGTCAAACATTATTCTGGGTGTGTCTACGAGGGTGTTTATGAGATCATTTGAATCAGTAGCCTGAGTAAAGCAGGCTGCCCTCCCGAATGTGGGTGGGCCTTACCCAATCCGTTGATGGCCTGAGTAGAGCAGAGGCTAAGGAAGGGAGAATTCTTCCTCTCTGTCTGTCTTCCAGATGGGACACTGATCTCCTGCCTTCAGACTGAGACTAGAACTGAAACTTGAACCATCAGCTCTCCTATTCACAGGCCTTCAGACTTGAGCTACACCATCTGCTCTCCCAGTTCTGGACTTTCTGCCTCCTTAACTGCATGAGCTAATTCTTTATAATAAATCTCTCTCTGTCTATTTATCTATCTACACACACACACACACACACACACACACACACACACACCCCCTATTGGTTTTGTTTCTTTGGAGAACCCTAATAGGTGAATATAGTTTAGAATCCAGAGCATATTAAGAAAATAGCACAGGGGCGCCTGGGTGGCTTAGTCGGTTAAGCGTCCGACTTTCGCTTAGGTCATGATCTGCGGTTCGTGGGTTCGAGCCCCGCGTCGGGCTCTGTGCTGACGGCCAGCTCGGAGCCTGGAGCCTGTTTCAGTCTGTGACTCCCCCTCTCTCTGACCCTCCCCTGCTCATGCTGTCTCTCTCTCTCTCTCTCCTAGAAACAAAACAAAACAAAACAAAAAAACCACAAACAAACCCAAGTATATAATAGCTAGAAAATGATAGATGTTCATTTCTAGCTTATATGAAGCCCAAAATAGATATTCCTGGTCAGTGGATATCTCTAGGCATGTGTGTGTGTGTGTGTGAGAGAGAGAGACAGAGACAGAGAGAGAGTATGTGTCTTTCTCTCAATCAGATTTCTTTAATTTTTGGCTCTGCTATTTTCAACATATGGTTTTTGAGGTAACTATGCTCATCTGCCTGACGTTGGCAGAGAAACATGAATGATTAAGTATGGGAAATTTTTATGGACCAGTCTTAGAAGTGGTATGTGTCATTTCCACTCACATGCCATTGGCTAGAGCTCTGTCATATGACCACCTTTTTTACAAGAAAGGCTAGCATATATAGTCTATCTGAGTGCCCAGGAAATAGAAGAATTGAATTCAAAGCACTCTTTGTCATGGGAAAACAGACAGATTCTAAAGGCCACATGAAAAACATGCAAGAATAACTGGAGAACATTATAAACAATTTTATGCAAAGCTCAACAACTTGGATGAAATGGACAACATCTCTAAAAATGCAGTTTTAAGAAAACTGACAAAAGAAGAGAGAGAAAACCTAAATAGGCCATATCTAAGAAATAGAATTTGTAGTTAAAATCATTCCCACAAAGAAAACCCAGAGTGCACACGGGCTTCACTCACCGGTGAATTTTACCAACATTGAAAGAAGAAATAACACCCACTCCTACACAAACAGCTTCAAGGAACAGAGCTTTAAAATCAGCAATGAATATTGAATTTTATCATCTGTGGGGAAAATAACATGGGCATTTCCCAGTTCATTTTATGGGACCAACATATACCTGATACAGAAGCTTGATTAAGATATTAGAAGAAAAGAAACTGTAGACAGTGAATACAGATGTGAAAATCCTTAATAAAATATTAATAAGTAGAACCCAGCAATATATTAAAAGAATAATATACCATAACCAAGTGAGATTTATTCCAGAAAGTCAAGGTTAGTTTAACATTCAGAAAGAAATCAATTAATGTCCTTCACCATATTAACAAAATAAAGGAGAAAAACCCACACTGCCATTCCAGTGGATGCAGAAAATCATTTGACAAAATTCAAAATGTACTCATGATAAAAACTGTCAGCAGTGCAGAGTGGCTAAAATGAGCAAGTCAGAGAACTCTAGATGCTGGCGAGGATGTGGAGAAACGGGCACCCTCCTACACTGTTGGTGGGAATGTCAACTGGTACAGCCCCTCTGGAAAACAGTGTGGAGGTTCCTAAAGAAACTAACAATAGAACTCCCCTATGACTCAGCAATAGCACTGCTAGGAATTTACCCAAGGGATACAGAAATGCTGAGGCATAGGAGCACATGGACCCCAATGTTCATACCAGCACTCTCCACAATAGCTAAAACATAGAAAGAGCCTAAGTGTCCATCAACAGATGAATGGATCAAGAAGATGTGGTTTATCTATACCATGGAATACTACATGGCAATGAGAAACAATGAAATCTGGCCATGTGTAGCAACATGGATGGACCTTGAGGGTGTTATGCTGAGTGAAATAAGTCAGGCAGAGAAGGACAAATACCGTATGTTTGCACGTATAGGAGGATTAGGAGGAACTTAACGGAGGAACAAGGGGGAGAAGAAGGGGGGAAATGGTGGGGGAAAGGGAGAGAGGCAAACCATGAGAGACTCTTGAATGCTGACAAAAACTGAGGACTGATGGATGTGGGGGGGAGGGGGGCTGGGCATGGAGGAGGGCACTTGTGTGGAAGAGCACTGGGTGTTATGTGGAAACTAATTTGACAATAAACTATTTGTAAAAAAAAAAAAACAACTGTCAGCAATGATGAAATATGATGTTTTTCCCAAGTACAAGAATGAGGCAAGGATGTCCACTCTCACCATTTCTATTTGATATTTAAGTGGAAGTTTTAGGTAGTTCAATAAAACAAGAAAAAGAAATAAAAGACATAAAGATTGGAAAGGAATAAGTTAAACTATTGGAATCCACAAATGATACATTGTTTACATAGAAAACCCTTCAGGATCTATAAAGAATTACTATAACTAATAAGTAAATTTAGCAAGGTTATAGAGTTTGAGGTAAGCTGATAAAAATCAATTTCATATCTATATGTTAATAAAAAACAATTGGAAAATGAAATTGTAAAAATACCACTTATGTTATCATCAGAAAATGTCAAATACTAGGAATATATCTAATAAAATATGTGTAAACCTGTATCTAAAAGCTATAAAATATAACTAAAAGAAATTAAAGAATAATGAAACAAATGGAGACCAGCACCATGGATTGAAGACCTGATATAATTAAGACCCCCATTCTCTACACATTAATGGATAGATTCAGCACAATCCCTATCATAAGCACAATAGCCTTTTCTGAAGAGGTTGACAAACTGATTCTAAAATTCATATGAGAGTTTAATAGTCTAGAATAGCTGAAACAATATTAAAATGAAGAAGTCTGAAGAACTAATACTGGCTGCCTTAAAGACTTACGTTAGAATAATTAGGACAATGCAGTACCAATGTAAGCGCAGACAAATATAACAAAGGAAAAGAATAGAAAATCCAAATAGACTTTCCAATGTATGGTTATATGAGTTCCAGTCAAGGCACCAAAACAATTCATTGGAGCAGGAACTTGTGTTTTAACCAATGGTATTGGAACAAACAACTGGATAGACACACGAGAAAATACTAAACTCAGCCTTAATCTCTCACCCCACACATGAACTAATGTGGATTATAGACCTAAATGAAAACATCAAAATCAGAAAGCTTCTAGAAGAAAACACAGGAAAATATTTTTGGGTACTTAAGAGGTAAGCAAAGATTTCTTGGGTAGGACATCAAATCACCATTAAATAAAAATTAAATAAATATAAAATAAATTGATGTTAGATGTGGAAATTAAAAGCTTCTGCCATCAAAAGACATCACTGAGAAAACAAATAAGCACAGACTGGCAAAAAATATTTGCAAAACATGTATATCTGAAAAAGGAATGGTATCCGGGAAATATAAAGAACTCCCACAACTCAGTAATAAAAAAGACAACCCGATTTTTTAAATAAGCAAAGCATTTTGAACCTATACCTCACAAAGGAAGATATGCGAATGGCCAATAAGCAAATGAAGAAGGGCTTGACACCGTTGGTCAGCATGGAACTGCAAATTAAACCACAATAAGATACAACTACACACCCACCAGAATAATTAACATTTTTTAATTTTTAAAAATGTTTTATTTATGTATTTTAAAGAGAGAGAACAATCAGGAGAGGGGCAGAGAGAGAAGAAGAGAGAATCCCTAGCAGGCTCCACACTGTCGGTGCAGAGCCTGATGTAGGGCTCTAACTCATGAACCATGAGATTATGACCTGAACTGAAATCAAGAATCGGACATTCAACCAACTGAGCAGGCGCCCCAGTATTTTTAAAAACTGACAACACCAACTATTAGCAAGAATGGGCTTGAACTCACAATCCCAAGATCAAGAGTCCCATGCTCTATCGACTGAGCCAGCCAGGCCCCCCGCTGAAATTTTTATATATTGTTGGGTGGAAAGTAAAACAGCACAGCCACTTTTGAAAACAAGTCTGATAGCTTCTCATAAAACTAAATATGCATCTACCCTCCAACTCAGTGATTCCACTGAAGACAGATGAAAAAATATATTCATAAAAAAGATTTCATAAGAATGTTCATAATGGCTCTAGTCATAGTAGTCCCAAACTAGAAATAGCCGGGTGTCTACTGATAGGAGATTGGCTCAACAAACTGGAATATTCACATAATAGAACAGCCCAGCAATAAAAAGGATCAAACTATTGATAGCCACAACAACTTGGATACATTTCAAGAACATTATGTTGAATGAAAGAAGGCCTACATAAACATGTGGATACCATATAATCCCATTTATGTGACATTTTAGAACAAGCAAAACAGATCCACAATGAAAAAATGCAAAGTTGTGGCCTCTTGCACAGTGGGGGTGTAGACAAGGATGGAGCATGAGGGAATCTTCTGGGATGATGGAAATGTTCTTATTCTGAGCGGTAGTCACACATGTATATAATTGCCAAAATATATTGAACTGAACGCTTGAAATCTGTATATTTTATTATATTTATATTATGCCACCAAAAAAAAAAAACAAAAACCAAAAGAATAGCTGGGAAAAAAAACCCAAAAGAATCCAGAATTAGACACAAGCACATATGAAATTTTAATTTGATAAAGATGTCATTGCAAATGAGTGGGTAAAAATGGGTGGATTATTTAATAAATGATATTGAAAAAAGCAGCTTGGAGCCACATGTCACTATTTATACCAACATTAATTTTGGATGGGTCAAAGATTTGAAGGTAAATAAATGAAACTGAGGGTACTGAAGCAAACACGGGTAATTCTTTCATGATTCTGAGTTTGGGACTTTCTCTAAATGATTCAAACCCAGACTCCTCGGAAGAAAATATGAACATGACCTCTGAAATTGAATACGTCTGATTGGAAAAACTTTTTCCACAAATAAAATAACCAAACATTTATGTATATATGAGACTACAGGTCCATTTTTAATCAATAATCCAAAAGGAAAATGGGCCCAGGACATGGACAGATGGCTCAAGAATGAATTCACAAATGTCTTCTAACCATATGAAAAGACATCCACGCTCAATTACAGCACAAGAAATGCCAATAAAAACCACATCATGTTACCATTTTCCCCTATTAGATGACATACACCAAAGGTTTTGTGATATCCCATGTTGGTAGGAGTGTAGGGCAGCAGGTTTTCTCATGCATTGTTGACCATAGTATAAATGCTTATAGTTCTTGGGAAGACAATCTGGAGAGATCTATCAAGTATAAAACTGCACATACCCTATGACTCAGCCATTCAACTTCCAGGAATTAATTCAACAGATACACTTCCACACGTCCAGAAAGACGAATGACAGAGATATACACTGCAGCCTTGTTTGCAGTGGCAAATAATGGCCATCAGGAGGAGGCTGGTTAAATAAATGACTGTGTCTGGGTATAATGGAATTTCATGAAACTGCCTGAAGTGTACCGAAGTGGATTAATGTGGTCCCTCAGAACGTGGACTCTGCGATCAGAATACCTAGGTCCTAATCCCAGCTCTGCTATCTATTGGCTATGTGGCCTTGGGCCAGTTACCTAATCAGTTACCTAGCCTGTCTGAGCCTCAGTTTTCATATCTCTGAAGTGGGATTAGTAGCAGTAATAATAAGCCATGTACCTCAAAAGGTTATGCTGAAGGTAAATGAGTAAAACAAAACAAACAAAAATACGAGTCTTTAGGCATTTAGACCAGTGCCTGGCACATGGTTATGTGTCGACTATAATTGTTACAAATCTGAATCAATCTCCAAAATATATTAAGTACAAAAAACCAAGATGCTATTCCTGTTGTATAAAACCAGGGTGTTCAGGATAGTTCTGCATAGTCATGTACTGCATGTACATGAGGTATCTCTCTAGCAGGAGGAACTAAAAACTAGAGGTTGCATCTGAGGAGTGATCAGGGATAGGAGACGGTTCTCACTGAGTAACTTTTTTTTTTTTTAATGTTTTTATTTATTTCTAGGAGAGAGAGAGAGACAGCGTGAACAGGGGAGGGTCAGAGAGAGAGGAGTCACAGACTGAAACAGGCTCCAGGCTCTGAGCTGGCAGTCAGCACAGAGCCCGACGCGGGGCTCGAACCCACGAACCGCGAGATCATGACCTAAGCGAAAAGTCGGACCCTTAACCGACTAAGCCACCCAGGCGCCCTGCTCACTGAGTAACTTTTATACTTTTAAATGCATTTTTTATGAAGCATATGTATTATATATTCCAAAATTTTAGAATTAAAAATACATATCTTGAAAAGAAAGTCCCTTTGTCCAGTTCTATGTCCTGGTTATGGTGGTGGTTAGACAAACCTGTATGTGTTTTAAAACTCATAGGACTATACATCAAAAGAAAACAGCAAATTTTACTGTAAAATAATTAAAAAAAAAAAGTCCTGGGGCGCCTGGGTGGCTCAGTTGGTTAAGGGTCTGACTTGGGCTCATGTCATGATCTCATGGTTTGTGAGTTCGAGCCCTGAGTAGGGCTCTGCACTGACAGCTCAGAGCCTGGACCCTGCTTTGGATTCTGTCTCCCTCTCTCTCTGTCCCTCCCCCCCTCAAAAATAAATAAATATTAAAAAAAAAAAAAAGTCTCTTTGGCTCCAATGTATACTACAGAGCAATCCTGGAGGCCAGGAGACCAGTGAGGAGGTGACTACATTTTGGAAGAAAGGAAACTCTTAGAGCCCAGGGAAGGAGCAACAGCAGTGGAGTCAGCGAGAAAATCTTGTGCTTCAGTCTTTCAGGAACACAGTCCGACTTAGCACACACTGTTTGTTGGGCACTGGGCATGCAGCCATTCATTCCACCTAACAATCCCAGCATATGACCATTATTGTCATCCTGACTATCCAAATGAGGTTAAAGTAGCCTGCCTGAGGTGTAAGTGGCGAGGCCTTTGAAGCGGGCCTGTCTGACTCCAAGACCTATACTCTTTGAGCACAAAGGAGTTCTTTTCCCTAAGAAATTAAATCCAGGGGAGTCTGGGAAGGCGTCATAGAGGAGCTGACATTTGAACAGGGGCCTTGAAGAGCTCTGTCCTGCACCATTCCAAGCACACTGTTCACAAGGTAGTCTCCGTGACTGGCACCCCATGCAGTTATGCCATGCGTGGGCAGCAGCTCTGAGCTCTTCACACAAAAATGGAGAAGGTGCTCCAATTAGATTTTGCTGTATAACAAATCACCTCCCCAGTTCAGCAGTTGGTTAAAACAATAAGTATTTACAATTTACACATCAGCTGGTGACTGCTTCTAATCCCAGATGGGCTTATCCCTCTACCCGAGACACCTACTGAGCCAGTTGTAGAGGGCCCAACCACCCTGGTTTGCTGGAACTTTCCCTGCTACAGCACTGCAAGACCTGCCTGCCAGGAAGCCCCTCAAACTAAGACCTTCGGTCCTCCTGGGTGACCAGAGCCGTCAGGTCCAGGCTGGCTGGGGCCAAGATGGCTGGCACCTCTCTCCACGGTGTCTTTCAATGCCCGGCAGGCTAGCTGAGGTTGTTCTCATGGCGGCAGTGACAGGGGTCCTAAATGAACAGAAGCATGTGAGGCCCCTTAAGGTCCCCTAAAGCTCAGAACTGGCCCATCATCACTTCTACCACATTCTATTCATTGAAGCAAGGCATAAGGCCAAGCCAGATTAATGGGTAGAAAAAGCACCTCCCCCATGTGATGGGATGAATTGTAAAGTCATATTGCAAAGGACAGGGATGGGGGCAAGGATGGAGAACTGGGACAAATTTTGTCATCAATCTGCCACAGAAGGGAAGTTCTGACTCAGGCCAGCCCAGATGACTGGCAAATGCTGATTATTTTAAAGCAACTACTAAATTTGATAGAGGGCTTGTTACACAGCAAAATCTAGCTGATACACCCAGTTCATGGGGTATATTTGGGAGTGGCAGGAAGTTCAGTGTGGCTGCAGCATGGTAGGCTGTCAGAAGATGGGGAGAGAAAGAACGGCTGAGTCTGCATGCTTTCTCACCTCCCGGGCTAGCAGAATGAGGACAACAGGAGGGGGACCATTATTCCTTTATATAGGTGAGAAAGACTGGGATCCAGAGAGGGTAGACGTCCCCCCAAGGCCACACAGCCACTTTGCTCAGGCAGGGTTTGGATCTCTGTTGGGCCCAGGAAAGCCACAGGAGGAAGAGGGGCCTTGAAGGTACTTTTGAAATCTCTTTGCTTAAGACCAAAAGGCCATCACTTATCCATAAAAGAAAGGGGAGGGGTGGCCTGCTGGACACGGGTGGGTGTTGAACTCACCGGAACTCCCCTTGGCACCGACACTCCTGCAGGACTGCACTTATTTATTCTTTCCGTTTGAATAATTGTTTTCTTTTCTTCAAAAATTCCCTGGGGCTCCCTCTATATCATTAGCAGCAAATGGATTTGCAGGTGTTTAATTAGGCTAGAAAATTATAGACAGCCAGAAGCCTCGACCAGGACTCCCCTGCCTCCTGGGGTGGGGGGTGGGCAGGCCAGGAAATCAGGCCAATGCCAGGGAAAGGGCCTCCCTGCTGATGTCCCGGCCAACCAGGCCCCTGTAAATCCACTCAACTACCGACTGAGCTTTGTGGCTTTGGACTAGTTACTCTCCTCTCTGGGCCTCGAGCTCCTGGTCTGGAGCCTGAAGGGTGGACAAGGTGAGAAGTGGAGTGATGGGATTTCAGACAGTAAGGAGAGCGTGTGAACGCACTGGCAGTGGGAGGACTGACCATGGCTGTGCCCAGGACGTTAGAGCCGGCAAAGTGGCTGTGAGGAGCAGCCTAGGGCCTGAGGAGCAGGGAGGAATGGGAGGGGCTTGGTCCTCTTTCAGAAAGGGCAGCTGATTGGGGCGCCTGGGTGGCTTAGTTGGTTAAGCGCCCGACTTTCGCTTAGGTCATGATCTCGCGGTTCATGGGTTCGAGCCCCGCGTCGGGCTCTGTGCTGACTGCCAGCTCAGAGCCTGGAGCCTGTTTCAGTCTGTGACTCCCTCTCTCTCTGACCCTCCCCTGCTCACGCTGTCTCTCTCTCTCTCTCCTAGAAATAAATAAAACATTTAAAGAAAAATTAAAAAAAAAAAGAAAGGGCAGCTGATCTTCTGGTTTGAGCAACAAGCCTGCTGTGTACCCAGTGACCCCTAGTCTGCACTGACTCACTTCAGCTTCTCTGCATTCCTGGGGGGGTGGGGAGTGGGGCGTTTGCTACACCTGTGGACGGAGAGGAGTGACTGTCCTGTACCGCACAGCAGGTGCGAAGCATGGGCACCCTGACCCGGGCCTCCATGCTCTTTCCACCAATCTGCTGAGTGTCTGCGGCAGGATTCCCACCCACAGCTGCGCAGGACTGGACGATCTCCATTTGTCCCTGCAGATACACTCTCTGCCCTCCTCTCTGCTCCCCCCCACCCCCAACAGCATCACTGAGGCTCCCTTGCCCTCTGGCTTTTGGTTGGTTCCATGGGTGGGAAGCAGCAGCAGGAGCTGGGGAGGTGGGAGTTGAGAGAGGCTGGGAATTTGTCACCTGGTTCCCTTCCTGTTGGACCAGCTTTCTTCCTCCTGCCAATCTGGCTGATCAGACTGGTTCCCTGCAAAGCCGCTGTCCATCCCTGCAAATCACCAGCACCCAGTATCTAGCATTTTCCTTTAATCAGTTCTCTTTTCTGTAGAAACTTGTTTTAAAAAAAAATTGAATCTGGGTCTTTGAAATAAGTTTTATTTTAGAACAGATTTTGGTTTACAGAAATATTGTGAAAGTAGTTCAGAGATCGACTCGCTTCTTAAACGTTAAAGGGAAACTTTTCATTATTCCTGCAAATGGAAAACCAGCATGAGTTGCTTCACATAGACTTTAATCTTAAAAATGAACAGTGAAAACAAAACAGTGTTATTAAATTTTAACAATTGAAAAAAAAACTTAACAGTCCGATAGAAGTACAAATAAATCTGATTGAGCTATTAAAATGCGTTCTGTGCCAAATTGGCCGGGCTCTCTGTGAGTGTGTAGACAAAAGAGGAGGCAGGACGTGAAGCCCTTCACAGTGCAAGGCCATGGCCAGGCATCAGGTGGTTTTCCACCATGACCTGTGTCAATGGCTCTGCTAAGAGTCCTTGGGCCAGCCATAGCACAGCCGGCATTTATAGAGAGCTCCCACTTCCCATGCAGCAACACTGTTAGCTCTCACATGGATTAGCTCATCAGAGCCTCAAGACAACCTAACAAGGTATTAGGTATTGTTATTACCTCACTATTTAGATGGAGAGATTGAAGCAAGTTAAAGAGCTGGTTCAAGGCCACAGGCAGAAGCCACACTGAGGCAGTCGGGCTCTCAACCTTGCACTTGCAATTGCTGTGCTCCGTTTCTGACAGCAGAGAAGCCAGGGACTATCTTTAAAGGGGAGGGTCTCCTCGGTTTTATTTCCACCCCACCAACTTCGTACTTTGAAATTCCTTGATTACACAGAAAAGGTGAAAGCCTAGAAAATGAACACCCTTCTCCAAGACTCAACAATTGTTAACATTCTCTCTCTACGGATTTTTCCATTGGGAATTGAAATAAACAAAACCTTTTCACCATATGTCCCTGGCAATAATACCAGGTTTGATGTGCTTGGTTTTTTTCCAAGTACATTAAAACACAAATACGTGACTGTGAAAATCAGGAGATACTTGCCCATGTGTCTCCTTTAAAGTCACCCTGTGCACTCCTCCAGGTATGATCCTGGGAAAACCAGGCCTTACACGAAGAGGGATCTCCATGGATCCCTTGTTATTTGCAACAAGGATGCCACCAGAACCCAACAGCTCCCTCTGGTGGCAGGGCTGGGGTCTGGGTGGGGACCGCAGGAGTATGCTGTCTGGACTGAGGTGGAAGCTGTGGGTAGGATGTGGGCAGTGCAGCCACGGCTTTGCCTGGACACTTCCGTGTATGTGCCGGTGCCCTCCCTGCCTTTAATTGGGTGCCTGCTTGGAGGTCCCTGTCAGAGAGGCCAGCTACAGCGCCCCCACCCTGTTTTCACCTGCTGCACTTTTCAAAACATTTCAAACCATGACACTGTTTTCTACACCAGTCTGTCAGCTCCATAAGGGCGGGGACATGTGCCTCTTTACTCTGCACTACACCCCCGTGCCTGGCACAGAGCTGTCACTAGCACATGTTAAGTGACTGTTGGATGAACAGACGAATGAATGAACCAGCGGCTTGGGGTTCAGATTCAGACTCCAATCCTGGTGCCAGTTACCAAGGGTAATTTGGCTCTTGTCTGCCAGACCTCTGTGATGGAGAGCTCAGTCCTGCGTTCCAGAGAGGTGACCACATTTGAGGGTTTCCTTCTAGGCTTTTTCCATAGATAGGATTTTTTAAATACCCCTTCAAAAACTGAGACTTATGTTTATTTCCAATAATAATGACATTCCCTGAGAAATGAGAGGGAGTTTTTGGCTAGCACCGATGCCTGCCAGGGACTTGGGGAGGGCAGGGACCATCTCCTTTCTCCTGACCCCCATTATAAGTATCTCTGAGCAATTGTCCAGTTTCCCAGCAGGCCCTGGGGCCATGGGCTCTTCACTTGCCCCACAGTTCTCCCTTCCTACACTTCCCTACGGGCAAAGGAAGGCCTTGTTAGCTTGGAGGCCTTGTTGACAAAATCCTGAGCTGGCTGAGGCCATGGAAAGTGCTCCAGCTGACATGCAGCAGCCCTGGGTTCTCTGCCGTTAATGATTCACTGTATAACCTTGGGCCTTGCCTTCCATACCTGTAAAATGGGGACAGTGAGCTTGGTCTGAGCCCAGGAATAAGAAAACATTCTAGGGCAGATTTCCAATCCCCAGGGACTTTCTGCGACTAGCAGCTGAACCACCCCATTCCCAAAGGCCTCAGGCACAACCCAGTAGCAAAGAAACACCACGGCCCGGTTTGCCAGGGCACAGACAGAATTATGGCAAAGGAACCAGGCAAACAGCCCCACAGCGGCCTAATTCTGAGCTGTCAGTGTGATGCACAGGACAAATTAAGTTCATGGGTTAAGAGTGAGCTGTGGCACCGTGGCTACAAACCACTCTCCTTGGCCACCTTAGGTGGGGCTAGCAGGGTTGCCCCCTTGAAAAGTGTCAGTATCAGGACACTTCTTCCAGGAAGCCCTGCCAGAATGGCCTGGATTCAGCCTCCTGATTCCCAGGCACAGGGGCTTCTCCTGAGGTAGAAGCTGTCCTGGGCTGGGCCCAGCAGGACCTCCAATGGCCACCCTGTGTGGAGTTCCAGCATCCTCCCTGTTCCTAGAGGAGCACAAGGTGGGGAGGAGTCCCTGTGTTTTGTACATATTGAGGCTCTGGGAGTCACAATAACAACAACTATGTGTGTAGCACTTCCCAGGTCCCTGGGGCAAAGTAAGCTTCTTCCATGATCTCATTTGTTCCCCACGTGGCCCTATGAGGGGGGACCTCTTCTGCCCTGGGGAGGAGGGGTAAAAGCGAACAGTATACCCCTTACAGGGCTGGTGGGAAGAGTCCCTTAGTACAGGTAAAGTGCTGGGAAAGAGCCTGGCACACAGCAGGTGCTCCGTACGTGCTGTAGTCATCAACACACAAATCAGGCACTTTTACCAGCAATGAGCTCATGGGGTGAAAAATGAGCCCACCAAGACCGGGAGACACTGAAAGGTCACAGGAGACGATTCTCGAGATGGGAAACATGTGGCTTCCTGGGGCAGCGCCATGAGGGGCTTCTAATGAGGGACTGGGTTCAGGGGAGGGGCTCTGGGGAGCGTCAGGGGGACCGGCAGGGCAGAGGGCTGGGGTTGGCACAGTTTGGGCTTTGGCACCTTGGGCTTCCTCCATCCCCTCCAGTTTGCAGCTGGCGTGTGGAGGCTGCCGCCCTGCTGTCTAGTGCCTTTGCCCCACTACCCTATGAAGGTAGAGCTCCCTGCACGATGTCACATGCTGGACCCTAAACCCACACGGGCTCTTTTCAGCAAGGAGGACACAGGCCCCCGGGATTCCTGTGCCAGACCGTTTCCCAGACCGTTCTGACTGCCATTACCCCACCCCAGGCACTGGCTGGGGGCACAGTCCGGAGAATTGACAGGCTGAGAGCAGTGCAGGAGACATGCTGTCCCGACGGTCGCCCTAGAAACCCGACGCTGGGCTGACCCAGCTGATGCAGGAAGGAGTCCTTTGCCTCCTGTCTTTCATCCTGGGGGCTACCCTTCCTTTCTCCCTGAACCTGGCCTGTGACCCTACAGGCAGCCCCATGTCACGCCCTTTGCCTTCTCCCGTCCTATATGCTGCCCCTCCACAGCCTCTTAAGTGAAGATACTTCTACAACATTGTTCAACATGTTCTTTCCAACCTTGAGCCTCTGCTCCAACTATTCCCTCTGCCTAAAGGCTCCCCCTCTGGATAGACTTTCTTTTCCCTGTGAGTAGGGAAATCCCACCTTCCTCTGAAATCCCATGGCCCTCAAGGCTCTGTCATGCCCCATCACACACCATCGTGATTGTGTGTCTGTCTCAAAACTCTGGTCTATGGACCTACGAGTTTTATACAAGCACACAATCCCCTCCTAACACATGGCAACACACTCAGAAATGCACAGCCACACAGAATCACAGCTCTCTCCCATAGGGTGCACCCAGGCACCTAAACCCCAGCTGCCGAAGGCACACACACACATCTGACTCTCTAAGCAGGGTACCGTGTATATGCTTACACTCAAGCAAGCAACAGGGAGATGGCTGTGAATGTACGCATCCTCATGCTCACCCACATGTGCGCGCTCACAGCAGACGTCCTCGCGCACAGGGACGCGGCTACCCTCACAATCGCACACCTGCAGAAGCTGCCTCTGCACTCCCAGACACACACACCAGTGTGCCATCATGCAGAAACACGCACCTGCACCTGACAGTGGGATCGCACACGGAGGTGCTGACGTGCACACAGGAAAGTCATTCCTGGGGCGGGCTGGCCGGCTCTGGCCTGAGCGGGCCTGGAAAACCAGGCCACCGCCTCTAGCTCGAGCTCGGGCCTGGAGGGGAAGATAAATGATGTGTCTATTGGGCTCCTGGGTGGAGGGTCCTGGGAGGAAGGGGTCCTCTTGGGCTGATTCCCGGCTCCCATTTTCTTCCTGCCACTGTGCTTTCAGATCACTTCGGGCCCAGCAAGCTGCTGCCCCCAGGCCAGGCCCCAGCTGTTGCTCCAGGCGCCCGCGGCAGCCTTGTCTTTAAATAGTAAGAACAAGCACTTACCAGCATTTGCTGAACACGAGGCCAAAACGGGGAGGACTCCACCCCAGGGGCCTCCAAGGTCTCACCCTAGGCCTGGCCTTGACAGCACTGACATCTCAAGGGACCCCCTTGATACCTCTGACAGGTAGGATCATCCCACTCACGTTAAAGGTGTGGAAATGGAGGCTCAGAGAGGTGAAGGGACTTGTCCAAGTGACACCACTGTTGCAGAAATGGGCCATCTTTCCTGAGGGAGCTCCTGGTCCCCGGGTCCCCAGGCTGGTGCTGGGTCCCCTCAGCCCTCGCCTGCCATCCAGACAAGCAGCAGAAGCAGGGGGACCTCTGGGGCGTGCGGTGGGGTCTTTCTTTGGATCTGGGTAGATTTTGCTGGGGCGTGGCCTGGCCTTCCTGGCTCTGGGATGCCACCTCCGTGACATGCCAGGACAGGGGCTCTGGGCACCACGCCTTAGACCTCAGTGGGACAGCAGCGGCTACTGTTACCCATTCTCCCAGCCCCACTCCCGGGTCCTAACAAGCTGCCTATGTGGAGGCAGCGTCCCTGGCAGGTCCCTGTGGAACCCCAGGCTCCTAAAACCCCTGAGCTGAAGGAGTCGAGTGTCTCAGGCCATCCTAGGTGCTGTGACACAACCTCTGGACCTGGTGCAACAGCAGAAAGAGGTTAAAGCTAGGAAACCCCAACACCAGGCTGATTGCCTTTAATTCAGCGAAACAGCCAGAGCAGAGAGCAGGTTTAGAAGAAGCCTGGACCCTGGGCTCTTCTCCCCAGGAGGACACTTCTGGGACTCTTGGAGTGAGGCGAGACCAATCCTGCCCCTCTCTGGGCCGCAGCCTCTCCAGCTGCTGGACACAAGTGGAGATTTTCTGACTATGTTCCCCATTTGGGGAGGCGGCTTGGGTGGAGCGATGCCAGCTCCAGGGCCCTGGGATTCTTCTTTGCCCTGCAATAGAAGCACGCAGTGTGACCACGGGCTCGCCAGACTCATTCTTCTTCCTGGGTGCACAGAAAGACTGCATTTCTTGCCTAACTTGCCAAGGTGACAAAAGCCAGCAACTGGGGTTTTTTGAAAGGGGTGTTGGCAGAGGTAATGTACGCTGCTCCCAGGCCCAGCTCGAGAACTGCTAGTGTGACACTCTGCTCTTTCCCTTGCCTCCTCACATTATATACAGTGGCACTATAAAATGGAAGGCACTTGATTCCTGAGTTGTCACGTGGAATAGAGATGCTCAGGAGAGCCACTGACCCACACTGTAGTTGTGTAAGCAAGAAATAAACTTTTATTGTGTTACCCCATTGAGATTTCAGGGTTTGTTTGCTACCTTAGTAGAGCCCAGACTAGCATAACTAATATGTTCTTTGATAGATTTCGGATCTGGGGGTTTCACATGGATTTTTTTTTAATTTCCATTTTTTTAAGTAGGCTTCATGCCCAATGTGGGGCTCGAACTCACAACCCTCAGATCAAGGGTTGCATGCTCTACTGACTAAGCCAGCCAAGTGTGCCCAAATTTCTTCTTAATTTATTTATTTTTGAGAAAGAGAGAGAGACAGGAAGAGCATGAGGGGGAAAGGGTCAGAGAGAGAAGGAGACACAGAATCTGAAGCAGCCTCCAGACATTGAGCTGTCAGCACAGAGCCTCACACAGGACTTGACCCCACAAACCACGAGATCATGACCTGAGTCGAAGTCGGATGCTTAACCAACTGAGCCACCCAGGTGCTCCGGTGCCCCCAGATTTTTCTTGAAGAAAGAATTCTATGACTAAAACCCCACATTCAAGATGTCCTCTCTCTAGGTCCCCCAGCTCTGATGCTTTGGGATTCTATATTCAGACAGCTGTGGAGCAGTGGGAGCCAGGAGTCTTGAGCTTAGTCCTATATCTTGGCTATGTGATCTTGGGCAGGTGACACGTTTTTTGGAGCCTCAGTGTCATCATCTGTAGAGTAGAGGCAGTGATGCCTCACCAGTAGGGGTGCAGCGAGTATCCAAAAGGAACTGTAAACTGTAGGTGGGGGATTGGGCTTCAGGGAATGCACTTTCTATCATTATGCACATTCCACCCTCCACCCCCAATCCAAGCAAGGACAGGGAGAGACTTTTAGGCTTTATTTCTAAGTGGGGTACCTTGGAGTCCTGTAATTTCATTCATCTATTCACTGAATGAGTCACTGCTCTGGTTGCAAAGGGTACAGCAGCGACACACCAAAGTCCTTGCGTCTGGGTGTATATCCTGGTGGGGACATTCCTGCCTTGTGCTGGGTCCTGGGCCACACGTCTAGTCTCTTCAGCTGACTGCCTCTGCTCCATGATCAAAGGTAGCTCACACTCACTGAGAGTTTACTATGTTCCAGCCCCTTTATGACTTGATTAAGCCTCCATGAGGTAGATACATTCTTCATCCTCATTTCACTGAGTAGGAAACTGGAGTCACAGTGAGACTGAGCCGCTGCCCAAGGTCACACAGGAAGGGCTTGTGGCAAAGCTGGGATGTGAACCCGGGGCCCGCACACAAGACCACTGACCATTTCTGCCGCTACCACCTGTGCAGTGTGCGTACACATGGGTGTGCGGGTGGCCACAAGGGGTGCGGGAGGGGAGGCTGGCCTGGGGTGGGCTTCCAAGACTTAGCAGAACAGTGAAATCTCTCTATTGCTTTGTCTCCTTCTGTGGCTCTGAGTTTTCTCTTTCAGTTTTCTCCTTAACCTCATTTGGTACTACTCTCCCTGACTTCACAGTTCTCTGTGCCGCGCTGATTCTTTCGGTGCCTTCTCCCCGCCCTAGGGGTATGGACCAGGTCCCAGGCTTGGCATTCAAGGCCCCCAGGAGGTCCCTTTTGCAGGCTTGCCTCCTACTCTGTGCTGCCCTGTGCCCTGTGCTCTACTCAGATTGACCTGTGCAAACTGCCCTTTCTGAGCCCAGCTGCCTCTTACCCACCACTGCTGTCTACATGTTGTTTTCTCTGCTGAGGGCACTCTTCCACCCAGCTCCCCACATTTTTCCAGGGTCCCTGGGTCGAGCTATGTTTGTACCCTTGCAGGGCCACACCCCAGGCTATGTCACTACCATGGTGTGCTGGGCTGTCACAGTCTCCCTCCCCACCTGGACCTTGACAGCTCCTTGATGGCAGGGCCCACGCTGGGTCCCCACCATTGACCAGCATAGACACTGGCATGAAGGGGGTGTCATTGATCTTGGGTGGTCTTTTGGTGTGAGTGAACTTTTATTGACCTCTAGAGGATGATCCCACACTGAGTGACAGGTGGAGAAAAGAGCAGAGTGGGACCTGGGGTAGGATGGGGTGTGAGAACCAAGGTGTAGGGAGGTCGAGTGGCCAGAGGGTTCATCCGAGGTCCCAAGGACAGATACCCAGACTGGTTCAGAAGAAAGCCCAGTTCAGACCACAGATACCCTATTACACCGTGGCCAGATCATGGCCCTGGCATTAAACTTACATGTATTATGTAGTAAAGATACATACAAAACAGATATATGATATATTTTTATAAGAAATAAATAGGCTAATTATATAATTTATTATCCAAGTCAGGACCTTTTCTGAGAAAGAGGTTGTGATGAATATGTTGGGACAACAGGTGTAAATCCGGGAATGCCGGATATATGACCACCCTGGATAAGAAGCATAATCATGAAAACCTTTGAACCCAATAAAACAGGAGAGCATAACTAGTATGTGGGCTTCATCCTTATGCCATTCCCTTGCCTTCCCTACAGAAGTTACTGCTATCTAGAATCTTGAATGAATCATTTCCTCCGTAAAAAAACAAAAAACCAAAACATTTGTATTACATGCTACATATGAATGAAAACCTAAACAATATAGTTTATTTTTGCTTGTGTTTGGGCCGTACAGGCGTTGGATCGTGTCGCGTGGAGTCTTCTGCAAAAGCTTTTGTCACCCGGTATTAAGTTTCTAAGATTCCTTCACACAGTTGGTTAAGGCGAGATCTGATTCATTTCCACTGCTGTGTGCGATTTCATTATGTGGAGATAGCACGATTTATTCATTCATTTTCCCGCTAAGGATGTTAGCTTGGTTTCAAAGTTTTTGCCGTTATAAGCCGCGCAACTGCAAAGATCCTTGTATGGGTCTCCTGGTGCTTGTATGTATAAATTTCTCCGGGGTTTACACTTAGTAATGCCATCACCATTTCCAAAATGCAGTTTTCACTGCATTAGGAGTAGAAGGATCTCCCGTTGCTTCACGTCTTCACTGGTACTTGCCCTGGGCCACAGGGTAGATTTTTCTTTGGTAGAAAATCTCATTGTGGTATTCATTTGCATTTTCCTGATTACTATAACCTTGTGTGTCTTCTCTTCAGGTTTATTTTTTATTCATATTTCCTGTTGTGAAATCTTTTGTTTGTATTTTTTCTTTTTATAAAAGTTCTTTTTGATGTTTATATTTGAGAGAGAGAGAGAGACAGAAAGTGAGTAGGGGAGGGCAGAGAGAGAGAGACAGAGAGAGAGGAAGACACAGAATCTGAAGCAGGTTCCAGCCTCTGAACTGTCAGCACAGAGCCTGACGCAGGGCTCAAACCCACAAACTGTTAGATCATGACCTGAGCTGAAATCAAACGTTTAACTGAATGAACCACTGAGGCGGTGGTTTTCCTATTTTTTCTTTAAAAAAAAATTGAGTTGCTGTCTTCTCTTATTAGTTTGTAAGAATTCTTTATGCATTCTGAGTAGTAAGGCTTTTTTTGTTATGTGTGCTACAATACATCCTTCCAATTTATAACCTGTCTTTTCAACAGTCAGAAAACATTAACTTGGAGGAAGCAGAGACTATGCATAGTTATAAACACTTTAATGAAAACAGGAACAACAAAGGTTGTTAACATTAACATCCTAAAAAAATACTACATCTATAAAAAAAGAGACAAGATATTATAAAAAAATAAGTGGTCAGAGAACAAATAAGGAGCTCTTGGAAATATGCTAAGAAAAAAAAAAAAAAGCAACTCTGTAAGGGGTTGAAGAAATTTTCCAGAATGGGGACCAAAAAGGTGGGGGGAAAAATATATATATATACATAGAATGTAGAAGGGTGCCTGGCTGGCTCAGTTGGTAAAGCCTACAATTCTTGGTCTCAAGGTTGTGAATTCAAGCCTCATGTTGAGTGTGGAGATTACTTAAAAAATAGAAATAAAAATAAAAGAATGTAGAAGACCAGTCCAGAGGGCCAATGCTGAAATAATTAAAGAGAGTTAGAAAAAGAAGAAAAACCAACAACAACAAAGGAGAAAATGGAGGTGAGGAAATCATTACAGAGGTAGTTCTAGAAAATTTTCTCTAAAGTGAAGATGAGTTTCCAGAATGAAAAGACCCACTGCACAATGAATGGAAATAGATTTTCCTCCAAGACACACTGAGGACACAGGAGACTAAAAGCTTCCAGAGACAAAGAGCAGGGTTCCTATAAAAGATGATGAAGCAGGGGTGCCTGGGTGGCTCAGCTGGTTAAGTGTCCAACTTCGGCTCAGGTCATGATCTTGTGGTTTGTGGGTTCGAGCCCCGCATTGGGCTCTGTGCTGACAGCTCAGAGCCTGGAACCTATTTCAGAATCTGTGTCTCCCTCTCTCTCTGACCCTCCCCTGCTCATGCTCTCTCTCTCTCAGAAATAAATAAAATGTTAAAAAAAAAAAAAGATGATGAAACAGAATGACATTGAACTTTTCAATAGAAACTAGAAGGCACTGGAGGAAGCCTTCAAAATTCAGAAGGAAAATTATTTCCAACTTAGAATTCTATACCCAGTCATGCTATTGAGTAAATGGGAGGCACTTTTTAGAAATGCAAGGTCTCCAAAAATATACCTCAAGTACCTCCTTCTAGAAGGCTGTGGGTAGGTATTTCCCCCCACCCATCCAGATGTGAGTATAAAAAGAGGAAGACATGGGATGTGGGAAGCAAGAGATTTGACATAAGAGAAAAGTGCAGAGAAACCTCCAGGTGACAGTGAAGGGAGAGTCCAGGATGAGAGCTGAGCAGCTGGCCCTGCCGTTCCCCTGTCCAGACGGAGCCATCAGAGATCTGCAGGAACTTCCTCCACATGAGTCAGTCAGTGAGTACTTAGTGTGGGTGATTGTATTAAGAGGAGATTTACACAAATTGAGGGAGAGTTTGGGGATAAATAAGGGATGAATACATAGAAAACTAAGCAAGGAATAAAACAATAAAATAAAAAGGATCAATTATTAATTCCAGGAAAGACACAAAGTTGTGCAGGAAAAAAATTCATCCTGGCACACTGGGAATAGCATTTATTTTGCTGTGATCATGTAAGAATCTTTCTGAGATATGCCACCAAAAGCATAGGCAACAAAGGAAAAATAGATAAATTGGGCTATATCAAAAATAAGCATTGTGTATCAAAGGACAAAATCAACAGAGTGAATAAGCTAACCGTGGAATGAGAGAAAATATTTGCAAATCATGTATACAATAAGGGGCTAATATCCAGAATATATAAAAAATTCCTACAATTCAACAAGAAAACCAAGCAACTTCTTTTAAAAATGGGCCAAGAACTTGAATGGACATTTTCCCCAAGAAAATGTATAAATACCTAAGAAGCACATGAAATGACGTTCAGCATCACGAATCATCAAGGAAATGCAAATTAAAACCACAATGAGATATTACCTCCTGCCCCTAGAATGATTGCTATCAAAAGTAAATAGCAAGTGTTGGTGAGGATGTCGAGAAATTGGAACTCTTGTGCCATGTTGGTAAGAATATAAAATGGTGCAGTCACTATGGAAAACAGTATGGCAGTTTTTCCAAAAATTAAAAACAGAATCATTATATGATCTAACAATTCCACTCCTGAGTCTATACCCAAAAGAACTGAAAGCAGGATCATGAACAGATATTTGTAGACCCATGTTCATAGCAGGATTATTCACAATAACCAAGAGATGGAAGCAACCCAAGTCAAGCATCAGTGGGTTTATTTATTTATCAATGGATAAATACATAAACAAAATGTGGATATACACACAATGGAATATTGCCCAGCCTTTTAAAGGAAGGACGTTCTATAATACGCTACAACATGGATGGAAACTGAAGGCACTGTGCCAAGAGAAATAAGCCAATTATAAAAGAGCAAATACGGTTGGGGGGGGGGCTGCCTGGCTCAGTTGGAAGAGCATGGGATCTTGATCTTGGGGGTCTGAGTTCAAGCCCCACGCTAGGAGTAGAGATTAAAAAATAAATCTTAAAAAAAAAAGAGCAAGTAGTGTATAATTCCACTTACCTAGAGGTACCTCGAATTGTCAAATTCATAGAAGCAGAAAGTAGAATGTCGTTGTTAGGGGCTGGGAACAAAGGAGAATGGGGAGTTCCTGTTTCATGGATACATGGCTTCAGTTGTGCAAGATGAAAAGAGCCCTGGATGGAGGCTGGTGATGGTGCCCAACAGTGAGAGTGTACTTCAAGTCACTGAACTATACAGTTCAAAATGGTTAAGACTGCACATTTTGTGTTAGGTGTATTTTACAACAATTAAAATTAATTTACAAATTAAAAAAGCTTTTAAAATCAAATAATCATAACGATATTGGAGGAATGGGTGGGGATTGACTCACAGAGAGTGAGTGTGTGGGTATTTGTACGGCTGTGTTCGGGGATGCTGGGTGAGAGAGCTAACTCCTCATCTCCAGAGTAGGAAGTCAATGATAGTGCCTAAAACTGAAAGATCAAGACATAGAAATGAGCATGTTATTTAATGATAGGGAGGTGAATAGCAGAAGAATCAGGTGGAAGAGTCGAAAGTGTCTCTGGGGAGAAGGAAACGAAGGTGGGGAGTGAAGGATGCAAGTTTTCATGACAAGTCTTGCAAAACTGATTCTTAAACCACGGGAAGTAAAACTTTGATAAGAAAAAATAAAATAAAAACAAAACTAAAACAAAAGCACATTGAAAATTGCCGAATTTCCCCTAGAAAGCCCTGTGACTCAGCAATGGGTGCCCAGGGCCTGGGTGGCCTCCAGGTCACCTTGAAGAACTCATTGTCATGGGCAGAGCAGTCAGGGCTCCTGCCCTCCATCCTCTTCCCCACATTAAATGAGGGACACAGAGCCAGGGCCCTTAGAGAAACAAACCCATCAGGATGGACAGAGAAACATTGTTTCTCGGAATAGCCATGCAGTTCTTGAATGTGTATTGGAAAAATATAATGAGCATATCAAACCTGTGATTTTATGGAGATTATTGCTTAGGATGAAGCCACATTTATTAAGCAGAAGGATTTAAAGCAGAATCGAGGCTGGCAGGAGAAGAGGTAAGTGGAAAGGGAGGGAGTCATTTGGGGAGGGTGAGAAGGACCGGTCATGGGAAATACCGACCTAGTCATGTGATCTTATGTGAGGGATGGGGATACCAAGCTCAGAGAGGGTAAGATACCTGCCCAGTGTCCTACAGCGAGGCAGTGATGGAGGCAGACTAACTCCAGCTCTCCTGAGAGTACTTGGCCAGGAGGCAGGAAACCAAGGCTGGGCTGGTCCTGCTCTGCCTGCAGTCTGCTATGAAACTGACACCTTCACCCTCTCAGTTGCCGGGTGTCTTCATCTGTGTAATGAAGGGGTTCTGCAGCTAATAGCAATGATGTTCACAGTAACTACAGACAATCCTCATGGAGTGCTTACTCTGTACTCTTATTCACAGAAACAACCACAATAGCAAACTTTTATACAGGGGTGCTATGTATTGAAAACTCTTCTAAGCACTTTATGTATACTAAGTTTGCTCATCCTCATGAATTCTGTGAGATAGTGTAGCAACCAGTCTCCAAGAGGCTCACAGTGATTTATGTCTTCTGGTTGGTAGGCTCCTGTACGGTCCCTTCCCACATGGATGAGGGTTGACCTGGGTAACCAGTAGGATATTGCAGAAATGATGCAGTACGACTTCCACAGTTAGATCTTAAAAAGACATTGTGACTTCCTCCTTGCTTTCTCTGTCTCTCTCTTGAATGGGTAACTATGGTAGAAGCTGGCCGCCATGTTGTTTGTAAGAGCACTCAAGCAGTCCTGTGGAGAAATCCATGTGGCGAAAAACAGAGTCATCCTGCCAAAAGCCATCAAGAACTTGCCAGCCATGTGAGTGAGACAACCCAGACCCTCCAGCCCCACTTAAACCTTCAGAAGATTGCAGAATGGCTAACATTATGACCCCAAGTAAGCTGCCCCCAAATTCCTGGCCCACAGACACTGCAAGAGATAATAAATATTTATTGTTGCTTTAAGTTGCTAAGTTTTGGTGTATTTTGTTATGCAGTCATAGATAATTAATACTACTAGGTAACATTTTCATCTCATCCCCATTTTATAGATAAGGACACTGATGCACAGAGAGTTCAAATAATTTGCCCCAGGTCACACAGTTAGCAAGTAATTTAAACCCTAGCAGTTTGGACCTATATTAAGTCCATGTAATGAATGAGAGTACCGTTTTTACAGGAACGAAGACATTCTGTCTAGCCAGAGAGAGGAAGAGGAAGAAATACAGAGAAAAGTGGCAAAGAGAAATTAGCAATTGGCTCACAGTAGAGCAGGAAAGACTTGGGCTAGACTTCTATAAAGTGAAGGTCATGGACAGTGGGAGAGCTCTGCTGCCCTTACAGCTCTGCTGTGACAATCTCAGGTCATTGGTCTGTTACCCTGGCTGGGTGGGTGACATAGCCCTAGGTACCTGGGTGTGGGATTCTGACACCCCTGAGCATCCCCACCAAGGGTTATTACCCTGCACTGTCACCGTCTGCCCCCAGACCAGGGATCCTCAAAAGCAGGGACTTACTTAGTCTTGCTCATCTGTGCCTCACCTGGCACAAGACCAGTCAAGGAAGTCTGGGGCGGTGAATGCAGAAGGCCTTCTGGCCCCGGCTGTAACCTTTCTGGAGGATGCTGGAAGGCTTCCCAGAGGAGGAGGGATTTGAGCACAGGCCCAAAGGATGAAATAGAAGTCAGCCAGTGCCAAGAGTGTTCTATTCAGAGGACACAGACAGGCAAAAGCCTGACGCCCCAGCTCCTGTGGACCAGGGGAAGGGAGAGGAGTGTGCACCAGGTTGGGCTGCGGGGCCTCAGGCAGTCCTGACCCAGGCAGGGCATGGAGGCCTGGGGGGCAGAGTGACATGCTAACAGCAGGTGGGATGTCACCCGTTTCTTTATCATGGCAAATTCACTGCACTTGGGGTTGGGTTTGAGGGTTTTCTTTGGATACCCCAAAGTGGAAAAGGCCTATATGCTTGAGTCACCCCAGGATGGAGAGAGAGGACAGGTGGGGATAAGTCACCCAGGCTGTAAAAACTGTACCCCAGTGTCCATTTGGTCTGGTGTCTGTCAGGGGCTGAGCTTTCTCCAACTGCCCCTCCCTGGAATTAACCAACTTATGTGCCCTGAAGAATTCCCAGTTCTGTCACCTGGGCTCAAAGGTTGGCTCTGCCATCTATTAGCTGTGTGACCTCCTCATTCCTTAGTGTGCTCATCTGCAAAATGAGATAAACATTCAACCTGTCTCATGGGGATGTTATAAGGACTACATGAGTTAAAACATTTAGATGGTGACTGCCCCCCAGCAAGTGTACTGTAAGAATCAGCTATTATTACTACTTGATATGGTTTACTTGTTAACCTTTTCAAGTATTTAAACATCATTTATCTAATGCTGGTTACGTGGCAGGTCTCCTCCTTATCCTCTGAAAATAAGGCTGAGTAAGACATAGACCTTCTGGGGGTGCAGAAACCTTCGGAAAGGCAGAAACAAATATTGGTCAAATGTGCCCCATGCCAGAGACCCAGAAATGCTGGAGAGCTACTTCCTCTCTCCTGTCAGGGAGGTCACAGGCTAACTCAGGAGAGCTGGAAGTAGCCAAAGTCGGCTGCAGACTGAAGGGAGCCCAGAGAACCTCGGATGTGGGGATGTTAAGAAACAAGGAGTTGTCCATCTTGGCCACTGGATCTGGCTGAGACCATATGAGCAAAGGTCTCCATTTGAGGGGAGGTCATTGAATGCCTGGGCTCGATCTTTTTTCTTTGAGTGTTGGGAAGTCACTGGGGGTTCTGGAAAAGGGAATTATGTTTGAATACACAAATAACAGTTATTATGCACCAACTGCATACTTCATGTTGTGCATACATAATCTCATCTAATATAATCCTCACAATTCTGTGAGATGAGTTCTGTCATCATTCACATTAAAAAAATTTTTTTTAAACATTTATTTATTTTTGAAAGACAGAAAGAGACAGACAATAAGCAGGAGAGGGGCAGAGAGAGGGACACACAGAATCGGAAGCCGGCTCCAGGCTCAGCTGTCAGCACAGAGCCCAACGCGGGGCTCGAACCCATGAACTGTGAGATCATGACCTGAGCTGAAGTCGGACGCTCAACTGACTGAGCCACCCAGGTGTCCCATCATTCACATTTTAAATGAAGATACTGAGCCACAGAGACTGAGTGAGTTGCCCAAGGTCACATAGTTAGGAAGGGAAGGAACAGATTTAAACCCAGGCAGTCTAACCCAGAACCCTGAACCTCTCTACCTTGCTGTCTCTGAACTGCAATCCACACAAAAATCTTAAAACTAGAATCTATCTTGGATATCCCTCATCTCCCTCATTTCTCAGATGAGAAACTGAGGCTTAACAAGGGGGACTGACTTTCTTAAGACCACAGAGTAGAGGAGGAACAGCTGACCTGGAGAGGTCTGTCTAGGCTGCAGGAGGGGGTCCATCCTGGTCTCCATGGTTCCAGGCATCCTGTTGTCACAGCAGGCACCACCGTGCTCGGAATAAAACCCAAATTCCTTGCTGGGACATAGGGAGCCCCCATATGATCAGAGCCTTCCTGACTCCCTCTGACCTCACGTGTCACCCACCAACACGTTCCAGCCCACCTCAAGTCCCCTGCTGTGCTGTTCCTTCTGTCAGGAATGCCCTTCTACCTGACCTTCATGTACCTGGGCATTTAGTCCCTTTGGGCCGCCATAACAAAATACCATAGACTGGGTGGCTTACAAACAACAGAAATTCAAGTCTCACAGTTCCAGAGGCTGAATGTCAAGATCAAGGCACTGAAAGATCAAGACACCAGCAGATTTAGTATTTGATGAGAGCCCACTCCCTAGTTCACAGATGACTGTCTTCTCACAGTGTCCTCACATGGCAGAAGGGGCCAGAGATCTCTCTGAGGCTTCTTTTACAAGGGCACTAATTCTCTTCATGTTCTAATTGTCTCCCAAAGGATCCACTTCCAAATACCCTTGCACTGGGGATTAAGTTTCAACATATGAATTTTGGAAGGGCACAAACATTCAATCTACAGCAGCCTCCTTCTTGCCATTCAGGGAAATGCCACCTCCTCAGAGATGCCTTCCCAGATTACCCGTTATCTCCCATCACTCTCACATTACCCTGTTTTATTTATTTTTTCATAGTAGTTATGATGATCTGAAATTATCTTTTTTTGTTTTCTTGCATTTGTGTTTTTCTCTCCCAAGGAAGATGGAAGCTGCAGGAGAACAGAGAGACTTCCCCTATTTCTACACTGTATCCCTGGGCCTCAGATAATGCTGGGCACAGAGTAGGTGCTTCATACGTTTTTGTTGAAAGTGTGCATGCATGTCATTGTTTGTGTGTTCATGGTCTGTCTCCCCACCGGTCAGGGACTTCACCAGGACTGGTACCATGTCTGATTCATCTTGGCAACCCTAGGCCCAGGAAAGGGTTTGGTACAGAGCAGGGCTGAGATATACGTGTTAAATGAATGAATGAACAAAGGATAAAAGGGGTAATGGCAAGAGCACTTGCTGGGCTCACCTCTCCTATGTGCTGGCCACAGCTGTTGCCAAGCGGCTGCCCTTTGTGGGAAGGAAGACGGCTCAGTAATAGGGCCGCTGATGAGACAATGGCCTCCAGGCCTGGGACCTGGCCTCCAGCTCCTGAGGCTCTCTCTTCTGCCCTCTGCCATGGAGGTGACGGGGCAGGAGGAGATGGAAGGGTGGACTTCCACTCCAGCTAGACACCTACCGGCCTATCTCTTTTAGTGGCCAATGCCCTCAAACTTATTATCCAAAGAAGGTTGTGCGGGATCGACCTCACTTACCAGCAGGCAGCTAAGATCTAGTCCTGGGTCTGTTCTCTGCACCTTGGCATAAGTGAGATGGGGCTAGGACCTTCCAGAGAAGGGGACTTGTCCTTCATACAGAGGGTGGACAGAGGCCCTGGGTGTGTGTACCCTATAGGCAGGGATAACACATTTCTTTTGTGGAGTCCCACAGTCCCCTCCCATTTCCATCACAGCAAAGACTTTGGTGTTGTCCCTGCAGGTGCCCCGATTGCCCCTTTGCCAGGCACCATGGAGAGTGAGAAGGATGAATGCATAAAGTCTGTGTGCCAGGCCGGAGCCACCTGCCTCACATCCTCAGCCACGGTCACATGAGCATCTAACATGCACAGAGGCACATGGGCACATTAGCCAGCTACACACATGCGTCATACCTGGGAGGGAGTGGATGAGGCCTGCATAGGTCCAGTCCAGCGACCCCAGCTTCTCCCTGATCTCACATGTCTTGGTATGGGGACCCTTACCCACCACCACCACCTCTGTCCCATGTGCACACTCACTGCACAGGCCTGTGGACCAGGGAATATCATCTCCCATGTTACATGAACCCATGTAAGGTTCACTCTTACTCATCCCTCAGCCCCCATCAGCCTGACACCTCCTCCAGGCAGCCAGTGCTGCTTTCCCTGGCCTGTCTGCTACCTCTGGGGCAGGGGCCTCGCCCGGCTCATCCCAGCGCCTGCGGCTCCCAGCTCGCAAGCAGGGCCTCCTCAGGGTCACCGCGAGCCAGCTGAGGGAGGAGTGGACCAAGGACAAGAGGGAGGAGGGAGAGGCAGCGGCGGCGGGAGGAGCGTAGGGCGGAGGCGGCCGCGGGAGGGGGCGCGCGCGCCGGCGGCGGCCGCCCAGGGCCCGGGCCGCGCGCCCAGCCTGAGCCCGCCCCGCCGCCGAGCGTCACGGAACCTGCTTGAAATGCAGCCGAGGAGCCGGGGCGGGCGGCAGCGGTGGCGGCGGCGGCGGGGCAGCGGCAGCCCGGCGCCGCGGCAAGGAGTCGGCGGGCTGAGGCGCGGCGGCGGCAGCCGCACGGGGTGCGCGGGGCGCGGCGGCCGGAGCCCGGGGCCCGCCATGGGCCGCCCCGAGCGGGGCGCGCTCCGGCCGCTGGCGCCGCTGCTGTTGCTGCTGCTGCTGCAGCTCCAGCATCTCGCGACGGCGGCAGATCCACAGCGCGGCGGCGAAGGTGCGTGAGGCTGGTCCCCGGCCGGGCTCCGCGCTGCCGGAGCCGCCAACAAAGCGCGGCCCGGCGGCCGGGGTGCGGGTTGCGCGGGGGCCCCGAGCCCGAGGCCTGGGTGGGTTGGGCTTCTCCGGACCCAGCTATCCTTTAATATGCCCTCGACCCCCTCCCCCGCGGCTCCCGGGGTTGTTGGCTCTGCCCTCTGGCACCTGCTTCTGGGGGATGGGCCCAGTAGGGGGCTAGGCGGGCCGGGAACTTTGCAGGTTGGGGGTGCTCATGGATGGTTCTGGGTGAGCTGCGCGGTTCTCGCCAGTGGGGTTTATTTGACACGCACGCTCCGCGGCGGCGGTGAGAGCTGAGCCCGGCGACTTCCCCGCCTGACAATGCGTTTCCGGCGACCCCTGCGCGCCGGGGAGAAAGAGGAGCTGCTCGCGAGGGGGGATGTGCCCGCAGCGCCCAGTGCTCGTGTTGCGGGGTGTTCGGGGGCTCCCTGTGGGCTGTGTCTGCGTGGATCTCTGGCAACGGGCCGGGAGTGCGAGTGAGTGTTCTAAATGGGGGGTATACTCAAATCGTGTGACACCGACCGTGTGTTTGGCCTCGTCGTGCCTCGGAGCATCCCGCCATCCCATTGCCATTTCCCCTCCTTCCGGATCGAGGGTGTCTGAGGCCCCCGAGGCCGTTGGCTCCATCATCGCCCCCTTTCCTTCACCCCAGTAGACCCCTGCCCCCAGCCAGGACTGCGCCATCCGCGGACCCTGTTCACGCCCCCATCTCCCCCGCGCAGGGCCAGTCAAAGAGTGCGAAGAGGACCAATTCCGGTGCCGGAATGAGCGCTGCATCCCCTCCGTGTGGAGGTGCGACGAGGACGACGACTGCTCGGACAACAGCGACGAGGACGACTGCCGTGAGTGGCCGGCGGCGGAGGAAGGGGCCGGGGCGGGAGCGTGGGGGCGCCTTGGTCGGCGCGCACGTGGCTGCAGCCGCCGCCGCGCCACCTGCGTGGATCTCGCTGCCAGGAAGCTGCCCAGGCGCCACCTTCCTTAGGGTTGGGTGGCCCTTAGCGAGCCAGCGTGTCCTAATGGGGTCGGGGGCGGAGCCCAAGTCGGTAGGGCCCAGGAGGGCGCGCCACGTCCGGGTTGCTGGGCCGGGCCGGGACTGTCCCTGTACGCGTCTGCGTCTAGCTTCCTGCGATCGGTTCCTCCTGGACTCCTGCGTCGGCCCCTCGGAACGCACCGGTGTTTCAAAGTTCCGGGCAATTCCGGACTTCGCCAGGCTCCTTTCCCTGCTGGGTTTTTGTGAATGAATGGGCTCCCCGGGGCCCCTGATTGGCTAGGCGAGGACCACCCCATAGGCCCCCGTGGCCGGAGCGACCAATCGTGGAGCAGGCGGGTGTGCAGTTTTCTGGCGCCCAGGGTGCAGGGGCCCTGCCCCTGCCCCGCCCCGGCCACACCCCCGCGTGCATCTCCTGGGTTGTAACTGCTGGCGAGGCCCGGCGCTGGCTCCCGCTTCCTTTCTGCCTAGTCATGGTAAAGAGTTTTTTGTGCCACCCTGGTGAACGTACCGCTCTCTACTGCCAGCCCAGGCATGAGTCATGGGGCAGACTAGGAAGGAGGGGGCCAAGAAGAAGGGTTTGCTTTCTGGAAAGGGCCCCAGGATCCCGAGGCTGCATGTGAACCCTCGGTGGTAGCCGTGCGCACGTGGCGGGCCTCCTTGGCCGAGTGTGGTGTTTGTACACTCGGGTGTTACAGCTTTGCAAGTTCTTTCTTGGGGTGTTTGTGGTTCCAGATGTTTGTGGGACAGAAGAGAGTGAGCAGGCAGTTACCGTGGAGGAGTGTGATTTCCAGGAACAGAAACACAGGACTCTTTAGAAACAGACACAGGTGGTCATTATTCCTCGTTACTGAGTGCCCGCTGTGTGCCAGCACTGGGGCACTTTGGACAACAGGCCCACTCCTGCAGGGCAGGGAGGCCTGTGGGATCTGCAGGCGGCCAGCAGGTGGACAGCTCCGCAGCTCCACACAGTGGCAGGAGGGGTGGAGGGACACCTGGACAGGCACTGTGTGTTGAGTCCTTGAGCCTTTTGTGGGGTTTTTTTTGTGTTTTTTGTTTTTACCCTGGGTTTGCCAGTCAGCCTCTGGATTCATTCTCAGACCCAACTCAGAGTTGGTTCTGTGCCTTGGCCCGTCTCCTCCTGTCTCCATCTGCTCACCTGACCGCGTGGGCGTGGGCGTGGGTTAATCGTCCTTGCCCTGTTTTTGAGGACCAGTTCTAGTAATGTACTTGGAAGTAATGAGACTAACGTGCTAACCATGAGCTGTGCGTCCGCACCGTGGTAAGTGCTTATCTTGCATAAACTCCTTTAATCTTTGGAACAGCCCTATTTTACAGACAAAAGAAACTGAGGCACTGAGAGATAAGTTGAGCTATTGAGCTGCTGAGTAAGAGCTTGAATTTAATTCTTAGCCCAGTCATAACCCTCACCATTTATTTCCCAAGGCCATTGTATTGCAAGGAACGGGTGGCCCCAGATGGGACCAGGAGAGCTCTCATGGCCAATCTGGGCCCCTGCTTTTCTTCCGAGGTGGATGGAGTGAAGTCACAGGTGAAGAGTTAGTGAACAGAAAAGCAAATGAGGTTGAGGGCTTGGAATGGGAGCGGTGGGGGCTCTGCTGTTAGTATCAAGTTATCAGTCCTTCGTGGCTTAGTTTTTCTGAGTGTGTTTCCTCCTATGCCAAGTGGGGCAGCCGTTCCTCCATCATGGGTTATATGTGTAGAAGGTCTTCAGACAGGCTTGGCGGAGAGAAGGGAATGGATGAGTCCATACCTCCTTAGGAAGGGACTCCAGGAGCCGCGAAGAGAAATCTTGAGGAATGGGGGCAGGGGCTTTGGACGGCTGGGTTGGGCTACGTGTTCAAGTGTGGTCTTTCGTCATTCTCTGCTTCCTCATGTGGGGAGTTCCCCCCGTTGTGGGCTGCCTGCCCAACCTGCCTTTCTTTGCAGTACCTTCCCCTTAAGTCTGTTGGCTCCTCCCTGAGCGGTTTCTCTGCCTTATCTTGGCCCCCTTCCTTTGACACTCCAACCCTCCTGCCCCTGAGAGAGCCTGAGCTCCCCCACCTCTGGGCCTCTTTGGGCCTGCAAAATAGGTGTTGCCCTTTGTCAGTGAAGTCTGTGTGAGGCGGAACGAGTGCAAGGTCCCAAAGGGGCCAGAATGCAGCCTGTGACTACCAATACCTGATGGAGACTGGAGGGAGGAGGCTTTTATGTTGAGGAGGCCAAGCAAGACTTCCTGGAGGAGAGGAGAGCGCAGCCAGGCATTGAGAGATGGTAACTAATATCATTCGCTCAGGGCTTACCTTTTAAAACTAGGTGGTGAGGTCCCCATGTTGTGGAGGAGGAAACAGGAGTTCAGAGAGGTGAAATGACTCCCCCTCAAAGTCACACGGCTCCTCAGGGTTGGAGCAAGAACTCAGTCCTGATCTTCATCCACAGTGGGTGGGACTTGGCACCTACCAGAGACACTGGTAGAGCCGGGAGGATGGGGAAGTGAAACGCTCATGGGGCTTCAGCTCCCGGCTCAGAAAGCTTCAAAGTGGAGGAAAAGGCTGGAAGCCTGAGGACCAGGTTCAAGGAAGCCCAGGAGTGGCCCAGCCAGGCAAAGTGGGGTGGGATCCCTGGCTATGGACCTGGGTCACGTAGGCCATTTGGCTCCTTGGCCTCAGTTTCCTGTTGCTCCTTAGTGTCTGGAGACAGAGACCGGGGTACTGGTCTCTGGCCAGCCCTTTCTACCCAGAGTAACAACAACAGTGAACAGTGACTGAGCCCTTGCTTTGGCCCAGGCGTTGTGCTGAGATTCCTCACACGTCACCTCATTATCCTTGGTTCTGTGAAACGGGGCAGGTCTCTGAAGTACCTGCATTAGCCCCATTTTACAAAGGAATAGAGCAGCTAAGTAACTGGCCCAAGGGTATCTGATTTTTAAGTGAAACTGCTGGGGTGTGGACACAAGTGGGCTACTATGGCACTCTGGCTGCCCCAAGCACTAGCTGGTGACCTCAGGCAGGTCCTCCCAGATCTCCTTTTCCCCCTTGAGATGACATCAGGCCTCCCCCATCCCCACCCTCACATCCTTAGCTCTGTGCTCCTCTTTGGGGCCAGGCTGGGTGTCTACAGGTAGACTGGGTTTGTGCTCAAATTCTTCCACCTGTTCAGGCTTCTTCCGGTTGCCCCTTGTTCCCCCAGCCCCCATCTGCCCTCCATCCCAGGTTTAATAAAGAGTGGCTGCAGTGAGGTCTCCCATGGCTGAGAGTTCATTAGCTGAGCAAGGCCAGGCTGCAGGAGCACCAAGGCTTGCTGGGAGGCAGCCTTGTAAATAATTAAAGCTCGGCCACAGCTCCCAGCTGGGGCTTGAAGCTGGCATCTGGCCTTTAGAGGACTGCCTGGCCTTGGCCTCATTCTCACACCCCAGACCCTAGGCCCTGCTTCATATTCTTTTTGGATGGACTCATCAGACAGACAGTATTACTCCCCTCCGGACTGTGACTTCCCATATGAGCAGGCAACGTGACCATTCACAGTCTCCCTGAGGCTTCCACATACTGTCAGGATGAAGTCAGCTTACCCGGCTCTGCATTTGGCTCTCTGTGACTGGCTCCTGTTGCCACTCCCCTCCAGCCTCTTCCTTTGAGCCCATAACACTGAACTATAGCTTCTGTCTTGCTCTGGCCTCCCTACTGCTTCTCACCTCCAGGCCTTTGCACACGTCATTACATCTGCCTGGGACACTCTTTCTGCTCCCTTCCCTGGCTACCTTCTTATTGCCATCTTAGAAGATTCAGTGCAGGTGTCCCCTCCTCCAGGAAGCCCTCCCTACTACCCTCTATTCCCAAGGCCAGGATATAGGAGTGAAGAGAGTGAGAAGGGACTTAGGGAGCCATGTTGAAATCATAACTCAGCGGGACCCTAAATCAGACACACATGGTTTTCTATCCCAGCCCTGACCTTTGTTTGCTAGGCCTTGGGGGTGATGGATGATAGTCTCTCCTTCCCAGAGATATTCTGAGGATTATGTGCCAATGAGACAATGTGCCTGGTGAGCAGCAGGTTCAATGAGTGGTATTGGGTGTGATGGTCCTCAGAGGGAGGAGCTTCACTGAGGTCTCTAGGAACCTGACTGCTGGGGATCTCTGCGGGCCACCCAAGACCCTCTGCCCCCTGCCTCCATTTGCTTAGCCAGATGTCTGAAGATTCTTGCACTGGGGCTTGCCCTCAGCCAGTGGGTTGCTCAGTAATGGTGGATGTGGTCCCAAGGCCCTTTAGATGGACCTGGAAGTGGCAGAAAGGTGCCCAAGGAAGGGCTGAGGGAAGAAACAGTCAAACAGGCCTGATTGGTCTCAGTGGATGGTGGCCTACAGCCTGGGAGATGCAGAGAATGGCCTCCCTCAGGTCCTGTGTTGGCCCCGAGGCTGGTTTCCATCCTGTCTGGCCTGTGTTCCCTTCCTCCTGGCTGTGCCTGCGAAAGGAAGGAAGCCCAGCAGGCCCCAGCTTTCCTTCTTCTAGATCCAGGCTTGGGGCTTCACGGCCAGCCTCTGCGGCCTTGGGAGTGTTTGCTGAAGACCCTCCCCCAGGGTCTTCCCATAGGCCTTCCCTGGACAGAGTTGTCCTCTGTGAGCCCCTTGCTTTCTCAAGACTGCAGCCAATACCCCTCCCTGCCCCCCGCCCTCCAGGGCAGTAGGCTCAGGGTTGGTTAGCTTCATCCTCCCTAGTTGTCTGGCTTGACAGTTTTCCCTCCCTGGGGAAATACCAGCAGCAGGAGAAGCCAGACAGATGCCCCCTGGGGAAAGGATGAGGAGTAGGAGAGTATAGGACCTGGTTGTGCCCCCTCAAGCACTATAACCAAATAGAATCCAGCTGTCCTTGCTCCAGGGTTAGTAGTCAGCACCGTGGGCCAGCTCCGCCCCCAGGAAGCCAGACCTGGAGCCCCACTTCTTTTTTTAAATTTATTTGAGAGAGGAAGAGACAGAGACAGAGTATAAGCGAGGGAAGGGCAGAGAGAGAGAGAGGGAGACACAGAATCCACCAAGCAGGCTCCAGGGTGTGAGCTGTCAGCACAGAGCCTGACCTGGGGCTCGAACCCAGGAACCAAGAGACCATGACGTGAGCCGAAGTTGGATGCTCAACTGACTGAGCCACCCAGGCTCACCTGTAGCCCCACTTCGAAGCAGCGCTGGTAACACCTGCCCCTCCCCCTTCCCAGATCTTGCATATCCAGATCTCCGAGTCTTTGGGGGCCCGGTGGAGATGCCACCCCTGGCCAGGTTGCCTTCCCTGACCCGTTGTCCTCCAGCTCTCCTGTGCCAGAGCTCCTGCAGCATGTTCTTGTTCTTCTCTCAGGCTCAGATCCTCCTCCGCATTGTCTGCTCTTATGCTGGGCACTAGGGATTCAAAAGAAGTAGTTCCCTAGAGGGAATTGCTCCTAACCGACATTGTCTACTTAACGCTTGCCTAGCACAGAGTGGGGCAATTTGCATTCATTAGCGTTGCTACTCACAACCCTATGAGGACTATTTTCTTATTCCCATTTTAAAGATGATGAAACTGAGGCTCAAAGAGAAGTGACTTGGCAATGTTATGAGGCTGAAGTGGTGGAGCCAAGCTTTGACTTGAGTCCGTCTGCTCCGGAGCCTGGACGCTTCCCCAGACTCTTCTTTTCCCAAGTTGGAGTCAGAGGGCAAGGGGCTTGGAGGATGTAGAGAAAGTGGGTTAGTAGCTGCGATGTCCCGCAGTGCCTCCCTAGGCTACAGGTTTGTGGCCTGGGAGGGACTCTCTTCTCTGGAGACTGCCGTGGAGCACCAACATATGGTGCTCCTTGCGCAGTGTCCCACGGGTGTGGCCCTCAACAGTCTCCAAGGCTTCTCTTGGCCATTGCCTGTGAGGTGGAGATTACCGTTCCACCTGTATGGATAGGGAAACTGAGGACCTGGCAAATTGTCACTGATACAGATGCATTGCTCTAGGAGTTGAAGGATGTTTCCTCCAGGAAAGTTCAAGAGCCCAAGTCATCAGGACCATCCATCGAGACCATCAAAGCATGGTCTTCATTTCTCTGAGCCTCCCCTGCATGTGCCTGATTCTAGGTCTTTGCACCTGCTTCCCTGATGACCACCCATCCTTCAACGCCTAGCTCGTGGCAACCTCTGTGAAACCCTCCCCAGCTCTCCAACCTCTTCTGTGTCTAGATGCCAATGGCTTTGTGCGCCCTTGTCAGAGCCCATCCTAGGAAGCCCAGGTTACTAGGGAGTGTCTAAGGACTTTGAGGTGACCCACAGGATCTGGCACAGAGGAAGTGTTTGGAGGATGGCATGTGGATGAATAAACATGGTTGAGGAAATGTCATCTACTTTTGAGGGTAAGAAGCTGATATGGGTCAGATGGGGGGTCCTTGAGGACCAAGAAGGGAGCTGGGTATCTACTTGAGGGACCTTAGCCCCCCTCTTGTGAGCTGGGCCACTTGAAGCCCGGAGAGTGCCAGTGGCTTCTTGATGGTCACACAGGCCCTGGGCTGCCTCCTTGCATGGGCATGTGGGCTTCTCAATGCCCACCCTGCAAGCTTGGGTGCTTTTCCAAGGCCCCGGTGTCCAGATATGGGCCCTAGATGTCACCAAGCACCCATTCTCAGAACCAGAGTGACTTCACTTCCTGCACCGGACTTGGGTCATGACAGCATGCTCCCCTGTCCCATCTGCCACCGCCGGCCTCTCTCTTCCCTGCTGGGTCAGGGAGCACGGTGTTCTCAGGATGAGGCCTGGGCACAGGCATCCTCACAAGAAGCGGCTTGGGGCTCCCACCCTGGGCCCTACCTGCCCCTGTATTGCTCCTCCAAAACCATGTGAATTATAAAAGGAGTTAATGAGTGTGCATGCTGCTGAGGACTTCCTTCTGCAAGACCTCCTTCAGCCAGTCCCATAAAGGAACATCACCGCACTTCACAAAGGGAAGAGCTGAGGCTGCAAGAGATGAGGTCACTTGCTCTGGGCAGCCCGGCTGGTCCATGGCAGGACTGGGCCACACCTGTCCGCTGCAGTCTATCACAAGTGAAAGGAAGTCATGTGTGCTCACACATCCCAGTCACAACAGCGAGGGTGGCCCGAGGGGCCTTGCTTCCTTTCCAGGCATCCCAGCCATCCCTCTTGCCAGCCCCTGTCAGTGGGTGTTCAAGCTCTCTCCTGAGCGGCACTGGCCCCTGGGAGGCCTCAAGCATGAGCCAGGCTCCTGAGCAGCAGTTTTAATCCCCAGCCATGACTGTCCGGCTCCTCTCATAAGCTGCCGAATGTCACAGACCCCAGGAATAGCCCCTCAGCCTGAGTGGTTCAGGAAGGGCCCTGACTGTGAGCTCTTCACCTGCTGCACCTGGTGTGACCTCTGTGTCCCTGGCAGGACCCAGCCCAGAGGCCCACAAGCTGGCTGCTTTGGGGGTAGAGAGCCCAGCCTACATCAGGCCCCTTGGGATGCCCTCTGGTGACTGGGAGAGCCCCCTAAGAGGGGCAGGGCCGTGAGGCTCCCAGTCCCTGTGACCCTCAGGCCCTCTACGTGTAACCTGCCCCTTAGAACATGGAAACAGACAGCCCAGAGCCTCTCTGGGGACTACCAGTCTGGGTCCGTGAGAGTAGTCATGTGGCCAGCATCCTCCCCTGGTCACTGGCCTTGAGGTGCCACAGGGAACTTTATCCCAGCCACTCTGGAGACTATCTTTTTCCTTTTTTAACTTTTTAAATGTTCATTCATTTTTGAGAGAAGGAGAGGGTGCAAACTGGAGGGACAGAGAGAGAGGGAGAGACCAAATCTAAGGCAGGCTCCAGGCTCTGAGCTGTCAGCACAGAGCCTGACATGGGGCTTGAACTCACGAACTGCGAGATCATGATCTAAGCCAAAGTCAGACACTTAACCAGCTGAGCCATCCAGACTCCCCTAGAGACTATTTCAGTCCCAGCCGTCTCAGCCTGTTAGAACTTCAGTATGGCCTTTTTAGTTTAGGCCTCATGGCCACCCTGGAAAGGAAGTGGTGTGGGAGTTAAATTATCATCCCCATTTTCCTGATGAGGAAATTGAGGCTGAGGGAAGGCATGAGGCTCCCCCAGGGCCACACAGTCAGTTCCTGGTAGTGCTGAACCTGAAACCCACCTCAGTTGATTTTTTTTTTAATGTATTTATTTATTTTTGAGAGAGAGAAAGAGAGTGTGTGCACACAAGTTGGGAAGGGGCAGAGAGAGGGGGAGACACAGAATCCGAAGCAGGCTCCAGGCCCTGAGCTGTCAGCACAGAGCCCGACGCAGGGCTTGAACTCATGAACTGTGAGATCACGACCCAAGCTGAAGTCAGGCACTCAACTGACTGAGCCCCCCAGGTGCCCCCCAACTCCATTGATTTTATTTATTTTTCCAATGGAAGTAACTTTGATTATATAAAAGTAATTTTATACTTGTAATATTAAGAAAAACACAAGCAATACAGAGAAGCAAAAGGAAGATGACAGTCAGCCTCGGTTATAGCATCATGTAAGCAGCATCGCCTCCCAGAGGTTTCTCTCTGCTTGTGAGCCAGTGTGCATGAACACACGTATTTTTTTCTTTTAACAAAAATGAGGATATGTTAATGCTAATTGTTTTCTCCCCGCGTCAACATGACTTTCTTTGTCAATAACAGTAGAGTCATATCATTGTTTTCTGGGGCCAGTCAGTCATCCGATGCAGGAACCTTCCATGACTTAACTATACCGTCTCCTATTAATAGACATGTGTTCAGTTGCTTCTGTTTTTTGTCCTGTTCTGCACAGCGCTGGGATATACATCCTTGTACTGCATACCGTTGTGCATTTGTCCTAAAGATGTATTCTTAGGAAAGACATTGCCGAGCACATCCATTTTCATCCTTACCAAGTGCTTTCTCGAGGTGATGCTTTCCCACCTCCCGGCCACACTCCTAAATCCCCACGGCCCTTCCCAGCCAGCCAGGCGGCCTGCAGGACTCCCTGGAGCACAGGGCCCCCTCATCTCATCCCCGTGCAGCAGACAAAGTAGCCATATCTGGGCCACACGAAGCAAAGCAAGGAGAAAGGACAACTGTGTTCTGGCCTCAAGCATTCCACACCCCCACCAAAGAAAACAAAAGGGAACAAAACCAGTCTTCATTCTTCTCCAGATATTTGTAGAATCCATTCCCACATCATAATAGTTGCTCTGTATTGCCCTCTAACTCACTGAGTAACCCTGGGCAAGTGTCTCGCCCTCTCTGAACTTTATTTCCCGTTTACCCATTGGTCGTTGCTCCACCTGCACTACAACCAGCAATCCAAGCAGACTTCTCCCTGGAGCTAGGTCAGGGCCAGTCCTGGCCTGGGGGTGGGGACCTCGAGCTCCTTACTGCCTGGGAAGGGTTACGGGAGCATTGCTGGATGGTGGGTGGATTCTGGAGGGCAGTGGACCTTGTAGAATCTCCTTCCAGAAATCAGCCCCAGGTTCCTTGGGCCACTTTCCCTCCTGCCTTTTTCCTCTACCCATGATTGTGCCAGGTACCCTGCAGTAATGGGCAAAAACAGACCCAAGAGCCCCATGACTAGCTGGGGTCCCTAGTGTGGGTCTTCTATTCTGAGCTTTAGATCCTCGGTCTGTGAAACAGGGTAATAACTCCACGTCTCAGAGGTGTGCAGACTGATGTCCTGCTCAGAACCTGGCCCTGGAATCGAGCATCCCTGTTCCCCTTTCCTAGCCTGTGATCCCTGTCCAGGGAACGGCCACGCAGAAGGGACTGTCAGCAGCTTCTCTCCTCCTCCACCAAGGACACAAGAGGGGCCGCTGCCGGAAAGGCAGCAAGAGAGATGTAGGTCAACTGGCCAGTTGGGAGAACTTGGAATGCAGCAGCTTCTCGGACTGGGAGGGTCTGGAGGAACTCTGTCACTCTGCTCCCATCTGCTTTGGGGGCCCCAGGGCGACTGCTTCTGGGGTGGCCTGAGGGAGCCGGCTAAGCAGAGGGGGACCAGGAGAACTGGTTAACCAGAGGGCCTGGCATGGTTAGTTATCCAGAAAGGGCCCGAGTTCACCAACAAGGCCAGGTTAACATCAGAGAGTTGGCAGCTGATGAGAGGCAGGAAGGCCCTGTTGGGGCCAGGTTAAGCTGCTTGAGTGAATAGCTGGAGGCCAAGGGTGGGCTTTCCTGGTGGCCTGAATCCAGGGACATTCAGGCCAGTGCTTGTCCCTCCCTCCTTTACTTCCTGGACCCCAAGCTGCCATCTGCTGCCCCCGTCAGCCACAGAGCCCTCTCTCAGCCATGTGCAGCAGCACACATATGCGTGTATGGGTGTGTGTGCTCCAGGAGAGGGGTGTGCAGCAGTGGGGAGGTGACGTTCTAGACATACGATGGCTGCGGGGTCAGGGTGACGTTCTTCCTCCCACGCCCGCCAAGACAGCCGAGCCAAGCCAAAGCCAAAGTCCCCCACTGGGTGTTTGTGGCAGAGAATTATTTGTAGCTGGAGAGGTGCCAGCAGTCTGTTCCCAGCCTGCCCCCTGCCACGCCACAGCAGCCCCTCCCCACTAAGCCCCAGCCTGCGGCCCTCTGTCTGGCCCCCACCCACCCTCACCCCGAAGGCTGAGGTTGATGTAAACTCTGACCCAGATGACAGATCCACCCCTGCCCCACCCCAGCTCCCACCTTGCCCAGTGACTTCGGCAGGTCCCTGCCTCTCGTGGGGTCTCTGCTCATTAGGAGTAGGGCATCCCTCTCAGACCCAGTTCTCTGGGTAGCTTTTGTTTTCCCTAAGAGCCAGGTTGTTCACAGGAGCCGGAATCCGTCATGGCCAGGCTCAAGGTTGTGGGGGTTGCAAGGAGCCACCCCTTCCTGGGGCCCAGGAGTTCCAGAGCAGGGGCTGTGAATTCCAAGCCCTCACACAGGGGATGTGGCCTAAACTGTATAAAACACACTACATCCACTTGGGAGTTTCTGTCTGTTTATTTTCCTGCTGAGTGTGACTAGACCGATTCTTTAATACCTGTGAGCTAGCCAGACAGACTTCATATCAGCTACACCATGATGGTCTCCTCTCCCCCGACCCTGCCTGCCACAGCTCCCTCTCCTCAAGGGTCAGGAACAAGAGTGCCCGCTGACCCAGTGTCAGCCAGACCCAGGTTTCCCCTGTAGTTCTTCCGCATTCTAGTTGGGGGCCCTGGTGCAAGTCCCTACTTCACTTCTTCCTAGCTGGGGGACCCTGGGCAAGTTACTTCGCCTCTCTGAGCCCTTGTCTCATCTGTAAAATGGAGCCATCAATGTCTCCCCCACAAGGTAGGTGGAGGACTGTGTGAGTTAATTTAAGAGGAACACGAATTGCAATGCCTCGTGCACGGTCAGCACTCAATTCAAGATTTGCTAGGTGTATGTTGACCTCCTTGTCTGAGCCCCCATCTCGTGTCGGTCCGTCAGGAATCCCCTCCTATGCCGGGCTGCTGCACTGTCGCATGGAATGGGCAGAGCCAGGGAGCCCCCCAAAAAGGCTCCTTTGTCCCCGCTTCTTCCCTGTGACCCCAGGCCAGAACTTACTGTCCTAATTTAATTAGGAAAAGTCCTTTCAGGGACTTCATTAGGAAATGAGTCCAGAGCCTCCGAGACCTCTGGGAGGGGTGGGAGGGCTCAGAAGGAGGCCGTGTTGCGTCCGACCCTGCCCAGCCCTTGGCCCTGTGCTTCAGATGTGCCCAGGAAGATAAGGGCGCTCAGTCCGTTAGTGGGGAGGATGCAGACCCGTGACACAGAGTGTGGGCAGCTAGGGCCTCCATACTCTGCCCCTGCCCAGCTCCAGCTGCACCCTTCCGCTCCAGGTAGGGGTGGAGAAGGTTGAGAGAGGTTTCTCTGGTTCTGCTCTGCCCACTGCTGGTACCTGTTGTCCCCAGCCTGGCACAGAGCAGGCCTTGGTGAGCATGTGTTCAGTGAATGGATGAGTCAGCTGTGGCTCCTGGGGCTGGAGCTACAGCCTCATTTGGCCAGAGGATCCTTCCCACCCCCTCCCAATGCAAGAGCTCCCTCAGCAGCCTTGGAGGTTGGAGTCAGGGGTGTCCAGCTTCTGCCTGAATACCTCCAGGGACACAGAGCACACTAATTGACCAGATAACTTCTATTCCTGGATAGCTCTTCCTGTTAGAAAATCTGTCCTCCTTTTCAGTAAGACGAGCCCTGCCTCCTGTGACCAGCTCTGTTTCTGGGGCCTCTGCTCTGAGAGACTGCCTCACCCCTTCACCCCACAAGCCTGCTCAGCGTCCCTTCCCAGCTGTGACAGGTGACATGTCATGAGACCTCAGGTAAGACCCTTTCCCCTCTTGAGCCACTGGGGCTGGGGCCTGGCAGGCTGCACACTCTGAGGCTCTATAAATGCTGGCCACCTCCTGTGACAGTGGCCTGCTTCCCAGGGCAGGGAGAGTGAAGATAGGTGTGCCATGCCTAGACGTAAAGTGATATCTCTACAGACATCTTGGTCTCCTGGTTAGCAGGGCCACAGTCCCTAGACCCCACAGTGATCTGTGACCCAGCACATAGGTACTCCGGGCTACGGGTGGCCTCTTCTGCCCCTGGGACCAGTTCACGGTGTGGACACCACTCAGTTAGGAACCTAGGAGTCATCACCACCTGTCTCCCTCACTGCTAAGGGTTGCCAAGTCCTTAGATTCCTCCCCTGCCCCCTGCCAATTCCTATCCCACTGTGGCATTCCTAGACCGGTAGAGCAGTGCCAGCCTAAATCTGTCCTTTCCCTGTCCGTTCTCTGCTCTGCAGCCAAATGCTGTTAAGCACGCAGAGCTTTGTCCTGTCCTTGCTCAGCACCCTACAGTGACGTCTACCACCCATAAGATCAAGTCTGCTTGACTGACTATCAGGGCCCTTTTTTTTTTTTTTTTTTTAATATTTTTTATTTATTTCTAGGAGAGAGAGAGAGAGATAGCGTGAGCAGGGGAGGGTCAGAGAGAGAGGGAGACACAGACTGAAACAGGCTCCAGGCTCTGAGCTGGCAGTCAGCACAGAGCCGATGCGGGGCTCGAACCCACGAACCGTGAGATCATGACCTAAGCGAAAGTCGGACGCTTAACCGACTAAGCCACCCAGGCGCCCCAATCAGGGCCCTTTAAGACACGCAGCTGGCTTCTCTCCAGCCCCAGACCTCACCATCTACTTGCCCCCCAAATGCCATGACTTTAGGCTCCAGCAGTACCCAGAACGAGGAGTAACGTCCCAGGGGCATCGTACTCTTACATATGGTTCCCTCTGCCTGGAAAGCTTTCTGCTTGTCCAACTGCTCTTTACCTCAAGAGTCACTGTTTCCAGGGAGATTTTCCCTCCAGCCCCAGATGGGTCTGGGCTTCCTCCGGGCTGTCCATCCCTGTGTTTCTCTCTGTCCTTGCCACTCTGCACCAGGATGCTCTGATTAAGAGTCTGGTTCAGGGGCGCCTGGGTGGCTTAGTCGGTTAAGCGTCCGACTTTCGCTTAGGTCATGATCTCGCGGTTCGTGGGTTCGAGCCCCGCGTGGGCTCTGTGCTGACTGGCAGCTCAGAGCCTGGAGCCTGTTTCAGTCTGTGACTCCCTCTCTCTCTGACCCTCCCCTGCTCACGGTGTCTCTCTCTCTCTCTCTCTCTAAAATAAATAAAAATATTTAATAAAAAAAAAAAGAGTCTGGTTCACCAGACCCAGGCCTCAGGGGAATGGGGCAAGGGATGTGGCCAGGGCCTGAGGAGGAGGAGAGAGGGGAGGAAGGAGGGGTGGGGTCCTCTGGCTTTGCATATGCCTAGTGCCCCTGCCACTCTGTTTGTACCCCTCATGTTTTATGTGTGGGCCACTGGCGCTTCTGAGAGCTCTAGGGACGCACCTCGAGTGTGGAGGCTTTGAATCTGAGCTCCAAACTTCAGTGTGGGGGGTGGGGTGTCTGTGCCAGTGCCCTGCCAGGACCTGGGGGAGGGTCTCTAGATGGAAAGCAGGCCCTGTCTTCTGAATGTTGACTGCCTAACTCAATGTGTGACCTCAAGTAACCGGCTTCACTTCTCTGAACTTCAAGTTACTTTGGCGATGAAAGGGTCAGAGGGCCCAACACACTTCCCCTTTCTCTCAGGCACATCTGTGCTGTGGTTGGGATCAGACATGGCCCTGCAGGGCCCTGAGACCCTGAGACCAGAACTTCCTTTCCATTTGGCCCCTGGGAACTTGGGCCACACTCCAGGGGGTAGGAGTGAGCACGGGTTCTACTCTCTTTTTAGAGGAAATGCCCACACCTGCCTTTGCTGAGCAGTTTGGAGCTGCCAAGAGCTTATTCCCGTGCAGGGTGGCGGCTTGCTCACCACTGTCCTGGTTTCACTACTAAAAGCGCCAGGCTACCTGTACCCTGCAAACCCCCTCCAGGTCTGTGGCAAGGTGTCCCCATTGCTTCTGGGTTCTGTTGACAGTTGGGCAGGGCTCACTTGAGATCAAGGAAAAAGCTGAGTGTTCCCTATGTTTTGGGAGAACTGAAGGAGAAAGAGAGCCCCTTGGAGGGTCTGGAGGAGCTGGAGCACCCTGGTTGGGGTGCTGGTGTCAACAGGGCCAGGTGGCATGGCCGTTGTTCTGTTCCTGCCTCTAACATAGCTTTGTGACTGCTCTGTCTGGGCCTCAGTCCCCGGCTCTCCCTGGCTCCCTTCACAGTAATATGGTGAGCCTGACTTGCCTCTATGACCCTGACTTGCCTTCCTGCTGTCATTTATAGTCTTCAAGGCCTTTTCCCATTTTTTTTTTTTATGTCCCATTCTGGCCTTACTACTCCCAAGATGAGTTATTCCCACATTAAATAGGAAGAAGCTGGGGACACCAAACACCTGCACAAGGCTTTACAGTTTACAAAGCCCTTTCCACATGTTGCCTCAGGGGCTCCTAGTATCCCCTGGGCAGTGGGCCTGGCTGGATTTACTGTATAAGTTGTACAGTTGGAGACACCAAGCCCACAATCCCACAGGCTGAAGGGCTGAAAAGAAGTGAGTGGCCATGCTGTGCGGGGTTACTGGCTGGATGACCCTCTCCCCTCCCACTTTGTCAATGTCTTCATCAGTAGGAAAAGATGGAGACAGATGGAAGAGAAAGGAAGACTCAGGGAGGAGGGGGAAAGAGGACTGCAGTGGGGTAGAGGGGTGGGGGGTAGGGGGAGAGCGCTGGAGAGGCAGGGGGGAGGGGGAGGGGTCCAAACAGAGCCGCTACTTCCTCTTGTGGTTCTCACAGTCTGTCTGCACTGATTCCTGACAGATGGAGGGAAGGGGAAAGCTGGTGCCAAGAGGCTGTCACCGCAGGCGGGCAGAGCTGGGGGAGAGGGTGCTTTGTGGCCAGGGTTTGTATGGGGAGGGGCAGCAGCTGGTGGTCTGGCTGCTGGCTCCTTGGAGCCCGCTCCCCGGGAACGGTGGTGGTGGGGGTGTGGGTGCTGCGGGGCAGGAAAATGGGCAATGGGGTGAGCCCATCACCTGCCTGGAACTGACCATGCCCTTGCCCCTGCCCAAGCAGAGTCAGCCACTCCTCCCTTCTTACCCTGTGCGGCAGGGCCCTCCCCCCAAGGACACCTCACTGAGTGTTGGGCTGGGCAGGTGCTCTGGGGGCTGGGGCTGAGCTCTGATCAGTGTGGACCAGGGCAAGGAGAGCGTGGACACCTGGATGCCCTTGGGATTCTGGGGCCATGGGGGGCCCAGAGCAGGTAGGGTCCAGCCTCACATCTGCAGGGCCAGAGCTCAGTCCCTCCTTGAGCTGCCCAGGGGTTTCCCAAGACCCCTTCATGGCACAAGACCTTTTGGTTTTCCTCTAGGCTCTGACAGGGTGGAGAGGACTGCTCCAGGGTCCATTCAGCACCTTCAGCATCTCTTTTTAGAATGTGGGTTTCTCCAGGCATCATCAGGTCTTGTGCTCTCTTTTCTAGCACACACAACCCCCTTCCCCTCTCCGTGCCCAACACACGGCCCAGGACAGACGCAGAGTCTAGTGAATGCTTGTTAAATGAATGGATGGATCCTCTGCTTGCATACCTCCTGGGATGGAAACCTCACTTCTTCATAAAACATACAGCAGTTCTTTCTATTTCCAGAGAGAAAATTCTTTCTGATTCTGTTCTGAGAGGCCTCATGGGTCCCAGGTCTGTTACAGGGGCCATACAGAGCCCCCTTGATGATCTTGCCACCTTAGAGCAGTCCTGTAGGCCAGAGACACCCCCAAGCCCACCTAGTTCTTCCGTGGCACTTGACAGGGCTGGGTCTCCACTGCACTAATCTCTGGGTTATCAGTAATCACAGCTATCATTTATTGACCTTACTCAGTGCCAGATGGCATCTCATTGGATCCTACATCAGCCCTGTAAGAGAGGTGGTGCTTTATCCCCCATCTTACAGAGGGAGAAAAATAAGGTAGAAGACAGTGAGTGGCTTCCTCAAGGTCATGGGGCTAGTGTGTGAGTCAGGAGGTGAGGGGTGGCTGGCTGGGCCAGGAGGACCTCCTGGAGCAGGATGTTGTGGTAGAGTTTAGGGGTATGTGGGGCTTGGCAGGGCTGAGGAGGGAGCACACTCTCTAGGTAGATCTGCCCCTGTCCCGGCCTCCATCCTTACCTTCCTCCCCATACTATTCACAAGCAGATCCTTAACACAAAAACTTCAACCGGCCCATCTTTTAGGAGCCCATCCCCGCCTGGAGACGAGGCTGGAGCCCAAAGATCTTACCATGGCCCTTCCTGGTCGGTGACCTGGGACACGTGCAGGGTGATGGCCAGTCAGGGTAGGTGAGTGGGAGCTGGGCCTCCTGCTGGTTCCTAAAGTTGGTTCTGATCACAAGTGTCCTCCCCATTAATATTAATAATGGCAGTCATTAATGATAAATTATGGTGTGTCCACCTTGTGCCAGACCGTAGCTGGGTGCCCTGGGGGAAAGCCAAGAGTAGACTATGGTACCAATCCCAAGACCAGGGTGGTACCTTTCACTGCAGTTATCTCTTCCCCAGAGCCTGTCACAGACTGGGCACTTGGGGGCAGCTTAATAAGTCTTTGTGGTTGAGAAACAGGTATGTGGGCCTCTCTGGTGGGACACACTCCTCCCCTTTCTCCATCGTTCATAGATTGGTTCCACAAACATGGCTGCCAGGCCCTATGCCCACCCCAGCTTGGCCTCTATGGCCTGAGCTTTCCTCTCACCTTGGCTCTTTGGATCCTCAGTTGCTCTCCAGGGAGTGTAGTGGTTGGCTGTGGTCCCCTCACTCCTGCTGACTATCCATGTGACTGTGGGCAGATCACTGCCCCTGTCGGTACCTTGGGCTCTTCATCTGTACAATGGGGTTATAGCAATCCTTTGCTCAAAGGGCTATGGGAAGATTAGATGGGATGATGAGCACAGTGCAAAGTAATCACTGAGCCACATTCGCTTTCACACTCGGGATGGGATGGCAGAAATGAATATCCCAGAACACCTCTGTTCTCTACAAGGGACCTCATGAATCCCCTGAGGTCCCTGTCCCTCTGCTAACAGAGGGGTGGGGTGAGTCAGCATGTGAGTGGCAAATTTGAGCCCTGGCCACTCAGACCCCAAGGCCCATGCCACTGCGCCAGGCAGGGATGAGGGACAGCCTGAAAGCTCCTTAGGAATTGGAATTGCAGAGGCCCCTGGCTTCCCATTCTCATCTCCTGCAAGCCTCCAGCCCCAGATCCCAAATCCCTCCTAATCCTAGAAAAGAGGCAGCCCCCCCAGTGCCCCTGTTAGGTCCATCAACAGCCCCCAGAACCCTCCGTGGGCCTGTCACCTCCCACATGAGCCCAGAAGCAGCAGGCGAGGGCCTGGGCTGCGAGGATGGGGGATTTCCGACTAGGGTTGAGATCTGTCACAACATTAATGTTAATTAAGCCTCGTTAATTCAGTTCTCTGCTTACGCAGAGCTCCTGACAGCAAATTATTCATAAGTGAGGTGGTAAATTTATTGCTGCGTTTTCCCAAACACTCAGCAGCAAAGAATGTGCCCCTGGGAAAGTCAGAGGAAAGGCCTGGGGGTTAGCGGTGCACAGTTCCTTCCAGCCTAAGCCACCTGGGCGCTGTAGCCCAGAGAACAGCCAGCGCTCACCGGGAGAGGACGGACTCTGGGCCAATCAGAAAAGGCAACCAGGAGATGTAGTGAGCATCCCATCCCTGGAGGCATGTAAGCAGGAGGGCAGGGAGCAGTGCAAGTCCCTCTGGGCCTACCTGTCATCTCCACCTCATCCATCTCACACTGCAGACTGTGGTGGCTGTGTGTTTTGTTTCCTCCCATTGTGCCTTAGAGTCATACAGTAGGGCTTCTAAAGAGTGAACTTGGATCTGGATGTGAGCCCCAGGACTACAGTGCAATTTGACAAGAGTCCAATGACCTTCACAGGGACTGAGCTCCTGGTCTGCTGAGGCCAGACAGCCTGGCCAGGGATGCGTGAAGGGGTCTCTCCCTGCCCTGGATTGTGGGGCACTCCTGGGACCAGAACCAGGCCCATGTCTGAGCAGATGGCTCTTGAGCCCAGCCCCTCTTCCTAGGGTAGGTTATCAACCCTCGAGGTAAGGGCACAGCCTCTCCTGAGTTCAATGGGAGGCCCTCCCCCTCCATGACCCCACAGTCCCTCCCCTTAGGCCCTGCTTCCCTCCTTGGCTTTGAGCTGTGCCATGCCCGGGACATTTGGAACCAACCCAGACTCTGGGTACCTAGAATTTTTTTAAATTAATTAGAGCATTAAATGGTAGCCCTCTGGGAGAATCCCACCATCTGGCTGTCACAAGAGAGGCAGGAAGATCTACACATATTTGTCTGTACTGTGAATGTCACACAAAGCCACCTGTGCATGTGTTGGTGTGTGGTCCGCGTGGTGTGGCATGTGTACCGGGTGGCACTCACGTCTGAGTATGTTTGGTATGCTCTGCACATCCGAGTGTGCAGGTGGGCCGTGTGTGCCGCTATGTGCATGTGGGTTCGTGTGCAAGCACGCGTGCTCTGTGCATGCACCGAGGGTCAGCACGCCTGCCTGAGCACACTGCAGGCCTAGCTTTTGGGGGCAGTGGGTCAAGATAAGCTGCGTGCAGAGACGGGGCAGTCCCTCAACTCCTCCTGGCTGAGGTGGTGATTGTAGACAGGTGCACCAGGCGCAGGTGGGATGAGGGGAGGTTTGGCAAGTGCACAGCTGGCCCACAGGGGGCAGGCAAGATGGGATTCCTGCTCCCTCTTTGACAGATGGGGAGACCCCGGCCTGCCCAAGCACAGAGCCAAAGTGTGGAAGGGCCAGGACTGGAGCTCAGGCTCTGGGGCTCCCTGGGCTGTGCTCTTTCTGCTCCACTGGCCAGTGTTTCTTGCCTTTGGCATCTCTTATACTGTTAGATTTTCACGGTGCCTCAGAGATGTTCTTGGGAGAGTACCGCCCTCATTTGTCAGGATTGCTTGGGTTGGGGCGGGACAAGGTCAAGACTTGCACTGCAGACCCTGTGTCCTTCTCATTTCATGAAGGAGGTAGTTAGGTCACTGGACTGGCCTAGGGTGGTGATGTCAAGGCAGAACACTGGGCAGATAGGTAGCTGTGTGACCTGGGCCCATCCTGTCCCTCTCTGAGCCTCACAGGGTAGTTGTAAGAACTGAATGAGGAGGTATATGCAAAGGGCTTTGTAAACCCCAAGGTACAGTGGACAGATGAGAGTTTGGCCCAGAAGTGGCCCTCACACTACGATCAAGGCCCCATGTCCCCAGGGTTCCTTAAAGAGAAGGCCAGGAGGTGGGGTCCTGGACTTCGTGGTAGAGCATGGCGCTCCCAGAGAATGAGGAAGCTGTGCCTATAGGACACGCTGGCCTCCCAGCCTCACACGGGCTCGACCCTGGCCTCAGCCAGAAACGGGCAACAGAACACATTCCAGCCCCCTTCCCCTCTGCAGCTTTCCAAGGAACAGCCCTTCTGCTTATACATGGAAAAACCAAGTTGGGAAGACCCACGAGGCCCAGGACGAGAGGCCAGGCCTCCTGATGTCCTTTAATAACTGCTAACAAGAACTTTCTGAGGGCCTACTGGGTACAAAGCCTAGGAGTGTAGGAGCAACTGAGAAAAGTCAGAAGTTCTATCACTGAATATTTTCTAATACCTATTTTCTGAAATATTAGGTTATTCCGAACATCTATCTGAGTGCCCAACTGATAGACATATCTCACAACCAACTATCCTGCAAGTCAAGATTCACCATCATAATTTTACATTATGATGAGAGGTCAAGCTACCTGCCAGCTACTAAGGGGAGAAAGGCCAGATTTGAGCCCTGGTTCCTTAGCCAGCTCCCAGGGGCAGGGGTGCCATCGTGGGCAGCGGACCACCATCTGCCAAATGCCTGTGCTAGGAGAAAATGTCCATTCAGAGAAATGGCAGATGTGGGAGGAAGTCACGGGGCAGGGGGGATGCTCGCAGAGCAGGCTGTTTCAGAAGTGACTTTCCTTTCGCCCATGCTGTGCTGAGACCTATCTTGTTTGGATGACTGTGCTGGCTCAGAATCTCAGGGTGAGGGGTTCTGAGAAGTGGCAAAGGTGGCCAGGGTCTGGGCCAGGGCGCCACTGACTGTGAGGATCTGCTGGCCGCCTGCCCCACTCCCTCTCCGCACTTGTCTCCCATAGCCCCATCTACCTCCTTCTGCCCTGCTGGGCCCCTGGCTGGAGGCACTCAACTGTGGCCCATGGCCGTTAACTCTGCCCATGCTGCCTGCCCCGTGGCTGGCGCCAGATATGTGGGTGGTCTCAGCTAGGGCTCTGAGCCCCAGCTCTGCAGGACCAGTGCCCTGAGACATGGGCAGCTCTGAGGGTCTTCCCAAACTGCAGAGCTTGGCAGCAGCTAGCAGGGCACCAGGTACAGTAGGTGCCCTGCTTCATTCTTTCATCCTCCAGCAGCAGAGATCTAAGGCTTTCCAGTTAGAATGGGGGGTCATCAGAAGGTTGGCCCTCCCTTGGTCCCCCCATAACACAAGGCCAAGGGTGTGTGCTGGACAAGGAGAAGCCCTGAGGGCCCTTGCACCGAGCTGTCCCTGAAGGGCGCCTGGGGACCCCCTCTGCCCTGAGCTCTTTGCCAAGCGGTCCAGTGGCAACGCGTGGGCCTGCCTTTCCTCCCCGACTCAGGCATGGCCGTCTCCCAGGAAACGGGGAATTTTCCCTCATTCCCATCATTAGGGTGCCAGGGCAAACAAACAGCCTAATCCAGATGAGCCTTGGGCCACAATCACATTCTCTTTTGGGGTTTTCTTTTTATTTCTAGCAATTTTGAGAGGACCGAAGTTATTGGTATTCCATGCAGGTTAATAGAACTGCTGCCTCCTCAGTATTATGCCTTAATTTCCTTTATCGCATAGCAAGTTGGAATTAATCGCCCCTCTCCTTCCTTTTTTCCCACCGAAACCTATTACCAGCCTGTCTGGTGGTTAAAGTCATTTTGTGGCAGCTCTTGGCTCCTTTCCACTTCCCTAGGAATCTTTCCGACCAGAGCCAAAGAACAAGGAGGGGTGAAAAACCCATTTGTACGAGGTGGGGATCTCCTGTTGAGAACTTATTTCCCTCTCTGTTCAAGAGGAAGGAACGTGCCCAGCCTCCAGCGGGCACCGCTGACTGAGTCCCCTGTTGCTGAGAGCATTCAGGAGGGCAGAATGGCCATATGTCAGCACTGAGAACAGAGGATTCCCGCACTGGTTGGGGGAAGGGGCAGCCCTTTGCCACTCCTGGCGCCTGGATTAGAACCTTCTAGGGTTCTGTTCTCTGTGAGTTTAAGATTCTCTCAGTAATTTCAAAGTTGGACAGATTCTCTGTATCCACATTGATACATTGGGCCATTTGGTATAAGTACTTTTATTTTTATTTATTTATTTATTTATTTATTTATTTATTTTATTTCTAGGAGAGAGAGAGAGAGAACAACGTGAGCAGGGGAGGGTCAGAGAGGAGTCACAGACTGAAACAGGCTCCAGGCTGGGCTGGCAGTCAGCACAGAGCCCGGCGGAACTCGAACCCACCCGCGAGATCATGACCTAAGCGAAAGTCAGACGCTTAACCGACTAAGCCACCCAGGCGCCCCTGGTATAAGTACTTTTAAACTGTGTGTTTTCAGATTCTCAGATCACCTCCTTGAACTGAAGATTCTATTCAGTGATTCTAGGGCTGTTTTATGATTCTGCGAGCCTCTTAAACTGCATTCTGCTCCACTTCTGGGTCTTGGGCAAGAGTGTAACTGCTTTGCCGGGGTTGCCTTGGAGTGTGAACTTCCCCTCTCTGAGCTGCTGCTCCTCTGTGGCCCCTACTTTCAAGGTCCTTCCCCTCCCCACATGGAACACCTGGCCAGAGCCTTGTACATCTTCTGCTGTCCTCATCACCCAGCAGCACGTTACTGCCACTCCCCTGGAATCAGATGCTGATTACACTGGGCATGTAGCACTCACCCCTGCCCACATGCCTGGAGAGTCCTTCATCTGTCTCTTCCACTCTTGACCTGACGGGGTCCCCATGGCAGGCCCATGAATGACACACATGGAAAACCTGACTTCTTTCTCCTCCCATATCTAGATGAGGAGACTGAGACACAGGACATGTAGGGGAGTTTCCCACAGTCACTGCAGAGGTCAAGGGAAGCCTGGAGTGGTGTGCCTAGGACTCCAAGGCCCAGACCACTCAGAGGCTCCTCCCCACACCCCCAACCCAGGCCTGGGTTTGTAGAACTTCCCCAGGGAAGCCCTGTGAAGGGCTTTCCTGCAGCTAAAGGCCCAGCTACCATGAGACAGGAAGTGTTTGCATCTCCCTGAGGCTGGCTTCATGGTGGTAGCTGAGCCATGTGTCACCGGCTGACCGTGCTGTTGGGATGACTTACTGAGCTTATTTTGCTCCAATCTGGTGGAGGGGAGCCCTCCCCAAAACACCAACTGGGAGATGAATGTTGTCCCCAACAGGGGTACAGATCTTCACCTCATTACTTCTAGCCAAGGTGGGTGTAGCCCTGAAGGGCTCTGTCCGGGCACTGCCCAGATCTGGCCTGCCACAAATATGGCAGTCAAATAAGCCAGCCTGTGGGAATGGAGTTTGTAAATGATTTCCCTTGGTGCTCTGGGCCCCGTGGGCCCCAGGCTGCATCTCCACTCCTTTCTGCCTTGTTGGAGGCGGAAGGCATTGCCAGACACAATCAACCGAAGATGCCTGAGCTGGTCTTGAGGAGTGGGGAGAGTTTGCCAGGTAGAGATGGAAGAGCCCCTCCTGCCTGGTAGAGCCGCACAAGTAAAGGTAGCTAGTGGGGAGCCCACGGTTTTGCCCATGACCTTTGAATGCATGTGGAAGCCTGCGGAACCCAGGGATGGGCCAGAGCCATTAGCAGCGTAACTTGAGGTGTTCATGAGGACCCTGCTGCGACACTTGGTCATCTTCTAGGGTAGATGGGAACCTGGCAGGACAAGGAAAGAAAGAGGGCTTGCAGATTCCAGAGAGGCCTTCAGCAGGGCAGTGGCTCCTGGCTCTGGTTTCACAGCCCCCCACCTGGAGGCTGGACTCGGCAGGCATGGGGACAGAGCCACAGTTCCATCAGCCTTGCTCTGGACCTTGTGGTGGATGACACCGGACTTCCGAAGGAAAGCACGTAGACATCCTCTTATCCAGTCTGGTCATGTGTGGAGGAAGAGAGAAGGCACTGAGTAGGCAAGGTCACGTAATAGAGCCAGGACTCCCAGGCCATAGACAGGAGATGCACTGTTCATACGTCACCAGGATGGCCCAGTGGGGCGCCTCCCGGCCATGCGTCTCCTGGCAGCCTGACTGGTGAAAGCATTTGCATTTCCACTTAGCCAGGGCTGCTTCAGCCATCGCCTGCTAGGTAGAAGGTGCTGCATCAACACTACTGCAGGGGCCTGCCTGCCTGTGGGGTGGGAGGAGGACTGCCCCTCCCAGACAGGCATGGTCTCAGCCTCGTCATTCACTCCCTGACCGCCAGCAAGCCCAACCCAGGCTGTTGCCGGAGTAGTGCCTGCGTGTTGTGTGCCAGACCCCTCTGGCTTGGTTCCTTGCTGCGGAGTTCTGCCCAGGGGAGCCCTGCGTTTCCTACTTGAAATCAGCGTGGGTAGAGGTAGCAGAGCCCAGAGTGGCCTGTCGGGTGCCACCCAGCATGCTGGTGGCAGAGCCTGGCTGGAGTGGGATCTGGAGCCTTTTCTTCAGCTGCAGAGGAAGAGACAGAGGAACTGCTTCCCTTTCCACCAGAGGGCCGGTGCTAGGAGCACAGGGCCTGGAAGGGGGGTGTCCTTGGCAGGCTCCAAGGTCTGCCTGAGGGAGGCAGAGCTGTGCACCCCCAGCTCAGGTGGCCTGGCTGGGGCTAGACAGGAAAGCCCTCTGGTCACAGGAGGCTGAGTTCCCCCTGGGGCCAGCTCTCTGCTCCCCACCTGACTGGAGGGACAGTGTGCAGCTGGGGTCTGAAATGAATGGCTGACGGTCATAGAGGGTTTCCCAGCCGTGCCTCCTGCCCTCTGGAGGCTTCTACTCTGAGGGTGCCATGAGTTTCCCTCCAGCTGTTTCCTCGGGCCCTAAAATCCCAGTGCCAAGTGGGTGGCCCAAATCCAAGGTGGGACCAGCCAGAGCTTGGGGCCTGAGCTGAGTGCCACCTTATCATCTAAGCAGCACCCCTCTTGCAGTGTTTGGTCTTTTTGCAGGCACCAGCCAGGGACCCCTGTGGATCCCATTCGCCTCTCCCCCACCCCCATCTTCCACCACCCCCTACAGCTGTCACTGGCTCAATACGTCCTGTGTCCACAAATCACTGTGACAGTTAGACCCCTTTGTCGTCTGTCCCTCGGAGACGCTCATCTTCCCTGTGGCGACAGGGAGTCCCACATACCCCAGCTAGGGCTTGGACCTCCCTTGGTGACGGTGGGGCCGGGGTGGCCGGTGGCATCTGAGAGCAGCTCTGATGTGCTGGGGTCCAGAGGACCGACTTGGCTGTGGGAAGCCCCAGGTGACCCTTTTGGAGGGGCAGCAACACCTGTGTCATAGTCACTGACCCAGAATTTCAGCTGGAGAGTCCTTACGGATTTGTTCACACAAGGAAACTGATGTGCAGAGTGGGAAGAGGTCACATGGCCCATCAGAGGAGTGGGGCCATAGATATTCTCTGAGCACCGACTTGGCTCCAGAGCCTGTTGGGGTGGGGGGCACTAGATGAAGGAAATGACGGGGAAGCACTTGTGTGCAGCCAGGTGAACACCCAGGCTAAGAACGCTGAGGCAAGAGCTCTGGATTGGGAGAGGGGGCTAGGGTTCAAGTTTGGCAGGGAGGCATTGCTCAAGCCCCTCTTCCGATCTGGAGCTCCCTCTCCCTCCTCACCTAGTGGACGGCATGCCCCTCCAAGGATCCCCAGCTTAGGGGAGTATGGAGACCCCGTCTCTTCATTTTAAAGAGACATAAGGTAGTATGGGCAGCTCGTGAGCAACATCTGTGTCCCTGGACACAGCTGACCATGGGATACTGCATCCCCCCACCCACTCCCCTGAGCCATCCCTCAGCTGCCCGTCATGCTGGGGAATCACCTCCTCCAGGAAGACCTCTCTGTGGCTGCCTCTCCTCCAGTCCCCCTCCAGCCTTCCAAACCCCAATTCCATACCTTGTCTTTTGGTTTTGCTTTGTCTTATGATCTGGACTGGGTAAAAATGTGCAGCCTTTTCATGTAGTGGGTTGGAAGAGGAAGAGAGAACCTGGAAATTTTTAAGGGAAACTGCCCAATTTAAAAGCAAAGATGCCCTCACCAAAGAGTGGTCCTCTGAGGCTCACTGCTTCATTCTTTCATTTTTTCCCTCAAACCCTTCACATGTCCGCCCCTCCTCCGTCCAGCACCTGCTGCTGCTTCATTTCCTCTCTCTCCCCAGGTGGGATGAGAGGGTGGGGGGTGGGGGGGGAAGCGCACTCAGATGTCACCTGCTGATGGTTGGTGGTGGCCTGAGGCCCTGGAGCCTGCTGGGCAGCACAAAGCTGGGAGCCAAGCCCCGCCCATCACACTTCGTGGGTGTTGGGACACTGTGGGAACCATTTGCCTGTCCAACAGCGCCTAGAGCCTTGAGTCTGCTTGTCAGCGTGTGGACACTTGGATTGAGAGATACACTGCCTTGCAAGGGTGGAATCGGAGGCCATCCACAGTTTATGGACCTAGTGACTCATGCCGTAACTGTCCTGGAATCCCGTCCCGGGGCTGAGCATGAGCAGATCAGAGTGTGCTGTCTTAGAACCTTGGCTCCTTAGAAAGTTACAATCTTAAATCCATGGAAGCTGTTCTAAATGTTAGATTAGACCTATAGGATCTTTATTTTTTATTTTTAAAGATTTTATTTTTATTTTTTTTTATTATTATTATTTTTTTATTTTTTTATTTATTTCTAGGAGAGAGAGAGAGAGAGAGACAGCGTGAGCAAGGGAGGGTCAGAGTGAGGGGGAGTCACAGACTGAAACAGGCTCCAGGCTCTGAGCTGGCAGTCAGCACAGAGCCCGACGCGGGGCCGAACCCACGAACCGCGAGATCATGACCTAAGCGAAAGTCGGACGCTTAACCGACTAAGCCACCCAGGCGCCCCAAGATTTTATTTTTAAGTAATCTCTACACGCAACATGGGCCTTGACCTTAAGACCCCGTGATCAAGAATCATGCTCTACAGACTGAGACAGCCAGGTACCCAGACCCCCGGGAATCTTCAAACACAGGGTTCTTCAGAACATCTCACATCTGGAGAGGGGTTGGGGTTTGAACCCAGTGCCGCTGGGGATGGGCTGTGAGCCCAGGGTTTCATGGCCCCACCAGGGGATGATGGGGAAACGGCCAGTGGGGTCTCCTCTAACCCTCTTTTCAATAAGTGCTGCACCTCCATTTTTGTCTGTTTTATATGTAGGGGTTTCACTTGGTAAAAGTGTTCCTCCGCCTCAAAATAGAGTTTTCCAGGCCCTGTGCTGTGCTGGAACTCCGTGCCAGGACTCGCCACAGCCTGAGAGGGTGGCTCTGGCCAGCGGGTGACCGGGCAGGCAGACAGGGGCCTCTCAGGAGGGGGTGCAGGTTGCTCTGGGCCACCGGCTCCTCCCCCTCTCACTCCTGCTGTGTTGTTGCTGCAGCCGTTGAACACTCAGGGTCTGTCGTCCCGTTGACTGGGGTGACAGTTTAATAGTAGCTTCCTGGGCTGTCATTTAAATCTGCCTGCCAGGTTAGTAGGCCAGGGGCGGGCTGGCACGCCCCCCACCCCCACCCCGGATCCGCGTTCTGCTGGCAGCGGTTGTCTTGGCAATGCTGAGGCCTGGCGAGCCCCGCAGTAGGATAACTGTGGGGGGGGCAGCCCTTTCATCTCCCCGACCTGGGTACAAGAGGCCCAGCTGCCTTAGGGCTGGGTTGCAGGGCCTGAGCCCAGCCATCCGGTGCTGGTCCAGGCCTGGGAGAGGAAATGGGGACAGATCAGTCCCTTCTGTGCCCTGGGAGGGGAAGGGACCTACCCGGGTGCCTCAAGTCGTGTTGAGCTGGAATCCAGCTTGCCTATGGGTCTCTGCTCTGCCATCAGAGAATATTCCCTGGGGCCCACAGCCTGTCTGCAGAAACCTGAGGGCCTGCATCCCTGACATCTCTCTCATCAACCTGTCCTATGTGGCCTGGCCCAAGCCCCCTCTTTCCTGCTCTTCTCTGCACGGGTCCCTGCTCTGAGGACTGGGGTCTCCCTACAGCTTCAGCCAAGTACTCTGTGAATACCTTCTCCTTTTTTTTCATGGCTTGGTGGAGCTGGCCCAGAGACAGCAGACTGGGAACCAGCTTCTGCTGTGTGGCCGTAGGCCAGTCCTTCCCCTCCCTGGGCCTCATCTTCTTATCTACAGGATGAAGGACTTGTACCACAGCGGTATGTCCTCAGGTGTGGTTTATTGACCCACTTGTTTCTTGGGACATTAATAGACAATGGCACCTGAAAAGGAAGTTCGTTGGCTAAACAGGTTTGGGAAGTATGCGGAAGGAAACAACGTCAATCTGATATCTGCAGGCCTTCCCGGGACCTTCAATAAGCCAGGGGAGATTGTGCATCTCCAATGGGAAAAATAGCAAGTCTTATCCCAAACCTCTGGGCGCTGGCTACCCCCACTCTCCTGCCCTTTGCCTCTCTCCTCTCCTAGGGGCCAGTCATCCGTCTTGCACAGTCTCTCCAAATCCTGAAGGAAGCCCAGGCAGCTTGGAGCTATGGGTTTTGTTGGCTATGAAGCAGTCTCCTGTGCTTAGCAGGTGCGGAGTGAGCTCAGGGAAAGTGAAGCTCCTGTGCTGGGCCTCTGAGGGGCAGCTTGGTTGCCAGCAAGGCCAGTTTGGCCCTGGCATGGTAGAGCTCCCGGGTCCCTTGCCACTTGCTCCCTCTCCTGCCCCAAATTGCCATTCTGCTGGCTCCTCCACACCCCAGGCCTTTAATCCCACTTCCTGGAATGCCCTTTATCATTCTCTTCACTCCCGTGGTTTGGCTGACTCCTCTTCCTTGAACATGGTCCCCTCCTTCAGGAAGCCTTCTTTGATGCCTGGGCTGGGTCAGGTGACCCTCCCCCTGGCTTCCTGGCCACATAGCGGGACTGAGAGTCCGAATATATCAGGGCTCAAGTGCAGCCTTCCCACAGACATGTGCTGTGACCTTGAGTAGCCACCTCTCTCTGGGCCTTGGTTTTCTGGTTTACAGAATAGGAGAGTTGTAGAGGGGCCTTGAAGACCCTGGGCGCTGCCGTGACAGAGCACTGCTTGCCAAAGGAGTCCACACCAAGCAGCTCCACCTGGAAGCCCTGAGTGCTCTTTGTTTTGAAGCCCCCTGTCTGCACTGGGGCCGCTGGATGGGCGTGGGTGGGTAACAGCAGTGGGATCATATTGTCTCAGGGAAGGAGGCCTCCGGGGGTGGAGAAGCTGGGAGGTGCTGAGTGATCATAATTGCACAAGATCATAGACTCTGGGTGTTGAGGAAGACTTCAGATTCGGTCAGCACCACACCTCCATTTCCAAATGAGGAGGCAGGCCCCGTGACTGATGGACCCAATGTCCCGCACGCAACAGCTGGGGCTGCTGACTTCCCACGCCTCAAACTTGCACGTTTATGTTTTTCAGTTATAATGCCCTGATACCATCCTTAGCCCATTTGCTTCCCACAACCTTGTGTGTTTGACAAAGCAGGGATATTATCTCTGAATGTAGGTGAAGAAAGCGAGGTTCAGAGAAGTTGTATAACTTGCAAAAGATCACACAGCCCATACGTAGCAAAGCAGAGTTTGTCTGACCATGGACTGTCCGACGCTTTCCTCTGCCCGTGTTTTTATTACAAGTAGCAACGCCTACCTCCTTTGTCCTGCATTTCCCATTCTCCCCAACTCTGCCCTGGGGTCAACTCCTCCCCACCACCCTCTGGAATCCCAAATCCTTTGTGGCAGCACATCTGTTGCCATGGCACCAGATTATGATGTCGCAGACCCTGGATGACTATGTACAGCTCCTGGGTTGTGGAGTACAGGGGCTCACAGAGGTGGGCATTGTCCAGGGGGCAGACTGGCATGGACGGAAATAAATCCCTGGAAACAGGGAGCCACAGCCTCGAGCCCAGCTGGGGAATCACCCTGGGAGTCGGAGCCAAGGCCAGGAATGGGGGTCTGGCATGCCTTGCTCTGACAGGCCTGAAAGACTGTTCAGCCCTCATGCCTTGGCAGGGCTGATGTAGCCTCTTGATGAGGGACTGTCAGGCTCATTACACTGAATGACCCAACACTGGGATGCTCCCTGGGATCCCCTGGGAGAGTCTTTTTTGCCTTTTGTCCTTGTAGCAGTGCTGCATGGGAAAGCCACCCCCCCCCCCACTTGCCCAAAGAGGGAAGGAACTTGCCCAAGGTCACCCAGAGAGGAGGGGGCCATGCCAGCATTCAGCCTCAGCTCCTGTTCCAAGTCTTTCCATGTGGTTACAGATGAGGCCCTCCAAGGTATTTAGTCTGGTCCCCAACCTGAAAGTGGCCATGCTGCCTCAGATTCCCCAGAGTAGTCCATTAGCAGAGACAGTGCATCGCAGGCCCACTGTTATTCTGGCATACGCTTCTGGGCACATTCTAGGGAACACTTCATTTATGTGCCTGATCTGCCTATTGCCTTGTCATGTAGCCCCGGGGACCCAAGAGCTATTTATTTCACTGGTCACACTGCATTTGCTCTTCTAGGGTCCTCTGAGCCTGAGGGCCTTAGGAAGCACCTGTGGAAAGACCCCAAGCTTTGGCAGCTGCCACATGGAATTAAAACTCCACTTCTGCCACCCACCACCTTCACCTCTTTGAGCCTCAGGTGTCTCTTCTGTAAAATGGGATTAATAGCACTATCAGGATGGATGCAAGGAGTCACTGGGGTATTGGGTGAAAGGTGCCGGGCCAGAGCACCAGGGCAAAAGATGTCCCAACCGGTCATGACAGTGAACAAATCTGTTCTCTAGTAAACCGCCAGGAGACATCTGTTCCCGAGGTTGCCACTTCCTGAGCCTGTTTGGCCTCAAGGCTGCCCTTCAGGACTGTGCTGGTGATTTTGGCTGCCCTGGCCTCTTTGCCAGGTGCCTGTGGGGCTTGGCACACCGTGGAAGGCCAAGCTCGCTCCCAGGCTTCCAGAATGCCAGGGAGGAAAGGGTCTTGGGCTAGTGCCTGGCCACCCCAGGCCAGTGACAGAGACCCTTTATCACCTTCTTCACCAAGCTCTTTTGAGTTCTGCCCGTTCTCTACCTGCATTGAGTTCCTGGGGGGCAGGTTGGGCTGATTTCTCTTCTGTGTGCTCAGTGCAGAGCCTGGCCCAGAGGCAGGCTCACTGAATGCCGAGCCAAAGCTGCTGTGGGATTTTTCCCACCTAGTTTGAGGCTTTTCTTCCAAATCTGATGCTGCTGAGTGTTTTGTTTGGGGAGCCATGCTAAGGTACAGGGGTATTTGACTGTGAAGTGTTTTGTGGCCCTGCCCCAACTCAGATGTAACCTTGGGCATGTACTTAACTCTTCTGGGTCAGGATTTCCTCAGCACAGAGGACTGGCACACACAATGCCTTGGAGAAGGCTAGAACAGGACGAAGAAGACATTAGGATATGCATTTCTTCTCTTCGGTGGGCGCTGAGCTTCTTGTGGAAGGGAGGTTCTGGTGTTCATGTTAAAAAATGCCCCAGGTGCTGTGGTTTATAATTGTACTTATTTCAGGAGTATCCACAACAGCTCCTCAGTGTGGGGCTCCTCAGCCTCTTGGGGAGGTGGGCTGGGAGGCAGAAGAGATGGTTCTTTGTTTTTTTTAAATGTTCATTTATTTATTTTTGAGAGAGAGAGAGTGAGTGCGTGAGTGCACGCACATAGGTGGGAGAGAGAGGGAGAATCTGAAGCAGGCTCCAGGCTCTGAGCTGTCAGAGCAAAGCCTGATGCGGGGCTTAAACTCATGAACTGTGAGATCATGACCTGAGCCAGAGTCGGACACCTAACTGACTGAGCCACCCAGGAATCCCTGCCTTGTTGTTTCCCTGAGCCAGCCCCTTTCCCTTTCTGGGCCTCAGACCCCGTTCCTCCACCTAATCTGTAAGGAGACTGATTCCTCTGGTTTCTTCCAACCCTGCACAGACAGAGGTAATCTAAAGAAAGGGTGAAGAAAATTCATCTTAGCATGCAGATGTACTGCAAGGATTCCATTGAAAGGCAGAAATATAATGGATTCAGGAGACCTAGTGTCTGTCCCAAATTTCTGTCAGGCTGTCCAGGTGGGGCGGTGGGGAGCAGCCCCATGGCCCCAGAGGCAGCCAGAGGGCCTGTGGGAGGATTTACATAATCCAAGGCTGGCCATTGGGAAGAAGTTTCCTGGGAGAAGGTGAGTCCTGACCTTTACCATTCAGCCACTTTACCATTCAGTTCAATGTCCCCACTGAGATCAACCCTGGGTTGGGTCCTGTGTGAATCTGAGAGTCCCTACCCTGGAGGAACATCAGGCCAGTGGAGGGACAGGGAGAAAGGAAAACCGTGTTCCTGCCTTCTTATCCCAGTTTTATTACCAGCTGTGAGATCTCAGCCTGCTACATAGGTTCCCTGTGAGGGCACAGAACACCTGTTTCCTTAGCTTGTTCTAGCTAAGGCTCAAACCAGAAAAACAGCCTAGCTGCTGCTTCCTGCATCTTCTGTGCCATGGTCTCTTTCCATATGCTTCGTACATTGTAGCTTGTCACTCCTCCTCAGAGCCTTTGTTTCCTTCTTCCCATTAAGAAAACAGAGGCTCAGAGGTTAAGGAACACCCCCAAGGTCATACAGATAGAGAGAGGCAGAGCTGGGATTCAGACCTCCACGTGAAGCCTCCCCTCCAGGGTGTCTAAGTGCCTCTTACTCTCAGGAGACTGATTTGGGTCTCTTACCCAGTAGATGCTCTTTTCATCACTCCAAACAGAACATACCTCATTAATCTTGTCTCAGTGTAATCATTTGCTTTTAGGATTCATTAGCAACAGCTCCCGGGTGCTTCCAGAGGGGCCTGGTTGGGGGGAGCAGGACAGACCACTAAAGGGGCTGAGAACTGGCTAAAGAGATTAAAGTAACTGCCATTAGTGATGGGGAAAACTTCCTGGGGGGTGGGGGGTGGCAGTGGAGCTGGACTTTGGGGGAAGAGGAGTATGACGGGAATGAGCAGTCCCTTGGTGGATGGATCCTGTCTCCCTTGTTGGACCCAAGCTCCTGAACTTGGAGGCAGGGCCAGGGGCCACCTGCCTCTACCTGGTGCTCAGCAGATGCCCTGGGGAATGACCTAGCGCTTCTCTCCTGCCCTCTCTTGGTTGGTGAGGCACTCCGTGGCCTGGGGGGTGATGGGAGGTCATGGGGTCCTGCTCTCGGACAGAACACATCCTGGTCACCCTGGTGCCACCTGACTGTATCCGAGAAAAACCTCCTGGGCCCACCAGGGCACTCACACTCTTCTCCTTGCCCCACAGCCAAGAAGACCTGTGCGGACAGCGACTTTACCTGTGGCAATGGCCACTGCATCCCAGAGCGGTGGAAGTGTGATGGCGAGGAGGAGTGTCCCGACGGCTCTGATGAGGCCGAGACCACGTGCAGTGAGTCCTGGCCATGGGGCTGAGGGAGGGGGCCTCATGCTGGTGGGGGGGTAGGTGCTCTGCTTCCTCATCAGAGCTTCCTGGCTGGGAGTTGGGAGGCTCAAGTGAGGTGATCTGTCAGACACAACTCCAGACTCGCCTTCTGCAGCACCCTCGGAGGGGAAGGGGGCCCCTGGCAAAAAGCCAGGTGTATCCAGGGCTGGTTTCTGGTAATTTCCTCACAGGTTTCTTGCAGGTTGAGCCTTGCTCCTGGAGCATCAGGAACTAGAAACAGACCTTCTGCCCAGAAGCAGCCAGAGCATATCCTCTGGGGCTCTCTGCCACATCCCCACTGGTTTTCTAGAGGGCTCTAATTGTAATTCCAGTAGTACTGGTAAGCAGCGGGAGCCTATTACATGTTTACTATGTGCCAGACACTGCACTAGGCACTTAGTATGCACTGATTTGTCTTCTCCCCACAGCAGCCTTATGAGGCAGTTTTGCAAAGGAGGACACTGAGGCTCAGAGAAGTTGAGTGATTTGCCCAAGACCACCCAGCCAGGACTTTGAGGCCCCAGCTCTTCCCTCCGCCCTGAGCCGGCTGAACCCAGGAGCCCCGGCCTCTGTGGCAGGCTGGGGAACAGCAGAGGCAGCCAGGGGTGAGGCAGAGGGCCAGAGCGAGCCCCAGGCCCACCTCCCACACTCAGGGCTTTGTCTCTCCGTGATTTCTTTTCTAGGCCCTAATCCTCAAAGCAAACTTATACCCAGCAGGTCATTCCGTGACATTTGTTAAATTAAAAAGGAGATGAGGAGGGGGCGGGGAAGGACACAGGGGTCTCAGCAGAGTAAAACTGAGACAAAAGGTTGTGGGGAGCACGTGGAGGAGGGTAGGGCTGGTGAGGACCCACAAGTCACAGTCCTCATCCTCCTTGGGGGTCACATCTGCCCCAGAGGCGGCAGAGGAGGGGACAATGGAGGCCTGCGTCCCCTGTCTAGGGCTGTGGCTAATGATAACTGAGTTTCCTCGTCTCCTAGCAACAGAGCTAGCAGTCTCCCTGAGAGAGAGAGAAAGAGAGAAAGAAAGGGAAAGAGAAAGGGAGAGCGAAAGCAGCCCTGGCCCGAGATAGGAGGCTCCCTCATTTCCTTGTGCGGCTGCCTCTGCCTTCCCTGGCCAGGCCTTGCACCCTATGCTTTTCTTACCCCCAACGAGCCAACCTGTCCTGGAGCTTGTCCTGAGCTTCCTCCTGAGCTGCACCAGGAACAAAGCCCAGCCACGCCCATGTGACTCTCATCTTCAGGGCAAGCTTGGATCCCTGTTTAGAGAGAAGGAAACTGAGGCCAGGATGGGTTTGGCCACTCGCTGCCTGGCTAACAAGGGGCAGAGTTGCATAGGGCCGGGAGTGTATGTGTAGAGAGGGGGCTGTGGCCACAGCGGGCTTTGCAGAGGGACTGTAGTCAGCCAGTAGGGCCATCCCGACCCACTCCAGCAGTCACCGTGGATGCCGGGGGAAGCAAGGGGGTGGGAGGAGCCTCATCAGGGTTATTATTAGGGCCTATCCTGCTGCCTGAGAGCCATGCTCCCCCTTCTCCCCTGTCTCTGTCTCCTTGTGTTGATGTTCATTTTCATCTTCCCTCGCCCCATCTCCAGGGCCCTCTTCACCCCCGCTCTTTTGGACTGCCTCCCTCCTCTGCCTGCCCCTCTCCTCATCCTCTCTCTCGCCTTCCCTCTCCTCCCTGCCTGGCCCTATACTTCTCTTTGTCTTTCTCCCTCTAGCAGCTGCTGCCTTCCCGTCCCCTGGCTGTGCAGGGGCCCTCTAGCCTCCCCACTCCTGCTCCCAGGCCTGCTTTGTCCCACAGTTGAATAACTAGAGGCTCAGAGAAGTCCAGGGCTTTGCTTCCAAGACACACAGGTTGGTTGTGGCTGGTCGACCTTCTGTGATAGAAGACGGGTGGGCTCGTCAGGCTCTCAGGCCTGACGGAGTGCCTGCTGGAGCAGGAGTCAAGGCTGCACCCTGGGAGTTGGGAGGCCCGGCTCTCCTCTGGGCTCTCCCGGTGAATTTGCTGTGAGATCCTGCACTCTTTCCCATCCCTCTCTGGGCCCCAGTTTCTAACATCTCAGAATTTCAAAGACCATGATCTGAGATTCCTGGGCTCCGAGGACCCTCTTTGTCCCATCCAGGGCACAAGGCCCAGGAACCTACTTCTTGCGCCAAGTTACATTGGTCAGGGTCAGGCAGGGCCGGTGGGTAGGGAGGGCTGCCTGGAGGAGGTGGGCCAGAGTAGGACTTCAAAGGACAGGCAGAACTGAGGGCAGCAGGACCTGGTAGCAGGCTCACTCACTGCTTCCCTACCAAATGGGAACTTGGGAGCCCAACCACTGCTCCTTTAACTGGTGTTGCCATAGCAACCTCGACAGCCTACCAGGTTCCTAAGGACTATGTCAGCTCAAAGAAAGATTAGAGGCAGTAGTAAAATATAGTGGGTTTGGTGTGTGATATATTTGGGTCCAGGTCCTATGAGACCTCAAGCAGGATACCCAGTCTCCCTGAGGCTCAGTTTACTCATCTGTAAAATGGAGTGATGGCACCCCCCCTTATGGGGGTTAGAAGGATGAAATGAAATAAATGCGGTCAAGTGTAGGTGCTGGAGTAAATAGCAGTAATACTTTTATTATTGTATTTTGATCCCAGGCTCTCTTTCCCACATACACCAGTTTAAAATTTTAGAATAAGCAGGGGATTTGCATCGAGAGGGAAAAGGATTTGGGAGGAGGTCCCCATTCCTGTGTCCCCACTATGTCATCTGCCCCTAGCTGGCCGGGGTTTCTCCCGGCTCTCCTTTCTTCTGGTTCTGGGCTTTGTGTCTATCAGATACGGCCGAGAGTCACAGTAGGAAAGCCTGGGACATTTGCCTAATGAAAGTAGCATTTTAGCTCTGATTTTAGCTCACGTGATTGGGGACAGCTTCTGACCCACCTTCAGGCATATGATGGGAGGGATACAGGGTGGGGTGGGAAGGTTGGTTCAAGGGTACAAGATGAGTGAGTTGCAACTTCGGGTACTGCATACTGAAAATGGGATTTTGTTCTTCATCTTGGAACTTTCACACCAGAAGGGGGACCTTACTGATGAACCTTCCTACTGTAGGTCAGGAAGTGGGGGCCGGGAGGTTTTTTGGAAATCACCCAGCAAGTTAGAGGCTGCCCAGCTAGGACTTCACCTGAGCCCATGGGAAGGAGCCAGGTGTGACCACCTCCTGCATGATGGGGTGGCCCCGGGCCATGCTTCCTGGGCAGCAGCAGGACACTGGTAGTCCCTGCCCCCTGAGTCTCTGGCCCTCCTGAAGCTGGCCGTCCCCATCTGGAGGTCGTCTGCCCCTAAGCCTCATGTGACCTGACACTGCAGACATCTCGCTCACTAAGCAGCCATCAAACACTTTCATTCTTTCATCCGACAGACATTTCTCTTTTTATTAATTTGTGAACTCATAAATTAAAGTGGATTGGATTTCTGGGGCAGGATTCTCTGGGAGTTGATAATGCCTCCAGCCACTCCAGCATGCAATTTCAGGCCCTTGACGGCTTTGGAGGGTTCCTGGCATCTGAGAGATGGTGGGGTTCTTCCCCCTGCCTCTCAGAACCTCGGGGACACTTGACAGCAAGCCAAGGCATTGCTCGGGGCACCTTCCTCAGAGAGAGGCGTTTGTAGGGAGTGCCATCATGGTGGGCCATGTGGACCCTGATCGTGTGCACCCCCAGGGACAAGACCAGGGCCCTCCTAGACCCTTGCATTTGCCTTTCATTAAATCAAACAGGGGCAGCTGGTTTCGGAGTTTGTCCCAGGCTCTGAGTGTAGACATTTCCATGTTTCCTCACTTAAACCATCTACCAACTCTAGGAGATTATGGTACCCCATTTTCAGATAGAACCTTGGGACATAGAGGTTAAGTGACTTGCTGAAGGACCTTCATGTGAATGGGTGGGTTTGGGCCTAGGTGTGCATGACTCCAAAACTGATTCATGCTCTTTGTCCTGCATTGTGCTGCCTGGGGGGCCTCTGGCTTCATTATCCTGAAAGTGGACGATAGGCAGCCATGTTGCGGTCCCTACCTGAGGAAAGGCCCAGTGAGCCTCCTTCCTCCGGTGATCCCTCTCCAGCCCAGAGGCGCTGGTGGGGACCAATGGGGCCTGCTTTTCTCAGGGGCAGTGGTTAAGTGCAGTAAGGTAAGCAGTGTGTCTGGAGGTCGGAGACCTGGCTGGAAGTCCATCTCTGCCCCTCTCCGGGCTCTGCTCTCCTTGTCTGTAAAATGGAGGTGGTAAGAGCACTCTCCTCATAAGGAGATACTGCACGCCAGCCGGGACCATTCTTCCAGGGCTAGACAGTGAGGAGGCCTGACCTAGGAGCCTGGAAATCGAGGTTCGCCCTAGCTTTGGGGAACAGCTGCATTACCACAGAGACCGCGAGGCTCTAGGAGAGGGAGGTGGTTGGAATACCTGATACTCAGTAGCCTAGGCAGGTCCCTTCCCCTTGCTGGGTCTCTGTCTCTTGTCACTATAGTGGGTGCTCCCCGATGTGACCTCTTGGGTCCTGGCATTCCAGGACGGTGCCTTGGCTCTTTGAGGGTATGAGGGCTGGTGTCAGGCACTGCTGAATCTTCCAGAGCTTATAATTAGAGCTGTCTATTTAAGGACACAGCAAATGTCTTATTAATTATAAAGAAAGGAAGCAGACGGATTGTTTAATCATTGTCCTTGCTGAAAGGTTATGCAATTAACTATATAAATATTCATTAAAAGTTCAAGCGGCTGCCTGCCTCACTGGGGTATGCAGAACCGGGCCCCGAGAGGCAGGGAGAGCAGTCAAGGGCCATTTCAGTCACCTGGGCTTTTGGGTGTTGAGTTTGGGGCCGGTTCATGCTACTTCTCTATCCACGGGGGTGTGCGGGCTTTGATGGAAAGGGCAAGATTCAGTCAGAAGCACCTGGCCTCTGCCTCTCACCTGCTATGCGTCTTTGGGCCTGTCCTTTGGTGTCTCTGAGCCTGTTTCCTCATCTGTAAAATGGAGTGCTTACCTGAAGGCCTGCTGCCCTGCTGTACCCCACAGGTGCTGCTATGAAGATCTTTGTGAATGACGTCCCAGGAGCTGGCACTTCTATCCTGCAGGGTCTGCTCACCTGGCAGGGGGAGGGGGAAATGGGAAAATCAAGTAGCCCGGCACGTGTGGGGGCTCAGTAAATACGGCTTCCTTCCAACCCCCCTGTGAAGTTACGTTTCCTGAGGCCTGGCTCCGGGCTATGCGGTCACCATATCCTTGCTCTCTCGGGAGCTTACACACATACAGAATGCCTCTATCACTGTTATGGGAGTGAATTTAAAACAGATGAAATATCCTGTATCTTTTAGACTTGCAGAATGTTAACCCAGTGGTTCTCAAATGGCGTGCCTGTGGTTGAGGAGAGTTACTGAAATGTAGATTCCTGGGCTCTGGCCCCAAAGTCTGGATTCAGCCCAAGATGAGCCAGGCCCAGGAACCTGCATTTCCAACAGCTCCCACACCCGGCCCTACAGTCAGGAGTCTGGGAAACACTGGTTGGCCTCAGCTCCCTCTTGCAGTTACGGGAGTCCTGCATTGCAGGGGTGATAGAGGTGCTCCGGAAGGGCCCCACCTCCTGGCTGCCAGACCTCCTTCACCACCCTACACTGTGGCCCCAAGGCAGCCTTTGTAAAACGTCTTTTTTTTTTAAATGTTTATTATTGAGAGAGAGAGTGAGAGAGCGTGAGAGAGAGTGCAAGCAGGAGTAGGGGAGGGGCAGAGAGAGAGGGAGACACCGAATCCGAAGCAGGTTCCAGGCTCTGAGCTGGGCTCGAACCCATGGACCACGAGATCATGACTTGAGCCAAAGTCGGATGCTTAACTGACTGAACCACCCAGGCGCCCCACAAGGCAGCCTTTGTAAATTATCGGAGTGTCAGCACCCTAGTTATTTGGCAAGCGGAATTTCTATAAAATGAATGCTGCGAATCCCGTATTCCCAGTGGGGTGCCTCATATTTCATGAAATGTATTCCTAGGGATAACTCTGGGGTCCAAGGTACTCCTTGGTATCATAGTGTCTGGGGGCCCTTCCTCAAACACCTGCCTCCTGCCCTACCTTATTTGCCTTTTCTCCAGCTCTTGGGCCATCTCATCCCTGCTTTGGAAGTCAGAGAAAGAGAACCTGGTCTGACATGAGAGAGCAAAGTTGAGGGAGAGGCAAGGGTGACCTCTGCCTGCAGGTGCAGTGGACTGTGCCAGGGGCCTGGCATCGGACACAGCTGACTTCGAGTCCTCACTCAGTTCTTATCAGCTGTGTGGCTAGAACCCAGTGCTTACCACCACGTCTGGGACACGGCAGCGCCCAACAGATACTCACTCAGTGAATAAACAAGTGCTCATCTGTTCCTTTGGAGAAGAGTGGATTATCATAAGCAGTCACTGGGCCGGGCATGCTTCTGAGTGCCTTACAGATATTAACTTGGGAGTCACCACAATCCTACGGGCTAGGGAATAGTATCTTCCCTGACCTATTAGCACCGAGGTGAAGACTGTTGACTGAGGTCATGTAGCCAGTGAGTGACTGAATTCAAGCCAGGTTCCAGAGCCCATGCACTTGACCTCTGAGCTGGAGGCCTCAACATAATCCTCACCCTGCTGGGGTTTTGTGAAGATGAAATGAGTGCCCAGCTCTGTGCCTGGCACATCCTACAGACGATGGAGTTAACACTCTGGAGGGTAGGAGGGAGCCAGCCACAGAAGTCTGAAACGCGTCTACCACAGCTGGGTGTGTCACGTGGCTCATCCTGGGACACTCGGGATGAGAGCTGTCCCCAGCCCTGATCAGGGTTCTCATTCTTTCTTCCAAATTGAGAATCAACCCTGGGGCTTCGGGCCCCTGACTGAGTCAGCCTCTGATTGCTGCTGCAGTAATTATAGCTGTGTGGTCCCGCTGGGCCCTGCCGCACAGCTCTGCTCTCAACAGCGGGCTCAGCACCGTTGCCGGGGGAGGGGCAGAAGGGGATGGGGTGCACCAAGGGAGCTGTTGGGGCCTTGGTGCGCCCTCCAAATCCACAGATTCAGATCGCCCAGTCACTGATCTAGAAGCCAGACCGAGGCTGAACTGGAGTATATGTCACCGCAGGGCACAGAGGGGAAATGACAGAGGTGTGCAGTGCATGGCAGTTTCATGTTGCTGGAGCTCAATGGGGAGGTTTGCAGGGAGCGAGGTGGGGGGCTGGAGAGGCAGGCAGGGGTGGCTGGATGGAAGAGGGGCTTGAGTGCCAGGGACCAGGGGCCCGTGAAAGGGGGTCAGACAGGGAGTTGTGGGGTCAGATGTAGGATTCAGAGGGTCTTAGGGGCACACAGTGGCCACTTCTCAGATGAAGAAACTGGGACTTTGGGCAGGAAGGCCCTGATGGATTCCCAGGACCTCAGGCCAGGTGGCTGGAGCCAGGCAGTAGGACTGGTTGGCGCCATGCCCCGTGTCCCCCTTGCCTAAGCCACGCGCGTGTGTCTGTCTTCACAGCCAAGCAGGTGTGTCCTGCAGAGAAGCTGAGCTGTGGCCCTGCCAGCCACAACTGTGTGCCTGCCTCATGGCGCTGCGACGGGGAGAAGGACTGCGAGAGCGGAGCAGACGAAGCCGGCTGTGCCACCCGTGAGTTGGGTCAGGTCCCCGGGTCTGCAGGGTGGTCAGGCAGCACTGAGGAGCAGCAGCCGCTTCTAGGAGGGGCCTTCTCTGCAGGGCTCAGGGGGTGGAGAGCAAAGGGTTAAGGATCAGGACACTGGTAATGGCCAGGCGCTCTGGGGAGGCATTTCCTGCTTTCATCCTCACAACCACCTCACGAGCAGCCATGATCATCCCCATTTTACGGGTGAGGAAACTGAGGCTCAGACAAGCGAGGAAAAGTGCCCAAGCCTGAGTGATGGAACTGAGGTTCAAATCCAGCCCTGGATAGCCAAGCCCAGGAGTACTTTTACCACATCTGACATCTGCTCATCCATTCCATCCGTCTGCACCAACCTCCAAGCGAGGGCAGGGGGCCACGGCCGGGACGTGTCAAGTAATGGCCGCCTGGGCCAGGGCGCTGGTGGTGCCAGGGGGGAGGGGCAGACTCCTGAAGTGTGAAGGACGTCTGATGCTGCAGTCTCAGACCGGTGAGCTCGAATATCACAGGGCAGGGAAGACATCCCCAGCAGCCTCAGCAGGGACAGATGGAAGTGGTCACTGGGGCAGTTCCACATCACTGAGCTTCAAATACAGGATTATCTCCTTCCCAGGGAGCAGGCCAGCAGGTCCTGGGCCAGTAGGGCTATGCTTGTTTCAATTCGATGGGCACCTACTGTGTGCCAGGCCTGGGGCCAGGCTCTGGAAAGGATGAGGAGGTGAATCCTCATGCTCCTCCCTCTGGGAGCTCATGATTAATAGGGAAGACACACTGGCTGTTGATAACGAGGCTGCAAGGCTAGGCTGAGATACGGGGGGTTTGTGGTATTATGGGGGTTTTGCCAGGCACTTACCCACCACTGCCTCCCATCCCACTCCCTCCACCAGCCTCTATATTTACATCCTATCCATCCTCCCTGGCCCAGAGGAAATGCCAGCTCCCTGGAGCCGTCTGAGTCACAGCATTCTAGACTCCAAGTCTGGAGTTCTGAGGTGTCTGAAGCAGGAAGCATCTGGGTATGGGGGGGAGATCCTGGCTGGGGCCAGCAGTTTCAAAGCCCTGGTGATGGCATTAGCTTGTTTCTTCAGCTGTGATAATTTTGCGGAGCTTCACTGGCCAATGAAAATCCACCTCCCTCCTTTCCCACCCATAATCAGATGTTTCCCCAGCCCTAAGGGCCATCAGCCCCCATTGCACAGGGTGGGAGTATCTCTAACTAGGGCACGTCGTGCATGGGACAGGTGGAGGGTTAGAGGTCTTACTGAGTGTCTCTGCTATAGCTCCCAACCACCTGGGCAGAGGAAGAAGAATTCTCCCCTCTCTTCTCCCTCAGAGCTGCTTCCATTTGCGAGTGCTGGGAGAGAGAGGGAGAACCCAGTATAAAGAAGCACATCCTCCCAGAACTCTAAACTTAGTGAGTCCTTCCCGCCAGACACGTGCAAGCTGAGTCTGGCAGGAAAGAAGGGAGCTAATCTAGGCATCTGAGTAATCTTGAGGGGCAGACAGCACAAGGTAATGTGTGCTTTTCCCACCAGTGGCCCAACATCCCAAAAGCCCAGGGGGCGGGGGGGTGGAAGGCAACTGTCAGAAACTTGATAGAGCTGTCAGCAACACATGAGGAGCTGCCTACATTGTGAAACCGAAGACATCATTCTATTTTATGTCCAATAACAATGAAAAATGACATTTTTCTATCAGAAAATTAAAACAGACTCTTGGCGCCCCCATGTGGAGATATCTGGTGCTGCTGCCACCGCCACATTTCCCAAGGCCGTAGCCACTAGCCACAGCATCCATGCCTGACAACTCACCCCACCCCCATACCCCTTCCCAGGCCTATTCATGGCCTCTGTGTAAGGAATGAAGTAGGAAAAGGTGAGGAGGTCACTGCTCTGAAAACAGCTTATACTCCAGGAACGGAGGAGAAAATTAGAAAGCTGAGAGGGGTCAGAGTAGGAGAGAAGAGCCCCAAACCTGAGTTCTGGTTCTATGCAACCCTGGGCAAGTTGCTCCTCTCTGGGCCTCAGTTTCCCCATCTGTAAACTAGTGGTTGGGCTGGTGGTCTCCAAGGCCCTCCCAGCCTCTGAGCTGAGCAGTTCACCAGAGAGAGGAAGCCCAGGGCCCCAGGCAGAGCCAGTGACCTATGCCCTTAACTACTGCACATCCCTTAGTTACTCCTCACACCCGGGCTGGTCCTGCACCCATCCGCTCCACACCACCCACTGCTGGGAGCACTGTGCTAGGCCCTTAGGACGAAGCTGAGTCATTCTCAGAACCTGTCCATACAGTTGTCATGAGGGAGACAGAGAAGGTCGCCTGACCCAGACACTTGAGCATGCTGTGAAGGGCACCTGAAAAGAGAGCAAAGGTGGAGGGAGGCTTCCCAAGCAGGGGAGCACAAAATGGAAGGAGTGGAATTTGGGGCCTTGAACGATGAGACCTCATCGTTGTGAAATAGAGACGGTGGTGGGCAAGAGATGAGCACTCAGTAGAAGGGACAGCTTGGGCAGAGACCTGGAGGTGAGAAGGTGAGCAGGTGGGCAGTCTAGTGTGGCTGAAGCCAGGCTGTGTGCAGGAGTGAGGTGTTGGGGTACAGCAGTGGTTACTGCCAGTAACCTTGGATGCCAGGCCAGGGGACTTAACTGGGATAAGTGCAGGCACATGGAGGGGCGAGGGACCTTGAGCTGTGCTGTTAGGAAACAGCCCCAGACCTCGTTACCTGGAAAAGGTCAGTATCACGTTAGGTATTTACTAGGAACGTACAAGGCCCTTCAAGAGAGGCAGTGCCCTGGCGCCGAAGCGCTCCTAGCCCCACCGCAATGCCGGAGGTGGGACGGGAATTTCGCTCCCAGTGAGGCTGCGGACGCTCACGGGAGGGCAAGCGTGTTGCCCAAAATCCCCCTGCATGGCCCCGGCTTGGAAGCCCCTGTGCAGTCCCTGACGGCACGTCCACCGCCGGGCCCCGCAGAGCGCATGCGGCCGTGGGCGAGGGTCAGGGCCCCCACAGCGGGGCCGACCCGGCTCTCTGTCCCGCGCAGTGTGCGCCCCGCACGAGTTCCAGTGCAGCAACCGCTCCTGCCTGGCCGCCGTGTTCGTGTGCGACGGCGACGACGACTGCGGCGACGGCAGCGACGAGCGCGGCTGCGCCGATCCGGCCTGCGGGCCCCGCGAGTTCCGCTGTGGGGGCGGCGGCGGCGGCGCCTGCATCCCCGAGCGCTGGGTCTGCGACCGTCAGTTCGACTGCGAGGACCGCTCGGACGAGGCGGCCGAGCTGTGCGGCCGCGCGGGCCCCGGGGCTACCGCTGCGCCCGCCTCCTGCGCCGCGGCCGCCCAGTTCGCCTGCCGCAGCGGCGAGTGCGTGCACCTGGGCTGGCGCTGCGACGGCGACCGCGACTGCAAGGACAAGTCGGACGAGGCCGACTGCCGTAAGCCCCCGCCCCCCGTAGAGCGCGGCCCCGCCGCCCCCTTCCGGCCGCGGGACACCTGCCCCGCCCGCTCCGGTTACCTGGGTTACGGTGGGGCGCGCGGGCTTGGGAAAGGTGGAGTCTTTTGTTTGAGGTCCCTCAGGCTCCAAAGCTGCGTGGCTCAGGTCTGACCCCAGAGGCCAAGGGTCTTCTCTGATCCTGCCCTCCCTGTCATGCCTCCCACCCCTGTGCTTCCCTGTCCATTGGCTCCAATGCCCGAGACCTTGATACACTCAGGAGCTCCCCAACCCTTCCTACCTGCTGGGCGTGCTTGTCCTTCAAGGCCTCAACCCTCCCAGCTGGGCTGGGTCTCTCCCCCTGGGCTACCCTGAACCACCCTTTCCTACAGCATAGCCGACAATGTGATGTCATCTGTGCATCCCTCAGCCCCTCTCAGGTATCCTTGAGCTCCTAGAGAATGGAGAGCCTCTCAGTAGTCTCTGGGTTCCCCACACCCCACATAGTGCCCCGCATGCAGTGGGTGCTCAGGAAGGGTTTGCTGAAGGAATGAAGTCATTAATCAATGAGCACCGACACTCAAAAGAAGGCCACGTGTCTGCTATAGATGGGTGGCCCTGGGGAGAGGCGGTGGAGGGGACAACAGGAGACCTGAGTTTTAGAGTGGCTCTGCCAGCCAGAGCGTTGTGTGATCCTGGGTGAGGCCTTCCCCCTCTCTGAGCTTCAGTCTCCCCATCTGTATGCTGGAAGTGCCTTGGCCAGGTGTCCTCTCTAGACTCCCAAGCTCAGCCACCAGTTCTGTTCTTTCGGGGGGCGGGGGGCGGGGGTGGTAGATTGGGGTGGGGGCTGGGAGAGGAGAACTGTCCCAACAGCACGTTGACCCTGACCCTGCTTCCTTGCCCTCTCCTGGCAGCACTGGGGACCTGCCGTGGGGATGAGTTCCAGTGTGGGGATGGGACCTGTGTCCCTTCAGTCAAGCGCTGCAACCAGGAACAGGACTGTCCCGACGGGAGTGACGAAGCTGGCTGCTTACAGGGTGTGTGTGGAGTTGGAGGTGAAGGGGCAGCACCCTCCTTGAAGAAGAGCCCTGAGCATTTCCAGGTTCCAGAGAGAGCAGAGTTCGTAGAGATCTCCCTTTGGTCTCTGAGATATGTCTTCCCTCAGAGCATCACTTGCTCCTAAATTGCCCAGTTTTACTCCCTGGAGGCCTACTGGCCCCAGAACCAGATTTTAAAGGACTGCAAAAAGCTGAAAGAGGCCTAGGGGGATGTGAAAAGGCATTTGCAGGAAGTCCGGCCTCCACCATTTGTCCACACCCGAGTCTCCAAGTGGCTTCCTTCCCAGGGTGAGCAGAGGCTCAGTCCCCAGGGAGCCTCCTTAATTCTCAGATGACTCTCTGGGACCCTGACCCTGGGTCATCTGGGGAAACGGATAAAGGGTTGTACAGTGAGATGGCCTCCCCTATGCAGAGTCTCTAGGGCACAGGTCTCCCTCAGATGGTCAGTCCAGCCCCCAGGATCTCCGTAGGCCTCCTGTTTTCCCCCCTCAGGGCCCCAGCACTGCTAGATCAGGCACAGACACCACCACCTTCCCTCCCTGTCCAGCTAGACGCTGCCTAGGCGTCCGGATTATCCCTGGGGTCCTGTACTTCTATGAACAGAGCTCCCAGCCCTGTGTTCAACTGTCTGTCCTGGGCCCTCTAGAGACCAGTGGAGACTGGGGCGGGAGCTCTGTTCACCCCCCAGGGACCTGGCCCAGCCCAGCCCTCCCTGCCCAACGTCTCTCACATCCTGTCCACTCTCTTGTCCGGCCCGACAGAGTCAACATGTGAGGGTCCCCGCAGATTTCAGTGTAAGAGTGGCGAGTGCGTGGACGGCGGGAAAGTGTGTGATGCTCAAAGGGACTGCCGGGACTGGTCGGATGAGCCTCTGAAAGAGTGTGGTACAGTACCTGTCTACTTCTGGCTGCTGGACGAACCCCCACCCCCACCCCGCCACATCCCCTCCTAGCATCTGGGCAGAGGCCCGTGCCTGCCCTACTGCACACGTTCTGTTCTCACCCTCTCTCAGCACTCCTGGGCTGTCCTGTGGCCTCAGATGGGGCTCTTTGACTTTGGGGCCTCCTTCTGCATCTCTACAAATCGAACTCCCTTTTCTTTCCAACCCGGATGCTCAGTTATGCTTCCTCTCACAAACTCGGCCTCTCCTCCTCACTCCTTCTACATTCAGACCTCTTAGTATGTGCTCACTCTGAAACTTTTCTTCCTCAGTGATCCTGCTCTCCTGACCTAGCCAGGGCCCTGGCCTCTGAGGCCTTCCAGCCAGCCCCCTGCAGAGGGAGAGGTAGGGGACAGCAAACAGGCAGGTAATTGAGGTGCATCCCAAGACCACCAGGCACAGGCCAGGCCTGAATGAGGCTAAGGCAGCCTGAGCAGCAGAAGGTGGCACAATCTCGAGCCCCAAGGAGCTCAGACTATCTGGGAGATAAGGTGTAACAGGCTGGGTGTGAATAAGGGGCAGAATGAGGCAGCTGTGCTAATGGCTATAGCTGTTGGGGTGTGTTCTGGACTAAAAAGAACAGGAGGGTCTGGGCTGTAGGTAAAGTGGGTGCCCTACAGAACATGCTGGAAACCCAGTGTGGGCTCGAGGAGGGTTTATTGCCAAGGTCAGGGGTTTGGACAGAGAATTCCTGGGAGGACGGAGCCTAGGTTGGACCCCCACTTCCTGGCAGACTCGTTTCCACCCAGCACCTCCCATACTGGGCGCTCAGAGTTCGTTCTCTAGAACCCCCAGGGGTAGCATATCTCCACCCCTTTTTTAGATTTAAAATTTGTTTTTGAAAGGAAGAGGTGTTGGGCGAAGGTCACTCAGCCTCCACTAAGCTTGCAGGACAGACTCTCAGGCCTCCTGGCTCCCCCCCTTCCCCCACTGTCCCCCAGAGGCCCTGCCAGGAAAAGTTCCAGAAGAGGGAGCCTAGGGAAAAGAGGATAGAGAAATGGGAGCAACTGAATCTAGCCCCCCACCCCACCTGGATTTGGAGTTCACCGGTGACTGCTAACCTACTAAATCTCTTCTTTCTGGTCTTTTGCATGACACATCTAAGAGACGTATGTACGCATGTGTTTGTGTCTCTGGCTGGTGACAAGCCAGTGTCTGTGTCCGTGGCTCCTCCTCTGAGTAAGGCAAGGGAACTGTACCTCATGTCTCTGTGTGTCCCCGCATCTGCGTGAATGTGTCTGTGGAGTCTGTGGGCCCGTCGGTGCCTCTGCACGTAAGCTGGTGTGTGTGAGCATGCAGGTAGGCGCACGTGCTGGGGAAGGTGACACTGCCCCTTCCTCCCATGCTGGGCCTCAGGTGCCACTCGGGCCTCTGGACCACCACCCCTCCTCGACTGCAGGCCCCTGGCAGAATCAACTCCAGGCTACATAGAACTGGGAAGGCCCAGACGGTCCCCTTCAGCCTCCGCCTCGGTGCTGGCCCTTCCAGAGCAGGGTCAATGGAGTCCGGACCCGCTGCCCATACTCTCGCCCCCACACATCTCAGCCCTGGAGGACTCCGTGCTCTCCTCTATCGTAGAAGCCTGAGCACCCTTGAGCTTTCCCCTTTCCCCTTTCAGGGTTGTCCTACACATGCCAGTGTGGTGGGTGCTCAGTAAATACAGCTGCTGAGTGACTGCTACCTAGAGAGGGTGAGGGGGGCAGCGAGCGGGTGCATGGACGAGGCCGTGGGTGAGTGGCGGGCAGATGTGTGGACAGCACTGGGGGAATAATACAGTGTGAGAGAGGTAGGGAAAGTTTGGAATGAAAGAAGATTCCCAGAGAAGGATCCCCACACAGACTACCTCAAAGTGGCCATGGTGCCGCCCACCCCGCAGAGCTGGGCCTTCCCAGGGCTGGGCCCGGCTGAGTCACTCCCAGACCCCCCCAGTCACGGGGTTGCTGTCATCTTGTTCTTTCAGTTCCACCAGCGTCCCCGGGAAACAGGAGGAGGCCCAGGGGTAAAGGGGAATATTCCCTAAGCATGGCTCAGGCTGGAGGTGGGACACCCACCGCTTGCATGGCCTGGGGTGGGCAGCTCAGACCAGCCATGTGCATGGCCACGGCTGGCTCCGCTCAGCTCTGCGTGGCTTGGCTGGAGCGGCGGTGCATGAGCCTGGGGGGTAGAAGGATGGCATGGCGCCTTCTCTTGGCTTGCACAATTAACCTTCTGTGATTCCAAAGCTCAGAAGATGCTGTGAGAACATGGTGAGCCTTGGTCCTGGCCTCCCTGCCGTCCCCTAGGACTCTGCCAGAGGGGGTGAGGGAGTGGAGGACGAGGAGACCCGGTGACCTCCCGGCATCGCTTCACCCCTTGTAGCCGTTGGTATTCCTGGGACCGGGCCTGTGGCTAAGTGTAGGAAAGGGACAGGTGCTGAGAGGAGAGCAGGGGGAAATCATCCATTGTATTTCATGGTGAGAGAGAACTGACTAAGTAGCAGCTCCGTATAGAGAAAGCCTGGGGTCTTAAATAACCACAAGCTCAGTAGGGGCAGCCTTTGTGGTTCAGACTCCCTCTGGACTGCAGACTCCTGGGCTCTGTCCGGGCAGGGACATGAACAGATGGAATGTGTCCGGAGGAAGGCACTTGAATGGCAGGGCACCAGAAATTAGCACTTTACATTTTTAAAAAATCTTTATTGAGAGAGAGAGTGAGAGCAGGGGAAGAACAGAGAGAGAGAAGCAGACTCCAGGCTCTGAGCTGTCAGCACAGAGCCCCACATGGGACTCAAACTCACAAACCGTGAGTTCATGACCTGAGTGAAGTCAAATGCTTAACCAACTGAGCCACCCAGGTGCCCCCAGAAATTAGCACTTTAAAGGAGATTCTGAGGGAGCCAGCAGACGCTGGCCAACCCCACCCAGCAGAGCTGGAGTGGGAGCAGAAGCTTCAGGAAGGCCAATCCAGTGAGGAAGAGCTTTATAACAGCCTGTTTCAGGTGGAGCCGGCTACCTAGGAGGAAAGTGGGCTCTATGAGGCTGGAGATGTTTAAGCCAGGGCATTTCAGAAGGGGTTCTTGAGGTACCTTAAGGGTTGGATGTGGTCCACGTACAATGAGGTCACAAGGAAGAAGGATTTGTAAGAAACGTGTTTGTGAAAGGAAAGACCTCAGGCAGCCAAGCTGCCTCCTGGTAGACAGAGCTCTGGCCGGGGAGGCAAAGGACCTGAGTTCTGGTTCCACTCTGTCCCTGTCTTTGTGTCTGGCCTTGAGCAAGGACCTGCCCCCTCTCTGAGCCTCCTCTTACCTCATCACCCAGTTCGTGAGGCTGAGGCTCAGCGAGGTTGGAGAGCATCCTGGCTCTGTGAGGGTCCCGCTGCCCTGGGTCTCTGCTTCAGCTCTATGCCCTACCCCTGCCCTGCCCCCACCCTAGCCTGGGCTCCTGGCCCCTTAGGAGCCTGTGTCCCTTCCCCAGGGCTGAACGAGTGTCTGCACAACAATGGCGGCTGCTCCCACATCTGCACTGACCTGAAGATCGGCTTTGAGTGCACATGCCCAGCAGGCTACCAACTCCTAGACCAGAAGACCTGTGGCGGTGAGACCCTCCTCTCATCCTTCCCCTGCCTCCCATCAAGGAGAGGCAGATCCTCCTGCCAGTTCTGACTTGGTCTCTTCCCCACAGACATCGACGAGTGTAAGGATCCAGACGCCTGCAGCCAGATCTGTGTCAATTACAAAGGCTACTTTAAGTGCGAGTGCCACCCTGGCTATGAGATGGACACGCTGACCAAGAACTGCAAGGCCGTCGGTACGGGCACCCTAAGGTGGGGGGTAAGGGGGCAGCCCCAAAAGGGTACAGAAAGCAGCGTGCTCCCACCTATGTGAGGAGCAGATGAGTGCACGTGGGCACACACACATGCACAAAGCAAGTTGCACACACAGTGCTCGAACTGTACGTGTACGTCATACCCACAACACATTGCACACGAGCACCCACACAGATACTGCACAGAGCCACCTAGTGTAGCCCGCAGAGACTGCACATGTACCACACACGACATACAGACACAAGCTGGACCGTGCAGACTGCACACACAGCACTGGTAGTCCACACAGAGAGCATGACCTGGGCACACCCACACATGGGTCAGCTCAGCTAACTGAATTCATCGTATTCCATTCCTTATATTGAACACCTAACATTCCTGTAGGCATTGGGATTTGGCAAGAAGCAAAACAGACACTGATCCCTGTCTACCCTCATGGGACTTACATCCTAGTGGGTGAGACAGACAAGAAATCTGATAAGTAAATGCAGTGCATGATAGACGGGGCTCCAAGTGAAAGAGGAATACAAAATGGGCAAGGGGAGAGGGAAGTCAGGAGGGCAGCGAGTATAGTTTTAGATAGAGTGGTCAGGGAAGCCCTCTGGTTCATGAGAAGATGGCATTTGAGTTCAGACCTGGAGCAGGTAAAGGAAGGTGCCATTTATCTGCAGGAACTTCATTTTAGGCCAAAGGAACAGAAAGAGCAGAGGCCCTAATGCAGGAGCATGGCTGGTGTGTTCAGATAAATGGAAGCCAGTGCAGGTACAGCAGGGAGCACAGGAGATAAATTCAGATAAGTGACTCAGGGCACATCACAAAGGCCTTCTAGACCGTGGAAAGGACTGACTCTTGCTTTCAGTCCGAGTCAGGGGGAGGCTTTGGAGGGGTTTGAGCAGAGGAGGGACACGGTGTGCCTTCCATTCTCACAGGCTTCCTCTGGCTGCTGTGCCGGGAGGAGACTATAGGGGCAAGGGGAGAAGCAGGGAAACCATTTAAGAGGGTTTTGCCATAACCCAGAAGAGAGGTGAGCGTGGCTTGGCCCAGGATGTTCCGGTGCAAAATGATGAGAAGCAGACAGACTGGACATACTTGGAAGGTCAGGATTTATTTGGAAGGAACAGAACTTACTTACCAATTGAATGTGGGATGTGAGAGAAAAAAAAGTCAAAGATGACTCTGAGGTTTTGGGCCAAACAACTGGGAAAACAGGATCGCTCTTTACGGGGCTGGGGGAATATTAGACTGATTTGAGCATGTTACGTGTAAGAAAGCTGTTTAGACATCTAGGCAGAGGTTGTGAGGAGTCAGTTGCACATAGGAGTCTGGAGTTCAGGTGCATAAATGCAATACACAGTTCATAGACTAACAGCACAGCAGCCATAGTAAATGACATGTAGCCCACAAACCCAAAACCGCACCCCAACTGCACCATATGCAGCCTGCACATCAGCACATCACACATAATATGTGGCTTGTTCTTACCCCCTCGTGGGATGCATGTAACCCACCCCACGAATTGTATACATGCAGTGGAAACACCCCCCAGCTGCCGTGTAATCACAAACCAAACCCCCGCAAATGAACATCTAAAGTGCAGTCACACGAAAACTCAGGTTGTCAGCACACTGGATGCCTGTCACAGACACAGCTCAGTAAAAATCTCCTCAAGACACCCTGTGAGCCTGCTCCTGCATGCTGCAGGATGGTGCCCCTTGCTCTCATTTTGGGGTGAAGAAAATCACACAGTCAATGGCAGGGCCTTGAAGTGGGCTTTCCTTCTTTCTCCTTCCTGTACCGGGAGTTTCTCTGGTCTCGCTGTTGGTACCACGCCCTCCCTCTCACCCCCACCCTGCTCCGTCACCACCCCTGGGTCACGGGCCCAGACCCCACATGGCTCCGTGCCCGTCCTGCCCTGCCCCCCGGGCACACATCAGCTTGGCACAGATGCACAGTGACAGGGACCATGTGGCCTGCACAAGTGTCAGCAGGAAAACGGGGACAAGGCCCAGGCAGCTCCAGGGACAGGTGTTTCCGCTCAGACATTGCTGGTACCCGAGATGGCCTGATACATCTGAAAACAGGCTAGAGAAGTGGCAGCCAGAGTCAGGTGCTCATCCCTCACAGGTCTGCAGCACAGGGGTCTTCCTACAAGCAGCCAGGAATGTCTAGGTCACTGGCGATCTTCCTAAAACATAACCTAAGTCTAAAAATGGGTTTTGTATGTGCACGGGTCATCGTGTGTTGTCTCCATCGTACGTATATGATCTGTCCCATGACACACACACCCCACCCCTGCTGCCAGCTCAGAGTAAAGTGTAAACTCTACACCCAGTGGACAGGACTCTGAAATCTGGCCGCTGGCAAGCTCTGAGGCTTCATCCATCCCTTGCCACGTCCCCACACACTCTACATCAACTGAAGACTCACGGGGACCTCCCCGAGTCTCCCCTGTTTCAACTCTCCCCCTAGCTCTGACACCTGTCCTCACACTGTAGCCTCAGTGTTCTCTCTAGAACACTTACTGCTCACCGTTGCCCCTTGAACTATTGTAGGGGGGCCCTGTGCAGGGAGGTTGGGGAGCAGCATGTTCTAGGTAAAGGGGACCACGTCAGAAAAGGCCCAAGGTGGCCAGACTCTGCCATGGCTCAGTGATGATGGGTGGCCTAGTGGCTGGTATGGAGGTGTGTTAGGGGGTGATTGATGAGGCCAAACAGGGAGCTTGGGGTCACACCACAGAAGACCTTCAGTGTAAGCCTAACAAGGGGGGCAATACTAGAAGATTTGGGGGGAGTTTGTGTCTAATAAAGAGAAGGAAAATCATTCTGTTATACATAGTACTTTGTACCTCATGCTCTTCATACCCATTTTTCATCCACTCCTCTGTGAGGTAGGAATAGCCCCCCCTACGATGCCCCCATTTTGTAGGAAAATGAGGCATCACCCAAGCCACCCAGTGGCAGTTCCCTTCCTTTTGCACTGACCGGTTCTCCCAACCTTCCCACACGGCAGCCGGCAGAAGCCCGTCCCTGATCTTCACTAACCGGCATGAAGTGCGGAGGATCGATCTGGTGAAACGGGACTACTCGCGCCTCATCCCCATGCTCAAGAACGTGGTGGCGCTGGATGTCGAAGTTGCCACCAATCGCATCTACTGGTGTGACCTCTCCTACCGCAAGATCTACAGGTGAGCGGTGCCGGTGTCCTGTAGCCAGGCCTGGGCAGGAGTGGAGGCCTGAGAGGAGGGAAGGGATGGTGGCCACTGAGGCCAGACGGGGACTTGGGAATGGACGCAGGGTCACCGTGGACGTGGAGCTGCCAGGCCTTTTCCTTCCCCTGGGCTGGGCTGGGCTGAGAGCTCTGTAGGGAGAGCCCCAGGGACCCGGGCCTGACTGACCTCCGGTGGCCTGGTGGGACAGAGCAAGACATGGCAAATGTTCCGCAGGGGCAGAAATGTTCTACCTCTGGCTTTGGTGAGGACTTTAAAAAGCAGCTCGTGTGTCTGTGTGTTGGTTTCGGGGGATGACTCTGGATGACCCAGTCAAAGGTGACACCGACCTGGTCCTGCCTGGAGGATCACACTCATAACACAGTGATGTCTATTGTGGTGATCCTGAGGGAGAAGTGCCCAGGGGGGCCTTTTACCCAGTATGGGGTGTCAGGGAACCCTTCCTGGCTGGCACTACCCCCAGTCTGGTGCCACCGTCCGTGGACTACGAGCCAGAAGTCCTCATACAACACGAAGAGGTCCTCTCATAGGTCTTTCTCAAATAGCACAAGCCCGCCTCCCTGAATGCCTGGGCTCCCTTGAGACGACATGTCCTTTCTTTGTCCTGAGACCCACATGACAGGACTGCTAATGACCAGGCAGCACTGGGTAGACTGTTAAAAGAACGATGGATGGATGGAGGGAGGGACGGAGGGACGGAGGGATGGAAGGAGGCAGATCTACCACGCCCCCAACATACAGACACATACTCAGTTCACACTCCCACACAGAAGCAGCTAGAGCCATGCCTGGCAAGCCAGTTATGCCTGGAAGAGGCAGAATTTGATGACAGATTGGCTATTCTGGGAGTTTCCAGTTTCCGGCTCAGGAGAATGGTGGTGGTGCCATTCTCTGAGATGTTAGCAGTAGAGGAGCATGGGGTCAGGGGGTTGACCATTCAGGCTGGCTGAGGGGAGGGGAATGGGGGGCGGACATTTTTGGACATGAGTTCAAAGTGTCCATGGGACATCTGAGGGGGGCCAGCTGGCTTTATAGTCCAGAGCTTAAGAGAGTTGTCGCAGTGGGTGAGTCAGAGTTCTGGGTGGCGGTGGGCACTATGGAACTAATCAACTAGAGAGAGGACATGAGGGAGAAGAGAGCCTTGGAAGAACAGCATTTGGGAGACAGAAAGTCCTGTTAGTGTTGCCTCTTGAATGTCTATTGTGTTCTCAGCCCCTATTCTCCATTCTCACCGCCACAGCATTTCTGCAGATTCTCCATCTCTCACCTGGAGGCTGTACTGGCCTCCTAGCCAGTCTCCCTGCCTTCATTCCCTCCCTTTCCCATGCATCAGTGCCACAGTGACCTAACATGCCTGCCTGACCATGTCCTCTGACCTTTTCAATGACTCCCTCCAGAATAAAATCCTCACTGCTTAGCATCACCTGCAGAGCCTGTCAGTTCGTGGCCCCTGCCTACATGTACTTCCAGTCTGTATCCCATATACTCCGCTCTACCCCCACTGAATACCAGAACACATACCTCTGGGCACTTGCATATGCTGTTCCTTCTGCTTTCTGCTCCTTGTGCTCCTAGTGCACTAGTCTTTCAGGACTCAACTAGAGAGCCTTCTGCAGCCCTTCAGGGTAATGGAGGTTCCATTTCTCTGCCGCTGTAGTCTCCGCTGCTTTCCGTAGTCACATTGCACTATAATTACCTGGCTGTAAATTCCCATCCCCCACTAGCCTGAGCTCCTCCAGCCCTGAGGCTGTGGCTGACTCAAGCCTGTATGCCTGCCTTGGTGGCCCAGGAAATGTGTTGAATAGGAGGTAGCCAAGTTCTAAAATTCACTGGCATGGCCTAAGGGAGTTGAGAAAGGGAGAGGGCACCCAGAGAGCCCCAGATGGACCCAGAGGGCACCCAGAGAGCCCCGTGGCTGGAACACCTGCCCCACGGCCAGCTCTGATTGCTCCTAGCGCCTACATGGACAAGGCCAGTGACCTGGCAGAGCAGGAGGTCCTGATTGACAAGCAGCTGCACTCTCCAGAGGGTCTGGCGGTGGACTGGGTCCACAAGCACATCTACTGGACGGACTCGGGCAACAAGACCATCTCAGTGGCCACAATTGATGGAGGCCGCCGATGCACTCTCTTCAGCCGTGACCTCAGTGAACCCCGGGCCATCGCGGTCGACCCCCTGAGAGGGTGAGTGTCCCCGTCCCTGCCCCAGGCTTCCCATTCCTCTACCAGTGGCACTCAGTCCTCGTGTGTCTGTCACAAGAGCTCTCTTGAAGACCTTGGGTGGCCCTGGGCTGCTCAGGCAGCCCAAGGGAAGAAAGTTCGTGTGGGCCCTCAGACTGTTAACCCCTGACCAAGGGTTCTTTGGGCATTGGTCACCAGGCTTCACCTGGACTCCACCGCTTGCTCATCGTATCATAGACTCAGAGCATCTCAGAGCAGAGTTGGGCTCTAGAGATTGCCTAGTGGAAGCTCCTGGGCAGGAAGTCTTTCTTCAGGCTGCTGGAGGCCACAGGTGGGCATCTGGTGGCCCTCCCACACTCCCAGAGACAGGATTTCCCACTGGGGCTGTTTCATTTCAAGGTAGCTCTGCCCATTAGAGGGTTTCGGATTTTTTTTCTCACGTTCTCAAATCTGCCTCACTTTGACTTTCTCCATTGGCCTCTGGAGTTACATCAAACATGTCTACTCCCTGCCCTGCATGACAGCCAGCAAGGTAGGAGACCAAGATCACTGGGTCTGCTCTGCTCCAGGCTGCCCACCCCTGTGCCCACAGTCTCTGGGCCCCTCACTACCCAGGCTGCCCTGCTCTGGCCACACCTCCCCGCCTTCCTCAGTGGGGATATCCTTAGAGTGCATGGTTTTCAGCAGCTGTGTCATATTAAGTTTACCAGGGTCACTAGCTTCTTCCTGTTACTGTTTCCTTAGTTGTTGAACGGGCATAAGAAAACCCTCTTCTTCCAGTGAGGACAGCTGGGGCCCAGGGAGGCCACCTGAGAGAATGTGCGAGGCCCCGGGCAGTGACTTGACAGCTGCTGTTTACTGAACGTGCATAGGTGCACCCCTACAGATGCTCAGCTGTCTCACATAGCCCCCACTTCAGCCCTGCGCCCTGTGTGCTCCCCCACACATAGTTATACCCAGCTCATCCCCGGTCCATTATGGATCTGTGAAGGCCCCAGCAGGAAACCCACCGCACACTCAAATAGATCATTTGAGGGGAGCTTAACAAGGGAATTATTTTCCAGAGGAATGGGTGAAGTCTAATGCAGTGTCCCTTACAGTGTGCTGGTGTGGCCCTAGGCCCGAGGGGCAGGAGCAGGGAGGAGTACCCAGGCTGGGAAGGGAGGAGGGTCACCTTCAGAGCAGTAGCCAGCCAGAAGCAACTTTGTAGAGAGGAGTCCAGAACAAATATTCTGACCTCAGTCTCTCCCGCCTTCTGCTCAGATATTTCGCTGAATGCAGCTGGAAGCCAGAAGGCTAGGGAGCCAAGCCCATTGACATAGTTTGCACATGGGTCAGTTTTTCAGTGTACAGAGCAGAACGGGGATGAGTAAAGAGCGAATCTAGAGTGGCTAACAGAAAATATCCAGGGCAACCACTCGGCTCCCCCAGCCTAGAGTCAGCCTTGGCTGGACAGCAATTTCAGCGAAGATGGCTTTTGGGAGAATTAAGCACACAGGCTTTCGAGCTCCACTTGAGGTTATATTTAAATGCGAAGGCTGGCCCCACTGCTTATGAACAGTGTGATCCTAGGGAAACCAGCTCCTCTGAGCCACAATTTACTCATCTATAAATGGGACTAATAATGAAAACATGACTTTATTCAACAAATATTAAAATAACTTGTTCTGCATCATGTACAAGCTACCTGCCAGGCACACAATGAGGCATGAGATAGATGAGCCCGCCCTCGGTGGAGCTTACAGACTAGGGGGGAGGATAGACAGTGAAACACACCAACTACCCAAATGTATACATAAATAAACTGGGTGAGTGCTAGGAAGGAAAGAGCCCGTGGTTTGAGAGATAACAACAGGGCGAGCCTACTCACAGAGAAAGGTTCTGTACTGAAGAGGTGTTTAAACTGAGAAGTAACCAGGGGAAGAGTGGAGGAGGCCCGAGACTCTGGGATGGCCTATCTGACAAAGGCTTGGTGCCCTATTGGAAGTAAGGAGCCCTGTTGGGCAGGTGAGGGGTTTGGAAAGCTGGGGATGGTGGCAGAAGAGACAATCAAAGAGGTAGGCAGAGGCCCGAGCATGCAGAATTCTGTCAGCTGTGGTAAGCATTTGAGGTTTTATTTTAAGAGCAATAAGAGAAGCCTCAGTAAAGTTTAAAAACTGGAGAGTGACAACTTGTTTCCATTTTTGAAGGCTCATTTGCCTGCTCTGTAGTGACTGGGTTGGAGGGGCAGTGATGACTGCATTTGTAAGTAAGTGAGGTGAAACCACTCAGCTCAGTGCCTGCCGCATAGTAGGTACTCCATAAATGGCACACAGGAGGTACTCCAAAAATGTTCGAGAAAGAAGAGAGAGAAATCCTGGACAGAGTTCTAGCTGTGTGAACCCGGGTAAGCTGTCCACTTTTTCCTCTGTACACCAGGAAAGTAAGAGAAGGTTGACAAGGGCCTTTTTTGCTTTGGCCTCTAGACTCTGGTTAAAGCTACCAGAAGTGGGAGAAAGGAGCTCACAGAGGTTCAACTGAGGCCAGATGAGCTCTCAGGGAATACAAGCTTCCCCAGGCTCTCAGATGAGGAGAAGCTAGCACACCTGCTAACTCTTAGATTCGATGGTTCCAGTGGATTTCACAGTCCTTCCCTTCCCAGTTCCCACCAAGCATCATCTTCAACATTCAGTGGATCATTGAGTGCCATGACACAGGCAGCCCTAACTTTGAACCCTGACAACAAGCACAACTGAGTTCTTCTCTCTTTCAGGTTCATGTATTGGTCTGACTGGGGGTACCAGGCCAAGATTGAGAAGTCTGGGCTCAATGGTGCGGACCGGCAAACGCTGGTATCAGACAACATTGAATGGCCCAATGGAATCACCCTGGGTGAGCCCTGCCTTCCCTGGACTGGGGGACTGTCCAGGGGTCTTGTTTCTTTACCACGCCGATAGTGCCAGTGCCTGTCTTTCCTGACAGTCCGTCCCAGGCTGGCCTCCGTTTGAGGCTGGGCCCAGAGATATGGGTAGGGAAGAGGGGACAGACAAGCAGAGATCCTGGTTGGGGTCCCAAACTTAAGACCTGATCCTCTTTCCTTTTCTCCTCCCCAAGATTTACTGAACCAGCGCTTGTACTGGGTAGACTCCAAGCTGCACCAGCTCTCCAGCATTGACCTCAGCGGAGGCAACAGAAAGATGCTGATCTCCTCCCCTGACTTCCTGAGCCACCCTTTTGGGATAGCTGTGTTTGAGGTGAGCCCCGTGAGAGGAGACAGGGCCCTATCAGGAAACTGAAGCCTAGAAAAGTCTTACACCTAAGCTCCCTGAGACTTATCTAAATGGAGACAAAGGGACAGGGAAGCCAGATGACTTGCATGTACACAGTGTGTGAGCTGCCTGCAGACAAAGGCCCCGCAGCCTCTTGTCCTGTGCTCCCTTCCCAAGACCCCTTTCAGAGCCCTTCTCGTGAGTGAGTTGCTAGCCCATGTGAGTTGCTAACCCTCAGCACCTGGCCCTGTAACCCCCATATACAGAAGTACCCAATAAAGGGAGAGAGGGAAGAAGGAATATACATTTTCTTAAAATCTATTGTTGGAAATAGCCAGAGAGATGCTATTCAATTCAGCACACTTTCACTGACCCTTGCTGGCCCCTGGGGTCATAGAAGTGAGTCAGACACCATCTGAGTCCTCACCAAGCTCCCCAGAAGGGGAAGAGTCAAGACCCCCCTGTACCTGTGTGTTCCGACCCCAACAACCTTTTTCCCTGGGGAATGAGGAAGTCAGAAGCAACCAAGCTCTCGCACGTCTATCCCTTCCCCTAAACTAACTCTGCCACCAAGGGGAGGGAAAGCAAGGGGACAGTGGTCTATGGTGGGCGTTGGCAATTTCTGCTTGGAGTGACATCACTCAGCACTGCTCTGAAATTGTGGGCAAAGCCCCACCTCCAAGTCCAGCCCCTGCTTCAAAAGACAGGTGTGTTCAGACATGTGTATGTGCTTGTGTATATATGTGGCATGTACTTGTAAGGTATATATATGCATCCATTTAAAATTGTGCATTTCTCTATGTGCTTGTGAATATGTAACTATGTATACCAGTGCTTAGTTAAGTGTTTATAGAGGTACAAGTGAGCCTTTGTATGTGTAGATGAACATATGGGTGTGTGTCCAGACCTGTGCATGAGGCTGCATAGTAGTACCTGTAACTGTGGATTTGCCTACAGATGAGCCTGTAGGCTTACATGGACTAAACGTTGGATGAGTATGTGTGTGGACCCAGACACTATAGGATGGCAGGGAATAGTCCTCCGTAGTTCATACATCCCCTCCAACCTTGGTCCCAGGCCCCAGGAATGGTAACAGCTATAAAGACCCAACCTTGGGATTCTGCTGGACTCCGGGAAGGAGGCCTAGCTCAGCATTAATGAGCAGTCTTCAGGCCAAGGCACAGAAGCAACAAATAACCTGCTGTGACAGAGGGGGCCCAGAGTATATGCCACAGATTAGAGGCTGAGAGTCTTCCTGTGACTCTGTGGGCAGGAGAGCTCAGGGGGAGGTGTCAGGGCAGTTGTTGTGACTATGGTTTGGGGCCAAGCCCTAAGACTGAGGTCATGGGCTTAGGCTCTAGCCCCCCATCCTCTGCATCTGTACCCCACAGGACAAGGTGTTCTGGACAGACCTGGAGAATGAGGCCATTTTCAGTGCAAATCGGCTCAATGGCCTGGAAATCTCCATCCTAGCTGAGAACCTCAATAACCCACATGACATTGTCATCTTTCATGAGCTGAAGCAGCCAAGAGGTGAGCCTTCCCTGGTCACAGGTCCCCTGCCCTTGTCCTCTCCCTCCACTAGGCAGGCTGCGTTCACCTTCATGTAATGTAATGTCTTAATACCCCCAGAAGGCATAGCAACAGTCCCTCTCATTGGTAGAGTGCTTCACTGTCACATATTTTATCTCATTTCCTTCAGCTCTTGGTGAAATAAGGCTAGGTATAAAAAATATATAAAGCCCTATTTTTGCCTGCAAAGAGTGGGTATTACTTTTCTCATTGAACAACAGAGGAAACTGTGACTCAGAGAGGTAAAGTAATGTTAGCAGGTGGCACAACTGAAACCCAGACTCAGGTCTGATTCCAAGAGCTCCTTCTACCATGAAGGAACACATTGCCTCTCATTTATTACATGTACCCATTTCACAGTAGTGTAAGCTAAGGTATCCTAGGGCCATAGCGGTCCAGCTTGTTGGTTGGGAATAGAAGCCAGGAATCCTGCTACTAGGTCGTCCCATCCTCTATCACTAGGACATAGTACTAAGTCTAACTGTAACCGAGTTGTGGTTGCCAGGATGATAGTGGGAAAGCACAGCGGGGAAAGGAGATAAGCTTGGTGCCTGATTCTGGAACCAGAAATTCAAATAAGAAATAGACATAGGGGCACACGGGTGGTTCAGTCGTGTTAAGCATCTGACTTCGGCTCAGGTCATGATCTCATGGTTTGAGAGTTTGAGCCCTGCATCCGGCTCTGTGCTGACAGCTCAGAACCTGGAGCCTGCTTTGGATTCTGTGTCTCCCTCACTCTCTGCCCCTCCCCTACTTGTGTGCACTCTCTCTCTCAAATATAAACAAACATGGGGCGCCTGGGTGGCTTAGTCGGTTAAGCGTCCGACTTTGGCTTAGGTCATGATCTCACGGTTTGTGGGTTCGAGCCCCGCATCAGGCTCTACGCTGACAGCCAGCTCTGAGCCTGGAGCCTATTTCAGAGTCTGTGTCTCCCTCTCTCTCTAACCCTCCCCTGCTCACGCTGTCTCTATCTCTCTCTCAAAAATAAATAAAACATTAAAAAAAAAAATTTAAAAAAAAAAGCATAAACAAACATTTAAAAAGAAATAGACATGGCATATGGCAGAGGGGGGAAACACAGGCTTTGGAATTAAACAGACTTCAGTTTTTTGTTTTTTGTTTTTTTAATTTTTTTTTTTTAATGTTTATTCATTTCTTAAAGAGAGAGGGCATGAGCAAGTAAGGGGCAGGGAGAGAGAGGGAGACACAGAACTGGAAGCAGGCTCCAGGCTCTGAGCTGTCAGCACAGAGCCTGACGGGGGGTTCAAACTCACAAACTGCATGATGATGACCTGAACTGAAGTTGGACGCTTGACCGACTGAGCCACCCAGGTGCCCTGACAGACCTCAGTTTAAATCCTGTCTCTAAAATCCCTTGAGTTATAACTTTGATGAGCTTGTTCTCTTTGAAAGTTGGTATCTTTTATCTGTCAGTCTGGGACATACACCCACCTCTCTGAGTTGTCATCAGGATTGAGTGAAAGTGTGGGGGTAAAACACCAGGCACAGTGCTAGAAGGTGCCCAATAAAAGCAGGGAAAGCTCCAACTCTGTCTGTCTCTGTCTCTGTGCTATTAGCTGCCGATGCCTGCGAGCTGAGTGCCCAGCCCAATGGAGGCTGTGAGTACCTGTGCCTTCCTGCTCCCCAGATCTCCAGCCCCTCTCCCAAGTACACATGTGCCTGTCCTGACACAATGTGGCTGGGCCCGGACATGAAGAGGTGCTACCGAGGTAAGCAGACCTACCAGGAGGGCTGGTCCCTGGCAGTGTGAGACCCCCTCCTGCTGGAACTTTCCATGGGCTTCCAGGATGACATAAGCTCCTGGTTTTCCTGTCTTCTCTGGCTGCTTATTGCCTTTGCAGGCTCCTCTTCCTTACCGTCCTTGAGTGCTGGTTTCCCCAGGTCCTTCCAAGGCTTCCTCCTCTTACTCCCAGGAAAAGTGCACATATACATACAACATTTTAAATTCAGTTTCAGGGGGTTTCTGGAACCCCTTGAAGACCTGAGATTAAGAGCCCTTGATCCCTATGGCTTCAGTTACTGTTTATATGCAGGTGACTATGAACTTGCCTCTTCCTCATCTAGAACTTAACACAAAGAGAAGCCCTTTTGTGTTATGGTTGGGACTGATAGTCAGTACTTTGGCCATACAAGTTTATATTCATCGTCCAGTGTTGATACAGAGCCAAGGCCTTTTGTTTGAACGTAAATCTTCTGCATCATTTGGGATTTCCACATTCGGCTGTTTAAAGGGGAGCGAGAATTTCAACCTAGCAGTGTAATAATATGCATGTAAAATCTTTCTAGATTTGTATGATTTCCCTGACTCCCAGTCTTTTACAGTGGACTTGCCAACACCTAATTCTATGGTCTTGCTTTAATGACTTGTCCTAATCAAGTCAGTGTGCAGTATAAACACAAGGTGTTTGGGATTCGGCTAAAGAAAAGGTCATAGCCTATTCAGGTTTAGGAAAGGCTTCCCAGAAGTGGCCTTTGAGCTGAGCCATGAGGATGAGTTCATAAGTATAATTCGTAGAGGCGAAAACTTAGGCATAAAGCAATGAAACTCTCTGTCCAAGTGACCTCTGCGTTATTTCGCCCCCAGCCCCTCAATCTACCTCAACAACGACGTTAGCTCCTACCACAACGAAGACTCTAGCCGGCCCCGCAAGAGCTCCTGGGACCACCGTCCACAGCCTCACCTACCAGAACCACAGCACAGAGACACCGGGCCTGGCAGCTGTGGTCCCCAGCTCAGTTAGTGCCCCCAGGGCTCCCAGCACCAGCCCGTCTACCCCAAGCCCTGCGACCAGCAACCACTCCCAGCACTGTAAGTAAACGAGTTCTGTGTTCTTTCATGACATGGGGGGGGAGGGGGGAGAGGGTTATGTGGGAAGAAGAGATCATGCCAGAGTATTGGACCTCGCTCAGGAAACAGGTGGAGGTGCCCACCTACTATTTAAAAGTCTTAGGTGCCACTGACTCGTAGAGGGTCTTGCAGAAAGCCACTTCCTACCTCTGAGCCTCAGTTTCGTCACCTACAAAGCGGGAATAATAATTACCCTTCCCCTACATGCTTCACAAGATCGCCAGGACAGACAAAGGAGGCGGTGTAAACAGAAGTACTCGTGTACACAGCCTCTTCTCTCCCTGGGTGTGTGTTTTATGTGTTACTGATGTGTATGAGGGCATGTCCCCCAGATTTAGAAACCTCAGAAGCTCTGGTCTTGGTTCTTAGCCCCTGTGGCAGGTTCCCCAGATGCTAATATCCATAACTATGGTCTGCTTATGCCTCCTTCCAAACCCTGGCATGAAAATAATTAAGCTTAGCACTTATTAAATCATTGGGAGCAGTAATTGTCACTGCTAGAAATGTTCTGTCTCATTAGCCAGCAAATACCTGTTTAATTGAGTCACCTGCCAGGGAGAGTTCATTTGTGAAGATAAACCGTCTTTTACATTTTTATCCCGGACGTGGCCCGGACGCCAGGCAGCCTGGCAGCACCTCCCTCATTGGACCCAACTTGCTGGCAGAGGCTGGGTTTCCAGAGCAGAGCACTCACCTTGAAGTTTGGAGAGGCAGGTGGCACCCGTGTGAACTTCAGTTCTTGTCACCCAGGGCACAGCCTCGGAGCAGGAAGCCTCCCCACTGGCTCCCTGCCGCTCTGGGCTTGACTGCTGCGGTCCAGCGCTTCCTCATGTGCAGCAAGGGGGTAGCAGGGCTACCCTTCTTTTTCTCCCTGTGACACTTAGGTTCCCTTAAAGTAACTTGGAGAAGCAGGCACTCTGCGACAGCGGCATCCGGGCCATTGCCAGGGCAATCACCTGCCCTCTTGGAATGAACCTGGCTGGTGAAGTCCCTCTTCACACTTCAGAGGGCCATCAGTGGATCCGAAACAACAGCTTCATAAATTAAAAAGTGCTACAGAGGTGTTCCCATGAAGACAGTTTAAAGAGTGGAAAAGATGGCACAGCATACTTTAAAAATACAGTACATTTTCCAAGCCCTTTTCAGTTTAGAACATGCCTTTATATACTTTATTTAGGCCTCAAAACAACCCCTACCCCACTCCCCACCCGCTTTGAACCAGGCAAGGGTGTGCCAGACACTGTGCTAAGTAAGAAATTCTCTCCCTTGATCTTTGCAGCGTCCATAGGAGGTAGGTAACTTGCCCACACAAGTAGGTGACCCGTCCAAACCCAGGAGCCTGTGCTGGTGATTCCACTATGTTCTGTTGCACCCCATTTTAATTACTTATTGAAAATAGGCTGGTGATGCAGATGGACAGAAAGACCACCGAAACAACAGAGACCAAGTAATAGATACTGGCTGGCAAAGGCAGTTGCCCTAGTTGGTTAGCAACATGGAGACCAAAGTGCTCACTCTGCCAAGCACACCACCCCACCCCACCCCTATCCCACCCCCGCCCAGCTTCCTACCACTATGATGCTGTGTGAAGGGTAAGGGACTTGGGGCACAAGTCCTGGGTTTGGGTCCCAGCTCTGCAGCTTTTCTGTGAGTCCCCAGAACCCCAGTAAGACTGGGTGTCCCCATGTGTGAGAGTGAGATAACTTCTGTCCTGCTCACCTCAGGGGAGTTTTGATAGGCTCTGGAAAGACTGCATTGTTAGGCGTTACCCAGGATCATCACTTTGGACTGAGGGCAGGAAGCAGTTGGGTAGTTCTTATGGCTTGAGGCCAGCGAGGACTTGCTCTCATGGTGACGGAGCAGCGCTCTGCACATTTGTGTTTTGCAGATGGGAATGAAGGTGGAAAGATGGGCTCGACAGTGACTGCTGCCGTCATTGGGATCATCGTGCCCATGGGTGAGTGTGGCCTGAGTCACTGTGGAGAAGAGAGAAATGGTGCTCAGAGTCTGGGGAAAAGCACTAGAAAGGCAGAACACTTAGCACACGGACCTATCCCATTGATTTTTTTCTGTCCCAGCAGCCTCCCTCCCCACCTCACCCCCCCGACTTCCCAGTCCTATAATTTGGTATCTGAGCCTGGCACACAAGGCCCTTCAAGACCTGGCCCCAGGCGGCCCGGCCCAGTGCATCCCCGCTCCCCACCATTCACACTCTGTATGCCATCCATGTGAACACAAGCTGTAGGTTCGTTGGGAACAGGGCTAGAGCTTCTCTTGCTCCCCTCTCTCCCCAGCTCCTAGCAGTGGCTGGCACATGGTAGGAAATAAAGTATTTGTGGAATTAATGAGGAGAGCTACTTGCCATTCCTTTAGTAGATCATGCTATTTTGCTTTCTTTCTGTTTGGTTTTCAACAAACATTTATCAAGCAGCTGCAATGAACCAGACTCTGTGATAAAGTGGAGGGAAGGTGATTAAAAACAACTAGGACATGATTCCTCCCCTGCAAAGGTTAAGTCTTGTCAGAGACACACACATAGCAGACAATTTGATTATGACAGGGGAAGTCTTAAAATGAAGCCATGTGTGGTCCAGAGGAAGCACTGAAGAAAGACTTAACTTGGAATCAGGAGAGAAGGGAAGTGGGTAGGGAGGGTTTCCTAGTGGAAACGATAATGTGAGCTGAGTCAGCCAAATGAAGAAGAATCCAGAGCAACCTAAGCAGTGAAAACAGCATGAATGAGAGCCAGCAACAGGAAACAGCATGGGGAGGGGAGAGAGTGGGTTTGGAACTAAAAGTTCAATATGACCAAACTATAACAGTTGGTGAAACCTCACAGAGAACCATGGAGGCCGATTTATTCTCTCCCGTGCCGTTGTTCACCTAGTATCCAGAATATTCTGTGTCTTATACCAGTCTCATCTCTTGGTGGGATCTTTGAATTGCAACTGCCCATCTATAAGTTGATCTCCCTGGCTTGCCCATGAGCCCCTCAACAAGGACAGGGATTTTGCCCATTTATCGCAGGACTCCCAAGAATGGTGGTGAGCTAGTGAGTAATGTTTTATAAGCTTCTACCCCGTGCAAGAGACTGTGCCAAGTGCCAAAGACCCAGGGAAGAAAAAGATAAAAGACTTGAAGAGCTTTCAATCCCTAATCAGATTAGTCATAAAAAGAGATACAAGAGAGGTGTTAATACATATTACGGTGTACTGTCATGGAAGCATGATGCCCAGCAGAAGAGAGGGAATGGTACTTCTGGAGAAGACGCATTTGAATTGGCCTTGAAAGTCTTCAACACTAAAGATGATGGAGAGACTATTTCAGGCTGATTTGGAGCCGAGTGCGTGGAAAATACTCTGAACATTGTTTAGTGAAAGAGACATCAAACCCTTTCCTGCCACCCTCTACTCTATAGAAGGGCTTATATATGCTCTTTCCCTGACATAAGCCACTCTGATATAATTAATATTTTTAATTTCTGCTCATCTGAGAGGTTAAAGATGAATATTCTTTCCTTGATATTTCCCTATGAAGTAGAGTGTCTTTTTATAAGCTTAATGGCCATTTATATTTCATCCTTAATGAATTGCTTATTCACAGTCTTGTTTTTCTATTGGTTCTTGATCTTATTCTTACTCATTTGTACAAATACTGATATATAATGAATATGAAACCTTTGTAACAGATGTGACAAATATCTTCTCCCATATTGCCTCTTGATTTGTAAATGTGTTTATGGTATCTTTTGCCATGCATAAATTCAAAAATTTTAAGTATCAGATCTGTTCATCTTTTGTGTTATGACTTCTAGGTTTTGTGTTTTACATAGGAAGGTCTGCCTCACTACAAATTATTAAAATATCTCCCCATATATTCTTCTACTAAATATTGTTTTATATTTAGATAGTAATCTATTTGGAATTTATTCTAGAGTATGGTATGAGATAGAGATGGAACTATTTTTTTTTTCTACAGGCCTGTTTAGTTTTCCCCAGACCATTATTGAATAATTCATCCTTCTGACTTGAATCGTCATCTTTATAGTAAACTACATGGCTCTCCAGACTTTGATCTGCTGCTAGCCTTTTTATTCTCTTTCACCAGTTATCTGCTCCTACAAACCAGAAGAACAACTTTGTGCTAGGCTTTAATATCTAATAGGGCATTATTATTCTTGCAATGTTTTCTTAGCTGTTTTTTTCTGACTTCTCTTCTAGAATAAACTTCAGAATCATCTTTATAAAAATTATTATGGAATCTTAAGTCTTGGATGTATAAATTGATATGGAGAGAATTCATGCTTCTATGTTATTGAAGCTTCCCATCCAGGAACATAAGGCATATCCCTATTTATTTGAGTCTTTCAGGTCTTTCTATAAAATTTTATCGATCAGATCAGAGTTGCACATTTCCTATTCGGTTATTCAAGGTATTTTACAGTTTTTGTTGGGCTTCTGTGAATGTGTTCTGTTCTTATTCCATTCCATTTTCTAATTGGTGATTGCTAATTAATAAGGAAGCTGTTGACTTTTTGTTAATTTTTTTAAAAATGTTTATTCATTTTGAGAGAGGGAGAGCATGAGCAAGGGAGAGTAGAGAGAGAGAGAGAGAGAGAGAGAGAATCCCAGCACAGGGTTTGATCTCATGAGCCATGAGACCATGACCTGAGCCAAAACCAAGAGCTGGATGCTTGACGGACTGAGCCATCCCAGCACCCCTTCTGTGAATTCTTGATGAACTAAAATTATTTCTAATAGTTTTTCATCTGCTTTTCTAAGATTTTCTAAACATGCAAAACTGATAATAAACACAGCTAGCTATTCCCTCTTTCTCCTATGTGTACCCTTCAATTCTTTATTTGTTCTTACAGCATAGCTAGGTCTCTGGAACCAAAAATAGTAGCAACGGTAACAGGGATCCTTGCCTTGTCCCTGTCTTTAATGGGTCTTGATTATTCCAGTCTAACCAAAGTAAAACCCCCTCTCTAACATGCTGGACAGCTGTCACCAGGCTCCACCTGAATGTTCATGGTCATTGCCAACTACCTTATGCAGCTGCTTGCCCCAGTTTTGCCTGGCTCTGTCTGAGAACTTCCTCCTTCACTCATGAATATATTCATCTATTCCAGCTCAGAGCCTGTGTTTCCCTGCTGTGTCCACCTCTAGGGATGCTTCTCTTCTTGCAGCTTTGGAAAGAAACACCCCACCCATCCATTCACCCTCCACTGGGGGAGAGAATGCTCCTTAGAGAAATCCAAGGAAGTAGCAGTGTTAGGGCAGAGGTGTGGTGAAGAAACTTACTCATTCACTCAGTACACATTGCTGAGCAAGGCCCTGGGTGTAGAGAGATAAAGGAGACACAGTCACTGCCCAAAGATAGCTCAGTCTAGCTGGGTACACATACATGAAGTACAGTACCGTGGGCTAGGGACACACGTGAGGGAGCAGCCAACTTTTCCTTGAGAAGTTGAGAAAACTTCATTTGAGTTGGATCTCGAGGGCAGAGCAGTTAACAAAGGAAGGGAGAAGAGAAGGGCTCCGAGCAGCAGAAAAAGAACACAGCACCACAGCCCGAGGAGCAAGGGGCAGGAGAGTTAGAAAGGTGGTAAGAAACGCACTGACATCTGAGCGGTGGGCTAGAGCCTGCTGGAAGTTCAGTGTAATGTGTCCCTTCCTCCAGCGGTTATAGCCCTGCTGTGCACGAGTGGCTACCTGATCTGGAGAAACTGGAAGCGGAAGAACACCAAAAGCATGAATTTTGACAACCCAGTGTACAGGAAAACAACAGAGGAAGAAGATGAAGATGAGCTCCACATAGGGAGGACTGCTCAGATCGGCCATGTCTATCCTGCAGTAAGTATCCCCCGCCCGAGAATCCCTTCCTTCCTTACGTCCTTCCTGCTCTTCCTCCCTCCCTCCCTCCCTCCCTCCCTCCCTCCCTTCCTTCCTTCCTTCCTTCTTTCCCCCCTTTTTCCCTTCCTTTCCTTCCTTCCTTATGTCTTTCCCTCTCTTCCTCCCTCCCTCACTCCTCCTTCCTCCCTTCCATACCTCCTTGCTTCCCTTTTTCCTTCCTTTCTTTCCTTCCTTTCCTTTCCCTTCCTTCTCTCCTTCCTTTCCTTCCTCATTTCCTTCCTTCCTTTCTTCCTTCCTTCCTTCCTTCCTTCCTTCCTTCCTTCCTTCCAACTTTATAAAAAACCTACCATGTGCCAGGCACTATTTTAGGCCCTGGGGACACAGAGATGCTGGGGCAGGTGGTTGGGGTAGAAGTGTATAAGGATCACCTTGTAGCTAGAGGCTCTTCCTTAGGGTAAAGAAGCCTACTCTTTCTGCTGAGTAAGTTTTCAGAACCTTTGGCCCGGAAGGGTAACTGTGGCCATGCAATTCAAATGTATTCATTTCAACAAACACTGTATGCTGGCCGTGAGCCAAACACCACACTGAATGTGACTGTTCACAAGTAAGAAAGGAATGTACTGCTTCCAAGCAGCTGGTGGGGGGTGAGAGAGAATCACTTACTAGTGTACGGATGTGTGTGTGTCGTGCCATGGTGGAGCTCAGGAGTCTCTCTTCCAGGAAGCTTTCCCTGGTTTCTTTGTTCTCCCACAGCCTCTGTCCATCACAGCACCTGTCACGCTGTAGTCAACTTGTCTTTTTGCTCATTGGTCTCCCCACTAGACCGTGAACTCCTTGAGGGCAAGGTTGTCTGATTAATGTTTCCCTAGTGCCTCGCACAGCATTAGGTGGCTCCCAGTACATATTTTCAGGACAAATGCTATGGAAACACCAACAGGGGAGCTGTTAACTCAGTTTGGGAGATCAGGCAGGGAATGCCTCACAGAGGCTGGGACAGATGGACTGTGTCCTTGAAAGGCTAAGAGCAATTCTCCAGCGAGAGGAGGAGGAAAATGGCATTCCAGAAAGAAGCATGTGCAAAGGCTGAGGGGTACAATAGGGCGTGGCTTGTTGGGGGAGCAAGGACCGCAGAGTGGCTGGAGCAGATGTCCTGGTTGTATAGCAGAGTCAGGGGGCTGAGTGTGACCTCATAGGTCATCCAGTCCGTTCCCCTGTCAGGCGATCAGCAGCTTTGATCACCCACTGTGGGCAGAGCCCTGTCCTGGGGAGACCAGAGAACTGGAAGACCCAGCCCCTGCCCTCAAGGAGCTTTTTGTCTTGCCGGGGGAACCAAGGTCACAGCTGCACCAACTCCCGAAGAACCCTCTTTCCGAGCTGCCTGCCGTCAAGTGCAAGGTAGGGCAGTGCCACTTTGAGTCTGAGGGGCTGGTGAGTGAGGGCATGAGGCTAGGCAGATGCAGCCAATCCCAGGCAGCTTTCTGGTCCTGGAGGGCTGCCAATTGTAAGCTGGGTGTTGGGGCAAAGAGGAAAGATGAGTTCGTTGCTGACCAAGGAAAGGGTCTGTGGAAGAAGTCATCAAGTACGGGGCAGGGCAGCGTGCTTTGTACACTGTTCGTGGGAGTGTACATGGGAAGGGAGACATGGGATATGAAGTTGAGCAAGTGAGGAGGGTCAGCATGGCCTTGAGCCTTCGCTTCAGCCAATCATACAAACAGGTGTTTGGCCAAGTCTTAAAGACGGGCGGGGGTGGGGACACCGTGGAACAAGCGTTGAGCTTAGCCTGAGGAGATGGCTCCCCGTGTCACTGCTCTGCAGCCTTGTAGTCTCAGTCACTTCTCTCTGCTCACTTCTATTTGTAAAATGGGAATGATAACCCCCATTCTGTCTGCCTCCTAAATCCATAGTGTTCAGGCGAGACAGCTCACGTGAGAGAGCTTTGCGAGTTACAAAGCACTCTAAACATGTAAGGTGGCATTGTGTCCCCACGAGCAAATTCCCACTCTGGAGGAGCTATTCCTGATGCATCGAGGGCCTGAGGAATAAGCTCTTGCGAGTTGCAGAGAAACAAGAGAGGGAGGAAATCGATATTTAGTGAGAACTTCCTGTGTGTCAGACACTACTCTGTGTTTTACATACATTTCCTTGTGTATGTAGTCTTCACAGTAACTTTCTAAAGTTGATATGATTAGCTGCATTTTGCAGATGAGGAAACTGAGACTTGGAGAATTTGAGTAACTGGCCTCGGGTCACAACTAAGAAGCAGCAGAACCAAGTTAAAAATTCCAGTCTGTATGTACACAAAAGTCTGTGTCCTTTCCACTTACATCATGGGGCAAAAAGCCTGGAAGCTTGTTCAGTTTCCTCAACAAGCCGTTCTCCCCCCTGTCGTTGTCTTGCTCCACCATCACTTCTGGGACCGACCTTTGGCCTAGAGATCTGTCTTGGAGAGAGTGGGAGGGGAACCCGACGAGAAGAAGAGAGTCTCAAGTGTCAGTGCTAGCAGAGCAAGGCCGTGATATTCTTGTGAAACCGCAGATAACCCAAAGATGATATGAAAGGCTTTGGGGTCACTTTTTATTGTCTGTAGGCTGTCTGGTTCTATTTTATTATGCTGGCCCGGTTGGTCTAGAATGCTCTGGACCTCGTGTATGTTACTGTATTAAGCACCCTAGAGACATTACCTCATTTGGTTCCTCAACAACTCTATGTGGTATGTCTTGTTATTCCCATCTGACAGATGATAAAACCAAGGCTCAGAGAGGTGAAGTGGTTAGTTCAGATTCACTTAGCTATGAGAAAGAAAGCAGGATTACATCAGGCCCAGTTGGGGAAAGCTCGATGTGTATGTAGCCTGGTGGAGAAAACACTCAGAAGGAAAGGAAAAGAGCTCAAACAGTGTCCGCATGTTTCAAGGGCTATCTGTATAGAACCCTCTGAGTCTAAGAGAAACAGGGAACATCAGAAACAGATTTCATGTCAGTATAGAAAAGAAGTTAAGTCCACTGTCCACTGTTCCAATGGAATAGACCAACTTAGGGACTAATGGGTTCAGCCCAGTAACAGTCAGCCATTTGTGGCAGGGTAAATCTAGCATCTAATGACTAGAAAGTAAGGTTGAGGGAAAGAGGGATTGAATTTAATCAACATGTATCACATTCTAATTCTGTATAATCCGTTAGAAGGGGTGCAGCAGATTGCCTTCCTAATTGTGACTCACAAGCTAGAGACAAGTGGCTAATGGCCTGGGATTAAACATTTGCCAAAGCTAAACCACTGAAGTTGAATAAACCTAAAATCCTATAAGGAAGGACCGAAAAAGTGGAGATCTCTGCAGGGATCCTTTACAAAGAGGCAAAAGCTACAACTCTGGATTCACACAGATCTGTGTTCACCCACTTGCAATGTGATCCAGGACAAATGTTTTTAAAGCTCATCGAGTCTCAGTTTCCTCATCTATAAAATAGATATGACAGACCTTCTCTTGGGATAGTATGAAGATTATGTGAGCTAATGCTTATAAAGTAATAGAATATCTGGTGCCTTGTGGGCGCTCAGTAAATAGCTCCTATGGGTCTAATGGTGATTTCTTTGCTCTGTCTCCCCAGCGAGTGGCATTAAGCCTTGAAGATGATGGACTGCCCTGAGGATGGGACCACTCCCTTCGTGCCTCATGGAATTTGGTCCCATGCACTACACTCTCTGGATGGTGTATGCCTGGATGAAAGGGTTTTCTGTATATGGGTCTGTGTGAGTGAGTGTATGTGTGTAATTTTTTTTTTAATTTATGTTGCGGAAAGGTAACCACAAAGTTATGATGAACTGCAAACATCCAAAGGATGTGAGAGTTTTTATATGTATAATGTTTTATACACTTTTTAACTGGTTGCACTACCCATGAGGAGTTCATGGAACGGCTACTGCTGAGTGACTAACACGATGTACATAACCAAATGGGGCTGACAGTCCAGTAGCTTACTCATTGTTTTAAAACTATATTTACAGAGGGTATTTGGTTTGGGGGGGCTTTTTTAGGTTTTGGAGTTTGGGGTTTGATTTTTTTTTTTTTTTTTGGTATATAAAATGATTATGCTTTGTGGCTATCCATCAACATAAGTAAAAAAAAAAAAAAAAAGAAAATACTTCAACTCCCTCCCCCATTTAGATTATTTATTAACATATTTCAAAAATAAGATTAGTTCTATAAATAATTTAGAGACATGAGAGTATTTATTTTTGGTATGATTGGCCCACCATGCAGACTCTGTGTGCATTTACGTTTACATGTGTATGTGTGTGAGAGAGAAAAATCTGTAGAGGAGAGGTGCACCTGTGGCTGTTGTTCAAGTACATAAAGATAAAGTATATTGTAAAACAATCCACAGAGGAGTATCTGTAGTTTTCAGAGAAGCCTTTGGAAATTTGGCTCAAAAAAACAGATGCCATGGTTTGTGCAAACATGAGGTGGGAGAGGCAGATCTTGTCCACCTCTGGCAATTCCCAGGACCCCGGTCAGTCATGAAAGGCCTTGCAGTTCACCTGTGGCTGCCATGACTCCCACTTGAGCTCTCTCTTCTGTGGCTGAGGCCAGTGCACAGACTCTGCACAGTGCCAGGAGGTCTCTTGAGCTCACGTGAGAACCTGCCTGAACCTCGGCTACTCCTCGTTTTAAAGCTCGGCGTTTCAAGTAACTGCATTTTTCTTCAGGATACTTGGGCTGAATTCATTATGTTTCCCCTGAAGCACTCTAGGATGCCATCCTTACTTGTAGAGAGCTAAGTGGAGACATTTCTAGAACAGCCCAAGCTTGCTGTAGAGACTGGCTTAGGCACTGAGCCATGCTCAGCCTCTGAGACATGCTGTGGGTGATGATAGGACAGTGGGATAGGTTTTCTTACTTCTCTCTCTCTCCCTTCCTTTACTCTCTGCCATTTCCTTTAGGTGGGGAATACAACGTAGGTTTGCTACCATCATGTGTTCATACCGATGAAACTCATTTTTGGCTGAAGTCAGAAAACGTGGCCAAAGTTGAAGTCCTACTGAGGGAGAAATGGCATACACAACATTATAGTATATTGGATATATATGTTCAAACAGGGATTTGGTTCACTGCTTTGTAAATAAAAGGAAAAACTCTGGGTATATGTATAGATTTTTTTTTTCATCATGGACACTTTTCTTTGTTTTTCCTGCGTTGGGAGAGATGGGAGAAATGCTCTTTTCTCTTTGTGGGGTCTACCACTGAAAACAGAGTCCTGTAGTCCTGGAGGAATTCTGTCCTCACTGGCTCTCTTATCCGAGGTCTGATCTTTTCTTAACTCTGCTGTTCTGTCACTTCACTCCCACCAGACAGCCAGGGACAAGACATAAGCAAATTCTGACACCACCCACCCCCAGCTGCCCCCAATTCAATGAAGTTTGGATGCCTTCGTACCCTTCAAATTTCCAGGCAGGCACTCTGGAGTTTTAGAACCCTGTTCCTAGGACCTTTCTCCACGTCACTCATGGTCTCCTAACTTCTGACAAAAACAACTGTGTTTTGGAGCCTCGGCACTATGCTCTGCATAAACAAGCAGTTTCCTTCATGATAAGCATGTGTGGATAGTCCTGAAATATTCATTGAGAGGCAACTGACCTAGAATGACCAGTACCAAATAGGATTTTAAGAACAGGTGGCCAACTCCTATGGAGCTTAATCACTTACTACTATTCTTTCAAGAATGAAAATTATTTATGACTGAATAAAAATGACAAAAAAACCATTGAGATTTACATGAAACAAGCAACTTTTTCGATAACCTGCCTCCAAAGAAATAGAATTTCCTGGGGACATGAGAACAGTGACTAATGCGTAGTTTCAGTCAGATCCAGATTCACAGAAAACAAATCATGAGCAAAGTCAGGATGGTTCCGCCTGAGATCTCAAAATGATGGTGAAACACAACTTTCTCAGAGACATCCATGTTTCCTGAATATGTTACAACTGCCATTTGAAAGAGACGCCCAGGGGAGCAACCTGCAGAAGACACGTTGCGGAATACTCCGCGTGTTGGATGGTAGTCAATAAGATGAAATCTGAGGAGGTCACGTCCATCCTCCCTCCCTAGTCTCGGAGGCTTCTGAGCTTCATTTTGAGGTATAGTTGCATTTCTGTTGCCTTTTGCCTCTGTGCTGTCCTGTATCTACAGCCAATACCAGATCATAGAGTCATTGGACTTTAGAGCTGGAAGGAAGCCTAGAGATAATGCCAGGTGGGTAGAAGATTTGTCAAACATTTTCTTCTCTGTTTAAAAGAAACTGGTCCCAGGACTTTTCCTCCTTTTCCTTCTCCAAGAGACTACTTTCAACTGCCTGAATATTATACCAAACCTGCTGCCTATCTTATGGCCTATCTTTCCAGTGGAATTATGAAGACACTGGCAGAGGAGCCTTCCAGAAACAGAAAACTAAAAGTTTATTTATTTACTCTTGATAGCATGATTATTTATAAAATAGGTTGAGGTGACCTTTAACCTCAAGATGAGATGGGAATTCAGCTTATGGCAATAAGTACTATAGATCGTTCCAGCTTTCTCTGTGATTGCAGTATATTCATTTACCGAAACCAATTGCTAGGTACCAACTAAGTGCCAGGCACTGCAGATGTACAGGTCAATCAAATGTTTTCTGTCCTTATGGAGTTCACAGTAAGAGTAGAGTAAGACATGCGGAACAAAGAGAATAGATTCTTTCCAGAGTATATTAAGGCACAAATGAGGGATAGGTCACTTCTACACAAGGAGATGAGGAATGGGGTCAAGAAGGGCATTGTAGAAGTGACCTTGTGCTAAGTCTTAAAAACTAAGGGGTGTCCAGGCTGCTTCCGGCAGAGGAGACACAGAGGCATGAAACAGCATGGGGACTTTACGGAGCTGCACGTAATTCATTGTAATGAGCAGAAGGCTCAAGGGGGACTTAGCAGGAAAGGAGGCTGGATGGAAAGACAGGTTCAATGTAAGCACTTTATAGAATACTTATGTTTAATTTCTGATTCAATTATGCAAACATTTCTTAATTGTTTATTGTGTACGAGGCACCAAGTGCACCACGGAAAATTCATCAGGATGCGTCGCCAGCGCTTTGCAGACAGGACAGTCTTTAGCCTCAAGCGTTCTAGTGGCCAAAGGGAAATAGTGACTGCATTTCATACATTTGAGTTGACTTTTTTTGAGTATAAGGGTAATGGAATTTTCACAGAAGCACTCCATGTTGTCAAGAGCCTCTGAGATTTTCTCAACAGTGAGAAAACGAAATTTTGGAGATGTCTAGTCTGCAGAGTGAACCCCAAACACTGTCTAGTCAGGCTCTGGTGGGAGTCAGGAGAGAGCACAGGAATGCGAGCCTCACTCCTCTCCCTAACTCCAGCCATACACTCATTGTTTCATGGAATATAAATGAGTTAGCAATTAAACATTCAGAGTAAATACCTTCCTTTCCCATCAATGCATGAAGATAGAGTATCGGAGTCTTCTCACAATGTATTTTTTAGGGTATTGGGATTTTCAGGATACAGAGAACTTAGAGGTGGAGGAATTACAGCTTCAAATTTTCAGTTAATATAAGAAATCAGGAAGCTCTGCTCATTCAGGCTATGCACCATGTGCATAGTCAAGAATCAGCAGAAACCCTCTGCATTTGCAAACACTTTGTGCTATAAAAAGTAATTTTAAAAAAGCCACCTGTATATGTATATATATATTTAAAGACATGAAGGTTTTGATACTTTTTTACAAAAACTACAAGAGAAAACATACCTGTACAAACCATGTGTTTTACAATAGCATTTTGTTCTATACAGCTGTTGTTAATTTGGGGGTGAAGTACTGGTTTGCAGACTCCATCACATTGTACCCAAATGAATTTTCCTTGTTTGTCTCCTCCCTCCCCACCCCCACACCCTCGAATGACCATATTTGATGTAACAGGCATGTTAGAATGTTGGGCCACACTAACCGTTTCTGCTTTTTGTCTTGTCATTTGAGTTTCATTAGCTTCTGTACCCAGTGCCCTCTGCAGTCTGGTTTCTGATCCAGAAGCAAAGGGTGGTGGGCTGCATCTCACTAGCTGTACTGACATCATCTTGGTGAACGAAAAACCAAATGTGAACATTTGTAAAACCAGTGCACTGTTTCTAGAGAGAGATTAAATTCATTTTTTAAAATCTGAAAGTATTGTTTCATTGTGATGCTTTAATGGGGGGAGGGGGGCGGTTGAACTATCACTGAGTCCTTAATGTGTACCCAGTATTCCACACAGATTATTTTAGCTTCAGCAATCCTGTGAGATAGAGCTGCCAGGCCGGCCCAATTGGTAGAGCATGCAACTCTTAATCTTCAGGGTCGTGAGTTCAATCCTGTGTTGGGTATGGCACCTACTTTAAAACAAATGAAAAATAAATTTAAGAAGGAGTTTAAAAGTCCTGTGAGATAAATACTATCAATATTATCATTCCAATTTTATAGATGAGGAAGTGGGTGAAGGAACTGCCTGAAGTCACTCAGTTACATTTAATATCCCCAAAGTACATGTTGCACATGTAGCCCTTCTGGACACACGGCATTCTCTGCCTAGATTTTCCTTTTCTGCCTCTTCATCTGGCTAACTCCTGTTTGTCCTTGTTATTCCTTTTAGGACCACTCCTCCACAAGTCCTTCTCCATTCTCTTAGACCCAACTCCTAGGGTTAGGGAGTTTATGCTTCCACAACTTTGCCTATTTGCATACCAATACTTCTGCCCCCACCTCCCTTTCCATGCCACTGAGGTTGCTTTTACCAAGGTCACTTGGGACCTCCCTGATTATAAATCTTCTAAATACTTCCAGTCTTTATCTTCCTTGACCTGGAAGCAGTTTAACACTGCTGACACTCCTTCTTGGATTACTCTTATTTTGGCTCACATGACCCCATATTCCTGGTTTTTCCCTACTTCTCTGGCCACATCTTAATCTCCTTTGCCCAGCCCTCACATTATAGTATTCTGTCTCAAATCCATCCACTTTTGTCATCTGCATTATCTCCTGAGTACAGGCTACCATTATCTTGGATTGTCATGATCATAGATTAACAGCTACTTATCTGAAGTTCTTATTTTTAATTCTTTCCATTTTCCGATCTACAGTATTGCAGCCAGAGTGACTTTTTTTCTAGAATGGAATAGGTTGTGTCACTACCACCCTTTCTACTTTCCTGCTTAAAGCTCTTCATCTGTTTCCCTTGCATTAAAATCCAATACCTTTGGGTTGTGGCCCACACTCCTTAATATGGCTTGTAAGCCGTTTGGCTTCTGCCCCGTCTCCAACCTGAGTACTATATGCACAGCCTCATTCTGTATTTAACCACACAGTTCTGGGCCCTCTATGTGGAACATTTCCTTCAGGAAGATGTCCCTTAAGCCCCTAGACTGGATTAGGAGCCATCCTATGTGCTTCCATAGTATTCTGTGTTTCCCCTATTTGTAACCTTTATCTCCTACATAATAATTACTTGTATACTCCTTAATTGCCTCCTCTGCAAGTTCTATAAAGGTCTGTCTTGCTCACTGTTGTATTCCCAGCACATAGCACAGTAAATACTCAGTGAATCATGCTGAATTCAGGCACATCAAATACACAGACCCTATTCTTTCAGCCATACCGTGGGTCACTTTACAGCCTGATTGGAGTCCAGTGGACTTTAAATTTTCTCAAAACTTTTGTTATTTGCCATATCTGCAATAGTTACATTATAATTTTTATAATTTCACTCTTGGAAAGTAACCTCATGGTAATTACCTGATGTCTCTGTACACTTAATGTCAATTACCACCTCAAGATTGTTGTAGGATTCAAAGAATAAGCACTTATAAATGAGTACACATTTATTAGGTGCTTAATACCTCTGATTCCCTTCTCTCTCTCTTTTTAAAAATTTTAAAAATGTTTGTTTGAGAGAGAGTGTGTGTGTGAGCAGGGGAGGGGCAGAGAGAGAGGGAGACACAGAATCTGAAGCAGGCTCCAGGCTCTGAGCTGTCAAAACAGAGCCCATCCTTCTCTTTCTTATACAATTTCCTTGGTACCACCTATATCCAGGGTTTTTTTTGTTTTTGTTTTTTAAGAAAATGACTTATGGTTTAATGGCAATTTACAGTCTGCAAAATATTTTTCCAATTTCCAAGATGTTTCCTATCCTTACAACACTCCTGCCAGATGCATAACATTATTTTGCTCATTTTAAAAATAAACGAGGTCCAAAAAGTTAATCAGTTCACCTTCAGTCACAGTGAATCATAGTCATACAAGAATTATTTTAACATAAGCCTCCAGTGATGTTTCCCCATCACCCGCACTTTATACTCTGCTGCTTATTATTTTTTTTCAGGAAGGAAAAGAGTAAGGGTAGACTGGGAATGAGACTCAGGGACCCCTACCTAGGTACAGAATAGTATACAGTTATAGTAGCCAGGCCCCAGGAATGATGCCCTCTCAGCTGTCTCTAGAACTGATTTCATTACCTTTCTGGCTGAAACGTAGATGAGCTAAAGCAGGCTTCTAATAATTAGGATTTTGTCTTTTGCCTACCCAAGGAGGAAAAATTTTCCACAGCCAGAACGCCTTCAATGAGGTCAACCACTTGGACTTGAAAAGTCAATGGCCTTTGGGGCATTTCTCTTCAAACGTGGCTTATCTGGGGGGTGGGGCTCAGGCATCAGTATTTTTTAGATGCTCCCAAAAGACTCCATTGTGCGGCCAGGGTTGAGAATCCCAGCGAGGTAAAAAGTGTATAGAAAACCAGAGTGGGAGATCAAAGGTTCATTTAGAGTTCTACTCACAGCACCTTCTCTAGAGACCAGTGAGGTAAAGGGAACGGTAGAAATAAAAAGAAATACAAAGTATTAAGAGAGAAAATGGGAGGGGCGCCTGGGTGGCTTAGTCGGTTAAGCGTCCGACTTTCGCTTAGGTCATGATCTCGCGGTTCGTGGGTTCGAGCCCCGCATTGGGCTCTGTGCTGACTGCCGGGTCAGAGCCTGGAGCCTATTTCAGAGTCCGTGTCTCCCTCTCTCTCTGACCCTCCCCTGCTCACGCTGTCTCTCTCTCTCTCCTAGAAATAAATAAAAATATTTAAAAAAGAGAGAGGGGCGCCTGGGTGGCTTAGTCGGTTAAGCGTCCGACTTTCGCTTAGGTCATGATCTCGCGGTTCGTGGGTTCGAGCCGCGTCGGGCTCTGTGCTGACTGCCAGCTCAGAGCCTGGAGCCTGTTTCAGCCTGTGACTCCCTCTCTCTGACCCTCCCTGCTCACGCTGTCTCTCTCTCTCCTAAAAATAAATTAAAAAAATTAAAAAAAAAAAAAGAGAGAGAGAGAGAGAGAAAATGGGAGAGAAGTTAGTTCCACCGTGGATTCTGGAAAAGCGTCTCTGGGAACGGTTTTCTTGAACTGGTCGGTAAACGGCAAAGTTCAGTTGGGAGCCAACTTTTGACACAGGTGCCATCGTGTGAATTCCGTGGAGTCAGGTCATTTGACCACGTTTTACTACTGAGACCTAGATCCAGAGATGATGAACAGCTTGTCTGACTCACACAAGTAGAGCCTGGAAGGGCGCAGCACTCAGGATGCTCAACCCGAAGTCGGAACAAGGCCCGCACCCACACCTGCCGCGGAAACCCAGAGGCACTGGGGCAGGCTTCAAGCATAGGAAAACTCGGCAGAGAGAGCCTTGTTCCCGCCTCTGGTTGAGGGGACGGAGCTGCACTGGCCCCGCCTCCAGGTGAAAGGAGCTTTATTTCCACCGGGCAACGCGCCAGACTTGCCCCCACTTCCGGGAGGCGGGACGAGCGAGCCGATTCGCTAAGGCCTGCGGCGTTGCCTTGACGTCACTTCCGCGCGCCCTGGTAAACGTCAGTGTTGGGCGCAAACAGCGGCAGTGAGGTTTTGCTGGTAAAGTTTGGTTGCTTTCTTGTGAACCATGGAGAGTGACTTTTATCTGCGTTACTACGTGGGTCACAAGGGCAAGTTCGGCCACGAGTTCCTGGAGTTTGAGTTCCGACCCGACGGTAAGAGCGGCCTCTGGCCCCCAGGAGCGAGGACTGGGCCTGGGGTTGGGCGAACGGGGAGGCCGGGTTTCCGGAACGTGCGAGGAACTAGAAGAGGAAGGGATTGATGCCTGCGGCTCGGATCCGAAAGGATCACTTCTGTGTCCGCTCCACTGGTTCTCTTCATATGTAGAGACTTCCGTTTGGTGACATTTTTTACCAGAATGCTTCATCCAGCAAACACTGAGTGCCTCCTTTCCCAGGCTCTTTCACAGTCTGGGTAAATGACAGACCAGCTTCCTCTCGTGGAACTTGTATTCTGGTGCTGGGAGAGATATCATAAATAAAAAAGATTCCAGATAGTGACGGAGTGGTCAGAACCTAAAATGATGGGAAAATTGCTGGTGAGCTGCTTTTAAGCAGGGTAGCCACTGGCGTGCTCTCTGAAAAGATACTATTTGAAATGAACCCTAATTGACAAGAAAGAGCCTGCCTTGTGAAGCTCAGGAGGAAGAGCGTTCTGGACAGAGGGAGTAACAAGGTTAAGGCTGCAGGGCATGAATGAGCTAGGCATGTTTCAGGTGCTAGTACGGCTGAAGAGTAGTGAGTTTGGGGGAGAATAGTAGGCGACAATGTCAGATAAGTAGGCAGCGGCACACCATGTAGGTCTTTATAGGCCATGGCAAAGAGTTTGGATTTTTGTTCTAAATGCCTCAGGAAGCAATTGGAAAGATTTTTGTTGTTTTAAATGTTTTTTTTTTTTTTTTTTTTTTTTGAGAGAAAGTGTGAGCAGGGGAGGGGCAGAGAGAGATGGAAACACAGAATCTGAAGCAGGCTCCAGACTCTGAGCTGTCAGCACAGAGCCTGACACTGGGCTCAAACTTGTCAACCGTGACATCATTACCTGAGCGGAAGTCAGCCGTTTAACGGACTAAGCCACCCAGGGGCCCCAGCAATTGGAAAGTTGTAAGGAGAGAAGAGATGCGATCGCTTCCTGAAAAAGCATTCTAATTATTGAGTGAAGAATGGGCAAGAGTGGAACTTTTTCAGAGACTTCTTAGGAGACCGTTACATGTTCCAGACAAAAGGATGTTGGTTGGGACCAGGGTGGACAGAAGGATTTAGGATACTATTGGAGGCAGAATCAAGTAGGACGTTGCTGTTTGATAGGATTTGGGATTTTTAGGATAGGGCCACTGAGGTGAAGGAAAAGGAATCAACGATGAAAGAAAACTCCCACTAAATGGGGGCACAAAGATGAATCAGACAAACCCCAGTTGTAAACAGTGACAAGACACCGTTTTGGGTGTTGTGGTAGAAAGAAACGGTTAGACTCTGGAACAGAAAGAAGGCACCTAACAGCCTAAGGGTCAGAGAAAGCTTCGGGCATACAATGACTTGATGAAAGGGGGGGGGTGTTAGTCTTTAGTAATGTGTAGGAGTTGGTTAGACTGATGAGTCAGGAAGGCATTTGGACAGCATTAACATGATAGAGGCTGAAAACCAAAAACAGCAAGGGAGGTTCCAAGCAGAAACCAATTAGTGTGACTAACTCCAGCTGTGTAAGAGAGGACTCTTGCAGGGGTGAACCTTAAAGGCAGGCAGGGGCTCGTTTAGCAGTTTCCCATGTTGAAGAATTTGGATTTTATCAAGAAGGCAGTGAGAAACTATTGTCAGTATCAGAGTATTAGAGTTACCTATTTTGATTGGTGTGTTGCTGCATCACTTTGTTTACTGTGTGGAGAATGAACTGAACCAAGAGAGAGAAGGCAGTGAGGCATTAATTAATTTGGCTCTTTTTACATGTGTGCCTTCTATTCTAAAGATAAAAAAATCACCTATTTCCTTTTATCTCTTCCTTCATACCCACCATATACCCTGACTAGCCTTTTGGATGCATATAGACACAGAGAACCAAATATGCCAAATATGCTCATTAATAAAATCACAACTTTTCCATCACAGGAGTAGATCAGAGTGTTGCACGGTCACATGCAGATCAGACCCTAAACAACATTTTACAGTTTTCAGGCTGCTTTCAACTCATTTGAGCCTCAGGAGGCCCTGTGTGCAAGTAATTACCAATTACTATCCCTGTTTTCAGCTGAGGACATTAACTTGCAGAGATGGGATTTGCTTGTGTTCTTTTATCACATCTGAGCTGCCTTTTGCAAGAATTATAATTCAGTGTCAGCAGTATTTTTGAAGCTATCTAATAGCCTAAAGAACTGAAAAGATTGCTGTTGTTGGAACCCCAAAAGTATAAATAGTAAATCTGTAAGACACTGAAGGGAAAGCTAGTATACATTTTAAGCAACAACTGATAGTCTTGGTGAGCTAATGATGTGTTTCTCCTGTTTTTATTATACATTGAATGTTTTTTACTCCTCACAGGGAAATTGAGATATGCCAACAACAGCAATTACAAAAATGATGTCATGATCAGAAAAGAGGTAATGAGCCTTCTCAGAGTCTTTTACTACAATTCATCCTTTTGTCTTATTTTTGTTATTTCTGGGAGTAGTATTGAAGAATGGAGAAGTATAGACTTATCTGTAGACACCTAAAGTTTTTCTCACATCTTCTTTTAGTTTATATTTTCTTTCATAGTGCTGAATCAATCACTGGTAATCATTTAAAGTCTTGCAGGTGTTGGTTTTAACTCTGAATCTGCTACTTTTTTTTAAAAATGTTTATTTATTTTTAAGAGAGTGACAGAGTGTGAACCAGGGAGGGGCAGAGAAAGAGGGAGACACAGAATCCGAAGCAGGCTCCAGGCTCCAAGTTGTGAGCACAGAGCCTGACGCGGGGCTAGAACTCACGAGCCATCAGATTATGGTCTGAGGTGAAGTCGGACGCTCCACCAACTGAGCCACCCAGGCTCCCCAGAACTGCTACTTATTAACATCATTGAACATGTTAGATGCCAGGCATGGCACTTGGTATTTTATACATGATTTAGGTTTGTAAGCCTTACCTTTCATCCTTGTCAGAACACTTGCAACTGAAATTCCAGTTTTCAATTTGCTTTCAGGCGTATGTACATAAAAGTGTAATGGAGGAACTGAAGAGAATAATTGATGACAGTGAAATTACCAAAGAGGATGATGCTTTGTGGCCTCCTCCTGACCGAGTAGGCCGGCAGGTGAGTGTTTTAGCAACTGTCCTGTAGTGCAGAAATCTTAGAAATAAGATGAGGTTTACTGCCCTGCATATGATAGTGAAGCTGTGTATGTGTTAAGGATCCCGACACAAAGCAGATTACCAGCACTTTGTCTAAGGAAGCATTAATCCCACAGGAGAGGATACAGCGACAGCAAGTGGTGCTTCTGACCACCTAGAGTCCAGCTCTGGATTTCTCCATGTAACTCTCCCCAGAGCCCTTCTCAGAGTTTTTCACTGCCCACCTCACTTACTGAGTGACTACTATGGACAAAGCATTGTGAAAATACAAAGATAAATAGAACATGGCTATTTCAGCAAACTAAGTATGTGTGTTTAAATTCATGCTTATATGTTTATTCTGAAGACCGTTATGGTAATTAAAATAAAACCCAGTGTCATATTTGACTGTGTTAATAAGGAATCTATTTCTCCCTGCCTCAGCTGCTCCCTTCCTGGTCCAGACATCTAACTGATATGTTTCTTGTCCTGTATAGACCATTTTTCCATCCTGAAGCCAGACTAATCTTTTAAAATGTAAATGTATGTATTCCACTAATTTTAAATTCTCCACTGCCTTCATTCCGTTTAAAATAAAATCCAGAGGCGCCTGGATGGCTCAGCTGCTTGAGCTCTGACTTCGGCTCGGGTCATGATCTCATAGTTGGTGAGGTTGAGCCCAGGCTCACTGCTGTCTGTTAGCACAGAACCCAATTCAGATCTTCTGTCCCCCTGTCTCTGCCCCTCCCCTGCTCATGCTTGCTCTCTCTTTCTCTCAAAAATGAATAAACGTTTATTAAATCATAAAATCCAAACTCCTGCCTTATCTTTGACCATTCACACAATCTCTTACTGTGTTCAGATCTTACTGACCTAATTTCTGTTCCTCAGACACAACTAGGTGGTTCTTAGTTTAAGACATTTGCATTTGCTACATGCTATCTGGAATGTTCTATCCAAGGCTGTCTTTATTATTGCAGGCTTCAAATATCACTGTTTCAGTGATGTCTTGCCTATCCATCCAATCTAAAATGTCCCTCCCCATTGTTGGTTCTTTTTTTTTTTTTTATAATAAGATCTGTTTTATTTTCTTTGTAGCATTTATTATTGTCTGCAGTTGGCTTGTTTGCTTTTATGTATCCCTTTTCCTCCCCCACCACAACACCCACGTGTACCCACACAAACTCCTTCAGTACAAGGATTTTGCCAATTTTTTTTCACTGCTGTATCTCTAGTGACTAAAATAGAGCCAGTGTATAGTAAAAGCTCAGTGATAATTACATTTATTAAGTTAATATAAAAACCCAGATAAGTTCATTCCTAATTCACCTCAAAAGGATGGGCAGCTCTTGAGGTAGAGTGAAAAAAAAAAATCCTTAGTACTTTATAAAGTTAATTTCTAAAGTTAATTTTTTAAATTATGACCATACGACCTCCGTCGAATCATATATACATATTTTGCTTTACCATGATAATGTTTTCAGCTCTGTTAACTCATTCAACAATCACAGTAGTCCTGTGAAGAGGATATGGTGTACTCCTGTGTGCTAGCAACAGCCTTTCAGATAGGGTAATTACAACAAAATGCCATTCGTCATCCCAGCAAAAGCTATAAAGAACTTGGGAGTAAAAGAAAATTTAAAAAAATTTTTTTTTTTTTTTTTTTATTTCAAGGAGAGAGAAAGAGACAGAGAGAGAGCGTGAGCAGGGGAGGGTCAGAGAGAGAGGGAGCACAGACTCTGAAACAGGCTCCAGGCTCTGAGCTGGCAGTCAGCACAGAGCCCAACGCGGGCTCGAACCCACGAACCGTGAGATCATGACCTGAGCGAAAGTCGGATGCTTAACCGACTAAGCCACCCAGGCGCCCCAAAAATTTTCCTTTTTTTAAATCTGCTGGCTCAGTCAGTTAAGCATCTAATTCTTGATTTCAGCTTAGGTCATGATCTCACAGTTTGTGGGATGGAGGCCCACGTCTGGCTTTGAGCTGATATCGAAGAGCCTGCTTGGGGTTCTCTGTCTTCCTCTCTCTCTGCCCCCCGCTCTCATGATAATGCTTTTTCTAAAACAAAAGAAAAAAGAACTTGGGGGACGGCTGGATGGCTAAGTCGGTTAAGTGTCTGACTTTGGCTTATGTCATGATCTCAAGGTTCATGGGTTTGAACTCCACCTTGGGCTCTGTGCTGACAGCTCAGAGCTGGAGCCTGCTTCAGATTCTCTTGTCTCCCTCTCTCTCTCTCTGCCCCGCCCCCGCTCATGCTTTGTCTCTCTTTCACTCACAAATAAATAAACATTAAAAAAGTAAGAACTTAGGAGTAAATTTGACAAGATGTATAAAACTTATGGGAAAGGGCTTTTTTTTTTTTTAATTTCTGTGAGAGAGAGACAGCATGAGCAGGGGAGGGTCGGTCAGAGAGAGAGAGAGAGAGAGAGAGAGAGACCGAATCTGAAATAGGCTCCAGGCTCTGAGCTAGCTGTCAGCACAGAGCCCAACGCGGGGCTCAAACCCATGAACTGTGAGATCATGTCTGAGCCACAAAGGCACCCCTGGAAAGGGCTTTATGAAGGACAAAAGTATGTATCATTTTTATAGACAGAAAGACTCCATATTGTATCAATTTCATTAAAATTTATAAATTCAAAAAAATCATAATTTATAAATTCACTGTAGTTTAAATCAAAATCACAACAGGATATTTCCTAAAACCTAAGACAGCATTAAATTCATGGAAGATCAGGGGTGTCTAGGTGGCTCAGTCGGTTGGGCATCCGACTTCGGCTCAAGTCACGATCTCACAGCATGTAGATTCGAGCCCCACATCAGGCTCTGTGCTGAGAACTGGAAGCCTAGAGTCTGTTTTCAATTCTGTGTCTCACTCCCTCTCTGCCCCTCCCCTGTTCGTGTTCTGTCTCTGTCTGTCTCTCTCTCAAAAATAAACATTAAAAAAAAATTCATGGAAGATCAAAGGGACAAGAGTAACCAAGATAATTTTGAAGATTTCTTGAAAAGGTGTAGTCATTTGTACTGTGGTGGTATTGCCTCAGTATTGACCAATAAACCTTTAGAAAAATTAGGGCCCAGAAACAAACCTATGAAGATTATGGGAACCCAGAACAGTGTATGACAGAGGTGAACTTTCAAATTAATAGAAACAGGATGGATTATTTAACAAATTAGACCAGTACAATTTGCAGTATGTTTACAGAATATTTTTAAGTTAGACCATTTATAGGAACCAAGCAAGATGGTAAAACATAAAAGAAAACTTAAACTATCTTTTATTATTTCTGAGTAGAGAAGGAATATTTTAAATTCCTCAAGGGAAAAGATTGATAAATTTGACTTCTTTAAAGTTAAAACTTCTGTTTAAAGACATCATGATAAAGTGGAAAGGCCACAGACTGAAGGAAGATGTTTGCAAAACATATTGCAAAGGGTTTATATCCAGAATATATCAAGAACTACAAATTAATAAAAAGGTAAGAACGTATAAAGGTTATGAGTAGACAATTTACAGAACTGGAAAACCAAGTGGCCAATAAATATATGAAGATATCTACAGTTTTCATTTTGAGAAATGAGAATTAGGAAAACAATGAGATACCATTTCAGACCCATTGGAATGCCAAAAGGAGAGGGGCATCAGGTTTTAAAAAGGATATGAGAAAGGGGCGCCTGGGTGGCTCTGTTGATTTTGGCTCAGGTCATGATCTCACAGTTTGTGAGTTTAAGCCCCACACTGGGTTCTGTGCTGACAGTGCAGGGCCCACTTGGGATTCTCTCTCTGTCCCCCACTGTGTGCTCTTTCTTTTAAAATAAATAATTTTTTTAAAAAGATATGAGAAAAGTATCTTACATGCTAGTGGGAATAACATCAATACAGGCATTTTAGGAAATTGGTAGTATCTGGTAAAACTGAAAAAACTTACACCTTCTAGGAATTTTCCTAGAGACATTTTCACATACATACAAGGAGATGCATGGAAGAATAGTCTTGCCACTGGTTATTGTAAAATAAATTGGGAACTTAAGTCTGCCTCACTAAAGCTATGAATGGAATATTCTAAAGCATTTAAAACTAATGAACTAGATCCCATACAAAAACATTGTTGATGAAAAAAGCAAAAGGATGCATATAGTGATCATTTACATAAAAATGTAAAAACTACCGAATCAAAACCAAATACTACCAAACCAAAAAACATGAGTGGAAAGAATACACCTAAACTTCTGGGATGCAGGAAGGAGAAAGGAATGGGAGGTGAACCTAAACTTTGTATGTGTAATGTTTTATTTCTTTAAAAATAAAAAACGGACACAAATTTGACAGACTATTAACATTTTCATATTTGGGTGTTAACAGTCTCAGTTTTTTATATTTTCTGTTAGTCTTTTCATAATTAAAAACTATAAATCAAAAAATTTAAGAAAAAAGTGGACTCACTAGATTGTAAATTCCACAAGGGCAGAGACCTTTGTCTGATTTTGCTGATCTGTCTCCAGCACCAAGAACAATAGCTAGTACACAGTGAGCACTCCCCTCAGATAGTTAGAAATTGAGACCCAAGAGCATACAGCTGGGTAGTGACAAAGCTGGGACCAAACCCAAGGTCTGGAATTCTTTTCCTTGTCCCATGTTGCCCAGAAAGGTTAGATTCTTAATAGTTGTAAAACACAGGATTTATACATGCTACTTCACATTCTAGCAATGAACACTCCTGTATAAAACAGCATGTAAATTCTTCCAAATCCCAAACACATCTTCCTTTAAGAGTATGAGCTATGCAAGGACTAAACCAGTATTTAATTCATCTTTGTTTCTAGTACCCAGCACAGCTTAGTGATCAGAGTCAGGTGGTCTTGTTTATGTGGCCATCTGTCATCAAGTTTGTACAGTTTGACAGATGATACATCTTCTGTGGGGTTGATGAAAAATCCAACTTGGCTTGACTTCATTTTTTTTTTAATGTTTCTAGGAGCTCGAAATTGTCATTGGAGATGAACACATTTCTTTCACAACATCAAAAATTGGTTCTCTTATTGATGTCAATCAGTCCAAGTAAGTGCACATGAGCCTTACATCCAGATATGTCTGTTTTACAGCAGATTGATAATTGGGACCATCATGGTAAGCTCTTGTACAAACGCAATACAGAAGGAGCCAGCCATGTTCTCGTAGAGAGACACTCCGGATTATTTTCGGGGCTTGCTCCTGTTGCTTTTGATGTTTCATTCAGTCACTGGTACTTAACAGCTTCTCAGGGACACATACTGAGTAATGTCATAGGAACAGCCAAAGTACGTAAGGATCTGGCGAGAACAGAAAATGAAATATACCAAAAAGGGGCTTGAAATAAACTGTAGACTCAGTGGATTGATCCAAACATGAACACCTTCCTCAGTGTTGGCCGTATCTTACAGTCTATGGTGAAACTTGAAATTATTTAGAATGCAAATTTAAAACTTCATGTTATCAGGGCAAATTATAAAGTTAAGGTATGAGGTTGTATGCTACAAAGAGCCCTTAGAATTTGGCAGCCTCTGTGGCTCCTCTGTTTGGAGGATTAGAAATTGGATATGGCTCACTTTCAGTCCACGTCAGGCATAGTTGCCTTCCCTTGGACAGTCCTCTTGTTCTTAGCCAGCTGTGCCATAGTGGTCTTCACCCTCTTGGTCCTGTGTAGTACTACTTTTTAAAGAAAAGTTTTCCTGGGGCGCCTGGGTGGCTCAGTTAAGCGTCTGACTTCAGCTCAGGTGATGATCTCATGGTTCGTGGGTTTGAGTCCCACGTTGGGCTCTGTGCTGACAGCTCAGAGCCTGGAGCCTGTTTCAGATTCTGTGTCTCCCTCCCTCTCTCACCCTCCCCTGCTCATGCTGTCTCTCTCTCTCTCAGAAATAAATAAAACATTAAAAAAATTTTTTTTTAATAAAAAGTTTTCCTAATTCTGAAAGTAATACATGCTCACTGTAGAAAATACAGAATAATAAGGGGGAAATCACCCATAAACTTATCAATTAGGCAACCATTAATACCTTGAGTATTGCTTGTCTATTTTCTGTGCATCAAAAACTATGTTTTATTTAAAAAATTTTTTTTACAGTTTATTTTTGAGACAGAAACAGCATATGAGTGGGGGAGGGGCAGAGAGAGGGAGACACAGAATCGGAAACAGGCTGCAGGCTCTGAGCTGTCAGCACAGAGCCTGATGCGGGGTTCGAACCCACGAACCGTGAAATCGTGACCTGAGCGGAAGTCCGACGTTTAACCGACTGAGCCACCCAGGCACCCCTAAAAACTGTGTTTTATTAAATCTTTTTATTTATTTCTAGGAGAGAGAGAGACACAGACAGAGTGAGTGGGGGGGGGGGGGTCAGAGAGAGAGGGAGATACAGACTCTGAAATAGGCTCCAGGCCCCGAGCTGGCGGTCAGCACTGAGCCCGACGCGGGGCTTGAACCCACGAACCGCGAGGTCATGACCTAAGCGAAAGTTGGACGCTTAACCGACTAAGCCACCCAGGCGCCCCTAAAAACTGTGTTTTAAAAAGCACGAAAAATATATTTGAGATTAACAGTCTGTTATTTTAATCATGATATTTTTCATTTAATATATTTACCCATTAAAAACTTTAACATTTTAAATGACATAATAGTCTCTTTTAATATATAACACATAGCCTTTTCCTTCTTTATGGACACTTGGTTATTTTTAAAGTTTTAATTCTGGGGGTGCCTGGGTGGCTCAGTCGGTTAAGCATCTGACTTCGGCTCAGGTCATGGTCTCATGGGTTCGTGTTGGCCTCTGTGCTGACAGCCAGCTCAGAGCCTGGAGCCTGTTTCAGATTCTGTATCTCCCTCTCTCTCTGACCCTCCCCTGCTCACGCTGTCTCTCTCTCTCTCTCCTAGAAATAAATAAAACATTAAAAAATAAAGTTTTAATTCTGTATGTACCTTTACAAGGAATATCTTGGTATACAAGTAATAGGGTTTTTTAATGTGGGGGTTTTTCCCAGCGTTTTCAGCTTTTTAAACGTATTTTTCCTCTTGCATTATAGGGATCCGGAAGGCCTACGAGTATTTTATTATCTTGTCCAGGACCTGAAGTGTTTGGTATTCAGTCTTATTGGATTACACTTCAAGATTAAGCCAATCTAGATTGAATACTAGTGTGGACACAAGGGGGGGTGGGAGTACCTGTTTTTAATTACCATTATCAAGAAATTCTTGTGTATATCAGGGCAATATTTTTTTATAAACTATAAACGTCTTTAATAAATACAAAACAAAATGCAATTTTTTATTATTTTATAAAGACCTGAACATGTGAACCCTTCTCAGTTATTTTTTTTAAAACACATCCTATGTGAAGTGTCGCCAAAAATCTAATCAACTCTAGACATAACTAACAATTTACAGGAATAAGAGAATAGAGAAAAAAGTTAGAAAATACAATAGAAATCCAATCACCAATATCCAGAGGAAACTCCAGGGCAGAGGATCTGGTTTCTCCAATAAACAAATTGCAAACATACAATAGAGATGGAGTGGGAACCAGAACATTAAAGAAGATTTAAGAGACACATTAATTAGTACACCATTTGACCCTACTTGGATCATACTTCAAATAACATAAAATTGACATTGGTAAGGAAATTTGAACACTGGATATTTTATATTAAGTATTGCTAAATTTTTAGATACGTATTGGCATTTTTTCCCTCTAACTTTATTGAGATGTAATTGAGATTGGAGTTTTTAAAGTCATCTTTTATAGGTACATCTGTTGGTATTCAGTTTGGAGGAAAACATTTTGGTTTAATACATTACAAGGGATAAAATGCCTGGCCTCAGGAAAGTTTACTAATAGTCCATTTTAAAATCAGAAATAACACACATTAACAAACTGAGACCTAGCTGATATGGATACTGTGGGAATCTGTTCAGCAGGTAGATTTGTAGGAACTTTTTCTTGCTGCTAAATTGCATAGCTTCCTTAAGCAAATTGCTGGTTGAACAGACTGTGGGCACTGAAAGGAGCCGGGCTTGACAAATGTCATTTGAGGGGAAGTGATTAGGATAAACTAATCCCTCAAGACAGGCCAGTTTGGGACAATTCCCAAGTGTTCTGACTCCTAAACCAGTGTCTCCCCCTGACCCCTCCTCCAACACACACACACACACACACACACACACACACACACACTGCCTCCTTCAAAAATTACGGGGCAGCAACTTACATGCAGATCTGGGGTCAGTTTGGGACAATTCCCAAGTGTTCTGACTCCTAAACCAGTGTCTCCCTCTGACCCCTCCTCCAACACACACACACACAGCCTCCTTCAAAAATTACGGGGCAGCAACTTACATGCAGATCTGGGGCCAGAGCTGTCAGGGATCCTAACTCCAGTGTAAATTCCCACTATAGAAGGGTACTCTGGTCAATGGTTCAAGTTAGTGGTAAAGTAGCCAAGAATAGTCCCTCCAAATTTTAAATGACCATGAGAACCTCAAAGCTCTAAGTCTCAAATGGGCTGTTCCTTGGAACACTCACAGCTTCTGTATGGTCTCAGATGTGGAGAGTTAAGGTTAAGATGAGGTCAGTTAAGGTTCAGTAAATGTACAAGGAGCCCAGAGAAGAGCCCCTGGAAAGGTGTGTCCCCTTTTGAAGACTGCAGTGAGAAACGTGTATACACGGCAACCCGCTGAAGGGAGGTCTCCCGGGGGAAAAAGGAAAGAGCAGTTTAGAAATGAAAGGCTCCACCCCCAAATCTGCGAAGCTGGCTGTCCGCAGGGGGTAAATGACGGGATCTAAGAAGCCTCAAAAGGCAAGCAGGAACCAAGTGGTTGCTGGGTGAGAGAAGACAAGCATAGTTAGGAGCCAGGAAAGAACTGCGGAGCCGGAAAAAAAGCTCTGGCAGAGATTTCGTGCAGGGACTGTCTTGCTCGCTACGGTATCCCTCAGACTAGCGTAGTGCTGGCACGGCATCATCGGTCAGCAATTTGCTGGAGGAAGGCTCCTGGGGAATCTGAGTTAAGGTTAATTGCGTATTCAAGACGCCTACACAGGTCCACTTAATCGATAAACAGCCCAGCACGCTCCGGAAGCCGCTGAGCGTGGAGGCCCCGCCCTCCGCCCCGCCCCACCTCACCTCACGCACGCCGGAGGTCCGCAGCCGGGTGCGCTGGCGGCGCCCACCGTTTACGACCGGCCGGAAAGTAGTCGCCACAGCCAGTGCCGGGCCTGGCCGGGCCGAGTCGGGCCGCTATGGGGGTAAGGCGCGGGCGAGTTGCCGCCGCGGCAGGGACGGGGAGGTGACGAGGACCTGGGAGGCGGGAAATTGTGCCAGGAGGGAATGAGAGAAGTGGGCCCGCACTGAGAAGAGCGGGGAGGCTTGTACCGGGAGGGGCGGGGCTGGGGCCAGGTAGGGCTGCGCAGGCGCGGTTGTTGCAATTGCTCTGGCCCTCCCTCACAGAAAATTGCGCTGCAGCTCAAAGCCACGCTGGAGAATGTCACCAACCTCCGGCCCTTGGGCGAGGACTTCCGGTGGTACCTGAAGGTGTGGCTTCCATGGCCGGGGTCCCAGGCGGGAGAGGGGAGGAGTGAGGTTCCGGGTCCTGGAGCGATCCCGGAAGGGGGCGGGGCGCCAGGGGCCTAGCCTCGGAATAGCGTTCCAGTACTTAAGTCCTTGTCCAACAGGAGCTCTGTCTCCAGCAAGACCAGAAATGTGTAGCCATTAGATGTTATTTTCCTGGATAAAATTTTGTTCGCTTTTTAAAATATATTGGTTAATTCGTAATTGGTAGTCTCTTGGAATTCCTTTTGTAATTTTTCCTTCGTGAAATATTTCATGTTGCTTAAACATTTACCGAAAGACTACGTGAAGAGGGTTTGAGATTATTTAGTAAGGAGGAGAATTTCACTGTTTTATTTGTTGATTAGACTTTATCGTGAAAGCGTTGTGATTTTGTGCGTGGCTTCCCCCTTCCTTTCCACCCCATACTGGTTAACCTGGGTCTCTGGTGGCTGGGTCTCTAGAGCCACACCTCCCCCACCCCCTCCCGTCTTACCTGAGCAGTGTGAGGTCCCTCACTCTCCCAGATCTCAGAGCTTTTGCTTTATTTACCTCCTCGTCTAAATTCCAGCATTCTTCAGAACGTGGCAAAAGCTCTATCTCAGGAAGCTTTGTTGGCACCTTTATTACCAAATACTTTGAAGCCCCAGTACCAGGGCTTATTTGAGGAATTGATGTACTTCTGCTTCGGAAAGCACACAGTCTAGTTAAGGAGACAGAGAAAAAGAATAACGGCAGAATGATGACTACTTTTATTAGGAACCTACAAGGCCTGTGAGAACACAAGGAAAGCTCCAGACCCAAGGAGGGCATGGGGGTGAGGGCTGTTGAAACCACATTAGCCTGAATTTCCAGCTAGACTGGGTACTTCTAGGAAGGGTGCATGCCTGCATGAGAAACACTTGATCTGTTCTTTCCTGGGAAAGAAATTTGCTTACATCCTTGGTGGGGCTGGTTGTAAGGACAAGGTGAGACTGTGGATGAGAAGGTAGGTTGAGTCTGCCCACCTCGCACTGTTCTTCCCCTTAGTGTCTGCGCAGCTGAGCTAGCTATTTTACTGATCCTCTCTTTCCTCCCCCAAGATGAAATGCGGCAACTGTGGTGAGATTTCAGAGAAGTGGCAATATATTCGGCTGATGGTAACTACTCCCCCTACTGCCATACCCAGACACAAACACATATACGCCTCTGGGCAGGGAATTGGGGAGGGAACCTGTGGCCCTAATCTCTCAGGTCTTTGGACACTACATTTTGTGGTTTGGGAGGGCAGGCTCTAGTATGATCAACACTGGGAAGAACAGGCTTCTTTGGGATGTGAGGCAGAGCTCAGAACCAAAAGGAGTCCTTTTCTCAGTCTCAAAAAGCCTCCCCAGGATTCTTGTGAATCTCCCTCTCTTGATCTGGGTCTCTTTAGCTAGTAAGTGGTAGGACTGGGTTTCTTTGAGACCTTTACATATAATTGATGTTTGACTGGAGGTTCTGTTTACCCCTGCTAGGACAGTGTGGCACTGAAGGGAGGTCGTGGCAGCGCCTCCATGGTCCAGAAGTGCAAACTGTGTGCGAGGGAAAACTCCATCGGTAAGTTAGGTCATGAATCCTGAGTTCCCCCAACCAGGCCCACATCTTCCTGGTACCAGACCAAAAGCAAGCTTATGTTACTCTAGGTGGACCCAGGCCTGAGGTGCCCAAGTGATTGCAGCAGGCTCTTTTTCCCAGAGCCACATCTGGGCACCTGAACAGGGCCAGGGTATGGACTCAAGTCAACTTTGTCTTCTCTTTTATGTTTCAGAGATTTTGAGCAGCACCATCAAATCTTACAATGTAAGTTTCCTGCTGTTGTGGCAGGTGTGGCAGGATTAAATCTAAGCTGGGAGCTAGGAAGCCTGGGTTCTAGAGTTCTGTCTGCACCAGGATGACTTGCCACGGGACATTCATTCATATACTTGTTCGCTCATTCACTTAGTCTGTCACGGTACTAGTCATCTATTCACCATATACTGGCTGAGTGCTTGGTAGAAAAAAGATCAACAGGCAATTACAGTGTCTTCTTTATAAGCACTGGGCTGTGGGAGCTTAGGGTACCTCTGACCCAACCTGGCCACTCAGTTTCTATCACTGAGAGCACTTTGTCTGCCCTGGGGCACTAGTGAGCCTTCTCTGAAACAATGGGTAGGACAGTCCTTTGGTGCATCCCATCCTTGATGTTGACTTTAGCTACTTATACATTACTGTGTTAACAAGAGTAGTCCAAAGGGGAGGGAGGGAATGTGTGCTTTGGGTCTCTTTGTTTAAAGGGTAGTTACTTGTATTCACCTACACCTTATTGAGTATTTATTAAAAAATATTCTTTTTAGGGGCGCCTGAGTAGCTTAGTCGGTTAAGCGTCTGACTTTCGCTTAGGTCATGATCTCGCGGTTCGTGGGTTCGAGCCCCGCATCGGGCTCTGTGCTGACTGCCGGTTCGGAGCCTGGAGCCTGTTTCAGTCTGTGACTCCCTCTCTCTCTGACCCTCCCCTGCTCACGCTGTCTCTCTCTCTCTCTCTCCTAGAAATAAATTAAAAAAACATAAAAAAAAATTTTTTTTTTAAATATTCTTTTTAATGTTTATTTTAGAGAGAGAGCATGAGTGGGGGAAAGATAGAGACAGGGAGAGACACAATCTGAAGCAGGCTCCAGGCTCTGAGCTGTCAGCACAGACCCCAACACGGGGCTCAAACTCACGAACCATGAGATCGTGACCCGAGCTGAAGTCAGTTGCTTGACAGACTGAACCACCCAGGTGCCCCTCCCTTGTTTAGTATTTTTTAAACATGTCTGATTTTTGCCAAATTCTTAGCTTTTTCCTGAAGTTAAAGGGAGAAGTCATGAGGACTTGCTTTCAAGTAATTGATAATATAGTGGAAGGGACAGACTAGCAAACAAAAACAAACTAGGGCCAACAGAGTGTCTCATCAGTGCCAGGCCCATGGCTGGTGTGTAGGAAATTTTACAGTGAATGACAATGCAATTGAAATGTGTGGGTGTGGTGCCTGGCGTCTCTGAACCCATGGGTGAGGTAGGCGTGAGTTTCCTCACTAAACCACTCCCCTTGGAGGTGCCCCCTCCATGTGAAAATTCCATTTTGAAAGCTTTTTTTCTTTTTTAAATAGATTTTTTTAAGTTTGAGAGCGAGAACATGAGCAAAGGAGGGGCAGAGAGAGGGAGAGGGAGAGAGAATCCCAAGCACTGACAGTGCAGACAGCCCAGTGAGGGACTCAAACTCACGAGCTGAAGTAACAGTCACATGCTTGAGTCACCCAGACGTCCCTCACACAGCATTGCAGATGGGTAGCAGAAGGCTACAGTTAAGTGTACTGGGCCATTTGGAAGATCTGGAGACTTTAAAGCTTACGTTCTTGTTCATAGTTTTTGAAAATTTTAGCATTTATTGAGCATAGCATCAGGGACTATAGCTGGGCACTTCACACACAGTTCAGATTCTCACAACAAACTTGCAGTGGTCTCCTTAGCCCAGTCTGACAATCTTAGGCTCAGATAGAAAGAGAAGCAGAAGACAGAATTCTGTCTGAGCTCATACCCAGGCAGGCTGACTCTAGAATCGACAGTCTTTCTTCTGCAGCATCTGCATACAGGGTTTCGTGAGGAGCAGGTGACCCACACAGGCTTCTTCCAGGAGGGAATGAGTTGCTCCTGAGTCCCATTCTGGGCTCACAAGGGCAGTTGGGCCAACTTGACGGGAAGGGCAGTGGGATCATCCTAAGGGCCCAGTCAGGCCTACCCCCTCAACACACTTCTTTTCTAGGCTGAAGACAATGAGAAGTTCAAGACAATTGTAGAGTTTGAGTGTCGGGGCCTTGAACCAGTTGATTTCCAGCCTCAGGTGCGTGTGTCTTCTGGGGAACCTGTATCTTTGGGAAGGGCATATAGAAAGTGACAGCAGAACTCTGTTTCATGCAGAGACCATGGACTAGGACTTCTTCCTCAGAATAATTGTCACGTATTAAGTGCCTACTATAGGAGGAGCATGCTCTGGTCACTTTTACGTGTTACTTTGTTTAAGCCTGTTATTCACCCTATTTTTCAGACAAGGAAAAAACTTCAGAGATTTTGCAAGGTACCCAGGATGACAGAGCTCGTAAGCACTGGCGCTGTTTTTTGAACCCAGGTCTATCTGACTCCAGAGCCGGTGCTCATCCCATTTTAGTTGTGTAGGATTTTGACCTCACAACAAATCTGTGAGGCAAGGAGACGAGATAGTCATAAACAAGACGACTCCGGTCCAGAGAGGGGAGTGACGTGCCCCGGCTCTCAGGAAGTCTGGTAGTGGAAAGGTTTGCCCCACACCTCCTGCCTCAGGTCCAAGGCTCTGGTTTGGAGGAAACACTGTAGTGCAGCTGCCAGACCCTGGAAGTGCCAGAGCAGGCGCTCCCACTGCAGCTCTGTCCTCCTGTCCCAAGGATGGTGGGAAAAGAGCCACTCCCCTGGTCAGGCCTCCCTTCCTCCAGACTAACTGCTGCCTTCCTGTCCCCTACAGGCTGGGTTTGCCGCTGAGGGCATGGAGTCCGGGACGGTCTTCAGTGATATTAACCTGCAGGAGAAGGTACAGGACTTGGGGGCCGTGCAGGGTGCTGTAGGGGACCTGGTGGGATTACCCTTTGGATGAACAAAGATCATCAATACAAAGCTGACTCCACATTTTTTGCTGAGGATTTTGGTGTTTAAAATGTCCCCAAGTATAGTGCTAAAGTGCTGTGTGGTGTTCCACAGCGAGGAGTCTGGGATGTGCCTAACGGAGAAATGCATTTTAGGGCAGCTTTGTTTAGGCAGGACTAATAGTGCTGTCAGCTAGGAGTTCAGTATTAATGAGTCAACTATATGTGTATATATATACACGTGTGTATATATACACGTGTGTATATATATATATACATATATATATAATCAGGTGTTTTTACACAAAATCCTACCCAAAAAGGGTTATATATTGATGGAAGACCATGTGATCAGATGCTTCTAAGAATCTAACCCTGTATTTCCCCTGGGAATAGTGGTTCACCGTTTGCTAATTCAGTGTTTGTGGTGATTATGTAGATTGTAACTGCCATGAATAGCGAGAATCAGCTGTATTACTGGCCGTGTTACTGCCTTACATGGGCCTTGTCATCAGGCATCAAAAGAACAGAAACTTTGTTCAGTTTGCATAGCACCTAATAACAGTACCTGAAATTTACTGAGCTCTTCTATGTGCCTAGCACTGTGCTAAATACTTTTATGTGTGTTACCTCATTTGATTCTTTCAAGATGAAGTCTGCTACTGTCCCTTTTTTTTTAAATAGAACTGAGGCTCAGAGAAGTGACGCCTCACATGCAGTCTGGCTCTGTTCTGCGTCATACATGTTTGAAGTCCCAGTTTGCCACCACTGTGCACACTGTCCAAAGCCATCTCATGAGGCTCATATGGCCATTTTTCCCCACAGGACTGGACTGACTACGACGAAAAAGCTCAGGAATCTGTGGGAATCTACGAGGTCACCCACCAGTTTGTGAAGTGCTGAATGCTCTTCCCGCACACATGCCTCAAAGAACTGAGAAGGGACAATGTGTCCCAAGCAGCAGAGCCCACTGAGGCTAATCTCCTCAGCGGCTGTCTGCTAGACGCTGTCCATACCCTCACAGCCTGCATGCTGAGCTCTGCCATGGCTTGCCAAGCCTCACCAATAAAGGCCCTGTTTGTGCTACACTGGTGCATGAAGACAGGTAACAGCCACTTCCTCCACAAAGAAGAATCCATGGTGGAAGCCTCTGATTGCTTCCAGCACCTTCCCACAGTACAGGCTCCAATCTATATTTCTCAGGGCGCTCCAGCTCGTGGGGAGTGAGCAGGTCAACCCAGAGGACCTAAGTCCTGCACCAAAACACTCACCGCCTTGCTCTCAGGTAAACCCAGGCATCTCTAGCTGGTGTCATTTCATACTCCGGGGCAGGCAGGGACTTGAGTCAGCAGTCCAGTCCTGGCACAAATCTGCTCTGTAAGATTCCTGCCAAATCGTCATCGGGCCTTTGCCTACTTGCTGTGCTGGGGCAATCTTCTCCCATCAGGGGAGTTGATATAAAAGTTCTTCTTTCTGCTAAGTCAGCCTCTGTGCTCCCTGCAGCTCCTGCTGGTCCTGGGTTGTCCCTGCGTGGTCGTGCAGCCCCATGGAGGTCGGAGGATCCCCCTGCAGAGTAGAAAGAAGAGGTCAGCACACAGTGAGGTCAGGAGGACGTGCTCATACCTTCACACTGGGGAATCCACCATGTGGAAAACCCGTTGTGAGAGGCCTTATTTCTCCAGTGTTCTGCTGAAGTCAGGCATTCTTTGTAATAGAAATTACTAACTTCAGTTTCTGAGAGGCCCACAGGGAAAGAGGCCATACACTTCCAGACGGTTGTGGGGGGCCACTACCTCAGATTCAGGTAAAGCTGGCTGTGTCCAAGGGTAGTGAAGCGATCCTACCTTGTCTGTTCTCCAGTCTGGCACATACGTCGTGCTTCTTCCAGGTTCTGTGTTCCTGGCCCCTGGACATGCTTTTTTTTTTGCACCTGATGAACTTTGGCCCTCAGTCAACCAGGTCCGTGAAGTCTGTCACCCACAGGGCCCAAGTCCAATGTCCAGCCTGAAAGCAAATAAGTGGAAGCAGCCTGAGTAAGCAGCCTTTCTGGGGTTTTGCCTCTGTAAATCCAGTGTGTTTGCTCATAAAGACAAATACAAAGGATCTCAAGGTTTTCTTTATATTTTAGATTATCTTCTCATTTTTCAGGCAGGTAGAAGAAACCAAATAATCATTAACAGATAAAAGGAAAAATAAATTATGTCAATAGATGCAGAAAGACTGTTCAGTAAAATTTAACACCCATTTAACAACAAAGACAACAAACCAAAGAAACTCTAACAAACCACAGATAGAAAGGAACCACCCTCATCTCACAAAGGTGATCTACAGCCAACCTGGAGCAAACGAAATGTGTGAAGTTCCACGCAAGGTCATGGTCAGATGAGGATCCTCTGATCACTGCTTCTCTTCCTTGTGCTCGAGGTCCCACCCCGTGTGCTAAGACAGCAAAAAGAAAATAAGGGGAAAGTATCAAAAGGCAAAAAGTAACTCTTTTTCACAGATTGTGATTTTCCACTTAGAAAATCCAAAAGCAAGAACAGGTGCTAGATTTATGATCAATACACAAAAACCAAATGCATTTCAGTACGCTGGCAAGATGCAAAATAAGTCAAGAAAAAAGTACCATTTATAATAGTAACAAAAAATACCTCCAGAAGTATCTAGGAACTAAATCTATCAAAAATGTTTATGACCTTAGTGGGGAAAATTATTAAATTTTGCCAAAAGGTGTTAAAGCCTAAATAAATGGAGACCTATACTATTATTAACGGAAAAGAAAACTTGAAATTATAAAGATCCTTCTCGACAAATGTATTTCTAAAGTTCTTGTCGAAATCTCAATTTTAACAATGTAAATTCTGAAATCCATGATACAACAGGTGGGAGACTCCCTCTACCAAACACCATGATGTAGTTACAAGGCAATGGCAATTAAGCCTCCATGATTCTAGCATCATGGTATACAAACAGACCAGTGGCACAGTAGATAGATCTCAGCATGTATGAAAACTGCATGGTTTAGGACAGGTGGTACTTCAGTTGTGAAAATATTGACTTGCCAATAAATGGTGCTGGGGCAGTTGTTTACATTTGTGCATTAAATGAAACTGGGGTCTTATTTCACTGGCATACAAGTCTATTCCAGGGTGCTTTGGTACAGCTTTATGCTGGGTAGTAGAATTCTGACTCAATGTCTTGCTCACTGTAAACCCTGGGCAAGTACATTTCCTCTCAGGACCCCGTTTTCTCCATCTAAAAGAAAAGGGCCCTTTAACTATGGCATCCTGTTGCTCAATAAAACTAGTCAAAATAGTGGTGGCATGTCTGAGGCCTGCCCCTCATCACCAGGAAAGTGAGTTCCTGGCCCACACCCCAGGACTGTGGTCTCCTGTCTGGGTAGTGGAAGTTAAAGGTCTGGGGACAAGTGAAAAATGAGACAATGGGAGTCCTAAGTTCCCTACCATCTTATTTGGACATTCCACAGAGGTCCTCAGTATGTTCTTACATGATCCCTGAACAGCTGTTTAAAAGGCACCATCTTTATCCAGTAGCATTTTTTAAAACTAGGCATATGTGTAAACATTGGGCTTTTTGTGAACAGCGATGAGAAGAAGGTTGGGTAACATTGGGCTGTGTCCTTGTGTACACAGTCATTTCTGTTGTTTGCAGAAAGGGCAGAAGCAGCCAGGATCTCTGCCTGGCCAGGCAGCCTGAGTGATCATTGCATAATGCTGTCCCCATTCCTGTGTGAGCCAAGTGTCCTTGGACTGAGCCCTTTGCCTCATTAGCCATTAGCGCTCCAGAGAAGGCTTCATATCTGCTGGCCTTCAGAAAGCTCAGGACCCACACGCTGACACCTTCACTCTCCCACCTCCCCACTTACCATGCATCTGAATTTTCATTCGGCCGTCTTCCCTGAGGGCTTCTGCTACAGCAAGCTCTAGATGGAGGAAGATGAATCAGACCCATGCTGTCTTGTTCAAGAGCCAGGTAACAAAGCCATTAACTAAAACAGACACTCCCAAACACACATATGCATCAGATCACTGGGAAAACTTGAAAAGAGTAAGTTTCTTGGCCCCCCATCATTCCTACTGAATTAGAATCTGTGGGCTAAGACCTGAGATTTTCTTTTACTTAAAAGCATTCTCGAATGAATCTTGTTTCTAGACCACCAGAATCCCTAGATGAGATTTCACAGTAGGATGTGCTCTGGGCTGCTGCAGGGACTAAATGAGATAATGAAGGCAACATGTTCAGCACAACATCAGGGGCACCGCACACAGGAAGGAACGGAAGCAGTTCCAACTTGGTTAGAAATGGAGACGTTCTGGGGTGCCTGGGTGGCTCCGTTGGTTAAGTGTCTGGACTATACATTTCGGCTCAGGTCATGATTGCAAGGTTTGTGAGACTGAGCCCCTTGTTGGGCTTTGTGCTGGCAGCACGGAGCCTGGAGCCTGCTTGGGATTCTCTCTTCCCCTCCCCTGTTCTCACATGCACATGCTCTTTCAATAAATAAACAAAAAAAGAAATGCTGTTCTCTAATGACTACCCACATGGAGCTGCTCCCTAGACTGGGAAACGGCAGTGGATAACCAACCTTCCCTAATTCCCCAAGTACTATATGTACTGCTGCCACAGCTCCCTCTTCTGAGCCTGTTGCTTCCTTCTTAGAAAGAATTGGTTTGAAACGAAAAGATAGAATCTAACAAGACAGGACAAACGCCAGGTGTTGCTTATAAAAGCCAATTACTTAGATTTACAGCAGACTCGGCTGAGTTACAGGTGAGAAAGACCTGCGCTTTGGGTTAATCATAAGCTCACCCTATGCCAACTGCAAATTCACTGTGAATTAAAAGTGATCACAGGCTAGATCAAAAGAAATAATGCCAAGAAGCTGGATGAGAGCGGCCCTCCCCCCAGTCAGTCCATGCTGTGATGAACTGTCTCATTTGGTGCTCTGCACTTCAATACAATTACAAACAAAACTCGGTAGGCCTGGAGATCATTCCTGTGAGGTATAGTGGGAGAACAGGAGAGGTTTCTCTGGGAGAAAACCTTAGGAAGAAGGCCCGGGGGAAGGGGTAGAGGTGAAGGATTGGCATATGGAAATGTGCAAAGACAAATTATACTCCATAAGGGCAAACTAGCACCAAGTGTAGAATTTCAGCAAGATACCAGTTCAGTATAAAGGAGACTCTCCTAATGTGTATCCAGAATTTGGAATGTGATACATTTTACTTCATGAACTCCCAATCCTTGGAGGCTTTCAAGAAAGAATTATGAGGATTCAGGCTTCAAATGTGACTTAACACAAGACTAGATTTATCACATCAGAATTCCGATTTTGATGCTCCAGGCAGGAATTACTGGGCTAGGCAATACTAGGAATTTTACAACCTTCAGTAAGAATCACCACTACAGACAAATATACGGAGTTCAACTGTCAACTGTCAAGGCTAGCTGGCGAGAAAACCAGAAACTTTCTTCCCTTTTGAAATATCCTAATAGCAATGTTTTAACAATAACTAGAGAGGAAAATGAATTTGCAATCAACGTAGTTCAGTGAGCTAGCTCCTCTGAGACCCGGGCTTTCGCTGGGTTGTTGCCACTCTTTTGATTCACATGGCACTAGTGCAGAGAGGCTGCTCCAGTGCCCTCTGCATACTGAACTATAAGCAGTAGTTCACCCTGCCCTGCCCAACTCCAGAACCTCTACCTGCAGCGACCACCGTGCTGCTCCACGGACCACAAAGGCTCAGAAGCCACGTGCTGTGTTGAACGTGGGGATGAATGATACAGCCCTCAGGACACTTGCTGGGACAGATAGTCACAGCACAGGGCTTCAGGCGGATATTCAGGCAGTCAGTTCCCAAATATTTAACAAGCCCTGGGGCCCCTCCAGTTGCCCACAGCCTAACAATGGAGACAACTGCAGAAACTGGAAAGTGCTGTGGGAAAGGTTAAATTGTCAGGATGTTTGGGGCATACTCAGGAGGGGCGCTAACTAATTCAATCTCAGAATAGGGTGAGGCGGCTTCCTACAGGAGGGAAATCTAGCCGGAACTTGAAAGATGAGCAGAGAATGGCCAACAGGGTGGGGAAAGGGTTATGCTCCAAGCAGAGGCAACAGCAAGTGGCCCGGCATCCCTGAGGAAGTAAGTGCAAGCTGTAAGACAGGTGAGGCTGAAAAGATCAGGGACTCAGCTGTCCCATTAAGGGGTATAGACTTCTTTGCAAGGCAGTGAAACACCATTTTAGAATTTTAAGCAGGGATATTTCAAGCAGGCTTGAACGGGGGGGGAGTCACTGGCTACAGTGAGGAGGGAGAACGGACTGGAGGGAATGAGTGGAGTCTAGAGGCAGGAGGGCCAGTCAGGAGTGAAGAAATAGATTCCACCTTACTACATGGCAATGAGAAACAATGAAATCTGGCCATGTGTAGCCACATGGATGGATCTTGAGGGTGTGATGCTGAGCGAAATAAGTCAGGCAGAGAAAGACAAATATCATATGTGTGCACGTATAGGAGGATTAGGAGGAGCTTAACAGAGGACCAAGGGAGAGAAGAAGGGCGGAAATGGTGGGGGAAAGGGGGAGAGGCAAACCATGAGAGACTCTTGAATGCTGACAAAAACTGAGGACTGGTGGATGTGGGGGGGAGGAGGGGTGGGCATGGAGGAGGGCACTTGTGGGGATGAGCACTGGGTGTTATGTGGAAACTAATTTGACAATAAACTATGTTTAAAAAAAAAAAAAAAGATTCCACTTCTTGACAAGAGAAGCTACAAAGTTAACCTGGAAAGGTGTGGGCGCCAGGAGGGAACAGGAGCAATCTCCAGCAATAACCCACTGTGTGTCAGGCCCCTTAATAGGTAAAACAGAAGTCAAAGCTACGAGTAGCAGGATGGAGGAAGGGATGACCCCGCCACACCCTCACCTCCCTCACTTCCTCCACCCACCAACGGTCTCCTATCTACCTCCTCAAATTCTAGCTCCCACTCTTTCTCATTGTGTCACATACAGATAATTGTAGAGGTGTCACTAGATTTGGAAAGCATGTTGGATGTGGTCTAACTTAAAACATAAGCTACTAGAAACCACAATGGGATACCACTTCACAGTCACCACAATGACCACGTGCAAAATAGATGGATGATAAGTGTTGGTGAGGACGTGGAGAAATTGGAACCTTCATACTCTGCTGGTAGAAATGTAAAATGTGTCTGGTAGAAAACACCCTAGCAGTTCCCTAAATGACCAAACAGAGCTATTACATGACTCAGCAATTCCACTCCTAGATCTATACCCTGAGAGAAATGAAACCAGGTCCACACAAAAACTTACACACAAATGTTCACAGCAGAATTATTCTTAATAGCTAGAAGGCAGAACAACCCAAATAACCATCAACTGGTGAATGAATGAATAAATGTGGTATATCCATATGCTGAAACAGTTTTCGGCAATACAAGGAAAATAAGCACCGATACATACTAGAACATGGGTAAACCGTGAAAACATGCTAAGTGAAAGAAGCCTATCACAAAAGGCCATACGTATAGTGTATAACTCCATTTATATGAAATGTCCAGAAGAGGAAAATTTCTAGAAACAGGAAGTATATTCGTGTTTGTCTAGGGTTTGTGAGTGGGGAGGAAGGAGTTGAGGGAAAAGGGGAGTGACTGATAATGGGTACAGCATTTATTGGGTAGATGAAAATATTCAAAAATTCATCGTAGTGATGGTTGCACATCTGTGGATATGCTAAAATGATACATTTAAAAAATTTTTTTAATGTTTTATTTATTTTTGAGAGAGAGAGAGAGGCAGCATGAACAGGGGAGGGTCAGAGAGAGAGGGAGATATAGAATTCGAAGCAGACTCCAGACTCTCAGCTGTCAGCACAGAGCCCGACGTGGAGCTCGAACCCACGAACCGTGAGATCATGACCTGAGCCGAAGTAGGACGCTTAACTGACTGAGCCACCCAGGCGCCCCTGAATGATACATTTTAAGTGGAATGTATAATATGTGAAGTATATCTCAAAAAAGCTATAAAAAAAAAAAAAACCAAACTACATGGTATCCGCAAAACTCACTCTAGAGGTCCTACAGGCATCTCAAAGAATCGCAAATAATCTCCAGAAAGGCTGGTATGGCTGTGAATCTAAGATGTGCCACACCTGTTCCAGAGGCATGACCAGAGAAGGCCACCTGGACAAAACTTGTGGACTTCCCAAAGCCCACTCCTCACATGGGAAACTCCACATAGGAGCAGCTTTGGGGTCAGGGGGAGCAAGGACTAATTTAACAAAGCTCATTCTCCTGAGTTGGGAGGCCAATTAGATGTTGAATGAATGAACCCAAGCATGAATCCAAGACCAGAAGAAAAGGTCGGGTAAGTTGTAAATAGGAATGTTGAACACCATACTGCCCAAGGGTCCATTCACTCTGAACATATGCATGAAATAGACATCTCGGCCCTGCAAGTTCCAATCAAAGCTTTGGTCTTAAGAGCTTATGCTATGAGGAACTCTCTATCCAAGTGACTGGAACTAACTCACTTTGATAAGGAATTTAACAGCAGAGAGCTCACAGAGCAGCAAGAGAACTCAGATTTAGCTTCAACTGTATGCCATTTGCTTTACCTCTATCATAACAGCTAGTCCTCATTACATCCCCGGGCTATAGGAACTGTCCTCATTCTACAAAGAGAAACTTAAACAACAAACAGAGTAACATGCCTTTGGTCATATAGTGAGGGCATGGTAGAACCAGAATCCCAGGGGTTCAGGTTTTGGGGGGACAGGGGGTGTCACTATTTGTTTAGGACAAATAGTACACAGACAAGGCCGTAGTTCTTGGCTAGTAGAACTGGAGTCCTCTGACTCACCCACCAGCGTAAGTTTTAAACTTGCTTTTGAACTTGCGTGTCATCTTGTCAACCATTTCCACTGTCCATACAGGCGCACGAACCCGCCGGCGTCGCGTTGTTCTGCGGTCAAAAGCAAACCCATCAAACCCGTGCGGGGCCACCACTGGAGCAAGAGCAGAGGAAGTGCGGGGAGCGAGGAGGAGCAGCGATATCAACGGTGGGGCGGGGCCTCCGCGAGTATTTCCGAGTTGCCACGCGCGCGGAGACGATCTAGTTCAGGTTTTCTTGCTAGTGTTTCACAGGTGAGAGCAATATCATGTTCACCTGCACTGCTTTCAGATGGCCCTCTCCAATCAAACCACGGAATACAGGGGACCTGGTACCTGTTGGGTCCTCACTAAAGGATTACTGAGTGAAGGGTGGAATCGACTAAGAAAGGATGCGAGCATGTTTAGTGAATTGTAGGTAGAATTAAGTGAGATGACGATTTCGTCATCCTGGAATTCAAATCCCAGCTGTCCACTAAGTCACCAGACGATCCACGGGGAATGCAGCTGAAATTAAACACAAACAAAAACCCTTCCTTTTCAAAACAAACCAGAACAAAGCATCCTTCCTTTCATGTTACAGCAATGTTATAACGATAGATGAACATAAAATTCTGTTTCACACAAAACCAGAGATTTCAAGTGCAAAATGTCACGTGTACATTAGGCCACAGATAGCACACTAGATTCAACTGATTAAAATAAATACACAAAAATTATAAATCTTGGGGATTTGGCAGGAATAGTCAAATAGCTCTCCCCAAATCCACTGGACGACCCTTCACTGCTGTAGGACTACCAGAATGAAGCACCAGCAGACCACTTACTAGAAAAATGGAAGAGGATTTTTAAAGATGTCCCAGGGCACCTGGGTGGCTAAGTCAGTTGACCTCCCAACTTTCAGCTCAGGTCATGATTTCACAGTTCGTGGGTTCAAGCCCTGCATTGGGCTCTGTGCTAACAGCTCAGAGCCTGGAGCCTGCTTCAGATTCTGTGTCTCCCTCTCTCTGCCTCTACCCTGCTTGCACTCTGTCTCTCAACAATAAATATATTTTTTTAATGTCTTATTTTTGAGAGAGAGATAGAGTGAGCAATGTGAGCAGGGGAGGGTCAGAGAGATGGGGAGACAGAATTAGAAGCAAGCAGGCTCCAGGCTCTGAGCTGTCAGCACAGAGCCCAATACAGGGCTTGAAACCACAAACCATGAGATCATGACCTGAGTCAAAGTCGGATGCTTAACCGACCGAGCCATCCAGGCGCCCCAACAATAAATAAATGTTAGAAAAAAAAATTAAAGAGAAGATGTCCCCAGGAGAGAGAGACAAGTTCGTAGGGAGGATGAAACAGTGCTTCCCACCTCACTTGAAGAGCCAGGAGCCAGGAGAACTTTTTGGTACCTGAACTTAATGTTCTTTGCGGGGATTAGGAAATTAAGTTAAACAGCAACTGAAAGAATCCATCTGTAAGCAACAATTAAATTTTATTTCTGCTTCAACAATAAATACACCTGAGAATTATTTTTCCAAATCCCACCTTCTGATCAAATGCCCTTAAAATTGAAATCTCACATTATCTTAGTTGTGATCTAGTCCCACTTGGAAATTACATGTTTAGCTTTAAAACCATGACCTTAAAGCTCAAGTCTTACAGCACTGGCTGCTTAGGCACCTCATGATTAGTTTCGTTCATATACTAGCACCTATTGGCTGATAGGCCCCAATTTTCATGTCGACAAAGTGATGGAAATTTTTCACCCACTCAGAAGCTAAGTTTTGATGCATTTGCCTTCTATGGCATCAAATATGTCTTCTAAGGCCTTCTCTACACACTGGAGAAACTCCCGGGCATTGCGGCCTGGGTAGGAGGAGACGTTGCAGCCTATCCAGTTGTCATGAACAGCGTACCCAACGCCAAAGCCATCAGGGACCACAGGAGCGAAGCCACCAATGTTCACTGCTGAGCTGCTCAGCGTGCTCGTGGACAGGATGTTGTGGTTTATCTGCCCATATGCAGGGTCCAGGTATAGCTCAGGCAGAACAATCCCCTTGGCTGCTGCCAGGTACCGCAGAGCAAACAAGTGTCGGTCAAAGCCCTGACCTGTCAGAGACAAAATAGAAAACCAGAATCTCAGATTCCCAGAAGTGAAAGTGACCTTAGTAAAACCTCTCATGCATAGTAGGAGTCCCCTTCACAGCATCTTTGAGAGTGGAAGAAGGGTCTATCTGCCTCCCCATATACACCTCCAACTCACCTCTGCAGCAGGACCTAAAATGAAAGTATGATTTTAAAAATTCTGAAACTGAGTTAGTTTAGTCAAACAATCAAGAAAAGTGCACAAAGAGAGCTATGGATTCAACCACTAAAATAAAACCCAAAGTCCAACGGTAAAAGACAAGATTGAGTCACTGGAATAAAACAGAAAGTGTGTTAGACCAGGGTTCTAATCTTGGCTTTACTGCTAATTTGTGCTCAATGCTGAGCCGCTGGCCTCAGTTTCCTACCCCTCAAATGGAGAAGGCTGAGACCAGAATGTCTTGGGGGATCCCTTTACTTCCAGGACTTTTGGCTGCACGAAAAGGACAGGACTATATAGTCCTCCAAATTCTTTCCAGATCTCCAATTTTACCACAAAGAGGCAAAGGGAGGATGGCACTTAGATCTGGGAAGACCTGCTGAGATGGCCTATTTATAGGGAGCCAACACACAAGTGAGGTGAAGCAAGAGAGGCTGCAGACTTCGAAATCCCGAGCTGTCAGAAGATAGATGGCCAATAAATAACAGAGAATCATGTCCCAGCTGAAAGTGACCTCAAGTGAGTATGAAGTTAGATGCAGTTCTCCATCCCTCCCTGCTTAGGAGGAAAAGACATTCTGATCCCTCATTGGTTAGTCTGGCTGTTTAGACTGCTAGGGCAGAAAATCATCATCATCTGGGAGCTGGCAGATGGACTACCCTGGGGCAGTGATGGAAACCAGACTTGGAGTAGAATTATTACTGAGGCTTATCCCAGAGCTGAGGGCAACACGACCCAAGGGCATGCTTCCAAACCCCCTCTCACCCATTGCTGCTTCCTTGGTCAGCTGGCCATGGTACTTGGAGCACTCGGTCATCATCTGCTGAAGTTCTCCAGCACTGTGCTTGGCGGGCTCCCTGACAAAGGCCTGGGAACACCTCTTGGTGAAGATGGAGGCTGGGCGGACGGTCTCTGTGCGGCCGTGCTTGAATGCTGCAGTGCTACAGGACTCGTAGGTGGCCACCGTCTGCCCGTACTGCCGCAGGAAGGCCATCTGGAAGGCCAGCTGAACTACCGAGTCAGGGCTCAGCTTCTGCTTCTTCAAGAACTCTTTGCCTCCTCTCTGAAACCGGATGATGTCGATAGTGAGGGTTTTCACAGTGGCATCAAACTTTTCCTTAGCAGTGCTGATGCCGGTCTTCAAGGCGTCGTTCAGCTTGAAGTTAAGTTTCTGCACGGCGACAGAAGGGTCAGTGCGGGCGGGCTGGCTCTGTGGGGTGATGGCATGGGCCTGCGTGCTGTCTTTGAACACTTCATTGAAAAACCTGAGCACTGCCACCCCATCACCCCAAGCATGCTCAAAGTTGACAGCAGCACTGCCATCTTTGGCTACAATGAGGTTAAAGGATTTATCAAACCAGCGGTTTGTGCCATCACCATGCAGCATGTTGTGAGACAAGTGGACAAGGTCCTTGATGGGGAAGTCATCTAGGCAGAGGCAGAACACAGCAGAGTCCACTTTCCTCAGGGTCTCCTCATTGCCGCCACTTGCCAGCTTCTGCCTGAGCTCTGCCCAGACGTCTCGGTTCTCAGTGGTCAGATATGCCAGGGGAAACTCGGGGGCGGGGCTACTGTCCGAGAGGATATACTTCAGATGAGCCTGGATTTCAGAGGCACTCACAATGTTTCCATCTTGATCTAGGACATCAAAAACATAGAAATGTCCTTTTCTGAGGACCAGGAGGTGCCTAGCCTTCTCATTAGTAAAGAGTTCATCCCGAATGGGTCTGGGTAAACGGGTTGAATTGAAAAGCCGAAAATACTGGGACATATCCAGGGGATAAGCACTGACCAAGTAGGCACCATACCAGGACAGAGAAGAAGGCACAAAGCGTATGAGTCTCTTGAAGGTGTCAGTGTCACTTTTCGCAGGGTTCAAGTGGAAAACCTCTGGCTCCAAAAGACCAGCCCGAAGCGTCTTCAGAAACCGGACGGCAGAAACAGTCAGGTTGGTGGCCCTGGTGAGCTGGTCATTATACTCAGACTTTGGGTCAGGGCTGAATGCCATAAATGGATTAAAGTTCAAGACAATGGGGTCTCGAGCAGATAGGTACATATCAAACCAGGGGCCTAAAAAAGAAAAGAAGAACAACATAAAAAGTTAATGCAGTCCCTAAAAATAAAATTTGAGAAAGAAAAACAAGCGTATGCAGAAAAAAAATCATCAATCTCCAGAGGGTGAAATTTCCTAATTATTTTTTCAATCTGTAATAATTCATGACCTCCACATGGCATCACAGAATATGTGATCTGTTGCATGTGGCTTCTGTCACTATGTTTTTGAGGTTCAGCCATGTAGCGGGTATCAGTTCATTCTCTTTATTACTGAGTAATGTTCCATTACGTGGATAAACCACATTTTGTTTGTCCCTTCATCAGTTGACTGACCTTTGATTGCTTCCACTTTTTGGTTATTAATGAGCAATGCTGATGTGTACAAGTTTTTGTGTGGATGGATATTCTCAATTCTCTTGGGGAAACAGCTAGGAACGAAATTGCTAGGTCACATGGTAAATCTATGTTGAACCTTTTGAGAAATTGCCAGGTTGTCTTCCAAAGTGGATGCACTGTAAAAATTCCAGAAGCAACATTTTATCAGAAAATGTGTCTACCGGGGCACCTGGGTGGCTTAGTCAGTTAAGCGTCCAACTCTTGATTTCCGCTCAGGTCATCATCTCACGGTTTGTGAGTTCGAGCCCCGCATCCTGCTCTGTGCTGACAGCATGGAGCCTGCTTGCGATTCTCTCTCTCCCTCTCTGCCTCTCTCTGGCTTTCCCTCTCTCTCTCAAAATAAATAAATAACAACAACAAAAGAATGCCAACTGTAAACCAGTGGCAAAGAAAGCCAAGCCAAGAGATAACATGGTTTACACAGGAGAACCACCAGAATGCTCAGTATTTGGCAGCCCTGATATATCTGATTGAAAGGCTGTTTAATTACTCCCAACCCTCCAGATTTCCACCCCCCCCACCTCATTCCAGTAGAAGACTTAAGTTTCCTGAGACCTCAAGCCGTGTAGCCATTTAATGGAAAAGCCTTTCTTGGGAGTCTAACCCAGAGAGACACTAACACTAGGGGCACCCCAAGGAAATGGTTTAGCCAGGTCACATTACAGTGAAGGTCTGACGGACCAGCCCCACCGTCATCTGCAGAGCTTTTCCGTATCTCGCTCAAATCTAAGACAATAGAGAAGGATTATGAAGGATCTGAAGAAAGAAAAGAGAGCAAAACAAACAGGAAAAAAAGTAACTTGGAGACAGACTATGAAGTAAGATGAGAAAAAAATTTCGTTAATAAATTATGAAGCACACAGAAAACAAAACAAAAGAAAGTGTAAGATCATTATTAACTTAAGGGGGAAAAGTTCACACAGGACCAGGGAAAACAATCTCCATATGCTCCACGGCTCAGCTGACAAGAGGGTTTATTTGGTCCTAACAGTATAAACACTCAGTATTGAGCCGACCCAAATGACAAATAACCACACTATGATAATCAGGGAAAGGGACATGTGCGTGCACACAGGTATGTGTGGTGGGGACATGAGGGGCCACGTGGTTCTGGTCTTCTACAGTGAGACGTCACCAGATAATGCCCACAACTGAAAATGTTAAGAGGTAGTGATATGGGCATGCGATGTGCAGGGTGGGGGTGGGGAGCAGACGAATGAGCAGCCGCAAGTGAGAAGCAGGAAACTAGGGGACGGTCAGGAAACTGCTGTTTTTCCAAACAAGGCTGGTAGAACCATTTGATTCTGTAAACGATGTGCATGTATAACCTTAATAAAATATAAACTAAATAAAAAGAAGTCCTGTGGGAACAGAGGCGGAAACAACCAACTCTGAATGGAGAGGGAGGAGAACTGAAAGGTTTCCTGGAAAAATCATTCCACTTGGATGTTTTTTGTCTTTTCTCTTTAAAATTGGGATGTAAATCACATAAAACACTATGCTCCTTTCAGGTGTACAGCCCAGTGATCTGGTATTTGTTTATATTGCGCAATGATCCCCACAGTAAGTCTAGTTAACATTCATCACCACACACTGTTAACAAAATCTTGTGATGACACTTTTCAAAATCTACACTCTCAGCACCTTTCAAATATACAACACTGGTATTAACTATAGTCACGATGCGATACATTATATCCCATGACATACTTCTTTTATACCTAGAAGCATGTACCCTTTGACCCCCTTTGCCCATTTTGCCTGTAGCCCTCCCACCCCCCTGCCATCAATGGTAACTACATACTTGGGTCTTAAAGAAAGGATTTGACAGGTTAAAAAAAGGTAGTGGGAACATGGATAAAGGCACAGAAAAATGAAAGACTAAATAAACAGTGAGTTGTTGAGTTCTGTTGAGGCTTGAGGGTGTCAGGGAGAATAGTAAGGGAGGAGGCTGGAAAGGGCAGTTAGGCCAGAGTATGAAGGGTCTAGGATGATGCACGCAGGACACAGGACTTAATCCTGCATCCTCTTCAGACGGCACCAATGATTGGGCTCTGTCTCGATCCTACCTACGAGCAGGCCAGACACTGCATCTCAGCACTGACTCCAGGTGAGATCTTAGTGGAAAAGGAATTCACTTGGCCTTCATGTTTACTTCAGAAAGAGAGGATGAGACATTACTCTGGTGGGCCGGTCTCACTAAAAATACTCTGAAACCGAACCAGGAGAAAAGATGCCTGACTTTCCATCGTGGAGGACTCAGGGAATATCGTGCCCACAGCCCAGCCCGCCTACCTGAAATGTAGCTCGTGTGCTTATTCTGCTTGTCCTGAGCGACCAGCTGCTCATGCAGTTCTTTTCCAATCCCATTTTCAAAGTTCTTGCAAAACTGTTCTGTCTTTCTGAAATGTTCCAGAAAAGATAGAATCAAACCATGGGAGGAAATACATGATTTCCAGACTCATGGCCAAGAATGCTGACACAGAGCTGTGGGTCCCCTGTAATAGCCCTAGAACCTGGGACTGAGATCAGAAAGTCCCTCTGATCAGAAGAACAGCCATCAATCCCAAACAGATAAATGTAGGATATCTTCTTAAAATGACTGATTGGGAAGATCAGATCATCTCCCAAAACAATCCGTAATCTAGGAGGCAGCTTTGTATGGAGAAAAGCTTTGGAGTCAAGAGGGGCTGAGTTTTAATTCTAGCTTTGTCATTGTCAAACTATGGGACCCTGGACATGTGACTCAATCTCTTGTAGTCTCAGTCTCTTATTGTGTAAAACAGAAATAATATACCACCTTACAAGATTAAAAAAATATTTTTAAAGCTAAGGATTCAGGATAGTTTTAAACCTAATAATTAGTAACTGATAGCTACTAAATCATTACTATGTCAAGAGAAGCTTCAAGCGACTAATATGGAATATTTAAAAGCAGAGGACTAGATTATGAACAATTCATCTACATTTTCCATCACTGTCTGGTGAAGGACTCTGATTCTATTCACAGCGCCAGTTATTTGCACAAAACCTTCTGTTATGGAAAAGTGAACTACAGTGGGAGATAAGAGCTTCATGCAACATACTTTTGACAATATCCAATATTATTTTCCAATTCCATGCTGAACTAGTTTCCTGGGGCTGCCATCACAAAATACCACAAACCGGACAGCTTGAAACAACAGAAATTTACTCTCTTATAGTTCTTTGAAGTACAAAGTCAAGGGGTTGACAGGGCTATATTCTCTCTCTGTCCCATGCCCCTCTCTTCATTTCTGGTGTTACCAGCTATCCTTGGCATTCGTTGGCTTATTGGTGCATTCCAACCTGCCTTCATCATCACATGGCGATCTCTGTGTCTCTTCTCCTCTTCTTAGAAGGATGCCAGTCATACCAAACCAAGGACTCCCCCTTCTCCAGTATGAACTCAACGAATTACACCTGCAACAATCCTCTTCCCAAATAAAGTCACATCCTAAGGTTCCCAGAAGGGAATGAACTGGGGTCGGGGGAGGCAATATATTGGCCAGCTCAGTACACGTGCTCAACAAGCACACTGCCGGTCTTCCCTGTGCTCTCCTCAATGGACTCCGTACCCAGAGCACATGCCCTCTGCCAGTGACCATTACCAGCGAGCCTCCAGGTCTGCCTGACAAAATACAGTACACATCTGGCATCCTGGCTTATAAACCACTACCTGCTGAGTCTGGTCAGACAGAATCTCACTGCAGGGCTGCTCAGCCCCTCCTGAGCGAAGATCTTTTCTTAAACTTGAAAATGTAAGGGCAAGATCCCAGCTGGAGACCCAACTGAATCACAGACACTTCCTGAAGCTACTACCTGCCAGCCTCTCTTGAACCACCCAACCGTGGTCATTCAGGGTTCTCAACATTTACCTGAACTGTCCATCATCCAAGAGAGGCTTCTGCGCACGGAGGTATCTCTTAATGGTGTCTTTAAGTTTAGGAATAGGCAGCCTGGAAAGGAAATAAGTGACAATATGTGGAAGGGGTCAATTAGCTTCATAACTCAAACTAATTAAATAATTACTGGATAATTAATTTCCTTCCAACAAAAAACAAACAAACCAATAATGGGAAGCCACAAATCAGAACAGAGTCTTCCCTTTGCAAGGTAACACAGCTGCACAGTAGCTAATCTGGTTTCATCATTCACAGCTATGTGACTTTGGGTACACCACTCCATCCTGTGCCTTATTTTCCTCATCTATAAAATGAGGATAATATTAATATGTACCTCCTACGGGGACCTGGGTGGCTCAGTTAAGCATCTGACTTCAGCTCAGGTCATGATCTCACAGTTTTTGAGTTCAAGCCCTACATCAGGCTCTGCACTGACAGCACAGATCCTCTGTCCCCCTCGCTGTCTGCCCCTCTACCACTCATGCACAATCTTGCACCTTCGCATGCTGTCTCTCTCAAAAATACATAAACATAAATTTTTTTAAATAAAAATATTACCTCCCAGGGTTCTGTATAGATTAAATGAGGCAATACATGTCACGGACTTAGAAAAGTGCCCAGCACATAGTAAGCCCTCAAATAAAAACTAGGTTTTTTTCATCTACTCAGTCCTCAAGTCCTACAGATCCAAATTCTGCCACCAGCCTGCTCACATCCTGAGGGAACTAGTTCATCACCTCTTCCTCAGTGCCTAGCACAATGTTTCACCATTTCTGTTGTTTTGCCTGCTTTCCATGTATTCTCTCTTCTTCAGATAACAACACCCCTCCTACTCAAGTCCCTCTGGTTCAGGTGGAGCTGATGACAAGGGCTTAAAGCTGACTGGTTCAGGCCAAACGAGACTCAGGGTGAACTTATAAAACTTTATTACAGGATTTTTTTTGAACAGTTAGGAGGGGCAAGTCTCTACTAGCTGAGGTCACTAAGAGGTTAGGGTGTCACTTTGTCAGCCTAGGAGAGAACCTTCCTAAGAATGGAGTCACACAAATGAATAACTTTGAGTGGAAAGGCAAAAATGTCTTGATGACATCATTTGAGCCCTTCGTCCAACCTGGGTTTTTCAGGTCTGTGAGTGTCTACACTCTTGTTTGCTTAGGCCAGTTTCATTGGGGTTTCTGTAACTTGCTACCATACAGGCTAGTAAGTGGTCACTTAGAGTCCATATTGATTCTCTAATCTTTAGAAATCAAATCACAAGGTCACCCCCGGACTCTTTGCAGCTCCTTAAAAAACAACAAAAGTGGTTTCATTTGCACACCTGTAGTTCCTTGTGCTCCCTGTGATGTAATTCATCAGGTGCCTTGAAAAAGGTAGAGTTAGGGACTTGAGACATGGCTGGCAGAACCACGTGGTTCTCCTTCCCCACCCATGTTCTAGAGAATCCCCATCTAAACATTATCTGCTATAATACAGATGGAAGAAAAGTAAACACCAAGCAGATTTATCTCACTCATTATCCCTTGGGTAAGTGACTGTGTAAGTGACATGCTATCATTACCCAGCTTCCAAGCAGCAGGCATTCCACTGTTCTTCCTGCCAAGAACACAGCTAAAAGACCCTTTGTAATTTTTATACAATCTAGTTATCACTGGAATAAAGCTGATCCATTTTAAGGACATGCAAGGGTGCCTGGGTGGCTCAGTGGGTTAAGCGTTTTAAGGACAAGCCTCTGAGCCCAGAACCTTACTGTTTCTACCTGTTATCCTCCATACCCTGGACATTCTGCCCTCATCTCCCTCCCTGTTTGAATTCTAGAGAACCTGCCCATTCTGTCTGGAACACCAACTATCATCTAAAGTGATTAGGGATTAAAAGACAAAAAAACAGATGGACATTTATCGTGAATCAACTACACAACTAAAATGGTGACTGATATATATATGTATTTTTAAAGACACAATGCCCCACCCATCACTATCCCAACACACACACACACACACACACACACACACGCACGCACGCACACACACACACACACACACACAGCCCCAGCCCAGTTCTAATAACTTAGGGCCCAAGTGGTGATTCTTTACTTTGAGCTGGGCCCTCCATAAGCTTCTCAACATTTCTGAATATGTCATACATTTTCAGTCTTCTGTTCTTTTTTTTTTAATGTTTTTTTTTTATTTATTTCTAGTAGAGAGAAAGAGACAGCATGAGCAGGGAAGGGTCAGAGAGAGAGTCACAGACTCTGAAACAGGCTCCAGGCTCCGAGCTGGCAGTCAGCACAGAGCCCGACGAGGGGCTCGAACCCAAGAATCGCGAGATCATGACCTAAGCGAAAGTCGGACACTTAACCGACTAAGCCACCCAGGCACCCCTTCAGGCTTCTGTTCTTGGGCACTAGCTGCTCTACCCTTCCCTCACTTCTCTCACTTGGTGATCTTCAAATTCTGCAAATGTCACCTCCTCTGTGAGAGTTCCCCAGGAACCATCACTCCGACCTCCACATGACACAATAGTTGTCATCAAGCACATACTATACATGCAACACATTTTTGCCTAATGCAGCTACAGTATTTATGAATATCTACTAAGTACTTGCCAGATTTGTACTCAGTGCTCCATATGAGGTTTAATTTAATTCTAACAATCCTGAAAGAAAGGCAATATAATCAGCCCAATCTTTACGTTAGATGACTTGCTTATAGTCATGCAGTCAGTATGAAGTGGAGCTGGATTAAAAATAAGATCTGGGATGCCTGAGTGGCTCAGTCAGTTAAGCATCTGACTCTGGCACAGGTCATGATCTCACGGTTCGTGGGTTCGAGCCCCACCTCAGGCTCTCTGCTGTCATCACAGAGCCCACTTCAAATCCTCTGTCCCCTTCTCTCTCTTTGCCTTCCCCTTGCTTTCATGTTCTCTTTCTCTCTCAAAATAAGTAAATAAACTTAAAAAATATTTTTAAATATAAGATCTAACTCCTGCCTCCTGATCTTGTGAAAAACTGACAGGACTAGAGCCTTTTTAAAACGGAGCTGAAGCAGACATTGTAGAGAAACTGCCTTACTTGCTTTTGTTTGAACTAGCCAAAACCTTCTGGACAAAATGGTAATTGTTTTTAAACAATTGTTTGAGAAGTCAACAGGAGAACATCCTGATCACAAGACTGATGGCTATGGACATTCCAGAAAAGTCAGCAGTTAACATATAACCTGGAGTAGTTTGGCTTGTAAACATGTATAGAAAACCTTTTCCCCCTTTTTATTTAATTCATATAACTGCCCCCTACCTCTTCCTCATATAAATCTGTTTCTTTCACCCTACAAGTGGGAATCCTATTTGGGTATTTACTTGAATTTGTGCTCCCCACACTGCAATTCTTTAATCCCAAATAAATGCTCATTCGCCTCTCATTTCGGCCGCTTATTTTCAGGTTGACAATCTTAACCACCATGAAGTGCTGCTTCCCATTTATTACGTTCTATTTTAACTATCTGTCAAACCTCCCCCATGACTCACTGGTCTCCAAATCCATACCAATAAGTGTTTCTCAAATTAATTACGTGAATGTGTAGGACAGGTTGACCCAACCTTTGTCCCCTCAGGACTTGCAGTTTTATATTCTGAAGCTAACTGTTCAGTGTATGTAAATATAGCTCTTAAAAATAACAACTAATTGAACTACACATCTAAAAATGGTTAAAAAAGTTAAATTTTATTGTGGTGTATATTGACCACACTAAAAAAGAGCAGAGAAAAAATCTTAACACATAAAAAACAAGCAAATGACAGTGCAAGGGTTCCTAGAGGAAAGTGAGCCCAAGGCTACCGGGTCCTAAGGCAGCAGTGATATGACAGGAACAGGAAGAAGGAGGGAGGGGGATCCAACTGGACCACCACAAAGGGATCAGTCCTTCCCCAGGCCAACTACTTAAAATAGTTCCCTATTTCTGGCATCTTACCTCACTCTATCCTCACATTAGCTCTATAAAGCATGTGTCCCATTCCTACCTTGCAGGGAAGAACTGCAGCTCAAAGAAATTAACTGAACTGCCTGAAGTTACAAAGCATCAGATCTAGAATCTGAGACCAAGTTCTACCAGACTTCAAAGCCAGGGCTTTTCACCAAGCAGGACATCAAAATGAGTGCTAAAGATAATACATTTTACCAGTCTAGAATCTCAAAGATAAAAGGAATCTCATCTTATGTAACCACCAATTTACAATTGAGGTTAACAGAGGCCTGGGTGTCCTTGCTGAAAGTTACACATTGATGTTGATGACTCAGTGCTACTGTTTACAGCTCAGTTCCTACACGTTTTTCTTCTATTGGAGGAAACGATCTTGAGTATTACTCTCAGCTTTCCAAGTCTAATGGAGAAAATCCCCCTGATCTTAAGCGTGGGTGGAGCCCAGGCCTGCCTGAAAGTCAGACACCACCAGGCTTGGCAAGTGAGGAGAGCTTCTGTCATTCTTCACCTTTCCCCTACATAGGGGTTCAGCTTACACACAGGCCTGTACAAAGGAGGTATGTCTCAGGCTTCGCCACAGGCACAAAGGCCAGTTTTTCTTTCTCTCCCCCTTCCTCCTGCCAAATTTAAGCAGTAGGGTTGGGGCTAGATAATCTCATTTTAGTCTGCTTCAGATGTCTGCACAGTTATTTCACAAGAATCACCTCAAATGATATTCCTGAGAGGGTGGGGGTAGGCAGGGATGACAGTGGGTAAAACAGCTGCTGGAGGTGGAGAAAAACAGCAACCCTAGTAGTTGGGGATGATGCCTGTGATACAGTCTATTTTCTGTTCATGGGATGCGGAGCCCTGGCCTCCAGCCCCGGACTGGGAGATCCCTGATGGCAGTTTGGTGAGAAAGGAAGTGAGAAGGGTCTTTGAGACAAATTTGGGACTTGGCACCAGGAACTAACTGGTGAGCGAGTAGAGAAGTTAAAGTCTGGTTTTAGAGGGTAAAAGAACTTAAGGAAATCTCTAACACTGAAAAAGGAGCCCTGGTAGCTCAGATTAAGGCTGGGAGTTGAAAGACTGGGAAAACTGAGAGTCGAATTAAAGAAAATACCGGGTGAGGGGTGCTTGGGTGGGTCAGTCGGTTTAGCATCTGACTCTTGGTTTTGGCTCAGGTCATGATTTCATGGTTCTGAGATCGAGCCCTGTGTCAGGCTCTGCGCTGACAGCAAGGAACCTGCTTGGGATTCTCTCTCTCCCTTTCTCTGCCCCTCCCCTCATGCATTCTCTCTAAATAAATAAATAGGAAGGAAGGAAGGAAAGAAGGAAAAGAAAAGAAAAGAGAAGAGAAGAAAAAAGAAAAATACTGGGTGAAAAAAGAAAATATTGGGTGAGGGAAAGGGAAAATATTTATTGGGTTTTCATAGGGAAGTAGACTCGGGGTAACACGTTTTAGAAGGTGGAGAAGGTGGTTAAGGTGAGGAGGAATACAGAAGAACAGAAGAATTTGGGTAGGTTCTGGATCTAAGCTGAGTAAGAGTTTGAGAGGGGCACTGAGAGGGGTGTCCAGAATTCTGGGAGGGGACTGGAGTTGAAGAGGGTAATGTGGGTTAGAAAGGATATTTTAGGGGGAGAAACAGGGGTAGCTGAGGAAGGTTTGGAAGAGGTGAAGGGCCTCCAGGTGAAGCCTGGACTAAGAGTGCTGATGTTGGGGGAGGGTAAGGTGAACATTCGAGAAGTGTGCTGGGTAACAGGAGTGTGCTGGGTAATGGATGGGCAGCTAAATGAGCAGAGTATTGGAAGCACAGGGAGTGGGGCTGTGCAACAGGCCTGAGGACAGAGTGCTGGGAAAAGCTGAGGGAGGGGAACTATGATGTATCAGGAATCGGCCTGTCCATATTCTGGGCTGGAACGCGGGGCAGTGATGAAAGTTCTTCAGGGGACACCCTAGTTGGAGGGGTAAGGGTGGTGTTGGAGATCTGCAGGTTGGGCATTTTTCAGGAAGAAATGTGAGGGGCTCTTCAGTATCTGGATGGAAGTTGGGTCACTGGAGAGAGAATTCGAGAAGGGTTCAAGATGAACAATGGCGGGGGGTGTGTGTGAAGGAGTTCTGGTAGAGAATTTGAACGTACTGGGGTTCCTCTGCGAGGAGACTCTCAAGGTGACAAGATTTCCAGACTGCGTGTTACGACAGCGGCCCAAGAAGAGGTTTCGAGGTGGAAGCGGGTACAGTAGAAGAGTAGTGAGTGACTGACTGGAGTGAAGGCTGGGGCGGGTCCGGGAGGGCAGCGGGGACCGGGAAGCCGAGCTCACCTGGGCAGGCTGTCCTGGTAGTGCATGGTGGGCACGATGCTGCGCTGCAGGTACTCGCTGGACCCCGAGTCTACGCTAAGGGGCCGGCAGAGTGGCCCCGGGCCAGCTGCAGGGCCCCGGGTCCAAGCGCGCAGCAGCAGGCGGGCCACCATCGTCCCGGGCGGCGAGAAGGCAGGGAATGGGGATTCAGCAGGGGGGGCAGAGACAAGACCGCCGCTCCCAGGTTCCCCAGGCTCCGGGTCAGCGTCGCCGGTCCGGCTAGCGTCGGTCCGCGGAGCCACTTCCGGCCTCCGGCTCCGCCCACGAAGGGCCGGCCACGGTCCCTGCCCATGAACGGCCCCGCCCGCCAGGGGGCCCCGCCCACAGGCGCACCATTGGCTCGGGGGCTCCGCCGGCTGCTGGGAGAGTAGCGCCACTGCCGCCCCGGTCAGCTGGGCTCCCTGCTGGTCTCCCTTCTGCTCCTGGAGCGGCGGAAAATGCAACTCGGAAGCCACTCCCTTGTGTTTTGGAGCAAGATAGAATCTGGAGGTGAAGGAAAGGAAAAGCCGAAAAAAGCGCTTAGAATTTGATAAACCATGTTCTGTCGACTACATGAGGCTACCTGTTCTCACCGATCACCTCCAAGTTTCCTCCCAACCCTGACTCTAAGATGATACAACTGGAACAGAGATCTGTTGAACCTCACAAGACAAATAACCCCACCACAGGCCAATCCCTGCTCTCAGCTGCAGCCGGAGCATTAAGTAGGCTCTGCTCCCATTTCACAAGAAAGGGAGGTACCAAGAGACATAAAACCATGTTGACTGGCTTGAGGTACAGAATTTCATTCTGGGAACTTGGCCTTTTCTTAGCTCCAGCTCTCAGTCATGGCCCTCCATGTTCGCGGTAGCCAGGCCCATTTGGTCTGCCCCATAGTGGTCTAAGTAGTGGCAGAGGCTGGATTGCATTAGAAAGAGCACTAGACTGGGAGTCAAAAGACCTGAGTTTTGGTCTCAGCACTGTCTTTAATCTAGTTGGGTACCCCTTACCCCTGGTTGAACAGGAAGATCACCGACCAACTCTAACACTCATTCAGGGGTGACTATAAATTCTTAAGAACTGAACATGAAACTCGAAGATACTGAATATCTAATCCTCCTTCCCTGAGGGGAGAACAGACAGAGCTGACCGGAACCTAAAACATCAGTGCCATTGGCCTACAGTGTATACTGCCAGAGAGAGAATATCAATTCTTTTTTAAATTAGGACATTCCAGGGGCGCCTGGGGGGCATAGTCGGTTAAGTGTCCGACTTTCGCTTAGGTCATGATCTAGCGGTTCGTGGGTTCGAGCCCCGCGTCGGGCTCTGTGCTGACTGCCAGCTCAGAGCCTGGAGCCTGTTTCAGAGTCTGTGTCTCCTTCTCTCTCTGACCCTCCCCTGCTCATGCTGTCTCTCTCTCACTCCTAGAAATAAATAAAATAAAAATAAAAATATTAAATTAGAACATTCCACCAAATCCAGACAGTTTTCAAAAGCTTGAAACCTGAAGCAAACATTATGAGCTGTGTAGAGCTAAGGGGATCAGAGGACCCTGAAGAAACAGCAGACTCTGTAGAAGGGCAAGTGACTTACTTCTAGTGACAGAGGGCTGGCGTGCCTGGGTAGCTCAGTCAGTTAAGTGTCTGACTCTGGATTTTGGCTCAGGTCATGATCTCACAGTTCATGGGATTGAGCCCCACGTCTGGCTCTGTGCTGAGAGTAGGGCACCTGCTTGAGATTCCCTCTCTCCCTCTCTTTCTGCCCCTCTCCTGCTTGCGTGTATCTGTGTTTGTGTGTGTACGTGTTCTCTCTCAAAATAAATAAACATTTTAGAGACAGAGAGCTAAAGAATAGTGTTCATCCAATACAACAGCTGAAAGAGGGGCTTAACCCCTCACCCCAGTAGCTAAGGCCTTCTTATTCTGGTCCCCACCTGCTTCTCCAATTCCCACTATAGGGTCAAAGGCAGGCTTCCCCAAGATAGACCACTCTGGCATGAAGATTATTTTGAGCTGAAGGCAATTGAGACCCTGCAGACTCAAGAGTAACTTTTGCCTCTCTTTTAAGTACGTAGAAGAATCTAAATTGGGGGGAGGAGGGGGTGTCCCAGAATAAGGGTTATTAGCAGAGGTAAGTTTTATGAGTGACCCATCTGTAAGGGCACTCATCTAATTTAGCAAACATCTGCTCTTCTTCTTACCATCCTCTGAAGTGTATTTCTTTCCTCTGAAGAGCCAGACTCGTAGTCTGCTTCTCCTTAGTTCAGGATGATGTACACACCTCATTTTACCTGACTGTCTTTGGAATATCCATGTCTGCATGGATTCCCCATATGTACACTATTGAATCGAATTTTCTTCTGTTATTCTGTCTCATGTCAATGTGATTCTTAGTCCAGCTAGATGGACCTTGAAGGGGAGAGGAATTCTTGCTCCTCAACACCATCATGTCATCCCAAGGACTCTATACTGTAGTAACACTGAGCTACTCAGCATTCCCAGAACTTGTCCTTACTCCATGCCTTTTGTTTAACTGTGCCTCCTTCTAGAATGTTCTTTCCATGCATCTCTGCCTAGTACACTCCAACATCCTTCAGACTCCACTTCAAAATACACAACCTCTGTGAAGTCTTTCTCAAGGCTCATCCTTCCTCCTCCCCACAAGAACACATCCCTCCCTCTCTGACTTCACAGCACTTTACATCCTCCTTTACTATCATATATGTAAAACCTGACTATATTATGACTTATTTAATTAATAGTTCATCTCTCACAGTAAACTTTTTGAGGTCCTCCAAGGCAGGGATCTTATTTTTATTTATGTACCCAGGTATCTAACACAAGGCATATCATGGAGAGAGGCTTTTCTTCCTTTTCTTTGGGATGGCCTTGATGCCTGTATCACATTAAGGGTACCCATGAGCTGGAAGACTGGGAACACCAACTTTTGCTGTGTAGGGGTCAAGAAAGTTTCTCTACTTAGAGAATAATCCTGAAGAATAAATTGTTTGTACTGAAGTAATCCCAGAGTTCTGCTTTGCTTCAAATTAATATGAAAAATCAACTTGACAATAAACTATTTAAGAAAAAAAGTGTATTAATATGAAAAAGCAGAACATGGCAAGGTTAAAGTAATTTTCTTTCTTTTAAAGTAATATTCTGGGACTCCTGGGTGGCTTAGTTGGTTGAGCGCCCGACTTTCACTTAGGTCATGATCTCACGGTTCGTGGGTTCGAGCCCCGCGTCGGGCTCTGTGCTGACTGCCAGTGTAGAGCCAAAAATTAAGTCCTCCATTAAAAGAAACCTCGGGCTGCACATAGCCCCAGGCCTAAATAAACTTAACCAGCTTTTCCACTTCTGAGCAAATGCCTGCGCTGCGGGAAGCTAACACCTAACCAGCTCTCTCTGCTTCTGTAACAAAGCTTAAGGCTTGCTTCCCCGCCGCCGGATTGCCCAAGGGACTAGCCCCCTGGGGGCAGCCACTCCCAAAAGGCCAGCAGCCACCCCCCACCTTGCTGAGAGAAGGGCCTGGAGAGAGAGATGTTAACCTGTTAGTCGCCAAACAAGACTTAAAACTCGCTCTATGATAGACTGAATTCAAAGGTATCCCAAATGTTGTAATTAGATCCAGCCAAACCTGATGGCGGGAACCAATCAGATACGGTATATGTTCACATTTGAATGTTAACCAATGGCAAACTTGTAACCATGGAAATCTGTCCCTCCCCATGACTTGTTTACTTCTGTCTATAAAAAGGCTGCAGAGGCTTTGTTCAGGGCCTCTCAGCGTCACCGGCAACGAGTGACTGCGCGGAGGACCGGGTTCGAACCTGCAAATAAACAACCCTTGCCGCTTGGCTTTGACTCTGGTCTCTGGTGGTCTGTTTTTGGGGTTCTCTCGAATTCTGGGCGTTTCACCAGCTCAGAGCCTGGAGCCTGTTTCAGAGTCTGTGTCTCCCTCTCTCTCTGACCCTCCCCTGCTCACGCTGTCTCTCTCTCTCTCTCTCCTAGAAATAAATATAAATAAATAAATAAATAAATAAATAAATAAAGTAATATTCTTATTCAAAATCAAAATTCTTTCCATGCATCTCTGACAATGAACTTTAAATAAACATCAGAAGATTTCACATTTCAATGAAAAAGAGATGCAGGTGTTAAGAGAAATGCCAGGAACTAACATCTCCAGTTGGCCTGGCAGGCCCACGTTCTTCCGTTCTGCTGGCTCTTACTCGGACCAAATATGGCTTGAAATATGGAAAGTCACAAGCCCGCCTTCAAAAATTGATTTAGTGGGATTCGTCGTAATGAACTCCAAACCTCACTTGTATGTGAGCAAGTATTTAAATACGAGACATTGAAACACAGGTATAAAAAATGCACTCCCTGTCCCATTGTGATGGTTAATTTCATGCATCGATTTGACTGGCCTAAGGGATGCTCAGGTAGCTTGTAAAACATTACTTCCGGTGTGTCTGTGAAGGTGTTTCTGGAAGAGATTAGCATTTGAAGCAGCAGACTGATTAAGAAGATAGCCCTCCCCATTGCAGGTGGGCACCATTCATCCATTGACAGTCTGGGCGGAACAGAAAGGTGGAGGAAGGGTACCTTTGTTCTCCGCTTGAACTGGCTTCCGTCTTCTGCCTGAGAACATCAGTACCCCCGGTTGTCAGGCCTTCAGGTTTGGACCGGAGCTACATCATCAGCTTTCCTGGGCTTCCAGTTTGCAGACTTCTCAGCCTCCATAATCTTGTGAGCCATTTCCTCATAATAAATCTCTTTCTGTATATCTATACATATATACTTTTGCTTCTGTTTCTCTAAAGAACCCTGACTAATATACTTATTACTGATATGAAGGAGCACCTGGGTGGCTAGTCGGTTAAGCATCCCACCCTGGGTTTCAGTCAGGTCATGATCTCATGAACACTTTGTTAGTTGGAGCCCTGCATTGGGCTCTGCGCTGACAGTGTGAAACCTGTTTGGGATTCTCTTTCTTTCTCTGCCCCTTCCCTACTCTCTAAATTAATTAATTAATTAATCAAATAGCAAACAAAAAGGGACTTCTGGGTGGCTCAGTCAGTTAAGGGTCAGACTACGACTCAGGTCATGACCTCATGGTTTGTGAGTTCGAGCCCCACACTGGGCTCTCTGCTGTCAGCACAGAGCACACTTCAGATCCTCTGTCTCCCTCTCTCTCTTCCCCTCTCCATCCTCAAACATAAATAAATATTTAAAAACAAACAAACAAAAAACCTCACAAATAGATACACTAGATATTTGATTAAACCAGTGAGTGAGGAATTGTGGTATGTGAAAAAAAAAAAAAAAACCTGTTCCTTTTACCTTACAACTAACCTGACATTTACTTTCTGAAGCAGGGCCCAGAACTGAGGACCAGAGCATAAAGACTTTACAGAGTCCTCACGTAGCAGAAGGTGTACCTTTTGAGGGGGCCAGAGGACCAAGTTCATGCACTGAGGCGTGGGTTCTGGTCATCTGAGCTGGCAGGCCTCCGGGTCCCTGGTTACAAGGATGCAATGGAGAAGGTGGCTACGAAGGGGCCTGAGTTGGGCTGGGGCGAGCTGGAGCCTTCACCCGCGGCTGAGAGTACCTGCTCAGAGAGGCCTGGCCCTCTCTGGACCCTGCAGCAATAGATTCCTGACTCCCGCTGCATTCCTGTGTGCACTCAGCTCTTCCAAAGTGAGGAAGGTTAAGCTCAACTTCAGCATCCTCCAGCTGTGGCCATTTTCACTTGTGGGCTTCCCTGGGAGGAGCAGGCCTCTCCACCCCTAGCCCCAAGTCAGCACTGGGCAGAAAGAGGGAAGGTGAGGGGCTCCTGGGTGGCTTAGTCGGTTAAGCGTCTGACTTTCGCTTAGGTCATGATCTCGCAGTTCGTGGGTTCGAGCCCCGTGTCGGGCTCTGTGCTGACTGCCAGCTTAGAGCCTGGAGCCAATTTCAGAGTCTGTATCTCCCTCTCTCTCTGACCCTCCCCTGCTCACGCTGCCTCTCTCTCTCTCCTAGAAATAAATAAAAAAAAAAAAAAGAAAGAAAGAAAGAAAGAGGGAAGGTGAGTCTCAAGGCACAAAAATGCTGGCCTTGTCCTATCTCCTCCATATGATGGGATTATTATAAAAGACCATTTTCCAATGGAAATCTTTGTCCTCAGAGTCCTCAGACCTCAGTTTTGGCAATTTAAGTGGACAAGAACTTTAATGGGAGTGTATGTGTGCTCTGGGTTAGTAAAAATCTCACAGAATTCAACCACACAGAAACCTCAGTCAGATTTTTTTTAAGATTCTATGAGAAAAGAACAAACAATGACAAAAGGAGCTGAGGTCAAGAATTTAGCATTTTAAAAATCACACACAGGGGCACCTGGGTGATTCAGTCGGTTAAGCGGCTGACTTTGGCTCAGGTCATGATCTCATGGTTTGTGAGTTCTAACCCCACATTGGGCTCTGTACTGACAGCTCAGAGCCTGGAGCCTGCTTCGGATTCTGTGTCTCCCCCTCTCTCTGCCCCTCCCCTGCTTGTACTCTGTCTCTCTCTCTCTCAAAAATAAGTAAATGTTAAATTTACTTATTTTTAAATTTTAAATTAAATTTTTAAAGATAAAAATCACACACAACTTCCAACTCTACAGTGTGATCAGTGCTTCCTGATGGTAACCCAGAGGCAATGCAAAAATGCCCATCTAAGATAATGAGTATCTCTAGACAGGCCAATAAAATGATGGTGTTTGGAACAATTTAAATTTGAAATAAAAGAGCTGGCCAATATTCACATTCTAATAATTTATAGTTAACAGTTAATAATGTTATCTGAGAAAGGTTAAAGGACAGACCCCTGGGTGCAGAGAGCTGTTGGGATATGTAGGTGAATAACTGACAGGTGGAGAGAGATATGATGTAGACGGACAGCAATGAAACTTTGAAGGTAAATGGTGGAGGCAAAGGACAGACAGATCTCCAAGTGAGTCATGGATACATCAGTCTCTGAGAAATACTGGTCTCTTCCATTGGGCCAGTACCACCTACCTCATTCTAACCAGGCACATTTGTCAATGACATTTGTACATTTGTCACTTTGTCATTTACAAAGCACATTTCAACTAATAAAAGGAAAGGCAACCAAAAAGTGTTGACTGCACCCTGTGCCATGTACTGTATCTAGATGTGGTTCCCAAAAAGTGTTTCCAGAACTCTTAAGAGTTTGACCAGTGAAATCCATCCAGGATGGGTTCCCAAATGAGATTTATTTAACGTTTTTTTTGTTTTTGTTTTTGTTTTTGTTTTTTTTGAGAGAGAGAGAGAGGAGGAGGAGGTAGAAAGGGGGAGGGTCAGAGAGAGAGGAAGAGAGAGAATCACAAGCAGGCTCCACATTGTCAGCACAGAGCCCTATGTGGGGCTCGATCCTATGAACCATGAGATCATGACCTGAGATGAAATCAAGAGACAGATGCTCAACTGATTGAGCTACCCAAGTGTCCCAAATGAGATTTATTTAAAGACAGCCAACTGAGCCAGAGCAAGCTTGTGACTATGAAGGAAGTCACATGATTAACATGTACCTTCCTGTAGGGTCACCATATTATCTGACATGTTCTTTTTGGTTCAGTTTCAGAACCAGAGTTCAGAGTGCTACTTTAGGTCAATTTGTTATCATATTTTTGAGGACCTGCTAGGTAGGGTGCAGCCAAGGCCTCTCTGTAATACACCTAATGTCAGATTATCAGAATTCCTATTTCTTTCACTTAGCTTCTTTAATCGGCTGGACATGGCAAGAGGAGCAATTTTGGATTGTGATCTATGGGTCATGCATGTTGTACTTTATAGGCTCCTTGATAATAGTGTAATATGAGATAATAATAAAACCTGACTTTATGTATAGAACTTTAAAATAATGAAACTCACTGGAATTTAAAAAAAATCTTAATCAGAGGGCACCTGAGTGGATCAGTCAGTTGAGCCTCTGACTCTTGATTTCAGCTCAGGTCATGATCCTAGGGCAGTGGGATTGAGCCCTGAGTTGGGCTCCACGCTGAGTGTGGAGACTGCTTGGGATTCTTTCTCTCTCCTTGTCCCTCTTCCTGACTCTCTCTCTCTCTGTCAAATAAAAACAAAAATTTAATTTAATTTATAATTTAATTTAAAAAACTAAGCAGGACACAATTTCAGAGCAAGGGTATAGTATGACTGGTGTTTACATTCCTACCACACGGTGGCGCCACATTCACCAGTAAACAGAAACCCTTGCTGGGTCCTGTCAGTATTGTCTGAACCAGCTGTGGTTTACAGAATTTCTTCTAATAATTGTGGTGGCTTTTATTTAGTTTTTTGTGCCTTAAAATCTCTTTAAATATCTTCTAACAATGTCATCCAGACATTCCGTAAGCAGCAGTGCTACTGAATTGATTACAATAAAGGGGGATTAGCTGTGTAAAGCCAGATGATATCCTCTGCTGTTCATTAGCAGAGACCACGCATAAAATACTAGAGATAATACTGAGATAATACAAAGCAAAAGTATGCTACAGAGGCTGCTGACTGATGCTTTCCTAGAATGCATTTCCCTAAGAAGTATGCTTCAGGGAAAATGAGCAGTGAATGATGGGCACTTGGGATTCCTGCCCTGAATAGAAAGGGTTTGTTTATCTCACATTCTCGGCCATATGCTGGGAGATCTCTAGTGACCAGACTATGACCTAGCTGCTGGTTCATTTAGCAGTTAGGCCCATGGACCATAGAGTGAGACAACGTAGGTTCAAATCCTGCTCCCACCACTTCCCAGCAGTGTGATTTTGGGGAGACTCATCAACTCTTTGCGTCTTATCAGAAAAATGGGCACTTCGCAGTGCCTGGCTCGCAGGGCTGCTGTGTGAGCGTGAAATGGCAACAATCCAGTAAGGGCTTATCATGGTGCCTGGAACAGAATAAATGCTCGTTAAATTTCAGCCACACTTCTCCTCCTCAGCAGTGCCATTGTCCCAGCTCAGGGCTGCACCAGACCCCGGGGAGATGGAGACTTCCCATCACAGAGAGAAGAATTCTTTCCTCTTCATCTCTTTTCAGATCTGACATGAAACTAACCACGTCTTCTCGGAAAATCAGCGTTTTACTCTGTTCCTTGCCAATCTTATTTTGAAATCCGTGAGAAAATTTGAATTTTCCTGAAATCATAGGAAAGTCTCTTAGAGTCCCATGAATCAAGGCTGGCAAGATGTTGCAGAGTCGTCAGGGACCTGCCCCTCTCCTTTGCCACGTCCACCCCTCCTTCTCTGGGCTTCTCTGACCACCTCCTCGCATCCCTGGACACAGCACCCCATGAGCCAGGCCCAGAGTTTTCCCCACCCCTCCCACAAACCTCAGAGAGCTGTACTCCATTAGAGATTTCTCTGGAGGCTCTCTTGCCATCTCTGGGAAACAGGATATTTTAGGGATGAGTAAAAAGGTGAGAAAGTAAAGAAGAGCATTACAGGGACACTTCACCCTCTCTTCAGAGTGGCAGTTAGGTGGGAAGACTTAACGGGGCCAATTTTGAGGGCTGAGGGTGGAAGTTGCTTCTGATTGGGAGACTCTGACCCGGGACCCGCTAACCCAGATGCTCAGGCCTAGAAGGGGGACAGTGGGAAGGATTTCTTGGAGCTCCATCTTTGCCTGCCTTCAGAACCTTTCTGTTTCTTCCCCATAGACCTAAAAGGTCTTGGGGAACCAAAGGTTTTGGCTACGAAATTGCATTTTTATTTTTATTTATTTCTTTAGAGAGACAGTGAGTGCAGAGAGAGAGAAAGCCAGAGAGAGAGAGAGAGAGAGAGAGAGAGAGAGAGAGAGAGAGAATCTTAAACAGCCTCTATGCTCAACATGGATTCCAATGCAGGGCTTTATCCCACAAACCATGAGATCATGACCTGAGCTGAAATCAAGAGTCAGATGTTCAACCCACTAAGCCACCCAGGCGCCCCTCAAACTGCATTTTAAAAAGAGTTTCTTAATTCACTTTCCTCTCTCTCTCTCTCTCTCTCTCTCTCTCTCACACACACACACACACACACACACACACACACACACACACACACACACCTGGGTGTATAAACAAAGGAGGGGCTTCAGGGAGGATTGTCGGAGTAAAAGACAGGACAAGCAATACAAGCCTTCCAGTGGTCTAAGATTCAGAGCTCCTGGCTTTGATAAAGCTCTGGAAAAAGCCTTGGAGACCTGGACAGTTGCCCTGAGTCACTAATTTGCTGTGTGACCTGGAGCAAGTCACTTTTTTCAGCCTTAGTCTGGAAAGTGAGAAGCGTCTGACAGCAGGATCTCTCCAGTCCCTGAGAGACACCCAGGCTTTGTCTCTTCCATAGCTCTTTGCACAGCATCCAGCACAAAGTATATGCTTGGCATATTAGGTGTTCAATGAATGAATAATAAAAACAGTGGCAGTGACTGGACATCTCCCAAATATCAAATACTGAGCCAGGAACCTATATGGACATTATGTATAATTCTGACAACACTTCAAAATAGGGATTTCTTTTCTTTCTTTCTTTTTAAAATTTTTAATGTTGATTTATTTTTAAGAGAGAGACAGAACACGAGTGGGGGAGAGGCAGAGAGAGAGGGAGACACAGAATCCAAAGCAGCACAGAACCTGATGAGGGGCTCGAACTTGTGAACCACAAGATCGTGACCTGAGCCAAAGTCGGATGCTTAACTGACTGAGCCGCCCAGGCACCCTGGTAGGGATTTCTTTTTAACTTCTGATGCAGGAAGTTGAGTTGATCATGCCTCTTGGTTAGTAGCCCGTTGTCATTGGTCTGTGAGATGCTCTTTTCTGGTTTGATCTGCAAACCCCCATCACTAACCTCCACTCCTCTTCATGTCTTCTCATAGGCATCTATTCTCACGTGTTTGAGATCTCTATAAATAGGCATGTGTTCTTGTAAAATATGTTCTCTTGTTTTGTGTGTGCTTGTGTTTTTTGTTTCTGTCTGTGGTATCGTGATACATATCTTATGCCTCTTACGTTTTTTTCTCAACACCGTTGTGAAGAGTCATGCTTCTGTATGTGTATCTAGTCCATCGCCTCACCAGCTGTCAAAACCCCACAGATGCCGGCCTCACATCTTACTTGTCCATTCCCCTGGCAGGGAAAACCTTCAGTACCTCTCTGTCCGCTACCACAGACACGGCCACGATGAAAATCCTCCTACACATCCCCTTCTGCGTCCCCTGTAAAAGAACTTCCCTGGGATGTAAAGGGCAGGCTTGCTGGGTCACAGGGTGCGTGCAAAGTTGAGATTATAGTCCCAATTGTAGAGCTGAAACACAATGCTTACATTACACAAACAGAAAGTAGGGATCTAGGATTCGTTTCCAGATTTCTGCCTCCAGATCCTGGTCTAGTTCCCAGGCGCCTCTATAAATAACTAAATCTGGTCCAATCAACTCAACAAGTAGTTTCTCTGTTATGTGGATCTCAGTAATGAACTCAGATAAACCGACTGGGTTGTCTAGACATCTTGGCATTTGCTCTTAAGGGCGGACTCGCCGTGGTGGGTACATCGCCCTGACACTGTGGCTTGAGGAACTCTGCCTTCTTTGCATTACTGACGATCTCTTGCACGTTACAGCAAAAAGCAGTCAAGAGCATGGCCCACATGTATCGTCTTACTGCTCATGACAACCCTGTGGGGTAAGAACAGTCATCATTTCCATTTTGTGGTGAAGAAAACTGAGGTAAACTGCATCATTTAGCTGCAAAGTGGCAGGGCTGAGGACCAACCCCAGGCCTCTGGACCCGAGTCTAGTGTAATTTCCACCCCCACCGCCACCCCTCCTGAGCTGGTAGCCTAGCAAAACAAGCCTGCCCCCCACAGTCAGGCATTTGGATGAGATCACAAAAGTTCAGAACCTCGAGCCAGTTGTTTGCAAATCCTGTCTGCAGATGTCTGGCATTCGGCGGGGCCAGCTCCAGCCAGGAGAGACCCCAGCTGGCACACAGAGGGGGGAAGAACCTGGCGCCAAGGAACGTTTCTCGCCTGGGTGGGTCCGGAAGCTTCAGTGTTCCACAGCATTTTGGCTGGTGGCAGCAAGGTGCTGTGACCTGAGCTAGTGCGGGGCAATCTGGTTCCTCTCGCCTGGTCCTCCCCGGACAGTGAGAAATGTCGGTGATGGTGAAAGAGAAACAAATGGATTCTGCCTTTGAAGTCTTTTCTGAAACATACCTCTAGTTTACTTTGTTCCATTCCATTCAGCTTGCAAAGCCGTGCACTTGGAAAAATGCACCGTCGTTCCATTTAACAAGCATTTACCAGCTACCTACCCTGTCCCCAGAAGGGTGCTCGGCACTGTTCCAAATGCTCAAGCTTCTGAGCCACGAGACGCTGAGCAGGGAATTTAACCTCTGAGTGCAGGGCAATAGGCAGGTACCCGCTGCACGGAGTGGTTGCTGGGCCAGCAGTGGCTCAGCACAGAGGAGGCTCGACAAGCAGTTCTTGGTAGTATGAGCACCCAACGTGGGCAGTGAGGGAGGTAGTAAATATGAACTGTTAGGGAGCCCAGGAGAGAGAGCATGGATGGTCTCTGGAGTGAGGCCATAGCCGGTTCTTCTGAGCAGAGATGATACATAAGTGAGGCAGAGCCGTGGAACAAGCTCCCTGGGCAAGAGGCACAGGCAGCAGAGGGAAGAGGGGTGACGCTACGCTGTCCCTGCCTTCTGTGAAGTGTCCTCATTCTGGGCCGCCCTGCTTCCCTCTGTAGCCTGTGTGCGTCCTGCTGGAACACTGGCAGCCTGTGGTTGCACCTATGTGCTCCCAGGTGTCTCTCCCCCAAACTGGAGTGCCTGAGGCTTGGAAGGGCCCTGAGCACAGGGTCGTACACAAGGGCAGTCCTCATTAGAGATTTGTGAGGTGACTGAAAAACTCAGAGGCATAAAAGAGCAGGAGCCGTAAGAGCAGAGGGGAGGAGACATGCCAGCTGGTGCGCGGAGCAAACACTGGGGCCGGCAGGGATCAGAGCTGGAAACCAGCAGTGCCTAGGCTGTCGGGGGCCCTGTGTCACAGGCGGGGGACTTGTCTGGATGGTGTGGACAAGAGTGACAGCCGCAGGAGAGGTGAAACGCAGGGGAAAAAAGGATCAGTCACTAAATGGATTTGCATGGGGTGGGGGGTTCGTGGAAGAAGTTGGGGACGGCATTCTCCTGCTTCCTGAACTGGCTTCCCTCTTTTGGATAATTTACCGTGTTTGCACAAGAGTCAACAAATATTTCTTCGAATGGGACTTCTGACATTTTGCTGTGGTTGATTGGTTCCTATCTTGACTTCCTAGCATGGAAGGTACTTGTATTGGTCAGGGTTCTCCAGAGAAACAGAACCAGTAGAATATTTATATACCACATGTATATATATGTGGAGAGGGGCATATTAAGTGAGGGGGAGAGAGACAGACAGACAGAGGGATAGATTCATGTTAAGGAACTGGCTCACATGATCATGGAGGTGCAAGTCCAAAAATCTACAGGGTAGGCCAGCAGCCAGAGACCCCGGCAAGAGTTACAGTTCAAGTCCAAAGGTCATCTGCTGATAGACTCCCTTCTTTTTCAGGGGAGATCAGTCTTTGTTCTATCTAGGCCTTCAAATTACTAGATGAAGTTCACTCACATTATGGAGAGCCATCTGTTTTATTTACCCGAAGTCTACCAATTTAAATATTAATCTCATGCAAAAACACCCTCCCAGAAATTCCCAAGATAATGTTCAATTGTATATCTGGGCACCGTGGTGCAGCCAAATCGATGCATTAAATTAACCATCACAGTACTCTAAGAAATCAACCTCATTCCTGACATGGGCATCCCTCTGCAGTAGAGATAACTTTCCATCTCTCTCTCTCTCTCTCTCTCTCTCTCTCTCTCTCTCTCTCTCTCTGTTACTTTCACACTCCAACAGGAGCACTTTGGGGAAAATTTCAGGGGACATGTCCAGTCCTGTAGTCCCCACATAGGCCTTGCCCTCCATATGTCTTGGGGACCAGGACATATCATAGGAAGCAGTTTCTGTTCTCCTAGCTTCAAGTTCACTTATGCTTTCTTCTGCCAGCTCAAATCTGTCTTTGAATCCCTTTAGTGAATTTTTCATTTCAGTTACTGCTTTTTTCAGCTCCAGAATTTCTTTTTGATTTTTAAGTTTTCTCTCTCCTTATTGCCATTTTCATTTCATCCATCATTTTCTTGACTTTCTCCACATCTTCCTTTAGTTCTTTGAGCATCTCTAAGATGGGTGTTTTAAAGTCTTTGTCCAGTATATCTGCTATTAAGTCTTTTTCACCGACACTTCTGTTGATTTCTTTTTCTCCCTTTGAGGACCATACTTTCTCATTTTTTTTGTATGTCTTATGATTTTTTATTGTTGTTGTTGTTGCTGAAAACTGGATGTTTGCATCTAATAATCTGGTAACTCTGGAAAACAGATTCTCCTCCTTCCCCAGGGTGTACTGGGGCTTGTTATTGTTTTTATTTACTGTTTTTGTTGTTTTGGTTGTTGTAGGCTCTCTTTGTGCTGAGGATCAGCTTGGGGCATAAACTTCAAACCTGCTCAGGTCTTTTCTGGGCCTGTGCATACACTGTCTAATTTCCCTTGACAATTGTTTTTTTCAGTTGTTTTTGAACAACCCAGTCATTAATGTCTATCTCCCAGAAGGGAAAAAAGAGAAAAATATAGAGAGTTGGGCACCAGCCCATAAACTTCCCAGCAAGTCACTTTAGCTGGAGGGGGAGGGGCTTGCAAAACCGGGGAGGGGAGGGGGTTAGGGGGGGAGGGGGGAGTGTGACAGCAATGGCAGCCACCTCTCTGCAACTCCTGAGATCAGAAGCAGCAGTCAGTGTCAGAGCACAGATATTTGGGGGACAGGATGCTTTCTTCCTGCCTTGGCTCCTGCAAATTGTTCAGTCTCCTCCAGAAACATATGCACAGCTGCCTGCCATGTGGCTGGGAATGGGGGGCGGGGTGCCCACAGCTGCTACTGTTCTAAGAGCTAAAATTGATGAAAATACACTACAATTTACTGTCCAAGTCTTCCCCTGGAATTTGCAAGTCTTGAGCAGAGTCAGAGTTCCAAGATAGTTACATCAGACAGATTCTTCCAGTGCAGTTCTTGTTGAAGTAGGGAGACATTCCTCAAGGCTTCTTAACCACTACATCTTCCCCAAACCCCATCTTTTATGTTTAGTCTTAAATAACTGTTTGGTTCATTAGATGGACTGAGAGAAGAGGGCATTCCAGGAGGTGGTAATAGCATGTGCAAAGACGGACAAGAATGGGTAGAAGCGTGCTGGGGAAATGAAGAGAATTTGAGTACACATGTGGGACAATGGGAAGAGGGAGAGGGGAGGGAAAGTAAAGAGAGATGGAGACAAGAACAGTTTTTGGCTTTTATGGTAAATAAATTCTCATGTCAGAACTCCTGCTGATGTGAAGTTCAGAATTGCATTCAAGACATAGAATATACAGTGACCAACCAAAGGCCCTGTGCTTGAAGTGTTATGTTAAATCTCATTTGTTCAGCTTCTCTAACCACAGCTATACACAGAGCTAAACGGAGCTTGAAAAGGATGTCTTGAATTTTTTTAAAAGGTCAGAGTCAGAAGACTTTTTGCTGTTTTCAGGGAAATTGTCTCCTCCATGCTTTGGAAATGGTGCCTACCATCTTGCATAGTTAACAAAAGGGTCTGTGGTCCCTTGCATCTCATGGACACAACAGCCTCTCAGGAGCCTTTTCTGAGGCTCCTTCCTGCAATTCCTGTGCCTTCCTCACCTCTGCTGCTTCCAACCTTCCTCCTCAGTAACAATGCCACAGCCTGTTTACCCAGAATCTAAACAACCAAGGAATGGGAGTGAGAGCAATTTGCATTCCATTTCATTGGCAATAAATAACAACAACAACAATAATAATAAACAAGCTCCAGTTGGGCAGTTAGTTTAACAGTAGCCCCCAATATGGGTATAGCCCCATAGCCAGCACCATCCAACTTCTGCCCATTCTGTGTGGCACTTGAGACATTCACAGCACTATTTGTGAAATGATAACATGACATCTACTTCTGTAAGAAGTATCAAGATCTTCGCAGTGAGGAGCATATTTAAGGGCATTTAGACTCTCTGACTGAGTCAACCAGAAAGTTCTATTAACTAAAAATTTCCATTTTTCAAGGGATTCAGAATAACCAGAGTTCATTAGAATCTCCCTAAAATGAAGTAAAATAAGTTTACTCCCCTAAACTTAATCTAAGAACTTAGAGTTGCATCAAAACAGTTCACCTTCACCTAGAGGTCTGTTCATTAACTTAACAATAATTTATTTAGCATCTATTATGTGCCGAGCACTGTACTGGTTTAGTGGTTAAACAGCCTAGGCAATGCTCATAACCAAGGGGTAGGAGCCTAAGTGCACTCAGTTGAGCAGAATAGAGAGAGTCCCCAATGGAAATAAACAGAGACCCAAATGAGAACAAACAGGGGCTATCATTTTAGAGCTTATTGTACCTAAGGAGTCAGCCCCTATCATTTGCATTTGGTAGAGATTCAAAGGCAGGCACAGGGACAGGAAAGTTTTATGGTAAAATAAAAGGGACACCTTCAGGAGTGCTCTGCCTGGAGGCTATTGAAGGGAAGCTGAAGAGAAGCAGGGAGTCTGCATGCAATTGGCTTGGGGATATCTTCGGCTTTCTCCGGCTAACTAACCTGAGTTGAAAATAGGGGCAAAGAGGCAAACCATGAGAGACTCTTGAATGCTGACAAAAACTGAGGACTGATAGATGTGGAGGGGGAGGGAGGGATGGGCACGGAGAGGGGCACTTGTGGGGATGAGCACTGAGTGTTACATGGAAACGAACTTGACAATAAACCACTTGTAAAAAAAAAAAAATTAAAAAAATTAAAAAAAAAAAGAAAATAGGGGCAAAGAATAGGAAATTTGACTGTCATTGACCAAGTCTTGACTGTTCTGGGCTGATTACTGTACAGGTTTGTGGTTTTCCTTACCACGCTCATTGCTGCTGAGGTTGTGGGTCAGAGTTCCATTGTTATTACAGTCTGGCCATTGTCTGTTTATATATCCAGTCTCTCAGTACACACACATTCCTGATTTTCATTTTCAGACTATTTGAGGTTCATCAAACAGGACACAAGCCAGAGGCAAAAATGGGTTAAGAAGTGAGGCGAGGAGTTGAGCACAACCGTGGACAGACAGCAGACCCTGGAATCCATGGTTCTATCGGTGAGGCTGGGAGGCAAGTCTAGAATATCAGACTTCTGTTCTAGCTCACCTAAATTCCTTTCTATTCATTCTACTCACCCAACAAGGATTTCTATTTGTTATTTCTGTGTGAAAAGTTGTCTTCTGTTTCCTCCATGACGCTTCCCCCAATAACCACCATCTGTTCTGGTGTTTCAGCTGGCTTTCCTCCTCCAAGTTTCTCAAACTCCTCTTCTCCAGTTTCTTAAATGGGTTGAATGGTGCCTCCCCCTCACCAAATGTCTACATCCTAATCCCTGGAATCTGTGACTGTGTCCTTATTTGGTAAAAGGATCTTTGCAGATGTAGTTAAGTTATCTTAAGACAGGATCATTCTTGATTATTCAGGCAGGCCCTATGTCCAATGGTTCATGTCCTTGTAAGAGTGAGTCAGAGGGAGGCCACACAGACACAGAAGGAAAGCAATGTGAAGATGGAGGCAGATATTGGAGGGATGTGGCCACAGACCAGAGAGCACCAAGGATTGCCAGTGGTCACCAGAAGCTGGGAGGGAGGCATGAAGCGGATTCTCCCATAGAGCCTCTGGAGGAAGTGCAGTCTTGCTGACATCCTAATTTAGAACTTCTGGCCTCCAGAACTATGAGCTCCATTTCTGTTGTTTTAAGCCACCGCATTTTGTGGTCATTTATTACAACAGTCACAGGAAATGAGTGCAGTCAGCCATAGAAAGGAGTTATTTTTGCTCAGGTTAAATAATTATGTGATTTTTTGATACCGTGTTTATATAAATACTGTTAAAATCACCTAACTGTTTTTTTCAAAAGCAACAGACAAAATACCCATGATCCTCACGGGCATTTTGATTATTTCTATTTCTTCACGTTCTCTTGCACTCATTATACGTTTAAGTATGGTAAACCTAGTATTTGCCCCGCTTCCCTTTCAGTCGCTTCTACAATGGAGACATTGTCCCCTGTGGTCTTCGCCATGACAAGTCACAGGTTGTGGGTGGTAGAGCAGGAAGGCAAGCTTTGATTATGTAATCACTACTGTTAGGTATCTGGGCTATTTTCACACTTCTTGTTACAGATAATTTATAGTGAAAAAAATCATGGCAATAAAAACCACCATTTGTGGTGTGCCCATAATGCCTCATGCCCAAGCACTTCACTTTATAGGTTGTAGTTAAGCCTCTCAATAAAGATTTGAAGCAAAAAAACAAAAACAAAAAACAACTTCTTTCACAAGGAGACGGGCATTACAGATGATCAGGGCTCTGAGAGGTTAATCCACAGGCCCTCAAACCCCATAAAGCTAAGAAGTAGGAGAGTCTGGACTGCAATTCCATCCTTCTGACTCCAAAACCCACGCTTTGTTATTAGGCCATACTGCCTCCCAAAGCTAATACAAATAAAAATTGTGATTGGCCTCATATCTTCAAACTACATTCCCAGGAGAGAGATGACGAAGTCGGGAGTTAAACACCTATCATGCTCTAAAAGCGTATGCTATAACCATCTGGGCTGGGGATTTTCCACTGTGCCACCCCAGCTGTGTCCTCTCTGCACCCTTTTCTGCCCTGCTCTGTGATCCGGGGGGCTGAACCCCATAAACCCATCATCACCCAAGTGCCTTGTCCTCTGGCTTCAGGTCGAGTGGGAGGAAAGAGCGGTCGGGTGTTTCTTGCTCTGCCTGCAGTTTGGACAGTGGCTGTGCCCCTCCCGCTCTGACCCACCCTTGCTGGCATCAGTCCTCTCTGGTTTCAGCAGTGATACCTTCCCTCCTCTCCCCCCTCAGGCCCACGTACGGGTGGGACTGGTTCTCCCGTTGCTGGTCCCAGAGTGCTTCACCAGCCCTGGCTGTCTCCCTTGACTCTGCCCATTCCTTCCTGGACACTCTCATGCTCTCCCTTGAGTTAACCTTCTGAGTACATGGTCTCCTTCCTGCAGAATGGTTGTGCTGTTCAAAGGTTTCTTGGCAGCGAATGATCCCATAGAGGCCTGAGCTATGGAAGTGCAAGAAAGAGTTGCCGGGCAGGTGTGGGGTCCCTCTGGATGCAACCTTTCCAAATCTTCCTGTTGCACCTCCAGCCATGACTTCTGCATGAGGAGTGCGGGCTCGGCTACACTGTCCTCTTTTTCCCGGTAGACATCTCTTCTAGGTAGAGACACCTTCTCCCAGGAGTTTGGGATTGGGCCCCAGAAACCACTGTTCCTCATGACAGTGCTGAAGCAGAGAGGTCAGCTATGCTGGTGTGGGGTGAGTAATCCATCAGGGCATGTTGGAGGACAGTAACTTGGTCTGTACAGGGAGAGAGACAGAGAGAGAAAGAAGACTGAGGGGATGCAGCAAGAGAAGGAGGTATGAGAGAGGAGATCACCCTAGAGGGACAGAGAAGGAATCTGAACTCCTGACTTTTCAGTTCTTGGTTCTAGACCCTTGTGAAGCCCAAGTGGCTGCAGGCCCTCTCAGTTACCTCCATTTCCCCTCTCATAAACCACCCACTTTAGTTTGAGCTAGTTTGAGCATATTTCTGTTTAACCAAATTTTCTCTGGCAAAAACCATTTGCCACATGATGCACAGATTCAACTTGACCTCGTGGGGAAAGCCCCGCCCCAGGACCCCGTGACAGGTAAGCAGGGGTGAGGCCTTATCAGCTCCTATTACAGGTACTCACCCCGGGAGGTGTGAGCACGCCTGGACATCATGGTGCTGTCCTGCCTTGAGGGGTTGGGGGCCGGTACATAGGCTTCTCGGGCATAGGCTACTGCCTGGGGGTGGAAGGGAGGGAGGCTGGTTGTAACAAGGCCCAGCAGGACCGACTGAAGGCCTGAACACAGTGCATCCTCTTTTATCTGAAGGTCATAATCAGTCAGGCGTGCAAAGATGTTATTCGCAAGAGCATTTCTTCCAGCACTGTATGTAATAGCAAAACATTAAGAAATAAACCAAATTTCTGGGGTGCCTGGGTGGCTCAGTCGGTTAAGCATCCGATTTCAGCTCAGGTCATGATCTCATGGTTGGTGGGTTTGAGCCCTGCATCAGGCTCTGTGCTGACAGCTAGCTCAGAGCCTGGAGCCTGCTTTAGATTCTGTGTTTCTCTCTCTCTCTGACCCTCCCCTGCTCACGCTGTCTCTCTCTCCCTCTCTCTCTCAGAAATAAATGTTAAAAAAAAATTTTAATAAAAAAAATAAATCAAATTTCCAACTATCAGGGAATAGTCAACTAAACTGTGGGACAGCGATAGAACATATTATAAAGCAGTCCCTAACAAAACACCTTTTGTTTTAAAGAAGGGGAAATTTTATTATTCATAGGAAAAGATGTTCGTAATATACTAAGAGGCAATATCTACAGTATTTAATGTTTTATTTATTTCTAGGAGAGAGGGAGAGACAGCGTGATCAGGGGAGGGTCAGAGAGAGAGGGAGTCACAGATTGAAATAGGCTCCAGGCTCTGAGCCGGCAGTCAGCACAGAGCTCGACGCGGGGCTCGAACCCACGAACCGCGAGATCGTGACCCAAGCGGAAGTCGGACGCTTAACCGACTAAGCCACCCAGGCGCCCCTATCTACAGTATTTAAAACATAGAAGCAACCCAACTGTCTACTGACAGATGAATGGATAAGCAAAATGTAGTCTACATTTACAGTGGAATATTATTCCAGGAAAGAAGGAAATTCTGCCATATGCTACAATACAGATGAGCCTTGGTGACATTACACTAGGTGAAATGACCCAGTCACAGAAAGACAAATGCTGTATGGCCCCATCGGTCTGAGGCTGCTAGAGTAGTCATAGACACAGATAGTAGCATGGTGGCTGCTGGGGGCCGGCGGAGGGGGATGGGGAGTCACTGTTTAATGGGTAAAATGTTTCAGTTTCTGCAAGATGTAAAGAGTTCTGGAGAGGAATGGTAGTGATATTTGCACAACCAAAGGAATATACTTAGTACCACTCACTGTATACTTAAAATGATGGAAATTTTTTGTGTTATATTTCACTACAATAAAAAAAAATGGAAAAAAGAAAACAGCAATATGTATGTGATCCACCAATTTCACTTCTGCATATATACTCAAAAGAATTAAGGGGCCCCTGGGTGGCTCAGTCAATTAAGCGTCCAACTTCAGCTGAGGTCATGATCTTGCGGTTCATGAGTTCAAGCCCCACGTCAGGCTCTGTGCTGACAGCTCAGAGCCCAGAGCCAGCTTCGGATTCTATGTCTCCCTCTCTCTTGTCCCTCCTCTGCTTGTCTCTCCCTCTCTCTCACAAATAAACATACATTTAAAAAAATAAAGAATTAAAAGTGGAGACTCAAACAGCTACCTGCACACCCATGTTCATAGCAGCATTAGTCACAACAACCAAAAGATAGAAGCAACCCAAATCTATCTATTTATGGATAGATGAATGGATAAACAAAATGTGGCGTACACCTGCAATGGGATATTATTCAGCTTTTTTCTATCCTTTTGCTCATATGATGAGTTGTTTCTCCCTTCCTCACCTTCACCAGAAGACAAGATCTGTTCATCAGGGAAACCAAGCCCAGCTGATACTTCCTCCAAGAAGGTGTTTGGAGCTCCTTGTTAGTCTCTCAAGACCCCTCTCTGTCACACAGATCATGAGTTTCTTGAAGTAGTATCAGATCTTGTGGGTGCCCAGCCCAGCGCCCAGCCAGGGTAAAAGCTTGGTTTTTACCTGAGATGAAGCTGGTTTCTTGATGGAGAGCACTCAGTGCTTGCAGCTAGGTGTGCAGTTGAATTTCTATCCCATTTGGAAAATGATGTCAAACTTATATTTTTCTTTTTTTTTTTTTAATATTTTATTTATCTCTAGGAGAGAGAGAGAGAGTGCGAGCAGGGGAGGGTCAGAGAGAGAGGGAGTCACAGATTGAAACAGGCTCCAGGCTCCGAGCTGGCAGTCAGCACAGAGCCCGACGCGGGGCCCGAACCCACGAACCGTGAGGTCATGACCTGAGTGAAAGTCGGACGCTTAACCGACTAAGCCACCCAGGCGCCCCCAAACTTATATTTTCCTAAGAAAAAAAAAAAAGAGAGAGAGAGATGAATCCTAAACCTAGGTTTGTTTGTTTGTTTTTTTCCCATCTTGTATCATTATTTACTTATGTCATGGTTAGAGCAGAAAGGTTCTATGGAGGCTGTGTTCCTGCAGGGAAATAAAGCTGGTGTGGTGGATGACACAGAACCTGAGAGTCAGATCGGTTGGGGGGGGCGGTAAGAGAGGAGGGGGAAGATGGGGGGATATCCCTAAAAGAAAGATTTCCTTTCTCTGTGACTTAAGGTCCTCATTAAATTGCAGTGATAATCCCTAACCAAACTATTTTGTAGGATTATTGTGGAAGAAAATTAAATAATGGATAATGAAAAGACGGAAGGAAGGGAGGGAGGGAGGAAGAAAGGGAAGATGGAAAGAAGGAAGGGGGGGAGGGAAAAGGATGAACAGATGGAAAGAGTTTGGGAGGCAAGACAGGAGGGAAGCATAGGAGGTGAAGGATGAGAGAGGGAAGGAAGGAGAAAGGGAGGCAGACAATGCTGGGTGATGAGGTTTTTAGAAAGCTAAGTCCAGGGCACAGCAACACCAGAAGAAATGAAACAAAAGACTGGAGGTCTACAGTCCTTGCCTGGACTCTTCCGAAGCCTTCATAGGGGAAAAGGTGGTAGAAATCAGTCTGATCAAACACATTAAACTCTACTCCATCCCTGCTGGATCCCAGGGAGCCCATCCTAGCAACAGGAGAATATTGTAGCAGGAAATTCTATCAAACTGCATTTTTTCTTGGGTTTTCATCACAAAACTTTTCCAGACTCCAGGTCTTTAGTGCATCCAGTTTCACCATTGAAAATACAAACTCAATGAGATGATTAGCATTGTAAAGTGACTTGATTCCATTTTTAGCCTTTATTGAAAATCCATCATTTTGAAGGGGACATGTCATTTTCTTGGCAAGTGACTTGTCTGTGTATATCCTGTATTTGAATTTTATTTGTCAGTGTTTTTCACCTGAACTTGAGCTATTCAAGAGCAGAGAACCCATCATTTGCCCACATAGTAGGTCTCGTCTCTATGCTAATTAACTAACCAGTTAACAGACCCCGGGGGTACTGAAAGTTGATAATGGATAACAAATGCCTCTTTTGCTATATTCTTTCAATATTTCATATATTTCTGCTCCATGCCAGGCATTGTTCTAGGTGACAGGGGTTCATCAGGGCACAAATATTATAAAATGTAACCCCAACTTCCCTCTATCTACCAAAATCTTTACAAAATCTTACCAAAAGTTTGGACCCATAGATTTGCCTATTTGAAAAGAAAAAAAGAAAAGAAAAGAGAAAGAAAGAAAGGGAGGCGCAAGGAAAGACTGCACTGCCTTATAGCACAGGTGAGGACACAGAAGAGGAACAGAAGGGCTCATTTTGAGCTTTCTAGCTATGTGACCTTGGAAAAGTCGCTTGACCTCTCTCTGCCTCAATTTCTCATCTGTAAAATAGGGATAATGAAAATACCTCATAAAATTGTTGTGAGGATTAAATTAATCAAAACAGTAAAATGCTTAGAATAATGCATGGCATATGGTTGAATACCCAATAAATGCCAGCTATTTATTGTTGCTGCCGATATTAACAACCCTGAGTAGGTCACAGCGCAGGGGTTAATAGTAACATCTCCCTTGAGGGTAAAGTTCAAGTGAGAGAAGTGGAAACACTTTATAAACTGGGGGTTTAAACTAGGGACGCAAAGCCTGCAGTAGCTAGCTGTCCAGGGCGATGAGGGGTGGTGAGGTGGATGGAGGTAAAGAGTCACAGCAACTGTGAGTGGACCAAGAAGCCAGCACTGAGCCCCAGCGGTTGCGGTCAGGCAGATGTTTCCAATGAAGCCACAAATCCAGATTTTTATGTAAGATCTCTACTTACTAAATGTTGGCAATTAAGTCAGATTTTTGTTAAACACTTTGAGAGCCAATCAAAACAAGGGTGCAGGCTGCCAGTCTGTGACTTATTATAAACTTTTACAACTGATACTTAATAAACCAAGGTAGGGAGGAGAAGTAGAAAGACAGCTGATGCAATAAACCAGCTGAAAAGCCAAGAAATAATTACCATTAATTGGGTGCCAGTGACATGTGCATTATAGCATTTGATTCTACCAGCACTCTCAAGAGATGAGACTCTCCATTCTACAGTTGGGGAAACTGAGGGCTAGAGATGCCTAAGGTCACAGACCTGGTGAGTGGCCTGTGGGGTTGGATGCCGTGTGTCTGTGACTCCCAAATCCAACCTCTTTTCACATTGACAGTGTGTCAAGATTGCAGCACGGGGTCACCTAAGTCCACAGGTCCCCTGGCTTCACTGCAGAGCTAAAATGTCAAGGGGGAGACCTACCTGGAGACCGTTAAAGTTAACTGTGTTTCAGCCTTCAATGCCTGAATTAGTCCTCACCTGAAAGAGGGTCTTGGATATTAGCATTTCCTTTCAGTGAGGCATCTGGATCTGGATCTAGCATATACTAAGAGAACTGAGCAGATACTTCATTTACCCAACAACTATTTCTTCGGCACCTGCTCTGTGCCAGACATAATATTAGTGTTGGAAATAAGAGTGAGCAATGGAAAAGCAACACCCTTACCCTAGTCTAGTGGGGTGAGAAAGAAAAGCAAGTAAACAATGTAACATCATTTTAGGTACAATAATCATTGTTAGAAAAATAAAACAGGTTCAGAGGATAGAAGATGATTGAGGAGGAGGTTATTTTATTGAACACATTTGTTAATAAAGATTTTTTGGCATAGGTAATACATTCACATGTTAAAAAAATCGAAATGATTTTTAAGAAGATATACTTGGAGGCGCGCCTGGGTGACTCAGTCGGTTGGGCGTCTGACTTCGGCTTGGGTCATGATCTCACAGTCCATAAGTTCAAGTCCTATGTTGGGCTCTGTGCTGACAGCTCAGAGCCTGGAGCCTGCTTCACATTCTGTGTCTCTCTCTCTCTCTGCCCCTCCCTCACTTGTGCTCTGTCTCTCAAAAATAAATGTTTAAAAAAAAAAAAAGACATACCTGGAGGAGCCTTGCTCCAGCCTCTGTCTATCCCGTTTTTCTAGCCCAGTGGGTCTCAAATTTTGAACTTGAGATTAACAACCTGGGAACTTGCTAGTAGTTTTGGGGTCCTCCCCAGGCCTACTGATTCAGAAATGCGGCAAGTAGGAGCCAATAATCTGTGTTTAACAAGCCTTCCAGGTGGTGCTGGTCCAGGCTGACATTTAAGAACAGCTGCCCTGGTCTAACAAACCTTTCTCTTGATTTCTCATGCATCCTTCTAGCACCTCTTTTGTAAATACTCATAACACAAATATTCATTTTTGTTTACCCCCTTTTTACACAGTGACGATTCTGCATCTTAGTTTCATTACTTGATATATGCCAGAAATCGTTCTGTTCAAGTGCAAAGTTCTTTATTTTCTATACATTCTTACCACTCCATGTGTGGCTGCACCACAGGATATCTAACCAGCTCCCACCTGACGATAGTACATTATTTCTATCTTTTGCTATTCCTTTTTGCTATTCTGCAGTCGAATAACCCTGTGCACATGCCATTTCACATTTGTGCAAGAGAGAGGATGAATTCCTAGTGGTGAGATGTAAGATCAGGGGGTAGATGAATTTGGAAATTTCATTGGTGGTGGTCGCTGCTAAGAGTTTTTTCCTGTCTCATCTGCAGTGGACAGGATGTTTTGTGTCACCACAAATTCCCAACAAAATGTGTCAGACTATTGCCAATCTGTTAGGTAAAGCATTGTAGCTGGAATAGTTTTAATCTGTATTTCTCTTGCTTTGAATGAAGTTGACCATCTTTGCATATGTTTAAGGGTCATCTGTGAACTACCTATTCTTATCTCTTGCCCATCTTTTTCTGTTAGATTGACGATCTTTTTCTCCTCTGTTTCTAGGAGATTTGTGTATATATGGGGGAGGGGGGAATTCATCCTTTCTGATATGGATTGCAAATAGTTTTTCTTAGTTTGTCACTTAGTTTTTGACTACATGGAGTTTTTATTGCTTGTTTGTTTTACTTTCACTTCTAATTTTAAAAATTAAACCTGGGGCGCCTGGGTGGCTTAGTCGGTTAAGCGTCCGACTTTCGCTTAGGTCACGATCTCGCGGTTCGTGGGTTCGAGCCCCGCGTCGGGTTCTGTGCTGACTGCCAGCTCGGAGCCTGAAGCATGTTTCAGTCTGTGACTCCCTCTCTCTCTGACCCTCCCCTGTTCACGCTGTCTCTCTCTCTCTCTCCTAGAAATAAATAAAAAAATATATTAAAAAAAAATTAAACCTAACATTTAGTTTCTGAAAATCTGAATTTTGTAACTCATCCAAAATCAATTACAAGACTCACTAGGGCCTGTCAGAAGCAAGTGGCCAAGCCCTGATGAAGACAACTGAGACCCAAAAAAGTTAGTCTTTTCTCCACAATATTTGTATATAAACATTTATGTACTATCTACTATGTGTCAGGAACAAATAAAGCAGTTTATTTTTTTTTTTTGAGCTGTATATTTTTTCCTACAGTATTTCATTTGCCGCTATATATAATTATATACATACAAATATATATGTATATATATACAAATATTTGCCACTATATATAACTATATCCAATGGATTAACTATTTTTCCATGGAGGGGGCCAGGAATACAACATAGAGTGCTGGGTATAACTTTTTTACTCCCCCAAAGAACAAATTATTGTAAGAACTAAGCACTGATTTACAACCGAAATTCTGGACTGCAGCCTACCCCCAGGTTCCAAATAAGTGATCTGATATGTGTTATGCCTGCAACTCAGTGGTGAATTCTATAAAGACAGAGACCAACCAGGTTCCCCCCCCAGTGCTCACTAAATACTTCTAGAACAAATTACTAATTGATTGATTCTGGAGAAGGTGGCCTGAGTAAATCGGATCTGTGGGGTGGTAGAGCAAGATTTACATCTAGCTTCTATCCCCTCCCCCAGGCTGTCCTCCTGGCTGCCCTATATGAATTGAAAGTGCTTATCTGCAGAATCCAGGTGCTCTGGTTTATCCTTCAAACAGGAAGGTGAGAAGTGCTGGGGTCCAAACCCTGACTCTTCCACTTACTAGCTGACTGGCCATTGGAAGGTCGATTTATACAGGTTAAGTGCTCTCATTTGTGAAATAGTGATGATAATATCTTCCTCATAGGGTGTTGTATAGACTGGAGGAAGTCATGTATGCCAAGGACTCATCACAGAATGAGTGCTGAATAAGTGGGTTTTCTACAGGTGTGTTGGCTGAGACCAAGGCTTTCATCCACACGAGGAGACTTTATTTCAGGGTACAGATGTCTCCTCTCTAGCCCAAGAAAGTTATTCAGCCTCTACCAATGAGGAGAAGGAGGTGTTCTTTCCTTAGATGTGTGAGAGATGGCGTCTGGGTAGAGAGTAAGTCTCACTCCCATTTGCCTGACCTGTCCGACTGCTTCTGAGTCTGTTAAATATGGCGGTCTGTGCCTTTCTGTTGAGTCCAAGTTGGATTGCAGGAAAAGCCTGCTGGGCCATCAATTTCTGGCTCTACGTTCCACAGATGTGGAAATATCGTGCCATAGGCAAGGAATCTAGAACCTAAAACGTTTCACCTTCCTCCAGGACATATGCCTACTTCTATTGGCATACTGAAGTTTCCTAGTTCTATCTGGCTTTGGAAGGCAGAACCTTCTCTCTCTGTCATGTTTGGCTTCCTTATACCAAACAACAAATGACTTGAATGGCCTGTTAAAATTGTTAGTGTTCTCTGGCATCCCAAGGGAAAGATGCTGCCTATTCAATTAAGATGCCCTTAGATTAGTAGAAAGATGTGAGCCTGGGTGGGAGGGAGGGAGGGAGGAAAGGTGTTGTGCAGAGAAGCTAACTATGTTTTAGACAGTATTTATTATCTCACCAGGTCTAATCTTCCAAGTTTATAGTCCCTCAACTTTCTCCCTGAAAGATACCAATATCAGACAAAATAGACTTTAAAGCAAAAAAATACTGCTGGAGATAAAAAGGGTCATTACCTAATGATAAAATGGTCAGATCACAAGTTAATGGAAATTCATAATGCAGTGTTAAGATCTCTAAATTACAATTTATTTTATTTTATTTTAGAGAGAGAGCATGTGCAATCAGAGGAGAGGGGCAGAGGAAGAGAGAGAGAGAAAGCAGGAGGGAGAGAGAGAGAAAGAGTCCCAAGCAAGTTCCCTACCCAATGCAGAGCCTGATGCAGGGCTCAATCCCATGCCCCTGGGATCATAACTTGAGCCGAAATCAAGAGTTGGATGCTCAACCAACTGAGCCAGCTAGGTACCTCTTATAAATTACAAATTGAAAGGACAAGAAGAAAAATATAAACCTGCTATCACATCAGTAGATCTTAACATGTCTCAATCAGTAACTGATAGATCAAACAGACACAAAAAAGAAATACAGATATAGATGATTTGAACTAATGTGTTCTCAAGTTGGATCTAATGGGTGTACATATAACACGGCACCATCATCTGCAGGATATGCATCCTTCCCAAACACATGTGGAACATTTATGAAAATCAAACATTTACTGGGTCATAAAGCACACCTCTACAAACCTCAAAGGCTTACTGTCATCACTCTTTATTCTTTGTTCACAAAAGGGTTATTAAATATCAGTAATAAACTTTCTCAACAAATGGTGCTGGAACAGCTGGATATCTACATTCAAAAAGATGAGTTTAGACCCTTGACTCACATCACACACAGAAATGAATTAAAAATGGAGCAGACCAGGGGTGCCTGGGTAGCTCAGTCGGTTAAGCATCTGACTTTGGCTCAGGTCATGATCTCACGGTTTGTGAGTTCAAGCCCTGTGTTAGGCTTTGTGCTGACAGCTCAGAGCCTGGAGCCTGCTTTGGATTCTGTATGTGTCTCTCTCTCTGCCTCTCCCTCACTCATGCTCTGTTTCTCTCTGTCTCAATAATAAATAAACATTAAAAAAAATTTTTAATGGAGCAGACCAAGATTTAAGGCTAAAACTATAAAGCTTTTAGAAGAAAACATAGGGGAGACTCTTCTTGACCTTGGATTAGGCGAAGAGTTCTTAGATGTAACACTAAAAGCAGGATCCATAAAAGAAAGAATGGATAAATAAAACTTAGTAAAATAAATGTTTATACTTTAAAAGATACTATTAAGAAGATAAAAAGAAAAGCCACAGCCTGGGAGAAAATATCTGCAAATCATAATTCTGATAAAGGTCTTAGATCCAGAATATACAGAACTTATTGAGTTCAAGAAGACAGCCTGATTTTTTAAATAGGCAAAAGATTTGAATATACATTTCACCAAAGAAGATATATAAATACCTAATAAGCACATTGAAAGATGCTCAACATCATTAGCCATTAGGAAAATGCAAAAGAAAACCACAAGGAGATGCCATTTCAAATCTACTAGGTTGACTATAATAAAAAATACAGGGGCGTCTGGGTCATTAGGAGTTGGTTAAGCATCAGACTCTTGATTTTTGGCTTAGGTCATGATCTCACAGTTTAGTGATTTTAACCCCAGCATCAGGCTCTGCGCTGACAGCCTGGAGCCTGCTTGGAATTCTCTCTCTCCCTCACCCTCTCTGCCCCTCTTTCTCTCTCTCAAAATAAATAAATTTTTTAAAAAGACAATAATAGGTGTGAGAGTGGATGTGAAGAAACTGAAACACTCATGCATTGCTGGCAGGAATTTAAAATGGTACATCCACTTTAGAAAATAGTTTGGCAGTTTCTCAAAAGTTAAACATAAATTTATTTTTAGCAACCTAGTAATTTGACTCGTAGAGATCTATTAAAGATAAATGGAAACATGTGTCCACAGAAAGACGTGTACATGAAAGTTTATAGCAAAACAAAATGTATGCCATCCATCCACGTGATACTACTCTCCAATAAGAGGACTGAACTACTGATAACAGCTCCAAACATGGATGTACTTCAAAAATATTACCCCAAGTGAAAGAAGTCAAATGAAAAAAAGACCACATATCGTATGATTCTAATTACATAAAATGCCCAGAAAAGGCAAATCTATGGAGATAGGAAGCACGTTAGTATCTACCTGGGGTTGGATACGAGAATGAGGGTTAACTAAAGATGGGCATGACGGGTCTTTTTGGGGATGATGGGGATGTTCTAAAATTGGATTATGCTGATGATTGCACAACTGAGTACATTTACTAAAAACCAATGAATTGTATGTTTAAAGGGGTGAATCATACAGTATGTAAATTATACCTAAATAGAGCTTTTTAAAAAAATAACGAAAGATAAATAGGAAAACCTTATGCTGGGAAGTTAAGAAACATGCATATAAAAATCCAAACAGCAGAAACCCTTTTAGCCAACTAAGAATAAAAGAGAACTAACTCCCCTAATCTGATGAAGAGGACCTATGAAAGAACCTATGACAATAATACTTAAGAGCAAAACGTTGAAAGTATTTCCCTGTTCCTTTAAGATCAGGAACAAGACACGGATGCCTGCAAATCATGATTTTTCATTCAACATTGTACTAGAGGTCTTAACCGTGGCAGTAGGCTAAAACAAAAACAAAATAAACAAAGATATAAAATGTATAAGGACTGAGATGGAAGAAGCAAAGTTGTCATTATTTGCTCATGATATGCCTGTGTACACAGAACATCTCAAAGTATAAGAGAGTTTAGTAAGTCAACAGGATACAAAATGCAGGTACAAAAATCACATTATTTCTATCCACCATAAACAGAAAATGCAATAAAACTGGATATGCTTTATAATAGCACAAAAACTATAAAGTTTATAGGACTAGATCTAAAACAAAAAGATATTCAACACTTATAGAGAAAAGTGATAAAAACAATTGAAACAAAATCTAAATAAATGCAAAGATACACCATGTTCATGAATTGGAAGATTCAATATCATAAAGATGCCAAATCTATCAAGTTGATCAATAATTTCCATGCAATTACAATAAAAATCAGAATTTCTTTTTCTGGAACTTGACAAGTTTTTGTCTAAATTTTTGCATGACTTTATTGAAGACCTATATATTCCTGAAGAGGAAGAAAAAGACAAAGAGACTTGCCTGGCAAGTTATCAAGAATTATTAAAAACTTATAGTAGTTAAGAGAGAGTGGTATTGACAAAGGTATTATAGACCCAAATATATGATTTTATTACAGAGAAGTCATTTTAGTTCAGGTGAAAGGATAGATTTTTCAATATGTGGTAACAGGATAATTTGCTACCCTCAAGGGAAATATAATTTTTGATTCTTACATTAGTCTTTAACCAGGATGGTTAGATCTACATGAGAAAAGTAAAAGTACATCTCTTAGAAATTTACATAGAAAAGTAACTTTGTTAGAGTAGGGAAGATTTTTAACAATATTTTTTAATGTTTATTTATTTTTGAGAGAGAGATACAGTGCAAGTGGGGGACAGGCAGAGAGAGGGAAACAGATTCTGAAGCAGGCTCCAGGCTCTGAGCTGTCGGCACAGAGCCCGACACAGGGCTCCAACTTGCCAACCGTGAGACAATGACCTGAGCCGAAGTCGGACACTTAACTGATTGGGCACCCAGGCACCCCAGGGTAGGGAAGATTTTTAAAACAAGACCCAGACAAATCATAAAGAAAAAGATTGATACATTAGATTACATTAAAAATTATATCTAAAGATATAGAGAAGCTATAAATAGGGCAACACTTATAAATGATGTGGTAATATCCAGATTATATGAAGAACAATATGAAAAGACAAAAACCCCAATTAAAAATGGGCAAAAGAAATGAGCAGAAATTTCACTGAAGAGGAAACACAGATGGCTCATAAACACATTAAAATATATTTAATTTCAGTAATCAGGGAAATGCAAATATACACCATAATGTAATACTATTTCACACCTACCAGGTTGGCAAGAGTTAAAAATTAATCAATACCAAATGTTGGAGATTGTGTGGAGCAATGGGAACTTTCACACACTGTGGACGAATGCATCCATTGGTAAGAGTAATTTGGAAACCAGGTGGTATCACCTGGTAAAGTTGAAAACCTGACTAACCTATGACCTAATAATTCCATTGCTATGTATGTAACCTAGAGAGTCTCACACATGAGGATATAAACATTTCAGAATGTTTATAGTGACATTGTTCATAATAATCCCAAACTGGAAAAAACATAAATGTCCATCAACAAGGTTTGATAAATAATATTCCATTCATAACACAGAATGCTTTATAGCAAAGTAAAAAGTAAATTACAGCTACATTCAATGAAATTGACTCTTGAGACATGATATTGAGTAAAAAAAAATCAACATGATTCAATTTACATAAGTTCAAAACAGTCAAAAGTAAATACTATAATAAAATCTATAAAGAAAAGCAATGAGATGATAAGACACAAAATTTGGGAGAGAAGAAGATAAATAAAATGACAACTCAAATAATCAATACATGAGATAGGTAGGACTTCTGTTTTTATTTTAGTAAAAAATATTTTAATGTTTATTTATTTTTGAGAGAGAGAGAGAGAGAGAGACAGAGTGCAATCGGGGAGGGGCAGAGGGACAGGGAGACACAGAATCTCAAGCATGCTCCAGGCTCTAAGCTGTAGCACAGAGCCCGGTGCGGGGCTCAAACCTGCAAACCACAAGATCATGACCTTAGCCAAAATCCAGAGTCAGACACTTAACCCACTGAGCCACCCAGGTGTCCCAAGACCTCTGTTTTTAATTGTGGCATCCTTAGGTTTTATTGATTATAGCTTGGGGCCAAGGGAAACACAACAGCCCTTTGTTACAGCAAAATTGCCCTGACTCACAACCCTCCTAAGAGTTTGGATGCTGTCAGTGGCCAGAGAGTCAAACCAGCCTTACTGACCACAACAAGATCCTTTATCTTGACCTCTTGATTATTAAGCTAATGACTAATGATTCTTAACACTGTTGCCCATATTGTCATTCTCTATTTCCACATTCACCATCAATCACCAATTGATGCATTAACAAGCTCTGGACTTAAAGAGATAAAATGAGACTTAATTATAAATCAGAGCCAGTTTACTTTTTCTTAATGTTTATTTATTTTGAGAGAGAAAGAGAGCCTGTACACAAGCAGGGGAGGGGCAGAGAGAGGGTGAGAGAGAATCCCAAGCAGCCTCCATGCTGTCAGTGTGGAACCTGATGTGGGGCTCAAACTCACGAACCGTGAGATCATGATCAGAGCCGAAATCAAGAGTTGGATGCTTAACTGACTGAGCCACCCAGACACCCCAAGAGCCAGTTTTTTTTTTTTAATGTTTTATTTATTTCTAGGAGAGAGAGAGAGACAGCGTGAGCAGGGGAAGGTCAGAGAGAGAGGGAGTCACAGACTGAAACAGGCTCCAGGCTCTGAGCTGGCAGTCAGCACAGAGCCTGACGCGGGGCTCGAACCCACTAACCGTGAGATCATGACCTAAGCGAAAGTCAGACACTTAACCAACTAAGCCACCCAGGTGCCCCGAGCCAGTTTATTTTTAACCTTAGGTAAGTCCCTTTCCTTTGCTGGCATCTCTTCCCTCCTCTATAAAATGTTGCCTAGTCTAGATCAGAGTACTTGACCATTTTGAACACATACCTTTTTAAGGGAACAAAAATTTCACACTTCCCAGAGATAATGATGTGAACCTTACAGGGGAACATTCCCTTCTCCCCCAACCTTGGGAATTTTCTTGGCTGGTGGGGTTAAATAGAAACAGCCTCACTAGCCAAGAAGGTCTTATTGAGCTTTACTGTGTTGTTCACATAATAAAAAAAAAAAAAGAGAGAGAAAGAGAATTTGTGTTTGTTTTCTAAAAATGAAATTAGGATATTGGCTATGCTTTCTTTTAGTTTATTTTCATTTATTTTGACAGAGATAGAGAGAGTTAGAGAGAGCAAGCGAGCGCACTCAGGGGAGGGGCAGAGAGAAAGAGAGAGAGAGAATCCTAAACAGGCTCCATGCTACCAGTGTAGAGTTCCACATGGTTCAACCCACAAACCGGGAGTTCATGACTTGAGCCAAAATCAGGAGTCTGAAGCTCAGCTGACTGAGACACTCAGGAAGTCCCTTGGCTATGTTTTTTATTTTTATTTTATTTTTTTTTAAAATTTTTTAAATGTTTTATTTATTTTTAGGAGAGAGAGAGAGACAGTGTAAGCAGGGGAGGGTCAGAGAGAGAGGGGGTCACAGACTGAAACAGGCTCCAGGCTCTGAGCTGGCAGTCAGCACAGAGCCCGACGCGGGGCTCGAACCCACGAACTGCGAGATCATGACCTAAGCGAAAGTCGGACGCTTAACCGACTAAGCCACCCAGGCGCCCCATTGACTATGTTTTTTAAAGCAAAACCTTCCTCAGAGGCTCTGCCATGCCCCCCAAGGAGTTGTGCTGCACCCCTCCCTCCCAGAGCGGAGGATCACTTAATCAGATGACCCGTCTGTGGCTGTTCCCAGCGCTGGAGACTGGTCTAGGCAGGTGAGAAGGTCTGGGAGGGAAGGTTAATGAGCTGTTCTCCTGAGCTCCTCATTCCTGTACTTGCAAAATCTTGTCTCTGGTCTGAAGATTTATGATCACTGCAGATCGCTCTTTACCCAGGGTCAGACTGAACGGTTCCACTGGCCAACCATCTGCACCATATTTTCTTATATGATCAGCTCCCGCCCCCAGCTCTAAGAAGGGGAAACCATTCAAACACAGGCATCCGTGATGATGTGGAGGGATTTGTTCATTGTGGACTTTCCTGGTGACCAGTTCTCAGCAGGATTTTCCTTAGTGTTCCCCACACGAGACTTCTCAGTGCTCACTGCCCACTATGGATGGGACAGAGGGTCTGGAAAATATCATTGTGGGCCTATAGCCCAGTGCCTTCCACCCCTCACCCTGATCCCATCAGTTGCTTGAAGCCCTTCTTCTGTGTGCCTCCAAGATGTCATCTAGCTCTTGTTTATTTTTCTCTAGGAACAAGGAGTTTACCACTTCCAAAGAGAGAGCATTGCATCTTCAAACATTTATGGTTGTCAGATTCCAAAATGCTGAGGAGTTAGGCCTTAGAAACAGTGATGTAGTGGGAAGCAGGGAAGGTAGAAAAGCTTGTGAATAGATTGTTCTTTCTGCTTGAGCTTTCCTAATTGAGATCTCTATATCTTGCAACCATTTATTGAGCAGTTACTACATGCCAAGCTCATGAATTATTTTTCACATAAGATTCTAAGCTTCCCCTAAACCCTATGAGTTAGATATAATTATTATTCTCATTTCCTGGACAAGGAAGTAGACATTCAGAGCAGTGAGGCAACATGCCTAAAAGTCTCAGGGGCAGTCAATGGTGGGCTGGGAATTAAATCCTGGTCTGTCCGACACCAAAGCCCTTGCTTCCTCCATGGTGTTTGCCTGTTCTGCAGCCACTTTATGCCTCATGAAGGAAGGAGTCATTTTTGAGCTGAAAAACCAAAAGCTCAAGGAGGTCAAATGACTTCCTGAGAGCATTCCTCAGTGCCAGAATATGGACCTAAATCTTTGCCCTTCTTCTGACTCCATCACCCTCTGCCCAGAGCCGTGCATTGCCTACTCTCATTTTGACTTTTTTGAGAAATCAAAGCTCCACCCATGTCTTGTTCAATTCCTTAATCTGATTCTCTAACATCGGTCGTCCCATCTGCCCAAGATCACCCTTTCCCCAGTCACTGGCCCTTGGGTCTGTGGCCACAGACAGCTATCCTGTGCCCGGACCCCTCAGCCCCCTGTCCTGCCTTCTCCATTAAGCAACTGCTAACCTCAGCACTTTCCCAGGACATGAGCATCTGGCAGCCAGAGGCAGCAGAGAGCAAGAGCCTGGTCAGGTTGTACAGGAAGTGCTGGTAGAGGAGGGTGTTGCTCCAGAAGAGGCTCTACTCAGTTACTGCCATGCAGTCTCCTAGGTGGCGGCAATTCTGCACCATAAAGGCTGAAAAATAACAGCCAGTGACAGGATTCTTTGAGAAGTGTTTCCGGGTTTGGGGAGGACTGCGTAGGAACGGGGAGACCCCAGTTAGTTCCTGACTTGGCACCTGATTTCCAAGAGGCTCTGCCTAGGCTTCTTTCCTTCGCTGAGCCTCAGAGAGTGGAGCAGAGCATCTCTGGGGCTCCCTGTGGGCTTTGAGCCTGGGTTTTGAACCCTCGATCTCTGACTTTGGTGGCTGTGTGGGCCCAAACAAATGAGAAGCAGCAGGCTGGAAAGCAGTGAGAAATCAGCTGGACCAGCCTTGGTCTGCAGCTGTCTGTGGCATAAAAGGGAAGAGTAGACATCAGAGAAGGCAGAGCAATGGTGAACCTTAAGCAGCTGGTCCTAAGTTCTCGAACAGCCTTACGGGAGAAGTTGGGCATTTTACACAAGAAAGAAAAGAAACTCATGGTTAAGCGTGATTTGCCAAGAGGCGAATGACTAGGATGATGTGCTAGATATTTTGCTGTGTCTGCACAGTATATCCACTTTTCTAACCACTTCTGCACACAGCTACAGAGTTACAATAGAAGTGGCAATTTTAAACAATGTGACCCTGCCCCCTGCCCCTATTGGCCACAGGTGATTGGTTCAGACTGGGCCAATCAGAACCTTCCTTGGGGATTTTGGATTTGGAAGGAAAGAGAGCTGCTGGCAGCCATGTTTCCTCCATGAGGATCAGCACAGTAGCAGAAATGCTCCATCTCTCCATTAGAGAAAGAATAATCAAAAACAAATACCATTACCAAAATGTAGGCTCATTGAGAGCAGAGATCGTTGTCTATTTCTGTTTGGTGCTCTATCCCTCAAATATGCCTGGCATGTAATAATAGTTGTAATAATAGGACCCTGTATATAGTGCTTACTATGATCAGACAACTGTCCTAAGTGCCTCTCACGTGTAATTCATTTAATTCACATAACAGTCCTAGAAAATAGGACATTATTTTCCCTATATTCCATGAGAAAACTGAGACACAGAGTATCTTATCTAAAGTCACACAGATAGTTGGTCTGGGAGCCAGGATTCAAACCAAGTCATCTAGTTCCAGAGACCGTGCTCGCTCACTCTCTCTCTCTCTCTCTCTCTCTCTCTCTCTCTCTTTCTCTCTCTTTTTTGATGTCTATGTATTTTTGAGAGAGACAGAGAGACAGAGCATGAGCTAGGGTGGGGCAGAGAGAGAGGGAGACACAGAATCTGAAGCAGGCTCCACTCTGACTGTTAGCACAGAGCCTGATGCGGGGCTTGAACCCACAAACTGTGAGATCGTTACCTGAACTGAAGTCAGACACTTAACCAACTGAGCCACCCAGATTCCCTAAGAGCCTGTGCTCTTAATCACTATTTTATACCACCTCTTAATAAACATGTTGAGTGAAGAATGAATGAATGGATCAATCATGCAAAAAGGAGAGAGAGAATTCTGTCAACAATTGAGAACCTAGTTCAGATGGTCTTTGCAGCCAATTCTGCTCTTGCCCTTGGGTTCTGTGAAAGCCTCACCATCCAGTCTTATAAACAGGATTAGTTTCATGGGCATCTGAAGAGTCCTGTGCTTGGTTTAATGCTCTGCTGTCATCATCTCTAAATTCTTAATAATTTTGTCTTTGACTTTGTGTTTTATAAGCAAAGTCGGATAGGCCAGGGGAGCATGATGTGAGCAGAGAAGATGTGTGCAGTATAAATGTCCTCCCACCCAGTTTCTTGCCACTCTGCTTGTGTTAGTGTATGTGGTATCCCATGAGCTCAGAATTCTGGTAAGCTGGCCACACATTCAGCAAGACTCAAAGTGAGTCCAAGGAAAGCATGTTATGTCTATAACAGAGTTAAGCAGGAGTGCTGTCAGCCATGAAAAACCATGCTTTTCAAGCCAGAACTTGCTTTCAAGACAGAAAGTGGTGTTATAAGAAAGGCAAACACTGGGTGTTATATGGAAACCAACTTGACAATAAACTATTAAAAAAAAAAAAAAGAAAGACAAAGGCAAAGAGTCAAGGAACCTTATCATATCTTTTCTTACTCGTATAACTTCCCTGTGTTGGCCAACCACTGATACTGAAAATTATATAGAAGAGAAAGGGATACCCATATAGTTCCTTTGCTTTTCAGTCCTTTAGTCCTTCAGTCCTTCCTTACCAGTAACCCAAAGGTAGAAAATGTACTGGTAGAATGTTTATGTATCAAGAGACAAAAACAGTTGAATTAGCTTTGTGTGGTGTTTCCACTGCTCTGGTTAAGAACAAAATATATATACATGTTTGGGCTTCTAAATAAAAATTGTGTCATTTTGGTGACTCTGCATATAAGATAAATGCTCCTATATTTGCATTTAAAGCTGGATCTGCAAATATAAAGATGAATGGGAAAGTTCATGTTAATAATTTACATTTAAAATTTTTACTATTTCAGGGGCGCCTGGGTGGCTTAGTCGGTTAAGCGTCTGACTTTCGCTTAGGCCATGATCTCGCGGTTCGTGGGTTCAAGCCCCGCGTAGGGCTCTGTGCTGACTGCCAGCTCAGAGCCCGGAGCCTGTTTCAGTCTGTGTCTCCCTCTCTCTCTGACCCTCCCCTGCTCAGCTGTCTCTCTCTCTCTCTCCTAGAAATAAATAAAAATATTTTAAAAAAATAAATAAATAAATAAATAAAATTTTTACTATTTCATAATGAAATTAAATAGCAAACAAAACAAACAAACAAACAAAACACAAAAAAAACAAGCCAAAAGAAAAAAACCACCCTACCATAATAAGTTGAGAGAGAGACTGTGGAAGAAAGAAAAAAGCTTCAATTTTAGTACCTTTAATGTAGTTTTTTTCATGCTGTTTAAACAAAAATCTCCACATGTTCCCTTTGCACAGGGCTCCACAAACCATGTCACCATCCTGCTTATAAATTCCCTTTTACCTAAGCCAGTTTGATTTAATTTCCTGTTACTTTCTAACCAGAGTCCTAATTAATTTGGAATTGGAATTTGAACTTGCTGAGGGTTTTTACTTTACACTTTGCTCCAGCTATTCTATTCAAATGAGTGGAAGTGTAATGCAATGTATAGGTGTGGAAAAGAGGCTTGGAGAGGCTTACTAATTCGGGCAAAGTCACATGGCTTCCAAAGGAATGATCTGAGATTTGAATCTGGCTCACTGTGACTCCAGAAATTTAAAAAGAATTCTCTGTGATAATGAAAATATTCCATAACTGCTCAATATGGTGGCCACTAGCCTGATGTGGTGATAGAGCCCTTGAAATGTGGCTACTGCAACCAAAGAACTGAGTTTTAAACCATCAAATTTTCATGAATTTGAATGTATAGTGTGACCAGTGCTCCCATATTAGCCTGCGCAGATCCAGAATTTGCGCCCTTACCCTGTAACCCTAGTTCTTGACTTATTCAGTGAGTGTTTGTAGCAGGACTGAATTGCTCACCGGTTCCCTCTGGCACATGGCTCTTTGATAGAACCTGGCACATAGTTGATGCTCAACAAACAGCAGCTAAGTGGTTTCATGGATTCTCAAGCCCAATTTCTATAGATGAACAGTCTAGATGGGGGGTGCGGGGGGAAAGGACTGTAAAGGGAAGAAGGAAGGTGACATGAGAGTCACTTTAACCCACTGTCTGAGGCAAACATGGGAAAGGACCAGCCTCAGCAGAGGTCAGGACAGCCCCTCAGTGACTAACGCTTGCAGGAATCCATACCAAGATGAGCCAATTGTCCACGGAAAGCCTTCCCAGAAGCGCCCAGCTTAGAGTAGGCTGGGAAGGCTTCTCAGGAGGAGATTGAGGCGACTCTGGTATGTCTCTGGAAAGCAGCCCACAAGCCCAGAGCCGTCATCACAATAACCCAGCTAGGAGCTCAGAAAGCTCAACTCAAACTCATTTTGATACATGGTAGAAGGGGTGAGGCCCCAGGCCCACTGGCCACCCCAGCACACTGCTCCTCGGCAGGTTCCAGAACCAGCTCTTGCACCTCCAGCCTGGGCCCCTCTTTCAGAACAGGCTCTCCTCTTTCTCCCTCTTGACTAGCACCTCTTTCTTTAGGTTAACTCGTGGTTTACTCAGGTCTCTGGCTAAGTGACCCCTCCTCCAGGAAGCCTTCTCCCCACCACCCTGGGCTGAATCGACCCCTCTGCTGGCACTGGAGAATCATCAATTACTAACAAATAAATCTACCTTGGTGCCTGCCACCCTGGCACGTCCAGTGCAGAGTTGCTATGGTGGAAACAGCTTACCTGCAAACTCCCTTCTGCAGAGAAGAGCAGCTATATTTGGGTGCAGCTCACGTGGGCTGCATTTTTCTTTACATTGCATTACACTTCTGCTGAATTGAATTGGGCTCATTTTTCACAATACTCTTTATCTTCTCTGCCCATAGCATCTTAATTTGTGCAACTCAAGTCTCCCAGGCTTCCCATTGCCCATCGGTTTCAACTGCTCTGGAGGGCAACTCCTTGCTCTTTGGGGTGCCCCCTAAGCCCCCAGTCTAAGGCTTCAGCTTGGAAGGTGATCCATCAAGGTGTTTGCAGGTGACATGGTAACAGAGACTTCACTCTATTCTCATAGATATTTATTTCCTTGCCTGAGCCACTTAAAAAGGGAACCAGGGTTCATGCTCAGGTGGTGACAGCAGAAGGGTCTGAATAGGAGGAAGAGAAGGAATGCTGTGTCTGGGGTAGTTAGGGAAGGCTTCACAGAAGATGGGGCATTGGACCTGTGCCTTTGGAATCAGGGAAGGACATTCCAGGCAGAGGAAATAGCACGGGCACAAGGGTAGAGGCTTAAGAGGAGTACAGGGTTAAGGGACTTGAAGTGGTTGGTGTCAGAGAAACTCTGGCCTCTCGAGCAGGAGGAGGGGGGTGTCCTGAGGAGGTGAGCCAATGCGAGACCCTGAGGCCCTCAAACTCTTCCCTACGAAGCAAGGACTTAATCCCAGAGACTAGGGTGTTTCAAAGTTGTTTTCCCCAAACACTAGGCCCATGGACTTCTCTGCTGCAGAAGAGAGCTAAGATTCTATATCCCCACTCGGAGACTTCCTCCAACATATGTTAGTGCCAAGGCCGCAGGTGATGCTCTGAGCACTGGGCATGCATCACCATATTTGACCCACATCACAACCCTATGAACTAGGTACTATTGTATCATTCCTATTTTATAGAACAGTCAAGAAATTGACCCAAGATCACACAGCTAGTAAACAATAGATCTGAAGTTTGAACTGGAACAGTTTGACTTTGAGCCATCTAAAGAACCTACTTAACTTTGTTTCATCCAGCATTTCCCAACTTGTTTTTAATTATGGAAAAAATTTGCATATCTAGTAACATTGTAAGAAAATTGATTCTGTGGACAGCAGGGAACTATTAAAGGGTTCTTGGGGTGTCTGGGTGGCTCAGTCAATTAAGCATCCAGACTCTTGATTTTAGCTTAGGTCATGATCTCAGGGTTTGTGAGACTGAGCACCACATGGGTGCCTGCTCCAGGTTCTCTCTCTTTCTCACTCTCTCTCTCAAAATAAATAAACTTTAAAATAAATAAAAATAAATAAATAACGGGCTCTCATCCAGGACTCTCAATCTGGTTTGCAAATACCCTAGTCAGCTCATTATTAGTCACTTATACTTTAGTGTGAATTAGTCCTTTCTAATTCACTACTGTGTCAACTCATTGCTGTGTCCCCAGTACCTAAGACTAGTGGCATGAGATAGTGCCATAAAAACACTTGCTTGAATGAATTATAATTTCACCTGTTGAAGACAGTGGGAGGAATGGAAAGAAAGGCCTGGAGTCTGGGAGGTGGGTACTGTCAGGATGGAGGGACAGGAGGCAGGAGCAGTTGTGAGGGCTCCAAGGGAATCAGAGTCTGGGGGCTGAAGTGGAGACCAAGATTCACCTACATCAGTGGCTTGGCTGAAGGCCAGGCCAGGACCCTGAAACACAAATCCAAATCTCAACTCTGAATATTTTCTCTTTTCAATAGTAACTAAGCCAACTGGTTAATTGGAAAATGAGACATTCATTGGAGTCAAAGGTTTATCAGGAAATTCTTGGTTTTAAGAATTTGAGTTAGAGAAAAAACACCTCTCAGACTGGTATCCACCTCACTCTCAGTCCCCCGAAGCTACTGGCAAAGAGCAGGCCCTTGAGAAGGTTGGCTTGTGGAACTGATAGGTCCTTAGAAAGCACCCAGCCTGTGTCTTTCATTCTTTTTCCTTTTTTTCCCTTTTTTTTTTTGAGACTCTTAACTTTTTTTTAGTAGGCTCTGTGCCCAAGGTGGGGCTCAAATACTCAAGCCAGCAACCCCCCATCAAGAGTCACATGCTCCACTGACTGAGCCAGCCAGCCTCCCCCTCCTCCCCCCACCGCCCCATTTCTCTCATTTCTAAGAAGGGCAAGACTGAGGCCCAAAAAGGCAAGGTCACAGATCTGGTTAACCTGGGACCAATGTCCAGGGGGCCCCTCCCGGTCAGGAGCTCTGTGCAGAGTTTCAAGGCCTGCGCCGCAGCCCCCTTTGCCTGGACCCTGCTGTTCCTCAGCCAGTCCTCTCCATCTTCCTCCTTCTCCCCGTCATCAAGGGAGGACCCCTTGTGCACAGGGGCCCTACCAGGGACTGTGCTCCCTGCTGCTGCCTGACTGCCCCTAATGAGATTACAGACTCCTGGTGAGACAGACTAGAGTTAATTCCCTCTAGCTTTAAAGGGCAGGCAGGGCCACAAGAAAAAAAGCAAAAAGAAAGCTGTGCTCAAAAAAATGGCTACATGTGGATGATGATCCTAACAGCACTTTCCCCAGCTTGGCACAAATAATCAGTTCACCCTGCTTTCACAAAGAATCTCTGGAGGGATGTTGCACCGGTGCTAATGATGCTATTATTATGTTTGTTTTATGGATGGGGAAACCGAGGCACCCCGAGCTTATAAGGCTTACCCAGGGTCACACAGCTAGTAAGTGGCAGAGCTGGGAATTGAATAGGTCCCTTGGGCTGTGTCATTTTTAAAAATAATAGGCTATGAGAGCTGACAGGGTTCCCAGCTTCAGGCTTAAAGCAACGCTGAGTGATACACACCACATGAATGGCTGGGCCCAGTCTGAACCCAGATCCACTGGGTTTAAGTCCTACAGTCCCCACAATACTGCTAAGCACTTTTAAAGCCATCTATCTATTCATGTGGTGGAAATCAAACCAACATAGGCCTGAATTCCACTCTGCTACTGCTACCTCTGTGACAATGACCAAAGGACTCTCACTCCTGGGGTCTCCATCTCCCTTATGGTAAAATGAAGGTTGGGGTCTTAGGGTTGTTGGGTGATTCCCTATGATTCACATAGGTCAAGTAATTAGAACAGGCCTGGCACACTACACATGTCCTTTGCCTCAATTTCCTCATCTGTAAAATGATACTTATAGTACTTACATCTCAGAATTGGTATTAAGATTAAATGCACTAATGCAAGCAATGTGCCTCTAGAATAGCACCTGTTACATGATAAATGCTTAATTAATGTTAGTGATTGCCAATACCCTACTGCTTTGCCTTCCGTTCTTTCTCGATGAAGTGGGAGTAAAAATCAAACCAACAGAGCAAGTGTCCCTCTGTTCCTCCTGCAAGTCTCTGAGCCCCTCCCCTGCTTAAGAGGTGCACTTGGCTTTGAGGTCCAGACCTCCGGACCACGTGGCCTGCTCTAATTTCCCAGGCCCTGATCTGTTCCTGGCTCCTAATGACGCAGCTGGTAATAGGATTGTGGCTTCCCTCTGGGGCAGACGTGCAGGCCATGGCCGTGGGGCTGGTGACTGGTGCTCAGCACCCCTGACCACCTGCCTGCAGAGCAGCCAGAGCCCCTGGCTGGGACCCTGAGCCCTCGGCTGGCCTCACGTGCATGGAATGGTGCTGTGCCCCGTGCCAGCAGGCTGGGCTTACCATGGTGCCAGGCGCTGTCCTGGCACGAGGGAGGGATGTGTGCAAGCGGAATGGACTCCTCATCCTGTCTGTTCTATCTGTCACCGTGGGCTGCCTTCTCGGTTTCTTCCTGAGGACCCGTCGCCTCTCACCACAGGTCAGCCACCCAGAGCTTCACCGGGTCCCCATTGAGGAGGGGTGTGTGGGCCTGAGGGCTCTGGGAATCACAGTCCTACTCCATGGCTCCCTGGTGACATGAGAGGGGGTGAGTCACTCTGCCTCTCTGGGTCCCAGTTTTCTTATCTCTAGCATGGGTGTGATAGCACACTGCAGGACTAGAGTGAGAGCCAATAAAACAGTGCAGAAAGTGGTTTCAAACTGCATCACTAGGTGAATGAGAAGCAAGGCCATCTCATTAGAATAACCACAGGGTGAAGAGACGTGGGAACAAGAAGAATGGGGACAGGTAAGAGTGCAAGGCAGGCATTGGAGAACACCTCCTACAGTAGCTCAGATGAATAGAGCACCAGGAAGGGTATGCCAGGCAGGAACAGCAGGAGCGAGATGCAGGGCCATGAAAGATTGGGCGTGTGTAGAGCAGGCTGTTCCTGCTAGAACGAACACTAGGAGGCAGGGGCTGGAGCTGAGGGACCATCGGCCTCTGGACCCCATCACCAAGCCCGGGCCTGAGACAGCCATGAGTAGCTTTGGGCCAGAGAGCAAAATGGTCAGATCTCAGCTTAGAGAGCTCACTCGGGTGCTGAGTGCAGGCTGGGGTAGTGATGCAGGCAAGGGGTGAGGGATGGCTGCAGGGGTGAGACCTGACGGCAGGAGGAACGGGCACTTGTGAGAACTGTTTCCAAAAGAGGAGCCCTCGGGATGTGGTGGCGGATTGGCTGCGGGGCAGGAAATCAGGCCAGGCCCCCAGGGTTCCGACCTGTGTGATGGCCTGAGCAGGGGCCCCGTTCCCTCTCGGCACTCATCTCCCCCACGACAGGGAATGACACTCACACGGCATTAAAGAAAAGATTATTCTGACACTTGTTCTAACAGAAAGGGAGGTTTTATTCAGGACTATTGTGGTAGGTGTCAGGACCATGGGACTAGGGGAGGGAGATCAGGTTGAAGTCCGAACACAACGAAGACAGCTGAGGATTGAGAGCCAAAAAGCATGGTGAGGGGCGAACAGATAGAAAGCAGCTAAGAGGAGACATGGAGGGTAAAGGGATTCCTGCTAAATCAACTTAGCAGGATTCTTGCTGAAGGTAAAGAGAGGGCATTCACACTAAACTGACTTGGCAGGATTTTTGCTCTAACTGAGCTAGGCAGGCCAAAGACAAGGCCAGCCAAAATGAGGGCTTAAAGTAGCCAGTCTCAACGTTTGAGCAAGGAGAGTGGGTCTTTGCTGATGGGCTTCTGGAAGATGCCCTATTTCATACAATTCCTCTTCCTGAAGCTCACGGATATTAGGTGTCCATACAGCTAGGGCTCGAGGCATCAGAGTAGGTCCCCCATGAGAAGGGAAACACCTGCTCGCTGATAACTGAGCCCCTATTACAACAGTAACACTGTTAAGCCACTCTTGGGTTTTAGGGAGAAGCATGGACTCTGTAGACAGCGGAACCCCGGATCCTGACTCAACTACTAAATGGCTATGTGGCCCTAGGCAAAACTCTGTCTCCTTTTTGGGTCTCATTTTCCTTATCTGGAGTGGGGAGCACTGTATGTCTACCATAAGTGTTTTGAAAATAAACAAGGATTCATGCAACATGTGAATGAATGAATGAATGAATGAATGAATGAATGAATGAATGAATTATAGCAGTGCTGAGTGGCTGGTGCTCCCTCCCTCATCTGCCTATCCAAGTCTGACCTATGTCAGGAACCACCTCATATTCCATATCTTATAAAAGTTCTTCCAGACCTGCTCCGCTCTAAACTAATACTCTGCTCCCACACACATGCCACGCTGGGCCTTCCGCTGTCCCCAGCTGCGGGCTGTCTTACTTCAGAGCTCTTTGTGCAGGTGTCTCTGGCTCCCGTCAGGATTCGGCTTGCTGACTATCACATGGGCTTTCAGGAGCCAAAATGTGAGTCTTGCTCAGTGCTTGTCACAGACACAGCCCTCGACTCTCTGCCGAATGAAATCGGCAATGGCATAAACAATCTGCAATCGACTTTCTTTAATTTCCCAGAGCAACAAAAAACATATTTCCTGCAGGAAGATTATTTTGTGAAAACAAATTGGAATGCTTCTTATTAAAAGCCAAGCTCCTCTGAGGCCTCCTTTGCCAAAGCGGCCTGCCCCATCTACTTGGAAATGCAAATGTGTTCCGGTCTGGATTAACCTGCCAGATAAATTGAAGAAAGGATGTGGAGTCTTAGAACAATTATTTGGCAGGAATTGGCTTTCTCAGCATCTTACTTTGAAATCCAGGAGTTGTTTCTGTGATCTCTGCCAGTGACTCAGAAACTAAACCCTTATTTTGTAAGCTTATGCAACAGGCAAAAGTCATAAACAATTTGCAAAATGGAAGAATGTCCCACTTGTGAAAAGAACTTACAAAATCACAGATTGTCTCTTTGGAAATTGTATCTCACTTAAAAAATACAGATTGTTTAGAGAGTTTCAGTGAAACCACAGTGAATTTACAATTGCATCCATTTTCCTTTCCTTCCTGGAATTCCACTAAAATGATAGTAATGGAATTGTTTAAAGATATAAACTCCCAGGAGAATATAAAGGGAGACAGTGGAGAATAGAAGTTGAGGGAGTACAATAGATTAGGCAAGATGAGAAGTGGATAGAGTTGAATGATCTCACTTAGTAGGAGCACAGAAAGCTGAAACCAGTGTCTGTAGAAGCAGACACCACGTCAGTTTGGCTTGGAGAACTCCAGAAAGGTGCTGCACTTGAAAGGACTCAGGCGCCACATGAAGCATGGAGTTAAGTCAGGGGCACTGGTTAGAATTTTGTTAACCAGAGCAATTAGGACCCCAAGTCTCCATCAGTTCATATAGTGAGGGGACTCCTATCCACTCATCTCTACTGTCCTTCCTGTCCCAAGGAACCTGAGAAGCTTGACCTTGGGAAATCAGGCCCACCTGTGTGTGTTGGGGAAGGGGAGGTGATGAGGCACATGCGTCCCACGAATTAGTGGCTTCCCCATAGGATTGCTGTCACCTGGGCTTAGGCACACCCTCACACCCTAGTCAGAGGTAGGAAGAGACTTCTCACTGCAACCTCAGAGGAAACATCTCTAAATTCTGCTATCAAGGGGATTCCTCCCCATCCCATCTTATCCCCAGTAATAAAGTCAGACTGTCCCCCATCACGTTTCCTTGAGGAGCCATCCCTTGACAAGCTTCACTCATGCACACAGAAGTTTAGTGCCTTCCACTTACATATAAGCAGAAGCCAAGGTCAAAGCTTCTAACAGAAAGAGACTAAACAAACAGAAAACAAGGTCTCTAATGAAGCAAAGACAATTCAGGAAATAGAAGAAAAATTTTAAATCTTTTCTTAAGTGCTTTGGACTGGTAAGAGAAGATATCGTGACTGTAAAACAGAACAGGATGCAAAAAGAAAGAACAATCCAAGAGCACAAAAGAGTTTTTGAAATCAAAAATTAATGAGCCAAGATAAAAATATCAAGAGCTAGTCTAAAGTTATGGAAATCAAAAGGAGATATAAAAGAAAATATAAAGAAATCAGAGGTATCCAACATCCAATTCCCTTATATGGGTTTTAGAGAGAGCTAGCAGAAAATGTAGAGAGAAAAATTTCACAGAGAATATAAGACACTTTCTCGGAAGCAAAATCTATGCACAGCACTATGAATTTTTAAAAAAGAGAGAAAATCAGAAATCGCATGCTGTGGTACATCACCATGAAAATTACAGAAAACTGGAAACTGACAGATAATCCTTAAATGGTTCTGAGGGAATAAAACAAGCTTCAGCTAAGGGATGGGAAGAATGACTCCAGACATCATAAGCAACTAGAATCGAGAAGACAAGGGGAAATGCCTTTGACATTTGGAGGGAAAATTCTTTCAGACTAAGAATCTTATATTTGGCCAGACTACTTGGGCGTAAGAGTACAATAAGGCATCTTTGCTCAAGCTCATGGGACTCAGAAGTTTCTCTCCCATTCACCCTTATTCTTTAAAGGTTTTCTGGAGCATTGGGAACCACAGTAGAATGGGACAAGGAGGTTTGATTTCTGGTCCTGCACGGTCACCGCTAAGTCCCCTCCCTCTCTTAACTCAGCTAAACTAGGAAATCTTTAAAACCCTTTCTCAGCACCAAAATTCTATGAGTTGGGGCTTTTCAAAGTATCAGACTATTAACCAAGTGTTACATTTACTTTGGTTTAAAAAAATATATACGGTTGCAAGTACAAAAATCTAACTTGGATGGTGCTTGAAAGTCTCTGTACAGGCCTCACCCACAACCTTACCCTCAGGAAGGTGGCCTCAAGTGAGGTTTGGCAGAAATAGCAAAACAAGTTAAATTTAAAAACTTAAAAACAGCACACTCAGTTAAATTTGAATTTCAGATGAACAACCAAAATTATTTGTTGGGGATCTTGGGTGGCTCAGCTGATTAAGGGTCCAACTTTGGCTCAGGTCATGATCTCACGGTCCGTGAGTCAAGCCTTGCGTTGGGCTCTGTGCTGACAGCTCGGAGCCCTCTTTGGACCCTCTGTAGCTTTACCCTCCACCCTGAGCATGTTCTCTCACGCACTCTCCTTCTCTCTCTTAAAAATAAACAAACATTTAAAAAATTATTTGTTGTTCATATGAAATTCAGATTTAACTGGGCTTAGTGACCCCTTCTACTTCAGCTGCCAGGTTCTGGGCACGTGACTCTGGAAACAGCTGACAGGGCAAGGACTTGGTGTCCTAATCCAAGGCCTGTGAGGAAGCCCAGTGTAAGAACTCTGCCCTGTAGGGGCTGTTTATACTGAGGGGTGTCCCACCGACACAGCCTGATTCTCTCTCCTTCCGCAAGCAGGCTGGCAAGAGCCCATGATGGTGTGGGGGCAGGGTGGGGGTGGGGAGGCGCCAGAGAATGGGCCTAATGCAGAGTGAGAAACTGACTCAAGAATGCTATGGTCTGGGGGCGCCTTGGTGGCTCAGTCGGTTAAGCCTCCGACTTCAGCTCAGGTCATGATCTCACAGTTGGTGGGTTCGAGCCCCGCGTCGGGCTCTGTACTAACAGCTAGCTCACAGCCTGGAGCCTGTTTCAGATTCTGTACCTCCCTCTCTCTCTGATCTTCCCCTGCTCATGCTGTCTCTCTCTCTCTCTGTCTCTCTGTCTCTCTCCAAAATAAATAAAACATTTTTAAAAAATTAAAAAAAAAAAAAAGAATGCTATGGTCTGTTGGTGAATAGTCTCCCCGTAAACTAGATTGAGAACTCCATTGCAGGAACTCAGCCTAATTCATTCTGGAGTATTCAGCACGATGCTTGGCCATACGGGCTGAATGAACGTGTGAACAGTATATGGCCCTACCCTCTAGCCACTTACCATCTGCTACATGAGAAACCTGTATACCACAAATGGGCAGATGGATGGTGCAGAGGTGGGGAGAGCTGTCATTTACTGTGATTACTGAACATGTTCTCTCATCCAGGCACTCCGCCAGGTGCTTTATGTGCCTCCTCTCATTTAAGCCTCCAAATGGTCCTATGAAGTGGTTGTTACCCTTTGTTACAGATGAGAAAAACTCAGAGAGATCAAGTAACTAGCTTAAGGTCACATAGCTAGTTATAGGGGGTCAAGACTGGAGCCCAAGTCTGTTTGGCTACAAAGCCAGTGCTTCCTCCTTGGACTCCAGGGATGCATGCTGGACAGGGGAGGGCAGGTGAAACAGGGTGTAAACCTTCCTTTACAACAGGAAGATTGTAAAGAACAGAACAAATGTGAAGTCGGTACCGCCCGCTATAACCCCGGCTCTTCCTGCATTTTCAGGAAATTAGCTACTTCCAGTTTCCTGGAGAGCTCTTGATGAGGATGTTGAAGATGCTGATCCTGCCGCTGGTGGTCTCCAGGTGAGGGAGGGCAGGTGTTTGGCTGGGAGGCCAGGGCTGGGAGGGAAGAAGATTGTACAGATTCAGTAGGTGCCCTGCTCCCGCTGTGGGTGGCTGGCCTGAAAATAGTGTGATTGGGGATCTTTATAGGCACTTAGTTGTGGCACGGGCTGCTGGAGCCTGGGTCGGTCAGTGGCACCAGGTATTTCAGTCCCATTCAATGGACTTTTTAGTGACTTCGAAGAGCAAGTTGGTGTCTAGGACGTGACCTGGCTCCCAGGCAGCTCAGGGCCAGGGAGTTCAGGGGTGGCTTCCCAGCAGAGGGGTTCTTGATGATGAAGGCAGCAGGTCGCAGACGGTTGGAGACACCCATGACATGATATCCTGGCTCAGCTGGCAACCTTGGACAGGTTCCCAAACTCCTCTGAGCTTCAGTTCCCTCATCTATATAATGAGAATAATAACTGCAAACCACTCCAAAGGGTGGTTGCGATGACCATAGGAGACTCTACACTTGTGTGTGCCAGATGTTCAGAGAGCTGGGTCACAGGGTGAGAGGGAGGGTGGTGGGAGGTGAAGTTGGGGGTGGGGGGCCCCCCAGGTGGGTTAGGCAGTTAAGCAACTGACTCTTGCTTTTGGCTCAGGTCATGATCTTGAGATTCATGAGTTCGAGCCCCACACTGGGCTCTATGCTGACATCATGGAGCCTGCTTGGGATTCTCCTCTCCCTCTCTCTCTCTTAGCCCCTCCTCTACTTGTTCTCTTCTCTTTGTCAAAATAAATTAACACTAACATTTTAAAAAAGAAAAGAAAAGAAATCAGACTCTACTTACTGGGAGAGGGCGACTGGAAATCACTGGAGATCATCTGTCCCTACCAATGATGCACAGAATGGCCTTCAGCAAGCCCTTGCCCCTTTCTGGGTCTCAGATTTTCCCACCTGTAACAAGCTGGCTGCTCCAGGTAGCATCTAGGAGCCCTTCATTGCTCTGAGGCTGTGGGTTGGAATCCTCACCTCCCAGGACTTCTCTTCAGAGAGGGAGGTAGACACATCTCTGAGTCCTGTGTATGTGTTGGTGGGGGAGCTCTGTCCCTTGGGGCAGGATCATCACTTCCCCAGCCTCCCTGCTGCTGAGCCCTGAGCCAGTTTGGTTCCCCTTTCCCTCTAGGGCAGAAAGGCATCTCTGCTCCCCTCAGGGGGCCTTTGTCAAGTACACAGGCAGGTAGCACTTAGGTCTCTCAGGAGGAAGCCTCCATCCCATCCCACTCTGCTGTTTAAATGCAGTCTCCCTCCCTCCAGAAGCTTTCTCTGATTCCTCAGCCCAGTCTGGTTGTCATCTCCTCTCTGTGCATCTTTTGAGTCATTCACTAAGTCAGTGAATCTGTCAAGGTCACCAGTAGCTTCCACATTGCTAAATCCAAAGGTCACTCTCAGTTCCTGCTCTGTGTGACGTCTCTCTCCGCAGCAGTAGGGCCGCTGACCCCCTTTCCCTCTTGACATCATCCTCCTTGCACTCTTCCCCCAGCGGTTGCCTGCTCTCTGCCCCTCCACCCCAGCTTCTCTCTCTACTCCACTTCGGAATGTTGTCGCTTTTGGGACTTCTCTGGTCCATTCTCATGGGTACCCTCGCAAGCCCAACACTCCCAAGTACAGATCTCTCGTCTGAGCACCACACTCAAACTACCTATTTGACATCACTCCTGGATGTTCAACAGGTGTCTCAAATTTAGTGTCACCAACTTGTGTCACCCACAAACCAGTTCCTTCTCCTGTTTTCTCCTTGTCATTACACAGCATCTCCGTCCACCCGGTTATTCAAACCTCCTCCCCTATTCCCTTCCCATGCCCACTGCCAGCCAGTCTGCCAGCGACTGTGTCTAGTTCTGCTTCCCAGTGCCAACCAGCTTCACCCCCACCACACAGGTCCAGACTCCACAGCACCTCACTGGCCTCCTGGCCTCGATCCCTGTTCCCCTCATACCCAGTCTCCACCCAGTGGTCCGAGTGACCTCCCGAGAAGCCATCTGGGCTGTGCTGTTCATTAACATGAATGAACATGGCATTTAGAACAGACCCTCCCGCCCTTACCCTCATCTCAGAGGCCCTGCCTGATCCTCCCCTGCCTGCACCCCACCTCACCCTAGGCCCCACTCACTCCAGTCCCACTGGTTTTTTAGATCAGACCAAACCCTCCCCTACCTCAGGGTCTCACACATGCTGTTGCAGTTCCTTCTGCTTCCAACACTTTACCTCTCTTCCTTTTCCTCTTTTTTTTTTTTAATATAATTTATAGTCAAGTTGGCTAACATATAGTGTATACCGTGTGCTCAGTTTTGGGGGTAGATTCCCATGATTCATCGCTTACATACAAACCCAGTGCTCATTCCAGCAAGTGCCCTCCCTCCTCCATGCCCATCACCCATTTTCCCCTCCTCTTCCTCTTCTTTAGAGCTCCATGTCGCAGGCAGTGCCTTAGAAAGGTCCACCCCTCCCCTCCCCCACTACCACCTTCACGCTGCCTCATCACACTCTGTTCCTTTCCTGCACTTACCATCCACTGTTATCCTGTATGTATTCACTCGTTTGCTTGTTTATTGGTCTCCCACAGGATGGTAAAGTCTGTAAAGGCAGAGACAGTATTCTGCTGAGGTTCCCCTCTGGACCTAGCCAAGTGCCTGACACATAGTATGTACTCCCTAACACTTGTCAAGTGAATCAGTGAAGGAGTTCAACAATCATGTATTGTGCTCTCTGGGCACTTGGCCCTGTTCTGGGTGGTGCAGATACAGAGACCAATGAGGGTCAGTCCCCGAGGAGCTCACAGCCTGTGAGGGAGAAAACAGACGGTTACGTGACAGCTAGTGTCTTGATGAAAGTAAGTGTATTGATGAAAGAAGCATAGGACTCTTCTTTTTTCTCCTTTTCCCCAGTTTTATTATGATATAAAGCACAGGAATCCTGTTAGGCGGCTTTACGGCCCTTTGCCATCGACCGTCCTTTACTGCCCAGGTGTCACTGCATACTCAGAGCAGAAACACCTCAAAGGCAGAGGGTCTGCATGGACCTGGAGTCACGCAGACCTGGGCTTCCACCCCGGCACTGTCAGTTTCCGGCTGTGTGACCTTGGGCAAGTCATTGAACTTTAAAAAAGTCCTGGAGTCAGGGTCAGAGTCTGGGACTTAGATCTGCTTCTACCACAGATTATCACGTGATCCTTGGTAAGGCGCCTTCACGCTGGGCCTCAGTTTACCCAGCTTACCTAGAGACTAAGGGCCTGTCCAGCTCTCCAAATGCTGTCTCTCACTAGATGAAAGTGCTTTCTGTGGGCTGGGAATGGAATGTGGTATTCGCTTGAGAAAAGCCAGAGTGTGTTCACACATCCCCTTTGTTTATTATACAGTTTGGGCTGGTGCAGAGCAACCACTATGTCACTGAAAAATGGAAGCACTTTAATATTTTCCGACTAAGGGAGAGCTGAACCTCAAGGGGGAAGAATGACCCATTTCTAAGCCTCAAACCCTCTGTCCTTGAACTCATCTTCCTGTAGCTTCCACTGTGATCTATCCATCCATCGTTGCCCACAGTTCCCCAAGCTCTTGCTCCTAGCCGCTTCAAGGCTGGTGATCCCTGTCCTCAAGGAGCAGCCACTCTGGTGTGTTATCACTTGGGGCAGAGCAAAATCACCAGAGCTGCCCCGACAGTTCAAGGTCAGGGATTTTCTGCAGTGTGGTCGCTCCAGGCCAGTGCGGGGATACACATTAAATCATATTTGCTTCCAGGTCCAATAACCTGCAACTCTGGGCACCAGGCCACCTCTTTTCCAGCAGAATCTGTCACCCCATCCCTATGCCACATCCCTGGGATCAGGCTGGTTACGTCATTAGTCCCTGAATGTGCCACCTGCTTTTCTGCCTCCATACATTCGCTCCTGCTGTTCCTGCTTCCGCAAATGCCTTCTTTTCTTCCCAATTAAAGTCTCACTCTGTGTTCAAGACATAGTTCAAGGTTCTGTCTGTGGTTCTCCCAGACCTTCATTTATCGATAACAATGGATGATGACTTGTCTCCACCGCAGATGCTGCTCGTAACCCTGGATGCACCGTTTTGTTAGTTAAATGAATTCAGTCACAGCTGGCATACTACATGGTGGGGTACTGACCCCTTTTTCTGTACAGTCATGGAATTAGCATTCTTATATGGACAAGCCACTCCTATGCTAAGAATTCCCTCTGCCAAGGTCACCAGTCGCTATGACCCCTCCATGGAGAAGGACCATGTGCATCACTATGTTTTTATGTGAGATAATGGGAGGGGGTCAGGTTGATTGTCTCCCGTGTCAGTCGTGGTGGTCAGTGTAATAGACTTTTGCAGAAGACAGAAAACGAGTAAACAAGCAAACAGGGATGATGAAGTGTAAAGAAGTACTGGTGGTAATGGTGGGCAGCTGACACAAAGGATGAGAAGACCCTATGCCTGCCTTCAAAAGTCTCACCATTTGGCAGGGGGACAGTCACAGAAACACTTTGTTTTAGAAAAAGGAGGCCCAACTTGATGGAGGTGGGGCCAGCCAGCCTGGGTTGGAGCCCAGCTCAGCCAGTCATCCCACAATCTGGCATCTTCCAGCTCTTGGGCCTCTTGTGTCTAGAATCCACTCCAAACCAGCCCCTGGCCTGAGCCCCTTCATCAGACAGGCAGGCCACAGTCCAGCTGAGCACAGCCTCTCCTTGGCCGGTTGTGGCTTCATAATTCACAGTGAGGGAGGTGAGCAAACAGTGCTGGCAGGTGTGGCTGAGAATCCGAGACTCCAGGGGAAGAGCACTTGCTGGACCTGTGAAACTAATCAAGTCCCAGGATCTGAGCCTTAGTGACTTTCCCTGTAAAATGGGGAGAACACCCACCTCCCTCGCAGGGCTATTCTCAGAATGAAATAAGATCGTGTACTTGGAGCACTCAGCATAGCTCCCGGTATGGTATGAAGGTCGCATGTTTTGTCTAACTTATTAAGGCTTTTCCAAGGCCCAGAAGGCCCAGAAGAAATGCTTCATGAAACCCACACCTGGGTTTTGCTTTCAGCAGGCCACCCCTTTAGGTGACCTTTTCTTTCTTTGTGCTTTCACTTAGCACCGGCATCTTACTTGTCACTCTCTCCGGAAAGTCTCTCCTGACTCAGGCACACCTGGGAACACTGATACAGACCTGCACACAGCACTTCTCCCTCTGAGTCCCGCCTACCTGTGTCCACAGCAGCCTTCGCAGACGCGTGGACAGAGTACCATGCACGTCCACATGCACACACATGTCTCCTGTGCCCAGAGCCATTCCCAATGTGATGGTTGTTGAAGTCTCCTCACCCTCCATGAATTCCTAGCACTCACTACCTTTAGCTGTCCTCTACCCTCACGTTCCTGCAACTAGTCAGAGGACGGCCTTCGCCAGTCTCCCATGGCACACACATATTCTTTGGCTTCGAACAGTACAGAAATTTAGCAATTTTCTTTCTTTTTTTTTTTTTTAAATATTTTTATTTATTTCTAGGAGAGAGAGAGAGAGACAGTGTGAGCAGGGGAGGGTCAGAGAGAGACAGAGTCACAGACTCTGAAACAGGCTCCAGGCTCTGAGCTGGCAGTCAGCACAGAGCCCGACGCGGGGCTCGAACCCACGAACCGCGAGATCATGACCTAAGCGAAAGTCGGACGCTTAACCGACTAAGCCACTCACGCGTCCCCAGAAATTTAGCAATTTTCATCGTTGGGAGCAAGGTCACTGGTAAGGATTACACTGAGAAGTGTAAGCCATCTCTTAGTTCTCTTTCTCTCTGTACATTAGTGATCTATTACTATGGAACCAATTACCACAAACTTAGCCAACTAATACAACACCCATTTATTATCTACTACTTATCCGTGGTTCAGAAGCCCAGGCATGGCTTAGTTGGATCCTCTGTTTGGGGTCTCATGAGGCTGCAAAGTGTAAGCTGAGCTGTGTTCTCATCTGAAAGCTTGGCTGAGGAAGAATCTATTTCCAAGCTCATTTGAGTTGTTGGGAGAGGTCATTTCCTAGTGGCTGTTTGTCCGGGGGCCTCGCTCCTTAATGCCACCTTTGGGTCCTAGAGGCTACCTGTGGTTCCCTGCCTTCTGGCTCTCTCCAAAGGCAAGCCCCAACATAGTCTTTCTGCTTCAACAAGGCCAAGAGGAGGATCCCTCACTCTCCAATCTTCTGAGACAGTCCTTTATAACATAATCATGAGTGTGACATCTCATCGCCTTTGCCATATTCTGTTAGTTAGAAGCAAGTTCCAGATCCTACCTACATTTAGGGAGGGAGAGTATACAAGGGTGTGGATCATTGGAGGGTCAACTTAGAGTATATCTACTTTTCTTTCTCTCTCCGCACCTCGCTTCTCTCCACACCTATTCCAAGACCAGCCAGAAATCCTGTCCTTATATTTCACAAGCCATCTCCACTCATGCCCTGCTCCTGAAGCGGGGTGGGGTTGGGGTGCTCCTCAGCTTCCAGTCCAAGTGGCTCATCAAGGAATTTCTTCTAAACAAGGACAACTATCTCATTATAAAAATAATTCTGAAGAAAATCAATTTCTTGGGGTACCAGAGTGGCTCAGTTGATTGAGCATTCAATTTCAGCTCAGGTCAGAATCTCATAGCTCGTGGGTTTGAGTCCCCATCAGGATCTGGGCTGAGAGCCCAGGACCTGCTCTGGATTCTGGGTCTCCTTCTCTCACTGTCCCTCCCCTGCTTGTGCTCTGTCTCTCAAAAATAAATAAACATTAATGTTTTTTAAAAAAGAAAATAAATTTCTTTATCTCTTTTACAGGAGCATCCCAGGGCCTGCTATATAGTAGGTACCTAATAAATGAGCATTAAATGGGTTAAGAGCGGTGGAAAGGCAGCTAAGGCAGAATTCATGGAAGTGTCATGACCAACATTTGAACTGACCCTTGGAGGATGGTTAGGCGTAATTTAAAAATCCTATAGGGGCACGTGGGTGGCTCAGTTGGTTGAGCATCTGACTCTTGATTTTGGCTCAGGTCATGATTCCAGGGTTGTGGGATCAAGCCCCACATCAGGCTCCACACTGAGCATGAAGTCTGCTTAATATTCTCTCTCTCTCTCTCTCTCTCTCTCTCTTTCTCTCTCTCTCTCTGTCTCCCCTACCCCACTCTCCCTCTGCCCTGTCCCCTGCCTGTGCCCTCTATCTCTAAAATTAAAAATAAATAAATACAAACCTATAATTACAAGCATTTCAGATAATTGAGGAAAAAATCCTCCTTTGACCCTGCATTCTGCCACTGTTAATTTTTCCCTATAAATGCTTGCTCTTATCATTCTTAGTAGTGAGTCACCGGGCCCAGGGTGCAGGGCATAGTCCTTGGCTGACTGTTTTAGAAGCTCACCCTCATCTGAGCCCCTGCACTGGTGGGGCTAGTCCTCTGATGCTGCCGAGAGGCAGCATCACACAATGATATAGCCGACTGCTAAGGTGCACAGGTGCACATGATCTCTGGTCACAGCATTTCTCCCTGGAGCCCCACCTCTTGGGGAACCCACTGATTACATGTTTGCTGGCAAGTCAATTTAATTTTTTAAGTTATATAGCCAGTGTGGCTCCAGTTTGCTATTTTAGTTATTTTCCAGGTCCCACCTGGTGGAGTTCTGTCATAGGTGCGTTTAACTTGAACAAAGTCAATTACAGATGCTGGGAAAAACAGAAAAATAATTTTTAAGGGAGGCAGGAGGCTGCCCCCATTCAGAGAGCTGTGCTCTTGAGGTGGGTGTGCTTTGCACGAAGCCAGTCTTAGTCCCCACATGCCTCTCAAAGTGTGAGCATCTCCCTGCAGCAACTATGATTCTAGGGCACAAAGAGAAGGTTGGGTTTGGGTTTTTTCCCCTTTACATCATGACTTCTGAGTGTACACCGACTGCTTCAGCTGGTATTCACCTAAAGAAATAGCAACCCATTTCAAATTGGGAAGAAAGCTGTCTTGAGTGAACTTATATAAAACTAAACCTCCTCAACTTCATGGGCAACTTAAGGGACCTTCAAGGCAGATTTAATTATACTTAGTTTTTCCTTTACGTACTGACTTCAGAACTGAATGTGCTGAATATGGTCTTACTCCTCTGTACAGTAGGAAGCCGAGTGTCTTCCTCTTGAGGCTTGTACCATTGGCCAAAGTCAGCTTTTTTCCTTCAGTGGAAGCTTCCAGCCAACCATATAGAACTGAAACATTTGATCTTGCCTCTAGCCGTGTTGCTCTGGTTCCTTCCACATGGTATCGCTGTTGAACACACGTCCTTCATGGTCTGGTTCAAGTCCACACACTGCAGGTGCATATCCCTGCTCTGGCTCCTAGACCCCACTGAGTGCCCCATCCTTGTTCCTCAACGAAACCATGCCCTGAACTTGGCTCCTTGGGATTGAGCTCTGATCCCTTTTCCCTCTTGTTGCATTAGCCCTGGGGGCCTTTAATGCCAGCAGATCTTAGCCATAGGCACTCTAGTATACCCTGACCCTAACTTCAAATCAAAGGGAGCAGGGATTGGGATCTTAGTCTCTTTTCTCTCAGAAGGCCCCTGACCTTCTCATGCAAACTGATGCACCTTTTCATAACTCTGCATGCAGTTCTTAAAGTTTCAAGGTCTTAAGGTATATCTATCAAACCACAAAGTCTCTCCTTCCTTTCCCCTGGACTAAGTGTCCTTATATTTGCCATTTGAAAACGTTTTCTAAAAAATGAAATTGGCTGCAAGGAGAGTATAAAAGAAGCCTCAGACAAAATTTAGAAAATTCCACCTCCAGTCACATCGGCCTAACAATAGTCTGATGGTCAGGACCTTCCACAACATTGTCACATCCTTGAACCAGGGTCCCCCTCCCGTGGATGGTGCTTTGCAGCTCTCAGCTCTCTTCTCTGTGCTGCACTGCTGACTGATCCCATGCTAATTATGCCTCTTCTGCTAGAAAAGTCAAGCCTTTGGAGCCTTGGGGGCCTTCTTTCCTGTTTCCTCTCAGTAATTGCACCTGTCAGTACTCTGATCCCTTTTGCTTGTAATTTATAGTTTATCCCGAAGAGTATTGGCAACTTCCTGTTCCTTTACATTCTTGGAGGCTACCTTACTGTTACATCTGCAAAAAGAAATCTAGGTGCTTCTTCTTGTTTTTTTCTTTTTTCACTCAATGTGATGTCATAAGACTTGTCCATGCTGTACCCTCATCTCCATAATCTTGTTTTCATCTTCCACTTGGGTGGGAGCAGAGTTTGTGAAACCTTTCTCCTTTTTCTTGGTGTTTAGAATGTTGTTGGATAGCCTTTGGGGGCATCACTGTGTCCCACGACTCCAGAGTTACCTTGAGTTTGGTTATTTACCACACTCTTGACCTCAGCCAGAGAGTAGACACAATGCCATCTGCGAATTTACAAAACTGTTTCCAGCAGGTGCCTTTTTATTTTTATTTGTTGGTGGCCCATCCATGCCCCAACTGGGCTGGAGTCTGCCTCTAAGCTTGAGGGGTCAACCGCACCTTGTTTACAGGTCCCCAGACAGGCGACACCAGGAGGCAGGGGTGGGTCAGCCCAGCATCTGGATCCAGCCAGGGCCTCCAATCCTCCGCTTGTTCTTTGCCAAACCCTCCTCTCCCCTCATTCTTCAATTTCTTAAACCAGGCATCATTCAAGGAAAACTGAATCCATGTGTTTGTGATTCACTGATGCCGAACATGGCAGAATGTTTTGTAAGCTTCACATCAAAGAAATCCAAGTGTGTGTGTGGGTTTGTGTGTGACTGTGTGGTGTGTGTCTTTACATGTGCGTATGGTGTGCATGTATGTGTGTGCATGTGCATTCCTTTGTATTTATTGTTTTGCTTTCCATTTCTTGTAAGAATTTGAAACTGATTTTTCTTAGAATCAGGAAATCGTGTTTGGCCAAAGAAACCTAACACTCCCTTCTCCCCCTGCCTGAGGAACTCTAGCTTGGCAGAAAATTCCCAAACACCCACGTTCTGATTTATTAGAGATGTTCCTCGGCCGAGTAGTCCTTAAAGTCTGGTTTGGGAGCCGGTGTTCAGGGGGCAGCTGTTGGGGGTCCCCAGCACACGGCGAATGGGAGGGAGGAAGGAGGACCTGCGGCCTGCGTTCTGGCTCCGCCCCTCAAGCTGTGGGGCAACTTTTCTCCGCAGAGCTCAGCTGACTTTTCTGATGGGAGCCCTGGGATTCTGTCCTTGGCCCTCTTGCCCAGTCAGCTGACCGCCTTACTCATCAAGAAGGGGAACATGGCCCAGCTGTGGGCTGCGGGTGGGGTCAGACCATCAGCCTGGTGACTCCGAAAACCTCCCCAGTTTTATCACCCGTCATAGACTCCCTTGCTCTTTCCCCCTTCTGGGAGAGAATTCCTAGCCATCCTGCAAGGATCCCTTCAGCAGCCACCTCCTCTGGGAAGCCTGGATTCCCAGGCTGGGCTAGGTCCTGCTTCTGGCCTCTCCCCATCATGGCCATGACCCAGGGTCATGTGTTGTCCAGGTCTTTCCTCCAACTGGATGGAATTCCTTGAGGGCCAGAAACCCACCCTATTCATTTCTGGGAAGCAGAGCACCCAGAGAAAGTTTTCAACAGGGGCAGGCTGGGAATATATGAGAGTCTGGGGCTGCATGGGAGGTTTTGAAAAGCTCCCACTACCCTTCTCCACAGAGAAGGCCACCCAGCCCGAGCCCTCAGTAAGGAGACACCAGGAGCCCCACTGGTGGAGAGGGAGGAGGCAGGAGACCTATCTTCCCTTATACTCTGGGGTGGGGGGTGGTTTTTCCTTCCTCAGGAGTGGGGCTCCTTACCATGGCATGGTGGCACTGGTCATAACCAGGCATCCCCAGGTTGTCGTTCCTAATGGTAGAGCAGAGTGGTGATCCTCCACGGAGCACTCTGGCTCCCTCACACCTGACAGTCTTTACCTAGGGGGAAAGAAAGGGGTAGGAGTTCAGCTCTCATGGAATCAGGAGCTGGACTTGACTGTTAGTACACTTGGGAACACAGGCTTCCTGGTGGAAAGTGGTTAAGAATGATCAATGTTCAGACTGCAAGCACTGAGGGCTGCAGCTTTAGTTCCTCCAGCTTTTACTTTTGATTCAGTTCAAGCTTGTTATTTGCACATTATTTGTGAACATGTAATTTGCAAGCCCCAATTAAGCATTGTCCTGGTGTCCAGGGGCCTGGGAAGGAAGGACCTTCAGAGGGCACTTAGGGATGACAAGAGAGCAGTGTCCCACATGCCTGGCTCTATGACTGGCCCCCACCCATCCCTTGTCCTTTCCCACCCCACCTCTGCACTCCGAGCCCCACAGCATCTAAAGTAGAACCATAGAACTTTGGTGTGTGTAGCTCCAGAGGGCAGAGCTGGTCCCAGAATGGGGAATTCTCTTCCCTGGAGGTGGATTTCATTCTGGCACCAGGAAGGACTTTCTAAGAAGCCCATATGGAGGGGCTGACAGAAGGTAGTGGGTTCTCTGGTCCTCAGAAGTGTGCAAGCAGAGGCAGTAGAGAAATGTGTGCCCTTGGTAGGGGGTACCAGATCCAGATGACCCCGGCTGTAGCCAAGTGGGAGTCTGGGCATCCTGCCTTAGGTCGTACGAGGAGTTGGCTTGAGGGTGGGGGCGTGGCAGAGCCATCTGGGAAGAGTAATGCGGCGCTAACGTGGCACTTGCTGTCAGCTGCTGGGCCTGTCATCTGCTGAGGTGGGGGCCGGGGGGGTGGAGAAAGCAAGCCATGATGCTTGGAAGGGCTGAAGGGATCGTCATGGACCCCCAGATGCCTCCTCCCAGCTGCCTTTCTGGTAGACTCCCTGCAGCTGCATCCAGGGGCCGGTTTGGGGGAACCTCCCTGACTGGGTCAGCTGAGACCAGAGCCCAAGGACTTGGCCATGGGGCTCAGGGCCCCTTCCTGTCTCTGACATCCTAGTGCCAGAATGTTGTGACTATGGATATGGTCATACTAGTGGACCAGGGTTTTTGTTTAGCAAGTTGCTTGCACATCTCCAGTGACTGGGAGTTCACTACTTCTCAGGGTGGTCCGTTCCAGGGCAGAACATTATTCCTGATGCTGAGCTGAGATCTCCTTCCCTATGGCTTTCCCTGCCAGTCCCAGCATTCCCCACCACAGCCCCTGCCCTCTCAACGGCCTCCCCAGGCCCGCGTCTCTGTCACCGCCACCTACCCCAGCTGCAAGACACACACCTCCCTCCCCTGTCCTTTTCCCAGTGGGCCTCCATGTCAGGATAGGTCCATGACCTTCTCGACGAGCTCCCCAGGGTTATGGCCCCACAGCCCAAGGGCCCACCAGCCCTTCAGCAGCCCCACTCCCCAGCTGACTCAGCAAGCTGGCAGCAAACACACCCCAAAGTCCCCTCCCCATGTGCTGCTGCTGCGACTCAGGAGCCCCCAACCCTCAGGGTTCGTGCTCTCCCAGCTGTGGAAGCCATGTCTGGCCCACCACGTGTCTGTGCTCAGTTTTATCATGTCAGACTTGGCCCGTGGTCCCAGCATGGGTCTTCTTAGTCCCAGCTCCCTCATCCAATCCATTAGCTGTCGTCTACAAATCGGATCCACATGCTGTCAGTGGCCTTGGCCAAGCCATTGATAAAAACGACCGGGAAGGAGAGGCTGAAGGAAGAGCCCCGAAGCATACCTCCAGGGACCCTCTCAGATTCTCTTCATTCAGGAGAGGGCACTGCCTCAGGTAGTCACTCCCCAAAGTTCCCAGAAGTTCTGGTGCCAACAGCCTCAACATCACACAGACACACAGTGCCAGGGGCATCCCCTAAACCTGGCAAGGGAACCAAAGCTGGGAATCCACAATGGACACTCATGGTCATCAGACTTAAGGGGTCCTTTTAACAGTCTCATCTAGAATTGCATCCAGGTAAAACATCAGACACATCAGCAAAGCTGCACCCAGGCTAAGCCAGGACCCAGGCTCTGAGGAGCTGGAATTGAGCCAGATTCAACCCTTCCCTGGAGAAGCTCACAGTCTGTTGGGGCAGAGACAGTGACATTGTAGAGCAAAAGCTAATAATTGGAGTGTATTGAATATTTATTATGTACCAGGCACTGTTCTAAACCTAGATTAACCCTCACCACGGACCATCATTTGCCTCCATTTTATCCTCCAGTGGAAACTGAGTCACTCAGAGGTGCAGGAACTTGACAGGGGCTCCTGGCTATTGACGGATAAATGTGGGAGCATATAGGAGCTGCCTAGCCTACCCAGGTGCGCTCAGGGCTCTTCAGAGGGAGGTGGTGCCTGAGTGGAGACTGGAAAGATGAGTAGCTGTAGAAGGGGACAGGAAAGGAACACAGGAGGGGCAGGGGGGAGGGGACTGGGTTCCTCACTGCTTCAGCAGCACTCACTCCCTGCCAGCCTGTCATATGCTGGGCTACTGGTCGGACCCTGGAGACTCTGAGAGGAGTATACCAGCAAAGTGCCCCGTAACAAACTGGGAAGCACAGCGTTCTCTGGGGCAGAGGGTGAGGTGGCCCCTCAAGGAAGTCTTCCCAGAGGAAGTGACATCTAAGCTGACCATGGAAAGGTCAGGTGGAAATGTGTCAGGTTGGGGAAATGGGTGTGGGGTGGGGAAATGGGGGGGATAGGCTGAAGTTCCAGGCTGAAGGAATAACCGTGCAGAGGTGGTTCAGGGAGCAGCGGGGAGGCCAGGGTGGCTGAATGCATGAGTGAGGAGCACGACACTGAGTCCGGCCACACTGGACCCAAGGCATGGAGTGTGCACGGTTCTGAGGGAGTGGGGAGCCACCAAGGACTTCAAATAGGGAGGGGCCCCCAGCCGTCCAAGTGGTCTGTACGCTGTCCACAGTGCGGGGCCTGGGCAGCGGTGGGTGCCTCCTGGTGTCAAGCGGGGTCATGATACCTACCTTAGCAGTTGGTGTTAGAACCGAGTGAGGGTCAGTAAACAGCCTTTTGCTCCCTCAATGAGAAGCCTGGCAGCCGCTACCTCCCTTCCCCCACCCCTACAAGTGAAGTATTTACCAGATTGAAACAGGCTGGGCTGAAGGGCTGTTGCTTCCCAATCAGTGTAATCTCTTGATCCACAATCCCTGGGCTCTGGGTGGTGGCCAGATGGCTCAGGAGGGAATCCCAGACCTCTCGGCTCCCTGTGGCTCTTCCCCAGGGCCCAAGGAGCACCCAGCGAGGCTGGGAGTAGGTGAGGTAAGGTTACCTATTCTCCTCTCCCTGTAAATCACAGAGCCAAAAAAGACATTGGAGGTCATCCTCACAGAACCTCCCACTCAGTCTAGAAGCCTCAATCTAGGATCCAAAGAGGTGTCCATCCGGGCTCCACTTAGATACATACCTGCAAAGATGGGGAGCTCATCACCGCAAATCTATCATGGGACAAGTTGTCAAATCTCAGAGTTGAACTATAGAGGCATTACATGGACTATGTCACATTAAAATCGTGGCCAGTCAAAACTAGAAGACGTTTCTTCCCCAGGGGTTAAACCAAGTGTGTTCCATGGAGAGGCAACGAGAGCAGAGGAAGCCCCGCAGCGTTCTGAATCAGAAACCCCTGTTCCACTCCTGATGCTACAGCTTACCAGCTGGGTGGCTTGGCCAATTATCTCCACCTCCCTGAGCTTTATTTTCCTTCTCTGTAACTCAAACTGTGTAGTCCAATAAGGTAGACACTCATCATAAGTAGTTATTGAGGGGGACAAAACATAAGAGACTCTTAAATATGGAGAACAAACAGAGGGTTGTTGGAGGGGCTGTGGGAGGGGGGATGGACTAAATGAGTAAGGGGCCTTAAGGAATCTACTCCTGAAATCATTGTTGCACTACATGCTAACTTGCGTGTAAATTTAAAAAAATTAAATTTTTAAAAAAGTAGTTATTGAACCTTTGAAATGCATCGAGTACAACTGAGGAACTTAACTTAAAAAAAAATTAATTTACATTAAAAATTTTAAACCTGAGGCAGTGTAAACATTTTTATATTGATTACATACACATTGAAATGATAATATTTTGCATATACTGGGTTAAATAAAGCCAAATCATTAAAATCAATTTCACAAAAAATGAATTTCACCTTTTTCTTTTTTTCACTTTTAAAAATGTTGGGCACCTGGGTGGCTCAAGCCGTTAAGCATCCAACTTCAGCTCAGGTCATGACCTTATAGTTTGTGAGTTCGAACCCTGCATCCGACTCTGTGCTGACAGCTCAGAGCCTGGGGCCCGCTTCGGATTCCATGTCTCCTCTCTCTCTGCCACTCCCCTGCTCACGCTCTGTCTCTGTCTCTCTCTCAAAAATAAATAAACATTAAAGAAATTTAAAAATAAATAAAAAATGAAAGCGTGACTGATAGGAAATTTAAAATTTTACAGCTGTGGCCTCCATTATGATTCTATAGGGCAGCACTGAGAATATTTAAGGATCAAATGAGGTGGATGTTCCAGTGTCTGCAGACAGTTAAGCTCCAGACAATTTATGGTTTCTGTGGCTTCTGGGTACTCAGAGGATTATGTTTTCCCTCACGCAAACAAGCCATGCTCATTCTAGAAAAAATAGAGAATTTGAATCAACAGTAAAACAAAATGAAAATCACCCATAATCCCACCACCCAAAGATAGCTACTGTTCAACTCTCTAGAATTTTCTTCTGTGCATATCCATGTGAGTCCTCACAAAGCTGCCATACCTCGGCTTCTAGGTTCTCAGAAAGGTCATTCTATTTATTATTTACCATTTGTTTGTTTGGTTGTTTGTTTATGGAAAAGTCACTTCAACAGCTTGAACCTCCTTTCTTGTTACTGTGAGTCCCTGCAGTGACCATTGTCACATGTGGAGGCCAGGGCTTTCCTCATATTTAGCTCCAACCTTCTTTCCGTCCGCTAACCTGCGGTCACCCTGCACTGCGGGCACCAGCCCGGAGGTTCTGGCGGCTCCTGCCAGCGGCTGCCTCCCCGACAGCTCCCCTCTCCGCGGCTCACCCCTCTCTCCAGCCAGTAGATAAACCTTTCCCAGTTTGGAGGTGCCAGAGGTGAACGAACTTGGGGTCCCAGACGCTGGAATCCTTTCCATTCTAACCCATCAGCCCTCTTCTTTCCAGAGTGCCTGGGCCAGGGCCTCTCTTGCGGTATCTAGAACCCACACCCCCTCCCTTCTACATCCTGGTCTGTCCCCAGGTTGGCACCACCCCTGAGTTAGACCTCGTCTTCCTCAGGGTGGCCTTCTCAGGGGCCCTTTGCTCTTTCTGGAATTTGATTGTCATGTACACCCCTGTCCTGCGCGATCCTTCAAGCATGTCCCTGTCTGGACTGCACATCGGGAATGGTATCTTGGTCACAGGAGGCTCTGTGCCCTGCAGGCACCCCTCCGCTTAACATTAAATAGGAAGTCTTTCCAAGGACACCATCACTTCTTTTTTTATATATATATATTTTTATTTATTCCTAGGAGAGAGAGAGAGAGAGACAGCGTGAGCAGGGGAGGGTCAGAAAGAGAGGGAGTCACAGACTGAAACAGGCTCCAAGCTCTGAGCTGGCAGTCAGCACAGAGCCCGACGCGGGGCTCGAACCCACGAACCACGCATGACCTAAGCGAAAGTCGGACGCTTAACCGACTAAGCCACCCAGGCGCCCCGGACACCATCACTTCTAATGGCTGCTTAGAACTCCATTGCATGGATATGCTGTAACTTTTCATCTAATTCTGCACTCACGATTTCGTAGGTTAGTCCCAGATGTTTGTTCCTACAAATGCCACTTTAGTGCCCTACAGCCAGCAAATTCTGCTGGATGAGTTGTTCTAGATCCCACTTTTCCCTCCTGTCCCCTTGGCCTGGCACTCAACGCCACCCCCACTCCTGAGGGCAGTATTATCTGCTGGTCCCCCATATCACTGTTCCTCTAATATGACCTGAGCTCTGACCATAGTAAACAGCACAGTGTGCCCACCCTTGCCCACCTCCCCATTGGCTTCTGCCATCTCACTGGGATATCTGCCCCATCTTCAAAGCCTCCTCCTAATCCTCCCAAGAAAGAACTCAAATGCCCCCTCCTCCAGGAAGCCCTTCCCGACTGTCCTAGCTAGAAATTACCCCTCCTTCCTCTGAATAAAGATAATATCTTTGTCCCCTTGTTTATGGTACTAATACAATCCCCCTGTCTCCCGGTTCCTTGGGTCCGCTTCTACCTGAGTGTCCCACACACACCAGGAGCAATTTGAGGTTGGGGAGCGATTCTTATTTCTTTCTGTGAACACAGGGCACAGCACAGAGTGGGTGTGCACTAGAGATTTGAATAAACACATAAGGAAAGGGGACAAGCCTGGAGCTGGGGCCTGAGTTCTAGCCCAGCTGGCCACTAGTGTTCTGTGTGATCTCGGGCTGGTCTCCTTCTCAGGGCCACGGCTTCCCTGTGAGCTGAAGCAGTTGGACTTGGCTGGGGGAAAGTCTGTTGTGGTCAAAGGACAGTTTGGCCCCACGCTGATGTGCTGGCCCCAGTCTGGGGATAATGGCCCCCACAGATAATAATTGCAGGGCAGCCTCGCGTTTCCCTTGCCCACACAATCCCATTAGGAGCCTTCGGGATTTATGTCTGAGATCCACCCTAAGCCCATCGCTAACATATGGCACACTGGTAGACAAGAGATGCACGGAGACTATAAACATGGATTCACTCATTGGGTCATTCATTTATTCCCTCCTTCATTCAGCAAGCTGCTACCAAGTTACACTCCAGCTGGGCCCAGTGCCTGGCTCTGTGGACCTCACATCGATTGAGACCCAGGCCCAGTCCTAGAGGCACAGTAAACAGTCAGCAACTCAGTGAGGTGGGGGCTGGGCCGGAGGACAGCACAGGGCCCGTGGGAGCCCAGAGAAGGAGGCTTTGCTCCAGCGGGTGGTCAGAGAAGGCTTCCTAGAGGACCCTTCAACTGTGTCTTAACAGAAGAGTGAGCCTTTGCTACAGAGAGCAGGGAGGAGCTGGGCACTCCAGGCAGCAGCTACAGCCTGAGGTGGGGAGAGGCTCAACTTGCCCCTGGATGCTGCCTGCGTGTAGTCTAATGATAAAAGGAGCGGGTGGGGAGGGATTATCTAGCCTTGTTTACATGATTAAAACCAGACAAATACTTCCTTTATCTGAACGAATGAAAGGGCTTTGGGGAAAAAATCCTTTTGGCAGCAAAGCAAAGCACAAGCATCTCTTTAATTAATCTCTCAACCCCACCCCGCCAACTGCCCTGGATGGCAGGCAGAGAGCCCAGGGCCTGGCGGGCAGGGGTGGGGAGGAGCCTAGGGGAGAGAGTCCCACAAGCGCCCTCAACACAGCCTCCCATAATGACAAAGGGGAGCCTGGGCCCAGGGGGTAACCCAGGATGGCCAGAGATGGGCACAGCTCAGAGAAACCATGGCCCCATTTCAGAGATGGGATTCTGAGCCCCCAAGATGTCACACCGCCAGTTGGCAGAGCCAGGATGAGGACCCAGCCCAGGGCTCTAACTCACCCTCATTCCTGAGTTCATTCAGCTAGGCTGCAGCCACCACCTGTCCCCAGAGCTCACGCTGTGCAGGCACTCGGGATCCATAGAGAAGTCAGACCTGCCCCTCTTCTCTCGTGTCCTCAGTCTGATGAGAGAGACAGGGAGACAATGACAACCAGGCTCACGACAGGCCATGAGTTCCTAACCCTGGGGGAGAGGCAGAGAGTCCAAGAAGATTTCACCAGAGGTGACATTGAACTTGGTCTTATCCAATGAGTAGCACTTCAGGAGGTGGAGGAATCTGGTAATGGGACATCAGACAAAGGAAACAGTGCTGACAAGGGCCTGGAGGTGTGAAAGGACATGGCTGGTGACCCTGGGCCACCTGTGAGCCAGAGAGCAGAGCAGAAAACCAGGATAGAGGGGCCAGAGGACTGGATTGCTGGGGTCTCCCCATGCCTGCCTGGTCCCTCCAGCCCTCTGAGGGTGCTGGGCAGAGCCAGGACGAGGTATGAGTGGGTACACCTGACTGCCCGTCTCCCCCCCCAGCCCTCAGACCCTGACCCATGTTGCTCTTGCAGCTTGATGTCTGGCCTCGCCTCCCTGGATGCCAAGACGTCCAGCCGCCTGGGCATCCTCACTGTGGCATACTACCTGTGGACCACCTTCGTGGCTGTCATCGTGGGCATCATCATGGTCTCTATCATCCACCCGGGGGGCGCAGCCCAGAAGGAGACGACAGAGCAGAGCGGGAAGCCCATCATGAGCTCAGCTGACGCCCTGCTGGACCTCATCCGGTAATTCTCGCCACTGACGCCCTGCTCAGGGGACACCGTGCCTGGGCCGGGGTCACCAGCTCACAAGCCTTGCCCTACAAGTCTAGCAGAGGCAGGATGGGGCACGAGAGGGGTGCCCAGGCTCTGCTCTTGATGACTGTGGTAACAAGAGGCCACCACAGAGACCATGCAAACAGTATCTGTTCCCTCAGCGCCCGTGCCATCCACTGGGGTCACACCACACTGTCAGTCTCCATTAGACTGGGAGCACCTCGAGGGCAGGATAGGGGTCAAGTCACCTGGGAGCCATTAGCGGGTGGCATTTGCGGGTGTTTGCTGACTGACTGAGCTTGTGTGCACCCAGCCTCTCCTGCAGAAGTCCAGGGGCCACATTCCCGCTGCCTTTTCCTTATGGTTCCTCTTATCACAGATGAGGGGGTGAGGCTCAGAGAGATGCCGAGACTTTTCTAGGGTCATCCAGCAGGCAGGTCATGGAGTCAGGATTCAATGTGGCCCCAAGTTCAAGGGCAGTGATATTTGCTGTGTGGTGCCCCTGCCTGAGCCATGTGGCCGCTGCTAATCATCTGTTTCAGGGAACTGAGCCCTCCTCCCAGGAAAGCACTGTAGACCCAGTGATGCCTCCACATCTGACCCCCCCTTTTCCCAAGACTCCATATGGGCCACTCCCCTCCCCTCCATCACACATTCACTCCCTCGCCAATGGGCACCCTAGGCCAGGCCCTCAAGCCTGACCCTAGCCCTGGAGGAGGGAAAGGCCCACGAATAGACAGGGACAACATGGGGGTGAGGGCTGCGGTGAGGGAGGCACGGGCTGTGGGTGAGTCCAAAGAGCAGGCTCAGAGGCGGCAAAGCTGCCCCAAGTAAAGGGTGAAATGAACAGGAGGGCAGGGGAGACGGAAGCCCGTGCCTGGCTAAGGCAACAGCTGTGCAAAAGTCCCGAGCTGAGAGGGAAAATGTGGGGAGAAATCCCCCCCCTTTCAGTGTGACTGGGGCACCAGGGGAAAGGGGAGTGGACATCAGTGTGAAGGATATTGTGATCCAGAGCAAAAATTGTGTTCTGTCCTAAAGGCCACAGGAAATGGACTTGAAACACAGAAGTGGTGCAATCCGGAAGGTGGAGGGGAGCAGGGGGAAGAGGGGAAGACAGGCAGGGATGGGGCCAGGGCGGTGGCCATGGGCATGGGGAGATGGCAGACTGAGGGCTGCTCAGATGGTAAAACCAGCAGGAGGACCGGGGCATGAGCAAGAGCGGGGTGGGGTGGGGTGGGGTCGGGTGGGGGGGGAGGCGGGGGCAGGCTGAGGAGGGGGTCAGTGCCGATCGTGAGGGCATGCGAGCCTCTGGCCTGAACACCCAGCTGGATAGTGGTGTGCTCACCAAGTCACAGGACAATGGCAGACCGGGTGTGGACATCCTGGGGAAGGCGTCAGCCGGTGGTTGGCTGGTGGATCTGAGTCTGGGAGAGTCCAATCGGGAGGCTGGGAGACGCCCACCTTGGGCCACCGTCTCACTCTCTCATATCCTGCATCCAATTTGCTGGCGAATTCTGAGCTCTACCTTCAAAACTCCAAACCTCGTCCCTTCTGTCCCTGTCTGCCACTCCCACTATCTCCCAGACCACTATCACCTTTCATGAGAGTGTCCGGCCTTGTCACCCTGCGTTCTCTCTGCTTCCTTGTGGTCTGTTCTCAGCACAGCCTTTATTACTACCTGACATTATCCTGTCTGTGTACTTTTTTATTTTTCCTTGTGATTCCCTCACTGGAATAAAATATGTTCCACGAGGGCTAGATCCTTTTTAAAAATCTGTTCCCCGCTGTATCCTGGAGCCTAGAACAACACAGCACACAGACATGCGGTACGGGGTCGCCAGTGGGGTTGTGGCTGAGTTGCGAGGAGACACTGGTACAGGGGGAGAGGGGCTCGGAGGCCCGAGGCGAGAGTTGGCCCACCGCCACATTAGAGATTTGCGAAGAGCTGATGGAGCAGGAGCAAGCAGAGGGCCAGGAGGGGACGCACACCAGGAGAACAGATGTCTTAGAAACCAAGGGAAGAAGAATTTCGAGAAGCTTCATTTCTAAGATCCATTATTTCTAAGATTTGGCGGCTATGATTCATCCTTTCTTGGAGTCTATGATTTGAAACAGCCTTTCCTTGTGGTGGAAGTTCGCGCTCGGGAGTCGCCGCCCTCCCCACCACTGGCTCCCCTGCTTAGGGGCTGAGGGCTCTGGATCGGACACACGTGTCAGAGTCAAATGTTCCAGGAGTGGCTCCTGCTCTTGGTTGCTTTTCACGTGGTGAAAACTGATCCTTCTGGTTTTAGGCTTTTCCCCAGTTTCTCTCAACCCCGAGGCAAGTTGTTTTGCAAAGCTGAGTGGTTGGACATCACAGTCGCCATTTCTCAGAGAATGGGGCTGCAGACAGAGGTCACACGCTTCCTGGGGTGGGAACCAGAACCTTGGGGATGTGAGGTCTTGTCACTGGGTGGCCCTTCCAGGCCTCAGTTTCCCCAGTGGTTTTCAGGATCCCTTCTCGCCCTGTGGTTTTGAAACACAGAGGCCTACAAATCAGGGAGGAAGCAGCAGGGCATGAGCACAAGCTTCCAGAGGTGGGTTCTGGGAGATGAGGTGGGGAGGACAGTACAGAACCCAACCTTGAAGACCTTGAACCCAGGCTGAGGAGGTGGCTGTTATGCTTTAGAAACAGGAAGCTGGTGAGTTTGGGAAGGATGGATTGGACCAGGGCAGAGTGGACAGGATGTGACTGGAGGCAGGGCCATGCCCTGTTTGGGATGCAGTCACAGTCATGTCAGCTCCACCTTTACGAGGCACGTGCTCTGGGTGAAGACGTGGTGCTGAGAGCTGGGGAGGGGGCGAATGCAAGTTCCTGTACCAGGCTGCCCTCTGTCTTAGAGCAGACAGACAAGAACTGGGGAGCCACTCTTGGAGACCTTCCTAGTTCTGACATTCTGAGAAGCTGTGCAGAAAACGGGGAGAACACCAGGAGGGGGGTTTCCAGGGGCCCCCTCACCCTTGCTCTGGCCCAGAGCAGGTGGCTACCGAGCGTTGATAACTGACTGAGAACATGGATGGCCAGGGCAGGGAACAGGGAAGTAGGAGCATGTGTAACAGATGAAAAGTCAGAGCGATGTAGGTGCCATCCGAACAATGAAATAAGGCCCACAGCATAACTCAGGGCTGGGAAGATATGCATCCATCTCTCCAAGACGATTCCAGAGGAACACGACAGGCCATGTCCCCAGACGACTCACCAAGACATGAATTCATTTCCCAGGGCTCCAGAAAACTGACGTCTGCTCACAGCGCAGAAAACAACCCAAACAAGAGGAACGCTAATCAGAGCTGGGCCCCTGCTTTTTTCCCAATCTTATTAAAACACCAGAGAGATGAAGTAATGACTTGGCTCTGTTTATAGCTCCCAGTGACCCTCTGAGGGACTGGATGAAGCTCTCAGGAGCTGTGCTTGGGAAGGAACAATCCCCACCTTGAGGCATGGGTTGGGGCCATGGGTTTAGGGGCAAGTTTAGAACTTCACCGAGGGGACTTAGAAAGAATAAGTAAGGAGAAGAGCCTCGGACTGTGGTCCTGCCCCAAGCGATGTGCAGAAGGGCCCAGGCCAGCAGGGGTGTGTACTTGATGGGCGTGGCATCCATATTTATGCCATTTATGCCCAGGAGCACAGTGGGTGCCTGGTAAATGGGAAGACTTCCCATGGGTATTCAAAGACAAAAGAAAATGTTGTACATTTTCCTGTTTAGTAGTCAAAAAGTGTAATTCATTAAAGTCTACAGGAGAAGCTCACTGATTATTACTATGAGCACATGTATTAGTCAAGACTTGCTGTTGGCTGCTGGTTAAGAGAAATCTGAAGCAGCAGGGACTTAACTAGAGTAAAGGCTTTCATCTTCTCCCAAATCAGTAGTCCAGCGGTGGGCAGCTCGTGGTCATCTGGATCCCACGCTCCCCCGACCATGTTTAGCACTTGGCTTGTATCATCAATGTGTCTCATGGTCCAAGAAGGGCTGCTGAAGCTCTAGGTAGTGTGTCCATGTTCCAGCATGAAGAAGGCAGCTGGAGGAGAGGAACAAAGGGTCCTGGCTGAGTAGGCACTTTTTCAAGAGTTTTCTGGAAGCACCACCCAGCAACTCCTACTTCATCTCTTTGGCCATCCCTTTGGCAAGAGAGGCTGGAAAACAGGGTTGGACAGCAGAGCCCTGTGACCTGCCAGGGCACCTGTAGGTAAGGAAGGAGAGACTAGAGACTGGGTAGGTAACCAGCTGTCCCCGCCACAACCCACATTTAAAGTTATTCTAATGTTAAAGGAGATTGTAAAGGAATGTACATATGGGGTGTAAGTTCCATTCGGTCTCTTACAACTTTTGAATGTTCCTAGTTTCTGCTCTGGCTAAAGCAGCCTTCCCTCTAAGTTTCATTAGAAAACTACCTCGTAAGTTACTCAAACCTCCTGGAGTTGTGCCCAGGAGAGATTTTCAAACTACTAACCATTGGTGCAGCATGGGCATCCCCCTTCTGGTCATGCGGACCCAGGCCCAGTGGACCGTTGCATTCTGGCAGCTGTGTGCCTGGAAAGCCCCCAGCACTAACCCTGGCTGCGGTGCTTTGCGCCTGCTTGATGTCCAAAGCCCTTGCAGGCAGCTAATATTCAGTGGCAGGAATCTGTTTATAACTCGGGGGGTGGGGGGAAGGGAGCTTCATTTGAGTTTCTGAGATCCCAGCCCCAACCCCTGCTTCTGCTCTCTCTTGTGACAAAGCTGAAATTAGTGGTAAAGCCATGACCATTCTTTCCCAGTTTCTGCCTTGGTGGCTCCTTCTAATGTCTCTTCCTCTTGCCATATGCTTACACGGAACCTATACTTTAGCAACAGTGAAAAAAAAAAGATAGTTTCTGCTTTCCAGCAGTGGCTGCTGGGATGTGAGGTTAAGAAATAATGCACACTCGTGTTCTTGTATATAATTCTATGTATGCATGAGCAGGGTCTTGAAAAAGAAGAGATTTGCCAAGAAAAAAAGTAAGGGGTAAGGTGGGTCCACATGGCCTGTTTGAGGAGATGCAAACATGTGACCAAAAATCTCAGTTAGCCTCCCTGACTGGGGGAAGATTCCCTAGAAGTGGGCTATAAAGACAAAGGTGTAATGGTTTGCAAACCCTCACCTGGAATTGCAAATTGCTTTACAGAAATATTGCTTCCGGAAACCTGTGGAGGTGTCCAGGTCACCAAACCTCCTCAGCACGGAGTATTGTCATTTAAAACTCCTTTGCCAGTTTGATAGGCAAAAAGGTCTAATTTACCGATGAAGCTGAACATTTTTTAAAAAGGCTTTTTGGGCTACTCGTGTTTCTTCTTTTGCAAAGTGAATTGCCTGGTCATGACTTTTCAATCATTTTTCTATTAAGGCATTAATGTTTTTGTGGTTAAATTATTTTTGCAGCAAATATTTGCTGAGGGCCAGGCACTCTTCCAGTTGCTGGGGACACAGCAGTGAATAAAACAGAGAGATCTCAGGAAGTTGATGTTATAGAGAGAAGAGATGAGCAGGAACAAGGAGACAAAGACAAGATTGGTAAAAGATCTTTATAGATTTAGGACAATAACACTTTGTCACAGTTTCCCTAGTTTGTCATTTGCTCTATAATTCCATTTCTATTTGTTTTTTTTTTTAATTTTTTATTTATTTCTGAGAGAGAGAGAGAGAGTGTGTGTGTGTGTGTGAACAGGGGAGGGTCAGAGAGAGAGGGAGACACAGAATCGGAAGCAGGTTCCAGGCTCTGAGCTGTCAGCACAGAGCCCGACGTGGGGCTCGAACCCACGAACCACAAGATCATGACCTGAGTCAAAGTCAGATGCTTAACCACTGAGCCCCCCCATTTCTATTTGAATCAGTCTCCAAGAACTTCTCAATTTATTTAACATTTTACTTTGGCATAATTTTAAGTTTACAGAAAACTTGCAAAGATAGTATAGAGAGTTGTCACATGCCCTTCACCCAGCTTTCCCTGAAGTTAGCAATGTGAATAATAATGGCACGGATGTCAAAACTAAGAGATTAATTTAGTACAACAGTATTGAAATTATAGACCTTGTTTGGATTTCACCAGTTTTTCCACCAATGTCTTTTTTTTCTGCCCCAAAATCCAACCCAGGATACCATGTTGCTCTTAGGAAATCTTAATTTTTTTTCTTTTAAAAAATTTTAAAAAAAAATTTTTTTTGGAGAGAGTGCTTGCATGTGTATGTGCACAAGAGAGGGAGGGGCAGAGGAAGAGAGAGGGAGAGAATTCTAAGCAGACTCCACAGTCAGTACGGAGCACACGCAGCGCAAGGCCTCATAAATGGTGAGATCATGACTTGAACCAAAATCAAGTTACCGGGATGCTTAACTGACTGAGCCACCCAGATGCCCCTGGAAATTCTTAATTTCTATATAGTAAAATCTATTGATTTTTTTAATTGCTCATTTTCTTCTTAGAGGGTCCTTCCATATTCTGATATCTGAAAAGTATTAACCTATATTTTCTTCTAGCTTTTTATGGTTTCAGTTTTTTAATTACTTACTTCTTTAATCCATCTGGAATTTGTTTTGGTGCAAAGTATAAGTAGGGATTCTAAGTTGTTCTTTTCTTTTTAATAGTTGGTTGGCCACACAGTACTCTATAATAAATCCTTCCTTTCCTCACTGATCTGTGAAGCAACTTTTATCAAAAATGAAAGACTTAGGGGCACCTGGCGGGCTCAGTCGGAAGAGCGAGGAACTCTTGATCTTGGGGTTGTGGGTTCAAGCCCCGTGTTGGGTGTAGAAATTACTAAAAAAAAATTACACTTTATTTTTTTGAAAAATGAAGTATTTAGATGTACTAGGTTCTGTTTCTGGGCTAAGGTTCTGTTCTATTGATTTTTCTGTTGACAGCTGTGTCAAGATTGTGTTTTAAAGTTACATCGTTACAGTAGGTGTTCATGTCTGATAGGACAAGACCCCTCTCCTTTAGCTCTATGAAAATAATGTTAATGAGAATTATGATCTCATTCATGTATCAAGTCATGTGTTGGGTAGCACAGATAAGATATGAACAACTGAGTTTTCAAGGAGGCCAGTCTGTGGGAGACTCAGACCCTTGAGCTGGTGCCATGCTGCAGCAGGCTGGTGCACAGGTGGCCCACGAGGGAAGGCCCTCGGAGTCGGCCAGCCATCAGAGAAGGCTTGGCCTCTGATTGATTGGAGTAGGAGTTAGCCAGACAAGCAGGAAGGACGTTCTAGGCAGGAGGACAGTGTGGACAAAGGACCAGGTGCTAGAAAAGCACATAGTGTTTCTAGGGAACTGTATGCAATTGCTGCTGGAGCTTGGAGTACTGTGGGTGGGGAAGAGGTAAGACGGCAGAGGGAGTGGGGCTCGGTCATGGAAGGCCTTGGCTGCCAAGGGAGGTGTTCAGATGGCCCCGCAGGCCCCCCTGTGCTGGGCTCTGGAGTCCTTCAATTGCTGACTCTCTCCCCAGGAACATGTTCCCAGCCAACCTGGTGGAAGCCACTTTCAAACAGGTAAGTGGGACCCCGAGTGATGAAGCGGAGCAGGCAGGGCCAGCCTGGGCCAGGCTGGAAAGGGATGGGTTTACCCAGCAAGTCTTCTTGTCTCCTGGGGGCCGGGTGCTGGAGAGGAGGGCAGGTGGGGAGACCTGGATCCTTAGAGCCTCCCATGGCCACACCTCTGCCCTGGGTTCTAGCTTCTCAGGAAGAGAACTTACAAGGGTGGGGGGAAGCCACTGTGCTCTAGGTTTACACTCGTGCCCACACTTACTGTCTCAGTCAGTCCTCACAGTAACCCTGCCCTCAATGTGCCAGCCCCTCTCTTGGATGAGGAAACTGAGGCACAGAAGGATTAAAGGACCTGCCTAAGGTTATACCACCAGTAAATGATGGTGCTGGTAGGAAAACCCTGGCTTCTAAGCCTGTTTTCTCTTTCTTTTTAAAAATAATCCTTTTTCCCCATACTAAGAATAGTAACGATGTTCAGTGTAAAATATTAGGAAAATACTAAACAATACAAAGAAGAAAATAGAATCATCTCTTGTTCCAGCAACAAGCAACAGTGATAGCAGTCGGTACACTTTTAGTCTTTTTTCTCTGCATAAATGTGCTTTAGAAAAATAAAATTAGGATAATAGGGCACAGTGTGTGTCTTGCTTTTCCCCACTCCCATTACATCATAAGCATTTTCCCTGGTTATTAAGCTTTTCTTTAAAACACAATATCTGCAGAGAGACAAGAGCCCATGATAAGGCCAGCCTGTAATTTATTTCCCCCTTTGGGTAGGCTTTTAGGTTGTTTTCAAAGGTTTTCCTTTTTTAGAAATTATGGTAAATATCATTGTGCACAAATTTTTGTCTGCCCTTCTAATAATTTCTAATTCTTTTCCCCTTGTAAAATGTTGACTGGTTGGTTGACAATCCAAGCAAGCATTTCCTGACCCCCTAGCCTATGCTCGGCCCTGCACTGGGACTGCAGATGCAAAAGAAGAGGTTGAGGGTTGGAGAGGAGGCTCCAAAATAAGGAGCAGTGAAAGCCTGAGCTAATCTCTACTTTCCTAATCTCCTGAGTCTTTATCTATGACATGAGCCAGATAGTAAAGGGCCCTGAATGGTAGGCCAGGGAGTTTTGCTTTTATTCCAATAGTGATGGGAAATATTAAAGGTGTGAGAGAGAAAGCGTGTATGTGGCTCTTCTCCATACCTACCTGGAATGCCCTTTTTTCTTTCGGCAAACTCCTACCCATCCTTCAAGACCCAACTCAAATGCCCCCTTCTTTGAGGAAAGCTATCTGATCCTCTGAAGCAAAGTAAGTCACTCCCTCCCCAAAGCTCTCAGGGCAGAATTCATGTCTGGTTCACCTTCCTCTGGCACCCAACACAGAAAGCCCAATATTGGAATGCTGACAGTGGCAGGGACAGTAATAACAGCGAACGGTCACATAAGGCAGACCATATGCCGAGCACCGCTGTAAACACTTTATGTGTGTTGTCTCGTCTATTTGAACAAGCCAGATACTATCGTGACCCCCATTTTACAGATGAAGAAACTGAAGCACAGAAACTTTTGGTCCTGAAAATTTCCTGACTGGTTTCTCCACCCCACCATACTCCCTAGAAGGCTTACCTTATTGATATTGTGATGTTGGGGGGCTAGAAATCTCCCCTGTTTGGGCTCCTAGTGCCCAAGGAATGAGAGGGGAAGATCCAGGGATGCCCTAGGACAGAGGAGGAAGTGTGGACAGCATGGAGGCTCAGGTCTTCCTAGCTGGGACCTCTTCCCCTCTAGAAGGCTTGGGGCAAACTGAGCTTTTCAAATAGAAGGTCCAAGTTTCCATCAGTGGCAGGCAGGGCTGGCTGGCTGTTAAGAGGATGGAAGGGATTGATGGGTGAATAGAAAATGATCTGGGTAGAAGATGTGACAGTTAGAGGGGATCCCAGATGGGTGTAATGATGCATAAAAGGAAGGAGAGGGTGGAAGGGATGAAGAGAAGCATGGCTGGGTAGTATGAACGTGGATGAAGGCGTCCCAGTTTTCTTTTTGGTAAAATCTTGATAATACTCCTGCCTGTCTCACAGGATTATTGTCTATCAAATAGTTCTTGGCTGGATACAAATGTTCCTCCAAGATATTATTATTGTCGTGGATGATATTAGCCATATTTGGCCCTGACTCCTTCCTGGTTGGGGTGTCGCCCACTAGTACCGCACCAAGACCACCCCCGTTGTCAAATCCCCCAAGATGGCATCAGAGGAGGCCCCTCCTCGGCAGATCCTCATCTACGGGGTCCAGGAAGAGAACGGCTCTCGTGTTCAGAACTTCGCCCTGGACCTGACTCCGCCACCCGAGATTGTTTACAAGTCAGAGCCTGATACCATCGATGGCATGAACGTGCTGGGGATCGTCATCTTCTCGGCCACCATGGGTATGTGCTCTGCTCTCCTCCCCTCCCCGGCTGCAGCCCGGAGCCAGGCCCTTTCTGCATCTGCACTTCTCTGCAACCTGTATCCACGAATCTGAATAACCTGGAGTCTCCCATCCTCCAGGTGGTTCCTTTCTTTCCTATCCAGTGGAGCGGCTCTAGAATCCATTCCATTACCAAAGGGTGTCTCCAGCCCTCCCCCCCACCCCCATTGGAGCTGGCATTCCTCACTTAGAATTCTCCAACCCTGGCTGCTAGTTTGCTCTCCCTTAAAGAAGACCATGCCTCTGGCTTCCTCCCAGCAGCCCATTCCATTTCACTGAGGTCTGGTGACACTAGAGCAGCGTTGGAGAGCTTACAATAAAGAACAGGAAAAACCTGAAAATCTATCAGGTATCAGTCATCACAATCTTCCTCAAGCCCGCACTTCTCCCTTCCATCTCCAACGACAGGGGCTTCCCACAGGTCAACTCTGTCCACCGACAAGTCTGTGTCGTTTCTCAGGGCCCACGGTTGGCTTCTCTGATCACACCCTCCCCTTTGCTACTCTTCTTGGTGCCAAGACCCCCAGCCATAGGCTATTGCCATGAAGCTGGGGAAGCTTCACTTGCAAAGGCCTTTCTGTATTTTTTAACAAGAACAACAACAAAGTATTCTTTTTCTTAAAGACAGCCCCAAATAGTATAAGCTTCAGATCCTATGGATATGCCTCTGCCAGCAGTATCCTCACCACCATCACCAAAACACACACACACACACACACACACACACACACACACACACACACACACCTTTTCCTTCTTGGGAACAATCTAGCTGGTCAGTCCCTGTCTTGTCCTTCTAGGCTATGTCAAAGGTCATTGTGAGTCTTATCCTAAAACTGGCATCTACCTCCCTCTATGCTCTGGCCAAGGCCCTGGGAGGGCCTCTCCTCCCTCCCTGACCTGTCCACAGGCTTTCTTCTCGCTGTCCTCCTGGGTGCTCATGCAGGAAATCTGGGCCCTGTTTCCTGCCTCTGCCCGGCCTGCTTCCAAATCTGTCAGGTCTGCTTCCGAAACTTCTCTCCTAGCCCACCTTTCCCTCTGCTCACTGCCAGCACTGCAGTTCAGGGCCACCACTGTTCACCTCTCACCCGGTTTCTGCAAGAGCCTCCTGAAGAGTCCCCGGTCTCGTGTCCCCCTCACGGGCTCACAAAGTCCTGCAGTGGCTCTCCAGGTGCACTGGGAAAGGGAGCCGGAACACGGTGCGTGGCCTGTTGAGCTCTGTGTGATCTGGCTCAGCCAGCCTCTTGCCCCAGCCGCGCTGCCTTTCGGTTCCAGGAAGCACTTCCCTGAAGATCTTCCCGCTCCTGCCCCTTCCTCTCCCCTGTGCCTTTCCTGTCCTTGCAGGGGGACCATGGTCTTCACAAGCATCGTGTCCTGGGGACAGTCTTCCCAGCCCCCCAGACTGCTCAGGTGCTCCATGTTACTCCTTAAACGTTTGACCGTATTGCAGCTATCTGATTGTTTCTGTGACTGCCTGGCGTCTGCACCCAAGCAGGTGTGAGCTCCCTGCAGGCAGTGGCGGGCCTGGCTCGTTCCCCACTCATCCCCACAGCCCGCCACACTGACTGGAGAGAGAGGCACGCACAGAAACCTGCTGGAGAGATGGGTGGATGGCCGAATGAATGGACGGGCCGTGGTGGGTAATGGAGCTCTGATCATCTTGGCCCAGATGTCAGGCGTGCAGCGGGGCCAGGGCCTCAGGGACCTGAGCGTGTGACAAGACAGTGTTTGGAAGTGCTCACAGCACATCTGGCAGTCAGTTCCCAACATGGGACGTTCCTGTTCCCGCCAGCCACTGCCTCTCTCTTAGAGGTGGGAACATATAAACAGGAGCAAGAGAGACCCCAAGACCCTCCGACTCACTGTTTCCTAGACGTGTGTAACTGTCCATGTGTCAGTGTGTATATGTTTGTGTATGTGTGCCCAAGTCAGCACGTGCCTGTGTGTGTCCACTTCCATTTGCACCTGCGTCTGTGTGCGCCCACATCTGAGCGTGAGCAGACATACCTGCGCAGCGGCTCCGAATGGGGCTTTCTTTGGCCCCCACCACACAGCCTCCTTTCCCGTCGTCTCCTCCCTGGTGTTGGGACGCGGCTGATGCTGAGGCCTCAGTGGCTGAGGTCTACTGCCACACCCTGGGTGCCCCGCGCAGGCGCCCAGCCAGCCCCAGCCCTTAGGTGCCTCCAGGGAATTCTAAGTGGAGACCGATTTGGGCAGGAATGGCCTGGGAGGAGGGACAGAGCTGCAGGGCCTCAGGGTCTGAGCTCAGCCAGGCTCCCGCAGGCCAGATGGGCAAGGGCTAGGCTGTGTCACCTCCGACGTGGGCGTCTCCTGCCCATACCAGCACGGCCCCCACGTCATCCCACCACCGTACGGTAGCTGTTCTGTGGATAGTGTGAGTCCAGAGCTTTCTGGGGCAGGAGAGAACTCTCTCTGGAGTCACATGGGCCAGGGTTCAAATCCCTGCCCTGCTTCTCCCTGGCTGAGTCAGGTGATGAGCCCCTCCAAGCACACTGCCAGTGAGCTTTCCAAGGGCAGCCGCAGAGTACGTTTTGCTCTCCATTTTTTGTGTCACCTGAAGGAACAGCTGTCACTTGTCACTCTTTCCGGAGTGGCCTGATGGTGCTCACCTGCATGGAGCTCACCTGTGGAACAGTACACACACGAACACTCCCCGAGGAACAGGATGACAGGGGCTCCGGGAAAGGCTTTACTATTCATCCATTTGTTCATTCATTCACTCAGTGATGATTGTCGGGCACCTACCACGTGCCAGCTAAGGAGATACAGCTCTTTCCCTCATGGAGCTAACCTTCTATTGGAGGAGACAGGAAAAAATAACAGACAACTGGAAAATAACAGTTGTAAGTTGTAGTAAGGGATAGAAAGAGAGCAGAGAGAGATGCCACAGAGAACAATAAGTGGAGAGTTTGTCAAGGGGAGCGGGGGATGGGTCTCCAGGCTATGTGGGGAGCTGGTGCCAGGGTTTCAGGACCTACATGGGCAAGAGCCCTGAGGCAGTGAAAAGCTTGACATATTCTAGAAACATAAAGGCGGCCAGTGATGCCAGAGCATAGTGAGGAGGTGAAAAGCAGGGCCAGATGGAGGTGGGAGGTGTTGACAGGGGTCCAATCAACAGGGGCCTGAAGCAGTGGGGAACTTGGTTACGGTCTGAGTGTTCAGGAAGCCAGTGTGGGGGGTGGGAGGTGGCAAGGAGCATTTTTATGGCTGAGAGAGGAGGATGAGACAAGAGCCATAGTCCAGTGGTAGAGGAGAAGGAGGGGAGACGGTGCAGGAAAGCACTGCATCCGAGGCTGCTGGGGAATCAGCCAAGGCCCAAGGCCCCCATGCATGTGCTTGGTCTGTCCCTGCTGTGCTGCCATGGGTGCTGGCACGTGCCACTGGGGTGCATGCCTGTGCATTGGCGTGTGGCCTCCGTGACATGCTTGTGTGTCCCTGCCCTTGCAGGCATCATGCTGGGCCGCATGGGGGACAATGGAACCCCGCTAGTCAGCTTCTGCCAGTGCCTCAATGAGTCCGTCATGAAGATTGTGGCAGTGGCTGTGTGGTAAGCCTAACTGGGGGTGGAAGTGTCCCCTTCCACCTTCACCCCTCCCCCTTTCAGCCCTGCCCCTGGCAGATGGAGGGACTCCATGGTCCCTTCCACTGCTTTCCTGCACTGGAGGCTCAGCCCTGGGCACATTCTGCCTTCCCTGCCCAGGTCTAGTTCCAGCCCTGGGCCTGCCATTTCTGGCCTGACCAGGCCCACCAGAGGACAGTGACAGAGTGGCCCTGCTCTCCTGGCCCAGTTCCCCCATCACATAGAGTCTCACCAGCTCAGATTTTGGAGAAGGGAAACACTGGAAGCGAGAACCAGCGGCCACCCCTTGGTCCACAGCTTAGGCCTTAGGAATCTTCTAGTCTAACGTCGTACATGGGGGGACATGCAGAGGCCTTCCCCAGGTCACCTGTGAAGTTTGTGGCACCGCTGGGCTGCAGTGAGGACCTGCTGAGGGCGAGGGCCCTCCTCAGAGGCCTAGACAGGAAGGCACGGAGGGCAGAGGTTGTGCAGGGCTGGGCTGGTTGAGGGTCGTGGTATTCATGATACCACATACCGGGCATCTTGGTACATGGTCTTATTCAGTGCTCACGGGACCCCAGGAGGCTCAGGGGGCATTGGGCCAGGCAGCGATGCAGTTTCAGGGCTGCCTGGGACCCTTGTCTGCCTGGCACTGACCTGGCCACCTGCCCCCAGGTACTTCCCCTTTGGCATCGTGTTCCTCATCGCCGGCAAGATCCTGGAGATGGATGACCCCACGGCTGTCAGGAAAAAGCTGGGTTTCTATGCGGTCACCGTGGTGTGTGGGCTGGTGGTCCATGGCCTCTTCATCCTGCCCCTGCTCTACTTCTTCATCACCAAAAAGAACCCCATTGTCTTTATCCGCGGCGTCCTCCAGGCCCTGCTCATTGCACTGGCCACCTCCTCCAGGTAGCCCTGGGAGATGGGTAGGGTGGAGCGATGGTGGCAGCTGAACTCTGTTCATCTGTGCACCATCACTTGGCCTAGCCCCAGAACCATGGAAAGTTCAGTCTGGCCCACTTCACAAACTACGGACAATGGTAAATGAGACCAATTTTTGGAATGTATTGCTTGAGGCCCCATTGGCCCGAATGGCAGAAAGCCCTTACCGCCTCTTAAAGCCTTCCCCTCCCCAACGGCCTACATCCCTAAGGTGCACTCAGTCCACACGGGGGTGGCTTCCACACATCCGGGGGTCAGGATAGCTGACGAGGGCTGAATCTTCCTTTTGCCTTTTGCCGCCATGTGGTGCTCCTGTTGGAGTCAGGCCCCACATTGTTTAGGGAGTTGGCCTGCCTCTTGCCGTGGGGACATCCCGGCTGGATGCCCTGTCACCACCTTGACAGTGTAACTAACCAGTGGGGATTTGAATCACGGTTCTGTCGCACACTGGCTGTGTGACTGTGGGCAAGTCACCTGACCTCCCTGGGCACCAGTTTCCTCATATGCAGTTTGGGGATCATGGCAGAGGATCACAGCCTCTGCCTCCACGGGTTGCATGGGAACTAGTGGGGATAACTCACCAGCAGCAAGACGGCTGCTCTGGAATAAGTGAGGTGGCGTCTACTCTCAAGGATCGCAGCCCACAGCTGAGCACAGAGGCAGAGCAGGAGGCGTGCAAACCCAGCTGCCTGTCTATTAAGGTGGAGAAAGTGCTCTACATCCTCTGTGAAGCAAGGGCGGCTCTCCCCACAGCAAATGTCCAAGCTCCACATGCAGGAAGTTGCGTGAGCTCAGGCTCCTGTCCTTTTGGAGCCTGGCTCCTCCCTCCAGCCCTTACTGCTCTCTCTTCTCTGGGCCTCAGCTTCCCAATCTGTCAAATGGGAACCAGGTCCACTATAGAGCTCCTTCCTTGGCAGCCAGATAACCCCGCTCCTGGCAGCAGAAGCGCCTCACGCAGAACTCGGAGGGGCAGGGCCCCAGTGAGGAAAAGCCCTAGGAGCCTCATCTGGGAACCTCCACGCAGGGCAGAGCCAGGGGGTGGAAAGGAAAGACAAAGTCCCAAGTGGCTGCCAGCCCCCGTACCACAGCCAATCCCTGCTGGAGCCAGCAGCCCATCTCCTGCTTGGCAGAAACTACAGCCGCGAGCTCGACACATCTGGGGATATCATTGCAGGCTCTGGAAAATGGACGTGAGCTCCCCAGGCACTGGCCTATGGGAAAGGAAGGGCACTGTGGCCAAACCAACCTGAGCTTTAGTCTCAGCACGGCCACCTGGAGCTCAGGTAACAAAGACAGTAACAATCATAGTAATGGCTGCCACTGCCTGCCTGGAATGTGCCAGACGCTGTTCTAAGCGCTTTCTTGTTGAATCACCCTAATAGCTCTGTAATCTAGGTATTGTTTGGGACAAGGAAACTAAGGCACACACAGGTCAAGGAACCCACCAGAGCCACTTGGCTAGTAGGAGGCCAGAATCTAAATCCAGCAAGTCCAGCCCGATAGCCCTGCTATTAGCCACTTTATCTATGCTTGGTACAGTGGTATGACTTTGGGTCAGCCCCTCCTCCCCTTGGGCTTCAGTTTCTTCATCTGTAAAATGGTCCCAGAACTCTTCCTTTGCAGGAAGCTGTGAGGATCAGAGAAAAGTGTGTGTAAAACACAATGCCTGGTGCACAGTAGGTGCTCTGTGGTGGTAATTCCTTTCCTGTCCTGTGTGGCTGGTGGGGGGTCTCTGGGGCCCTAGGCTTGGGTGGGTCTGGCTGGGCCACTGATCACACCCTTGCCAAGGATGCCATTTGAGACCCTTTTCAAAGCTCCTTCACGTGTCCTCCCCCCATGATGGGTGGGCTGCCTGGGGTGGGGGCAAGCTTCCTGTCCCCAGCACGAAGGCAGCCCAGAGACCCGGAGCACCCTGGGAGATGGTGGTAGGCACACACTGGCCCCTCTGCCCACAGCTCAGCCACACTGCCCATCACCTTCAAGTGCCTGCTGGAAAACAACCACATTGACCGTCGGATTGCTCGCTTCGTGCTGCCCGTGGGCGCCACCATCAACATGGACGGCACAGCACTCTATGAGGCCGTGGCTGCCATCTTCATTGCCCAGGTCAACAACTATGAGCTGGACTTCGGCCAGATCATCACCATCAGGTACACACCTGACACCCCATCCCCAGTGTGGATTGGCGGGGGAGAAGAGGGCACAGGAAGGGGCTTCCGGATTCTTGAGCTCTCAGATCTGATGGGGTCTCTGAGGTGCAGAGGAGGCAAGGGGTTTGTTCCTAGCTGCACAGCAAGTCAGTGCTGTGGCTGGGATGTGACCTGGCTTCTGTGACTCAGGGCTCCTTCCCCAGCGTCACCCTACAGAGGGGGAGCTCTGAGCAGGCTGGGAACTAAGGTCCAGAGAAGGGCCTGCAGTCTGGCATGCAGGGCAAGGAGGGGGCTAAAGGCAGGCACAGGGGGAACAGAGGCCAGGGGCGGGACGAAGGGACAGAGGAGGGACTGCTAGTGTGGCTGGAGCTGAGGGAAGGGTGCTGGGGTGAGGGCCAGAGGCTGTGGGGGAGGCCTTGCGTGCCAGCCTGAGGGCGTAAGTCTGGCCCTGGGAACCAGGCCCCAGAGGGAGGCTGGGCAGAGCCATGTGGATGGACGACCTGAATCTCTGGCCAGCTCTCTGGAACCCGACAGAGGCAATGGCTCCAGGCACAGGCTCTTCTACAAACTCCTCAGTAAGTTCTGCTGAAGCCAGAGATAGAGGCCCACAGAGCCCCAAGACCTTGAGCAGGGGGATGCCCCCCACCCTGAGAATTTCCTGATGTGGCATTCCTAACAACCCCTGACCTGTAGGGCTGTCCCCAGAGGCCCTGGCATTCTGGACTCCTTCTTGGAGCCAGGACTCCCACAGCGAGGCCTGCCCCTCCTGCTCCTCCTCTTCCTCTCCCTGCCCCTCCTGCAGCATCACGGCCACAGCGGCCAGCATCGGGGCAGCTGGCATCCCCCAGGCTGGGCTCGTCACCATGGTCATCGTGCTCACCTCCGTGGGACTCCCCACTGACGACATCACCCTCATCATCGCTGTCGACTGGGCTCTGTGAGTGGGGTTTGCCCCCCACGTGCCTCATCCCCCTGGGCAGCAGGCACTGAGAGTGGGCTGGGGGAACTGCCATCGTTTGGCACAATGGGGGTGCCCTACTCACTGACACCAACCTTTGTGGGGCCCAGTTTTCAAAATGAAAATGTGCCTACCCTTGTTCAAGAATTTTAAAGAATTTCAAGAGGGTGAGAGCAGAGCATTAGACCAAGCCCAGACCCTTTTAAGCATGGGCACCGTCCACATGCCCATGAAGGCTGCCGTGTACCAACCTGCGCTGGCACTGCCCAGCGGGCAGTAGGCTCGAGAGGACCGGCGGGCAGTAGGCTCGAGCCACAGGCTCCAACCTGGCTGCCAGCTGCAGGTGCTGCAGGGCTGAGCCCTGGCCTCTGCCAGCTCCTCTTACCAAAACTATCACCCGCCACTCACTGCCCACCTTGGCTCACCAGGGACCGTTTCCGCACCATGATCAATGTGCTGGGTGACGCGCTGGCGGCGGGGATCATGGCCCACATCTGCCGGAAGGACTTTGCTCAGGACGCAGGCACGGAGGTGAGTGCAGTGCCTCCCCCCCAGCCTGGCCATTGGGAGACTGGAGCTGGGGTGGGGGTGCCGGTCTTTTCACCAGCTGGGCAGCCCTCTGCCAATCCATCTGCCTCCTCTTCTGGACAGGGGGTGACTGAGTCCTCTCACAGCTAGCTGTTGAGCACTCATCATCATGGGAGGAGGAGTGGTAAACAAGGAAAAATAAACCCTGTCCTCAGGGAGCCTGTACCCCGGTGTGGGCGTGCCCTCTATCCTGCCAACAATGCAAACATTTGTGTGTCTGCACAGGGTTTCGTGGCAATAATTATGTGTAGCAGGCTGTCCCACTCCCATTGGAGGGGACAGGCAAGGGACCCACCAGTTTCCTCAATGGACTGTGTGTGTCTGGTCTCTCCTCCACTAAGACAACCTCAAAAGGAGGCAGGACAGATTGGAACTGGGGCCCAGAGAGCCCCTGTGTGACCTATCAAGGCCCCACAGCACATCCGTAGGAAACCCAGTCACGTGGTTTGCGCGTTCAGTCCTCCCTGGTGTCTAACCTCACTCCCGACTGCTGCTGCCAAGGCCTGTTTCCCCTCCCCAGAAACTGCCGCCCTGTGAGACCAAGCCAGTGAGCCTGCAGGAGATCGTGGCAACCCAGCAGAATGGCTGTGTGAAGAGCGTGGCTGAGGCCTCGGAGCTGACCCTGGGCCCTGCCTGTCCTCACCACATCCCTGTCCAGGTGGAGCAGGATGAGGGACCAGCTGCCACCTCTCTGGACCACTGCACCATTGAGATCAGTGAGCTAGAGACCAATGTGTAGCCTGTGGAGCCGCAGGGGCCGGGGAGGCCTCCAGGGCATGGGGCCAAGGGCAGCGCCTCAACTCACTAGCTTTCTGAGCACTCGACAGGAGTCAGGCTCACACACTCCTCCCGCCCTTGAGAGGCCAGAATCAGCGCCACGTGCCAGACTGTGGAGACTCAGGAAGGGAAAGACTGCATGTGGGAGCCCCAGCTGGAGACTGATGGCCTGTCACAGCCCAGGTCCTGGCTGTGACATTTCCACCGTGTTGACCTATGAGGGTGGCAGGCAGGGGCTATATGGTCCCACTTTCTGGATCACAGAGCTGAGGCTCCGTGAGCTGAAAACAGCTGCCCCGGGTCAGGGCCAGGACTCTAACTCAAGTCCTCCAGGCCCTGGCCCCTCTCTCTCTGGGAGGACACGGGCCCACGGGGCCAGATGCCAAGGGTCTCCGCCACCCCTGCAGGAGCTCGGCCGCCACCACTGCCTTCGGTTTATGAAGACACAACAGTGTTCTGGTTCTACCCCAGCTGAGTTGCTGTCCAGGCCTGGCCCCTTCCCTGTCCCTTAACACGTGGCCTCAGACAAACAGCTCTCCCTGGGCCAAGGCCACTGCCTGCCATGGGCCACAGCCTGTCCCATGTCCCATCAGTCTCACCAGACGTCTCTCACAAAGCTCGGCCCCTGTGGAGACAGGATGGTGTCAGAGGAGCTGAGGGGCCCTTGGAAACACCTGGGCCAGCCTCCCACAGGACAGGCGGGCCAGCCAGGACCGGGGAGGCAGGCCACCCTGGAGCCCTGGGGTCAGCACTGTCCTCGAGCCTGTGTGATGAAGCTGTGTTAGATTTTCTACTCCCTTCTGTGTTTGCAAATACAGTGATAACTAAATAAAGGTATTTTGTTTTTCAAGTCTTGTGGGCTTGGTGACCATTTGTTTTTTGGGTTTTTTTTTTTTTTTTTTTGGTAATGTTTATTTATTTTTGAAAGAGGAGGGAAGGAGGGAGAGAATGCAAGCAAGGGAGGGGCAGAAAGAAAGGGAGAGAGAGAGAATCCCATGTCAGTACATGGAGCCGGATGCAGTGCTCAGACTCAGGAGCCACGAGATCATGACCGAAGTCGAAATCAAGGGTCTGATGTTCAGCCAACTGAGCCACCCAGGCGCCCCAGCCAGTATTTATTAGGCTGTCAGACAGGCCTGATGGGGCAGCCAGTGTATGAACAAGCCTGTCCAGGTGGACAGGATGTACAAGTTTGTCCATGTAGCTAGAATATAGACAGGTCGAGCTGGCCTGTCAGTATATGGACAGGCCTACCTGGGCAGCCAGAGTGCAAAGGAGCCTGTTCTGGAGGCTGATATAAGGACAGGCCTGTCTGACCTGTGATATGCAGGAGGCAGAGGGTAAATCGGCTTGCCCAGGGGCCCGTCTCCACAGCCATAGTGTGGACAGACTACTAAGATCAGTCCTCACAGAAGAGACAAATCTCCTCAAACAGTCTGGTTCCCTTTGGCAAATGCTTTGCTTTAAGGAGGGGATGTGCCCAAGGACATTTCCAGACTCTCTCCCCCATTCTCCTTGGCCCAGGGGGCCTCCGTGGGGACACGGAAGAGCCATGGCCACATAGCCTGTTCTGAATGTGCTTTGGGGAGAAGATCTAGCTCTTCTAGGAGCGCACGAAGACACTGAAGCTGGAGGAGGGGCTTCCCACAGTCATTCAGAGAATCAGGAGGGCACTTGCTTCCCAGCCCCCACTCTTGAACTACTCCTATCCTTCTCCCAGCGCCATGATGTGAGGAGTCCAAGAAGAGCCCCAATTCTAGGACCCCTGTCCTGCTGCGGGGTGGGGAGCTATAGGGTCCACCATGGAAGCATCCTTCCTTCATCAAGGTGTAATCACCTAAGAGAGGTCAGAGGTCAAGCTATCAGTCATTCCCACAATCACATGGACCATCTTAAACATCCCTTCCCTGTGTCACATCTCTAAGGCCCCTTTTGCAATGGAGCCTGGCCCACCATAAGGCAGGAATCTGCTTTTATTGGGCTTGACAGGTGCATGCTTGCACACCTCCAGTAGTGGGAGGTCACTGTTCCCTGGCCATCTCACCAACTGTGCTCTGAGCCGGGGGCTGCCTTCCAGTTCCAGCTCTGGCACTGCTGCAGGCAGTGGGAGCACTAGGCGTGTCCGTCACTCCTTCCCTGGGCGGGCCTGCAAAGACCTGAGCCCCCAAGGAGACCCTGCTCTAGGTCTCAGGTCCGCCTCTAGTCGGCTTCCTGTCCCAGCCCTGCTGGGGACACGCCCCATCAGTATGGCCACTCAGGGCACAGGCGGTCCTGCGGGTGAACTCAGATGCTCAGCCTGTGCAAGCACAGAGTGAGCTCACAAGCCCAGTGTGGCCGGACCTGCTGACCGCCACCAAGCTGATGGCCGCATATGCCCCCAGGCCTCCTCACCTGTGACTAAACCCTGCGTCCCTGGACCTCTGCCTGTGTGAGTACTTTGTGGGCCCAAGAATGGAACTTCACGCCGACTCTGCTGGTCTGGAAAGGCCCCGAGGTGCCTGTATCCTGCCCACCCCAGCCAGACACTGGCCCAGCACCTGGCAGGAAGTACACGCAGACATGGTCATAGGCTGCCAGAAAAGGGTAATGCTTTTATATTAGTTTTTCTGTAACAAGAAAAATCAGTTTTGTTTTTTTATCATTTTTTTCTTAAAAAAGAGTTAAAAATCCCAAGGCACCCAGAACATCCCGCAGGCCCAAAGAATAAAAAAGGTATGTCATCAGGGCAGCTGGGCCCTTCCTCCTTGCCTGGCCCTGCCCCTCCGCCTCACTCGTGCCCACAGCCCCAGCAACCCCAGGAGACTTTCCCTCTGGCCTTACTGGGGTTTCCATCACAGATGTGCCTGTGGCCGGCCAGGGCCGGGAAGGGAGAGGCTGCCTGGGCAGCTGGGAGTCAGGGCAGCTGTCCCAAAGGTTTCTGTCCCCAAAGGGAGGGAAAGGAACAAAAATCAGCTTCTGTGAGTTCCAGAGGGTGGCAGGCACCTGGCCACAGAGAGCACCAAGATTACTCTGTCTTCTCCAGTGGACGGACGAACAGGCAGATGAGCTGGTAGCAGGCTGTTCTGGCCAGTTCTGGCTGGGGCAAGATAGGTCGGTGGCATAGGCCATAGAGGGTTGTTTTCATGTGACTTTGCGTGTGTGTGTGTGTGTGTGTGTGTGGGTGCGAGTGCGCACACGCACATGCGGGTCCAAGGCAAGGGGAGCAGGAACCCGTGAGTGCCAGGGCAGGGTCAGACCCTTCCCTGAGTCTACAGGAGTCCAAGGGCATGATGGTGATGGAGGGCGTGGGATGGAGAATGGGACTGTATGGTGGGCTCACTCCGTGCAGCCAGCAGTGTGTGGGTGTGTCGTGTTGCCTGCATGTGTCTGGCCGTGGGGTGCTACAGGAGCAAGGGGGAGTGGGAGACTGTGTGTCCAGCCTGTGTTGTGGCGGTGGGGTGTGGGGTGGCTGGTGAGGGCGGCCCTGGATGTGTCTGTGAGCATGGCAGAGTGGGGCTCACAGGGCACAGGTGCCTGCTGCAGAAAGGGGTCTGGCGGTCCGTTGTCCTGCAGAACACGTGGGAGAGTCAGGGAGGCCAGGGCAGAAGTGCCAGCTTTGGGGAGGTGATTAGAGCTAGGGGGCCCTCCTGAGGGGACTCTGGGAGGGCCAGGTGACTGAGTTGCCCCCGGGAGCCCAGAACCAGCAGGCCACCCACTCAGAGGTGTTCTTTCGGATGTGACCAGGCCTGGTATCAACTAGAGGGCCTTTGGGTCCCTCTGGCCACTCCCCAGGGCCTCTCCCAGGGCCCCCCTCAACAGACCTGACCGAGGCCAATGCCTTCCAGAGGGGACAGACTCTCTCCCATCCCAGGACTCTGCAGCCCCCTCACTGAGGGCTATAGCATCCTCACTGGACAGCTGTTCACCCCCTTCACTGACCTGAGGACAGTGCCTAGAGAGAAGGGTCTCCACTTCATATTCTGGGGCCCCGGGAACAGAGGAAGGGGATTCCCAAGAGCCTGCTCTCCACACTGGGATAACTGCCCCATGCACGCTCTTCTGTCAGGTGCACCCCCCTCTGTCATCTGCCCATGGGGTCCTCACCACCACCCTCAAGTCTCCTCTCTGCCCCAAGCCCCTGCTTCAATTCAGTGTCCTAACACTGGCCCGGGGGCCCCTTTGCATGGCCACAGCCTGACCCTGTGACCCCCAGCTCAGCTCATTCTGATATTCCCTTCTGACCACACTTCTCCCGGCTACTTACCACACTGCCCGCTCTCCAGCGTCCCTCTCCAGAGGCCCTGCCCACCCACCCTCTCCTGTCTGTACCTCCTTCCCTTCCCAGCCTGACCCCGGGGTCCACGACTGGGGTGGACCCATTCTGTCGCCAGCACCCTCAACATCCTTGTTCCTTACCCTTCTGTCCCACACACCTGGCCAAAAACCCAGCCATGGATGGATCCAATGGTCCACCTTCTCCACACCCACCCCGGTCTGCTGAGCACCTCCTGTCGCACAGAGAAAACAGAAGGCTGAAGGCATCGGGCTGCTGTGACTTCATGTTCAGCCACCAAGCCGCTACCTTGTGTGTGACTGCAGCCACTTGGTCCTCTGCCCCTCCTGACACAGTGGAAGGACTGAGCCTCCTGCCAAAGCCAGTCCCTCCTACTGTGTCCACAGGGCTAGCTTCTCCCTGCTCTCCTCTCTTACATCTTTAACTCCCCCTCCAGGCCAGTCCCTTCCATCAGCTCTGTTTATGAAAAGGGTGCAAGGTGAACAGGCCCCCCCTGAACTTCACACCCCCTTCCCCCTGCCACCTTCTCATCTCATCCCTTCACAGCCAAACTTCTTGACAGAGTTGTCTATGCTCCCTGGGTCCACTCTTTGCCAGCTACTGCACTTGAGGCTGCTCCCCCACAAGGTCAAGGGTGACCTTCTTGTGGATAAATCTGGTGGTCTCTTGACAGTGTTCATCTCCACCTGCCTGTCAGCGGCACTGACACAGCTACTCTCTCCACCAGGGCCTGTGTGCATGGGGATGCACGTGTGTAGTCACACGCATGCATGTGTGTGTGCATGTACGTGTCCTGCGCCTGTGAACGTGTCGTGGAGTACATGCACATGTGTCTGTGTGCGCTCTGTGTTCTGAGTGTGGGTTATCCGCGCATGTGTATGCATGTTTGGACATGTGGGAGCACAGGTATGTGTGTGTCAGTGCACTGTATACACATGTAGGGTGGTTATGTTGCACGTGCACATAATCTGCCTCTGTCCTACCTCCTTCCCTCGCCATGTCAGCCCCTTCTGCAGGCTCCCTTGCAGCTGGCCATGGCCAGTCACTCTCCCCAAGCGAGCCCTCTGAGCTTGCTGGGGCCTCACGACTATTTCCAGGCTGATAATGTCTGGAGCCCCATCTCAGGCCAGAGCTCACCCCCCAGCCCCACACCCACATACCCGGCCCACCCTGGGCAGCTCCCTCAGCACACCCCAAGCCCATCTAACTCAACACCCCCACCACCTCAACAAACCTGCTCCCCCAGTACTATCGTCCACCTGGAACTCAAGCTAGACCTGGGGGCCTGTCCCCTCCCTCGCCCTGGCCCAGCAGGACTACTGTGGCCTCTGGAGTCTGCCTGTCCGTCCCCCAAAGCCCTTCAGGCCTTCTGCTTATCTGCATCCTCACTGCCCCTCCCCATCACCTCTGGCCTGGATCACCACAGTAGCCTCCTCCTGGGCCCCCACATCCATTCCCTGTTTCCACCATCCCAGCGCCTCTGCGTGTCCCATCGGGGCGAGTTCCCCAGCCTGTGCTGGTCTCCCACAGCCTTGCCAGCCACTCACCCAGGGGGCATACTGGGGTCAGGGACAGGAAGCTGGTGGGGAGAGGTCAGTGTGCCCCCACCCAGACCACCTACCTATGTCAAATCCGGTTCACCCTGCCACTATCGACTTTCCTCATCCTCCTCATCCTCATCCTCCTCGTCTTCCTCATCCTCTTCCTCCAACTGGCCTCGGTCCTTGGAAACGTCACCAAACTCAAAGTTGCCTTCTATGTCCAAGACCTGCAGGTGCTTCAGCCTCCGGAAGGCACTCTCCACCACGGAGCCCACAGCCAGCTTGTTAAACCTGTGCGGGCCACCCATGTGGGGTCAGTGCCAGAAGCCTAACCCTCAGAGGCCCCACACTCACCCAGCCTAGACAGTAAAGAGGAAGGAACGAGATCTCCAGGAAGATAGCATAGTAAGCATAAAAGGGAGCTGCTGAGAAGCATAGCATGTCATGAAAAGTCCCAGCTACTCAGTGTGGCTACAGCTTGGTGGGGCAGGTGTGGACCCTGGACCACTCATCCCAGAGGGGAAGGTCCCCATCTACAAATGTTCTACAATTTGGGAGTGGCGGAAATGGGTGCCTCCTCTCAGCCTGGGATTACCTCCCTCTGGAATTAACCCCAAGGCCTGAGGCTCTGGTGCTGCCAGACTGGGGTTACTTTGGAGCCTGGTGTGGTATGGCACACAGGCAAGGCCAGGGTTAGGCCGGGCCAGGGATGCACCTGGGTTGAAGGCAGGCAGAGGCTGGGCTCTGATATCAGGCCCCCTCAATTCTTTATGCCTTAGTCTCCTACAGGAGCCAAGGCATAGGTTACACTCCACCCCACCTCAGCCTGGGGCCTTCTGGACCACAAATCCCCTGGGCGTGCACATTCCGCCTTCTCAGATCTGTCCCTTCTCTCTGAGTTGAGGGGATGGTTAGGTAGGGTGTTGGAAGAACCACCCTGACTCTACTGTATCAAAGCCCCTCATTTCCTGGGGGAGTTGGCTCCCCCATTAGAATCATTCTAAACCCCCAGAGCTCAGCAAGGGCCTGACACCTGCTATCCTGGGCCTGAGGCCCAGGGTACAGCCTGACCTGTGGGCACAGTGATCACCTTGCTCCCTGGTAACCCTTCCTGCCACAGTCACATCACTAACGCCCACATGCACTGCTTTTAAAGTTCCTGAAGCCCTTCTACAAACTTATAAACCTTACCAGGCTTGACCAGAATGCTGAGGACACAGAGGCTCAGAAAGCATTCCGTGATGTACCCAGTGTCACACAGACTATCAGCAGTAAAGCCAGGCTTCGAACACTGACCTCTACCCAGGAGCTGTTCCCACATTCCTCAGCTATCCCACTAGAGCCAGGGCTGAACACAGAGGGGCATGCACAGTGTCCCAGGGGCCTCCTACCTGAGAAAGATGCCTTTGAGGTTGGGCGTGGAGTCGAAGGCACTGGCAGGCACAGTGCTAATCTTGTTGTTCTGCAGGTATAGGTACTCGAGTGACTCCGGGAGGCCCTCAGGGATCTCTGTGAGCTGATTCCCAGCGATGTCCAGCAGCTATATGGGTGACCAGGGGAGTCAAAACACTTAACATCTTGCAAAGATCCTACCAACCCTCTGGCCTATGATAACCATGTGAGGCGGGGCCTACAACTAACCCCATTTTCCAGGAGGGGAAACAGAGGTTCAGACAGGTTAAGAGATCTGTCCAAGGCCACACAGCTTATATGAGGCTGGAACCCGATGCACTTGACCCTTGTTCCAAACCCTTGTTCTAACTGTCATCTGTCCTACCCAGCTCCTTCTGTCTTCCCATATGAATTCACAGCCAAGATATCTGAGTGTTACAGCCCTTCCTCCTTAGCACGCCTGTCCCCGCCATCAGACTGAAGATCCCAGAAGGGCAGAGGCCAGGGATTCCTCCAGTGTTTGAATATGCCCACACTGGTCCCAGATGAGAGTGGGGGTGGGGTCCGTACAGGTGGGGCTGCTCATTTGTGGCCTTCAGAGGCCATGTGGGCAGGGACCAAGAGCAAGTGTTGAAGGCCCACTGACCTAGGCTGGTCAGTCCTGGGATTACCACATGCCCGGAGTCTGGGAAGCAGGTGGGCAGGGAGACGGGGTGGTTTTCCCAGGGAGCAGAGCAAACGTGCAGTAGGCAGGAGACCTGGACATGCACGGGCCCAGCTCACTGCCTGCCCCTCAGGCTGTCAGCACACACTCGCTCCAACACACACCTGTGCAGGCACAGGTGGGACTCCATCATCTTTAATTTCCCTTCCTCACCCTGACAGGCTGAGGCTCAGGGGCAGGAAACTGGGGGCCATGAATCTAGATTCAAGATTCAAGGGGGAAAAACCAGCTTCACACACCTTAGGGAGACTTCCTGTCACTTCCCCTCCCCAGCAGGGCTCCCTGCTCCCTACTGTGTTCCCTCCACACAGCGCTCGCACTTCCGCGTTCATTCCAAACATCCTCATGCCCACAGGTGCCTGGGAAATAAGGTCCACTGAGAAGATGCCTCTGGCACTGGAGGTCAGCGTGGAGGAGGACACGCACAGAGAGTCTGACAATGGCAGCTGGCAGAAGGAGCCCTGGGGGAGTGGCCTGACCCAGCCTTGGGTCAGGGGAGTGCAGCGGCCAGCACACGTGTGGGCTCTGAAGCAGTGGGGGCAGCTGCTTATAGAAAGATCCAACAGTGTGAGGAGGAATCCCCCCACCAGACACCTCCCTGACTGGATTCACATACCTGCCCATCACTGGGGGCTTCCGGAAGGACAGAACACCTGAACTAAGTCCGAGGTGTATTATAGGCCCTAGACGGTAATGACGCTCCATCTGCCATCTGGGAAATGAGGTCCACTGACAGGTCCTGCCTGTCAGGTCCTCAGTTCCAGAGCTGTGTCTGTATGTGGTGGAGGCCCAGGACAGGCTGTGGCCCCAATGAGTGAGCAGGGCCTCCCAGGGTGCGATGCTTCCAGCAGAAAGGCCAGTATGACTAAAGCCCAGTGTGCCTGGGAAGCCAAGGAGCTCAGCCAGGAGCAGAGGCAGGCCGGTCCTGAGAGCTGTGGCAAGGGTTCCGGTCTGGACTCTAAGAGCAACGGGGAGCCACAGAGGGTTCTGAGAAGCAGTATAAGGTGAGTGTTTTTCAAGATACCTAACCAACTGCATACAGTCTATTAATAGAGTGGAGAGCTCCTCTGGAGCTGGGGTCCAGGTGAGAAATGGGGGTGACTTGGCTTGGGGTACAGGCATCAGGGATGGAGAGAAGTGAGTTGAGAGATGTGATGTTAGCACTGGCAGAGTTTAGTAACAATGGGTGTTGGGGGGCAGGTCGTGTCAAAAAGGAGGTGTCAAGGGCAGCTTCCAGGTTTCCTGTGGGCACCCCCTTCAGTGAGTTAGAAAATGCAGCAAAGCGGCACCTAGTGGCTCAGTGGGTTAAGTGTCTGACTTTGGCTCAGGTCATGATCCCGTGGTACGAGAGGTCAAGCCCCATGTAGGGCTCTGTGGTGACATGCAGAGCTGGTTTGAGATTCTCTCTCTCACTCTCCCTCTGCCCCTCCCCTGCTCATTTTCTCTCTCTCAAAATAAATAAACTTTAAAAAAATTTTTCTAAAAGAAAAGAAAATGCAGCAAGAGGAACAAGTGTGGAAGGGAGGACAATGGGCTCTGAGCTCCTTGAGAACGGGCTCCTGAGGAAAAGCAGCAGGGACCCGCACAGGTAACTGCATCCTGCTGTCTGGCACCCGCAAGGCTGTCTGGGTGAGGAGAGACCCCCCAACAGCTGCTCCTGCAAGGCCAGCTGCCTACCCCCAACTACCCCTGCCCTACCCTCAGGGCTGGGTCCCACCTTCTTGGCCCCCAGTCTGTGGGCTGTCCCCTGTATTTCCCTCAGACATCCTCACCCTAACAGCTCCCCAGAAAAACATGCACAGGGAGCCTACCACACCGAGGTCCTAAAATGCCTGCCACGATTCTAGCAGAAGAGCAGGCAACAAATGGCAGATGAATGACCTAATGCCCAGAAGGGATGAGGATTAGGAAGAAAAACCAAGCCAGAGAGGGCTGATAGGTGGTGAAGGAAGACCTCCCAAGGAGGTGACATTTGAGCAGAGCCCTGAGAGGGAGGGAGGGGACATGTAGGGAACCACCCCCCCCAGGGCAGCGAAGCGGCAGGCAGCTCCTGACCTCACAGCACCTAGGCCCTGTCTCCCGATTTTCTCAAGTTCCCTTTCAACCCCTATTGAGTGGGAGGCTTCGCTCAGGCCAGATACCCCACCTGACTCCAGCTGTGGCCACTGGGCCACACCCACCCAGCAGCCCAGCATGGAGGTCCGCCTGCCCTCCCAAGCCTCGCCCCTCTGCTCCCCCCAGCCCAGCCTTTCCCAGCCAGCTGTTTCTGAGATTTCAGATGAGTGCGCCTGACTCTCCAGTGACACCTGACTGCCCCCCCCACCCCGCCTGTCCTCCTGAACTGCGGGCCCCCTACCTGCAGCTATGACTTCCCCTTATCCCCACAGCCCTCTTCAAGCCTGTACCTGCAGGTACTGAGCTCAGCCTGGCCATACCAGCCCTTTACTGCTGTCTCCTGGCATGCCAGTCATCCGCTTCCTGGTCCAGTCGCCCAGCCCCACGGCCAGGGCCTCCTACCCACCCGTCACCTGGGCCCAGAAGATGGGTGTGTTCAGGGCAGCCATATCAGTACTACCTCACTCGGGGGTGACCTAGCTGCTTTTCCCTGCCCCTTACCTGGAGGTGGGCAAGGTCGGCCCATGCGCGGGGGCCCAGGGCGCGGCTGCGCAGCCGGTTGCCGGTGAGGTAGAGCTCACGCAGCTGGGCCATGCCGGCCAGCGCTCCGCGCGCCAGGGCCGCCAGTTCATTGCGCTTGACCTTGAGAACATGCACGTTCCGCGGCAGCCCGGGTGGCAAGGTGTGCAGCCGGTTACCGGACAGGTCCAGCGAGCGCAGCAGGCGCAGCTTGCGGAAGGCATCCCGGTGCACCTGCGGGCTGGTGATGCGGTTGTAGCTGAGGTTGAGCTCCTCCAGGAAGTAGGTGGTGGCGAAGTCGTCGCGGCCAATGCCGGTGATCTGGTTGTGCAGGATCATGAGAGTGCGCACGCGCCGGGGCAGGCCGCTGGGCACGCGCTCCAGAGCGTTGTTGTACAGGTGCACCGTGTGCAGCCGCTTCAGGCCCTGGAAGGCCCGCGGGTGGATGCCGCGCGCGTGCAGCTGGTTGCTGTGCAGCAGCAGGTACTCGAGACTGCGGATGGGCGTCAGCACGTCTGCGTCCACGCTGCGGATGGCGTTCTTCTCCAGGTGCAAGAGCACCAGGCTGCGCGGCAGCCCCGCCGGCACCCGCGACAGGTTGTTGCTGGACAGATCGAGGTACTCCAGGCTGGACAGCTTCCTGGGGCAGGAAGGAATTAGGATAGTTGGCAGAGGCCCACGGTGTTTCCTTACACCATTACTCCCAAGGGAGATGGGGAGTGACCTGCCTGACCTCAGTCCTCTCAGAGCCCATGCTCTGCCTAGATTCTTCCTACACCAGTGTGTCATTGAGTCAAGGACACACTGGTGTAGGAAGAATCTAGCATGGTTTCTGACACTTAGAAGTCAATTCGAAGACCGATTGTTTAAGGCTTTTTGTGGCTACCCTGGGCCCTAAAGAACGAAAACATATTTGCCTTCAACAAGTCTACTCCAGTTTCAACTTTGTATCAAGAAGCCAGCCTCTGAAGACGCCCCTCTGGAATTGGGGCAGGCCTTCTCTACACATATCCCTTGTTGTTGGAGACAGACGTGCCAGCACAGGCACAAGCGCAAAGTTCCTTCTCCAGGAACCTCGGTGGGTGGGGGTAGGTGGGCGACGGGCGGGTGTGAGAGGACTTGGCTGGGTGGGCCCAGGGAGCAGCTTCCCAGTTACCGTGCTCACACGGAGGGCCAGGTGGAGCTCACCAGAAGGTTTCGTTGTCCAGACCCTCATCAGTCAGGTAATTGTTCTGCAGGTACAGTTCACGCAGGTTGCTCAGCTCACTGAAGGCACCTGGTGGGATCTTCTCCAGCTTGTTGTTCTGAGGGGTAGGACGGTGGGGAGGGGAGTATGAGGGACAGCTGAGGGGCAAGGGCAGCGCCCTGGAATGAGACGTGGAGAGGAGTCTGGGGGAGCCATGGGAGGAGGCCCAGGCCTGGAGCATGAGGCAGGTGATACTGACGGCCAGGCACCCAGGCCTCTGCCTGGTTCCCCACAGTGGACACCGTGGCCTGCAGCGTGTGCCTGAGGCCCCACAGCCTCACCGCGGTGCCTGTGTGGGCCTGGGCTCTTCCCCCACTGCACCCTGATCTTTTGCTGCCCCTCCCCATGCTCTCCCTCCCACCTTGAGGTGCAGCTTGTAGAGGGCACGTGGCAGGTGCTTGGGCACGTGGCGCAGGAAGTTGCTGGACAGAATGAGGATCTCAACGTTGCTGGAGCCGTTGAACATGTGGTCGGGCAGCCCGGCATCCGCCAGCTTGTTGTTGTGCAGGTACACGGACCTAGGGGATGAGGCACAGGTCCTTACCCAGCCGTGCCCAGCCCTCTTCCCACCAGCTCATCTGACGAGCCTTCAGACCTTGCTCAGGTCAGGCCTGGGCCCAGGACACCCTCCTCCCGTTTGAAGAACCTCAGACCCCACCTCATCCAGTCCCCCTACACAGCCAAGGAGACCAAGGACCCACTAGAGGCTGCTCCCCATGTCAGTGGCAGAAATAGGATTTCCTGAGCCCCAGTCTGTGCTCCTCCACACCCTTCAAGGTTCTTAGTCATCTCGGACTGTTGCTGTCCTGGAGTCCCGTGTGCCAACCCCAAGCAGCTGGCTCTGAGTTCTGTGGGATTTCCCACACATGGAGGCTAACCTGCCACCTCTTTGCCTCAATGTCCAGTACAGGGCCTGGCTCAGAGGAGGTGACCTCTCATTCATTCAGAAAATATATAATAGTGAGCGCCCCTGTGTGCCAGGACTGTTCTAGACTCTGAAGATATAAGCAGTGGACATAACCAACAAGACCCTGCCCTCTTGAAACTAAATTACTAGAAGGAGAAAAGATAAGAAATAAGAGAAATAGAAGATATTCTAAACATAGAAGATATAACTCATTCTTGCTGTGTGGCCTCTCTTGAGCCTCAGCCTTCTCATCTGTAGGATGGGACCATGCACAGCAACCCTGGCTCCTTTCAGGGATGGAGAGAATCGAGTGAGATGACAGATTCAGGGACAAAAGCAGCACCAGGCATTGTCAGTATCCCCCGAACCACCCTGCCCTGTTCACACACCTGTGCTACTCTTCCCGAAGCAGCTCTCAGCAAGGGGCAGCTCTGTCTGCTGCAAGATGCTTCCTTCCCCTGGGGGCTGGGGAAGGAGGGAAAGACCCTCACCCAGCTCCCCATGGTTCCGCAGACATCACTCTCAGTCCTTACCTCTTGGACTGATTCCTTCCAGTACTCAGAGCCTGTGCCCCTGCAGCAGGCGGGCATCCCTCACCACAGCCCTGAGCAAGGGCATCATGCCTGCACTGCCCAGCATGCCCCTCCTTCAGGGTCTGTTCTCTGCCCCAACAGGGCTGGGAGTGTCTGTCTCAGCTCCTCCCCCTTCCCCAGCCTGAGCCCAGGGCCCCTGTCTGACCTCTGACCTCAGGTTTGGCTTCTGGCCAAAGGTGAGCCCATAGATCTTGGTGAGATAGTTGGCAGCAAAGTCCACGCTGATCAGGGTGTTTGGCAGGAACCGGGGTGCCAGGGTCAGCTGGGAAGGGAAGAGTTGGGGCAGAAAGACCAATGGAGGGCAGAGGCTGGCTCCTCTGGGCTCCTCCTTGCAACCAGAGCCGTCTTTCTAAACTGGAAGCCCATCCCACTCCCCTAATAACACAAAAACAGAACCTTCATGGCCCCCCACAGCCCTAAACATTCAAAGCCCTCTAGGCCTGTCCCCTGCAGTCCTCCTGGTCTCTCCCCTCATTGCTCCCTGACACAGACCCTCTGTGCAGCTACAGTGAGCACCCACACTCCCCCTGCCCAGTGTCAGCCTTCATTCACTCAGCAGCAGTCCCTGAGTGTACAATACTGCAGGCATGGGGCCAGGTGCTGGACGTGTCCTGGGGAACGAGAAGTGCCTCCACCCCCATCCCCAAAGCTTACATCTTAAAGGAGAAGACAATAAACAAGGCACAGAAGTATCCAATAGTGATGAATTAAACCAGGCTGAAGGCAGAGAATAACTGGGCTGGGTGCTCGAGGAACAGGTGACACTTAAGGCATGAAGGCAGTTAATGCCATCTGAGGGGAGAGCACCCGTGGCAGCAGGGGCAGTGAGTATAGGCCCCGCTTGGGGGTTTGGGGGCTGGAGAAGTGAGTGGGAACAGGAGTTGAGAGAGGCAGGCAGGTGCACACTTAGGCCCTCCGCCATGCAGAGGTGTGTGGCTTTCACTCTGGGTGGAAACTGAAGCCTTACGAGCTTTGTGTTGGGGATGGGGAAAGGAAGGGTAGAGGCAGGTATGTTTTTTTTTCCCTTAAACTTTTATTTATTTACTTTTTTTTAAATTTTTATTTTTTACAAATAGTTTAAAAAATATGGAACGCTTCACGAATTTGTGTGTCATCCTTGCGCAGGGGCCATGCTAATCTTCTCTGTATCGTTCCAATTTTAGTATATGTGCTGCCGAAGCGAGCACGAGGCAGGTATGGTTTTTAAAGGTCACTCTGATTGCTCTGAGGAGAGGGAGGAGCAAACGGAAAAGCAGGGCCGTCCTGGTGTGGGCTGGCGGACCAGGGCCAGAGGGGAGCTGAGGGCGTGCAGTGGGACTGGGCGTGGGCGAGCAAAGCACCTTGGGTTTGTGGCTCAGATAGGTGGCTGGAGATGGCCTTTATGGGGGGGAAGGCCACAGGAGGTTTGGGGTTTGTGGAAAGGAACCAGAGTTCTACATTCATTAGACATCTAGGGGAGATGTAGAGGAGGCAGGTGGATCTTTGAGTCTCACGTGGGAGGAATGGAAAGGACTGGGGGCTGCTACTGGACATGGCCATGATGTAGACATGTGCTAAAGCCTGGGGAGGGGAGGGGTCACCTCAAGAGACTTCAGAGAGAAGGGCCCAGGACAGAGCCCTAGGACACACCAAATATTTTGAAGTTGAATGCCTGTGTGCCTTTTCTCATGCTCTCTCTTTGGCAGTGACTCCCCCTAGGGCCCCTGGCTGAAATCTTGTTACCCTTCCTAGCCCTGCTCAAATGCCATCCTCCGGGAAGCCCTCCAAGTTACTATCACCTTCGGGCACTGCTGTAAGGCCTTGGCTTCTGTTTTGATTATCTGACCACTCTGATGCCCTGCAGTAAGGTGTGAGGTCTCACCAGGACCATGTCTGAGCAGTAATGGGGACCCAGTGACCTGAGCTCAGCCCCTCAACACCAGAGGATCCCTTACCTTGTTATTGGCCAAATACAGGTAATTGAGGTTGGTCAGATGCTCAAATGCCTCCTCCGGGAGCCCTTCAAAGGACAGGCATCGGTCAGAGCCCTGGATGAAGGAGATGCTACAGGGGAGCACACCACCACCAACCCCCCCAGTTCCCACCCTACTTTCCAGGACTGGGAGGGCCCTCCCTGAGGCAGGTTGGGTTCCGATCCCTTCCCACCCAGTCCCAGCAGGCCTGTCCAGCCCTGTTTTCTTTACTCTTGTTCCCAGGGGCCTCCAACTCAGAGGAGCGCAGGTAGACAGTGTCTGCTCACAAATGACCAACTCTTCACCTGCTCTACCTGCTCCACCTGCTCAGGTGGAAATGGGTCCTCATAAAGTCAGGCCACGGGGCAGAGGACCCAGCCCCACCCTTCCCCATCAGGAAGGAGTGCTTTCCTCAGGTGCAGCCCTGGGGTCTCTGACCCTCCTCTACTCAGCCCCATGGAGCGCAGAGCTGTGGCCCCGGTGCCCTGCACCATCTAGCCCATCCCTGTCCCAGCCAGCAGCTGTAGTGTCAGGACTCAGCTGTCACTGGGAGCACAGCCAAACTGGCCCTTCTCCAATCATGAGGCAGGCCTCTGACACTCAGTTCCGGGCTCCCAGACCCTCAGATGCTGGGATTCACCCAAGCGTCTAAGGAAAGGGAACAGTTACATAAACCGTGCAGGGTCCCTCTGTGGGCAGCCGCCGTGCAAAATGATGGCCACTGAGGGTTTTTAGCAACATGAAAAATGCTGCTTTGCTAACTGCGAAGTGGAACAAAGCAGTTAAGATAGTTATAATATCTAAACTGTAGCTCAGCTATGAAGTATCAAAGAAAAAAGACTAGATTGAATTGTGGTGATGGTTGAACAATTATGTAAACTTACCAAAACTCATCAAATTGTACTTTTACGTTGGGTGAATCTTACAGTATAGAAGTTAATACCTCAATAAAGCTGTTTTCTAAAAAGTAGCAAGAAACATACCCAAACGTCAATACTGATTAACTACACGTGGCAGACTTATAAGTGGGGTTTTTTTCTTTTCTGTTTTGTTTTCTACATTTCCAAATTTTGTTATAAATTATTTTCATCATCAGAAAAAAGTAACTTTTGACAATCTGAGTTCTACACATCTTTGATTCTAAAGGCTTTCTATGAATATAAGAGTCTATGAGAGGGGCGCCTGGGTGGCTCAGTTGGTTAAGCATCTGACTAAGGCTCAAATCATGATCTCATGGTTTAGGAGTTTGAACCCCACATCAGGCTCTGTGCTGACAGCTCAGAGCCTGGAGCCTGCTTCCGATTCTGTGATTCTCTCTCTTTGCCCCTCTTGTGCTCTCCCTCTCAAAAATAAATAAACATTTAAAAAATGTTTTAATAATGGGGCACCTGGGTGGCTCAGTCGGTTAAGCGTCCAACTTTAGCTCAGGTCATGATCTCACAGTTCATGGGTTCAAGCCCCACGTCAGGCTCTGTGCTGGCAGCTAGCTCAGAGCCTGGAGCCTGCTTCCAATTCTGTGTCTCCCTCTCTCTCTCTGACCCTCCCCTGCTCACGCTGTCTCTCTCTTTCTCTCTCTCAGAAATAAATAAAAACATGAAAAAAATTTAAAACTAAAAAATGTTTTAATAAAAAATAAAAATAAAAGGGTCATGAGAAAGGCTCTGGGAATCCAAGCCTTTCCACTGACCCCATTCCCAGGTCTCAGAAACCCCCAGGAGTGATTTAGGCAACTGCAGGGGGCCCCTTGCCCTGCTGCCAGCACAGCCCTGCTGTTTTCTGTACCCCAACATCTGCAGGGGGAGCTCCTCCCACGGGCGCCAGTGCCCCCGCCCCTTTGGTCCCTCGCCTGGGCTCCGGGTGACCCCTCACCTCGGGAAGTCAGGCGGTTGTTCTGGAGGTTCAGAGTTTCCAGCCGATGCAGTCTGGAAAGCTCCTGGGGGTAGATCTTCTCCAGCTGGTTGTTCTGGGGGTAAGGGCCAGGGGTGATGAGCCAGTCCCAGGAGCCAGTGCCTCTGCTGGGCACCTCCCTTGGGAATCACCCCCATGCAGACAGGCCCTGGGTCTGGGCCAGTCCCAGGTCTGAGCGCTGGAGGCACAGCAGTGACCACCACAGGCATGCAGGTCCCGCCTTCTGGAAGCCCAGACATGAGCATCTCGAGGCAGTTCAAACTTGGAGTGCTGTTTGCCCTTGAGAACCACTCCCTTCATGTTCCCACTGGGTGGCAGGCATCCCCAAGCCAGAAACTACTTTTGGCTCCCTTTCCGGGTCTGGGGAGGGCGTACCTGTGGTCCTCAGTCCTTTTGGAATGCTTTAAAACCTTCCTCCAAAAGCCTTCCTGAATTGGATTGGGGGCTGGACTAGGAACTGCTCTGGGCACCTCCACCCCAGCACTAGACCTTCTGTCTCCATCTATAGTCTTTACCTGTTTGGATCTCTGCCCCCCCCCTCCCATAGGCTGTTCACGTCCCCCTTACACGCCCAGCATCTGACACAGCACCAGACGTGTAGAGCACATACCCAGGAGACATTTTATGAAAAAATGAGTGAATGAACCAACTGAAAGTGTTGTCCTTAACTCATCCCTTTCCCGCATGGGCTCCCCTGGCTGTGGGCTCCCTCTACCATCACTGTAGACCCATCAGTTTGGGTGACCATGGGCAGGTCACTTTCCTTTACTGGGCTTGATCTCTGGAAATGGGTATGAGAGCCCCTCTCTCTCCCCCAGGGCTCTGGGCCACACAGAGCTGGGCGCACCAGCATTCCCAGTGTCCCCCGTCTGGAAAAGTGTCCCACTTCTCAAAATCCAGCCTGCACCTCAGCTGGGAGAACGCTCTATCCTCTGAGCCCCCAGAGCATCTATCAGGGTCAACTTTCTCTTGTTTTCCTGCTCCATAATGGTGTCTGGGGCGCTCTGCCCATCCAGAGGGGCAGCTGCCAGGCAGATCTGAGTCCTATTTTCACAGGGTCTGACTCTACTTATGCGCCTCAGCTTGGACTCCTCCAAGCAAAACAAGCAGTTATAATATCACGTTACTCTGTGACGGGGATGTCAGAGGGGGGATGCCCTAGCACTTCGTGTCTGGGGCCCGGGGAGCCACGGGTACTGGGGGTTCTGGGACAGGAGCTGCGAGTCGAGAGGGCAGCCCCTGCTGACCGCTGCTGCAATGCCGGCTTCACCTGCAGAGACAGATGGTTGGTGTGCTCGGGCAGGTCCCCTGGGAACTCGCGCAGGTCGATGCCACCACAGTCCACAACACCTTCTTGGGAGCAGGCACAGTCTCGGGGGCAGTTGATGGTAGCAGGCACGGGCCCTGGCTCCTCGGGGCTCAGGACCAACACCGGCTCCTCCATGAATTCGTTCTCTTCAGGGCTCAGGCTGTGGGCACCACTTCGGCCAAACCCTGGAGACCTGACTGAGCTCAGCAGTCCCAGCTGCGGTGGCACCAGCAACAGGAACAGCAGCGCCCTGCTCCGGGCCATGGTGCCTGCAGGAGGGGGTGAGTCAGACTTCACCTGTTAGGGACAGCAGGCACAGGGCTAGGGTGCACAAAGTCATAGTGGGGCCCTCCTAGGCACAGGATAGAGCCTACTCAGGGGTCCTGGGCACAGGTCTGATCTGCTGCCACCCTCCCTTCCCTACCCACATCCCCCTCATCAGGGCTACCCTCTGGAAGGAGCAGGTGAAGCCCTGCCCTCAGGCAAGTCTGCAAAGCCTCCAGCGACCCTTACCCAGCCCTGAGGACTGGACACCCACTTCACAGAAGGGGAAGCTGAGGCCCGGGAGGAACTGTGACTTGCAGGGTTTGGCCAGGACTTTGCAGAGCTCTTGCTGCCCTGGCACAGGTGGGGCTGGCAGCCCCTGTACCTCGTCCAGAGCCACAGGCCATGGCGGGCCAGCAGCAGCAGGGCACATCCCAGCTCTTCAGCTCACCATTCTAGGATGTTCAGGACTTGACCCTGTCTCTCTCCCAATGCCCGCACCCCAATTATACAGGTCTATCTAGTAGTTCCTCTCTCCGGGCCTTTGCACATGCTGTTCCTGGTGCTTGCAATACCCTCCCCCTCTCTTGTGCAGTCAGCAACCTCTCTAAGAACCAATGTCAGTGTTGTGTCCCCTGGGAAGACTCTGAGCTGTCCCCGGACCCTCCGTTTCTGTGTTCCCCCAGGGCTTGGCATGAGTTGGGTTGGGCTCTGAATATGGGAAGGTGTCTTTCTCCCATACAGGGCTGTGAGCCGCTCTCGGTGTCTGGGTGGGGCTGGGCAAAGGGCAGGCATCAGTGAATGCTGCTGCCATCCCCAGGGCCTTCCAAGTCCCCTTCCCGATGTTTACACCCTCAGCGGGCCACACCAGAGCCTGCTGCCACTTGCAAGAAACTGCTCCTGAGCACAGCATGCCCCCGCCCCCACCAGGAGCAGGGGTAGGGATGGCCTCAGGCCATGAGGAAGATGCAGGGGTCCCATATTTAGCACCCAATGGGCCTGGCTGGGCTCCAGGCTGGTCCCTGGAGTTCTCTCTTTTTTTTTTTTTTTTTAAATATTTTTTATTTATTTCTAGGAGAGAGAGAGAGACAGCGTGAGCAGGGGAGGGTCAGAGAGAGAGGGAGTCACAGACTGAAACAGGCTCCAGGCTCTGAGCTGGCAGTCAGCACAGAGCCCGACGCGGGGCTCGAACCCACGAACCGCGAGATCATGACCTAAGCGAAAGTCCGACGCTCAACCGACTAAGCCACCCAGGCGCCCCTGGTCCCTGGAGTTCTCTTGACAGAAACTCACTCAGCAAACATCTCTGGGAAGTGCTAAGTTGTGACAGGCCATAACTCAGGTGCACTGACTCCAGAGTCCCACAGACCCCAGTTTGAGTCCCCCCCCCACCACTTAGTGGCTCTGACCCCCCTATTTCCTCACCTTACAATGCAGATAATACATCTAAACCCATAGCATCTGGGAGGAGTCAGCAAGGTGACAGATGTGAAGCACCTGGTTCCTCTGGGGTGATGAGGTGCTGCTGTCACAGCTACAGCAATTACAAACGCAGCTACATCGCAGGCGCTCGGCCCGGGGGATCCCTGCCTCAGTCTGAGGCTCTCTCCATGGCACTAGATCGGGGACCACACCCCACACAGTGGGAAGATGCTGGGCCTGGGTAAACCGGGAGCTGGTCACCGCAGCCGGTGACTGGTTAGGGAGGCGGGTACTGGAGCCAACCAGCCAGGACTGCAGTCGGCTCTGGCTCTCAGTTGTGTGACCCTGAGCAAGTTTTGTCACCCACTAACCTCAGCTTCCTCACCTGTCCATAGGGGCTACCAGAGCCATCCTCATGGGGAAACCAGTGAGTGCACATACTGTATACCCTAAGTGCTCAATAAATGTTCGCTCTTCCTACCACTAACATCTGACCTGTGGGCTCTGCCTGCTCCGGAACCCGCTGCTTCCTCCCCTTCTCTTGTCCAGATCCTGCTGTGCTTTTCAGTCCAGTTCCAGGCTCACCTCCCCCCCAGACTTGCAGACTCCAGCCTCCTATGCGTTCCTGCTGCCCTGTGGCCACTGCAGTACTTCAGACACTGCTTTGCCTCACTCATTGGCTCAGCCAGCTCTCCAAGGAGGTCCTGTCTGCCCTCAGCCCTGTGCTGGCACAGGGGACACAAGTGAAGTGGCAAAGTTCCCTGCTCTCAGTCTAGAGAGGGGCAGCAAAGCCCAACACAATAACTACTGCCCCACCCTCCACCCCAAACTGGGTGAGCCCTGGGAAGCCTCAGAGATAGAAGTGTGAGGAGATGGGGAGTGGGCAGCAGCCAGCTTGTCTGACTCCGTTTAGGTCTATGAGGTCTAAGCAGACTCAGGCCCCAGCCGCTGGCCTGGCAGAAAGCCAGGGAGCCTAGCACACTCGCAGCCCCCGACCCCAGGGCTCAGTGAGCAGCAGCAAGTAACACTTTCTGCAGCCTGGCCCTGTGTCCACCCTACCGCACCCTTGCTGCCCCATCCCCTGACCAAATGGGCAATAAAGCCTCTACCAGTCTACAGACCATCATTTCCATGCACACTGAAACCCCTCCTCCACTGCCTCCCTTTCCCCACCCCACTCTGCCCCTCTCCAGCTAGCTCAACAGCTAACCACCAACATTAGACCAGACCTGTGCCGGTCTGTGTGACCCCACTGTGGACCAGGGCTCTGGGAGAGGGGACTTTGCCCCAAATCAATCAGGGCAGGAGGCCAGGGAGAAGGATCCTCCCCACACATCCTGTGCACTCACCAGACCAGCTATTTTTCCTCCCTCCCCTTCAATGTGTATCTGTAAAAATCTATAAAAAGTATCTGTTTATATAAACATTATTAACCATATTGAAGATGTTACCACAGGGGCGCTTGGGTGGCTTAGTCGGTTAAGCATCCGACTTTCGCTTAGGTCATGATCTCGCGGTTTGTGGGTTCGAGCCCTGCATCGGGCTCTGTGCTGTCAGCTCAGAGCCTGAAGCCTGTTTCAGTCTGTGACTCCCTCTCTCTCTGACCCTCCCCTGCTCACGCTCTCTCTCTCTCTCTCTCTCTCTCTCTCCTAGAAATAAATAAAACATTAAAAAAAAAGAAAAGAAAAGAAAAGAAAAGAAAATGTTACCACCATGACTTTATAGATGAGGGGGCTGAGGCCTAATGGGATTAGCCAATGTAACACAGTTGTTAAATGGTGAAGCTGAGCTCCAAGCCCAGGGCCTTAACCACAATGCAATGTGGCCCTATCCTGGGCCAAGCACAGCTGGGCCCTAAGGACCCAGAGCGCTCAGGTTTGGTTTCTGCCCTTAAGAAGCTCATACCTGCACTGTCCAAAGTGTTTTTTTTTTTAACAAGAATCAAGTTTTTTTATTTGTTCATTTCTTGTATTTGAAGTATTCCTCAATGACATCCTTGGCCTGAGACTCTTTGCCGTAGTCCTTAACCACCACACAACTGCAACCAACCACTTTACGGGGTTTCCCCTCTCTGTCAATTTTACAGAGGCCGACCCATTCCCCGAGCTTCTTGTTGTCATCAACCTTAATGAGGTTGATTTGGTGCTCAGCATAAAGGCTGTATGTGGCTACTGAGCACTTGAAGTGTGGCCAGTCTGAACTGAGAGGTGCTGTAAGTGTAATATGTAGTACACATGGATTCCACAGACTAGTAAAAAAGAGGATGTCAAATATCGTTAATATTTAGGATATCTCATAAAATATCTCATATATTTTCATGTTAATTACATATGTTGGAGGAGTTAAAATAAATTACTAAAATTAATTTTACCTGTTGCATTTTATTTTTTAACCTGGCTTCTAGAAAATTTCACATTACATATACGGCTTGCATTTATGGCTCACGTTATAGTTCTACCAGGCAGTGCTGGCATAGATGTAATAGACATAGGTGTAACTTGAGTATTATAATCCCCATGTCATCAGGGGTGTGATGGGGGAAACCAGAGTCCATAGGTGCCCTGAGGAGACCTAACCTTGCCTGGGGTCAACAAACCTTCTCAGAAGAAGTGATGCCTTATCTAGCCATGAAGGATGAATATCAGGCAAAAGGGGAAGGGTCACAAGCTGGCTAGAGTGTCTGGTGGGTGTTGGGACAGAGAGTGAGGCAGGTGGGCAGTCCAGACCAAGAAGGGACTTGAAAGCCGGGTTAGGGAGAGTGATCCTTAGCTTAGGAAAGATGAGGAGGCATTGAAGAGCAGGAGTGCAGCAGGGGCAGATTTATGGATGGACCAGTGAGGCGCTCTCCCAGGCTGTACAATGATACAGGCAAGGGATAATAAACTGGTCTTGGCAGAGAGAAGTGTTGGCATGGAGAGGATGAGCTGGATTCACAGGAGAGGGAGGAAGAACAGACAGGGCCTAGAGAGTCCCACCTCCTCCTCTGCAACTTGGGATCCTGGGCAGCTCCAGCACCACCACCTGGTTTTCTGTGTGATCTTGACCACATTGTGGCCTGAGTCTCGATTTGTTGTTGTTGTTCTTCTAAGAATGTTGAGGAGATAGGCCCCTAAAGCCCCTTCTGTGTGCTCTGCTGCATTGGAGCTGGGGATGGGGGGAGAACAAAGGAGAGAGCAGCCCCCAGGTCTCAGCATGTCCTGAGTGAGGAGCTCCCTGGTGAGGTACAACTTACACCGCTGGGACAGCAAATGGCCAGTGAGGGGGCGGCTCGGCCTGCAGCGAGCTCTTTATTAGCGAGTGCTTTAGCAACAGAAGGGCACGGGCTCCACTCCTGATGGCCATGTGAGTCTGGACAAGCCCCAATTCACCACCTGAGCCTCCGTTTACTGGTCTGGGCAATGGAGATGGGTGCTTCTCATGAGAACTGAATGAAATGGCATGTGTATCTGTTGTTGGCATCGGGTAGTGTGACACACACAGGGTTACCGTTACTGAGGAAGTCCCTGGGACCAGCTGCCTCTAGGGAACCAAACCTTAAGGCCCAGAAGCGCTTTAGTGGAGATTAAGACAAGACTAGAAGAAGGGGAAGGGAGATGCAAATCAGGATACAGATCCTCAGCCCCTAGCAGCACCTTCCTCCTCCACTCCAATACAGTAAAAATTCACTAATCACCCACTTTGTGCTGGGCCCCAGACAGCTGCATCTTATTGCCTCTAATGGAAATCCCAACACTAAGACATCATCTTCCTATTCTGCAGATAGGAAACACAAGCACAACAGCTGCCTATCCCCAGCAAACTCCTACTCAAACACCCCTGCTCTGGGAAGCTGTTGCTCCCCTTTAACTGCATTAGGAAGTTCTTCGGTGCTCCCACAGCACCCTGGCCTGTCGAGTCCTGCAAGATTCGGTTGAGCCTTTGCTGACTCCCCAGGCATGGAGTGGGTGCTCAGGAAATGTTTGCTGAATGATTAAATGAATTTGTGAAAGGCAGAGTTGGAAAAGGTTTGCAACATTATCTAGTCTGACCCCCTCAGTTCACAGATTAGTATGTTGAAGGTAAGGCCAGGACTAGAATTTGTGTCTTCTGACTCCTTCCCAGAGCCTTGAACTGCTCTTGAAGACTGAGTAGGAATTCTCCAGATGGAGGAAGGGGAGGAAAAGCACTCCAGACAGAGGGAAGGGCGAGAGCAAAGGCACAGTGTGGGGATGGGGGAAGAGGGAGGTGCCTTTAAAGAAGGGTAAATAGGGGCACCTGGGTGGCTTAGTTGGTTAGTTGGCCAACTTCAGCTCAGGTCATAATCTTGCAGTTTGTGGGTTCAAGCCCCTTGTAGGACTCTGTGCTGACAGCTCAGAGCCTGGAGCTTGCTTTAGATTCTGTGTCTCCTTCTCTCTCTGTCCCTCCCCCACACGTGCTCTGTCTCTCTCTCTTTCAAAATTAAATAAACATTAAAAAAGTAATAAAGAAGGGTAAACTGGATGGGGCAGGGGATAAGAATGGACTGGAGGTCCAAGTCTCCAAAGGCATCAGCCACTATGCTAAGGTACTGGTGACAGGGAGCCATCAATGGCACCAGGCAGGTCATGGTCAAAGGTCTTAGTATGACGCTACCAGGCTTAAAGGTGCCACCATTAGTCACTCCTTACCTAAGATTCAGATACAAAAGACAAAGTACTTTCCCACAAGATTTTGTGAAAACAGCCATATGAATGTAACATTTTTTTTTAATTGTTAAAAAATGTTTATCTGAGAGAGAGAGAAGGGGGATGGGCAGAGAGAAAGAGGGAGACACAGAATCCAAAGCAGGATTTGTGCTCAGGATCCAAGCTGTCAGCACAGAGCCCCAGACGCAGGGCTCCAACTCACAAACCTGGAGACTAAGACCTGAGCTGAAATCACGCACTTAACCGACCAAGCTGCCCAGGCGCCCTGAATCTAACATTTCTTAACTTGCACTCGAGGCTAGAACAAACTGGGCCCTGATCCCTAAAAGGGGAGATGACCACCCGGAGGCTCTCCCGGTGCATTGCCAGTGCCGCCTCTTGCAGCTGCTAGACCACAGCTTCATCTTCTCCCGCCTGCCCGAAGTCCAAGAGCAGCCACTCAGGTTGGAGGGGCCTCAGCAGGTCCATGACGCACTCCAAGATCCAGGCGCGCATCCCTTTGTGCCTTGGGGACCAGGCACGGTCAGCGCCGCTCTCGTTCGCATGCTGCGCTTGCTCCTTTCCCTAAGTTGTGACGGAGGCTGACTCCCACCCCCAGACCCGGCTGCTGCCACGAGCTCGCGGCCGCCACCACCTCCTCTTCCACCTGACGGCGCATCAGGTATTCTAACCCCTCCCGGCCTGGCGGTTCAAGGACTTCTAACCCGGCACTTCCGCCGCTTTCGCTGGAGGGCGCTGACCTCTCCCCTCGGGCTCCGCGCCCCAACCCGCCCGCCGAATCCCCTCAGGCCAGCTGTTCCAGCGGGCAGGCAGCCGCGGGAGGCCCACTGACGGACACCAGGTGCCCGCGGAGAGCTCTGGCTTGGGGAGCGCGCGGCGCTGAGCTGGGGAGCCGAGCCCCGAGCGCGTCCCAGCGGTGGTCGCGCGGGCTCCGCCTCACCTGTCCGCCGCCCTTCCTGGAAGCATATTTCTGGCCCCCTCTAGGCCTCAGTTTCTCTGTGACGAGAGCGAAGGGCGAACTAGCTGGAGTGAGCTAATATAGTGCGACTCACGCCTGGGCTCTACGTACAGGGGTCCACGCCCCTCCCCAGTTCCACCTGCCCCCACATTCCCAGTCAGCAGCCCGCGTCCTCCCACCCCCCTCCCCTCCCCACCGCCCTCAGATTCTTTCCAGATGTGCGCAACGGGGGCGGGGAGGGGGGGCGGAAAGCGGGCTGGGACCAGCCTCTGGCCAGAGAGGAGGAAAGGCCCCTGCCCGGGGAGCGATCGCGGAGGGGTCGCACTCCCAACGTGCAGTTCGCGGCCGCGCACCCGGTGCAGGGCTCCCACCTGGGGGACGGGATGCGGCAGCCCCGCCCGGGGGAGCTTCGGGGACCGTCCGGACCCGGCGGGAAGTCCGAGTCCGCCGCCAGGGCTCGGCCCCGACCCCTTGGCCCACCCGGCCGCCCTCGCCGGGTACCTGCGGCTCCCCCGCGCCGCGCCGCGCCCCGCCGGCCGTCCGCGCTGTCCCGAGACGCCGCTGCGCTCCGCGGGCGCGGGCTCCTTCCATTCAAGTCGAGCCGTGAGCTCGGCGACGCAAGTTTTGTTGTGGGTTTTCTCCTCCCCGCCTCTCCCCCGCTCCCCCCTCCACACCGCGTGCATCTGCTGGACGCCGGCCTCCTCCGGACACAGGCGTAGGGTCCCCACAGGCGCGGGGAGACGAGGGGGCCCGCCCCCTCCCCTCGTGGACTTGGCCGGGCCCCACTTCCCGGGCGGGAGAGCCCCCGCACCGACCCCTCTCCCCCTCTCCGCCCCGGAGGGGCAGCCGTACCACGCCCCCCACCCCCAGGCTGGGAAGGCGGGGTGTCTAGCCCGCAACGGTTCCTAGTTCCCGCCTTCCGCAGTGGAACTTGACCCCCTTTAGGCCCCAGCACCTGAAAGGAGGGCAGGGGAAAGGGCCCCTTCACCCAAGTGCCTCCGAGCCCAGTTTCTTCCTCATGACTGAGGATTTTGCAACCGCTCCAGGCACGAGTGCCACCTTTCCGTTCACTCTCCCACCCTGGGGTCCTGGGCCGTGGCTAACAGGGCGGCCCGCCAAGACCCTGCTGGGGCCCTTCCCGGAAAAGTTCTCAGCCCTCCCTGTACCACCCCCACCCACGTTGACCCTTGTGAGCCTTGAAGGACGGGTAAATTGGGCTGCGAGTAGGGTGCATGCGGATCCCAGTCGCAGGAAGACAAAGCGGGTGAGCAGTGAGCCCTTGCGGCACCATATTGCTCCCTGGAGCTGAAAACGTTTCCAAGCAAAGGAGCATTAACTACTAGCAGCTGAAGCAACACTGTTTGGCGCCAGGGGCTTTGGCGGTAGAATGTGGTGGGGCTGGGTTTAGGTGGTACTTGGCACTTCCACCGCCCATACAAGGCTCTCCTCATACCTGCTCTAGCCTGTGGGCAGGGCACCCACAACTACTTTACCTGGCTGCCCTCCTACTGAACAGGGAAAAGGATAAATAACTCAAACTTGGGACCACTTGCTCAACCTAACTGCCAATGCCCTGAATGAATGGCTCAAGTAAAGGATCTTTCACAGGCTTCTACTACTGCATCCTGATTGGACCACATAATTACACTCTGAGCCTGACAGCCCCGACAGAAGAGCTGCTGTTGGCCCCACTCACAGGTAAGGCGATCACCTTACAAAGAAGTGCTTAACTGCGTAAAATGGCCAGCTTTACCCTTCCCCACAGCCTAAGTTCTTTCCGGGATGTAAACAGGCAAGTAACCTGAGAAAGCACATACAGACTGCATTTGAACCCAGGGCTGTTCCCATTACATCAATAACTCAAAAACTTAGAAGAGGAAAAGGAAATATTTTGCCTTCTTTGGCCTCAGATTTCAGTTCTCTCTGGGCTCAAACTTGAGAGCTGGTATGATTCACAGGATTGGACAGCAGCCAACTCAGAGACGCATCTCTTGTCTTCTCAACATTGAGCCTAGATTCAAGTGGAGCTAGAAGAACAAAATTCTACTGGCTTGAATACCCAGGAACTAAAGAAAATCTAGGACAATGAGAACCAGCACATACTGAGTACCTACTAAGTGCCAGGCACTGTGTTAAATCCTTAAATACCTTAATCATCCCAGTCTTCTGGGGAAGGTATTTTCTGTTACTGGTAACTGCTGGGGCCAGCCACAGGACACACCACATCTCCCCTAGAGCCTCCGAGAAATAGGCTCTTCTGTGGAATGCCAAGCCAGTGCCCACACATCCTCTTTAGCTCTCTGGAGCCATAGACACATACTAACATCACCTGTCTGAAATAGAATTTGGAGGAATCACTTTGAATATCTCTAGTGGGAAACAGAGGTGATCCTGGTTCTCTAGAAAGAAATCCTCTAACTTTCAGAATAGCTATAAAGGGTTGAGGATTCCGAATCCACTTGTGCTGCTTTGGCTCCTTCATGCCTCATTTTCTGCTTCTGTTTAATGTTACTCTAGTGCATGGTGTCAAGTACAAGCTTTGGACTTAGATTTGGATCCAAATCCCAGCTGAGTTCAAATGGAAATAAAAATAGTACCTACACCCTCACAGATTGTCTAAATTAAATGAGAAAATAGAAGCAAATGAAAAAATGGAAGTACAGAATTCTGCACAGCACCCGGCACATGGTAAGTGCTCAATAAATGGCAGCTGTTATTGTTACAAAATTGTCACCAAAAGTCTATGAAACATTATTAAAATAGAAATTATAGGTGGCAAGAATTAAACAGAAATCTCTGCATTATCCAGGGTAAGTGGATTCTAATTCAAAACAATAAGAAACAAGAAATCTCAAAAGAGGGGAGTAAAGACATACATGTGACTAGGAGAGATCTAGGAGTGAAAGACAAGAGGGCTCTCGTGGGGGCTTGATGAGGAAAAAGGGGAGATAAGGAACAAGATAAGAGGAGATAAGGTGTTGTCATACTTCATCATCAGAGAAGAAAGAAAATTCCTCTGTGAGCTAAGGATTCAAGACCTTTCCTTATGAAGTAGCAGAGCCCCAGATACAGAGCTATGGCAGCAGCTTGATTCTCTGGACATTTAGAAATCAAATCACATGGTGTTATTTTGCGTATATGGACACATAATCCTTCCATCTGAAGGATTTTGATAAAAGACAAAGCATCAAAGAACAAGCATGGTATGATGGAAGAACTATAGGCCAAGTCAGGTACAGGAAAGGCCTTCTGGGCTCCTGGAACATCCCATACAAACCCTTTTTATTATTGGACCTTTTTTTTTTCCCCTGTATGTTTTTTATCTTTCCCCCACTGGATTGTAAACTGTCGAGGGCAAGAACCTCATCTCATCTTCTGTAAGGCCCCTTTCCAGCCCCAAATACCATTACTGTAGTAGGCAGAATTAACCCCAAAGATACCCATACCCTAACTCCTAGAGCCTGTGAATGTTACAGTAGGAAGCAAAAGGGACTTTGCAAATGTAATTAAGTTTATGGACTTTGAAATATGGAGATTATCTTGGATTATCCAGTGGGCCTAACCTAATCACACAAGCTTTTGAAAACGTAGAACACTCACTGGCTGGAGGTAGGAGAGATACAGCAGCAGAAAGGGAGATCAGAGAGATGTGAAACATGAAGACTCAACTAGCTTTACAGATAAAGGAAATGCAGGCAGCCTCTAAAAGTCGAGAACCCTAGGCTGCCAGCAAGGACATGGGGACTTCAGTTCCACAGCGGCATGGAACTGAATTCTGCCAACATCCTGAGTGAGCAGGGAAGCAGATTCTCCCCCAGAGTTTCCAGATAAGAGCTCAGGGCAGCCAGCACCTTGACCTCCACCTCGTGAGACCTGGCCCAGGGAAGCCAGCCACACCCACCCAGACTTCCCAAGTCACAGAACTGTGAGATAGTGTATTCCAGTGGAGGAAAGCTGCTACATTTATGGGAATTTGTTACAGCAGCAATAGAAAACTAATACAAACATTAATAACTTAAAACTTGTACAGCATTTTCCCAGACATCACTTCACTGAATCTGCAACAAGCATGACGGTATGATTGCCCCCTTATTTTAAGAAACCGATGCTCAGGAAGGATAAGTAACTTGTTCAGGTGACCAGCCAATGAGTACTCTAGGCAGAATTCACACTCAGGTCGAACTTCAGTGAGTGTTGTCTCCTCCACGGCAGCTGCCATTCTGTGGCTCTAAGGCTCTACTGTCTTAAGCTAAGTGAAAGTGGACTTAAGAAAAGACTAAAACAACAACAACAAAACCTCTCAGGTTTGGGGGTGCTTGGGTGGCTCAGTTGGTTGGGCATCTGACTTCGGCACAGGTCATGATCTCGTGGTCCGTGGGTTCGAGCCCCGTGTTGGGCTCTCTGCTGACAGCTCAGAGCCTGAAGCCTGTTTTGGATTCTGTGTCTCCCTCTTTCTCTGCCCTCCCCAGCTCATGCTCTGTCTCTGTCTCAAAAATAAATAAATGTTAAAAATTTAAAAAAAAGAACAAAACCTCTCAGGCAGCTTTCATGCTATGAAAACTGAAAAGCTTTGAATACTCATTTCTGTTTCTTCCAAAGATATCGAGTAAGTCACAGAACAAGTCAAGTTATAAACAAGTAAACATAAAAAAAAAAATCAAGTCCTCTTTCTGACACATAGAAAAGATGTTGATAAACGGCAAAAAGAGAAATCCTCAAAAGAGTGGCTGCTAATGAAATATTTTCTCCCATTCAGATGCTCTTGTAGCCACTGTTAAAGTACACCTTTCACAGATGCCCTGTTTTGCTACCTGGTTTAGGAACGCCTCTGTGTTGGAGCTTTTAGCCCATTTTATTGCCAAGAAGTTCAACTGGTTCTTAGTCTGAAATTCCCCTTTTATAGTTCTTTTTTTTACTACTTATTTATTTATTTATTTTTTACAAATAGTTTATTGTCAAATTAGTTTCCACATAACACCCAGTGCTCATCGCCACAAGTGCCCTCCTCCATGCCCATTCCCCCTACCCCCCCTTTTATAGTTCTATCCATTAGTTCTAATTACTAAACAAAATAATCCCTTTCTCTCGTTGGTCTTTCCATCTCTCAAATATCTGTGAATTGTCATCACACCCTGCCCTTGGGTATCACTTTGCCAAGCTGCAGGCTCGTTCTGCCTGCCTAGGTCAGTCTTTCCCTGATACTATTGATCTTCACGTCTGAACTTCTTTCCCATATATTTCTGTTCAAATGAGGGGTCTAATGTTGAACAGAGTGTTCTGCACACTATAGAAGTGCTATATTCTAAAAGGTGAATTACACAGTAATTTATAAAGAAAAAGGAAATGTGCCACGGTTTGGAACTGGATTAGAAAACTGTAGCACCGACTGCTTCTCTGTCTGCAATTTAAATAAATAGCAGAGTACAATGAATTTCCCCCAATTTTACATAAAAGTTTATGGCTACAAATTCAGTAACTTAAAGGTCAGACATTACATGCTGCTGAAAACAGCACTGTGAATATTTACATAGTATTTAAATTAGTTTTAACAGAAAAGATTAAGTGGACATCACGTTTTGCAATAAATTTTGGATATGATACATTAAAAAAGTATTTCTCCACGAAGTCTGGCTAAACTTCCATACCAGATTAAACATCCTGCCAAATAGAATCAGACGCCACATTTTTAAGAGCCAGAAATCTGGCCCAACATTCTCTATTCTTACCAAGAACTAAAGAGCTGTTTGTTTGCAGCAGTCTCCAGATAGATATTAATACTGGACCTTTCCAGTAGATTTTGTAACTCTCTATTGAGAAAAACTCTTAAAATTTGGCCAGACGTGGCTGTGGTTCCTGATAGCACATAATTCTTTCAGGGCTCTTATTAGCTGTTTAGTACTATACCCCCACCCACTAATTCACATCAGTGTTGTCTCTAAACAAAACCAGTCCCACAGAGTAATTTACCCAGTAATTTACAATCTGGCTGATTACCACTTTTTCCTGGTCAACAACACCCAGCAAATTCTTTGTGTTCAGAAAGCAACTATGCCATGGGGTAGCTCAAAATGTAATCTTTGGCTGAAAATGCAGACCTTCTGAAAGTCAAACTAAATAATTCCATATCCATTCCCTAAGTTATAGAGATTATTAAATTTTAGTGATTTCTTGAAGAAGAAAATGTAAGGATGTGGATAGTCCATAAAAATAAGGAAATTGTCCCCAATCCTGAGGCTAGCATATTATCTGAACTCAGAAAATTGTCACAAAATGTTCCAAAAAAATGAATTCCTTCCTGTTAAAAAATGTCTCAAATAATGTTAGGCACCATCTATTGAGTACCTACTATGTGGTTTGACATTTTATAGTACCTACTATGTGGCTTGACAAGGTAGACATTAATATTCCCTTTTACAAAGGGAGAAGCAAGCTCAGAGTCCTTACTTATTGTTAGCTCAAGTTCCCAAAGCTGTTTAAAAGTCAGAGCTAGGACCAAAACCCACATCTGATGGGCCCAAAGTTTCCTATACCAGGCTGCTCTCAAGTATTATTTTCTGAAATTGCTAAAATTTCAGAAGATAAAGCTTCAATTATATGATTTAATTTCATTAGTTCTTTTTTCTAAGGTGACATATATGGGGAAACAGAAGGGGGTTTATATTTTTATGTGATTAAACTTTCAAAAGGATTTTGCAGCTTAAAAATAACTTTAATGATCATTGCCTAATACTTGAGAAACTTTAGGGGCACCTGGTTGGCTCAGTCGGTTGAGTGTCCTACTTCAGCTCAGGTCATGATCTCACAGTTGTGAGTTTGAGCCTTGCATCAGGCTTTGAGCTGTCAGCACAGCAGCTGGAGCTGGAGCCTGCTTCAGATTCCGTGTCTCCCCCACTCTCCCCCTCCCATTATCATGCTCTGCCTCTCTCGGTCTTTCAATGATAAATAAATGTTAAAAATTTTTTTGAAATACTTGAGAAACTTTATTGATGCTTACTCTGGTAAACACTGTATTAATACAGGAGACACAGAGATGAATAACTGAGAGTTTCTACCCTCAAGATGTTTACAGTCCAATGAGACTATTAAAAAAGATTAGTGGTGTCCCCCTTTTGCAGAGGAAGAAACTAAAGACTGGTAAGGTTTAAGTGCCTTGCCCTAACTTACCTTCCCAGAGGCCGACAGGACCTAATCCAGGTTCTTCTGATCTCACTTCAGTGACTCCTCCACACCACCCCTACCTCCACATTCAGCTTCCTAATTGTGCTCTCCATTATTGTTCCTCTACATATTCAACAAGGCTTGTAGGAATCTGAAAATCTGAACTCATCTGGATAAGTACAGCAACAGGGTTAATGATTTTAATGCACAAAGAACCCACTATGCCAATTTGTTTTTAAAAACATATAATAAAACCACAAACTGACATTTCTTATTACTTGAGCTGCTTCAATCTTAAATTGAAACACTATTCTAAGAAGCTGCAAATATTTTCAAAAAAGTGCAGGTTAAGTCAGGCTAAGGGAGAATTTTTAATGTTCTCTTTCATCATCAGGGCAACAGAAGGTCACTGTAAGAAAGAATGCATTTCTGTGACAAGGTTCCTATACTCAGAAACTCCCTATGAATTGTTTTCAAATTGTTATTCAACTTATCTCATTCATTTACTTAATCACAGCAAGCCAAGACTTTGTGCTGCAGGATCAAAATGGATGTATGAGATGCAGTCTCTGTTCCGGGGAAATAGAAACAAATTACTACAAAGGAATGATTACCTCTGCTTGGGGCAAACAGCTTCCTGAAAGCTAAGGCATGAAAAGAAATTTGCCTAGTGGACTGGGGTGGAGGCAGAGAGAAAATGGTGAGGGTGGGCACAGAGAATAGCAAGATGTTGTTGCAAAATGTGTGCTATGCAAGATGACCTAACTTAGAACTAAAAGTATTAGCTAATGTGCTTGCTCTGTATTAATCACTTGGAAACTGAGCATATCACTACCAAATGGAACTTTTCTGTTATTATTTCATAGCTCTTTATGAAACCAATTCCAATCTAGCTTTTATCCCTACTACTCCACTGAAACTGATTTTGTAAGTGATCACCAGTGACTTCCATGTTGCCAAATTTAATCCAAAACACTTTCAAACATCATCTTACTTGACCTTACAGAGCAAAGCATACAGATGACCATATATACTCTCTTCTAGAGAAGCTTCTCTTAACCTCTAGCCCCTCTTCTTCATCCCCTTTGCCAGATAGATCCTCCTCCTCCACCTGAACTCTAAACCTGAAGCTCCTCAAGGCTTACTCCATCCTTTTCCTTCCTCTCTAGGTGATATCAGCCATTCCTATAGCTTTAAATACCACCCAGATGCCCATGGCCTCCAAATGTGGATCTCTAAGCTGACCTCACCTCTAAGCTCCAGTCTTATAAATCCAAGTGCCTCTCTGATTATCTCTACTTGCAAATCTCTCAGGCATCTCAAAGTTAGCAAGTTCAAGAGTAGAGCTGATTATTTCTGTGACTCTCCCTAAAATCCCCTTATCTCCTTGTCATACCAGTCATGACCCACCATTCACCTCGAAGTCATTCTTGCCCCTACCTCCAGTCATCAAATTCTGTCAGCTCTCCCTCTGCCTACTTTTCCATATCCACATCAGCCACCAACACCCTAATCCAGGGCATGGTCTTCTTGCACCTGGATATCCACTCTTCGGCCCTCTCTCCCAAGGAAAGAGGTACATTCTCCACACAGCAACTACAGTGACTGTTTAAGGCCTTTCATTCCCCTGTTTACAACTGTTCTGTAATGGTCATCAGTTCTTTCATAAATATTCTAACTTCATTCTCTCCTTCAGGTACCTGGTAAGATTCTGAAATTAGGTGGGGCATGTGACTTTCTTTGGACAAATAAATGAGAGAAAAAGTGATATCACTTTGGGGTGGAAACTTTAAGGGCCAAAGTGTATTTCACCTTTTTCTCTTCCTCTGCCTTGACAATCACAATGCTCCAGATAATAGATGTTGCATTAGCCTGGGTCCTAGACTTAGGGTATAATGGCAAAATGGATATGTAGAATGAGTGAGGAATAAATGGATGGAAAGCTACATCTTCAACAGATCCAAGTGCCTTACCATAGTGAACAAATTCCAACACAGTTGGTTACTATGTACCTACCTGTCCAAACTCATCCTGGACCTGTCCTTCCAGCTCATTGTATTCCACTCACACTGACCCCTTCCGTGCACTGTTCTTCGCACCTTTATATCTCAGTTTAAATATCATCCGCTCAGAGATGTCTCCTGTAACTACTGTCTCAAAGAAGGTCCCCCACTACGATTCTTCATCACAGCACCCTGACCACTTCCTGCATGGCACCTCACCGTCTATAATAGTTATCCATCTCTTTGGTGAACCGTCTCTCCCTCTAGACTGTAAGCACCATGAAGGGAAGAGCTCACCATCACCTCTAGTGCCTAGCACTGTACCTTCCATATATCACCCTATGTTTGGTAGGCGCTCAATAAATACTTGTTAAATGAATGAACAAATGAAAAAAGATTCCAAAAGTGGGACATAAGAAAACAACGGACACTTCGTATCACCTATCACAGAGGCAAGAGGAGGCAGTGGTTGTGGGAACAATAAGTGAACTCACATTTACTGTGACTGAGGTACCTAACAACTAATTTACGTGTTTTACATATGTTCTCTCTCTAGATTCTCAATAATCCTAGGAGGTCAATATTAATATCTTCACTTTATAGATCAGGCATCTGAGACTCAACCTGCTCAAGCAGCAGAACCAGTAACAGCAGCAGTTTGAACCCAGACCTGTTAACCTTTCCTCCAAACCACGATGCTCTCCTCCCTTCCCTAGAAATTAAATTGCTACTAATAGTATTTCATCATTATCTATTATATATGTAAATTGCTTATATATGAATCTATTTCTACCCCAAGAGCTAGTTTTCTTTTGTTTGGTGTTGTTTTTTGTTTTTTTTTAAAGGTTCATCCTAAAGCCTATTTCAGGTACCTTTTGCTATCTGGAACAAGTGTGGCAGAATGGTAAAGCAAATCCAAACTACAGATAAATTAGACATGCTATTGAAACTTTTTCTTGTAGTCTTTTAGACCACCTAAGTAGTGGGTCTTTTGAACAGGCCCAGCAGGCTGCTATTTATTTGCCTAGGAGAAACAAGACTCCTGGCTCCTAGTCAGTGCTCTTTCCACTACAACACACTGCTTCCTCTATCAAGACCTAGTGATCACATCAAAGTAACCAGCAGAGAACACCTAGATAACACAGATTCTCAATTCCCCAATGTTTCTTTTACTGTCTGTCAATGAGAAGACTTCCCCTGAACAAAAAGAACATACACAATAAAAACAAAGGAGATCAGGAAGAGCTATTTTAATTTTCTATTAAACGTCTTCCAAAAGCATTATTTTACCCCATATCTTACTGAGTTATAAGAAATAACATTAGTATTAGAAAAACTAGGAAGATAAATTAAATGTGCTAATTAGTTAAACTAAACTTATATGAAAAAGGAAAATTATAACAAAGGATTGAGAGCTTTACAAATTTAATTAGGAGATTATACTTTGAAAACTGTGCATATCAAAGCAAACTTTATTTGTTCAATTATTTATAACAACAGCGTTTTATGATTAATACACTGATTTTTCAAGAAGGAAACTCATCCTAAAAATATTTTTATTTTAAAAATAGGCCTGTGTTCACCTATAGATTTTTTCCCCTAGCTCTGATCAGATTTATTTTGATTTGGGAAGAAAATACCATCTTGATAGCATGAAAACAAAATTTAAGTTTTTTAAAACATCCCAGTACAGATTTTAAAAACAATTAATGGAAAATAGGTTAAGGTTAACATTAAGTTCACAATACTAATTACTGGCCAGCTACTGGTATTTGGTTTCTTCCCTAGTTCTCCCAAGGAAAACTTAAAGTCAATCTTCAGCAGAATGCTCTTTAAATACACTTTATAAGTAAAATGAGAGCTTTTGTTTTACATAGTTTTTAGATCTTGCTGTTCCTAATTTTATTCTGAAACTCAATTTTACCCCAAACCATAATTACCATATTAACTTTGTAATGCACAGTTGTATGCAATTCAGCAAGCAGTAGTCTACCACCAGGCTCTATTCAGCCAGAGATCAGGAAAAACAGGATTGGTCACCCATTTAAAATCAAATCTCCCATTATCTGCCAATGTGTGGTTTCCATCTAAGTTCTGACAACGAAATATATGGATATATATTTATATATCTCATCTTAATTTTTAAAGATAGGCAAAGGGAGTTCTTCACAGCTTAGCTTTGCCTGGCTGAAGCTGAAGATTTTGTAACTTCAGAGCCAGCCCCATGTTGCCAGTGATTTTCAATTTGCCTTGAAAGAATGCCTGTAAGTGAAAAGAAAGAAAACTTATTACTGGGTGTTTTTTGTTTTGAGATTGCTGATATTTCTACACGACCCAGCCCTGAGATCATTTATTTACCCAGGTTTCTTAAGCTTTCTTCAAAATATGAAACATGGCTTTCTAGAATAGCTTTAGAACTAGATTCCTCAGGGTACCTGGTGGCTCAGCCGGTTAAGCCTCCAACTCTTGATTTTGGCTCAGGTCATGATCTTGTGGTTCGCAGGTTTGAGCCCTGTGTCAGGCTCCACACTGACAGGGTGAAGCCTGCTTGGGATCCTGTCTCCCTCTCTCTCTGCCCCTCTCCCACTTGCTCTTTATCTCTTTCTCAAAATAAATAAAAATGAACTTAAAAAGAAAAAAAGAACCAGATTCCTCAAAAGGAAGGCTTTGTAAGAGGCATGCTCTGCAAAGAGCAGTCATATGGCAGATCTTTCCCAAATGTCTTGTCTTAGAAATTGAGTCTACATTTATCTGCCTTCCTCACAGATGATACCTTTTCCAAATAGTAAGCAAAGTGGATTCATACTAGATGGATTTTGTTTAAAAATATTACACATGGATCAAGAATATGAACTGAGGGGGTGCCTGGGTGGCTCAGTTGGTTAAATGCCCGGCTTCGGCTCAGGTCATGATCTCGTGGTTCGTGGGTTCGAGCCCCGCATCGGGCTCTGTGCTGACAGCTAGCTCAGAGCCTGGAGCCTATTTCAGATTCTGTATCTCCCTCTCTCTCTGACCCTCCCCTGCTCACGCTCTCTCAGAAATAAATAAAACATAAAAAAAAAAAAAAAAAAAAAAAAAGAATATGTACTGAGGGCACCTGCTGGCTCAGTTGGTAGAGCATGTGACTCCTGATCTCTGGGTTATGAGTTCGAGCCCTACACACTGAGTACAGAGATTACTTAAAACTAAAACCTTACCAAGAAAAAAAAAAGAATATGAATTAAAATTTTTCAGTAGTCTGCTGTGAGAAAAAGCACAAGCATAACACACTTAGATATCGTGAGGTTCAATACAATGTGGATGAAATGTCATCAATTTCTTTTTCCTTTTTTGGTTTATATGATAAAGGATTTATCCCTACAGAGGGTGGCCAGGCAGCCTGTTGAGACAGAGGTGCTGGTGTTAGTCTTTGGCTCAAGAAGAAGAATCAAACCAACCAAAGTGCTGACCCAGAGTCACAATTTGTTCCATTTAATAACTGCCTCAGATTAGATCACTTGATGTTTGCTAAATTTATCATGTATTAAAATGCCAAGAAAACTTAAAAGAAATAATAGCAAAATTGGGAACATAGCATGATTTTCCTGCTATGATTTCTTTTAACTCAATTATTAAAATAAGGAAGGGCTAGATGAAAAAAGTTACTGGTAGTCTTAGCTTTCTAAGCAAGTACATTAAGAAGTTAGGAGCTCTTCTGCCTTATCCTTGAGAATATACAGAGCTGTGCTTTTTCTACACCTTCTGGTAAGGGTGACTAATTCCTTTTCCCCCCCCCCTACTCTGTCTGGACAAACTAAATATTTCCTTTCTATATGGCACACAGCCTTCTGTCTGATGACTTTAAAGGTCAGGTGTCTCAGAACACAATATATTTAACATATGTCCTTAAAAAACATGGACCAGTAATATCTAACAGAGAAAAGTCACCATCTTTCTTTTTTTAAATTAAAAGAGAAAATGACTTTATTTACTAAGTATTATAGAGAAAACATGAATTTCCACCATTTAGGGAGTCCAAACATAAGGATCACTTTAATCTGGCCCCTAGGTGTTCTTCATGTGTACTGGAGCACACTGCTTTGTTTCAACTGTAGCCAAACACAAATTATTATTTCCAATGCATTTAATGGTTTAAAGTCAAATCCTCTAAGCATAAGGGAAGGCCATTAGCATATTAATAGAAATATCTGCCATTTTTATCTTTAATTCCTTTGGATGCTAACAGGTGTTGAAAAAAAAGAAAAAAGCTGAATGATACTTTGCTCCCCCAAATGGATGGTAAACAGATAAACTGAGAATGGAGGCAGCTGATGTGTGAAGTCTGACCACCCTGCCAAGGAAGTGCATGGAGTGAGTGCACAGTGGAACGAGGAACAGCGGGAGGGAAAGATGAAGACAGCCTGCTCCTATATTGGTGGCCTCTGTTTTGTCCAGATTTCTGGAGTGGGTTCTGTGGGTGGAGACGTCAGTGCCAATGGTGTGTAATCAGCTGAAACATCATCACAGATGCAAGTCTCACTTGTCAAAGCATCAACTGAAATAGGCTTAGTTGCTTAGAGAAAGCATTTTAAAAAGGAATACTAGTGTGAGTCAGATTTAGTTGCTTTATCCAATCTTTTGAATTACCAGGGGGATGCAGGAATAAGACCTAAAACAAAGCAGGCTGAGGCAACAACAACAAAATACATATACAATGGAAAGAAGCATCAGTTTCTTTTTGTTACCTCTGGCTAATGAAAGCTTAGTGTTTCAAGTCTCTTTAGTGAGTATGAGAAGACCCTTGCCAATTTGTGAACCAGGAAAATCCATACAAGGCATAAATACATTTTAGACAAAAACAGTTTAATCCAGCAATTGTTTAGTGAAAATCTAAAAATGTCAGGCATTGCACTAAGTTCTGGAGACATGAAGTTGAATAAGAGGTGGTTTTTTCCTTTGAGTCGCTCACAGTCTAACGGAGAAGAAATAGGCACATCATGACTAATATAATGTGACAAGTGCTAAGCTTGCTTCTAGTAGATGGCCAGGAAGAGGGACTGGCCATAGTTCCCCAACAACTTGTATGGAGGTCTCAGGGAATAACATCTGGACTAACTTGGAAAGGGAAGGAGTTTGTCAGGAAAGGTAGTTCAGATCAAGAGAGTACAGGGCAAAGAAAGGTGCGAAATGTACGAGGCCATGCCTTTGTTCACATTGCTCCTTCCCCCTGGATTGCTCCTACTCTCCATCTGTGCACGGCTGACTTCTGGTCCCTCTTTTAAGATTCAGCTCAAGTGTTGCTTCCTCTGCTGTGAGACTTTCTGTGCTGGTCCAGGAAGACATGGCTGCTCCACCCACCACATTCCCCTGTCCACAGCTATAGGCATGGCACCATGGATACTTGTATATACTTAACTCTTTTGCAGGTCTGTCTCCTACCAAATTGTGGATGCCCTGTGCATGAGAACTCTTTCTTATTCATCTGGGTATTTCCAGCACACAAGACAGTGCCTGGCACATAGCCTGCTGCACAAATGTTTGTCATTTGTTAAGTGAACATTTCAGGGAACACTGAGTTTTGTGGGTTTGACCACTTTGCACTCTATGGTATGAGGCTGAGGTGGGAGATGAAATGGAATGGGCTAAAAGACCCATCTACCAGGGAGAAATAAGCTGCATCATACTTACGGACTGAGGATTCATTTTACCAGTCATTAACGCCAGTAAGTCAGAGTCAGCCATTGTAATTGTGCAGTCAGCCTTCTTATCTACAACAGATTATGTAGGAAAAGAAAGGAGAAAAAGGGAGAGTATTCAGTTTCATGTGTACATTTTAGTCAAAACCCACTGACAGCAATAGATCACATCCAGTAATGGAGGAGTGTGGGGAAAAACGTACTCATGTTCTCTAATATGGCTGCCTAGTAAAAGGTGGCATAAATTACAAGCAACGTCAATATTTTGCAAGAGGGTGGGGCGCCTTGGTGGCTCAGTCAGTTAAGCGGCCCACTTCAGCTCAGGTCATGATCTCGCGAATTGTGAGTTCAAGCCCCATGTCGGGATCTGGGCTGACAGCTCGGAGCCTGAAGCCTGCTTCGGATTCTGTGTCTTGCTCTCTCTGTGCCCTCTCCTGCTCATGCTCTGTCTCTCTGTCTCTCAAAAATAAATAAATGTTTTTAAAAACTTTTTTAAAAATTTTACAAGAGGGACTTGATGATCATATTCATATAATGAGATACAATGCAGTCATTAGATGATGTGGATCTACATTTATTGACCTGAAAAAATGCTCATGTTATATTGTTCATGATACTGTTATACAAGCCAGTTACAAAATTATGAGCATGGTCTGGTTTTTGCTTCAAAACAGATATTCAGGGTGCTTGGGTGACTCAGTCAGTTAGGGGTCCAACCCTTGGTCTTGCCTCAGGTCATGATCTCACAGTTCCTGGGTTCAAGCCCCAAGTTGGGATCTGCACCGACAGCACAGAGCCTGCTTGGAATTCTGTCTCTCTCTCTCTCTGCCCCTCCCTGCTCATTCTCTCTCAAAGTACATACATAAACTTAAAAAAAACAAAAACAAAAAAGGACATTCAATCACACATGTATAGGAAAAAATCCATAAACATAGACACAAATATATTAATAATTATATAATATATAATATTATATAATATAGCTAATAACTATATTAAATAAAATATAGTTATATAATAGCTATATTATAATAGTCTGCACCCAGACTGTAAGGTGACCCCTCTTGGTGTTCATGCCTTTGTATGCCTTTGAGTGCAGGCAGGACCTGTGACTTGCTGCTAATAGAATGACTTGCCAATAGAATGTGGCAAGGGAGATGGGATATCATTTCTGCGGTTCAGTTATGTTATGTAAGATTGTCTTGCTAGCAGACTTACTCTCTCCTACAGGCCTCAAATAAGCTAGCTGCTGTGCTATGAAGTACATAAGCAAAGAGCCATGTGGCAGGGTGCTAGGCTTTAGGAGCTGAGGGCAGACTCTGGCCCAAGGCCAGTAAAAAACTAAAGTTCTCATTCTCCATAGCTGCACGGAAATGAATTCTGCCAGCAACCTGAGTAAACTTGGACACAGACCCTTCTGCAGTCAAGCCTCCAGAAGAGAACCCAGCCCTAGCCAACACCTTTACTGCAGCATGTAAGACCCTATGCAGAGGACCCAACTAAGCTGTCCTCAGCCAACTCACCCATGGAAACAATGATGTAATAAACGTGTGTGTTGTTTTAAGCCACTAAGTTTGTGGTAATTTGAGATACAGTAATAAAAAATTGAGTATAGTTATCTATATCAGGGGTTAGCAAACTTTTTCTGTAAAAGATCAGACGCTAAGTATTTTAAACTCTGCCTAAAGCTAGTAGGTCTCTATCACAACTGCAACTCTGCCTCTGTAGCACAAAGCTACCATTGATAATACATAAACAAAAGAGTGTGGCTGTGTGCCAATAAAACTATTTCCAAAACAGGTAGCAGACAGAGCAGGAGAAGATATTTGCAATTCACAGACCTGACACAAAACTTGTATCTAGAATATATAAAAAATTCCTATCATTCAATCAGAAAAGTTTAGATAATCCAATACCAAAATAGGCAAATAATAAACAGACACTGTACAAAAGATCTCTAAATGGCCAAAATAGCATATGAAACTATATTCAACTTCATTACCCATCAGGGAAATGTGAATTAAAAGGATGGGTGAGATACTACTACATCCTTATAAGAATGAATGGCCAAAAAGGAAAAAAAAATGACAATACCCAATGCTGATTACAATGAGGAGCAATTAAAAGGTCAATACAGTGCTGGAGGGACAGTAAAATGGTATATCCACTTTAAAAAAACAGCCTGGAAGTTTCTCAGAAGACTAAACATACATTGCCATATGACTTACAATCCCACTTTTAGATGTTTACCCAAAAGAAATGAAAACATATGTTCACACAAAAACTCTATGTGAATGTGCATAGTGGCTTTATTCCAATGGCCAAAACTGGGGGAAAAACCAAATGTGCATCAACTAGTGAATGGATAAACTTCTCAACAACAAAAAGAAACAACCCCTCTCTCCCAAAGCCTTGCAATGCCTCTAGCACCTCCACCTTTCACACCACCTTCCGTACAATTCGGAAGTTCAAAGGCTCTCTACACGGAAGCTCATTCTATACATGAAGAGCAGGCAAAGCAAGATTACTTCTGTGTTTTCTCATTTTAATGATTCCCTAATATATTTTTAAAAATTTTAATCAAGGGGAGCCTGGGTGGCTCAGTGGGTTAAGCATCCAACTTGGGCCGAGGTCTTGTAGTTCATGGGTTTGAACCCCATGTCAGGCTCTGCGCCAAAGTCTCAGAGCCTGGAACCTGCTTCAGATTCCCAGTCTCCTTCTCTCTGCCCCTCCCCTGCTCATGCTCTCTCTGCCTCTCTCTCAAAAATAAACATTAAATTTTTTATATAATTTTTAAATCAGAAGTAGTGGATTCCTAAATGATTCCAAAGTCATCTGTAATTCTCTGATTTTGTTTTGTTCTGTTTTATCCTTCATTTCCGGCTTTGGGTGTGGGGAGAGGCAAGTGAGACAAAAGATTTTTTCATTGTTGGAATGTTTTCCAATGACCAGCTAAAGATCTGCACTGGAATACAACTTACATGCCTTCTGCATTTTTTTTTTAAAGTAGGCTTTGTGCTCAGTGCAGAGCCTAATGCAGAGCTTGAACTTACAACCCTCCCCAGATTAAGACCTGAGTTGAAATCAAGACCTGAGCTGAGATCAAGAGTCCAACGCTTAACAAACTGAGCCACCCAGGAGCCCCTACCTTTTGCATTTTTAAAGCCTGAATTTAAGCACAGTGATAGTGTTCAAAGAGCAGCTCAGTTTGAAAAGATTTATCTGCACTTTGAGGTCCCTTTTGAATGCCATTTGCTAGGACTCTCAAGTGTTTTCATTGCTACATTCAAGCGCCTCACAAGTCCAAGATGCTGGATGCCATATGGCATGGAAAACGCAAGGCTTTGGGCAAAGCTTGTGGGCTTGCATTGGGGGACGGAAGAGAACAGAATTTGTTTATTTGTCTGATTTAGAAATCAGGTATCTCAGAGATGACATTATTTTCTGTTTAAGTTAAACTGCATTTTGATCTATTGGTTAATATGAAATGTACTGTTCCAATATAAAACAGTAATTATTTGACCTTTGGGGAGAAAAAAAAAAGGAACAAACTACTGATGTTACATGCAAAACATGTAAAAACATGAATGAATCTTGGTGAAAGAAGCAGGTTCAAAAAACTATATACTGGAGCACCTGGCTGGCTCAGTCAGTAGCGTGTGTGACTCCTGATCGCAAAGTTGTAAGTTCAAGCCCCACTTTGGGTGTAGAGATTACTTAAAAATGAGATCTGAAAGGGTGCCTGGTGGCTCAGTTGGTTGAACATCCAATTCTTAATTTTAGCGCAGGTCATGATTCTAGGGTCATGGGATCAAGCCCTGCATTGGACTCTGTGTTCTGCCCTTGTCCCACACTCCCGCTCTCTCTCTACAAACAAATAAAGCCTTGAAACGAAACAAAAAGCTACATACTGTATGATTCCATTTATGACATTCTGGAAAACATAAAGCTACAGGGCCAGAGATCAGAGTAGTGGTTGCCAGGGGCTGAGGGTGGGAGAAGGGGATTGACTACAAAGGGATATGAGAACACTTTTTGGGGTGATGGAAACGTTCTATCATTTGACTATTTGTGATAGTTACACAAATATATGCATTTGCCTAAAATGATAGAATTATACCTCAAAAGGATGGATTTTATTAAATTATAGCTCAATGACCCCAACTGAAAAAAAATGACCAACGAAAACAAAACAAACAAAACCCTGACAGTAACCAGTACTGTCAAAAACGTGGAGCAAATGAAACTCTCATGTAATGTGGAAGGTAATGTAAAATAGCATAACCACACACACACACACATAACTGGCTATTATTTTTTTTAATGTTTTATTTATTTCTGAGAGAGAGAGAGAGAGAGAGAGAGACAGTGTGAGCAGGGGAAGGTCAGAGAGAGAGGGAGACACAGAATCTGAAACAGGCTCCAGGCTCTGAGCTGGCAGTCAGCACAGAGCCTGACACAGGGCTCAAACCCACAAACCATGATATCATGACCTGAGCTGAAGTTGGAGGCTTAACCGACTGAGCCACCCAGGTGCCCCAAAACTGGCTATATTGTACTTTATGACCTAGTTCTGGTTATATGCCAAGTGAAAATGAGTACATATATCCACTAAAAGACCCATATGAAAATGTTCATAACAGCTTTATTCATAAGGCCCTAGAATGGAAACACTGAAAAGATATATCAACCATAGAATGAATGAATACATTCTGGAGCATTCACACAGTACAAACTAACTACTGCTACATACAACAAATTAAAGAATCTTATGATGCTGAGCAAAAGAAGCCAGACTGAAAAAACAAATATTATATGAGTCCATGTAAATACATTTCCAAAATAAATACAATCAGTCTATGGTGACAGAATTTGGAATAGTGGTTTCTTGTAGGAGAGGACAGTGATCACAGGGAGCATGAGAGAGACTTCTAGAATGCTGGCAACATTCTGCAGCTTGATCGGGGAGATATATATTCATCAGTAAACATTTATCAAGCTAGACACTTCAGATGTATGCCTTTTATTACAAGACTTCAATACAAATTTTACACAAAACAAACAAAAAAACAGGTGGTGGGCTGGATTTGGCCCACATCATTTGTCAAACCCTGACACAGATGGTGGGATTCCAGGAAGAGTAACTTTTCCATTTTGTTTCTCTGACTCTTCTAATTTTTGTTTATACTAAGAGCATATGACTTATAATAGGAAGCTTAAAAAATATTAATTTTAGTATCAAAGTACAATGAATAAAAAGACTGTACAACAAAGAATCTAATATCTCATTGCTAAATCAGCCAGGTCTTCCTTGGACAAATAATAATTTTCAACTGCAAAAGAAAAATTCACTCAGAAAAATATTTGTTAGCACTGTCTTTTAGACAATTAATATAACAATAATCCTCTAATAGCTGGCTCTTCCTCAAAGTTGGCCTCTCCCTGAAACCAAAAGTCATTTTCTAGCTTAATATTGTTTTATTTTTCTTTATTGCACTTATCTGAAACTACCTTACTTATTTGTATACGTGTTTTCTGTCAGTATTTATCCACTAGAATAAAAACTTCACAGGGATAGAGCCCATGTCAGTTTTGTTCACTGCTATATCCCCAGGTCCTTGAAGAGTACTTGACATATAAAGGGTAATCAATAAATACTTGCTGAATAATAAGTAGATTATGTAGAGTTCAAAAGATGATCAAATCATGGCCCAAAAGCTAATAAGATAATCTGTGCCTTAAGAGATTAGAGGATGTATGCTCTGCATTCTTGCAAAACTCCCATGCAAAAATTCTAATGCCCTATGTGATGGTATTAGCAGGTGCGCAGGTCAGGAGGTGGACCCTAATGAATGGGATTAATGCCTTATAAAAGTCTCCAGGGGCTGACACTGCAGAGCCTGCTTGGGATTCTTCCCCTCCCCCCCTCCCCCAGCCTTTCCCCTGCTCATGCATGTGCTCTCAATCTCTCTCTCTCTCTCTCAAAATAAAATACTTAAAAAAAGTTTTTTTTAAAGATTCTCCAAAAAGGGCCCCAGCCCCTTCTACCATGTGAACCCACAGCAAGAAAGTACCACCTATAAACCAGCAAGAGGGCCTGGACCAAGGCTGACATGTTGACCTTGGACTTCCAGGCTCTAGACTGAGAAATAAATCTCCATTGTTTATAAGCTACTCACTCTGTGGTATTTTGTTACAGCAGCCCAAATAGACTAAGATAGTAGTAATTATTAAAGTACAGCATGCCCATATTATTAAATAGTTAAAACAAGATTGAAAATTAAAAGGTTTTATTATATGTGTTAGAACTCAGGGATAGCCCCTAAAAAGATTGAGATTCAATTGCTATTCCATCTTTGCTTCTGACAAAATTTTCTTATTACTGGAAAAAAAAAGTTTGACCTTTGAAAATGAAGGGATTTAAAGTCTAGAAAATCCAGTTCCCATGCAGATTCATATGATCAAAGAACAGGGAGAAAACAAGCTAGCAAATCGAAATTAGTGGACTTTAATCCCCACAACAGCTCTATGGATAGAAATTATTCTCATCATTTTCTAGATGAGACAACTGGGCTCAGGGAAGGTACACGTCCAGTAAGTGACAGAGCTATGATTTGAACCCAGTTTGGGTGTCTCCAAAAGCTGTGCTCTTTCTACTATGCCTTGGGGATGCAAGACTCTGAGGCCTTCTATATAATGTGCCCCACAAAGGGTCAGGGTTGAGGACTCAAGTAGATGCTGAGAGAGCAGAATAAAGGAATGAAAGATAATGTGTCAGGTTAGATTAATTTGAGTTGGCTTCCTAGAGGTATGCTATGTGAGTTGTTTCAAAGGAGAGAAGGGAGTGGCAGAATTCATAGACAAAGGCATATAGGCAGGAAGAAAAGATTACGGAAAATGCATAAAATCTTAAAGTCCTCAGTACAGTCATCTGTATAATCACTACCAACCAAACTCTTAGAATATAAGCAAATGAAATACATTTAAGGAAATCTTATTTTGTCAACAGTAAGTAAAACTCTCAACATTGTACATGCCAAAAAAAAAAAAAATTGCAATTCTCTTTCAAGATGCTAGTTCAAACTAGGACAGGTTATTAATGCTTTAACATAGCTGATCTCTAACAAATGGGCACTTGTTGGCTGATGTAATAGGAGCTGGCAATTTCCAGTGGTGGCTTTTACTGGGTAAGTCCATATTTCAACGCCACTCCTAGCTGCCAACAAGTGTCAGTTTCCACAGAAACTACCTTGCCCCAGGTAAAATCCCTTCAGGTCTGGGATGGGGACCTAAGATGGGGAGAGCTCACCACCAGAGTATGCAGCTAGTAAGGTTTTTTGAAATTATGCAATAGTTTTCCATAAGCATACTATCTTTCATGACAAACAATGATAACAAAATAAAGGAGAAATGTTTTCAATATTACCTTATCACCTGCCTGGGCAGATAAAAATGTAATCCTGAAATAGCTATTTTCCAAAAGTCCTTTTTATTTCTAAAAGCTTAAATCTAGATGAAGCATTTGCTTTTTCTTCCTATACCACATCAGAGTGGCAGCTCATAGAATCCAAACATATAGTTATTTTTCTGCCTACTCATTTTGAGGTAAAAAAGGGACTCTATATAATTCAGAAACTTTCCACAACACCAACATGCTGCCCGCACAAGATGCTCTTACTAGTGCCTCAGTTCTGCCATTGTGAGTCTCTATTGATTCCTTATTCAACAGCACTACTCTTAACATTTTCTCCTGTCTACAAGATCCAAATTCTATTCCAAGAGCTCTGCCAACCTCCTTTCTACCTCAAAATGCCCCCTGAATATTTATCCTCTCAGAGAAAGAAGTGTCCATCCCCTCCTTGTGGCTTGCTAAAGCTAACTTTCCTTCCTCCTGTGCCCCTGATGTCATCTACTCTTCCAGGACCTTCCTCAATAATGTATTAGTAGTGAAACTCTCCCATCTTTGATAGACTTCTTTCTCCTATGCAGCTTCCAGGTCCCACCAACTTCACCCCAAGTATCCCTGGCAACTACAATGTAACATCTTTTTTTCTCACTGCCAACACTCAGGCTCTCCTTTTTGCTCAGATGGTGGCAACATCCATCCTCCCAATTGCTCTCTCTACCTCTGATTTCTCCCTGTGGAATTCATCACATCTAATGCACCAGCTTCATCCTCTAAAGCACAGCCCTAACTTTCACTTTCTTACTTAAAAAGTTTTAATTGGATTGATTATATATCAAATCACTTTCAAAGTTCATAGCATGGTATTTGAAGCTCTCCAAAAAGGTGGTCCTCATCCATCAGATTTCTTAAATATGCCAGGCTCTTTCCAACAAGAGACATGTAACATACAATAATGTAACCTGCTGAATACATACTATGAATCATTCATTCTGCTGTTCATTCGTAAATTACAGTAAAACCTTGGTTGTGAATATAATTCATTCCGGAAACATGCTTTTAATCGAAGGCACTGGTATATCAAAGTGAATTTCAAGAACCACTGGCTCAGTTGTGATGTGATATTTGGTGTCACATACTGTTTGTATTGCAAGACATTGCTTAATCAAGTTAAAATTTATTAGAAGTGTTTGCTTGTCTTACAAAACACTCACAGACCAAGTTATTCACAATCCAAGGTTTCACTGTATTTACTTTATCAAAGATCAACCATGTGTCAGATGCTATTGCAGGCAATGAGGATGCAGCGGTGAACCTAATAGTCAAAAACCTCTGTCTTCATGCAGCTTACAAATCAAGTGGGAGAGATGGACAATAAGCAAATAAGTAAAATAGTATATGGCATATCAGATGGCAGTAAGCATTATAAAGAAAAATAAGACAGGTAAGGGAAATAGGAAATGGTAACAGGTATGAAGCATTGTTAGGGAAGGGCTCACTGAGAAGGTGACATCTGGGCAAGGATCCAAAGGAAATGAGGGAACAAGCCACGAGAAGATCTAAGGGAAGATGTATCCAGGCAGAGGGAACACAGCAGAAAGCCCCTGAACTGGGAAACCCACATGTCAACAATGGCAAAGAGTATCCCTCCTGTGTGACTAGAGCAAAGTGAGAGAGAGTGTATAAAATAGAGAAAATGAAGGCCAGATCATGTGGTGCCAGTGTAAGAAGCTGGCTTTTACTGAGTGAGCTAAAAGCCTTTGGATGGTTTTGAGCAGAGGAAGGACATGATCTAACTTAAGTTTTAAAAGGATCACTCCAGGCTGCTTGGGTGGCTTAGTCATTCAAGCATCCAACTCTTCATTTCGGCTCAGGTCATGATCTCATGGTTCATGAGATTGAGCCCTGAGTCAGGCTCTGTGCTATCAGCTACCAGACAGCTGATAGCACAGGGCCTACTTGGGCTTTTTCTCTCCCCTTCTCTCTCTCTGTCCCTTCCCTGCTCATGTTCTCTCTGTCTCATTCCCAAAAATAAATATTTAAAATAGTAATAAAAATAAAAATAATAAATACAATGATCACTCCAGCTGGTATGTGGAGAAGACCCTGCAGGAGGAGTAAAGTTAGAAACAGGGAGACCAGGCAAAACAATGATGGAAGCTTAGACCAAGAATTTGCTGATGGATGACAGTGGAGTGTGAGAAAAAGAGGAGCCAATGATGACTTCAAGGTTTTTGAACCAAAGAACTGGTAGGACAGAGAAGAAATTTACGGAAATGGGGTTGATGGTGAGAGGAATACATAATTAAAGGGGAGTGGGAGGAAATCAGGAGTTCAGCTTTTTTTAAAAAATTCTTTAAAATGTTTATTTTTGAGAGAGAGAGACACAGCATGAGAGGGAGACACAGAATCTGAAGCAGGCTCCAGGCTCTGAGCTGTCAGCACAGAGTCTGACGCAGGGCTTGAACCCACAAACTATGAGATCATGACCTGAGGTGAAGTCACATGCTTAACCAACTGAGCCATTCAGGTGTCAGGAGTTCAGTTTTATACATGTTAGCTTCGGGATACCTACCAAGTATCCAAGTAAACTTGTCAATTAAGAAGTTGGATGTACACCTTGGAGTTCAGTGGCTGAGTCCTTGCTGAAGATATCTGGGAGTCATCAGTGTAGGGATGGTTTTAAAAGCATGAGAGACTAGAGGAGATCCCCGGGGAGTGAATGGAGACAGAACTGAGCCTTGGAGCACTCCAATGTTTAGAAATTTGGAGATGAGAAAACAGGAAGAGAGGCCCAGAAGGAACAGGCAGTGGGTAAGAGGAAAGTAATATCATGTAATACCATGAAGGCTGAGAACCACTGAATTTAGGAATATGGAGGTCACTAGCGACCTTGACAAGAACAGTTTTAGAATAGCAATGAGGATATAAGCTGACTGGAGTGGGTTCAAGAAAGACTGGGATGAGAGGAAGGGGAGGTAGTGATTGAATATGGACAGGACTTTCAAGGCTATGTAACCATACACTGGAGCATGTGCTTTACAGGATAATTAAAAGACAATTCTCTTAATCTTTTCATCAACCTTATGAAATAGGTACCATTTATGATTCCCATTTAGAGATCAGAAAACCAAGGCTCAGAAAAGTTAAATAATTTTTTCAAGACCACAATCTGTGAGTGGCAAGGCAGGACCACAACCCAAGTTTGTCTAATTCTAAAGCCTAAGACTGTCAGTTCTGTGATGGAGCCTCCCAATCTTCTGGAGGAGGAAGCTGTGATGTATTCCTGTCCCCAAGGATTCACTAGTTCTTTAACAAGGTCCTATACCACCAAAGCCACCCCTTTTGGGAAACACCAAAGCAGACCCCTATTTTCCCTTGTGAACTTGTCAGTGCTCTTGTAAATGAAGTCATTACTTCACTGACCTGAGTTAGGAAGCACTGATCCTTTGCCATTCTTCACATCCACCACCCAGGTGGCTTCTTTACCCCCAGGGCCATCCTTCACCTTGAAGGCAAAAATACCACCAATTTTCTTCACAAACTGTTCCCCTTCCTGGAAAGAAAGAAGAAACAAACAAACAAATGCTAGGAGTTATATGAAGTTCGTTTCTCTGGCTTTTTCCAAATTAAATGTTTAAATAGATACATGACATGAGTGGCCAGGCCTGCAGCAATCCCCAAGCTCCCTTAGGATCTTTTACCCAGAAAATGTGAAAGGCAATGGGCAACAACTCCCTCATCTGCCAAATCTCTTGTTGACAATGGCTTTCTGGATGCAATTGGTGGAAGGAAGGGGAGGATGGGGGTGGCACAGTAGCATGTTACTGAGGCAGCTTTCCTTTGCCTCAGTTTCAGATTCGTTCTGGCCTGCCTGAATATTCGAACCCCCACTCTCTCTCTCTCTTTTTTTTTTTTTTTTTGCAGATAAATTCCTTTACATGTGTTTCTGGTTTCCCACACTTAGAACTTAAACATAACTGGTTCTGAAAGCAAAGTCTTTTTTGTGGGGGGAGGGGTCAACTTATTTTCTGTATTAGTATAGAGAATTATACAAGTAATATATCAACCACCAACTACTTTTGGATCTTGGGGGAATGAAGCTGAAAAAATCACCTCAAATCCGTAACTGTGTAGGTTGATTTCCTTTCTCCCTCCCTCATCTTCATTCCTACTTTGTTTATCTTTCCCTACTGAAATATTTATTGATCAGAACAATGATTGGCACCAGACATTATTCTAGGCACTAAGAATATAGAAGTAGGAGTTAAAAGGGTAAATGATCACTATGACAACACATTGGGATGAAGGGAAGCACAGGGGACTGGCTACAGGAGCACTAAGAAACAGCTAAGGCAGCTGGCACAGTGAAAAATGAAAGGATGACAACAAGCTCACATACCTTTCTTAAAAAAGAAACCAAACCCATGATAATTCTACTGCAATTATTTTTCTTTTAAAAAACATTTTCTATGGAAAAAATATTGATAAAAAAGAAAATATAAATCACTCATAATTTTACTACTCAAAGAAAATAATATTTTGATATAAATCCCCTCTTTTTTCTATGCATATATTTTAGTAAATGGGATCACATTTTATATATATTGTTTTGTAATCCATTTTTCTGTTTCACATAATTATCCTCATTTCTGTGTCACTAACTAGTCTTCTACAGCTTTAAACTTTTTTTTTTTAGAGAGGGAGAGAGAGGGCATGTGTGCATGAGCAGGAGAGGGGCAGGAAGAGGAGGAGACAGAATCTCAAGCAAGCTCCACACCCAGCGCAGAGCCCAATGTGGGGCTCGATCTCACGACCCTGAGATCATGAGCTGAGCCAAAATTGAGAATTGGATGCTTAATGGACTGAGGCACTCAGGTGCCCCTCTACTACATAATTTTATATGACCACATATAGTCTTTATTTGTGTAAATGTCTATACATCCAAACAATACTTTGTTGCTTCATATTTAGATTAGTTCTTACTTCTGGCACTTTTAACAGCGCTGTAAATAACACTATTTTATCAAATATTTTGATATCAAATATCAAAGATTATCAAATATTTTTACATAGCCTCCTTTATAGAAGGTTAAATTTCTAATTAATTGCTAATTAATAACAGTGAATCTGCAATCATCATAGGCTTGAATTCCTGCTATGGACCAGACCAAGTTACTAAAGCTCTCTGAATCTCCCTCTTAGCTGTGAAACGGAGATGATGGTAACTACCCTCATAGTGTTGTACGATATTTAAAGGTTTACAAAACACAGAGTAATTGCTTAATAAATGTTAGCATTTTGTTGTTATTTTACTCTATGATCTGTCTGCTATTCCTGTGCCAATATTATAGTTTTATAATGTATTTTATACTTTGGTATAATAAATCCCTATTATAATTCCTCTCTTCCAAATATTCGTGAATTTGTTTTGGACATTTTTTTCCCTCTACATGTACATTGTAATCATTTAGTGAGTTCTTCCCACCAAAATGCTGTTTGATTTAGGTGGGATTATATAAAATCTGTTAGATCAGTTTAGGATAGAAGTAGTAGCTTTACAATATTAACTCCTTTCATCTGCAAATATTATATACTTCAAGTTTTCTTTGATGTCCCTTGGCAATATTTTGTCAATTTTTTCCCACATAGGCTCTTGTATATTTCTTACCAAGTTTATTCTTAGGTGTTTTATATTTTATATTGCTCTTGTTAATAATACATTTTTTGTTGCATTTTATGACTGAGTTATTACAAATATATAAAAAAAAAACATATTAAACCTGGGGTGCCTGGGTGGATCAGTCAGTTAAGCGTCCAACTCTTGATTTCAGGTTAGGTCATGATGACATGGTTCTGAGACTGAGCCCCATGTCAGGCTCCAAACTGATAGTGTGGAGAGCCTGCTTGGGATTCTCTCCCTCTTTCTCTGTCCCTCCCAGACTTGTTCTTCCTCTCTCTCTCAAAATAAATAAACTTAAAAAATATATTAATCTTTGAATATTTATTTTGGAACTGGCTACCTTTTGAGTTCTCTTATAGTTTCTAATAGCTTTTATTTCCCATCTTTTTATTTCAGCCTACATCCCTGCAATAATTTAGACACAGGATTCTTCCTTTTGGTATCATAATTTTTATTCTTTTAAGAAAGATTTTTTTTTAATGTTTTTTATTTATTTCTAGGAGAGAGAGAGAGAGAGAGACAGCGTGAGCAGGGGAGGGTCAGAGAGAGAGGGAGTCACAGACTGAAACAGGCTCCAGGCTCTGAGCTGGCAGTCAGCACAGAGCCCGACGTGGGGCTCGAACCCACAAACCGTGAGATCATGACCTAAGCGAAAGTCGGATGCTTAACTGACTAAGCCACACAGGCGCCCCTCTTTTAAGAAAGATTTTACTATGCTCAGGCACTGTGAAAAGTACCTGAAATATTCAAATAATTATTATCCCTAAGGAACTTGCATGAACTGATATCAGATACTAACTTTTGTTTCTATGCAAGCAGAGAGGCTAGCCAAAGCTCTTTATTTCTTTTTGTTGTGTTTTGTTTTGAAGAATACAACTCAGTGGTATTCTAGTATGTTCAAAGTTGTGCAACCAACACCACTATCTAATTTTAAACATCACCCCAAAAAGAAACCCATAGCCATTAGTAGCCACAACTACTAATCTACTTTGTATCTCTGTGGATATGCTTATTCTGGACATATCATATAAATGGAATCACACACTACATGATCTTTTGTGACTGGCAACTTTCACCTAGCAAAATGTTTGTAAGGTTCACCAATCCATGCTGAAGCATGTATCAGTAATTCAGTCCTTTTTATGGCCAAATAACCTTCCATTGTATGGAGGCAGAACATTTTATTTAGCCATTCATCAGTTGCTGGCTGCTTCCTTCCCTTTTTAGCTATTACGAATAATACTTTATGTATGCTTGTGTACAACTTTTTTATATGCACAAAGACTCTAATTTTTCTTACGTATATATTTAGAAGTGAAATTCCTAGGTCATAAGGTGATGTTAAACATTTTGAGAAAATACCAAACTGTCTTCTAAAGTATCTGCACCATGTAATAATCCTACCAGCAATGAAGGTTCCAATTTTTCCATACCTCACAGACTTTTGTGTTTTTATTTTATTTGTTTAAAGTTTATTTAATTTTTTGGTAATTTTTACACCCAATGTAGGGCTTGAACTTATGACCCCAAGATCAAAAGTCCCATGCTCTTCTGGCTGCACCAGCCAGGCACCCCAGACTTTTATCTTTTTAATGTTAATCACCCTAATGGATATGTCCATCTTTTTCTTATACTAGATAACACACCCGAACCTATTTAGAAACAACTATGGGTCTTAAACTCCAAAGAAACTACTCTAAAAATATTTAGTCTAGGGTCTACTTACCTCCACAATCACCAGGGCATTTCTCGAACCCACAAACTGAAAGATCATGACCTGAGTTGAAGTTGGATGCTTAACTGACAGAGCCCACAGATACCCTTTTTGTCAGAGGTTTAAAAATATTTATTTAATTTTGAGAGACAGCAAGGGAGGGGCAAAGAGAAGGGACAGAGGATGGAAGCAATTTCCATGCTGACAGCAGAGAGCCAGATGTGGGGTTCAAACTCAGAGTGCGAGATCATGACCTGAGCCGAAGTCCGGCACTTAACCAACTAAGCCACACACGTGCATGCCATCCCCCCTCTGTTAGATTTTTAAAGTGAAAGAGCAATTCTCTTATTTCAGCTTCCCTTAAAAGATTTCATTCAAGTTATTTTAAGTTAGCTTTAGGAGAAATTAATGATAATAATAATCTTTTCAGGACTATAAAGTTTTCAAGTACTTTCATATACATTATTTCTTTAATCTCTATAAACACCTGGAAGTAGTTGGACAGGTATTAATATCGGCTCATTGAGCAGAAAAAACAACTGAAGCTCATAAAGGTTAAGGACATTTTAGACTATGCCCTGTCCTGCTGCTGAGTAATCCATCTAACATAACTTATCTAACACTAACATAAGCCATCTAATACTTACAGGTGTGAATTTCTTAAATGTGGCTCCACATAGCCTATAGGATGAAGTCTGTCTTTACATATCATTCAAAATTCTTCAAAATCTGAGGGATATTTATCTGTTCTTATCTTCAGCCTCTTTTTCATCCTCCCCAGTCTTCACGTTCTAACAATACTGATCATCCTGAATTCCATCAACATATGTGCCTCCATGCCTTTGCTCATGCCCTGTCCCAGTTCACTCACCTCCTCTTAGTCACAATTTCACATGAAACTCATCAAGTCCCTGCTCACTTACTAATTCTTCTGGGAAGGCTTTTCTGTCTCTTCTGGACACTTTGATAGCCCTTTGCCCAATTCATCCATATTCCTAGCTAAAGCAGTTCTTTTTTTCCCCTGGGAAAATTTTCCATGTTTATCTTCCCACACAACTCTGTTCCCTGAGGGGCAGTGATATATGGCTAGTGGGTTGTACAACCACAACTCAATCCCAGCTTGGTTTAATTTCAAATTCAAGGCTCTTGTCGTTTTACCATACCCTATTACAAAGCAGGTTACATCAATATTTCCGACTTTAACCTATGAAAGCAGTTTCTGTCTCTATAAATGAATTTTTTAAAAGAAAGTTCAAGTCTTCTCCATATTCCTTGAGATCTTTTATCTCTCAGGTTTCTGTGAAGACAATCTAGAAGAGTGGGTTAATAATCCTGATGTGGTAGGCCACCCAAGAGCCAGGTTTTCCTTGGGGGCCAGTAGCTCATGAATGACTATTTCCGGGTGCATCCAAGCCATCTGCTTGCATAATGCCTCAGAAATAGAGCTACGACAGACACCAACAAGTTAGAGCAGGAAAATAACTAGCAAACATTTAGGAATTCTACCTAGCATACCTGGAGAGAAATTCCAATTGCCTCCTTAAAACAGATGTAGATTGATTTTGCACTTGCTGTTACTTTTAAGAACCAACTGATCCTCTAATAACATTTTTTCATTGAAGGGGAAGTGAGAGGGTAAGAAATGGACAAGGAGAGAGTTAAAAGGGGGAAAAAGACATATTTTGTTGCACAACTAAAGATCATTAATACTAAGAAAGTTCTAAGTGTGTCCTTGAGTGAGGAAAAGTACTTCTTTCTGAGTAGGCAAAAGGTCAAGGAGTAGGTCCTGTCTCAAACGTAACAGGAACAAAAAGTTAAGACAGAATTCAAAGAAGAGCAATGGGGTATTGCTAACAACAACAAAAGTGGAAATAAAATCTCTTGCCAGATTTCCTTTGCTAATGCAGAAAATGCATGAATTGACAAAAGATTTCAAGACTTTCACTCTTTCTAGTCCTTACAAACATTTAGGAAACTTACAATCGTGGGAAGGAAACAAGAAGACAAAGTCCATGCAAGTGAGGTTACAGAGGGAGGAGAAAAGGATTAAAATGGGAGCAGGAGGAATACATTTGCAAAGCTAAAGAAGACTGAATAAAAACAGAAAAACAGCACTGCTTTGTTAATCTCAATAATGAAGTATTCAGTGATTGACATATAGCCATACCAGATACTCTGTAGTTATTTTTATTTGATTTTTTGACAATAAAGTTGGAAAAAATGGGGTAACTTGGCAGAAGCAATTATCCAATGGATTGGTCTGCAGGCAAATATTGGTGGCAAGAAAAAAATTCAAGTTCAGCCATTAGAGTCCAACGTCAGTTTAGTGGACATACAGAATGAAAGAAATTACACAATAACAGGGTGAGCCTCAGAGCTGGCTCAGTCAGTAGAGCATGTGACCCTTCATCTCAGGGTCATGAGTTTGAGCCCTAAGTTGGGGGCAGAAATTGCTTACAAAAAGAAACAAAACAGGGCGCCTGGGTGGCTTAGTCGGTTAAGTGTCCGACTTTCGCTTAGGTCATGATCTCGCGGTTCGTGGGTTCGAGCCCCGCGTCGGGCTCTGTGCTGACTGCCAGCCCAGAGCCTGGAGCCTGTTTCAGAGTCTGTGACTCCCTCTCTCTCTGACCCTCCCCTGCTCAAGCTGTCTCTCTCTCCTAGAAATAAATAAAAACCTTAAAAATTAAAAAAAAAACAAAAAAACAAAAAACAATAATGAGCTATTTTTTCCTACTAGATTGGCAATGCTTTTTTATAAACCAGCCAACATAGCACTGGAGAAGGTGTGAGCTAAAAAACAGTCATTCCCATGAACTGTTGTTTGTAAATTAGTGCCCTATTTTTGGTGGGTGGATAGCTTAGCAATATATACCAAAATGCAAAATACCAACCCAACAATTTCCTCCTTTAATTATTTATGCTAAAATGATCATGGCATTAAGTATTTCTTTAACTTTAAAAAAAATGTTTATTTTTGAGAGAAAGAGAGAGGGAAAGGGGAGAGAAAACAGGAGAGGAACAGAGAGAGAGACGGGAGACAGAGTGTCTGAAGCAGGTTCTGAACTGACAGCAGAGAGCCTGAAGCAGGGCTCGGACTCACAAATCATGAGATCATGATCTGAGCCGAAGTTGGTCCCTTTACTGACTGAACCACTCAGGCACCCTGGCATTATGTATTTAAAGATGAGTTAAAAAGGAAATTTATTGGGGCACCTGGGTGGTTCAGTCGGTTAAGTGTCTGACTTTGGCTCAGGTCATGATCTCACGGTTTTGTGGGTTCGAGCCCTGTGTTGGGCTCTGTGCTGACAGCTTAGAGCCTGGAGCCTGTTTCAGATTCTGTGTCTCCCTCTCTCTCTGACCCTCCCCTGCTCATGCTGTCTCTCTCTTTGTTTCTCTCAGAAATAAAATATTAAAAAATTTTTAAAAAAGGAAATTTATTATACCACTATTTTACTTGCAAAATTTAAATACAACCAATCATAAGAGACTAGTTAAATAGATTATGATACATAAATTCAAAAGTGTACTAGGTGGTCATTAAGACTAACAGTAAGGATTTATATTTATGGGCATGGAACACACTGTGAAGAGAAAAAAGCAGGTTATGAAAACAGGTATTTCCCCCCCCCCCAACTTGCCCCATGCAAGTACATCCCCACAAGATGGTGGCAAGACAGGTCTACAGCTCCTTGGCTGGTGCCTGCCTGCCCAGAACTGGCAAACCTTGTTCTCTGTCTGCCTCTGGAAGGTTGTTGATCATGAAAATCTTAGAAACGCAGGGACCTCTGTCAAGACACATCAGTCACACTGACTGTTTTCCCACCCAAAGTGCAATCAATAACCTTAGATGTTAATAAGTTCTTTGTGCTACAATAAGGAGGAGATATGCACAATGTATGCCTTTCACACAGTAGCAGGAATAAGAAACACAGTTTAACTTTTCTGAATCCTTTTATTTCAACCTACTTTGGTCACTTTAATAGATGTTTAATTAGAACTGTGTGACTGTGGCTATAACAGTGCCTTATTGGTCTGAAACTTAGTATCAGTAATGATATTCCAAGATGCCTTTAGTTTTGAGACAATGAAGTAAAAATGTAATCCCACCTAAAGAGAATAATAGCTCTCAAAAAAAAAGAGAATAGCTCTTTTTGAAAAAAATTAGTTAAAATGCCTCAGTGTGCTTATTATCTATCAAGATAATTGTACATAAAAATAATTTGTATAGAGTATAATTTTAAAAACCCAACATATATTGTATGATCCTGGTTATATATAATTGTATATTCACATACACAGAGAGATGTCTGAAACAATGTCAATCACTGTTAACATTTTAGTGAACTCTAAGTAATGGAACAGCAGAGAATTAAAAAAAAATTTTTTTTTAATGTTTATTTTTAAGAGAGAAAGAGCACAAGCCGGGGGAGGGGCAGAGAGAGAGGGAGACACAGAATCTGAAGCAGGTTCCAGGCTCTGAGCTGTCAGCACAGAGCTTGATGTAGGGCTCAAACTCATGAACCATGAGATCATGACCTGAGCTGAAGTCGGACGCTTAACCAACTGAGCCACCCAGGAGCCCCTGGAATTGCAGAGGATTTTTAATTTTTCTTTTTTATACGTTCTGTATAGTGTGAATTTCTTTTAAATTAGCATCACTTTTTATAAGAAAAAACTACTTTGAAAAACACTCAAGCACAAAAGATTTATTTTTAAAAGGTGTTTTGTTATTAGGTACCTTTAAGTATACACTCTATTATTCTTTCTGGGGTGCCTGGGTGGCTCAGTTGGTTAAGCCTTGAACTCTTGCTTTTGGATGATCCTAGCATCCTGGGATCAACCCCTACATCAGGCTCTGCACTGAGCATGGAGCCTGCTTGAGATATTTTCTCTCTCTCTCCTGTCCCTCTCTCCTGCTTGTGCTCTCTCTGAAAATAAATAAAATGAAAAAAAAGAAAAAAATCTAAAATACACTCAATACTTGACAATATCATATATATTTTCAACTTGTACATTTCATGGCAACACCAGAAATCTGTATCTGCTTCCTCTAGCATCAAGGTCCTCCTGGTAGTATTTTATATAAATCTTACTTACCTCTTCAAGTTTCTTTTCAATCTCCTTAAAGACAAGATTTGCCTTAAATCCATCAACTGAAGAGCTGGTTGGAGCAGCCTCAATTTGATGAGTTCTAAAAGAAGTGGAGAAAAGAATCAATTTCAACCCATGGAATCATGCAGATACTAGGTTTTTCAACATTTAACAATAGTAATTTTCAAAAGCCCTAAGAACAGAGGTGTTGTGACTCTTACCAAAGAAAACCATAATTAATCCCATAAAACAGTTAAGCATTTCTTCCCATTTTTTCAACAAACATTGAGGGCTCACTAGGTGCTAGGCACTATCCTTAAGAATACAGAAACCAGGGGCGCCTGGGTGGCTTAGTCGGTTAAGCGTCCGACTTTCGACTTTCGCTTAGGTCATGATCTCGTGGTTCGTGGGTTCGAGCCCCGCATCAGACTCTGTGCTGACTGCCAGCTCAGAGCCTGGAGCCTGTTTCAGTTTGTGACTCCCTCTCTCTCTGACCCTCCCCTGCTCACGCTGTCTCTCTCTCTCTCCTAGAAATAAATAAAACATTTTAAAAAATATATTAAAAAAAAAAGAATACAGAAACCAAAGAAACCTACTCCAATGAAGCTAGTTGGGGAAAGAGACAATGAACAAGCAAAAAAATGTGAAAAACAGTTGCTATGAAGAAAATAAAACAGGTCAAGAGGATATAGAGAAAGTATATATGTGTGTGTTGGGTGTTCTTTTTTAGATGGCCTGGTCAGCTAGGCCTCTCTGAGGAGGTAATATTTAAAAAAAATTTTTTTTAAATGTTTTATTTATTTCTAGGAGAGAGAGAGAGACAGCGTGAGCAGGGAGGGTCAGAGAGAGAGGGAGTCACAGACTGAAACAGGCTCCAGGCTCTGAGCTGGCAGTCAGCACAGAGCCCGACGCGGGGCTCGAACCCACGAACCGCGAGATCATGACCCAAGCGAGATCATGACCCAAGCGAAAGTCGGACGCTTAACCGACTAAGCCACTCAGGCGCCCCTGAGGAGGTAATATTTAAATTCAGTCTTAAATTTTGCAAATGAGCTAGCCATGTAAAGATATAGGTGGGGAAGCCAATTCTAAACTCCTCAACTATAAAAAACTTGAGGAAAGGGGCACCTGGATGGCTCAGTTGGTTGAGTGTCCAACTTCAGCTCAGGTCATGATCTCACGGTTCATGGGTTCAAGCCCTGTGTCAGGGTCTGTGCTGACAGCTTGCTCAGAGCCTAGAGGCTGCTTCAGATTCTGTGTCTCCTCTCTCTGACCCTTCCCCTCTTGTTTTTTGTCTTTCTCTGTCTCTCAAAATAAATAATGTGTAAAAAAAAAAAACAACAACTGGAGGAAAAAACTAGCTTGGCAGTTAAAGGAACTATAAGAAGGGCAGTATGATTCGAGCAGAGTAGAGAAGTAAAAGGATCTAAGGTCACAGAAACATGCAGAGCGAGATAATAAGGGGCATTATAGATTATGGTTAGGAGTTTGGGTTTTAAGTGTAATGAGAAGAACTGTAGGGTATAAGCCAGAGAGTAGAAAGATCCAATTCACATGTTCTAAAAAATAAATCTGGCTGCCAGCTGGAAAATGGGACTGTAAGTAAGGGTGCAAACAGCAAGACAGGGAGACTGGTTAAGAGACTATTGCAGTAGTCCAGGCAAGAGATGATGGTGATTAGAAAAGTTAAAAGCAGAGGTTGGACTCAAGATTTATATTTATCTGTTATACAAGATATGAATTTAACAATCATCTGTCAAATGATTGTTTAATAGTTCGGGAACAACTACAGATAAATGGCCTGATCTAGCAGAAGGAACAATCTTTATAGCTACAAAGGCCTGAGTTTGAATCCCAAGAGCTTCCTCCACTCACCAGCTATATGATTCCAAGTACACTACTTCGCCTCTATGCACTTCCAGTGGGGAGGCAAGGTAGAAGGTGGAGAAGGCCAGTGACTTTGCATAATTAAGTAGAATCCTGTGTGTTGGTCGGGCACCTAGCAGAGCCCCTGGCCCATAGTAAAAAGTGATAGCGTGACTGGTATACACTCTAGAGCCTCAAGCATTAGACACAAACAAAAACTTGAGGAGTCTGAGGGAGATGGGGTGCTAGGCAATTCCTCTGACATACCACAAGCAGGCTGATGATGGCTGGGGACCCAGACTGGAACAACACAGGAAGGATATATTTGAAGGAGTCAAGAGCACAGCAGTTGCTCAGTAAGCATTTTTTTCTTTCCCTATCCCTTCTTCCTCCTTCTCTTTTTCCTGTCTCTCTACCTCCCCCACCCATTTCTCCTTTCTCTTCCCTTTCTTTCTATCATTTCATTAATATATAATGAGTGCCTGACGCATACACCAAGTATTGTTCAAGGTAGTGGGAGTATAAGGGTGAATGAGTCAGACCCCACCCCTGCTCTCATTGGGCTTATACTCTTCTAGTAGAGGAGAAAAAGAAGTACATAGACAAAACAATTTGCAAGCATAGGGAGCAAATGAAAAGAGGAAACTACTTTAGGTGGAGCAGTCAAGGAATGACATCTCAGAGCAGCTGAATTTAAGCTAACACCCTATTAAAAGAAGAAAAGGAACTAGCCATTGAAAGAAGAAACTGCAAAGATCAAAGATTGGGAGAGAGAAAGGGGCTTGGTATGTTAAATTAAAACAAGACCAGTGTCACTGGAACACAGCAAGTGGGGGGAGACTGACGTGAAATGAAATTGGACAGCTGGTCAGGGGCCAGATCTTGCAGGCTAAGTAGGGAATCTGGGAAGCTACTGAAATGATTAAGTAGGGAAGTGAAACACAGTTGACCCTTGAACAATGCAGTTTACAACTGTGTGGATCCACTTACATAAGGGTTTTTCTTTTTCCAATAAATACAGTACTATAAATGTATTTTCTTTTCCTTATGATTTTTTTATTAAAAATATTTAAGTTTATTTAAACAGTGTAAGCAGGGGAGGGGCAAAGAGAGAGAGAGAGACAGAGAGACAGAGAGAGAGAGAGAGAGAGAGAAAGAGAGAGAGAGAGAGAGAGAGAGAGAGAGAATCCCAAGCAGGCCACGCACCATTAGTGCAGAGCCTGACATAAGGCTCGAACTCACAAAATGGTGAGATCGTGACCTGAGCCAAAACCAAGAGTCAGACGTTTAACCAACTGAGCCACCCAGGCACCCCATCTTCCTTATGATTTTCCTTTTTTAAAAAAAATTTAAATATCTATTCATTTTGACAGAGACAGAGTATGAGGAGGGGAGGGGCAGAGAGAGGGGGAGACACAAAATACAAAGCAGGATCTCGGCTCTGGGCTGTCATGTCAGCACAGAGCCCAAAGTGGGGCTTGAATTCACAAACCATGAGATTATGACCTGAGCCGAAGTCAGATACTTAACCAACTGAGCCACAAGGCACCCCCATCTTACGATTTTCTTAATGTCGTCATCTTTTCTCTGGCCTACTTTATTGTAAGAATACAGTATATAATGCATTTAACATACTAAATATGTGTTAACTGACCTTTTATGTTATCGGTAGGGATTCTGATCAATAGTAGGCTCTTAGTTGTTAAGTTTTTAGGGAATCAAAAGCTCTGGAGAATTTTCAACTGCACGCACAGCACCCCTAATTCCCACATTGTTCAAGAATCAACTGCAGGTTGCTTGGTGATCGTTCTTACAACAGTGTGCAGAATGAACTGGGGAGGGGCAGCAAGAACAGAGGTGGGGAGAAAGGTTAGGAGGCTGCTGGAATAGTCCAGGTAAGACGTAATGATGGTCTGGACTCCAGTGAAGGCAGTGTACCAGTGGAAATGGAGAGAAGGAAGTGGATTCAAATACATTTTAGAGACAGAATATACTGACTTTGCTACTGCGAATAAGGAGGATCTAAGGGTGAGGGGATGTAAGGAGGATCTAAGGTTGAGGGGTAAGGATGAGGGCAAGGACGATTTAGGTGTTCCTGAATAACTGAGGGGGTGGCAGTGCCACATGCGGATAAAAGGAAAAAAGCAGTGGGAGTAGACAGGATCAAAGTTGCGTTTTAGGCACATGAAGTAGCAGACATTTGTGAGACAAGAAGGCAGTTGGATAGGAGAGTCTGGAGCTCAGAGGAGGGGTTGAGGCTGGATATAAAATGGGAAAAACTATCAACATAATGAAATTATTTAAATCTATGGGAACTGATAAGCTTCCCTTGAGGGAATTATAGACAAAGAAGAAAGCTCAGGACAACATCCTATGGAACTCCATTACTTAGAGAAGAGGAAGCAGCAGCCAATGATACAAGAGGAAAACCAGAAGAGCATGGTATTGCAGAAGCTGAGACGGGAGAAAGAATTTGGGAGAGGAGGAAGCCATGTCAAATGCTGCCAAAGGTCAAACACCCACTGGATTTGGCACCATGGAGAGTAAAGGTGACTTAACAAAAACAATTTTAAGAAGTAGTGGAAGGTAGAAGTCTAATTATAGTCAATTAAAGAGTGAATAGGAGAGAGAAACAGAGACAGTGTGGTTCTTCTGAGATATTACTTTTAGAGGAACAGTGAAAAAGAGTGGTCTCTGGAGGGGATTATGGTATCAAGGAAAATGTGTTGCTTTTATTTTTAACTATTAACACATCAGAGCATTTTTTGCCTGATGACAGTAATGAGCCAGTAAAAGGAGCTAGAAAAACAAGTCTTGAGAAGGTGACAGAGGATGAGATCCAGAGGCCTGTGATAAGAAGAGGAGGTGACTCAGTGGAAGAAAGAGAATCAGATGGGTGGAATTCTAGATTAGGTCTTGGAATGGAAGATGAAGTAGTCTGGTCTAATGGCTTCTATTTTTTTCAACAATGTGTAAGGCAAACCCATCAGCTGAAAATAAAAGTGAACAAGTAGGTATGGGAAGTCTAAGAAGCTGAAAAGCAAGGTGATTAGAGGAATCATCCTAATATCACTAATGAGGAATGGAACCCACAGCCCTGCCATGCTGAAATACTGCAATATTTATCATGGCATGCAACCCCACTCTTCCATGCCTTTGTCACTGCCACGCCCTATATCTAGAATACCTCTGTCTTAGTAAATTCCTTTTTATCCTTCAAGATCCAGGCCAGGAAACTCCTCTTCTGTAAAACCCTACTAAATGACAGCTTCTCCAGAGCAGATACCACACTTAAAAAAAAATTCTATCTCCTGTTTCCAGCTTACAATAGGTACTCAGTAAACAGTGACTGAATGGAAGTGAAATTCCTCAGGGTGCCTGGGTGGCTCAGTCGGTTAAGCATTTGACTTAAGCTCAGGTCATGATCTCACGATTCATGGGTTCGAGCCCCCTGTGTCAGGCCTCTGTGCTGACAGCCAGCTCAGAGCCTGGAGCCTGCTTCAGATTCTGTATCTCCCTCTTTCTCTGACCCTCCCCTGCTAACGCTGTGTGTCTCTCTCAGAAATAAATAAAACATTAAAAAAAAAAATTAAACTTGCCAGTTCCAAATTGTATATGATAAAATACTGATACTAAGCAGCACTTTTCAGTGTCCAAAGTATCTTGATACTTATGGGGCAGAGTCCAGACTACAAGTTCCCACAGGCCACAGTTATTAAGTATCCTCTGCTATTCAACAGTTCCCTTTAGGTCACTTTGCTTTTATGAAAGGCCAACATTAATCCCTGTTTTCGCTAACCAGAAAAAAATCCAAACAGGATTCTAGCTTATACAACATGGTAATTGCTTCTTCACTCTGTGCCATTTCAGCTTATGAAAGGTTTCATAGGAATGCTCTATTTTTGGATAGCAGGGGCAATCTCTTTATCTTGCTTCCAGATATGATATGCTAAGAAGGATATCACTTCAGTGGTATTTTTTGCAAAAAATGTACAATCTGAATCTAATTATGAGGAAACATCAGACAAATGCAAATTGAGAAACATTATTCTCCTAAAGAATGTACTTACACTCTTCAAAAAAGTCAATTCCAAGAATTACAAAGGCTGAGGGGTTATTTCAGATTAAAGAAAGCTAAAGAGACATGACAGCTAAATGCATTCCTGAATGAATTCCTGAATCTAGACAAGGAGGAAAAAAAGTGAAGTTTATTGCATCTTTTATAAAGATATTATTGGAACAATTATCAAACTGTGAATATGTTCATTGGATTAGGTATTAGTAGTATGTTATCTCTATTAAATTTCCTATTTTGATAACTACACTTTGATTAAAAGAATGTCCTTGTTTTTGGAAACATGCATTAAATTATTTTGAGATAAAGCATGAGTGCCTGGATGGCTCAGTTGGTTAAGGGTCCAACTCTTGGTTTCATTTCAGGTTACAGTTGGTGAGTTTGAGACCCATATCGGGCTTCACACTGATAGTGCAGAGCCTGCTGGGGATTTTCTCTGTCCCTCTCTCTCTGCCCCTCCCTCGTTCTGTCTCTCTCTCAAAATACATAAATAAAAACTTTTTAAAAAATTATAGGGGCGCCCGGGTGGCTTAGTCAGTTAAGTGTCCGACTTTCGCTCAGGTCATGCATGATCTTGCGGTTCGTGGGTTCGAGCCCCGCGTCGGGCTCTGTGCTGACTGCCAGCTCAGAGCCTGGAGCCTGTTTCAGAGTCTGTGACTCTCTCTCTCTCTCTCTCTGACCCTCCCCTGCTCACGCTGTCTCTCTCTCTCTGCTAGAAATAAATAAAACATTAAAAAATTTTTTTTTAAAAATTATAAAAAATTATTTAGGGGTAAAAGAGCATAAGGTCCCCAACCTTCAACTATTTAAGAAAAAAATATGTGCAAATATAAATGTACATAGAGAAAAAGCAATAAAGCAAATGAAGCAAAACATAAATACAACTGGTAAAACTGCGTCTATAAGATATATGGGAGTTCCTTGTACTATCCTTGTAATTCTCCCCTGTATGTTCTTCCCTGTAATTATGTCAAAATAAAGAGTTCTAATTAAAATAAAAATTTAGAAAATGAAAAAGCTAATCACCTATAATCCTACCACTCAAACAAGTTTCCTACACTCAATTTTCCATGTTGCTGCTTCTGGTCCCTCTAGTTTATGAGCATATATACTGCTGTAATCATTGCACTGATACAACTTTATTTCTAACTTTTAAATTTAAAAAAAATTTTTTTTAAGGTTTTTATTTCTGAGAAAGCGAGAGAGAGACAGTGTGAGCAGGGGAGGGTCAGAGAGTAAGGGAGACATAGAATCTGAAACAGGCTCCAGGCTCTGAGCCAGCTGTCAGCACAGACCCCAACGCGGGGCTCGAACCCACGAACCGTGAGATCATGACCTGAGCCAAAGTCAGAGGTTTAACCGACTGAGCCACCCAGGCGCCCCCAACTTTTAAATTCTTATATTAGTTAGGGTTTTCACATGTTGAGTTAATCTTTCAAGCTAATTTAAATAATTTTCCATAAACAAAACAAAACAAAAACTGGAGCAATCTAAATATGCCTCAACCATGAAGAAGGGCATTATATTATAATTACAGGGTCTATTCATCAAGAAGAGCTAACAATTATAAATGTTTATGCACCCAATTTGGAGGTACCCATATATAAAAATCAGTTAATCACAAACATAAACAATCTTACTGATAGGAATATGGTAATTGCAGGTGACTTTAATACTCCATTTACAGAAATGGACAGATCATCTAGGCAGAAAATCAATAAAGAAACAATGGCCCTGAATGATACACTGGACCAGATGGACTTGACAGATATATTCACAACTTTTCATCCAAAAGCAGCAGAATACACATTCTTCTCAAGTGCATATGGAACATTCTCCAAGATAGATCACATACTGGGTCACAAAAGAGCCCTCAATAAATATAAAAGAATTAAGATCATACCATGCATATTTTCAGATCACAATGCTATGAAACTTGAAGTCAACCATAAGAAAAAGTTTGGAAAACCTCCAAATGTATGGAGGTTAAAGAACATCCTGCTAAAGAATGAATGGGTCAACCAGGCAGGCAATTAAAGAAGAAATTTAAAAATATATGGAACAACTGAAAATGAAAACATGATAGTCCAAACCGTTTGGGATGCAGCAAAGGTGGCCCTAAGAGGAAAACACATTGCAATCCAGGCCTATCTCAACAAACAAGAAAAATCCCAAATACAAAACCTAACAGTACACCTGAAGGAACTAGAAACAGAACAGCAAAGAAACCCCAAGGCCAGCAGAAGAAGAGAAATAATAAAGATCAGAGCAGAGATAAACAATATAGAATCCCCCCGCCGCCCAAAAAAAAAAACCCAAAACAAAACAGTAGAACAGATCAATGAAACTAAGAGCTGTTTTTTGGGGGGGAGGAAAAAAAAAACCCTGATAAACCCTAGCTAGACTTCTCAGAAAGAAAAGAGAGAGCACCCAAATAGATAAAAGACTCCTGGGCCAGATGGCTTCCCAGGGGGAATTCTACCAGACATTTAAAGCAACGTTAATACCTATCCTTCTTAAGCTGTTCCAAAAATTGGACATGAAAGGAAAGCTTCTGGACTGATTCTATGAAGCCAGCATTACCTTGATTCCCAAACCAGACAGAGACCCAGCAAAACAGGAGAACTAAAGGCCAATATCCCTGATGAACATGGATGCAAAAATTTTCAACAAGATACTAGCAAACTGAATTTAACAGCATATTATAAAAATTATTCACCATGATCAAGTGGAATTCATTTCTGGGCTGCAGGGCTGCTTAAATATTCACAAATCAATCAATGTGATATATCACATTAACAAAAGAATGGATAAGAACCATAATCCTGTCAAGAGATGCAGAAAAACCATTTGACAAGATACAGCATCCTTTCTTAGTATATGTGCTGCCAAAGCGAGCACACAGCATCCTTTCTTAATAAAAACCTTCAAGAAAGCTGGGATAGAAGGAATATAAATTAACATCATAAAAGCCATATATGAAAAGCCCATAGTTAATATCCTCAATGGGGAAAAACTGAGAGCTTTCCCCCTGAGATCAGGAACACAACAGGATGTCCACTCTCACCACTGTTGTTTAACATAGTGTTGGAAGTCCTAGCCTCGGCAATCAGACAACAAAATGAAATAAAAGGGATTCAAACTGGCAAAAAAGAAATCAAACTTTCACTTTTCACAGGTGATACTCTACATGGAAAACCCAAAAGACTCCACCAAAAAGCTGCTAGAACTGATACATGAATTCAGCAAAACTGCAGGATACAAAATCAATGTACAGAAATCAGTTGCATTTCTATACACCAATAATGAAGCAACAGAAAGAGAAATCAAGAAATTGATCTCATTCACAATTGCACCAAGAACTATAAAATACCTAGGAATAAACCTAACCAAAGGTGTAAAAGACCTGGATGATGAGAACTATAAGAAAACTTATGAAGGAAATTGAAGAAGACACAAAGAAATGGAAAAACATTCCAAGCTCATGGATTGGAAGAATAAATATTGTTAAAATGTCAATACTACTCAAAGCAATCTACACATTCAATGCAATCCCAATCAAAATTGCACAGACATTTTTCTCAAAGCTAGAACAATCCTAACATGTGTATGAAACCACAAAAGACCCCGAGACCCCAAATAGCCCAAGTAATATTGAAGAAGAAGACCAAAATGGGAGGCATCACCATCCCAGACTTTAGCCTCTACTACAAAGCTGTCATTATCAAGACAGTATGATCTTGGCACAAAAACAGACGCATAGACCAATGGAATAGAATAGAGAACCCAAAATTGGACCCACAAATGTATGGCCAACTAATCCTAGACAAAGCAAGAAAGAGTATCCAACGGAAAAAAAGACAGCCTCTTTAACAGATGGTGCTGGGAGAAGGGAACAGCAACATGCAAAAGAGTGAAATTAGACCATTTTCTTACATCATGCACAAAAAGTAAACTCAAAATGGATGAAAGACCTAAATGAAAACAGAAAACTATCAAAACCCTAGAGAAGAAAACAGGCAACAACATCTTTGACCTTGGCTGCAGCAATTTCTTGCCCAACATATCTCCAAAGGCAAGGGAAATAAAGGCAAAAATGAACTATTGGGATCTCATCTAGATAAAAAGCCTCTGCACTACAAAGGAAACAATAAATAAAACTAAAAGGCAACTGACAGAATGGGAAAAGGTATTTGCAAATGACATATTGGATAAAAGGTTATTATCCAAAATCTATAGAGAACTTACCAAACTCCACACCTGAAAAACAAATAATCCAGTGAAGAAAAGGGCAGAAGAAATGAATAGAAACTTTCCCAAAGAAGACATCCAGATGGCCAACGACACATGAAAAGAAGCTCAACATCACTCATCATCAAGGAAATATAAATCAAAACCACAGTGAGATACCACCTCACACCTGTCAGAGTGGCTAAAATTAACAACTCAGGCAACAACAGATACTGGCGAGGATGTGGAGAAATGAAAACCCTCTTGCATTGTTGGTGAGAATGCAAACTGGTACAGCTGCTCTGGAAAACAGTGTGGAGGTTATTCAAAAAATTAAAAATAGAACCACCCTACGACCCAGCAATTGCACTACTAGGAATTTATCCAAAGGATACAGGAGTGCTGATTCATAGGGGCACACACAACCTAGTGTTTGTATCAGTGCTTTCAACAATAGCCCAAATTATGAAAAAAGCCTAAATGTCCATCAACTGAAGAATCGATAAAGATGTGGTTTATATATACAGTGGAATACTACATGGCAATGAGAAAGAATAAAATCCTGCCATTTGCCACAACATGGATGGAACTGGAGAGTATTATGCTAAGTGAAATACGTCAGTCAGAGAAAAACAGATATATGTTTTCACTCATATGTGGAACATGAGAAACTTAACAGAAGACCATGGGGAAAGAGAAGGGGAAGGAAATAGTTACAAACAGAGAAGGAAGGAGGCAAACCATAAGACATTCTTAAATAAAGAGAACTGATGATTGATGGAGGTAGGGAGAGAGGAAAATGGGTGATGGACATTGAGGAAGGCACTTGTTGGGATAAGCACTAGGTGTTGTATGTAAGCAATGAATCACAGAAATCTATCCCCAAAACCAAGAGCACACTGTGTACACTGTATGTTAGCCAGCTTGACAATAAATTATATTTTTAAAAAAGTCTTTATGTCAATTATTAAAAAATAAAATAAATAAATAAGTCTCAACCAAGGAATGGATAAACAATCTATGGTACATGCATATAATGGAATGCTTGCCACTCATCGATAAGGAACAAATTACCGATAAATGCAATAACATGAATAATCAAATGCATTATGATCAGTGAAAGAAGCCAGACTCAAAGCCTTTTTGGTTCTTTTCACATGATATTCTGGAAAGGAAAAACTACAGAGGCACAAAACAGATCAGCGGTTACCAGGAGCTGGGGCTAGGGGGAAGGGTTAACTAGAATAAGGAATTTTGGGAAGTGGTAGAACTGTTCTGTATCAAGATTACAGTGGTAGTTACATGACTGTCTATATTTGACAAAACTTGCAGGACTATGCATTAAAAAGGTGACTTTTACTACATGTAAATTATACCTTAATTTAAAAAAAGAAAAACCAAAAAACAAAGTTTGGTTTGAAAAATAGGTTTCATTGGGGTGCCTGAGTGGCTTAGTCTGTTAAGCGTCTCTTGATCTTGGCTCTGGTCACAATCTCATGGTTGGTGAGATCAAGCCCTGCATGGGGCTCTGTGCTGACAGTGCAGAGCCTGCTTGGGATTCTCTCTCTTCTCTTTCTCTCTGCTCCTTTCCTGCTCATGCTTTTCTCATATATACGTATATACATTCATAAACAGATTTCATTTAACAGAGTATAGAATGCACGTCAATCCTCAATCTGTATTGCAAAAGCTCTCCACTTACATAAAATGAATAGGATGTTATAATACAAAGTCAATACTCTTATTTGAAACTGGTCTAAATTAAAGAGCTTCCTTCCCTCTACTTGCTAATGGGATGCTGCCTGATTCACTTAAACTCAGTTGAACTTTTGTTCTTTAATAGTAGGCATGATCATTAATTCCATTTCCAGCTCTTCTCTGGAGGATGGGGAGTGGGACTGAAAGTTTCAAGCTTCTAATTATGGCTTGGTGTTTCTGGTGACCAACACCCATCCCAGGGCCATCTAGAAGCCTACCCAGAGTCACCTCATTAGAACAAAAGATGCTCCTGGTGAACTTGAGAATTTAGAAGGGTTTTAGGAGCCCTGTGTCAGGATCCAGGGTCAAAGTCCAAATATTTATATTTTCTGTTATCTCACACAAACCAAGAATTGTCTAATACAATGGAAGAATGACTCCAAAGGCAAGAAGATCATCGGAACTACCCCTCCCTTCACAAACCCAGAGTGCAAGGAACTGAGGGGCAGAACAATTTCAAAAGAACAGCTACCACTGCCCAGTGCCATCTCACATCATGGGCTCTGCTCACCCTCATTCTAACATCCCATTCCTCTGCCATCCTAGGCGGGGCTTTGGCAGGCCCTGGTGAAGCATATGCTGCACCCAGCAAAGCTATAGGATCATGATTGTCTACTCCCAAATTTCTAAGGATGCCTCCAAGATCTTCAGGCAGAGAACCATCGCGGGAGTGAGGCCACCACTGAGAGTCCCCATTAGGGCAATGCCCAGTGGAACCTCAAGGGTGAAGCCATATCTATGACCCCAGACGAGCAAAGCCACCCATGTGCAATTCTAGAGGATGAGAGCCACAAAATGGGCTGGGCCCCGCAAACCCACAGGAGCAGGGCTGCCTAGAACCCTGGGGGCCCAAATCCCACCCCAGTGTGTCTAGAAGGCAGTACCTTCATCTTAAAGTACCTAGAGGGAGAACATGGAGCCAAAGATTATTTTCAAACCTTAAGGTACAATGATGTTTTCCGTGTTGGAGTTGGGATTTGCTCAGGACTCTTTCTTGCCTATTTCTCCCTTTCAGAATGGGAGTGTCTATCCTATTTCTGCCCCAGAATTGTTCTTTGGAAGCACATACCATGTTTGATCTCGCAGGTTCACAGCTGGAGAGGAATTTGCCTTACGATGAAACATACCTTCAGTCTCATCCATCTGTGATTTAGATGATATTTAAATGACACTATGGATTTAAGACTTTTGAGTCGATAACACGAGAAAGACATGAATTTTGGGGGCCAAGGACAAATTTTATTATAGCAACCTGAACAGACTAAGACAGCAGGCCTCAATTTATCCAAGATATAGCTCAAAACCAGAAAGTAATAGCAGAAAAAAAATACTGTTAAAAATTGATCTAACTTAAAAGAAAGAAAAGTTTAACTATAAATTAAATACAATTGGTCACAACTCTTAAATGACTTCTCTTCATTTTCTCAGTTCCTACTGCAGCACTGGATATTTTTTTAATGTTTATTTATTTTGAGGGGGGGGTGGTTAAAGAGAGAGGGAATCCCAAGCAGACTCCACTCTCAGTGCTAAGCCCAATGCAGGACTCAATCTCACAAACTGTGAGATCATGACCTGAGCCAAAATCAAGAAGCAGACGCTTAACTGGCTGAGCCACCCAGGCACCCCAGCACTGAACACTTCTTTTTTTTTTTTTTTTTTAATGTTTTATTTATTTCTAGGAGAGAGAGACAGAGACAGCATGAGCAGGGGAGGGTCAGAGAGAGGGAGTCACAGATTGAAACAGGCTCCAGGCTCTGAGCCGGCAGTCAGCACAGAGCCCGACGCGGGGCTCGAACCCACGAACCGCGAGATCATGACCTAAGCGAAAGTCGGACGCCCAACCGACTAAGCCACCCAGGCGCCCCAGCACTGAACACTTCTTATCCACACTGCTGCAACTGTACAACTGCCTTCTGAGAGGATTCCTGGTCTCTGGTTTCTCCATCATTCAACTCAAACTAATGCCAGACTGATCTGCTTAAGGTGCAATGTAATCACATGATCATTCTGTGGGTAAGTTCCAAACTCCTGAACAGAGCATTTGAAGGTTTCAAAACAAAAATCCAGTCTAGTTACAACTGTATCTCCTGTCACCTACACACTATGGACTCTGCCTGTCTACCAAGGCACACACAAAATAATCTACTCTATACCCACACAATACAACCACTCACCAAACCTTGTATCTCAAATCTCTGTGCCTATCTACACACCTGCCTGGAATATCCTTTCTCTAGGATATTCTGCTGGGCAATCCTAATCATTTCGTTTAAACTTACCTTCTTCATAATAATTTCTTCCTCTGGGCTTCTACAGCATTTTGAAAAAACTATGTCTGCCTTCCCCACATATAGGGAAGGCAGAGGACCATACTGCAGGCATAAGTATGTAGCAATTGCTCCATCAAAGTTAGATAAATAAGAAACTAAGTGGGGTGTCTGGGTGGTTCAGTTGGTTAAATGTCCGACTTTGATTCAGGTCATGATCTCACAGTTCATGGGTTCGAGCCCCATGTCAGGCTCTGTGCTGACAGCTAGCTCAGAGCCTGAAACCTGTTTCGGATTCTGTGTCTCCCTCTCTCTCTGACCCTCCCTTGCTGAACTGTCTCTCTCTCTCAGAAATAAATAAAACATTAAAAAAAAATTTTTTTTAAATAAGAAACTAAGTAAATCAGATCATGTGCAAAGGGTACCTGCAATATAATGATTCATAGGAAAAATTATTTGGTCATCAGATGACTAAAATACATTTCTCAGATAGATTTGGTCTTCATCCACAGTTCTCGAAAATGCTTCACAGTCATAAAGGTAAACTGAGTGTCTTATTATTAATGGAGGTGACTTTGGACCCCACCACACACCACTACAATCTGGGAGGGGAGAGGAGCTGGAGATTGGCCAATGGCCGATGTCTTGGTCAATTATGACTATGTACTAAAGACTCCATAAAAACTTAAGAGGACAGCTTTTTAGTCCTTTTCAGAGAACTTCCACACTTAAGAAACCAGAACCCTTCCTCATACTACCAAATCAACCATGCCCCAAGCACTTTTGTTTGGGACCTTACCTTATTTATCTCTTCATCTTATTGTTGATTCATATCCTTTATCATACATATCCTTTAATAAACTGATAAACGTAAGTAAATGTTTCTCTGAGTTCTGTGAGCCTAGCAGTTTGCTAGTAATCTAGCAAATTAATCAAACCTAAGGAAGAGGTCACTGAACCCTCCAACCTATAGCCTGCCTGAGGTTTGTGACTGGCACCTGAAGTGGTGGGTGTGGGTCAGTCTGTGGGACTGAACATTTAAGCTGTGGAACCTGATGCTATCTCTGGGTAGATAGTGTCAGATGAGTTGAATTCAGATCTATTGGTGTCCAAGAATTGCTTGGTATTTGGGGATGGGGAGTGGGGGTTCCCATGCTCCATGTTGGAACTGGGTTCAGGAATCCTAAAAGAGTACCTTAAAATGACTTTGTTTAAAATGAAACCACAACCTTGCTTTAAAACTGTATTTGTGCCTTCAGATTTAGAATCATTTTCCCAACTGTGGTGAGTTATGTTGTATCACTATAAATATACCTTCAATGTAAAACTTTACTTTATGTAAAACTATAAATAATACCTTCAATATTTTCTTATTAGTCATTAATTCTTAATAGTCATTAGTGCAGGTATCTCTGCTTTTCAGTTCATGTTATGCCATTTTGCTTCTACAAAAGACCTACATTAGTATCTATTTTTGCTAACCGAAAGAAATCCAAAGAGGATTTTGGTTTTTACCAAAAAAAAAAGACAAAAGAGATGATACAGTTCAATGTTTGTTTTGCAGCAAGCCATGATGGAGGCAGTGCATACATGGAGAGTGGTACCACCCCCAAGCTCCTTCCGCAAGAACTACACTCAGCAGGGAGCCACTGGGTACTGTATCCGTGCGCACCTATGCTTTATCTGCATTTATTTGTACATCTGTTAGTAAGATGTGCCCTAAGATATCAGTAAAGCATAAAAGGTTATTTGGGGGGTTTGGGAACACTCAAGAATTTTTCCATATAAAGTAATGATAATTGCTTCTTTGCTTTATACTATTTGGCCTAAGATCATAGGAATGCTATACTTTTGGATAGCAAGGGAAACCTGTATATCAGCTGGATTTTTTCATAATTCTGCTCTCCCAGAAATATCACTGTTGTTGTTTTGAACAATTCAATCTCCCAATTATTTAGTCTCCTGAATTAAAAGAATTGTGAGAATTCCATGTTTAAAGTAGAATTTATTGCCCCAAATTCATAGCCTTCTAATCTGAGCAAATTAGACAGTTAAATTAATATGCTGACTCCAGTAGCTATAAAGTAACTTTAAAGTTTGGCTTTTACTGACAGTTTTCAACTCCAAATATGAACTGGATGGAATTCCGGAAGACGGTAGAGACTGATGATCACATTTAAGAGGAAACTAGAAAATTCAACATCTTAACACCTTTTTATGTGATTCAATTCAAGAAACATTCACTCTCTTTGACAGAGATCCTTAGAAGAGTGGAGTGATGTCACAGTCTTAGGCCTCAAGGATTTCATATAAGGGGAATAAAAATGTGGAACTAAACCAAACCTGGATAAGGGTATAAGAGGTAAAAGTGATGTGGATATTTAAAGGGACATGGTACTCAAGAAGGGCCTTAATCAATAGAATTTTCACAACAGAAATGATATTCCAGAAAGAAAAAGAAAAGTGAAAGGACAGACAAAAGAGACTCAAGAGCTTGTAAAACATAAGAATATAATGAATTCTGAAAAGAAGTGTGTCACATATCCTTTCTGGAACCAAAAGTGTGAAAAAATAAATAAATAGGGGTGCCTGGGTGGCTCAGCCGTTTAAGTGTCTGACTTTGGCTCAGGTGCTGATCTTGCAGTTTATGAGTTCAAGCCCTGCATCTGTGCTGACAGCTCAGAGCCTGGAACCTGCTTCAGATTCTGTGTCTCCCTCTCTCTCTGTCCATTGCCCACTTGTGCTCTGTCTCTCTCTCAAAAATAAACATCGAAAAGAAAAGAGAAGACAAGAGAAGAGAAGAGAAGAGAAGAGAAGAGAAGAGAAGAAAAGAAAAGAAAAGAAAAGGCACCTGGGTGGCTCAGTTAAGCGTCTGACTTCAGCTCAGGTCATGATCTGAGTTCATGAGTTCAAGCTCCATGTTGGGCTCTGTGCTGACAGCTCAGAGCCTGAAGCCTGCTTTGGATTCTATGTCTCCCTCTCTCTCTGTTCCTCCCCTGCTCATACTCTGTCTCTCTCTTCTCAAAAATAAATTAACATTTTTTAAAAATTTAAAAAGAAAGAAAAATAAATAAATAATTACCAAGAATTTCAGGAGGAAAAAGGGAGCCAATTACTGTTTATAGCTACATCAGGGTTAAAGAGAATAAAGACAAGAGTATTTCATAATCAGATCACTGTTGGCCTTACCTGACAACAGCGGCAAGGTCAAAAACCAATTTTTTTTGTATTTAGATATTTCAGCAAGGACAAACAAAAGTGGCGCAGTATAAAAGGCTCATTAGGAAAGAAAATAAGCCAAGAAGAAAAATAAGCGTTTAGCGTATGTTAGACCTGAACATGTTTGCTAACAGACAGAAAGGAGTCAATGAGAAAGGCAAACATGAAAAGATTCTAAAGGGAGAATCTAAATATACTTAACATTTAGAACAAAGTTACAGTAAGTGGTTGGTAACAAAAGCATTCAAAGAGGAAAGCCTGGCCTTGGGACCGAAGAGGGCTTTCTTTGCCTATGGGAAGAACGAATGACACTTCTCTGAGACAAGAGCAAGGAAACTGAGGGATCCTGAAAGCCTTGGAATAGAAAGTGTTTGGAGATCTGAGGAGCAGAGGCATTTGATAAGGACAGGAAGAAAATCAGCAAGAGACAAATAAAAAGAATTCTAGCAGCAATGAGGGCTTAGCTGGATTCTGAAACATACATGTACAGAGATCCAATCAGTGTATTTGAGAACTTTCTCCAAACAACCTCAGAAGCCTGGGAAGCTATGTACATACAAGAGAAAGCAAACTGTGAAAAAGGAGAAAAAAGTAACTTGCCTAAATTAAAATCACTCAGGTTGGCAGGACTAAGGATTTTTACTTCAGCACTCTCTTTTGACTTTGCTGCCTCCTTTTTTGAACAAAAATTTTTAACAAAAATTTCCTAAGGCTGGTTAGGTTTAAAAGCTAATTGCCAGTTTTAAACTTTTAAAGCCAGGCTGTCCAAGCAATGTAAGAAGATAAGTACTGAGTACTAAAACAATAAAATTTGGACTTTTTACATGTACAACATCAGCTGTGAAAAGTCAGTATTCATTAACAGACAAAACCCGAATGCCACTCACCTGGCAGCTTCAGGAAAACCCATTTTGTAGAGCGTGACAACCGCAGCTCCTCCAATCCCTAAATTATGCTGCAGAGCAACCTTTGCACCAGGAACTTGCCTTTTTCCGGCTTCCCCTCTTAGTTGCCAGCAGAGTTCAGCGCACTGAGCCAGACCTAACAAATCGAACACAGAGCAGATTCCATTGCTTTAGAAAGCTGCCCCAACCAGCTCAAGTCCGACTTTTCAAGTACTCAATTAAGCCAAGATAATATATGTATAAATAACTTCTCTTAAAGGGCAAGAGGGTCTCTGCAGCAAGTTTTTCCTTCCTCTTAAGTATTCTCTGTATTTAGACAATATCTAGGCTTAAGAAATTCCCTGCACTCTAACCTGTCATTTTCTGGCAATGTTGAAAAAGAAAACACTGAATATGCAGTTCTCCAAATCGAACAAAATGGCCTAAAAATAATTTAACTAATTTTACCATTTTTAGTGTATCAAAAGAAAAAAAGTCTTAAGATTTATTTTTGAGAGGGAGGCACAGTGTGAGTGGGGGAGGGGCAGAGAGAGAGGGAGACAACAGAATCCAAAGCAAGCTCCAGGCTCTGAGCTGTCAGCGTGGGGCTTGAACTCGCAAACCATGAGATCATGACCTGTGCCAAAGTCAGATGCTTAACCCACTGAGCCACCCATGTGTCCCCGGGAGTTCACTTTCCCTAAAAAATTTAGCTAGTATGGGGAATTTTCCTCCGGTTTCCCCCAAACAGTTGTCAACAAGAATAGATTTTCATAAGAGTAGCATTTTGTCCCCTGTATAATAAAATCAAAGGTTTTCAGAGCTGGAAGGAATTTAATGATATCAGACTGAGGAACTGTAAGATTAAGTAATTTGTGAATGATCACAAAATGAGCTACTTCCAGAGCTGACATTAGAATCCCTGTCTCCTGATTTACATTTGTTTGCCTTTCTAACAGACCAGCTATTCAAGAATCGCTGAGTTAAGAAATGTTCTCACAGGACAGACTGGTGTCACCAGCTATACATTTCCACCTACAACATCTGTTCTTCCACCTACATCACCAATCACAACTACTGATTCTTCAGTACCTGTGACAATTTCCTACATAAAGCAGTTAAAAAGAAAACCACAAGGGCACCTGGGTGGCTCAGTTGGTTGAGAATCCGACTTTGGCTCAGGTCATCATCTTACAGTCTTGTGAGTTCGAGCCCTCTCTCTCAAAAATAAACAAACACAGAAGAAAGGAAGGAAGGAAGGGAAAGAAAGAAAAAAAATTTTTTTAAATAAATAAATAATAAAAAGAAACCCATAGGCCCCAAACAGTGTCATTTAGATGGAGTTCCCAAACCCTGCCTAAGTCCTAATCTTGTTGTAGTTTCAACCGCCCCCAGAAATGCAGTCTTTACCAGTCATGAATTTTTTGATCAGTGCCACTGAGTCTGCCACATGGGCCCTCTGGATCCCCCAAAGATGAGGTAAACCTGGATGATAAGACCCCTTGCTTTTCTTAAGAGAAAGCAGCCCTGCCTGGAACAATCCTTTTCTTTTGCTAATAACTTTTTTTGCACCACTCTCCTATAAAAACCTTCCATTTTGCACAACTCTTCAGAGTACCCCTCTACTTGCGAGAGGGGATGCTGCCCGATTCATGAATCATTTAATAAAGTCAATTAGGTCTTTAAAATTTACTCAGTTGAATCTTTGTTATTTAACAAACCCTAACCTCCTCCAGAAATTTAACTGCTACCTCTTTCCAAGCAGTGTGCATATATTTACAGAACATGTATCTTAAGAGCTGTTTTAAAATAGGTAACTCCAGGGGCGCCTGGGTGGCTTAGTCGGTTAAGCATCCGACTTTCGCTTAGGTCATGATCTCGCGGTTCGTGGGTTCGGGCCCCGCGTCGGGCTCTGTGCTGACTGCCAGCTCGGAGCCTGGAGCGTGTTTCAGTCTGTGAATCCTTCTCTCTGACCCTCCCCTGCTCACGCTCTCTCTCTCTCCTAGAAATAAAATAAATAAATTAATTAATTAAAAAAAAAATAAAATAGGTAACTCCATAACCTATAATGATTTTTTGAACTGTGAACATTCTGAATATTAATGAAGATCAAAGTGAAACTTTGGGGCACTTAATTTTACTAGAAATCTGCCATACAGAAAGCTCAACTATTTAATGAATATGTAAACAACAAAAAAATATTCACACTAGTCTTATATACACATGGGCAGGAAAATACAGCTAGTCTTCTTCACAAAATAATAAATATACATAGTTCACAATATTAGAGAAAATACTCAACCTCACCTTGATTAAATAGAAAAATGCCATTTTTAATGAAATTGGTTAAGAATATTGTTTGTTTTGTTTTGTTTTTGGTAAGGATGTTTAAAAACAGGACTAATTGATGCTTGGGGAGACAGCCACAAGACAAGACAAGCCACCTCCATACAGTACTGGTGAAAGTTCAAATCAGTACAACCTTTTTGGAAAGCAATGCACAAATTTAAGAGCCTTGAAAATGCCTTGAAAACCAGTCTATGGAAATAAGCATAGGTAAAGTTTTACACACAAAGCTATCTCTATCACATTGTAACAGTAAGAAGCTAGATAATCTAGAAGTGAAAGAACTGAGGAATGGTTATATAAATTATGAACGATCTATATGATAAATAACTATGTTTCTAATTTTAAATGTTCATGAAATGTTTATGGGGCGCCTGGGTGGCTTAGTCGGTCAAGCGTCCGACTTTCGCTTGGGTCATGATCTTGCGGTTTGTGGGTTCGAGCCCCGCGTCGGGCTCTGTGCTGACTGCCAGCTCAGAGCCTGGAGCCTGTTTCAGAGTCTGTGACTCCCTCTCTCTCTGACCCTCCCCTGCTCACGCTGTCTCTCTCTCTCTCCTAGAAATAACTAAAACATTAAAAAAAATTTTTTTTAAATGTTCATGAAATGTTTAACAATTCAGGAAATTATGATTATGATATATAATCTTCAATAAAAATGCAAGGAACCAATATTTGATGGGGTGATGGTGGGGTTTGGAGCCAATGGCCAAGAAAATTCTTGAAGACATCTGGTGGAAAAAGGTGATCTTATTAAAGCATGGGACAGGACCTGGGGGCAGATAGAGCTGCACTGGAGTTGTGAAGAGTGACTGGTTATATACTTTCAGGTTGGGCAGGGGCCAGGGACAGTGGACATCTCCAAGGAATTTTGGAAGCAAGGTTTCCAGGACCTTGAGAGGCTAGCTGTTGTTAGGAAAACATCAATTATTACTGTTTAGTAAAACCTCATTCATGAGGCCCTTCAGATGTTTATCAGGGGCCATATGCTTGGAGTATAATTGCCAACATATACTTGGGGGTTAAAGGTAAGAATTTTTATGTGCAAAGGAATTTTTTTACGTGTTTATGGAGACTCACAGGATCCTGAGGGGGTAAGGATAATATTAAGCCAAGATTCCCTTTTGTTCCTAGCAAAGTGTCATTATCCAGGCAACTGAGCCCCTAGAGAAAGGTCACTCTGTCTGTTTCAAGGACTTGTCAATTAGGCTGCAGGCAGTAAGAGAATTTAATTTAGCATTTGCCTTTGTTTCCCACATCACCATGGCAAGCACTTAAACCTCCTTACATCTTAATGAGGGCAATATTAGGGCTTCAGGAAACAGAGTCTATAGGTTTCTGGAGATTAGGCTATAAGTAAGTTTGCCTTTTTCTTATAGTTTAATAAGTAACTGAAGGAGACTCCTATCCTTTATGACTGTGATCCCTATCAGTCAACCATTTGCCTTCTTTCCTTTCCCCTCTTCTTGGGCAGCCAGGAGTACATGAGGAATATCACACATATCCCACCTGGGGGCAGGTGGGTGCTGTTAGCCTGTCCTTTGCCCTCATCTTACCCCATGCTCCTCATCAATACTGATCTACCCATCCACCCAACAAATCCTTTATGGCCCGTTATGTGCCAGACACTGCTCAAGGCTCAGAAGATCCAGCAAAAACAAGATAGGCATAGTCTTTTCCCTCAGAAAGTGGATATTTTTGAGATATAAAGATGCAGGCATTTACAATACAGTCTACATTGGGAGTAGCATTACAATACTGCTATACCATGGGATTGGGGAGCAAGAAGGCAGGCAGAAAGAGGGAGAGAGCAGGAGAAAGAGAAGAAGGTCTTGCCGTTTAATTGTTTTTGACAAAAGATGAGTATTAGAAAGGAAGCATAATGATTATTTAAGCTTTCTGGTTGCCTACTTTCAGAATAAACTGGCATTTCTAGAATCTGGATCTATGAAGGGTAGAGGTCAAAAGTTGGCCTCAGAGGAGCACCTGGGTGGCCCAGCCGATTAAGCATCTGACTTTGGCTCAGGTCATGAGCTTGTGGTTGGTGAGTTCGAGCCCCAGGTCAGGCTCTGTGCTGACAGAGCATTGTCTGGAGCCTGCTTTCAATTCTGTGTCTCCTTCTCTCTCTACCCCTTCCTGGCTTGTGCTCTGTCTCTCTGTCTCTGTTTTTTTCTCTCTCTCTCAAAAATAAACAAACATTAAAATAAAGATTAAAAACAAAAAACGCTGGCCTCAGAAATACACTTGCCAAGAATGTGTAGCAGTTACAAAAGCATTTGCCTAGGACTCTATTACCTATAGTCTGATTGTTACTGAAAATAAACCAAACATGTACCAATCACTCCACTAAGTGTTAAATATATAGAGTTGACAGTGTAATAAAAAGAGCTAATAAAGATAAGTACTAAGTGCAATGGAAAACCTCAGAATGGAAAAACTACAGGAAAAACCATCTTGAGATACTGCCTGAGTTCTTCTCCATCTCCTGCTTCCTTGAACTCATCATTCTTCCTTATACCGTTAAGACAACCAAGTACAAAGAAGTCATAATTCAGCTTTAGTTTACATTATACATCTAAAGGCTTTAGCATAAACAACATAAAAAAAGCATGGTTTTCTATTATTGGAGCCTGGCTGAAGAAGAAAAGGTTTGCTGATCTTCAAAGAGCAAAAAGCTTTAATGGACTCAGCATGCACTGAAGGATGCGTATTTATGTAAGAGCAGTTTTTCCCTTTAAAAATAATTCAACCTAGGGGCACTTGGGTGGCTTAGTTGGTTAAGCGTCCGACTTTCGGACTTTCGCTTAGGTCATGATCTCGCGGTTCGTGGGTTCCCCGCGTCGGGCTCTGTGCTGACTGCCAGCTCAGAGCCTGGAGCCTATTTCAGAGTCTGTGTCTCCCTCTCTCTCTGACCCTCCCCTGCTCATGCTGTCTCTCTCTCTCTCCTAGAAATAAATAAAAATATTAAAAAAAAAGTAATTCAACCTAGAATGCTATTGAATATAAAATATATTTCAAAAAAGTAATATAAAGATATTTCTAAACATATAAAGCTGAAATATTTCATTATCATACTCAACACTCACACTTGAAGATATGTTAAAGGAAGTCCTTTAGCCAGAAGGAAAATGGTAGCAGATAGAAAAAAGGATCTACACAAGGGAATGAAGAATACTCAAATTGGTAACTACATGAGTATAATATATGTAAAAAAAAATTTCACAATAGTATTATATGCCCTGGATGGGAGAAATGAAAATATACTATTGTAAGGTTTTTTTGTTTTTGTTTTTTACCATATGTGAAGTAGTATAATAGACTATGATAATATAAATATGAAATGGAGTCATAAAAAGTAACCCAAAAGAAGGCTGAAAAAAAAGGTAAGAGAGAATAAAGACTAGCAAGGACAAAGAGAATACAAATAACAAGACAGACTCAAACTTAACCATATTAATAATATCAAATCTAAACAGCCTAAACACCCCAATTAAAGGCAGAGATTGTCAGAAGAAAAAAAGCAAGACTCAACTAAATTATGCTAATTCATTTTAAATATAAAGTCACTAAAGAAGATATACAAATGGCAAATAAGCACTTTAAAAATGCTCAACATCATTAGCCATCAGGAAAAATGTAAATTAAAACCACAAGGAGATGCCAGTATACTTTGGTTAGAATGACTAATTTACAGGCAGACCATACCAAGTGCTGATGAGCATGTGGAGAAACTAGAACTCTCCTATACTGCTGATGGGAATGTAAAATGGTATGACACTTTGAAAGTAAGTTTGACCATTTCTTAAAAGCCAAATTATGGAAAGAGCCCAAATATCCATCGAATGATGAATGGATAAAGAAGATGTGGTTATATACAACGCAATATTACTCAGCCATAAAGCAGAATGAAATCTTGTCGTTTGTAACAACATGGATGGAACTAGAGAGTACAATGCTTAAGTGAAATAAGTTAGTCAGAGAAAGATAATACCATAAGATTTCACTCATGTAGAACTTAAGAAACAAAACATAGGCTCACAGGGGAAAACAAGAGAGAGGAGAACCAAGAAACAGATTCTTAACTATAGAGAAAAAAACTGATGGTTACCAGAGGGGAGAGGTGTAGAAGGATGGTTTAAATAGGTAATGGGGATTAAGGAGGGCACTTGTTGTGATGAGCACTGGGTATTGTATGGAAGTGTTGAATCACTAAATTGTATACCTGAAACTAATATTACATGTATGGCAACTAACTGGAATTTAAATGAAAACTTATACAAAAAAGTTAAACACACACCTAGTATATGGTCCAGTCATTCCATTCCTAGGTATTTACTAAAGAGAAATCAAATGTTCATACAAAGATTTATACATGAATGTTCACAGTTTACAGCAGTTTTATATGTGGTAGCCAAAAACTGTAAACAACCCAAACACCCATCAACAATAAATTGTGATGTATCTATACAATGAAATACTACTCAGCAATAAGATGGAATGAACTACTCACACATGAAAAAATATGGATAAATCTCAGACAGACAAAAAGAGAGAGTATACACTATAGGATTCCATTATATAAAACTACAGAAAATGCAAATTACTGTACAGTGACAGAAAGCAGATTGGTGGCTGCTTTGGAATGAGGGGTGAGGCGTAATGAGAGGGAGGGATTACATACAAATATACGTGAAGAAACTTTTGGTTGATGGATATATTCACTATCTTTATTGTGGTGATGGTTTCACAGACCTTATACATTTTAATATATTCAGCTGATTATATGTTGATTTTACCTCAATAAAGCTGTTAAAATAATAAGATAAAATATGAGATATGTAGGCGTGATCTTCCTTCTCTCTTCCTTTTACTTAGCAAGAGCAATAAAAGCCAGGGCCTGCTCCTAGCTATCTCTACCTGCTAACAGGTATCAAGAGGAAATGCTCTCACTTGGGTTCCATTTCTCCTGGCACTGGAGAGTAGTCATTTAGTCTAACGATTAAACTTACCTCTCCTCACATCACAGTGGCAAAAATCAAAATTCTGGGCAACGGGAATGAGGATAGGTGACCTATAGGATATGATGACAGGTAAAACAGATGCTCTGGTGAAAAGCTATTTAAGCTTTACTGACTTACTGACTTTTTAGAGTCGGTATTAGATTTAGCTCTTGCCAGTCATTGTCCTAGGATGGATTTCTTTTAGTGCCCTCTTATAGAGTAAAAGAGGCAAGCCATAGTTTAAGTATGCTAGGTCCCCTGGCTCAAATTCCATTTACTCTCCTCTCATCTTCACCCAAATCTTTAGAGCCTATGTTTATAATACATATAAAGGTATTAAAACATGTAAAGAAACGGGGTGCCTTGGTGGCTTAGTCGGTTAAGCGTCCGACTTTCGCTTAGGTCATGATCTCGAGGTTCGTGGGTTCGAGCCCCGCGTCGGGCTCTGTGCTGACTACCAGCTCGGAGCCTGGAGCCTGTTTCAGTCTGTGACTCCCTCTCTCTCTGACCCTCCCCTGCTCACGCTGTCTCTCTCTCTCTCTCTCCTAGAAATAAATAAAAATTTTTTAAAAATAAATAAAACATGTAAAGAAAAATCACATGATAGAATAGTAAGTGTACCATTAAAAACATCCAGAACAATGCAAATTCAAGAGAAGAAATAACTATATCACATTGGGGGATCAGAGCATCTTAGAATTAGAAAGGATCTAAGAGAGGCACTTGGGTGGCTCAGTCGATTAAGCATCAGACTTCCACTCAGGTCATGATCTCGTGGTTCATGGGTTCAAGCTTCTCATTGGGCTATGGAGCCTGCTCTAGATCCTGCCCGTCTCTCTCTCTCTGCCCCTCCCTGACTCGAACTCTGTCTCTCTCTGTCTCTCAAAAATGAGTAAACGTTAAAAAAAAACTTTTTTTAAAAAAGGATCTAAGAGCTCATCACATCTAAGCCCCTAACAAATGGGCAATTACCCTCATGACATTCCCATCAAGTTGTTAACTTGTATTTTTTGTGCATAGCCTCTGTGGTTAATACATCCTCTCAGGAAGCAACGTATTCCACTTTTGAGAAGCCATGCTAGACACAAAGTTCCTGTATCAGCCCAAAGTCAAGCTTCCCAAGAATCCATCCTATTTCTTCCCTTATGAGACAAGTTTATCCCCTCCACCCCATATCACCTTTCAGATGTTTAAAGAACAACTAATCCCCTTACATGTGCAAAAATTTGTACTGAGCACTGTTTGGGGTATGGAGACAATGAAATATGGATTCTACCTTTACAGGCTCTTAGTCAAATGGAGAGATTTTTCTTTAAAAGCCATAAATAATTACCGTATGTACTATATAAGTATAAATGTCAAAAAAGAAGCACTGAGCAAGTGTAATGAGTTCAGAAAAGGGAAAGGTTAATCTGACCTATGGAATGAAGAAATTAGGGAAAGCTTCATAAGGTAGCTAACACTTGAAATGGACCTTGAAGATGGGCATTTCTCCTGAGGAAAAAGCATCGTAGTGAATGTAGTGGTTAAGAGCTTAGACTCTAGAAGTCTTAGGCAAGATGGAGAAGAGGTAGGAAGTTCAGTACTTCCTGCCTGCATCTCTTAAACAGGGAAGGGCTGAGGCCAGAGAACTCTGAACCTCAGGAGTCTGGGAGGAAGGAAGACATAGTCCACTAAGAAGAGAGCCTCATAGGTGCGTGATTGCAAACAGGAGAAGATAAAAATGGCCCAGACAGGGAGGCATGAAGGGGAGGGAGCCCCTTCTGTGGAGAGACAAACGAAAGAGAAAGAGTGGCTGGGGAATTGTAGAACTGTACCTGGAGAAGAGAAAAACTTCGGCTCAGGACGGAGAGGGATCTCCTATCATCCCATATCTAACCGCAGGGCTTTTGGAGAGAGATCCCATCTCAAACTGCAGAGCTTTCTTTGGGCTGGGTGCCCCGGTCCCAGAAATTCCCTCCAGCATAGATGGTATGCAAGGGAGGCAGTTGGCATCAGGAGGAACCAGTCCCCTGCTCGGTCCTGTGCTTGGACCCCTGCTAGGAAGTGCCCTGGCTTGCGGGATTACATTTCAGGCAGTATCATTAATGCGCATGGAGTGGGAGCCTGAAACGTGACTGGATGTGGGACATAGAACACGGCCTACCTTGGCTTCATCCGTGGCACAGTGAGATCAGACCCAAAGGAGTGATTTGGAACACCTGACTGAAAAGTGACTGGGGGGTCGCCATTTTTCTCCCCACAACCACCAAGTCTGGGCCTCAGGAAACGGCCTGCAGGACACAGTGGAGGCAAGACCCGCCTACACCAAACCACGTCCATCTGCGCTGGGTAGCTGCTTTTTTACCAGAGCCTGATAGATGCTGTGGAAACAGCCCCTCTCCCAAGATTACCAATGATGCAATGCCGTGATTAACTCTACATCAGTTCTTGCTATTAAGATATATTCTCCCTCATCTCATTTTTATATCTCCCCTCCTCTGGATTGATAATTCTGGTTATAGGTTTGCTTAAACAGGCATATTTAATCCATTCTTTTCATGCATGTTCTATACCTCCTTCATTACCTTCCTCTCTTGCTCTCTCTCTTTCTCCCCTCGCCTCTCTCTGAAATGATCAGACTATATAATTTCTCTGGGTAACATTATCTTCGGGGTTTTTTCTTCTCATCTCCTGCTGTATTCTCCTTTTTCTCTCTCTGAATTAAGCCTTTGAGTCTTTCTACCTGATCAATGTTCAATTTCTCTTTCTCCCCACTCCTGTCATTTCTCTCTTTGTATATGCTCTTCTATCAGCACTGCCTCCACCCTGCTCTTTATCTGTAACTGGGATTTCTGGTTTTATGCTTTTAGACTGTCCTTTGTCTTTTGTTGTTTTTGTTTTGTGGGTTTTTTCTCTTTTTTCTTTTTTTGGTTTGCTTGTTTGTTTGATTTGTTGTTTGTGTGTTTCCATGCTTTTGTTCCCTGTTTGTTTGTCTGTCGTTTTCCTTTCCAGGGCTACCTCAAGAAACAAACCAAAGTCGGGGCACCTGGGTGGCTTAGTCGGTTAAGCGTCCGACTTTCGCTCAGGTCATGATCTCACAGTTCGTGGGTTCGAGCCCCGCGTCGGGCTCTGTGCTGACTGCCAGCCTGGAGCCTGTTTCAGTCTGTGGCTCCCTCTCTCTCTGACCCTCCCCTGCTCAAACTCTCTCTCTCTCCCCTAGAAATAAATAAAACATTAAAAAAAAAAAAAAAAAAAAAAAGAAACAAACCAAAGTACACATGGTAAAGAGTCCCAAATATTACTATGAGTAGGGAAATAAAATAACCAAAGTCACAACAAGAGAGACCAAGGGACACCATTAAAAGAACTCTTCCTGAATGAACAGGCCCTGGACAGACTATGAACCTCCTTTTATATAGTAGTACTTGTAGATGCAGAGCACATAACAAGCTTTTAGAATTTACAAGAGACAGAAAGCTAGCCAAAATGATGAAACAGAAGAACTCTCCTCAAAAGAAATTCCAGGAAGAAGCAACAGCTAAAGAATTGATCAAAATAGATATAAGCAACATAACTAAGAATTTAAAACAATAATCAGAAAATTAATCGCTGGGCTTGAAAAAAGCATAGAAGACAGCAGAGACATGTTGTCTACATGCTACAAAGATTATGGATGTTAAATATAGTTATGATGAATTAAAAAAATGCTATAAATGAGGTGCATAATAAAATGGAGGTGACCACTACACAGATTGAAGAGGCAGAGAGGAGAATAGGTGAATTAGAAGACACAATTATAGAAAAAGATGAAGCTGAGAAAAAGAGAAATAAACTGATACAGGAGCATGAAAGAAGAATTCGAGAACTGAGTGATGCAATCAAACGGAACAATATCCCTAGCATAGGAATTCCATAAGAAGAGAGAGAGAAATTGAACAAATTATAGCAGAGAACTCCCCCAATTTGGGGAAGGAAACAGACATTGAAATCAAAGAGGCACAGAGAACTCCCCTCAGAGTAACTTGAATCAATCTTTGGCATGACATATCATAGTGAAACTGGCAAAATATAAGGATAAAGAGAGGATTCTGAAAGCAGCTGGGGATAAAAGGGCCCTAACATACAAAGGGAGACATATCAGGGTAGTTGCAGACCTATCTACTGAAACTTGGCAGGCCAGAAAGGAATGGCAGGAAATGTGATGAACAGGAAAAGTATGCAGCCAAGAATCCTTATCCAGCAGGCCTCTCATTCAGAATAGAAGGAGAGATAAAGGTTTTCTCAAACAAACAAAAATTGAAGGAATTCATCACCACTAAACCAGCCCTACAAGAAATCCTAAGGGGGATTCATGAGAGAAATGTTGCAAGGATCACAAAGTACCAGGGACATCACTATAAGCATGAATCCTATAGAGAACACAATGACTCTAAACCCATATTTTTCAATAATAACACTGAATGTAAATGGACTAAATGCTCTAATCAAAAGACATAGGGTATCAGAATGGATTAAAAAACCAAGATTCATCTGTTTGCTATCTACAGGACGCATTTTAGACCTGAGGACACCTTTAAATGGAAAGTGAGGGGATGGAGAAATATATATTATGCTACTGGAAGTCAAAAGAAAGCTGGAGTAGCCATACTTATATCAGACAAACTGATCTAAGTTTAAAGTTAAGGCAGTAACAAGAGATGAAGAAAGACATATAATAATTACAGGGTCTATCCACCAGGAAGAGCTAACAATTATAAATGTCTACACACTGAATTTGGAGCACCCAAGTAGATGAAACAATTAATCACAAACATAAGCAATTTTATTAATAAGAATGTGTTAATTGCAGGGGACTTTAATACTCCACTAACAGCAATGGGTAGATCAACTAGACAGAAAAATCACTAAAGAAACAATGGACTTGAATGACACATTGGACCAGATGGATTTTTCAAATATATTTAGAACTTTATATGGTGAAGCTATGGAATTCATTTTCTTCTAGAGTTCACATGGTACATTCTTCAAGATAGATTACATACTGGGTCACAAAGCAGCCCTCAATAAATTAAAAGAATTGAGATAATACCATGCACACTTTCAGGTCACAATGTTATGAAACTTGAAATCAATCACAGGAAAAGGTCTGGAAAACCTCCAAAAACATGGAGGTTAAAGAACACCTTACTAAAGAACGAATGGGCCAATCAGGGAATTAGAGAAGAAATTTTAAAATATATGGAAACAAAAGAAAATGAAAATATAACAATCCAAACTCTATGGGATGCAGCAAAGGCAGTCGTAAGAGGAAAATACGTTGCAATCTAGGCCTATTTCAAGAAACTAGAAAAAGTACAAATACAAAATCTAACAGCGCACCTAAAGGAATTAGAAGCAGAGTAACAAGAACACTCCAAACCAAGCAGAAGAAGAGAAAAAAATAAAGAGCAAAGCAGAAATAAACAATATAGAATCCAAAAAAACCAGTTGAACAGATCAATGAAAGCAAGAGTTGGTGTTCTGAAAAACTAAACAACATTGATAAACCTCTAGCCAGGCTTCTCAAAAGGAAAAGAGAGAGCACCCAAATAAATAAAATCACGTATGAAAATGGATTTTTTACAACCAGTCCCTCAGAAATACAAGCAATTATCAGGGAATACTATGAAAAATTATATGCCAACAAAATGGACAACCTAGAAGAAATGGACAAATTCCTAAATACACAAAATTCAAATGGGAAGAGATAGAAAATCAGAACAGACCCATAACTGGTAAAGAAAGTGAATCAGTTATCAAAAATCTCCCAACAAGTAAGAGCCCTGGGCCAGATGGCTTCCCTGGGGAATTCTACCAGACATTTAAACCAGACTTAACACCCATTCTTCTCAAGCTATTCCAAAAAGGAAAACTTCTGGACTAATTCTATAAAGCCAGTATCACTTTGATTCTCAAACCAGACAGAGACCCAGCCAAAAAAGAGAACTACAGGCCAATATCCTTGATGAATATGGATGCAAAAATCCTCCACAAGATACTTGCAAACTGAATTCAACAGCATATAAAAAGAATTATTCATCATGATCAAGTGGGATTCATTCCTGGGATACAAGGCTGGTTCAATATTCGCAAATCAATCAATGTGATACATCACATTAACAGAAGAAAAGATAAAAACCATATGATCCTGTCAATAGATGCAGAAAAAGCATTTGAGAAGATACAGTATCCTTTCTTAATAAAGACCCTTGAGAGAGTCAGGATAGAAGGAGCTTATTTAAACATCATAAAAGCCATTTATGAAAAGTCCACAGCTAATATCATCCTCAATGGGGAAAAAATGAGAGCTTTCCCCCTGAGATCAGGAACAGGGCAGGGATGTCCACTCTCACTACTGTTGTTTAACGTAATGCAGGAAGTCCTAGCATCAGCACAATCAGACAACAAAATGAAATAAAAGGGATTCAAATTGGCAAAAAAGAAATCAACCTTTCACTTTTCACAGATGACATGATACTCTACATGGAAAACCTGACAGACTCCACCAAAAACCTACTAGAACTCATCTATGAATTCAGCAAATCGCAGGATACAAAATCAATGTACAGAAATTGGTTGCATTTCTATACACCAATAATGAAGCAACAAAAAGAGAAATCAAGAAACCTATCCCATTCACAACTGCACCAAAATACATAAATTATCTAGGAATAAACCTAACCAAAGATGTAAAAGATCTGTATGATGAGAACTATAGAAAACTTATGAAGGAAATTGAAGAAGACACAAAGAAATGGAAATATATTCCATGCTCATGGATTGGAAGAATAAATATTGTTAAAATGTCAATACTACTCAAAGCAATCTACACATTCAATGCAATCCTAATCAAAATTGCACAGACATTCTTCTCAAAGCTAGAAGAAACAATCCTAACATTTGTATGAAATCACAAAAGACCCCAAATAGCCAAAGTAATATTCAAGAAAAAGACCAAAACGGGAGGCATCACCATCCCAGACTTTAGCCTCTACTACAAAGCTGTCATCATCAAGACAGTATGGTCTTTGCACAAAGACCAGTGGAATAGAATAGACACATAGACCAGACACACAGACACAGACACATAGACCAATGGAATAAAATAAAGAACCCAGAATTAGACCCACAAATGTATGGCCAACTAATCTTTGACAAAGCAGGAAAGAGTATCCAATGGAAAAAAGACAGCCTCCTTAACAGATCGTGCTGGAAGAAGGGAATAGCAACATGCAGAAGAGTGAAACTAGACCATTTTCTTACACCATACACAAAAATAAACTCAAAATGGATGAAAGACCTAAATGTGAGAAAGGAAACCATCAAAACCCTAGAGGAGAAAGCAGAAACCAACTTCCTTGACCTCAGCTGAAGCAATTTCTTACTTGACACATCTCCAAAGGCAAGGGAATCAAGACCAAAAATGAACTATTGGGACCTCATCAAAAAAAACCCTTCTGCACAGCAAAGGAAACAATCAACAAAACTAATATGCAACCAATGGAATAGAAAAAGATAGTTGCAAATGACATAGCAGATAAAGGGCTAGAATCCAAAATCTATAAGGAACTCACCAAACTCCACACCCAAAAACCAAATAATCCAGTGAAGAAATGGGCAGAAGACATGAAGAGACACTTCTCCAAAAAGGCCTTCCAGATGAAACAATGCTCAACATCACTCATCTTCAGGGATATACACATCAAAACCACAATGAGGTACACTGAGGTACCACTTCACACATGTCAGAGTGGCTAAAATGAACATATCAGGAGACTATAGATCCTGGGGAGGATGTGGAGAAACAAGCACCTACACTGTTGGTGGGAATGTAAACTGGTGCAGCCTCTGGAAAACAGTGTGGAGGTTCCTCAAAAAATTAACAATAGAACTCCCCTATGACCCAGCAGTAACACTACTAGGAATTTACCCAAGGGATACAGGAGTGCTGATGCATAGGGGCACATGTACCCCAATGTTAATAACAGCACTTTCAACAATAGCCAAAACATGGAAAGAGCCTAAGTGTCCATAAACTGATGAATGGATCAAGAAAATGTGGTATATTTATGCAATAGAATATTACATGGCAATAAGAAAGAATGAAATCTGGCCATTTGTAGCAACGTGGATGGAACTCGAGGGTGTTATGCTAAGTGAAATTAAGTCAGGCAGAGGAGGACAGATACCATATGTTTTCACTCATAATGTGGAATAGGAGAAACTTAACAGAGAACCATGGGGGAGAGGAAGGGGGAAAAAATCATTAAGGAGAGGGAGGGAGGCAAACCGTAAGAGACTCTTAAATACTGAGAACAAACTGAGGGTTAATGGAGGTGGGGGAGAGGGTGAAAGGGGTGATGGGGATGAAGGAAGCACTTGTTGGGATGAGCACTGGGTGTTATATGGAAACCAACTTGACAATGAACTATATATAAAAAAAAAAAAGCTTAGACTCTAGAAATATATTGCCTAGGTTTAAATCAGCTTTTCCATTAGTTTATTGATTTTGGGCAAGTTACTCTGTCCTGTTATTTTTCACTTTTATAAAACTTAAATAAAATATAAGTTATATATTTATATATTCCACTTATATAATGTATAAAAATGGACATGAGAATTAAATGAGGGATACTTAGAACAGTGCCCAGAACTTAGCACTGCATAAATGTTTGTTGCTGTTGTAATTCAGAAAACATCAAAGACAGAGCTTGCAGAAGTGAGAAGGAATTAAAGATGTCTGGGAAAAGCAAACAGTCCAGGTTAATTTAAACATTTGTTCCCATTTCTGCATCTCCACATCCAAAACCCAGCTAGATATAAATGCTAACACAGATCCTCACCTGTGGTAGGTAATTAATAAATCTTCATCTTGCCATATCTCTTTCCTTTTGTCTTCTCCTCATAGTTCTGGTTTATTCTTTGCCTGAGTTTCGGTAGCAGGTGAACATTTACACTTCAATAATTTCTATTCAGGCTACCAATCAAGTTATCAACATCTGTAAGATCTGTAAGTTTGCACCATAACTATTTGCGTTATCACATTATCTGTCTCTTGTATGCTTCAGAAGGGCAATGTTTTCTTGTATGTGCTAGCCCTAGATCCCAAACTCAGCTGTGCAGGAGAAGCTCTTGGCAGAACTTAAAAGTATATAAGTTGTTGGGCTCAACAAGACATAGGGGAGAGAATTTCCAAGGAAGGACAGGAGTATATACATTTTTTAAAGCTAGAGGAGATTCTATATCAGCACATCACATAGACATAATGTTTGAGAGTTAATTACTTGCAGCACCTAATGATAAAGTGGTCATACTATAAGCATTTGTTGAATTTTCATGGACTGAAAAATGGAAGATCAGGACCTAAAACTAGGTTGAAACCATAATGGAAAGGCACTAAATACCAGGCTTAATTTGCACAAAAGGCCAAACTAAATCACTGACCTCCAGCTTCAAAACAACAATCTCTTGTAAGGAACTTTATCTTAAATTGCTTTCATGCCCTTTCAGGAGATCACAGACATTAATATGCATTTTCAAAAATTGGAAATAGCTAATAATAAGCTAAAGTGAAATTTTACTTATTCATTGTATTTATTTATTTTTAAAGTTTATTTTGAGAGAAAGAGAGAGAGAGAGGGTGAGAGATGTGGGGGAGTGACAGAGAGAAAAGGAAAGAGAGAATCCCAAGCAGGCTCCGTGCTGTCAGCACAAAGTCCAATGCGGGGCTCGAACTCATGAACCATGAGATCATGACCTAAGCCAAAATCAAGAGTCAAATGCTTAACTGACTGAGCCACCCAGGCACCCCACTTATTCATCTTAAATAGTGTTCAGTAAAGGTTAATGCAATATATGTGAAAGCACATTATAAACTAAAATAAAATAAGATACTATTATTTGGGCACTAATAATTTAAAACTCTAAGTTTTAATGTGATTTTTCTAATTTAAAAATCTGAAAGGAATTCATAATTTTAAACTGACAATAAATAAAATATTCGCGTCAAATACTTAAATCTTTTTTTCTTTCTTTTTAAAAAATTTTTAATGTTTTATATATTTCTAAGAGAGAGAGACACAGGGTGAGCAGGCGAGGCTCAGAGAGAGAGGGAGACACAGAATCTGAAACAGGCTCCAGGCTCTGAGCTAGCTGTCAGCACAGAGCCCGACGCAGGGCTCAAACTGACAAACCGTGAAATCATGACTTGAGCCTAAGTTGGACGCCCAACCAACTGAGCTGCCCAGTTGCATCCCCCCACCCCCTTTTTTTTTCTATTACAGGTACTGTTATGGCAACTAAAACAGATCTGGGCAAGTTAAAATTGGAAACCATATCATGAAGCTTAATTTTAAAGCTAATTCTCCAATACTGTGTTTCCACCAAAGTAACAGTATCTTACAATTACACTAATGCCATTTATAGAAGAGAATCTTACACTTTCCCCACTCCTTCATAAGTCAGTATGTTTTGGAAACACTTGACCATTTTCTGATTTATGTAGAATCCTATCGCAATTTGTTATCCAAGTAACCAGGGTCAAAATATTTAAACTACTCAGGGCTATCATCCTGACATATTATCCAGGATTCTGAATTCTTTCTTGAGCTACAGCTAATATCTATGTGTCGGATTTGGATATACTTGAAGTATATCCAAATCCTCAATATATAGCAGGTAAACATTTACACTTCAATAATTCCTCAACCCTATTCAGGCTACCAATCAAGTCATCAAGATTTGTAAACTTTTCCCCCAAAATGCTATCCCACCATTAACATTATTCCTAATGACTGATGATAACAGGAAAATTTTACCAACAGTGTAGACTAAAATACTGGAGAGGGTATTCAAAAGATGCCGTAGAAGGCATGACACTCTTTGAAGTATTTAAAAATTGAGTAAATTCTATCTTCCTGGGTTTTTTTTTAATGTTTATTTATTTTTGAGGAAGAGAGGGGCAGAGAGGGAGACACAGAATCAGAAGCAGGCTCCAGGCTCTGAGCTGTCAGCACAGAGCCTGATGTGGGGCTCAAACTCACGAACCATGAGATCATGACCTGAGCCAAAGTTGGGCGCTTAACCCACTGAGCCACTTAGGTTCCCCCTTCCTGGAGTATTTTAGGTTAGCTTTTTAGTGCTAGGGGAAATAAGTAGATGACCTGTTGAGATTGACAAAATTGTTTACATTTAATTTTTAAAACTCCAATGTTGACAAGATTATAAAAAAGAAGTACTCTCACACTCTGCTGCTGAGAATATACATTGAAGTAGTCTTTTTTGAAAAAAAATTTGGCAATGTCTACCAATTTTTATGATATACAATCCTTTGACACAGTGAGGCCATTGTTTTGGATTTACCCTGAGTATACATACAAAAGTATACAAAGACACAGGATGCTTATTACAGCATTGTTTATAATAGCAAAATTGACATCACATATATGTCTAGTAGGTATGGCTAGGTAAATTTCTTATAATGAGAATACCATGCAGGCATTAAAAAGAATAAAGAAAAATCTATAAATGATAATATAAAAAGATTTAAAGATGTAAGTAAAGCTGTCTGCAATGTTGTAACTATACATATATAATACATGCATAATGAAAAGTTGTGGGGTGCTTATGTGGCTCAGTCAGTTAACCCAACGCCTGATTTGGGCTCAGGTCATGATCTCATGGTTCATGGGATGGAGCCCTGGGATGGAGCCCATGGAATTCTCTCTCCCTTTGCTCTCTGTTCCTCCCCCACTCATGTGCATGCACTCTCTCTCTCTAAAAATACATAAACACTTAAAAGAGAAAGATTGTATATAGCCAAGAAATGGAAATAATACACATGTCCACCTATAGATGAATGGATAAAGATAGAGTATACACACACACACAATGGAATATTACTCAGGCATAAAACAGGATGAGATGCTGCCATTTGTAACAATATGGATGGACCTAGAAGGTTAAGTGAAATAAGTTAGAGAAAGACAAATACCATATGATTCTACTTATGTATGGAATATGAAAAACAAAACAGATTAATGGATAAACAAAAAACAGAGTTAGATCCATAAATACCAAGAACAAACTGGTGGTGCCAGAGGAAGGGAGTAGGAAGATGGGCTAAATGGGTGAAGGAGAGTGGAAGACAGTAATGAGTAAGTGGAAGACAATGGAATGAGTATCTCATGGGGATAAAAGATACAGCATAGGGAATATAGTCAATGGCACTATGATAGCATTAAAGGATGACAGATGGTACCTATACTTGTGTTGAGCATTGCATAATGTGTAGACTTGCCCAACCACTATGTGGCACACCTAAAATTAATCTAATATTCTGTGAAAGTATACTTCAATAACAAAAAAAGAAAGATGGTATAAACACACATATAAATATGCACTTGTATAAGCATAACAATTTTGCGCAGAATATAAAAAAAATTGTAAAAGAGGTTGACTCTGAAAATAGAACTAAGGGTAAGAAGGAAGAGAAAGATGTGTTAAATGTTAAAATTTGTGATCCTGTTATAATATTACAGATAATGACAGTCCTTCGGAGAACTATTTGGCAGTTTCTTACAAAGTTAAACATACACCTGCCTTCTGACTGAGCAATTTTACTCTGGGTTATTAACCCAAGAGAAATGCAAAAGGTGTGTCCACAAATAGATTTGTACAAAAATGCTCATAGCATCCTTATTTTTAATGGCCTCAAGCAGGAAGAAACTCAAACATCCATCAACAGGAGAATGGATAAACAAACTGGTATACAGAATACTATTTAGCAATAAAAAAGAATGAACTGCTGACACAAAAAAATTTGGATCAGTCTTAGCCTGATTGAGGGGGAAGAGTCTGGAGAATGGGGAAGATGTTTGAGGGAAGTCAATGTTCATCTATGTTGTAGCATCTGTCAATAATTTATGGTGTACGAATATTCTATTGTATGAATATACCACATTTTGTTCATTCGTTCATCAGTTGATGATTGACATCTAGGTTATTTTCACTTTTGCCATTATAAATAATGCTGCTATAAACAAATTGTGTTTTTGTGAGAACTGTGTATTTTATTACATGAAAATTATACCTCAATTTTAAGACTATGGATATGACAATCATATTGTTACTATATAGCGTGATTTCTGAGTGAATAACAGAACAAAAATATCTCAGAATGGCAAACACAGTTAATTATAATAAAAATATGTTCCTTCAGAGGAGACAAAAGTTATGTGTCAATAAGAACAATTAGCCTGAGGAGCACCTGGGTAACTCAATTGGTTAAACATCTGACTCTTGATTTCAGCTCAGGTCATGATCTCATGGTTTGTGGGTTCAAGCCCCACACTGGGTTCTGTACTTACAAAGTGGAGCCTGCTTGGGATTCTCTCTCTCCCTTTGTCTCTGCTCTCCCCCCCACCCAAATAAATAAATAAACATTTTTAAAAACACACAACCTGAAATGTCACATTCATCTCTGGGATGAAAAAGAAGTTAAAAAAAAAAAAAGAAAATGAAAAAAGAGTTTTTAATAGGAGAGAGAGGAAGCTGACTGAAAGGAGAATTTAAATCACTGTCTCTATTGCAAACTGCTACTTTTTGTCTTTTCAAAAATTTAGTTCCAGTATAGTTAACACATGGTGTTATATTAGTTAGAAGTATACAATATAAGAATTCAACAATTCTATACATTACTCAGTGTTCACCAATATTAGTTTACTCTTGCCATACCTGGATGGCTCAGTCATTTAAGTGTCTGACTCTTGATTTCGACTCAGATCATGATCTCACAGTTTGTGTGCTTGAGCCCTGCTATCAGCACAGAGCCTGCTTCAGATTCTCTCTCTCCCTCTCTCTCTGTCTCTGCCTCTCTCCTGCTCGGTCTCTCCTTCTCTCCTTTCTCTCAAAATAAAATAAACTTTTAAAAAAAGATTACTCTTAATCCCCTTCACCTATTTCACCCCCACCCCCACCCCACCTACCCTCTGGTACCCATCTGTTTGTCCTCTATAGTTAAAAGTCTCTTTGTGGTGTTTTTCTTTGTTCATTTGTTTTTTCTTAAATTTGACATGAATGAAATTATATGATATTTGTCTTTCTCTGACTTAACTTATTTCACTTAGCAGTATGCCCTATAGATCCATTGTTGCAAATGGCAAGATTCCATTCTTTTTTGTCTGAGAGAGAGAGAGAGGGAGGGAGGGAGGAAGGGAGAGTACATCTTTATCCTGCTTCCATAATTTAGCTCTTGTAAATAAAACTGCAATAAACATAGAGATGCATTTATCTTTTCAAGTTAGTGTTTCAGTCTCTACAGGCAGCATGTAGATGAGTCTTGCCTTTTTATTCATTCCGTCATCATCATTCCATTGGATTGGAGGGTTTAGTCCATTTACATTTAAAGTAATTATTATAGGGGCGCCTGGGTGGCTTAGTTGGTTAAGCGTCTGACTTTCGCTTAGGCCATGATCTCGCGGTTCGTGGGTTCGGGCCCCGCGTCAGGCTCTGTGCTGACTGCCAGCTCAGAGCCTGGAGCCTGTTTCAGTCTGTGACTCCCTCTCTCTCTGACCCTCCTCTGCTCACGCTGTCTCTCTCTCTCTCCTAGAAAAAATTTTAAAAAAAAACATTAAAAAAAATAAAGTAATTATTATAGGTATATACTTACTGTAATTTTGTTACTTATTTATGTTTTTGTAGTTCTTCTCTGTTCTTCTCTTGCTCTCTTCTCTCATGGTTTGCTGGCTTGCTTTAGTGATATACTTAGATTCTTTTCTCTTTATTTTTTGCATTATGTATTACTGGATTTTGATTTGTGGTTACTATTAGGTTTATATATAACAGTTTATGCATACAGCACTGCATATTATGTTGATAGTCATTTAAGTTTGAACCTATTATTTAATCTCCCCACTCCCACATTTTAACTATAGGACATCATAATTTATGTCCTTTATTCTGTGAATCTCTTGACTTATTTTTATAGATATACTTATTTTTACTGCTTTTATGCTTCCTACGTTTCTTACTCCTACTTATGGTCTTTCCTTTCTACTCAGAGTCCCCTTTAACATTTCCTGTAGGACTGGTTTAATGGTCATGAACTCCTTTAACTTTTGTTTGTCTGGAAATTCTTTCTCTCTCCTTCTATTTTGAAGATAGCCTTGCTGGATAGAATATTCTTGGTTGCAGGTTTTTTTTTCTCTCAGCACTTTGAATATGGCATTTCCTTCTGGCCTGCAAAGTTTATGCTAAAAAATCAGCGAACAGCCTTATGGGATTCCCCCTGTATATAATGGTTTTCTTTTCTCTTGATGCTTTTAAAATTCTCTCTGTATCTGGGGGCCTGGGTGGCTTAGTCGGTTAAGCGTCCGACTTTCGCTTGGGTCATGATCTCGCGGTTCATGGGTTCGAGCTCCGCGTCGGGCTCTGTGCTGGCTGCCAGCTCAGAGCCTGGAGCCTGTTTCAGTCTGTGACTCCCTCTCTCTCTGACCCTCCCCTGCTCACGCTATCTCTCTCTCTCTCCTAGAAATAAATAAAAAATATTTAAAAAAATAATAAAGTTTAAAATAAAATAAAATAAAATAAAATTCTCTCTGTATCACTACTTTTTGTATTTTAATTACTACATGTCTTGAAGTGGACCTCCTTGGATTGATTTTGTTGAGGCCTCTCTGTGCTTCCTGGATCTGGATTTCTGTTTCCTTCCCCAGATTTGGAAAGTTTTCAGCTATTATTTCTTCAAATACATTTTCTGTCCCCTTTTCTCTCTCTTCTCCACTGGGACCCCTAAAATGCAAATGTTATTATGCTTGATGGAGTCACTGAGTTCCCTACTTTCATTTATTATTATTTTTTTTCTCTCTCCTGTTCAGCTTGATTGCTTTCTATTACTCTGTACTCCAGGTTGCTAATCCATTCTTCTGCTTCTCTAGTCTACTGTTGATTCCATCTACTGTGTTTTTAATTTCAATTATTGAGTTATTCATCTCTGATGGGTTCTTTTTTATGTTTTCTATCTCTGTTGAGGGTCTCACTGAGGTCCTCACTCTTCTCCCAAGGCCAGTGAGTATTTTTATGACCATTACTTTAATTCTCTATCAGGCATCCTACTTACTTATCTCTGTTTTGTTTGGCTCTCTTGCTGTGATTTTATCTTGTTCCTTCATTTGGGACATATTCTTTTGTCTCCTTATTTTGTTTAACTCTCTGTATCTATGTGTTAGGAAAGTCAGCTATGTCTCCTGCTCTTGAAAGTAGTAGCCTTATGAAGAAGAGGTCCTGTAGTGCCCTGCAATGTAATGTTCCCTGTTCACCTGAACCTGGCACTTCAGGGGTGTCTTCTATGTGTGTTGCTTGCATCCTACTATTGTGCCTGAGCCGCTTTTACCTTCAGTCCAGTCCTCTGCAATGGCTCTCTGCCTGTTGCAGATAGGGTTTGGTCCCTGTGTTGTTAGTGGGCCAGTCTAGAGGCACCTTGGGCTTGAGTAAGTCAGACTGAGCATTTGCCAGAGATGTAGTAACACCAAACATCAGGGCACTGGCACTTTTCCTGTGTTGTCCCCTGAGAAGCTTTCATTGGTGGGCAGGTCCTGTAGTGAGACCGGATGTCTGCCGCCAGCCCACAGCTGAAACTACAGCTGGATTGGTATATATGATTATTTTCCCTTTTCCCCAGGGCAGGAATCACTCTGGAGTGGTGTGAACCCCTCTTGGGGCTGTTTGCACACTGCCAGGCTTGTGGCACTGCTTTGGGTTGACTCCAGCCAAAGGTGTATAGGAAGAGACTAGTCCACAGGAGATGTGGAGGCAGGGCATGTAGTAGCAGCAAAGTCTATGCTGGTCCACTGCAGGAGGAGACCTGCAACTGCCCCATAAAACTACTGATGCCAGCCAGGTTGGAGGATGGCAAATCTGTGGAGGCTAGACATGCTTTTAGCAAGCTAAGTGGAGAGTGTTGGCATTATGCTGTTTCCCATACATGTCCATGTGTCTAGGCTGAGGGGTAGGGGAGGCAAATGGCAACTGCTACCTCTTTTGTTCTTGGAGAAGCCTCCCAAAGATCCCTGCCCTTCTAGCACACGCTCTGAGATCAGTGTACAAATCTCCCTCCTGTATATACCAGGTGTTTTTCAGACCACTGTTTCTATGCTGTATCTCCACAGGCATGTTATGTTGTGCTATCTCTTTAAGGGCAGGGATTCAGTTTCCCATGACCAACCCAGCTCTCCCAGAGCTGAGCCCACAGATTTTTATTTATTTATTTATTTTATTTTTTTTAATTTATTTCTAGGAGAGAGAGAGACAGACAGCGTGAACAGGGGACGGTCAGAGAGAGAGGGAGTCACAGACTGAAACAGGCTCCAGGCTCTGAGCTGGCAGTCAGCACAGAGCCCGACGCGGGGCTCGAACCCACGAACCACGAGATCATGACCCAAGCGAAAGTCGGACGCTTAACCGACTAAGCCACCCAGGCGCCCCAAGCCCACAGATTTTTAAAATTCCAGCCCTGATGATTGTAAGAACTTGCAAAATTTGACCCCTCTGGTTTTCAAAGCCAAACAGTATGGGAATTTGTCTTCGCCATACAGAAATCCCATGCCTGAGGTGCCTGTTTCTCTCCCCTCTCTGAACCTGCCATGTCCCTCCCTCCTGTGGACAGCCCCACAGGTCTCTTTAGCTCCCAAACACATCTTCCCACTTCCTATGCTCTTCAATGTGCCCTCTTCTCTATGTTTAGCTGTGGAGAGTATATTCTGTCAGTCTTCAAGTCATTTTCTGGGTTATTTACATCAAGGCAGGTGTTATCTACTTGTATCCATGGGACAAAGTGAACTTGGGATCTTTCTGCTTCATGATCTTCTCCAGAAATGCAAACTATAACTCTATGGGGCCTCAATGACCATACCACAGAAATAGTTACTATCAGACTTCTTTATGTCTCATTAGCAAAAAGTCAACATTGATGTAAGACCTAACTCTTTGAAGGGATAAAGGAAAGAGTTTAATCTATTTACCAAAGGGAGAAAAGTAGTTTTAAAATGTCTGTGTAGCATAGGCAACATAATTATATAGAGAAATTGATGCCTTGAGGCTGTCATACTAGAAGAAAAAAATTACTTTCTCTATAAATTAAAGAATGTTCTTCTCCTGAAATAGTTATAAATTTTCCATATTGTGATACAAACAATGACTTTATTACCAGCTACAAACAGTTAGCTGGTCCATTATGGCATCCTTTTACAGAAATTCTAGGAGGAGAATACTAGCAGTTATTTTTTTCTACCCCATTTTGGGAACTCTGCTATATACTTCACATATCCATATTTCCTAATTTAATCCATAGAACAACCTTGTAAGGTAGATATAGGTTGTTTATTTATTCCCATTGCACATATTAAAAACAACAACAAAAACTAGGAGGAACAAGCTGTATACTGAAAAGAATGAAGAGGCTAAGATCAAATCCAAGACTTCACTCATACAGAACACACACCTGCAACTGAGGTACATCAACCTTTCCATTCACAGCCACTGCTTCTAAAAGTTAATCTGCACTATTGTTGCTACTTCCCCACTTCTATTTCCTTCTGCATTCCCCTGTGTTTCTATGCAAAACATTTCAGTAAAATTGTTCCAGTACTTCCAATGACTTGATAATAGCCATGGGGTTTACAAATATTTTGGAAGTGCTTAGAAATATGCTGTTGTAAAAAATCCCTTACATTATACATAAAATGGCATAACATTATTTGAAGGTAGACTGTAGTTAAATTAAAGATGTATGTTGTACATCCTAGAGCAACCACTAAGAAATAAGAAAAAGAAATAATTCAACAGAAAAGAGAAAACAAAATACTAAAAATCACTCAATGAATAAAAAGATAGCATGAAAAAGAGAAAAGAACCAAAGAACGAACAAGACAAAATAAATAACAAGGTGGCACTATAGTTTTACTGCAACTATGTGTGCACATTTGTCTACCTGTATCTGACTCTCTGTCTACAAGTATCTATTTACTAGATTATAAGCTTACTAACTTTAAGAGATGAAGAGATATAAACCAGTTAATTGCTGTAATGAATATATTGTTAAGTCTAACTTCACTATTTTGAAACTTATAAAATATTTAATACGTAAGACATATGAAAAAATACAAAGCTCAGCTATCTTCATAAAAACAAATCCCAGATTTCAGTGCTAAATTATTGTATAAACTTTTTTGTGTAATTTCATTTTACAATTAAGGAAATAAGAGTCAAAGTGACTAACTAATTGGTAACTAATCAAAATAGTCACATGGCCAGTCAGCAGTAAAGCCACAGTAAAATTCTCATTTCATAACATCAAGTCCAGTTCTCCAAGAGAAAAAAAATTTCCCCGTAACACCAACCAAATATACAACAAATAATGTGCTCATTTCAAATTATTCTTATCCCATCTAGCAGGTCTACCAAGATCTCTATTTGGAAACATTTTAAGTTAAATATTCACTTATTTGAAAAAAATCAAACTTAAAAAATATATGTATGTTGAATTTAGAGTTACATCTAATTCAAATTCTCATCAGTTAGGATTACTGAAATGCACTATACTTACAGGAAAATTAAAAATAACGTGACTAAACAATCACTTAAAGCACTGGCTACCAGGTTCAGAGAATACAATCTTTCATTCAAACCAATGGCTAAACCATTCATACCAAAAATGATAACAAAAAAAAAAAATTAGGAAATGTATGTGTGGTATTACCTGTAGCTCCCAGTGGATGTCCCTTTGAAATCAATCCACCACTAGGATTTATGACCCACTTTCCTCCATAAGTGTTATCTCCCCTATCAACCAGTTTTCCACCTTGTCCTAAAGGAAAAATAATATTCATTAAGATTAAAAATAACATTGGTCCAAACAACATATTTTTTTAAATTTCAATATAGCCAAGATCTTCTTATAGCAAGCATTTCTTAACAGTTCAAACTAACATCAAACTGATATAAGTACTTCTTTTCTTAATTTTTTTTTAACATGTATTTATTTTTCAGAGGGCACGGAGGGACAGGGAGAGAGGGAAACACAGAATCCAGAGCAGGCCTCAGGCTCTTAGCTGTCAGCACAGAGCCCGATGCAGGGCTTGAACCCACGAACCATGAGATCATGACCTGAGCCGAAGTAGGATTCTTAACCAACTGAGCCACCCAGTTGCTCCCTGATATAAGTACTACTAAAAGTTACACAATTAATATTTAGTAATAAATATTTATATTTTCAGAATATTTTCTAAATGAAACAGAGCTCCTATTAGTTCTTAAGAGTTCTCTGGCTTCCAAAACTGCGGCAAATGTAACAGAGATTCAAAGACCCTGAAGAATGGAAGAGGATCCAGTATTATAACTAAAACAATTGCATCTGCTTTAAAAATCCATAATTGTGCCCAATGTTTTAATATTTATTTTCAATTGCACTGTTATATGCTCTGTAAACATTCTTAGCAAACAGAGAGGAGAGTGTGGGACATTAAATGAAGGACAGGGACATGAAATGAAGAGAAGTGGCTGAAAATACTGTTGAGCCATAAACATAAGCTTAAAAGAAAGTAAAAATTACAGGCTTGGTGGCTTCAACATTCCTATCAACTCTCCAGTCACTCTTCCGAGTAGTTAAGGAGTAAATAAAAATCCATGTAGGGTATAAAATATTCTTCCAACTGGTATTTCTGATAATGAAGTGGAATCTCCAAAGAAAGATGGTGGTTATGATACTGTCAGAGGTGGCTAATAGCTTTTATGTACTCACTTTGTGTCAGGTTTTGTTCTAATTATTACATATATTTACATAATTTAATCCTCAAAACTATGAAGTATGTATTATCATTCCCATTTTACAGATGAGGAAACAGACACACAGATGTTAAGTAATTAGCCCAAGGCAACAGCATGGGATTAATCTAGGATTAATCATCAGGCAGCCTGGCTTCATAGCCTGTGTTCTTAGCCAATGTATTTTATTGTCATCAAAAACCAAAGAGTTTCTCTATTGGTAAAATGAAACACACTAATCACAAAAATTTTTTATGATTCATATTTCTTTTTTTATGATTTTATTTTTAAGTAATCTCTACACCCTACATAGGGCTCAAACTCACAACCCTGAGATCAAAGTCACATGGTCCTCTGACTGAGACAGCCAGGCGCCCCTATGACTAACACTTCTAATTTCACTTTATTTATTTTTTTAAAGAGATTTTTTTTTTTAATGTTTTATTTATTTCTAGGAGAGAGAGAGAGACAGCGTGAGCAGGGGAGGGTCAGAGAGAGAGGGAGATACAGACTCTGAAACAGGCTCCAGGCTCTGTGCTGGCAGTCAGCACAGAGCCTGACGCGGGGCTCGAACCCATGAACTGCGAGATCATGACCTGAGTGAAAGTCGGACGCTTAACTGACTAAGCCACCCAGGCGCCCCACTTCTAATTTCACTTTAAATGTAGGTTGTAGATTAAAAACTATCCACTGAGGCATACTTTTATTTTTTGGTGTTTTTGGTGTTTCTGACATAGAAGATGATACAAGGCTCTGGTCATAACAGGTATTTTACCTATTATTGCTTTTAGAACTCCTAAATATCTATATCAAGTAATAGACTGAACACAAACCAAGAAGGAAATAAGTCACTGCATGTTTGTTTGTTTGTTTGTTTGTTTTATAATATATACAACCCTATTAAGTATTAGATTCCAGTGGCAAGTTATCCTGAGCCCATCAACTAAAAGTGATCCAGAGATGAAAGTACTACAACAACCACTCTTACAGACCACAGATAAGAAAATAAATGGAAAGCAATTGTGTGCCACTAACTGCCCTGGAAAGTAGGGGATACAGCAATAATGAAACAGACAAACATCCCTGTTCTCATGGAGTTATTTACTTCATTGTCAGGAGCAGTGTAAGGAAGAGACAGACAATATGTAATGAAAGTAAGATATATAACAGAGTGGTGATAAGTGCCATGGGGTGGGGGAAAGGCATGAAAGAGGGTACAGTAAATCTTGGGATCAAAAAGACAGTAAGGAGTTCACATTTTAAATCAAGTTCTGGGAGATGTCTTCCACTTTGACATTTGGTCAAAGACCTTAAGAGAATAAGGGAGCATATCATATAAATATATGGAACAAAAAAGGCCCTGAGCTAGGAGTAAGTCTGAGTGTTTGAGGAAAGAGGCCAATGCAGCTGCAGCAAAGTAAAAGAGTCAGAGATGAAGAAGTGAGAGAGATGGGAGAGGGGAATAAAAGGGAAAGATCATATTTGGCTTTTACTCCTGAATGAGATGATCAGAGGAATGATATTGATCGTTGTATGCTTCTAACAGGACCACGAAAGCTTCATTATAGAAAATAAACTGTAAGGAGACAAGGCAGAAGCAGGAGGGTCAGATATGCGACTACAACAATAATGTAAATGAGAAATAATGGTGGTCTGGACTAGGCTGATAGTCATAAAATGTGGTAAAGTATGGTTATATTCTGGATATATTTAGAAGGCAGAGTACATAGCCACCAGGACTTAGAGATGGATTCCATGAGGGCTGTGAGAGAAAGAGAGGAACTGGAGCAACAGGAGGATGGGAAAGACTGAGGAAGGAGGAAGTCTGGGTCACAGCAGAAGCTCAATTTGGAATTAGGTTTGGGATGCTAACAAGACATCCAAAAAACTCCTGAAAAACAGGCAGCTGGACATATGAGTCTAGAGATCAGGGAGGTAGTTTAAGCTAGGGATATAATTTTGAAAGTCATCATCATATATCAAAATGTATATATGTTTAAAATCTTGAGATTGGGTTCCAGTTCTGCTAAGGCAGCATATATATTCACTATAGCCTGTGTCTCCCACTGTTTACAATTGAAAACACTAGATAAAATATAAAAAACTACTTGAAGACTAAAAAGTCAACAAATGCAGTAGAATCATGGAGAGTTGAAACTTGGAGAAGCCAGTGTACAAGGGTAAATTCCATGTCTTCTCTTTTGAGGCTCTCTCAACAACTTTGTTTCAAGGGTGAGCACCGTCCTGGAGCAGACTGGCAGCAGGGCACCATAGGTAGCTTGAACTCTAACAGAAACCCCATCTTTCTAACCAGAGGAAAGAAACCCATACAGGTCAGAGACTAAGAGAGAAAGCTCACAGAGGAGAGAGCCAGAGAAGAGGATCCTTTATTTCTATGTATGGCCTCAGAAGTCTCAGCCTTACTCTTGAGCTAAGCATGGATAGCCACTGACCCAAAGCAGCACAGCAAAGAACAAAGACTTTAACCACAACCCTCAGAAGGCAAGACAGAAGTTAGTTATCTCAACACAACTGGATTGACTGCTTGCTAAAACAAAAACATAAAGATTCTCTAGAGGATCTATACAGTGTAACCATCACCTGCCCAGGATACAATCCAAAATCAATAAAGAAAGAACCAGGAAAAGGAAAGTAGGACCAACTGTCAAGGGAAAAGATAATCAACAGATGCAAAACCCTAGAAGAGCCAAATGATAAAATTATCAGACAAAGACAAAAATAGCTACTTGGACTATGAGGTAAAGAAAACACACTAAACATGAATAAAAAGATATGAGTTCTCAGCAAAGAAATGGAAACTATGAAACGAGCCAAATAGAAACCTTAGAACTGAAAATACAATATTTGAAAATAAAAATTCACTCACTAGGGATAGGTTCAAAAGCAGACAGTGGACGGAGGAGGAGTCAGTAGATTTAAAGATAGAGCAGTATAAAAGATCGAAGCTGAAGAACAGAGAGAAAAGGAATTTAAAAATGAACAGAGCATCAGGTCTAAGATATGCATCACTGGAATCCTAGAAGGAGAACAGAAACAAAATGGGGCACAAAAAATATTTAAGGAAATAATGGTTAGACTCTACACAAATTTGGTGAAAGACATTTTACAGACTCAAGAAGTTCAAAGAATCCCAAGTAGAATAAATTAAAAGAAAAACTGACTAGATACAGCACATTTGAACTGCTTAAATGTACTTCTCATTGGAAATGAGGCAGGCCAGGGAGTGAAACAAAATGCTAAAAGTGCTAAATCTGTCAACATAGAATTCTGTAACAACATAAAATTTCCTTTAGGAATTAATGCTAAGTAAAGACATTCTCAGATGAAAGAAAACTAAGAGAATTTATCCCCAGAAGACCTCAGAAAAACCTGGATCTGCAAGAGAGGAGAAAGATATGATATGATCTTTCATATCAGAAAAGATAAATATCTGGGTAAATATAAAGACTTTTATCTTCTTCAGGTCTTTAAAATATGCACAATTACTGAAAACGAAAATTGCAATATCTGGGCATTTTGAACGTATACAGATGTAATACATATAACAATTATAACGTAAGAGTTGGTGTGAGGCAGAAAGGAGTTTGTAAATGGATGTATATGCTTGCAATGTTTCTATGTTTTATGTGAGGTAGTACAATATTAACTCTATAGAGACTGTGAAGGTTAGGTATGCATACTATAACACCTATATCAGTGGTTCTCAACCCAGAGATATTTTGCTCCCCCAGAGGACATTTGGCAATGTCTGGAGACATTTTTAATTGTCACAACTGTGAGGAGGTACTATAAGCATTTAGTGGGTAGAAGCCAGGAATGCTGCTAAACATTCTACGACACAACACCCATAACTAAGAATAATGTAATTTATCAACAGTGTTGAGGTTAAGAAACCCTGCAACCACCAAAACAAAAAAAACAAAACTGGGGGGTTAAATGGGTGATGGACAGGCATTAAGGAAGGCATTTTTCAGGATGAGCACTGGGTGTCATATGTAAGAGATGAATCACTGGGTTCTACTCCTGAAGCCAAGACTACACTGTATGTTAACTAACTTACAGTATAGTAATAAGTTAAATAGAAAATAAGTTAAAAAAAAAAAAAACTAAAGAGAGATGGCAAAAATCCAATACACAAAATAAAAGTCAAACTAAAAATGTTCAAATAGGGGAGCCTGGGTGGCTCGGGTGGTTAAGCCTCTGACTCTTGATTTCAGCTCAGGTCATGGTCCCACAGTTTGTGAGTTTGAGTCCCATATCAGGCTCTACGTTGACAGTGTGAAGCCTACTTGGTATTCTCCCTCTCCTTCTCTCTCTGCCCCTCGTCATGTACTCTCTCTTTCTCAAATAAACTTTTTAGAGTCTATCTTTAAAATATAATAAAAATAGGGGCGCCTGGGTGGCTTAGTCGGTTAAGTGTTCGACTTTCGCTCGGGTCATGATCTCGCAGTTCGTGGGTTCGAGCCCCGCGTCGGGCTCTGTGCTGACTGCCAGCTCAGAGCCTGGAGCCTGTTTCAGCCTGTGACTCCCTCTCTCTCTGACCCTCCCCTGCTCACGCTGTCTCTCTCTCTCTCCTAAAAATAAATTAAAAAAAAATATATATATATATAATAAAAATAAAAATAAACATTTAGAACCAAAAAATAAAAAAATAAAAAAAAAATAAAAATATTCAAATAATCCAAAAGAAAGCAGGAGAGGGAGAACAGAACAAAAAACTGAGTGGACAACAGATAAGAGATAATAAAATGGTCAAATGATCTTAATGATCTAAGTCACACTGTCCAACAGAAATATAATGCAAATCACATATGTACTTTAAAATTTTCTAACACATATTTTAAATATACATTTAACCCAATATATACAAACTATTTCATCTTAGCATGTAAGCAGTAAAAAAAAATGAATAAAATATATTCTATTTTTCATATTAAGTTTTCTTTTTTTTTTAATATATATATATATATATATATTTATTTCTAGGAGAGAGAGAGAGAGAGAGAGAGAGACAGCGTGAGCAGGGGAGGGTCAGAGAGAGAGGGAGTCACAGACTGAAACAGGCTCCAGGCTCTGAGCTGGCAGTCAGCACAGAGCCCGACGCGGGGCTCCAAGCCACGAACCGCGAGATCATGACCTAAGCGAAAGTCGGAGGCTTAACCGACTAAGCCACCCAGGCGCCCCTCATATTAAGTTTTCAAAATCCAATGTGTACTTCACACAGCACATCTCAATTCGGAATAGCCACATTTCAAGGATTCAATAATCATATATAGTTAATGGTTACTGTATTAGAGCAGATTTAAATACTCCAGTAAAAAAGAAGAAATTGACAAAGGCTAAAAAATGATACACTATTGCCTACAATAGGTATACGTTATACAGATAAACAACATAAATAGGCTAAAAACTAATGAATAGAAAAAAATAAATAATGCAAACAGTAAGCATAAAAAGGCTGAAGTGACTATTTTAGTCAGAAAAAAAGAGACTTAAAACCTACAACCAGACATAAAGCAAGATATTTCATAATGAAAAAAACAGAAAATACACAACTATGTGCTTGTGCTTGCAAAATAAATGAAGCAAAAACTGACAGAACTAAAGGGAGAGAGACAATTTCACAATTAATGTAGGAGATTTTAATACTCCTCTTAGCAATTGATATAGCAAAACAAATAAATCAGTAGAAACATAGATCTGAAAAATCCTATCAACCACCTCAATTTAATTGATATGTTTAGAACACTACATCTAATAATTGCAGAATCTGCATAATTTTTCAACTGCAATGATAGATAAACTCACCAATATATACCACATGTTGAGCCACAAAATAAAATTCAATAAATTTGAAAGGATCAAAATCAAAGTGTATTCTCTTACTATAGCACAATTGATTAGAAAGCAATAATAGTAATAAATCCGGGAAAATTCTAAATACCTGGATATTTAATTTTTAAAGTATTTATTTATTTATTTATTTATTTATTTATTTATTTATTTATTTATTTATTTTGAGGGAGGGAGGGGCAAAGAGAGAAGGGAGAGAAACCCAAGCAGGTCCCACATTGTTGGCACAGAGCCCAACATGGGGCTCAATCTCACATTGCATGAGATCGTGACCTGAGCTGAAATCAAGAGTTGGACGGTTAACCGACTGAGCCACCCAGGTGCCCCTCTCTTATTATTCTTTTAATGTCCGTAGAATCTATAGTGATAACTTTTTTATTCCTTGTATTGGGGATTGGTGTTCTTTCTCCTTTTTTTCTTGATCTGCCTAGCTACAGGTTTTTCAGTTTTGTTGAGCTTTACAAAGATTCAACTTTGGCTTTGTTAATTTCCTTTATTGTCTGTTTTTTTTCCATTTCATTGATTTCTGCTTTTCATTTTTTCCTTTCTCCAATTTACTTTGGGTTTACTTTGGTTTTCTTTTTCTAAGTTTTTTACAAGAGCAAGGGGCAGAGAGAGAAAGAGAGAGAGAGAAGCTGGGCTCACTCGAAGTAGGGCTCCTGTTCACCCGAAGCATAGCTAGTGCTCCCCTGATGTGGGGCTCGTGCTCATCCAATGTGGGGCTCATGCTCATCCAATGTGGGACTCAAACTTACAAACTGTGAGATCATGACCTGAGCTGAAGTCAGATGCTTAACTGAAGCACCCAGGCACCCTCTATTTCTAATTTTCTGAGGAACTTCCATACTGTTCTCCACAGTGGTTGTACCAATTTACATTCCCATCAACAGTGCATAAGTTGATACTCTACATACTCTACATCCTTGCCAACACTTATTTCTTGTCCTTTTGATATTCGGTATTGTGACTGATGTGAGGTGGTATCTCACTGTGGCTTTGATTTGCATCTCTCTAATGATGAGTGATGTTCAGAATCTTTACATATGTCTGTTGGCCGTCTGTATGTCTTCTCTGGAAAAATGTCTATTCAGGTCGTCTGCTCATTTTTTATCAGATTATTTGGGTTTTTTTATGTTGAGTTGTATAAATTCTTCATATATTTTGGACAATCAGATACATCATTTGCAAGTATCTTCTTCCATTCAGAGAGTTGCCTTTTTGTTTTCTTGATGGCTTAGTACCAATAGTCTTATTGTGGTTTTTGTCCTGGGGAGACATATCCATTAAAATGTTGCTAAGGCTAATGTGTCCAAGAGATTACCACCTACGTTTTCTTTTAAAAGTTTTATGGTTTCAGGTCTCAACTTTAGGTTTTTAATCCATTTTGAGTTTTTTTTTTTAATTTTTAATGTTTTTTATTTATTTCTGAGAGAGAGACAGCATCAGCAGAGGAGGGTCAGAGAGAGAGGGAGATACAGAATCTGAAACAGGCTCCAGGCTCTGAGCTGGCAGTCAACCCACGAACTGTGAGGTCATGACCTGAGCCGAAGTCAGACGCTTAACCGGCTGAGCCACCCAGGTGCCCCTTTTTTGAGTTTATTTTTGTATATGGTATAAGAAAGTGGGCCAATTTCATTCTTTTGCATGTAGCTGTCCAGTTTTCCTAGCACTATTTACTAAAGAGACTGTCTTTTTCCATTGTATATTCTTGCTTCCTTTGTGGTAGATTAATTGACCATACAAGACATGGGTTTATTTCTGGGCTCTCCTGTGATCTATATGCCTATTTTTATGCCAGTACCATAATGTTTTGATTTCTATAGTTTTATAGTATATCTTGAAATCAGAGATTGGGATACCTCTAGCTATTATTTTTCTTTTTCAAGATTGTTTTGGCTATTTAAGGTCCTTTATGGTTCTATACAAATTTTAGAATTATTTGTGCTAGGGGCACCTGGGTGGCTCAGTTGGTTGAGTGACTTCAGCTCAGGTCATGATCTCAAGGTTCATGAGTTTAGGCCCCACGTTGGGCTTTATGCTGTCATTGCGAAGCCTGCTTTGGATTCTCTGTTCCTCTCTCTCTCTGTCTCTCCCCAACTTTGTGCACGCGTGTTCTCTCTTGCGTTCTCTCTCTCTCAAAAATAAAAATAAACATTAAAAAAGAATTATCTGGGGTGACTGGGTGGCTCAGTTGGTTAAGTGTTCAACTTCAGTTAAGGTCATGATCTCACGGTTTGTGGGTTTGAGCCCCACATCAGGCTCTGTGCTGACAGCTCAAAGCCTGGAACCTGCTTCAGATTCTGTGTCTCCCTCTCTCTCTGCCCCTGCTCCATTCATGTTCTGTTTCTGTCTCAATAATAAATAAACATTAAAAAATTTTTTTGAAAGAATTATCTGTTCTAGCTCTGTGAAAGAAATTCTTGGTATCTTCATAGATTGCATTGAATCTATAAATTCTTTTGGGAATATTCTTATGGATATTTTCACAATATAAATTCTTCCAATCCATAAGCATGGTATATCTCTTCATTTGTTTGTGTCATCTTCAGTTTTTTTCATCTATGTACTTTTTTTTCACCTTATACTTTTCAGAGTATATAAAACACTTTTACATCCTTAGTTAAATTTATTTCTAGGTGTTTTATTCTTTTTGGTATAATTGTAAATGGAATTGTTTCCTTAATTTCTCTTTCTGCTACTTCATTATTAGTGTCAAGAAATGCAACAGATTTCTGTATACTAATTTTGTATCATGAAACTTTCTTCATTATTTTGTCCTAATAGTTTTTTTAGTGGGGTCTTTAGAATTTTCTGTATACAGTATCATGTCATTTGCAAATAGTGACAGTTTTACTTCTTCCTTACCAGTCTGGATGCCTTTTATTCCTTTTTCTTATCTTATTGCTGCAGGACATAACATAACCTTTTGAGTGGATAAAACATTTAAAAAGTGACCACATCAATGTTGGTAAGGATGTGAAGCAACTCAAACTCTCATACACTGCTGGTGGCAATGAAAAATAATACAACGTCTTTCTTTATAAATGAAAAGAAAAAAATCCTCTAGATCTCACCAACTAATTTTCCCATTTTCTTTTCTGCAAGTTTTTATTCAAACACAGTATGGGGACACCTGGGTGGCTCAGTCAGTTAAGAATCCAACTCTTGATCTTGGCTCAAGTCAGGATGTCATCGTTTATGGGATCAAACCCTGCACTGGACTCTACATGGGCATGGGGCCCGCTTGGGATTCTCTCTTTCCCTGCCTCTCTGCCCCTCCTCAGCTTTCACGTGTGCACATGCTCTCTCTCAAAATAAATAAACTTAAAAAAACAAAACAAAACAAGGGGCGCCTGGGTGGCTTAGTCAGTTGAGTTGCCCAACTCTTGATTTTGGCTGAGGTCCTGATTCCAGGGTCATGGGCTCCAGCCCCATGTCCAGCTCTGTGCTGACCATGTTGCCTGCTTAAGAATCTCTCTCTCCCTCCGTCCCTTTCCCCTACCTTACACTCCCTCTCTGAAAAAACAAAACAAAACACAATATGAAATATTTAGAATTACATATATAATTTTTATCCTTGTTTTTTTTACTTAATAGTTCATTCTAAATACCTCTGATATACATAAATCAAACTATTTGTATAATCTGTTACCTCAATGGTGGTATTGTCCAGGACTATATGCTCTAAAAAGTCCAGTATCAGGATAGCTTACATTCACTTTGCACAGTATGGCAGAGCCAACATGAAAGGAAAGGCAATTGGTGAATTTCTTTTTGTAATGGCAAAACTGAAATGTCCTCACTGACTTAATTAAGTTAATCTGCCTCTCACCAAAGATATTACCTTCTGGACAGAGTCCCAGTGCTTCATATGTAAGGAGTTCATTGACAGAAAAGCAATCATGAAGTTCTATAACATCAATATCACTTGGTCCCAGGCCAGATTTCTCATAGCACTTTCTGGCAGCTTCTTTGCTCATATCAAAGCCAACCTAAAACCAAAACCACATATAAATAAATTAAGGGCATCAAAACTGAGACTTTTATATAAGATTTTGAGAGATTAATATGCATAACCTTTACAGTTGAAAATTGACTACATGTATTGAAATCTCAGTTGAGATTAATAAATCTTAGTTGATTCTCTATTACATAGAAAGTCTAAATAAAAGAATATTCAGGATGGAGGCTGTACATATTAAATTGTGTACTGGCTAAGCATCCAACTCTTGACCTCAGCTCAGGACATGATCTCATGGTTTGTGAGTTTGAGCCCCACATCAGGGCTCCTCATTGAGAGTACGGGGCCTGTTTGGGATTCTGTCTCTCCTTCTCTCTGACCCTCCCCTGCTCTCTCTCACTCTCAATCAAAATAAATAAGTAAACTTTAAAAAAAAAGGAAAAAAAACCCAGAATTTTTTAAAATGTTTATTTATATTTGAAAGAAAGAGAGACAGAGTAAGAGCAAGGGAGGGGCAGAGAGAGAGAGGGAGTCACAGAATTCGAAGCAGGCTTCAGGATCTGAGCTGTCAGCACAGAGCCTGACGCGGGGCTTGAACTCACAAACCGTGAGATCATGACCTGAGCCAAAGTTGGATACTGTGCCACCCAGGTGGCCCCCCCCAAAAAAACCCCCAGAATTTTAAATAAATATATAAAAAGTACTTAAAATTTCTCAGGCTATATCTTGTACAGTTATAAAAACTATCAAACCACAATGTGTTGTGGTAAACAGGTTGAAGAGATTGAGCAATAGATTACTACGGTTCAGATACACTAAAAAAAATAAGGAATTTATGTGCAAATAAACAATCTTCTTTTAAAAAATCATATAGGAAAAATAAAAAATAAAAAAATTTAAAATTAAAATAAAAAAAAAACAAAAATAAAATATCACATAGGAGGGGTGCCTGGGTAGCTCAGTCGGTTAAGTGTCTGACTTTGGCTCAGGGCATAATCTTTCCGACTGTGAGCTTAAGCCCCACATCAGTCTCAGTGCTGAGAGCTCAGAGCCTGGAGTCTGCTTCAAATTCAAATTCTCTCTCTCTCTCTCTCTCTTTTTCCCTCTGCCCCTCCCTCGCTCATTAGAAATAGAAAAACATTAAAAAAATTTTTTAAAAATCATATACAACAACAACACTTTCCTAAACCCATGCTCTTAACACCCCTTTGGTCTCAGATAATAGCAAGCAAATTCTCCAAGGCATAAAATTGTGCTATAAATAGTATTATACAGAAAACCTGGAAAGTTCCACCTCAACCACATCCCAGCTTTGTGATCTTGCATAAGTTACAGAGACATTTTCTTTTTTCTTTTTTTTTTTTACAGATAGTTTATTATAGAGACATTTTCAAATTCAAAGCATTGTTGTAAAATCATTCTTATAAACTCTAATTACCTTATGATTGTTATATATTTGTGTATACATGCATAGGTGCATTTTTAAAATAGGTACGTTTATATCTTCAAATATTCAACTAACTCTAGGTCTGAATTCTCATTTTTTAACTTCCTCCACATTTACTCAATCTTTAATCGATTTTAAAAGTGCTAAGGTCAAGAAAGTTCCCTGAAAATATCCTTGTTTTTTCCTTAACTCTGTAAGAAAGAAGTTCTGGACATACCCAGTCAACTCAAAAAGAAAAAAAACAAAACCACCAAAATAGCACGTCTGGTTAATTAAAAGTGCATTTATGGTTCTATCACAAGAAGCATATGTTCTCATCAGTTATTTTCCCTTAACAGATTCTTAAGGATGGATTATAATATTAAATTTTCTGGACTGATTTTTTTCAAGTAAATAACTTCCAGAGCTAACGACAACATGAGATCATCCTGAAATTTTTAAACAGAAAACCCTCAATTGATAAATAAAATAGAATCTCAGACATACCATTTTAATAATGCTTTCCTCTTCAAATGAGCTTGGCAAATCAGTTACCATCTCTTGTGCCACAATCTCCACAGCTTTGGATTCTAGGCTATATTTCTGTACAAATGTTTCACTAGCCAAAACTGCCGCTGCAGCACCATCTGAAGTGGGACTAAGAGGAGGTAAAAATAATTATTTACATCCAGTATACCTCTATCCTAGGATTTCAGAGTAAGAGTTGTTTCTATGTGGAAAGAAAAGCTGAGTATGCTTGCTGGTCATTGCACTGTCTTCTTTGTGAAATATATAGTTAAAAATTATACATGCTTCCCACCTGAGGACTAAACCTCTATCAAGAACTTAAACATTATCAGCCACGGCTTCGTCTGTAAGGGTCTCTCCCAAAATGTTCTTAAGGCAAAGAATCCTGGATTTACCTCTGCAGATGCATAACGCATCTTATGGTGACTTCTGAGGAGTCAACAACGTTTTTCCCATTCTAGTACAATAAAAATCCACTATGGGCCTAACTAACTCCAACACTGCTCTCTCCCAAATAATCAGTCTTGAAATCCTTTTGAAAACTTGGAAAGTATAGAATGGGAAATATCAGAAAATCCAAACCAGAGAGTGGGGTTTAGTTAAGAGATCTCCTCAAAATAGATCTTTTCCTTATAGGAAGCTGTGAAGCAAAGTGGCAAACACAAGACTTCTCTGAGTACAGCTTGCCTTTATAAATGGGCAGACCTTCATATTGCAACAGATAAAAGCTGACCCCATTTGTTCACTTGCATCCTAGCCAGTATCTTCCAGGTGATAAGCAGGAGCTATGCGATACTAATTCAATCTTCTGGGAAACAGATATTGTCAAGTAATTTTAAAGATGCAACTATTATTATTATTAGAGCTATTTTTTTTCTTGTTTCTCATTTTTTCTATTTCACATTTACTCTTAGCTACTATAACTGAGTAACATTTCCTAAGACAGAAGCATACAGTAGAGAAAACAAAATGCTCAAGGGAGAAACTCTGGACTCTTAAACCACATTTAAATAAATAAAATATAATTTTTTTAAAGTAGGTAAAACTCACGAATGAAGGAAATAAAACATACTTTTCCAAGAGAAAAGACAGTCTGTCTCCAGATAGGAATAAGAAGTAAAGGGGCACCTGGGTGGCTAAGTCAGTTAAGCATCTGACTCTTGATTTCAGCTCAGGTCATCACCCCATGACCGTGGGACTGAGCCCCACTTCAAGCCCCACCTCAGGCTCTATGCTGAGCTGAGGATCAGTGCTGAGGGTGGAGCCTGCTTAAAGTTCTCTCTCTCTCCCTCTGCCCCTCTACATGCTCACTCGCCCTCTGTCTCTCACTCTCTCTCAAAAAAAAAAAAAAAAGGAATAGGAAGTAAGGGTACTCCAGAGTGAGGACTTCATTAGTAGGAGTTCTATACAAGCAGATACAGATACAGATATACCCAGAAGGAACAGTTACTTCTATTAAATATTAAAACGTGGTTTTCTTACCAACATTGTAAGACAGTCAAATAATCAAAAATTTCTCGAGATTTCATCACTTCATCTAAACTGTATTCCTTTTGGAACTGGGAATTCCTAAACACAAAATAAGTAGTTATAGAATATGAGGTAGCAATTATAATTTTTCTTGAAAATGTTCTGATCCAGAAGTCAGAGAATATATAAATATTATTTTTAAAACCAAAAGATAGGCTTTTATGAAGCATTTCAACCTTTTTTCCATAAATGTTAATTTTTATTATGGTTATTATGAGTAATATAATAACTGCTACATTAAAGCTGCTAATACTACAGACATTTTCATCTAATATATATTGACTGTTCTATTAATATAATATTTTCTTTTCTTTTTTTAATTTTTTAAATTTATTTTTAATTTAAATCCAAGTTAACATATAGTGTAACAACTATTTCAGGAATAGAATGTAATGATTCGTCACTTAGATGTAACACCCAGTGCTCATTCCAAGTGTCCTCCTTAATGCCCCTCACCTTTTAGCCCTTCCCCCGACCCAACACCCTGCCAGCAACCCTCAGTTTGTTCTCTCTATTTAAGAGTCTCTTATGGTTTGTCTCCCTTCCCTGTTTTTATAATATTTTTGCTTCCCTTTCCTTATTTTCAACTGTTTTATATCTTAAATTCCAAACATGAGTGAAATCAAATGATATTTGTTTTTCTCGGACTGACTAATTTTGCTTAGCATAATACACTCCAGTTCCATCCACATTGTTGCAAATGGCAAGATTTCATTCTTTTTGATCACTGAATCCATTGCATCTACATACCACATATTCTTTACCCATTCATCAGTACATTTGGACATCTGGAACTCTTCCCGTACTTTAACTATTGTCAATAGTGCTGCTATAAACATTGGGGTACATGTGCCCCTTCGAACCAGCACTCGTGTATCCTTTGGATAAATACCTAGTAGTGCAATTGCTGGGTCATAGGGTAGTTCTATTTTTAATTATTTGAGGAATTTCCATACTGTTTTCCAGAGTGACTGCACCAGTTTGCATTCCCACCAGCAGTGCAAAAGGGTTGCTCTTTCTCTGCATCCTTGCTATGAGCATCTGCTGTTACCTGAGATACAGGTGAAAGGTGGTATCTCATTGTGGTTTTAATTTGCTTTTCCCTGATGATGAGTGATGTTGAACATGTTTTCATGTGTCTCTTAGCCATCTGGATGTCTTCTTTGGAAAAGTGTCTATTCATGTCTTCTGCCCATTCCTTCACTGGCTTATTCATTTTTGGGGCGTGGAATTTGATAAATTCTTTATAGATTTTGGATACTAACCCTTTACCTGATATGTCATTTGCAAATATCTTCTCCCATTCTGTTGGCTGACTTTTAGTTTTGTTGATTGTTTCCTTCGCTGTGTAGAAGCTTTTTATCCTGATGAGGTCCTAATAGTTCATTTTGCTTCTGTTTCCCTTGCCTATGGAGTCAAGTAACAAGTTGCTGCAGTGGAGGTCAAAGAGGTTGTTGCCTGTTTTCCCCTCTAGGATTTTGATGGCTTCCTGTCTTATGTTTAGGTCGTACGTCTATTTTGTGTTTATTTTTGTGTATGGTATAAGAAAGTGGTCCAGGTTCATTCTTCTGCATGTCACTGTCCAGTTTTCCCAGCACCATTTGCTGAAGATACTGGTTTTTTTCCATTGGGTATTCTTTCCTGTTTTGTCAAAGATATTTGGCCATACGTTTGTGGGTCCATTTCTGGGTTCTCTAGTCTATTCCACTGATCTATGTGTCTGTTCTTGTGCAAATACCCTACTGTCTTAATGACTACAGCTTTGTAATACAGCTTGAAGTTTCAACCTTTAATAAGTTGTTTGAACTGAATTTTTAAAAAATCTTAACTCCAAAATACCATATGCTGTAAAATAAAAAATTTGTCTAATCTTCATCCTGGCTTCCTAGCGTGGAGCTTCTAAAACCTGTGCAATTTCCTGAGTGACAAGAGTGTCTTTGTTATGCTAATAGGATGACTCATAGTGGGCCCCTTGTTAACTGGGGGGGGGGGAAGGGGGGGCTGGTCACCAGAAACACCAACTGTGTGAATATAGGGGTTAGGACTTTTGAGCCAGTTTGACCTCTGAGGAGAAGGGAGGGGCTGGAGATTGAGTCCAATCATGTAACCAATCAAGTTTGTGTGCATAATAAAAGCTCCAGTAAACACTCTGGACAGTGATGCTTGCTGAAGCTTCCTAGTTGGTGAGTACCTCCTTATACCAGAAGGGTAATGTGTCCTGACTCCAAGGGCAGAAGTTACAGAAGCTCAGATACAGAACCCTCTCAGACTTTGCCCTATGTGCCTCTTTATTTGGCTCGTCCTGAGCTGTATCCTTTATAATAATACGGTAATCATAAGTATAGCACTTTCCTGAATTCTGTAACTCTAGTGAATTATCATTACTTTAGAACTTGAAACTTGAGAGATCATGGAAACCCCTTAATTTATAGATACTTGGTCAGAAGTACAGGTGGTCACAATAAACTATTTGTAATAAATAAATAAGGATAAGTAATGAAAAAAAGAATCTCAAATCTAAAAAAAAATAAAAGAAGTACAGGTGGCCTGGAGACCCTACTTGTGGCAGGCATCTTAAGTGAGGGCAGTGTTGAGAAGGACTAGGTTCTTAATACATGGGGTCTGTATCTACTGGGTCGTTAGTGCCAGAATTGAATTGCAGTACACCCAGTTGGTGTCAGATCAGTTGGGAGTTAAATGGAATACTGTAAAAACTCCCTTGGGCCAAAGGGTGAGGGGCTTGCAAATGAGGATACCAACCATTGTTTGATCTCAAACTCTATTAGGGTAAAAGGTCAAGGGTTGAGCAACTTAGCTCTTCCTGGCTGCAGCAAGCCCCTGAGATGTAAATCTTTAGTGAACATTGTGATTAGAATAGTCAAACTTGTTCTTCAAGCAACTGTTAAGCAACCCCCACCTCTAACTGCAAAATTCTCACTTCTGTATACCGGCTTTGTCCCCTCCCTATATAAACCCTGAGCTATGGCTCCGCAGCAAGCTCTTCCGAGGACTCTTTGGGTGCTAAGGAGGGGCCATCCGGCCAGCTGGACTAAAATAAACCTGAATAACCAACTTCTTTTGTGTTTTGTGGGCTTTGTCCTCGGTGATTCTCCTTTAGAAAAGGTGGTCTAACAATACCATTCCCCCACTCCAGAAAATTATTAAATACTAGTTCCTTAAAAGTAAAACAAAATGACTTGCGATTCAGCCAACTTTTGTGGTGATGATATTATACAATTACATTTCATGAAGGCTAATAGAGTTCTTAAATAAATGTAGAAAATACGTATGTATTTTCTATATGTATATATAGGTATAGAGAAAATATTCTATATGTATATAGAAAATACTATATACATATTTTCCATATGTATATAGTAATTTCTATAATAAATTATCTGCATTCTTCAAAACACATTTCTTTACTGTGAAGAAGAAACTTACCACTGCAAAGAAGAAACTTATTTTTATCCCATTTGGCTCCTCTAACAATAAAATTAGATGGTTTCAGAAACTACTATGGCAAAAATAGCAGAAGCAGTAGACAAATTTCAACTGGTGTGGAAATGAACAAGCAATTCAAATATCTAGAAATAAAGCCCATGTAGCTTAGATCTGCACACTAGTATCTGTATCTTTTCTTTTAAAGTTAACTTTGATCATCACCAAGTTCCACAAAACACCTAATAATGTGCCAGATCCTGTGCTAAGCATATGGGACATGGGCATAGTCCTTACCCTCAAGGAACTCGGTCTGAATGTGTGGCAAACAAATACAATACAATAAATAGCACGACCGAAAAGTTATACAGAGTGCCACAAGAGCACCCAGGACGAGTATCAGACCCAGACACCAGAGGATGCTTCCCTCTGGGGTTAGCAAATAAGAGGAAGTAGGAGACAGAATTACTGGCAAAACAATCAGGATATACAAAGCCTCCTGAGTTAAAGTAGCTCACTGAAGCTAGGACATGAAGTTTGGGAGGAAATGTAGTTGCAGGTGACAAATATGGAGCAAGAGAAATAAACAAAGATCAGATCATGAAAGGCCAGTATATGGTATTTACATTTTATACAAAAAACAATGAGGAACTACTCAAGGATATTAAGCTGGGGGTGTAACAATCAGACTTGTATTTAAACAAGAAGGCTATGGTATAAAAAAGGGATGGTAAAGGCCATTATCAAAAGCAACTAAACTAAGAGACAAGGGCAATAAATAAGGCAAGAAATGCTAAGAGCCTAAAGTAGGAAATTGGAAGTGAAAGAGAGAAAGAAGGGATGAGTTCAAGAGACACTAAGGAGGCAGCATTCTGTTCATCCTCAACTCATCTGCAATTCATATGGGACACAGAAGAAGAAAGCAGAGTTAAGAATGACTTCTAGTTTTCTATTATTAAGCATATATTGATGTCATTCATGGAGAATACTGAAGGAAAAACAGGGTGGAGAGGAAATGATCAATTCTGTATGGACAGACTGGCTCTGAGGCACTTATGAAGTATCTAAGTAGAGACAACTAGGAGTAAGTTACAGACATAGGTCTAAGGGTTCAAGTGGCATGAGCTATCCCTAATTCTACACTACATATTACAGATTCTCACTGCCTCTAAGTATTCTTATAATTTGTGAGGAAACACTTGAGAAGAAAGAGTTTTATAATTCAACCTTCTCAGAAATATGTAACCGGGTATCTATAACAACTGGTCAGCAAACATGGGATTCTCTTTATTTCCTAGCCAAGCAAAACCTAGTACAAGAAGTTGGCATCTGAAATTTCTGAGCAAAACCTAGAAGGCTATTCTTGGCTGTTTCAAAGAGTTTTTACAAGATGAAACTGACATCCAGAAATAACATTTGCCTATTCAACATAACTGAGAACTTACAATATGAAATGGAAGATCGTTGGGGACAAAGAACCTATCTATCTTATTCACTGCTGTATCACTAGCAGCTAAAGCAGTGTCTTGTACACTAGGTTACTGAATACATACTTGTTGAGTGAATGATATCCCTTTAGAAGAATGCTATAATGAGTGAATAAATGATGCCTGGTTAGGTAGGGTGTTAAGTAAGAGAAAGACTTTGATTCTCTAGGAAAAGTCAAGAACTACTCCTTGGAGCCTCAAAGCCAAGAAACTGCAGTACTGTCAATTCCTCAATGTGTTGGTATAGTTCCTTACTACTCAGGAAATAACAAGGATTTTTTATATGGTTCTCCAAGTTCTAGGGACAAAGAATTTGCTCTAGACCATCTTGATGGGCTTAAGACTACTCATTCAAAATCTATTCAGTAACAGCAAAGTTTTATTGAACATATACTATGTTCCAATACTCTGCTACATACTGAAGATACCAGCTAAGACAGATCTCTGCTCAAGGACCATCATCATCATAAAGAAAGACTTAGAAATAACTAAGTGGGATAGTGTGATGTGTTATAATAAAGGCATAAGATTGTGCAATGAAACTCATGATAAAAAAAGTAAATTATGCCCAGGAAGCTTTCAGAAAGTGTTTAGAGAAGGAATGACATTTGGGTTGTGGCTTCATGGGTAAATGGATATTCACCAAATGAAAGAAAGGCAAAAGGATATTCCAGGGAGAGCTAACAGCCTAAGTAAAAACACAGAAGCAAGTACTGTAAACCACACTTGGGAAAAAACAAGTAATTTGGTGAAGCGAGAAACTGGGAATAGCCAGAAAGTGGTAAGAAATAAGAACGGCAAAGTAGAGTGGGCCAAATTATAACAAGCTTATTATCTCATATGAAAGAATTTCTATTATATCATATAAGCAATGAAAATTCACTAAAACTTTATCGCCAACCATTCCATTCTTTCTTAAGCTTAAATAAATGGCATTCTAAATATAAACAAACCCAAAGCTAAAACTGCAGTAAAAAATTTACCTGGGTACAGACCTTTTATAAAAAAACAATAAAACATTCTAGTTAATATCCTTAATTTCTTGCCTTTACTTTTCAAGTGTAAGTTATATATTCCATAGCAAGATAACCCAAATTTTTACAATTTCATATTTCTTAAATACTTACGGGTTATTAACTGAATGTTTATGATTTTTCCATCCAATTTTTGCAAACTGTTCAATCTTTGTTCCTGTAGAGAAAACAAATATCTGTTAGTGGTTTCATGCTTTCCTATTGCTTATTAACAAATGTTGCAATGGAACTCAGTGTCCTGCCAAATATTTCCACATTTTTCCTTGCACAGATTATCAGTATTGATGACTTCAACAACTGATCCCTCACATAAATATTTCTTTAATTAAGCGTGGGCATATTTAATGAATTGAATCCACTAATAAATAAATGATATGAAAATAGTTCAAATTGGCCAATTCTACCTAGTGTAACTAGGGTCCAGTTTCAAAAGCCAGAATATATAGCCTGGGATTCACAGTGCATATAAGGCAGGAAAGCCCTGCCAGCAACTTTTTAAGGAGCTTGTCAAACATCCCAATGCCTCTGGACTAAATGAATTTTACAAGTCATACTCTCCAGGACCTGATCCTTCTCCTTCTTTATGGCAAGGCAGAAGGTTCTTTAGAAAAGTTGTAACCTAGAGGTGCCTGGGTGACTCCGTTGATTAGGCATCTGATGCTTTATGGCTCTGGTTATGATCTTAGCTTGTGAGCTTGAGCCCTACATCAGGCTCTGTGCTGACAATGCGAAGCCTGCTTGGGATTCTGTCTCCCTCTCTCTGCCCCTTCCCCACTCATGCTCTCTCTCACTCAAAAATAAAAAAATAAACATCCTGTAATGTTAAAAAAAAATACAAAAAAACAGGGCTCCTGGGTGGCTCAATCGATTGAGTGTCCGACTTTGGCTCAGGTCACGATCTCATGGTTCATGGGTTCGAGCCCCGCAACGGGCTCTGTGCTAACAGCTAGCTCAGAGCCTGGAGCCTGTCTTCAGATTCTGTACCTCCCTCTCTCTCTGAACCTCCCCTGCTCACACTGTCTCTCAGAAATAAATAAAACATTAAAAATTAAAAAAAAAGAAATACATATGTTATTAAAATCCTTAACAGAAAGTTTAAAGATTAGTGTCAGGAAAACAAAAGCATATATTAAGGAAGTAAAATATGCAAAAACAAGATCCATCTATTTGCTGTATACAAGAGACTCATTTTTTTCTTTCATAGTTTATTGTCAAGTTGGATATATATATATATATATCCATATATATACCATATAACATACCATATAACAACCAGTGCTCATCCCAACAAGTGCCCTCCTCCATACCCATCACACTCCTTCCCTTCTCCCTCCTCCATCAGTCCTCAGTTTGTTCTTAGTATTCAAGAGAAGAGACTCATTTTAGACCTGAGGACACCTTCAGATTGAAAGTGAGGGGATGGAGAAATATATATCATGCTACTGGAAGTCAAAAGAAAGCTGGAGTAGCCATAATTATATCAAACAAACTGGACTTTAAAGTTAAGACAGTAACAAGAGATGAAGAAAGGCATTATAAAATAATTACAGGGTCTATCCATCAGGAAGAGCTAACAATTATTAATGTCTATGAACTGAATTTGAGAACACCCAACTACATAAAAAAATTAATCACAAAGATAATCTTATTGATAAGAATGTGCTAATTGCAGGGGACTTTAATACTCCACTTACAGCAACGGATAGATTAACTAGACAGAAAATCACTAGGAAACAATGAACCTGAGTGACACATTGGACCAGATGGACTCAACAGATATTTAGAACTCTACATCCTAAGGCTATTGAATTCACTTTCTTCTTGAGTAAACATGATATATTCTCCAAGGTAGATTACATACTCAGTCATAAAGCAGCCCTCAATAGGGGCGCCTGGGTGGCTTAGTCGGTTGAGCGTCCGACTTTCGCTTAGGTCATGATCTCACGGTTCGTGGGTTCGAGCCCCGCGTCGGGCTCTGTGCTGACAGCCAGCTCAGAGCCTGGAGCCTGTTCCAGTCTGTGACTCCCTCTCTCTCTGACCCTCCCCTGCTCACGCTGTCTCTCTCTCTCTCTCCTAGAAATAAATAAAACATTAAAAAAAAATTAAAAAAATAAATAAAAAAATAAAGCAGCCCTCAATAAATATAAAAGAATTGATATCATACCATGCACACTTTCAGATCACAATGCTATGAAACTTGAAATCAATCACAGGAAAAAGTCTGGAAAACCTCCAAAAACATAGAGGTTAAAGAACACCCTACTGAAGAATGGGCCAACCAGGCAATTAGAGAAGAAATTTAAAAATACATGGAAACAAATGAAAATGAAAATACAATAATCCAAACTCTTTGGGATGCTGCAAAGGCAGTCATAAGAGGAAAATACACTGCAATCTAGGTCTATTTCAAGAAACTAGAAAAAGTACAAATACAAAATCTAACAGCGCACCTAAAGGAACTAGAAGCAGAGCAGCAAGAACACCCCAAACCCAGCAGAAGAAGAGAAATAATAAATATCAGGGCAGAAATAAACAATATAGAATCCAAAAAAAAAAAAAACAGATGAACAGATCAATGAAAGCAAGAGTTGGTGTTTTGAAAAACTAAACAACATTGATAAACCTCTAGTCAGGCTTCTCAAAAAGAAAAGAGAGAGCACCCAAATAGATAAAATTACAAATGAAAATGGATTGTTTACAACCAGTCCCTCAGAAATACAAGCAATTATCAGGGAATACTATGAAAAATTATATGCCAACAAAATGGACAACCTAGAAGAAATGGACAAATTCCTAAATACACACAAAATTCAGATGGGAAGAGATAGAAAACCTGAACAGACCCACAACTAATAAAGAAAGTGAATCAGTTATCAAAAATCTCCCAACGAATAAGAGCCCTGGGCCAGATGGCTTCCCTGGGGAATTCTACCAGACATTTAAATCAGAGTTAATACCCATTCTTCTCAGACTATTTCAAAAGATAGAAATGGAAGGAAAAGTTTCGGACTCATTCTATGAAGCCAGCATCATTTTGATTCCCAAACCAGACAGAGACCCAGCAAAAAAAAAAAAAAAAAAAGAAAAAAAGAACTACAGGCCAATATCCCTGATAAATATGGATGCAAAAATCCTCCACAAGATACTCGCAAATCGAATTCAATAGCATATAAAAAGAATTATCCACCATGATCAAGTGGGATTCATTCCTGGGTTACAGGGCTGGTTCAATATTCGCAAACCAATCAATGTGATACATCACATCAACAAAAGAAAAGATAAAAACTATTTATGATCCTGTCAATAGAAGCAGAAAAAGTATTTGACAATATACAGCATCCTTTCTTAATAAAGACCCTCGAGAAAATCAGGACAGAAGGAACTTACTTAAACATCAAAAAAGCCATTTATGTAAAGCACACAGCTAAGATCATCCTTAATGGGGAAAAACTGAGAGCTTTCTCCCTGAGATCAGGAACATGGCAGTGATGTCAACTCTCACTACTGTTGTTTAATGTAGTGCTGGAAGTCCTAGCATCAGCAATCAGAAAATAAATCATTTTATTTCGAAATGAAATAAAAGGCATCAGAATTGGCAAAGATAAAATCAACCTTTCACTTTTCACAGATGACATGATACTCTACATGGAAAACCTGACAGACTCCACCAGAAGCCTACTAGAACTGATCCATGAATTCAACAAATCGCAGGATACAGAATCAACATACAGAAATCGGTTGCATTTTTATACACCAATAATGAAGCAACAGAAAGAGAAATCAAGAAACTGATCCCATTCACAATTGCACGAAAAACCATAAAATACCTAGAAATAAACCTAACCAAAGATATAAGAGATCTGTATGATGAAAACTATAGAAAACTTATGAAGGAAACTGAAGAAGACACAAAGAAATGAAAAAACATTCCATGCTCATGGATTGGAAGAACAAATATTGTTAAAATGTCAATACTACTAAAAGCAATCTACACATTCAATGCAATCCCAATCAAAATTGCACAGACATTCTTCTCAAAGCTAGAACAAACAATCCTAAAATCTGTATGGAACCACAAAAGATCCCAAATAGATAAAGTAATATTGAAGAAGAAAACCAAAATGGGAGGCATCACCATCCCAGACTTTAACTTCTACTACAAAGCTGTCATCATCAAGACAGTATGGTCTTGGCACAAAAACAGACACATAGACCAATGGAATAGAATAGAGAACCCAGAAAATTGGACTCACAAATGTATGGCCAACTAATCTTTGACAAAGCAGAAAAGAGTATCCAATGGAAAAAAAGACAGCCTCTTTAACAGATGGTGCTAGGGGAACTGAACAGCAACATGCAAAAGAATGAAAATACCACTTTCTTACATCATACACACACAAAAAAACCTCCAAATGGATAAAAGAACTGAAGGTGAGACAGGAAACCATCAAAACCCTAGACGGGAAAGCAGGAAACAACCTCCTTGACCTCAGCTGCAGCAATTTCTTACTTGACACATCTCCAAAGGCAAGGGAATCAAGAGTAAAAATGAACTATTGGGACCTCATCAAGATAAAAAGCTTCTGCATGGCAAAGCAAACAATCAACAAAACTAAAAGGCAACCAACAAAATGGGAAAAGATAGTTGCAAATGACATATCAGATAAAGGGCTAGTATCCAAAAATCTATAAGAAACTCATCAAACTCCACACCCAAAAAACAAATAATCCAGTGAAGTAATGGGCAGAATACATTAACAGATACTTCTCCAAAGAGGACATCCAGATGGCCAACAGACACATGAAACAATGCTCAGTGTCCCTCATCATCAGGGAAACACACCTCAAAACCACACTGAGATACCATCTCATTCCGGTCAGAGTGGTTAAAATGAACAAATCAGAAGAGTATAGATGCTGGCGAGGATGTGGAGAAACGGGCACCCTCCTACACCGTTGGTGGGAATATAAACTGGTGCAGCTACTCTGGTCACAGTGTAGAGGTTCCTCACAAAATTAACAATAGAACACCCCTATAACCTAGCAATAGCACTGCTAGGAATTTACCCAAGGGATACAGGAGTGCTGATGCATAGGGGCACATGTACCCCAATGTTCATAGCAGCACTCTCAACAATAGCCAAAACATGGAAAGAGCCTAAGTGTTCATCAATTCACGAAAGGATCAAGAAGATGTGGTTTATCTATACAGTCTATACATGGCAATGAGAAAGAATGAAATCTGGCCATTTGTAGCAACATGGATGGAACTTGAGGGTGTTATGCTCAATGAAGTAAGTCAGGTAGAGAAGAATAGATGCCATGTTTTCACTCATATGTGGAACAGGAAAAACTTAACAGAGGACCATAGAGGAGGGGAAGGGGAAAAAAATAGTTAAGCAGAGGGAGGGAGGGAGGGAAACCATAAGAGACTCCTAAATACTGAGAACAAACTGAGGTTTGATGAGGGTGGGGGAGAAGGGAAAAGGGGTGATGTGCATGGAGGAGGGCAATTGCTGGGATGAGCACTGGGTGTTTTATGGAAACAAAGTTGACAAAGTATAAAAGAAAAAATATTTTGCACATTAAAAAAATAAATACATGGGGCGCCTGAGTGGCTTAGTCAGTTGAGCGTCCGACTTTCGCTTAGGTCATGATCTCGCGGTTCGTGGGTTCGAGCCCCATGTCAGGCTCTGTGCTGACTGCCAGCTCAGAGCCTGGAGCCTACTTCAAAGTCTGTGTCTCCCTCTCTCTCTGACCCTCCCCTGCTCACGCTGTCTCTCTCTCTGTCTCCAAGAAATAAATTTAAAAAAAATATATTAACAAAAATAAATAAATACATGCATGCATACAGACATAATAAATACATAAAAAGATAAAGCAGCATAAGATAGGTTTTGAATCCTGCTTAAAATCCAGGAAGGCCAGGCGCCTGGGTGGCTTAGTCGGTTAAGCATCCAACTTTCGCTTAGGTCATGGTCTCGCAGTTTGTGGGTTCGAGCCCCGCGTCAGGCTCTGTGCTGACTGCCAGCTCAGAGCCTGGAGCCTGTTTCGGAGTCTGTCACTCCCTCTCTCTCTGACCCTCCCCTGTTCATGCTGTCTCTCTCTCTCTCCTAGAATTAAAAAAAAAAAAAAAAAAAGATCCAGGAAGGCCAAGGAAGGAAAAAGAACACTATAGGAGCTGATAATGCTATGTTAATAGATGATGGCACAGGAAAATGAAGAGCCCCCATTTCTGTTTCATCTCTATCTTCTCTGTCAGGAGGATGATTTTCAGAGCAGAAAAGACATTCATATAATTGAGCAAATCTTGTCTCAATTCTAATAAAAAAGGAAGAAGGTAATAGTCCACAGTAGTGATCTCATACAAAGAAGAGTGATATTCAGGTGGCAGCCAATATAGGTTCAGTAGGAGCAAGCAATAGAAGATTAATACCTTTTTTTCTTTATTGGTTTTACTGGTAGAGCAAATGAAACACAATATCTAATTATCAAGACAATTAAAATTTTTAGGACACCTTTTGGACAAGGTAATGAAATACAATAGTGTGGGTTTTGGTTTTTGGGGGGAGCACATTAATATTACTAAAAAATGAGGGTTCTGTCAAATACATTTATATAATACTGGGTTTAAAAAAGTGAAACAAGTTTCTTTATGGCAAGACACTCATAGCCTTTACTATTATTATATGTGTATCATGACTGTCCAAAAAGGGTTAAAGAATTTGAAGCATCTCCCAACTTATCTGACCCATGTCATAGAGACCCATATCATAGAGGTTAATGTCCCAGAGAACACATACTGGGAAACCACCAACAATGACTAATGTGGGTTAACTGGAGAAAAGCCTCTAGTGCTAACTTCTAACCTCAGCCATGCTCTGGCTAATATGTCTAAAAACTGGATTAGAAAATTAAAGGCACACTCACCAAACCTGTATGTGGGAAGGACTGCTATAATATTGAATCCAAATAGACTTCAACAAAGTTTATTAATAAGATGGATCAGAATATATTTAAATTAAATGTCCAATTCTACTTCCCAAAACAATCTGGGAAAAGGAGCAGCAACTATGAGAAATGCTCTGAGGTTCTCTTTTTGACTACAAGCTCAATATGATTTAATAGCGTGATGCAACTACCAGAAAAGCTTACAGGTGATCACAGTATCTGCAATTAGAACTGTGATGATGGATGATGAAACAAGTCAAATGAGAAACAGTTAAAAGGAAGTTAAGCACAAGATCTGGCTGGCTTCAGATATTTGGAGGGCTACAGAAAAAGGCTCACCTCCTGTGAGCATCAGAAGACAGAAACAAGACTATGGACAAAAACTATAGGGAGAGAGATTTGAGTGCAACATGGAAAAAGACCACTGTAACAACTGGAATCACCCACAAAATGGAAGAAGTGACCTTTTGGTGGCACTGGAGTGATGAAAATGTTCTGAAATTAGATAGTGGTAATGGTTGCAAAAGTCCGAATATATTAAAAATCACTGAATTATACACTTTAAAAGGGTGAATTTTATGGTATGTGAATTATATCTCAATAAAGCTGTCATTAAAAAAAGAAAATGAATTAAATTCCCAACCAACTCAAAAACTAGAAGAACAACCAAAGTAAACCAAAAGAAAGCACAAAGAAGATAAAAGCAGAAGTTAATTGCATAAAGAATAAAAAGAGTAGACATAATCAAGATCCTGATATTTTGAAAAATTTAACAAAGTAGGGGTGCCTGGGTGGCCCAATCAGTTGAATGTCTGACTCTTGATATCAGCTCAGGTCATGATTCCAAGGTTGTAGGATGGAGCCCCATGTTGGCCCCCACGATGAACAGCTTGCTTAAGATTTTCTCTCTCTCTTTTTATGCCCCTCTCCCCTGCTCACATGTACTCTCTCTCTCTCTCTCTCTCCCTCTCGCTCTCAAATAAAAAAAAAAGTTAACGAAATAGGCAACTACCTAATTTAACTCTAAAAAGGAGAAAGGAATGGGGCACTTGGGTGGCTCAGTTGGTTAAGTGTCTGACTTTGGCTCAAGTCATGATCTCGCAGTTGGTGAGTTTGAGCCCCACATTGGGCTCTGTGCTGACAGCTCAGAGCCTGGAGCTTGCTTCAGATTCTGTGTCTCCCTCTCTCTGCCCTTCCCTTGCTCACACTCTGTCTCTCTCTCTTTCAAAAATAAATAAACATAAGAAATAACAAGAGGGAAATATCATTGAAATAGAAACAAACTGTAAAATAGCAAAAGACTGTTTTCAGACCTTAATACAAAGATTTGGAAATCTAAATGAAATGGATAATTTCCTAGAGATACATAAACTACCCAAAATAACCTCACTGAAGATAGAATATTTAAACATAAAGAAACCAAGCAAGTACCAAAAAGAAAAAAAAGAAAAAAAAAATAGGCCAAGATGGGTTCACAGGGAATTCTATCAAACCTACAAATATTAGGTAGTCCCAATGCTCCATAAAGTGTATCAAAGCATTAAAAGTAAGGAGAGGCTACCATGGGGGAGAAGAAGGGGAAAAATAATGGGGGAGAGGGAGGGAGGCAAACCATGAGAGACTCATGAATGCTGAGAACAAATTGAGGGCTGATGAGGGAGGGGGGAAGGGGAAGGAGGGTGATGGGTATGGAGGAAGGCACTTGTGTGGATGAGCCCTGGGTGTTATATGGAAACAACTTGACAATAAACTATTAAAAAAAAGTAAGGAGAGGCTTCCTATTTCTTTTTATAAAGCAAGTATGAAATTAACATAAATCACTTGCAAATGTTGATTTGAAAGTACTAATTAAAATAAAATAGTGACAGAATCTAACCCCACATTAAAAAAAATCAATACATCACAACCCACTGGCATTCATTCCAGATATACAAAGTTGATTCAATATCAGGAACCCAGTAATAAAATATTCTAATAATATATCTAAGAGCAATTAACAGTAGCTAGAAAAAACCTTTAACAAAATTCAATACTCATTTCTGAAAGAAAAGAAAACAAATGATGGATGCTTTCAGAACACAAGAAAATTATTTATTATGTATTATGTTTCAATTATAAAAAATTATATATTGCATGCTTTTTTATATATAAAAGATCCTGAGGCCATCAACCAGCATCTTATTTAATGGTATAATAACATCTCCCATAATGGATTGTTGTGAGAATTGAATAAGATATTATAAGTATGGAAATTCATTCATTAATTTACTCATTCATCAAATATTTATTGAATATTTACATATGCTAGGGACTGCAGAAGACAAAGGGGAAAAAAACAACTTTCTTCTGTTTAGATTACATGCCAAACATTATGCTAGGCTAGATATATTGAAAGTAAACAAAACAGACATGGATCCTGCTTCCATGGAGTTTACAAAATAATGAGGAAGGCAAAAATTAAACAACTAAAACCATACACACACATTTATATATATGAATATAAATAGTGCTAGATGCTGTGAAGGAAAGCAATAGGGGGCTATCTATGAATAAGAATAACAGGAGGGGCCTACTTCAATTTGAATGGTCAAGAGCAGTCTTTCTTTGGAGAATAATTAATTATAGAATACCTGCTTTGTGCCAGGCACTGTTCTAGGTAACAATAAATGAACAGGGAATAAAACAGAAATCAGTGGCCTTATGGAACTTAGATTCTGTTTGGAGGAGACAATCAGTAAGAAAAAATATATATGCCAGGTTTTATACGTGTTATATAAAATAATAAAGGAGGAGACATAGAGAATAGGGAGTTCTGGGAAAGGGGGTGATGAAAGAAGCAGATGACAACATTTAAGCAAAGACCTGATGGAAGTAAGGGAGCTAGCACCAATGATACCTTAGCGTCAAGTACTAATGATATCTTAGGGTAAAGTTGCCAGAAGTGGAAACAGCAAGGCCCTGCCTCAAGCAGGAATGTGTTCACTGTTTTCAAAAACAGAAAGGATAATGTGGCCGGGAGTAGAGCACTGAAAGAAAAATATGGTAACATATGAGGTCAGAATGCTAATGGGGGTGGAGGATTAGATCGTGCAGAAGTCTGTAAGCCATAATAAGACCTCTAACTTTCAATCTGAGTATGATGAGAACATATGGAGGGTTTTGGGCAGAGAAGTGAACTGATCTGGCTTATATTTTAAACACACTGCTATGAAGCATGATTTAGACTGTTAAGTGCTGATATAGCTGACATAAGATAAGGGATATAGGATATAGCTGTTAAGTGCTGGGCTGTCATTCGCCCTGCTCAAATAAAGTTGTTTCTTAATTCTAAATGTCTGCTATACTCTTGTGGCAGCAAGGGACACTTGGTCTCATACATGTCAATAAAATTAAATACTGATTTGAATGGTGATCCTTGAATTAAAAAACAAAAAACAAAACAACCTCCCCCCCCTCCCCCCCCCCCCACATACACACACAAACCCACTGCTCTGGCTATGAAGCAAAGAATGGACTGCAAAGATACCCAAGAAGAAGCAAAAACAAAACAAAACAAAACAAAACAAAACAAAAAACAAACAAACAACAATAACAACAAAAACAGTTAGGACTCCTATAATCCATATGAGAAATTAGAGTGACTTGTACTACAATAGAAGTGGTAGAGTGGGGGGTAAGAAATGTTTATTGAGAAATGAGTGAAAAGGTTTGCCAATATACTCAATGTCAAGTTCAACTAGAATCAAGAACAACTCCATGGTTTCTGGACAAATGTCCTAGAAAGATGGAGTTACATGTATTGAAGGGGAAATCTTCAGGAGGAACAGAAGTTTCAAGGAAATAGAGTTCAAGGAAAGAATTAGGACTTCAGTTTTAGACTCATTAAAGTTGAGATGCCTGTTGTAGACATCCAAGTGGAGATATCTTTGTAAAGTGTTAGACATATGAGACAAGACTTCTAAAACCTAATGGATGAAGACAGCCAATCTTGAAAGAATGGAGGGAAAAGCACTGTAGCCAAAGGGAATATGAGACTCTGAGGCAGAAAACAGTTTGGCATACTGAAGATACTGAAAGAAGGCCAGTGTGCTTACAACCCAGGAGACTACACAATGGAAATGAAAGCAAGAAATCATTTTTTAAAATACAGAATCTCATTGTTTTACAATAGCAAGTAATGAATATATATTTTGATACCTAAATGTTATGAACTGTGTCCCTGACAAAATTCATATGTTGAAGCCCAAACCCCAATGTATTTGGAAACGGGACTACTAGGAGGTAATTAGGGTAGTGAGGTCATGACAGTGAGGTCCCCATGATAGATTAGTGCCCTTACAATACTTCTTTTAAGAAGGGGAGTAGGGGTGCCTGGGTGGCTCAGTCAGTTAAGTGTCAGACGTCGGCTCAGGTCATGATCTCATGGTTCATGGGTTCAAGCCCCGCATTGGGCTCTGTGCTGACAGCTAGTGCAGAGCCTGGAGCCTGCTTCTGATTCTGTGTCTCCCTCTCTCTCTCTGACCCTCCCCTGCTCATGCTGTCTCTCTCTCTCTCTCTCAGAAATAAATAAGACATTAAAATTTTTAAAAAAAAGGGGGGGAAGAGAAAGATGTTTCTCTCTCTCTCTGTCTTATTCTCATTCTCTCTCTTTGCACCCACACTAAAGAAGAGGTCAGGTGAGTACACATGAGAGGGCAGCCACCTACAAACCAAGAGAAGAGGCCTCAGAATAAAATCTATCTTGTAATTTGATCTCAGACTTACCAGCCTGTAGAACTGTGAGAAATAAATTTTTGTTGTTTGAAATACCCAATCTATGGTATTTTGTTATGGTACGCAAGCCGACTAATATACTGGAACTGGGGTTACACTAAACAAAAATGTAAATAAAATACGTGAATGGCTTTGAGACCAGGAAGTGAGTTTAAGAAAACTGCTAGTGAAAGCCTAAATAAAATTCCATAAAAAACTATTAGTAGAAGCCTCCAGATCCTGTGAGGATGCTGTTGGTGAGAGTTGCAAAATGATAAAAACCTTACTGAGAACCAGAGGAAAGGAGATCCTTGCTACAATAGTAGCTGAAATTATAGTAACACTATTATCTGCAGTTATGTGAAAATTAGATAATAACCAAAATATTGAAGGTGCCACATGATTTCTTCTGGCTATTTATAGTAAAAATCTATACTGCTATACTGAAGAAAAGAGCTGTTACACAAAAAGAATTCAGGACCTGATGGCATTGAAAGTTCAAGCCTCTCAAAGTAAGAAAAGATGCTAAAATTAAGAAATGGTATTTGAGGGGCGCCTGGGTGGCTTAGTCGGTTAAGCGTACGACTTTCGCTTAGGTCATGACCTCATGGTTCGTGGGTTCGAGCCCCGCGTCAGGCTCTGTGCTGACTGCCAACTGAGAACCTGGAGCCTGTTTCAGAGTCTGTGACTCCCTCTCTCTCTGACCCTCCCCTGCTCACGCTGTCTCTCTCTCTCTCCTAGAAATAAATAAAACATTAAAAAAAAAAAAAGAAAGAAAGAAAGAAATGGTCTTTGAGCAAAGATCAAATCCAGGGCACTGCCAGTAAAAAATGATACAAGGATGACGCCCAGGGTATGACAAATCTTTTGCTATAATGTCAGAAAGATCAAAAGTGATGCCTCAGAATATAGTTCAAACAGAAACAAAGCCCTCTAAAGAGAAAAAGGTTGTGCCTCACAAATCCTCTCAATCTAAGAACTCAATCAAAGAATTAGGAAGCTTAAGAATGCTGTCCCTCAGCCATTTCAGAAGGGACCCAAGGCAGAAGAAAGCTTATTTTTCTTATGTTTTTTTTAAACGTTTATTTATTTTGAGAGAGGGTGGGGTGTGCACAGACAGAGGAGGGGCAGAAGGGACAGAAGGAGAGGGTGACAGAGAATCTCAAGTAGGATCATGGAGTCTGAGGGGCTCAATCCTAGGATCAAGAACTGAGCCAAAATCAAGAGTCAGACATTTAACCAACTGAGCTACCCAGGTACCCCAGAAGAGAGCTTATCTTAAAGAGATTTGTAGGAGCACCTGGGTGGCTCAGTCGGTTAAGCATCTGACTTCGGCTCAGGTCATGATCTCATAGTTCATGGGTTCCAGCCCCACATAAGGCTCTGTGCTGACAGCTCAGAGCCTGGAGCCTGCTTCAGATTCTGTGTCTCCCTCTCTATGTCCCTCCCCCACACAAGCTCTGTCTCTCTCTCTGTCTCTCTCTCTCTCTGTCTCTCTCTCTCTCTCTCTCTCTCACACACACACACACACACACACACACACACGAATAAACATTAAAAAAAAAAAAGAAAAAGATTTGTGGGTAGCTTTTTGTCTAATGGAGTGACCCAAGAAGATTCACAAGAGACCCACAAAATTCTTAAGATAAAAATAATCTACAGAGTATTCTTGGGTGTTATCATTCTATTTTTTACCCTGTAGGTGGTTTCAGTCAGTTATGAGCCTTGTGAGAATTCATTAAGCTGTACATTTTTTTTAAGTTTATATACTTTTGAGAGGGAGAGGGAGAGAATGAGTGGGGGAGGGGCAAAGAGAGAGAATCCCAAGCAGGCTCCACACTCAACGCAGAGCCCAACTTAGGGAGGGCTTGATCTCACAACCACGAGATTATGACCTGAGGCAAAATCAAGGGTCAGACACTTAACCAACTGAGTCACCCAGGCACCACCTGTATATTTATGTTTTGTGTACTTCTCTGTATTGAGTTATAGTACCCATCAATGACAAATTTTGATTTTTATTTATTTTGTTAAATTTTTAAAAATGTTTTCTTTATTTCTGAGAGAGAGAGAGACAGTGCAAGCAGGTGAGAGTCAGAGAGAGAGGGAGACACAGAATCCGAAATAGGCTCCAGGCTCTGAGCTAGCTGTCAGCACAGAGCCCAACACGAGGCTTGAACCCACAAACTGTGCCCTGACAAATTTTGATTTTTAAAAAATGCTGCTGGGTTCAACCAACTAACCTGATTCTATCATTTCCTAGCAGGCCACAGGCCCCAGTTTGAAAAATTCTGGTCTAGAGTTAAGAGTTGTGGTAATGAAAGGAACTGGAAGGAGTCTGGAGTCTTTGGTTTGGAGTGCACAGGTAGAATTGATAAGGCATAATAAGGGATTAGAATAGGGAGGAAGGAGGGAGAAGTGTCAAAAAGGACTCATGTTTCTCCTTTGAATATGTGAATGAATGGAAGTGCCACTTACTGAGATGAGGAAAGCTAGAGGAGGAACAAGTTAAAAATGATGGGAAAAGAGAATTAAGAGTTTTCATCTGAACATGTTTTTTTTTTTTTCATGTTTTATTTATTTCTAGGAGAGAGAGAGAGACAGCGTGAGCAGGGGAGGGTCAGAGAGAGAGGGAGTCACAGACTGAAACAAGCTCCAGGCTCTGAGCTGGCAGTCAGCACAGAGCCCGACGCGGGGCTTGAACCCACGAACCGCGAGATCATGACCCAAGCGAAAGTCGGACGCTTAACCGACTAAGCCACCCAGGCGCCCCTTCATCTGAACATGTTAAATTGAGATGCCTATTATATATACAAGCAGAGATCCAAGATGCCAACTGGATATGTATAGAGGCCATCACTGACTACCCTGAGTTTGCCCTCCTCACCCCACAAGTATATTTACCTTGTTTTTTCTTCGCAAGACTACTAATTACCTGAAATTATCTTCATTCTTGTCATGTATGATTATCTCTCCCATACTAGAAATTTAAGAAAAACTTCATACTTCAGCTGCTTATTTTATAGTTTATGAATGAATGCACTAATATACTCAATTCTTTTTCCCTCTTAAACGTACTTTAAGATCTGACTTTGCAGGGGCGCCTGGGTGGCTTAGTGGGTTAAGCATCTGACTTTTGCTTAGGTCATGATCTCGTGGTTCGTGGGTTCGAGCCCCACATCAGGCTCTGTGCTGACTGCCAGCTCAGAGCCTGGAGCCTGTTTCGGTGTCTGTGACTCCCTCTCTCTCTGACCCTCCCCTGCTCATGCTGTCTCTCTCTCTCTCTCTCCCTCCTAGAAATAAATAAATAAATAAAAACATTAAAAAAAAAAAAGGATCTGACTTTGCAGTTTCATACCACAAAAGAAGTGGAATATATTTTCCTATCCTTTGATTCCAAGCTTGCCATGTAACTTGCTTTGGTCAACAGCTGAAATCTCAAAAGGGTTTACATGTTGCAGATTACTCTCTTGTCCTTCTGCTGTCACCACAAAAAGGACATGCCAGGGCTGGCTCTCTGGTCCCAGGAAGAAGAAAGATATATTACCCAACCAAACAAGAGTAGAACCAGAGACTCCAACCAACCTATAGTCATAGGATTAACCCAAACAAAAAGAGCTGAGCTCAGCTTAGATGAGCTGATTCCTAGTCAATCTGCTAACTTGGAAAAATTAATTATTGTTTAAAATCACTGAGTTTTGGCATGGTTTATTACAAAGCAATAGCAAACTGATATACTGATATATCCCAATCCCTAGAACAGTAACCTATAATGAGAGCCCAAATAGTATTTTAAATGAATTATTTAATTGAAAAAGAAATAGATAAAGAATGGCCAAAGAGGTAAGGAAAACCAGGAGAACAAGGTGTCACAAAAGCCAAGAGGAGAATATGCTTCAAGAAGGAAGTAGTCAAAAGGGATTAATGGTGCTGAGGTCTGTTAAATTAGGATTAAAAAGTATTTACTGGATATGGCAACATGGTGTTCAATGGTAGCCTTGAGAAAGGAGGGAAGCCAGATTAGAATGGACTGAGTCTAAAAATGTAGGAAATAACTATAAGAAAAAAATTATTGGGGCGCCTGGGTGGCTCAGTCAGTTAAGTGTCCGACTTAAGCTCAGGTCATGATCTCACGGTTTGTGGGTTCAAGTCCCATGTTGGGCTCTGTGCTGACAGCTAGCTCAGAGCCTGGCGACTATTTCAGATTCTGTGTCTCACTTTCTCTCTGGCCCTCCCTACCCCAAGCTTTGTCTCTCTCTGTCTCAAAAATAAGTAAACATTAAAAAAAGAAAGAAAAAAGAAAGCAAGAACGCAAGAACGCAAGAACGCAAGAATGCAAGCAAGCAAGCAAGCAAGCAAGAAAGAAAGAAAGAAAATTACTGGAGTGCCTGGGTGGCTCAGACTGTTGAGAGTCCACCTTCAGCTCAGGTCATGATCTTGTGGTCTGTGAGTTCAAGCTCCACGTTAGCTGCCAGTACAGAGCCTGGAGCCTGCTTTGGATTCTGTGTCTCTCTGTCTCTCTGCCCCTCCCCTGCTCGTGCTCTTTCTTTCTGTCTCTCAAAAAATAAATAAACATTAAAAATTTTTAATATAAATAAATAAAGAAAAGAAAATTCTCATGGCCAAAAACTAGCAATGTTCTTCCCACCATTCTTCCTTGACAATTTTTTTTCCCTTCTTATTATTTGATTTTGGCTATCAAACAACCTGGGATATTTTTCCTCAAAGAATAAGAAAGCTGAGGGGTGCCCGGGTGGCTCAGTTGGTTAAGCGTCTGACTTCAGCTCAAGTCACAATCTCACGGTTCATACATTCAAGCCCTGCATCAGGCTCTGTGCTGACAGCTAAGAGCCTGGAGTCTGTTTCAGATTCTGTTTCTCCTTCTCTCTCTGCCCCTCCCCTGCTCATATTCTGTCTCTCTCTGTCTCAGAAATAAATTAACATGAAAAAAAATTTTTTTTAATTAAAAAAACAGAATAGTAAAGCTGAACTTTGAATAGGATTACTTTCTTATCTCAGCACACAGCAAGGCACTGGTTCAGGATCATATAATAAATAAATAAATATAAGAAATCCTATCTGTACTATCCTATGCTTTAACTAATTGACTGAGGCAAGCCAATCATTGATTATCAGTCAAAAAATTAGAATGTTTACTTATAAAATGCAAATCAATTGTGAAATTTAAACCTCATAAAACATTACAAATGACTGATGATGGACTCTTGATAAATTTAAACACTAAGAATAAAAGTTGGCTATATAAAACTATTACCAAGAGCAAGCTTTAAGTCTCATCATATTCAGAAATGATACACCTCAATTTATAATTTATGATTAAAGAGGGCAAGATTTATGTTACTTTTCCTATTTCCATTTCTTGATATGGAATATTCTAGGTACCTCCCATATGATGTTCTATATATAAACACCTTCTCCACAATTAAATCCTACATGGACTATTTCTTCAATTTAATTCAAAAACCACTTTATATTTTATGGATCCTGATATCTTCCAAGTTCTTAAATAAATTCGTATTGTTTCTCATCATATGCATATAATTATCAATAGGCCTTAAAATGTTTTTAACATACCATATTTTTCCATGTGCTCTTTTCCAGCAAACCCAAACATCTGAGGAGCAATTGGTTTGGCAGACAATCCATATTTTTTTATCAGGACTTCAAGATGCTTATCAACTGGATTGGTTCTTTGTGAAGTCTAAGAGAGGGGGAAAAGAAATAAGTACTTGATGTGATAAATCTCTTTCAATTATTACAGTATTACTTAAGACAACTGCTTATTCTTTTTTTAAAAAATTTTAATGTTTTATTTATATTTGAGAGGGAGAGAGGCAGAGCACGAGTAGGGGAGGGGTAGAGAGACAGGGAGACACAGAAGTAGGCTCCAGGCTATGAGCCATCAGCACAGAGCCCAACATGGGGCTCAAACTCACGGACTGTGAGATCTTGACCTGAGCCAAAGTTGGACGCTTAGCCAACTGAGCCACCTAGATGCCCCAAGACATCTGCTTATTCTAAGCCACAGAAAACTAAAAATAAGCAATGTAAATAAAATTAGCCAGGAAATGTTTTGCAGGGAAACATGGAAAGGAAAAATAATCAAGTGAGGTATTAATTTTTTCATGAAATATTTATCAAGAATCCAATATGTACCCATACTACTCAAAGTCGTTTGTTCTCCTCATCTGGCATTTACAACTGAGGCAGAGAAGGGACAAAAGGTAATGAAGATAAAAATAAATAAAAATGTAAATAATAATGCCATAAAGAAGAATAAATTCAAGTAAGGGAATAAAGACTGAAGGTAGGAAATGTTATTTTATACACAATACTCAGGGAAGGTCTCAATGACAAAATGGTATTTGAGCAGAAATGTGAAGCAGTAAGGAGTAAGTTATTTGGGTAACATTGGGAAAGGAGCATTCTAGGAAGAGGGAACAGCAGCCAAAACAATCTTAAGGCAGAAGCATGCTTGGGTGTTTGAGAAAAGAAGCGAATTAGGACTAAGATAAAGTAATGCTGGGGGGCCTGGGTGGCTTAGTCGGTTAAGCCTCCGACTTTCGCTTAGGTCATGATCTCACAGTTCGTGGGTTCGAGCCCCGCGTCGGGCTCTGTGCTGACTGCCAGCTCAGAGCCTGGAGCCTGTTTCGGAGTCTGTGACTCTCTCTCTGACTCTCCCCTGCTCACGCTGTCTCTGTCTCTGTCTCTCTCCTAGAAATAAATAAAAAAACAGTAAAAAAAATTAAAAAAAAAAAGATAAAGTAATACTCAGAGAGTGTAATTACCTTTATTTCCTGGTTCTACAGTGTAAGAACATAGTTACTATCACAAATATTCCATAAAGGGAAAGTTAACAGTTTCTTTTCAGTTTCCCTGCTAGACTATGAACTTCCTGAAGGCAGGAATTCTTTTTCATACACCCTTTGAACATACACCCAATGCTTAACATATGGCCTCCTACCCAGTAAACATTCTATAATTGATGAATGAATAAATGAGGATTTTTTTTTTTTTTTTTTTGGCCCACAGGGGTTCCAGAAGGAATACTGTTAAGCCCTTCTCTCTGATTAAGAAAATATAAAGACACCTGGGTGGCTGAGCTCATTAAGTGTCTGAGTTTGGCTCAAGTCATGATCTCACGATCTGTGAGTTCGAGCCCCACACTGGACTCTGTACTGACAGCCAAGAGCCTGGAGCCTGGTTTAGACTCTGTGTCTCCCTCCCCTGCTCATGCTCTGTCTCTCTCTCTCTCTCAAAAAAATTTAAAAAAAAAAATAAAAAAAAAAGAAAATACAGGCTTAAAGGAAGAAAATTATTTAGCTAAGATATGATAAACAACTTGACAATCCATATGATACTTGATATAAATGGGTCTTGTGAATCTCTGAACACAGAAATCTTAAAAATAAGCATATATAATTATGTGTTTGGATGGCCACAGATATAATATTTTATTGTCTAAACAAACTTTTAAAAAACAAAAAGAAGGGGCCCCTGGATGGCTTAGTCAGTTAAGCATCCAACTTCAGTTCGAGGCATGATCTCATGGTTCATGTGTTCAAGCCTCACATTGGGCTCTCTACTGTCAGCACAGAGTCCACCTTGGATTCTCTTTCCCCCTCTCTGCTCCTCCCCTGCTCCTTGTCTCTCTTTCTCACTCAAAAATAAACATTAAGAAAAAAATTTTTTTAAAGAGGAAATGTTCACTGCTAAGAAAAAAGGGGTGCTAATTAAAACAATGATATATAACTTCTGTTTCTAGACATGATGGATTACAGAAAACAGATTTATCCTTCTAGCTTAATCATCTAAAAGCCTGGACAAAATATACAAAGCAACAATTTTCAATGTACAAGTATAAAGCATAGCATAGTGATCTCTGAGAGAAGGAAAACAAATAAGATAAGCATTATAATTTTCCCCAGACTGCTACTAGAAAGAATAGAGAGGAGTAACATAGAGTCCAGAAATCTTCCTAAGGTGAAGAAACAGAATTCAGAATTCAAAGAGACCAAGGCATCTAGAATTCACAGAGAAGAGAACTAGAGAGAAAAAGAGGGCAAGCGAGAACACATGTTCACATGCTCTGAACATGAGTGTTCTCCTTTAGTCTTCAGTGAGTCTGATCAACTCATGAGTATGAGGAAGCCAATGAAATAAGGGAAAAAAAATCACTGGACAGTAGACAGAACAATTTCCAATGCTCACATAGGGGCAGATATAGTTCTTATTCTCAACAACTACAATAGAAAGATCTAACATATAGAGTGTCAATAGAATCCTGAGGTTATTGCCTGAAAATCCACGCAGTTTAGTCTATGAATAAAGACTGTTCAGATTCTACCTAGCAGCACTTAAAAGCAAATCTCAAAAGGATCAAAAGCAAATCTCAAAAGGATCAAACCATTTCTAAAAGAAACTGCTCCAGAATAAACCTCTAAAAATAGTTAAAGGAATGAAATAATTGAACACACAACAAAGTAAAATGTACACTGTCTAGAATCCAATCAGAAATTATAAGGCATGCATCCCGGGGCAAGATGGCAGAGACGTAGGGAGCTCCGTGATTTCGCCTGCACCCATCTCTCAAACAGAGAAGGCCTGAAGTCATAGGACACTGAGCCACAGGCGTTTGGGAAGAGAAGGAGACAGAATACACTGGGAAGGAAACCTCATAAGTGCATGAGTGCGAACTGAGGAAGATAAAAGTGGGGAGGGACCCAGAGATATGGAGGGAGGGGAGGGAATCCGGCTTGCGTGCAAATGCGGTGAGTGATTAACAGGCGAGCTGCCGGTCCAGGGGAAAGGAAAGAAAAGTTGAGATTGCTCATAGAACTGTCCCTGGAGAAAAGAAAAACCTCGGCTTGGAAAGAGAGTGTTTCTTAGCTCTGGCTGGGGTGCTGACTTTAAACTAGGTGCCCCAGTCCCAGAAGGTACCAAGAAAAACTGCACTACGGCGCGCGGCACCATCCATGACAGAGGCGGCCCAGTGAAGCGGCTGCGACGCCTGCAGCGGCGGTGCCAGCCACCCAATGAAGCGGCGGAGGCAACAGCAGCAGCGGTGGTGGCGCACACGGCGGCGGCTGCCAGTGAAGTGGCGGCAATGCCTGCGGCGGCGGAGCTAGCATCCCGGTAAGCAGCAGCAGGCATGCAACAGCTCCCGCTGAGGCAGCGACACAGACTCTGCAAACCTGAAGTTGCTACATTCCCCGAATGCACTCAGGTTGTATCCCTGCTTGACCCCTGCAGATCTGAGACTGCACACTTCCCCCACCCCTCACTCAACAGGGAAGCAGCAACCTGCGGGACTGAACAGGGCAGTATAAACAAAGCCCGAGGACATGGACCCGGAAACAAGGCAGGGCGTGGGGCAAGGAACTCAGCCCGCCTTGGCTACATCCTCAGCACAGGGAGATCTGACCGAAGAAGTGATTTGCAATGCTTGGTTGAGAAGGGACTGAGGTGACACCATTCTTCTCCCCACAACCACCAAGGAGGGGCCTCAGGGAGGCCAGCGGACACAGTGGAGATAAGACCTGCCTACATCAAACCACGCCCATACCCTCCAGATAGCTCTTTCGTTGTTGTTGCTGTTTTTACCTGAGCCTGGGTTTGCCTGTTTATTGGTTTTGTCTGTGCGTCTGTGTACCTGTGTTCCCTCTGTGGTGGTCTGTTTTGTTTTTCCAGGGCTGCCTCAAGAAACAAGCCAAACTACACATGGTGGAAAGTCCCAAATACCACTACCAGTAGGGAAATAAAATAGCCAAACGCTCAACAAGAGAAACCAAGAGACACCATCCAAAGAACACTTCCTGAACAGACATGCCCTGAACAATCAAAGAGCCCTCTTTGATACAACAGAACTCGCAGGGACAGAGTGTACAACAAGCTTTTAAAATTAACAAGAGATAGAAAGCTAACCAAAATGATGAAACGGAAGAACTCTCCTCCAAAGAAATTCCAGGAAGAAATGACAGCTGAAGAACGGCTCAAAACAGATATAAGCAACATAACTGAACAAGAATTTAGAACAATAATCAAAATTAATTGCTGGGCTTGAAAAAACCACAGAGGACATCAAAGAAACTATGGCTACAAACACCATGGAGCATAAAAATAGTTGTGGTGAATTTAAAAATGTGATAAATGAGATACATAATAAACTGGAGGCGTCCAATGCACAAATTAAAGAGGCAGAAAGGAGAATAAGTGATTTAGAAGACACTATTATAGAAAAAGAAGAAACTGAGAAAAAGAGAGATAAACTGATCCAGGAACATGAAAGAAGAGTTCAAGAGCTCAGCGATACAATCAAATGGAACAATATCCATATCATAGGAATTCCAGAAGAGGAAGAGAGAGGGAAAGGTGCGGAAGGAGTCCCAGAACAAATTAAAGCAGAGAACTTCCCCAACCTGGGGAGGGAAGTAGAAGTTGAAATTCAAGAGGCACACAGAACTCCCTGAGACGTAACTTGAATCGATCTTCTACATGACATATCATAGTGAACCTGGCAAAATATAAGGAAAAAGAATTTTGAAAGCTGCTAGGGAGAAAAGGGCCCTAACATACAAAGGGAAACCTATCAGAGTGGTGACAGACCTAACTACTGAAACTTGGCAGGACAGAAAGGAATGGCAGGAGATCTTCAATGTGATGAACAGAAAAAATATGCAGCCAAGAATCCTCTATCCAGCAAGCCTATCATTCAGAATAGAAGGAGAGATAAAAGTCTTTCCAAATAAACAAAAATTGGAAGAATTTGTCACCACTAAACCAGCCCTACAAGAAATCCTGAGGGTGACTAGCTGAGGGAAAGGTTGCAAGGAACGCAAGATACCAGAGACACCACCACAAGCATAAATCCCAAAAAGGACACAATGACTCTAAACCCATATATTTCAATAATAACACTGAATGTAAATGGGCTGAATGCTCCAATCAAAAGACATAGGGTAGCAGAATGGATAAAAAAACAAAATCCATCTATTTGCTGTCTACAAGAAATGCATTTTAGACTGGAAGTTACCTTCAGATTAAAAGTAAGGGGATGGAGAAATATCTATCACGCTACTGAAAGTCAAAAGAAAGCTAGAGTGGCTATACTTATATCAGACAAACTGGACTTTAAATTAAAGACAATAACAAGGGATGAAGAAGGGCATTATATAATAATTACAGGGTTTCTCCATCAGGAAGAGCTAAAATGTCTACACTCTGAATATGGGAGCACATAAATATTTAAAACAATCACAAACAGAAACAATCTTATAGATAAGAATGTGTTAATAGCAGGGGACTTTAATATTCCACTTACAGGAATGGACAGATCAACAGACAGAAAATCACTAAAGAAACAATGGACTTGAATGACACATTGGACCAGATGGATCTGACAGATATATTTAGAACTCTACATCCTGAGGCCATAGAATTCACTTTTTTCTCAACTGCACATGGCACATTCTCCAAGATAGATCACGTACTGGGACATAAAGCAGCCCTCAATAAATATAAGAGAATTGAGATCATATCATGCACACTTTCAGATCACAATGTTATGAAACTTGAAATCAACCACAGGAAGAGGTCTGGAAAACCTCCAAAACCATGGAGGTTAAAGAACACCCAACTAAAGAACGAATGGGCCAATCAGGCAATTAGAGAGGAAATTTAAAAATATAAACAAACAAATGAAAATGAAAATACAACAATCCAAACTCTATGGGATGTGGCAAAGGCAGTCCTAAGAGGAAAGTACATTGCACTCCAGGCCTATATCAAGAAATTAGAAAAACTGCAGGTGCAAAATCTAACGGCTCACTAAAGGAACTAGAGGCAGAGCAACAAGAGCACCCCAAACCCAGTAGAAGAGAAATAGTAAAAATCAGAGCAGAAATAAACAACATAGAAACTAAAGAAACAATTGAACAGATCAATGAAACCAAAAGTTGGTTTTTTGAAAAAATAAACAAAATTGACAAACTTCTAGCCAGGCTTCTCAAAAAGAAAAGAGAGAGCACTCAAATAGACAAAATCATGAATGAAAATGGATTTATTACAACCAACCTCTCAGAAATACAAGAAATTAGGGGCTCCTGGGTGGCTCAATTGGCTAAGCGTCCAATTTCAGCTCAGGTCATGATCTCACGGTTCGTGGGTTCAGGCCCCGCGTTGAGATCTGTGCTGACAGAGCCTGAAGCCTGTTTCAGATTCTGTGTCTCTTTCTCTCTCTGACCCTCCCCTGCTCATGATATCTCTCTCTCTCAGAAATAAATAAAAAAACATTTAAAAAAAAGATATATAAGCAATTATCAGGGAATACTATGAAAAAGTATACGCCAACAAAATGGACAACTTAGAAGAAATGGACAAATTTTTTTTTTTTTTTTTTATTTCTAAGAGAGAGAGAGAGACAGCGTGAGCAGGGGAGGGTCAGAGAGAGAGGGAGTCACAGACTGAAACAGGCTCCAGGCTCTGAGCTGGCAGTCAGCACAGAGCCCGACACGGGGCTCGAACCCACGAACCGTGAGATCATGACCTAAGCGAAAGTCGGACGCCCAACCGACTAAGCCACCCAGGCGCCCCAGAAATGGACAAATTTCTAAACACACACTCACTACCAAAATTCACATGGGAAGAGACAGAAAATCTGAATAGAAAATCTGAACAGACGCATAACTAGTGAAGAAATTGAATCAGCTATGAAAAATCTCCCAATAAATAAAGAGCTCTAGGCCAGATGGCTTCCCTGGGGAATTCTACCAGATATTTAAAACAGAATTAAAACCCATTCTTCTCAGGCTATTCCAAAAAAATAGAAATGGAAGGAAAACTTTTGGACTCATTTTACGAACCCAGTATCACTTTGATTCCTAAGCCAGATACAGATCCAGCAAAAAAAGAGAACTACTGGCCAATCCTTGATATCCTTGATAATACGGATGCAAAAATCCTCAACAAGAGACTCGCAAATCGAATTCAACAGCATATAAAAAGAATTATCCACCATGATCAAGTGGGATTCATTCCTGGGTTACAGGGCTGGTTCAGTATTCACAAATCAATCAATGTGATACATCACATCAACAAAAGAAAAGATAAAAACCATATGATCCTGTCAATAGATGCAGAAAAAGCATTTGAGAAAATACAGCATCCTTCTTATAATAAAGACCCTTGAGAAAGCCAGGATAGAAGGAACTTAGTTAAACATCATAAAAGCCATCTATGAGAAGCCCTCAGCTAATATCATCCTCAATGGGGAAAAACTTAGAGCTTTCCCCCTGAGATCAGAAATACGAAAGGGAAGTCCACTCTCACCACTGTTGTTTAACATAGTGCTGGAAGTCCTAGCATCAGCCATCAGACAGCAAAAGGAAATAAAAGGCATCAGAATTGGCAAAGAAGTCAAACTTTCACTTTTTGCAGACGACATGATACTCTACATAGAAAACCCAACAGACTCCACCAAAAGCCTACTAGAACTGATCCATGAATTCAGCAAAATTGTAGGATACAAAATCAACTGACAGAAATCGGTTGCATTTTTATTATATGCATTTTATATATCGGAAGCAACAGAAAGAGAAATAAAAAAACTGATCGCGTTCACAATTGCACAAAAAATCATAAGATACCTAGGAATAAACCTAACCAAAGATATAAGAGATATGTAGGATGAAAACTAAAAAAAACTTATGAAGAAAACACAAAGAAATGGAAAAATATTCCATGCTTATGGATTGGAAGAATATAGTTAAAATGTCTTTACTACCCAAAGGAATCTACACATTCAATGCAATCCCAATCAAAATTGCACCAGTATTCTTCTCAAAACTAGAACAAACTATCCTCAAATTTATATAGAACCACAAAAGACCCCAAATAGCCAAAGTAATATTGAAGAAAACCAAAACAGGAGGCATCACCATCCCAGACTTTAGCCTCTACTACAAAATTGTAATCATTAAGACAGTATGGTCTTGACACAAAAACAGACACAAAGACCAATGGAATAGAATAGAGAATTCAGAATTGGACCCACAAATGTATGGCCAACTATCTTTGACAAAGCAGGAGAGTATCCAATGGAAAAAAGACAGCCTCTTTAACAGATGGTGCTGGGAGCACTGGACAACAACACGCAGAAGAATGAAACTAGATCATTTTCTCACAACAGACACAAAAATAAACTCAAGATGGATAAGGGACCTGAATGTGAGACAGGAAACCATCAAAACCCTAGACGAGAAAGCAGGAAACAACCTCCTTGACTTCAGCCCAGCAATTTCTTACTTGACACATCTCCAAAGGCAAGGGAATCAAGAGCAAAAATGAACAACTGGGACCTCATCAAGATAAAAAGCTTCTGCACGGCAAAGCAAACAATCAATAAAACTAATAGGCAACTGACAGAATGGGAAAAGATAGTTGCAAATGACCTATCAGATAAAGGGCTAGTATCTAAAATCTATAAAGAACTCACCAAACTCCATACCCAAAAACCAAATAATCCAGTAAAGAAATGGGCAGAAGATATGAACAGACACTTCTCCAAAGAAGACATCCAACAGACACATGAAACGATGCTCAGCATCCCTCATCATCAGGGAAATACATATCAAAACCACACTGAGATACGACCTCATGTTGGTCAGAGTGGCTAAAATGAACAAATCAGGAAACTATAGATGCTGGCGAGGATGTGGAGAAATGGGCACCCTCCTACACTGCTGGTGGGAATGTAAGCTGGTGCAGCCGCTCTGGAAAACAGTGTGGAGGTTCCTCAAAAAAATTAACAACAGAACTCCCCTATGACCTAGCAATAGCACTGCTAGGAATTTATCCAAGGGATACAGGAGTGCTGATGCATAGGGGCACATGTACCCCAATGTTCACAACAGCACTCTCAACAATAGCCAAAACACGGACAGAGCCTAAGTGTCCATCAACTGATGAATGGATCAAGAAGATGTGGTTTATCTATACAATGGAATACTCCGTGGCAATGAGAAAGAATGAAATCTGGCCATTTGTAGCAACATGGATGGAACTTGAGGGCATTATGCTGAGCGAAATAAGTCAGGCAGAGAAGGAGAGATACCATATGTTTGCATGTATAGGTGGATTAGGAGAAACTTCATGGAGGACCATGGGGGAAAGAAGGGGAAAAGTAGTGGGGGAGAGGGAGGGAGGTGATCCATGTGAGACTCTTGAATGCTGAGAACAAACTGAGGGCTGATGGAGGTGGGGAGGAGGGGAAGGAGGGTGATGAGCATGGAAGAGGGCACTGTGGGGATGTGCACCTGGTGTTATATGGAAACTAACTTGACAATAAACTATTTAGGAAAAACAAACAAACAAACAAATGAATAAAACTAAAAAAGTCATGGCCAGAGACTTGGGGGTGTGGGGGGTGGGGGAGATCTGACTGGATCAGATGGTAGAGCATACAACCCTTGATCTCAGGATTGTGAGTTCGAGCCCCATGCTGGGTGTAGGGATTCTTAAAAATAAAATCTATTAAAAAGTCATGGGGGTATAATATATAACATGGTGACTATAATCAATAATACTTTACTGCATATTCAAAAGTTGGTAAGGCTGTAAATCTTAAAAGTCCTTAAAAGTTCCATCATAAGAAAAAAGTCTATAACTCTGAGGTCAAACATTAACTAGACTTATTGAGGTGATCATTTCACAATATATGCAAATATTGAGTCATTATGTTGTACACCTGAAACTAATATAATTGTGTATGTAAATTACACTTCAGTTTTTTTTAAAATCTAATTCAAACAAAGACAGAAATAGGAAAAAGGATGTGAAAGGATATACTATCCTAATTCTAATCAAGAGAAAGCTGAAATGGCTATGTTAATATCAGTCAAAATAGAATTAAGATCAAGGAACATTTCAATAAAGAGGGTTATCTCACAATGATGAAGGGGTCAATTTATCAAGTACCTAACAATTCTGAATGTTACTGTACCTAATATCAGAGCTTCAAAGTACTTGAAACAAAAACCAATATAACTGAAAGGAACAGACAAATCCACAGATTTAGCAGAAGATCTCAATACCTCCCGTCTGAATAACAAGTAGACAGAAAAATCAGTAAGGATATTAAAGATTTGATCAATATTAACAACTGATATGACTTAGCATTTACAGAACACTTCACCCAATAACATCAGAATACGTATTCAAGTGCACAGACTATTTATCAAAACAGATCATATCCTTAGCCAAAAAGTAAGTCTCAGTAATTAAAAAGTATCTACATCATACAAACTATATTTTTTGACCACAGAGATTTAAAATAGAAACAAATAGGGGCCCCTGGGTGCCTGGGCACCTGGGTGGTTGGATGGTTAAGCATCAGACTTCTGCTCATGATCTCACGGTTCGTGGTTCTAGCCCTGCATTGGGATCCTGCGGTCAGCACAGAACCTGCTTCGGATCCTCAGTCTCCCTCTCTCTCTTACCTTCCCCTGATTATGCTCTCTCTCTCTCTCTTTCAAAAGCTAATAAACATTAAAAAAAATTTTAATAGGGGCGCCTGGGTGGCTTAGTCGGTTAAGCGTCCAACTTTCGCTTAGGTCATGATCTCGCGGTTCGTGGGTTCGAGCCCTGCGTCTGGCTCTGTGCTGACTGACAGCTCAGAGCCTGGAGCCTGTTTCAGTCTGTGACTTCCTCTCTCTCTGACCCTCCCCTGCTCATGCTGCCTCTCTCTCTCTCTCCTAGAAATAAATAAAACATTAAAAAAAAATTTTTAATAGAAACAAGGAACAGAAAGATATCTGAAAATGCCTAAATTTTTAAAAATTAAATAACATGCTTCTAACACATGGGTGAGAGAAGAAATCACAGTGGAAAATTTTTTTAAGTCTTTATTTAGATTCCAGTTAGTTAACATACAGTGTAATATTAGTTTCAGCTGTAGAATTTAGTGATTCATCACTTACATACAACATTTGTTATGCTCATCATAACATCCCTCCTTCCCCATCCACCTCCACTCTGGTAACCATCAGTTTATTCTCTATCGTTAAGAGTCTATTTCCTGGTTTACTTCCTTTTTTTTTTTTTAATTTAAAAATAATTTGAGATAAATGAAAATGAAAGCATGACATAAACAAAAATTATAGTATGGGGGCCCCTGGGTGGCTCAGTTGGTCAAAGTGTCCCACTTCAGCTCAGGTCATGCATGATTTTGTGGTTTGTGAGTTCAAGCCCTGCAATGGGCTCTGTGCTGACTACTTGGAGCCTGGAGCTCTTCAGATTCTGTGTCTCCCTCTCTTTACCTCTTGCCTGGTCTCTCTCACCATATCTCAAAAATAAATAAACGTTAAAATATGGTATTCTGCTTAAGCAATATTTTAAAAGAATCTACAGTATCAAATACCTACATTTGAAAAAAGGACAGATTTAAAAGTAATGACCTAAGCTTCCAACTTTATACACTATAAAAATAAAGAGCAGTTAAACCCAATGCAAGAGAAAGGTAATATTAAGGATCACAGTAAATCTAACTAGAAAATGAGCAGAATGAAAAGAAATAGAAATTAACAGAATGGAATAGAAAAGAGAAAAAAAAGAGAAAAATCAATGAAGATAAAAGCTGACACTCTGACAAGATCAATAAAATTGGTAAACATCTTTTACTTTATTGATCAGGGGAAAAAGAGAGAAGACAAAAATTAACAACATCAGAGGAAGAGCAAGGAGATGTCTAAAATCCTATTTTAGGGTGCCTGGGTGGCTCAGTTGGTTAAGCATTCAGCTTTGGCTCAGGTCATAATCTGCAGTTCGTGGGTTTGAGCCCCACATCAGACTCTATGCTGACAGCTCAGAGCCTGGAGCCTCCTTTGGATTCTGTGTCTCCCTCTCTCTCTGCCCCTCCCCAACTTTGTCTCTCAATCTCTCTCTCTCTCTCTCAAAAGCAATGAAACATTAAAACTAAAAATTAATAAATAAAGGTCCTATGTTAAAGAGATACTATGGGAATAATATGATCAACTTTTTGCCAATAAATCCAACAATGTAGATGAAATGCACAAATTCCTTAAAGGGCATTATCAAAGCTCACTCAAAAAAATTAATAACATAAATAGCAATATATTTACTAAAGAAACTGAATTACTGAACTTAAAAGGTTAAGAATCTTCCCATAAAGAAAACTCCAGACCTAGATGTGGTTTTTAATCATTTTTTAAATACAAGTTATCAAGTTACTTATCATTCTCTACTTAAGAAAAAAAGTCTATTTTTCATGTGTCATAAATATCAGGTACTCCCACTAGGCATCACCTAATAAATGATCTTATTTCATACTCTTCTCCAGCTGCCACCCTCCAATCCAGTTTTTCAAACTGTCCCTTGAACATATTATATTAATTACTTTCTTTGGTAAGCTCCGTCCCAATGTTGGGCTTGTAGAGTTACATGCTCTACTGAGTAAGCCAGCCAAGTGCCCCTGAACATTATTATTATAATGTTTATTTCAATATCCATGACTTGGCTCATGATGTTTCCTCCCATACCCAGAAAGATCCCATTTTTCCCTATCTTTAATTATCTTCACTATGTTATTATAATTATCCATATTATTACATAACAATTTCATATGATTATTATCTCTTCTTGTCTTTAAGACCCAACCTAACAACATCTCCCACTTTCTTAAAATGTTTCAGCTATTTCTTTTTTTTTTTTAATGTTTTTAATCCTGAGAGAGACAGCCTGAGCAGGGGAGGGTCAGAGAGAGAGGGAAACACAGAATCTGAAACAGGCTCCAGGCTCTGAGCTAGCTGTCAGCACAGAGCCCGACGTGGGGCTTGAACCCACAAACTGTGAAATCATGACCTGAGCCGAAGTTGGACACTTAACTGAGCCACCCAGGTGCCCTGTTTCAGCTATTTCTGAAAATGGGAAATAGCTCTTATTGATTTTAATACCTATTAGGTGCCACTCTTTTTGTTAATTTTTTTTGGGGGGATGTTTTTATTTATTTTTGAGAGAGAGAGAGACAGCAGGGGAGGGTCAGAGAGAGAGGGAGACACAGAATCCGAAGACGGGCTTCAGGCTCTGAACTGTCAGCACAGAGCCCAATGTGGGGCTCAAACCCATGAACCATGAGATCATGACCTGTGCCAAAGACGGACACTCAACCAACTGAGCCACCCAGGTGCTCCATAGACACTCTTATGGTTACTAAGAGATACTGTCACATGTATTTAGCTTAATTTAACGTAGAGGTTCTTCAATGTTTGAACAGAAAGAACTGAATCAGACTAACGTCATAAGTCCTTGATGAATAGGCTAAAAGTTATGTTCAACTCATTTTCTAAAAATGATTCTAGTTTTAGGGGTGCCTGGCTGGCACAGTTGGGAGAGCATGAGACTCTTGATCTCAAGATCATGAGTTAGATGGAGAGTGTAGAGACCACTTAAATAAAACTAAAATAAATAAATAAATAAATAAAGCAATGATTCTAGTTTTATTTTTTTTAAGTTTATTTATTTATTTATTTTGAAGGTGCAAAGAGAGGAGAGAATCCCAAGCAGTCCCTGTTCTAACAGCACAAGCCACCTAGGCAACCTGACAATTTCTAACATATATATTTTTTTCAAGGGTAATTGCTTCTTAAATTATATACATGGGGCACCTGGGTGGCTCAATCAGTTAAGGGTCCAACATTTGATTTTGGCTCAGGTCATGATCTCCTGATTCCTGAGTTTGAGCCCCACATTGGGCTCCATGCTGACAGCGTGAAGCCTGCTTAGGAGTCTCTCTCTCCCTCTCTCTCAGGCTCTCCCTTACTCACATACACGTGCTTGCACATGCTCACTCTCTCTCTCTAAATAAACATTTTTTTAAAGTAAAGGGAGCTCTGTGTCCATGGACGCCACCAAGTATGCATTGTTAAAGTCTCCCCTCCCACTGCCATCATGTCTAAGTCAGAGTCTCCCAAAGACCCTGAATAGCTGCGTAAGCTTTTCATCGGAGGTCTGAACTTTGAAAACAACTGATGAGAGTCTGAGAAGCCATAATGAGCAATAGGGAACGCTTGCAGACTGTGTGGTAATGAGAGATCAAAACACCAAGTGCTCCAGAGGCTTTGGGTTTGTCCCCCATGCCACCTATGTGGAAGAGGTGGATGCAGCCATGAATGCAAGGTCACAAAAGGTGGATGGAAGAGTTACAGAACCAAAGAGGGCTGTCTTGAGAGAAGATTCTTAAATACCTGGTGCCCACTTAACTGTGAAAAAGATTTTTGTCAGTGGCATTAAAGAAGACACTGAAGAACATCATCTAAGAGATTTTTTTTTTTAATTTTTTTAATGTTTTATTTATTTTTAGGAGAGAGAGAGAGACAGCGTGAGCAGGGGAGGGTCAGAGAGAAAGGGGGTCACAGACTGAAACAGGCTCCAGGCTCTGAGCTGGCAGTCAGCACAGAGCCAGACGCAGGGCTCGAACCCACGAACCGCGAGATCATGACCTAAGCGAAAGTCGGACGCTTAACCGACTAAGCCACCCAGGCGCCCCAATCTAAGAGATTATTTTGAACAATATAGGAAAATTGAAGTGATTGAAATCATGACTGACCGAGGCAGTGGCTAAAAGTGAGGCTTTGCTTTTGTAACATTTGACAACCATGACTCTGTAGATAAGACTGTCATTCAAAAATACCAACTGTGATTGGTCACAACTGTGAAGTAGGGAAAGCTCTATCTAAGCAAGAGATGGCTATTGCTTCCTCCAGCCAAAGAGGTTGAAGTGGTTCTAGAAACTTTGGTGGTGGTCATGGAGGTGGTTTTGGTGGGAATAACAATTTGGCCATGGAGGAAACTTCAGTGGGCCTGGTGGCTTTGGTGGCAGTCGAGGTGGTGGTAGATATGGTGGCAGTGGGGATAGCTATAATGGATTTGGTAATGATGGTATGGAGGAGGTGGTCCTGGTTACTCTGGAGGAAGCAGAGTCTATGGAAGTGGTGGACAGGGTTATGGAAATCAGGGCGGTGGCTATGACGGGAGTAGCAGTTATGACAGCTATAACAACGGAGGAAACGGAGGTGGCTTTGGAGGTGCTAGTGGAAACAACTTTGGAGGTGGTGGAAGCTATAATGATCTTGGCAATTACAACAATCAATCTTCAGATTTTGGACCCATGAAAAGAGGAAATTTTCAAGGCAGAAGCTCTGTTCCCTATGGTGGTGGAGGCCAATACTTTGCCAAATCATGAAACCAAGGTGGCTATGGCAGTTCCAGCAGCAGCAGCAGTAGATATGACAGTGGCAGAAAGGTTTTAATTATTGCCAGGAAACAAAGCTTAGCAAAAGAGAAGAGCCAGAGAAGTGACAGGGAAGCTACAGGTTACAACAGATTTGTAAACTCAGCCAAGCACAGTGATGGCAGGGCCTCGCTGCTACAAAGAAGACATATTTTAGACAATATTCATATGTATGGGCAAAAAACTAGAGGATTGATTTGTGACTAATTGTATAACAGGTTATTTTAGTTTCTGTTCTGTTCTGTGGAAAGTATAAAGCATTCCAACAGAGGGTTTTATTTTATTTTATTTTTTATATATTTTTATTTATTTCTAGGAGAGAGAGAGAGAGACAGCGTGAGCAGGGGAGGGTCAGAGAGAGAGGGAGATACAGACTCTGAAATAGGTTCCAGGTTCTGAGCTGGCAGTCAGCACAGAGACCGACGCGGGGCTCAAGCCAATGAACCGCAAGATCATGACCTAAGCGAAAGTCGGACGCTTAACCGACTAAGCCACCCAGGCGCCCCACCAACAAAGGGTTTTAATACAGTGTTTTTTTTATACCCATGCTGTTGATTGCTAAATGTAATAGCCTGATCATGATGCTGAATAAAGGTGTCTTAAGTAAAGGGATGGAAAAAGATATTCTATTCAAATGAAAACCAATAGAAAGCTGAGGTTGCTATACTTATATCAGATAAAATAAACTTTAAGACAAAGACTAAAATAAGAGACAAAGAAGGTCATTAAACTAAAATCTATTTCTATTAATTACATAAGATTCAAATATTCAATCTAAAGAACAATCATTTTGGCTCTCCTCTATATTCCCATGTTGATATACTTATTAAAGTATAATTAAGTTTGGTCTTATTATTTTAAGTCAGGTTTACAACCTCAAAACCAACAATCCAATGATAAAGGGTTCAATCCAACAAGATGACAAAACATTTGTAATTTTTCATGCACTCAACACATAGCACCTAAATATATAATCCAAATGTCAATAGACTAAAGGGAAAGATAGATGGCATGCAATAATAGTATAGAGAACTTTAATACCCTACTTTCAACAATAGATTATTCAGACAGAAAATCAATAAGGAAACTTTGGACCAGATGGACTTAACAGACAACACAGAACATTCCATCCAAAAGCAAAAGAATACACATTCTTCTGTGGTGCACATGGAACATTCTCCAGAATAAATCATGTGGTAGGCCACAAAACAAGTCTTAATAAATTTAACAAGACTAAAATCATCAAGCATCTTTTCCAACCATAAAGGCATGAAACTAGAAGAAAACTAGGAAATTCACAAATATGTGGAGATTAAGCAATATGCTACTGAACAAATTGGTGAGAGAAATTTAAAAATATTTTTTTAAGATGAATGAAACACATCAAAACTTATGGGATGCAGCAAAAGCAGTTCTGGGAGGGAAGTTTGTAGTGATAAATGCCTATATTGAGAAATGAGAAAGATCTCCACAAACACCCCACACAACAAAACCCTAACTTTACACCTCAAGGAACAAGAAAACGAAGAAGAAACTAATCCCAAAATTAGTAGAAAGAAGAAAAATAACAAAGATCAGAGTGGAAATAAATGAGAAGAAAAATCAAATAGAAAACATCAGTGAAACTAAACACTGGTTTTGGGAGAACATAAACAAAATGCCCAAGCCTTATTTCCTCTCACCACTTCTCCATTAATTCCAATTAAACATAATTATATCTTATCACACTAACATCTATCTTAACTCTGGCCAGTTTTTCATCTCTTTTCTCTTTAGAGTGTATACTAAATAATTATTTCTAATCTAGTTTAGTTTCACTAATTCTCTTTTTAGTTATGTGTAATCTGCTATCAAACCTATCTTCTGATTTCTTAATTTTAATTATTTTTCTTTTTTATAAACTCTTTTTTTCATGTCTATCATGTCCCTTTTTGCAGTTTCCAATACTCTAACAGTATTTCCAAGATTGTCTTTTATTTCTTTAAACATGGTAAAAGTGCCTAAATCTGTGTTTAATAAATCCAGTTTCTGAGGTCTTCAGAGATCACTTTTTACTCTGCCTTCTTTCTCCTGGTTCCAATTATGGTGCCTTGTTTCTTTAATGCCTGGTTACCTTCGACTGCATGTCTTGGATAACTATTTGAAGAGTTCTCCAAGCCTCCAAAAGAAAATTCACACTTATGTCTGTTAAGTACCTAGGTGACTACCATTCTGGAACCAATTTAGACTCAATTCAAGGTTTGAGGTTTCTTTGACTGCCCTGTAATGAGAATTTTGGTAGCAATCTTACATGGCGAATATCAGAGAAAAGTTTTTCTGGGTTTGTTTTTTTCCTTCTCTTTTTTCTCACCTGTTCTGCTCAGTGCCAAGACAACTCTCCCCGTAATCTCATAGGAAAGGAAGACAGTTTTTCTTTGGGTTTGCCCTTACCCAAAGGCTTTATCTCCGCAGGGCCTGTTTAATGTGGGGAATGATTATTAAACTTCTTGGAAGGACTACCTTCCTCTTCACTCTAGGGGACCTCCATAATTGAAGCTCACAGCATCCTGATCAAAGGCATTCAAGGCAAAAGTGCTTCAACTACTGCTCTTAATTCTCTGGCATTCACCTGCAATTCCTCTCTTTAGCATTTCCATGCCTTTAGGATTGTTTTCTTTATATTCCAATAGTTTAACTGTCATCAGTAGAACTGGTTTAAATAATTTGGCTTCCCATTTCCAGAATCAGAAGTTTCACACTTTATTAATCCTCTTCAATTTGTTAAGTGGAAATAGTTTTTGAATTAATGACTCTCATATTAAATAGGTAAGTCACCTCAAATTCAATCATTTGACCTCTCTGAACATCAGGTTTATCATTGACAAAGTAAAGAGGTTGAACCAAATTATCTCTATGATTCTTTACTGTTCTAAAATACCAGTATTTGTGCATACATATACAATGTTACTTTTCAGATTGTGAATATATCAGCTCACTTAATAATTTTGCCAGTTATGCTTTATATTGCCTATTAACAGGTTGTATTTATAGTAGCCAAATGGGCAAAGTTTTCTCACAGTGCCAAAACAACTCCAGAATAACAGTAAGACTCACGCCTGTTAAAAGGGGTCCCTTCTCCATCTTCTCAAACCCAAGAGCCAAGACACAATCTGCCATACCTTGAAAGAAAATGTAATCATCAGGAAAAATTAAATTTCAAGACACCTAAACAAATACCATTAAATACTTTAAGTAATTTAAATAAAATTGAAAAAGATGCTATAATCTGACAAAATGTTTAATATGTGAAAAATTAGAGTAAATTCTTACATGATTCTAGGTAAGAGGATAAATTAGGAAAGTAATTCATCCTTTGATTCTAAATAATTATTTGTATGCTAATAAAACATTTTATTAATATGGATACATGGTTCAATGAAAACAAATATAAACAACAAATTTTGTTTTTTTTTAAGTTATTTATTTATTTATGTTTATTCATTTTTAGAGACAGAGACAGAGAGAGACAGAGCATGAGTGAGGGAGGAGCAGAGAGAGAGGGAGACACAGAATACAAAGCAGGCTCTAGGCTCCCAGCTGTCAGTACAGAACCCCTACACTGGGCTCAAACTCTCAAACTCGAGATCATGACCTGAGCTGAAGTCAAGAGTCAGATGCTTAACCAACTGAGCCACCCAGGCACCCCTAAATAACTAATTTTGAATTTTAGAAAAAATAAAATTTAAAAAATTTTTAAAGGATCTTGATCAAAATCTTAACAGAATTATTTTGCCTAAAAATGAAGTTAAAGTTCAACTGAACAACAAAATAAGAATCAACAAAATTTTTCTTTAAAAAAAGAAAATGAACAAGATGAGGGGCACAGAGGACTCCAGCATTATCAAACAATAAGATGTTATAAAGCTCCAACAATTGAAACAATAGTGGAGCGGCACTTGGGTGGCTCAGTTGGTGGGGCATCCAACTCTTGATTTTGGCTCAGGTCATGATCCCAAGGTTGTACAATCAGAGCCTGCTTAAGACTCTCCCACTGCCCCTCTCTCCCACTCCCACACTCTCTCTCTCTTTATCTCTAAAAAACAAAACAAAACATGAAGTGCCTGGGTGGCTCAGTTGGTTAAGCATCCGACTCTCGATTTCAGCTCAGATCATGATCTCATGTTCATGAGTTCAAGCCCCAAACTGGACTCTGCACTGACAGCGCAGAGCCTGCTTGGGATCCTCTCTCTCTTTCCCTCTTTCTTCCCCTCCTCTGCTCGAGCTCCCTCACTGTCTCCAATAAATAAATAAACTTAAGATTAAAAAATTTTAAAAACAAAACAAACAGAAACAATAGTGGAGTAATAGAGAAATAATCAACAATCAATAAAACAGAATAGAGGACCTAATAAAATACCCTGGAACATTTGAAAACATAGAATATGATATATACTTAAGAGAACTGAAAACATATGGCCACAAAAATGTACATAAATATTTATAGAAGCATTATTAACAACAGGCAAAAAATAGAAACAATCCAATGCCCATTAATTGATAAATGGATAAACAAAATGTGCTCTGTCCATAAAATGGAACATTATTTGGTCATGAAATATAATGAAGTAGGGATACATGCCACAACATAGATGAACTGTGAAAAGATTATGCTAAATGAAAGATGCCACAAAAGGCTGTATATTATATGATTCCATTCACTTAATATTCAGAATAGGTAAATCCAGAGATAGAAAGTAGGTTAGTAGTAACCAGGCGTTTAGGAGAGGGGAAAATGAGGAGCAACTGATGATTGGTTCTGGGTTTCTTTTTGGGGTGATAAAAATATTCTAAAATACTAGGTAGTGGTGATGGTTACATGGTATCTGTGATTATACTAAAAAACATTACTTGTACAGTTTCAAAAGGTGAATCTTATGATACATAAATTAGATCTCAATAAAGTTATTTTCTTTAATGTTTATTTTTGAGAGAGAGAGAGCGTAAGCAGGGGAGGGGCAGAGACAGAGGGAGACAGAGGATCTAAAGCAGGCTCTGTGATGACAGCAGCAAGCCCAACAAGAGGCTCAAACTCAAAAACCATTATATCATGACCTGAGCCAAAGTCAGACACTCAATGGACTGAGCCACCCAAGTGCCCTCACAGTTGTTATTTTTTATTTTTTTATTTTTTTTAATGTTTTTATTTATTTCTAGGAGAGAGAGAGAGAGACAGCATGAGCAGGGGAGGGTCAGAGAGAGAGGGAGATATAGACTCTGAAACAGGCTCCAGGCTCTGTGCTAGCAGTCAGCACAGAGCCTGACGCGGGGCTCGAACCCATGAACCGCGAGATCATGACATAAGCGAAAGTCGGACACTTAACCGACTAAGCCACCCAGGCGCCCCCAGTTGTTATTTTTTAAAAAGATCTACATTATGGGGCATTTGGGTGGCTTGGTTGGTTAAGCATCCAACCCTTGATTTCAGCTCAGGTCATGATTTCATTGTTCACAAGATTTGCCCCAAGTTGGGCTCTGTGCTGAAGCACAGAGCCTGGTTGGGATTCTCTCTCCCCCTCTCTCTCTGCCCCTACCCCTGTGCATGCATGTACGCACGCACGCGCGCGCGCACACACACACACACACACACACACTCTCTCTCTCTCTCTCTCAAAATAAATAAATAAATTTTAAAAATAAATAAATAAATGAAGGAATCCCTCTGATGGTCATAGGGAGAAAAGATGAAAGAGGGGCAATAACTGCATATCTCTTTAAGTATATTAGACAAATAAACAATCCTCACCACCCTGTATCAGCTGCCGGGCCATAAACAAAGCAGTAGAACCAGTAGCACAATTATTGTTGACATTGATTATAGGAATTCCAGTCAGTCCCAAACTGTGATAGATAGACCTCTGTCCACAGGTAGACTCACCTGTATAGAAAAAGAAACAAAAGCTATAATATGTACATGGGAATTTATGAAGCTGCAATGTAACATAATACCACAGTATGTTTTTTTTTTCCAGTATTATGCCTTTGCCTAGCATACAACATAGGTAGGACAATAAACTACTGACATCTCACTCAGAAAAAGTTTTTGCATTAAGCATCATTTACACTCCAAATATGAAAAATCCCCAAAACACAGTATGATATATACTTTCCCTATGTGTTACAGAGGTAGAAAGGTAGAGAAATGACCAAGTAACAGCAAACAATTCAGTCTGGCTAGTGCTACATGATAAAGGAAGCAATGTTTTATTTATATTTCAGATACAAATCTTTAAAACTATACCATCTGATTTAAAGGCTATGATTTTCTCAGGGTACCTGGGGGGCTCATTCAGTTAAGCGTCCAACTCTTGATTTCAGCTCAGGTCATGAGATCAGTTTGTGAGTTCGAGCCGGGCATCAGGCTCTGCACTGACAGTGCACAGCCTGCTTGATATTCTCTGTCTCCCTCTCTCTGCCCCTTCCCTGCTTGTTCTATCTCTTTCTCAAGATAAATAAACATTAAAAAATAATAATTTAAAAATAGAAATAAAAAGTAAATTTTTAAAAGGTTATGGTTTTTCTCTTCATATAAAAATTCCAAAACTTCAAAAAGTTTAAAAGATCCTGTTTGGCAAGTTGTTATAGAAAAATAGTGATCCAAGCTGAATACACATTTGACTCTCTTTTGCAAGTAACATGGCCACCAAGACAGACATGCTAGCACAATATGATGGGAACATCTGAAGGTACTCTCCAGAAGTCTTCAGGGAAAACAGCAAAGTTCAGAACCTCCTTTTTGAAATACATTGTGCTTCTCTCTGACCTAGTAAACTTCCCTTTGAGGATTCTCTTGATATCTTGAAATCTCAAAAAAATAACACAGATGTACACACAGACTCATCTACAGTTATGCTTATTATAGCCTTTTATGATAACTAAAATTAGAAAAAAAATTTAAATGTCCCATGAATGAATGAATGAATAAAATGTCCAAGACAGGATATCATTATTACTACTAAATAAACTGTAGTAAATCCCAAAGACTAGAAAATCACGCAATCATTAAAAATACTGTAAAAAGAACAGGGACATTCTAAATGTCCATTAAAAGGCAACAGATTAAATAAACTATGATATATCTATTCAATGGAATTTTATGCTATCATAAGAAAAGACCAAGGAAGCTCTTTATGATAAAACTTGGAACTATAGTCAAGAACTACTAAGTAAAAAAAAAAAAAAGTATGATACAAAATAGTGTGTATATTATGCTACAATGGTATGTAACAAAAGGGGAAGGGGGAAGTTATACACTCATACCACTTGTATATGTACAAATCACCTCTGAAAAGATACACCAGAAATTAGTGAAACTGGCTGTCTAAGGGAAGGTAACCATGAAATAGGGAGACAGGAATAAGTGTGAGATTTTCTACTATATAACCATCTACCTTTGGTATTTTTGTACCATGTAAATACTTTATCAATTCCAGGAAAAAAATTTTTAATTAAAAAAATGTTAATGTTAATATAAAGGAAGTCTTAATGGGGAATATTTACAAAACCAAAGTGGGAAAAGTGGGTTGCCAAAAGGTTAGTATACTAGGACCTTATATATTTTTTTTAAGTTTTATTTACTTAAATAGTTTACACCTAATATGGGGCTCAAACTCACAATCCAGAGATCAAGAGTTGTACACATTTCTGACTAAGCCAGCCAGATGCCCCAGGACCTAATTTTCTTTAAGAGAAAACTGGATATGCATACATACTCACATGCATTCATATTCATTGAAGGAAAACATCAAAAAGTTAATGGTAATAATTTCTGATCTGGACAATGGGATTACAGGTGATTTATTTTTTCTGGTATTTTTCTGTGTTTCCTTTTTTTTTTTTTTAACAATTAGTGTATATTCTCTTTCTAGTTAGAAAAAAAGTTTAATAAAAAAATTTTATTGGATAGAAAAAAGGAAACATGCAAATTTTAAGATAACAAAGAACAAAAATTGATCTTCTGAACAGTAATTATCTTTATATGGTAGGACTATGGGTAATTTTTTGTTTTTTAAAGATAAACAATGTTTTTTATTTATTTATTTTTAATTTTTTTTAATGTTTTATTTATTTTTGAGAGAGAGGGAGACAGCACAAGCAGGGGAGGGTCAGAGAGGGAGACACAGAATCCGAAGACAGGCTCCAGGCTCTGAGCTAGCTGTCAGCACAGAGCCTGACGCGGGGCTCGAACCCACGAACCGTGAGATCATGACCTGAGCCGAAGTCGGACACTTAACTGACTGAGCGACCCAGGCGCCCCTAAACAATAGTTTTTAAATAAATCTCTTGTTTTGGCAATAAACAATGGCAAAAACATATTAAATTAGGCTAACACATAAGGGAAATCTAGGAATGACAGGAATAAGACTCTGAATTCTGATTTTCAAGAGTTAAAACTCACAAATGCCTCTGCATTGTTTATGAAGCTGCTGGTAGATTAGGTGAAACACTTTTAGAATATATAGTTTACCACATACCATAAACGTAGCCAACACATGCCTGTTCCACTACTGAATAAGGGATCTGTGCATCAGCTAAAGCCTTCTGGCCTATAAAAACAAAAGTGTTTAATCAAATAGTGCTTTGAGTATTTGCTTTAGGTGAGTAAAAATTTAAAGTCTTCCAGAGTAGATCTACCTCTAAATAGTCTATGTTCAATTCAAATGACAAACCTTCATCAGATCCTCTCAGATCTCTCCATTCAGAAATAACCATTTCTTCCTCTAAGCTACTACATCACTTTTTCATACCTCCTTTCTGATATTTATATACTAACTATAAATATATTAAAGTCCAAAATCTTAAACCTCCTTAGTGGCAAGTTCCTTATCTAACTCATCTCTGTGGCTTCACTGCACATCCAAAGGGCAAAATTGGAAAGAGTATCATCATTGGGAGGGGTGGGAGAACTCTCTCAGAGCCCTTTTTTGTCCCAACAAGTGGACAGTACATAAAATCAAAGGGCACTGTTTGCCTTGGTTATCTAGCTAATAATTAGCCCAAGCTCTTTTCCCTTTGTCCTTTCTAACGAATCAGTAGGATTCTGTATAGATTCTTCTCCTTGACCCAGGCTTCCATTTATGGTTACAAGGCTGTTCAACAATCAAGATAGACTACACAATAACATCAATGTTCAAAGACCCAAATTTTCTATTTTACCTGCTTCTTTTGCCAAGTCAGGATAGTCTGTTGAATTCTCAAGTCCAGGCTTCGTGAACTGGAAGTACAGAAGGAGATAATAATAGAAGCAAATACAGTTAGATTTTTCTTACAACAGAGCACTGCAGACATTCACTCATCTATTAATTTAAAAACATACTGAGCACCTATCATGTTCCTATACTCTGACAATAAATAACAGACAGTCCTTGCCCTCAGGGAGCTTCTAGTCCAATAGAAAACAGAAAATTATACTATAGTGTCCATAAGCACAGAATAATTTGGAAAGGAAAACTACCTAGGCTCAGAGGGAGGATGAGAAAGGCTTCTCAGAGGAACTGACATTTAAATTAAGTCTTTTAGAATGGAGTTTGCCAAGTGAAAGAAAACAAAACTTCTAGGGGAAAGGTCTAGAAGTGAGAGACTGTGGCTCAACCCAAGGACTGTACTAACAAATTTATATTGCAGAGCTTGAAGTGCAAGATAAGTTACAGCAAGTGATAGGTAAAGAAGAGTAACTTAAGTCCAAATGATGATAATCACTAACATTTATTGGGCACTTAATGTATTATGCATTATGCGAAGCACTTCACATATATTAACTCATTTAATCCTCACAACAATCCTAAATGGTAGTTACTATTATTATCATCACTTTACAGTAAGAGAACTAGGGCATAGAGAGATTAAGTAATTTGCCCAAGGTCACACAGCTAATAAGCAATGAAACTGAAACTTTAGATAGTCTGGCTCTAGAGCCAACATAGGGGGCATTATATGCATTCCTTTGATGTCTGAGCTTTATCCTGAAGACCATGAATATTATTTTTAAGAGACTGGAAAAAAACAAAACCAATGAGATACTGCTACACACCTATTAGAATGACCAAAATTCAAACACTGACAATACCAAATGCTGACAAGGATGTAGAGCAACAAGAAGTCTCATCACTGGTGGGAATGCAAAATGGTACAGCCACTTTGGAAGACAGTTTGGTGGTCTCTTATAAAACTAAACCTTCTCTTAACATATAACCCAGCAATTGTGTTCCTTAGTATTTATGCAAATGAGTTGAAAACTTATGTCCACAACAAAAGCCCAGAGACACATTTATAGTAATTTTGAATTATTGCCAAATCTTAAGTAACCAAAATGTCTTTAGTCGGTGAAAAGATAAATAAACTGTGGTACATGGAATACTGTTCAGCACTAAAAAGATATGGGCTATCAAGCCATGAAAAGACATGGAGGGTGGTGCCTGGGTGCCTCAGTCAGTTAAGCATCTAAATATTGGTTTTAGCTCAGGTCATAATCTCCCGGTTCATGAGACAGAGTGAAGCTCCCTGTTGGACTTCTGCCCTGGCATTTCGGAGCCCGCTTGGAATTTTCTCCCCCAAATCTCTCTGCCCCTCCCCTGCTCGCGTTCACTCGCACACACATTCTTTCTCTCTCAAAATAAATAAATAAACTTTTAAAAAAAACACAAAGAAAAGATGTGGAGGAATTTTAAATGCATGTTACTATGAAGTCAATCTGCAAAGCCTACAGACTGTATGATTCCAACTATATGACATCCTGGAAAAGGCAAAATTATGTAGATAATAAAGAGATTAGTGGCTGTCAGGGGTTGAGGGAAGGGAGGGATGAACAGGCAGAGCACAGAGGATTTTGGGGGCAGTAAAACTATTCTGTATGATTTTTTTTTTATTTTTTTTTAATGTTTTATTTATTTCCAGGAGAGAGAGAGAGAGAGACAGCGTGAGCAGGGGAGGGTCAGAGAGAGAGGGAGTCACAGACTGAAACAGACTCCAGGCTCTGAGCTGGCAGTCAGCACAGAGCCCAACACGGGGCTCGAACCCACGAACCGCGAGATCATGACCTAAGCGAAAGTCGGACGCTTAACCGACTAAGCCACCCAGGCGCAACTGTATGATTTTTTTAATATTTATTTTTTTGAGAGAGAGAGAGAGAGAGCGCGGAAGCGAGGGAGGGGCAGAGAGAGAAGGAGACACAGAATCAGAAGCAGGCTCCACAGCCAGACACAGGGCTAGAACCCATGGACCATGAGGTCATGACCTGAGCCAAAGTCAAGTGCTTAACCAAATGAGCCACCCAGGTGCCCCATATTCTGTATGATATTATAATGGATACATGTCATTATACATTTGTGCAATCCTAGAATATACAACACTACAACTGAACCCTAATGTAAGCTATAGACTCTAAGTGATAATGATGTGTCAGTTTAGGTTTACTGATGATAACAAATGCCCCATTTTGGGGCAGATTATTGATAGTGAGTGAGGCTGTGCATGTGTAGGGGCAGGGAACATATGGGAACTCTATAATTTCTGTTCAATTTTGATATAAACCTAAAACAGCTTTGAAAAATAAAGCCTTATTTTTTAAAATAGAGAGACTGGGGTGAGAAGACCTGTATTTTAGATTATTCTAGATGCAACGTGGAGAAATGAATGAAGGGAATAAGCTGGAGGCAATGAGGACAAATGATCCTGAATCAGTCCAAGTGAGAGTTGACTAAGATAACAGCAGAAAAGATGAAAAAAGTAAACAGATTTAAGAAACATAAAAGAAGAAAACCTAACAAACTAGGTAATCAATTAGATAAAGTGGAGTGGTTTGATGGCCAGTGGGGGTGCTAACAAAAAAACTGGCTTTCAAAAAATTTTGATTGCAAGCCACAAAAGATACATATTACAACAAACCCAGTAGTCACATATATACATATATAATTAAACCTAAATTTTCATTAAATACTTATCCTAATTGTTATACTGATATGATATTTTCTATTCTATTTCAATTTTTTAAAAATATTTTATTTATTTTTGAGAGAGCGATAGAGACAGCATGAGCAGGGGAGGGTCAGAGAGAGAGGAGGGAGACACAGAATCTGAAGCAGGCTCCAGGCTCTGAGCTAGCTGCCAGCACAGAGCCCGACGCGGGGCTCGAACCCACGAACCGTGAGATTATGACCTGTGCTGAAGCCGTATGCTTAACCAACTGAGCCACCCAGGCGTCCCTCTATTTCAATTTTTTTAATGCTACATGCAACCTACCAAATTGATTTCACAACCTCCTAGTGAGTCACAAAACCAGCCTGAAATATTATACAGAGACTTGAATTAAATTAAGTGCCACATTTCACTGCAGTGTTGACATACATATTGAACCTGAACCAAAAGGAAACATTTAACATTTGTTCCCATACCTGTCCCATCCAATTTCTTCATAATTCCTGCATTAAGTAGGGAATTCTTCACAATTCCCTAATTCAGTATCTAAAAATTACCTATTCTACTCCGACTTATTCAATTCACTAGCTACAATCAGAGCATTTACAGACAGCATTTATATAAACAGAATAGTATGCTAGGTTTTATTTTATTTTATTTTATTTTTTAATTTTTTTTTTTTTTTTTTAATTTCTAGGAGAGACAGACAGACAGTGTGAGCAGGGGAGGGTCAGAGAGAGAGGAGATACAGACTCTGAAATTGGCTCCAGGCTCTGAGCTGGCAGTCAGCACAGAGCCGGACGCGGGGCTCGAACCCACGAACCACGAGATCACAACCTAAGCGAAAGTCGGACGCTTAACCGACTAAGCCACCCAGGGGCCCCTAGTATGCTAGGTTTTAATTGGTAATACCAATTAATGATTAAATTATCACCCATGTAATGAAATAGCTGCACTTTCCCACTTCTTACTGAAATCAAGGCAGTTTTTTAATGACTGGTCAAGCAAATAAACACATACAACATTACTTCTTTAAAATTAAAAGCACAGTTAGGTGGAAACTATCAAATTCCACTAAGAGCAGAATGGATCAATTGTGGTATGTTCACACAGTGACATCAAGTAGAATGAAAAATCTATAACTACACATAAAACTATGAATGATTCTCACAAATATAATGCTGACTAAAAAAGCCAGAACTAATCTACAGCATTAAAAGGTCTGAAGTCAGGATGATAGTAATCATTGCAGGTGAGGAGTCAGTGACTGAAAAAGAGCCCAAAGGAGAGATTCTGAGGTGTTGGTAATGTTCTGGGTTTTTTTTAGCTTTTATTTTTTTCATCAAAGAAATACAAAATAAACAAATAAAAAGCACCATAAGGCTTATAATAAAAACAGCAATTCTGTTTCACTACTCTCCATGCACTAGTCTTACTTGTTTCCAAAACATCCACTTTTAATTCTCTTAGACATTTCTTTTTTTTAATAAAATGCCATATTTCTTTTAAAAAAAATTTTTTTTAATGTTTTTTTTTTTATTTATTTCTAGGAGAGAGAGAGAGACAGCGTGAGCAGGGGAGGGGCAGAGAGAGAAGGAGTCACAGACTGAAACAGGCTCCAGGCTCTGAGCTGGCAGTCAGCACATAGCCTGACGCGGGGCTCGAATCACGAACCGTGAGATCATGACCTAAGCGAAAGTCGGACGCTTAACCGACTAAGCCACCCAGGCGCCCCTAAAATGCCATATTTCTAAATGTTCTTATACTATCATTTCTTTATCAGTTTAAGAAATTATATCACAATCTCCAAAATGGGTCAGTGAGGATTAGGCCTCTTAAGCCCCCTCACATATACATTTACGCTTACCCCATCCCACTTATACAAATGAATAATAATTTTTTTAACTTTTTTACAAATAGTTTATTGTCAAATTAGTTTCCACATAACACCCAGTGCTCATCCCCACAAGTGCCCACCTCCATGCCCATCTCCCCCCTCACCCCCCACATCCATCAGTCCTCAGTTTTTGCCAGCATTCAAGAGTCTCTCATGGTTTGTCTCTCTCCCTTTCTCCCACCATTTCCCCCCTTCTTCTCCCCCTCGTTCCTCAGTTAAGTTCCTCCTAATCCTCCTATACGTGCAAACATATGATCTTTGTCCTTCTCTGCCTATTTCGCTCAGCATAACACCCTCAAGGTCCATCCATGTTGCTACACATGGCCAGATTTCATTGTTTCTCATTGCCATGTAGTATTCCATGGTATAGATAAACCACATCTTCTTGATCCATTCGTCCGCTGATGGACACTTAGGCTCTTTCCATGTTTTAGCTATTGTTGAGAGTGCTGCTGTGAACATTGGGGTACATGTGCTCCTATGCATCAGCAACAAATGAATAATAATTTTTATTAAATCAGTACTCAGTGTTTACTTTATTAAGTTAATATGTCTTATTACTGGGCCAAGCTGTGTGCTATAATTACATCTCCTTTATGGTACAATTTTTTTTTTCTAGAGTTATTTTTAAAAGTTTTAACCTTTTGGGGGCACTTGGCTGGCTCAGTCAATAGAGCATGTGACTCTTAATCTCGGAGTTGTGAGTTTGAGCCCCAGACTAGGCACAGAGATTATTTAAAAACAAATAAATAAATAACCTGTGTCTCTCTCTCTCTCTCTCTCTTTCTGACCCTCCCCCTCTCATGCTGTCTCTGTCTCAAAAATAAATAAAAAACATGAAAGAAACTTTAAAAAAAGAAACAGGTAGAAGGCAAAATTATGAAAAAAAGAGCATATCAGAAGGTAAGCAGCAAGCAAAGGGACTTGGGCTGCTATCAGCCAGGTGATTGTGATTTAGTTGTATTAAAACCTGTTGACGTCCACCATAGGAATTCTAACTTATTTCCTATACTGATAATAAAATCTCATTAAGAAAACTTCAAGCTGTATGGGGAACTCAGCTATTAAAATTAAGAGCCATCACACAGGGGTACCTAGGTGGCTCAGTCCGTTAAGTGTCCGACTTCGGCTCAGATCATAGCCTCACAGTTCATGAGCTCAGCTCAGATCATAATCTCACAGTTGTTGAGTTCAACCCTCACATCAGGCTCTGTACTGACAGCTCAGAACCTGGAGTCTGCTTCAGATTCTTTATCTCCCTTTCTCTCTGCCCCTCCCCTGCTCACGCTCTGTCTCTCTTTCTCTCTCTCAAAAATAAATAAACATTAAAAACAAAAAACAAAAAACAAAAATCATGATAGCTTAATGCTGAGAGGCTGAGTGTAATTCCAGGAAAAAGTCTGGCAGTCACACTCTGGCTGCTGCTTCAGGTGCTCACTGCCTCTGTAACAGTCCCTGCAAGAAAAAAATGCTGAGTGCTACTTTCACTTTTTGCTTTTTTCTAAAAGCAAAAATGCTCTTCGAATTTCAGATGACGCAATTAGGCACGAATACAGGTCTCGTGAAAATGAAGTGATACAACTTGAACTTTCCATAAATGAGGGATGCCTGCACTAAGGCAAAGGTTAAGTACAAAGCTCTGCGGGAAGGTCAGGAGGATAAGAACTTCTTGGAGAGGGTAAGATCTGAACCAGTCTTCTAAAAATCCAAAGTCCACCAAGTACAAGCAGTGAGAACAAGAGAAGTAAAGCTAGAGGGGCATAAAACAGAGTGCGGGGTGAAACTAACAAGCACGTTGGGATTACTCCCACTTGGAAGTGGTGAGGGTGTACAGGCAGCCGACCTGGAGCCTCTGGATTCCTGAGAACCAAGCAATACACTTCAGGAACGGAACGGAGATCGGAGGATCCAGAAAACCTGCCGCGTGTGTCAAGACACTGCACATCACTACGTTTCTCCTCCTCATCCACACTTCTGTCTGTAAAGGGGTCCCGCAGGGACTGTTCCTGGGTGTGTAGAGCTGGCAACATGCACCCTTCCCATGCCTGCTTCCCTTTCCAGCCTAAGGAGGGCCTTGCCTCGTCAAAGGCCCTCCCAAATACCTTGGGATTCCACCCAGACTCTAAGGAGGTGTGGGTTTTCGGTTATGTTGGGGTGTCCGTCACAAACTCTGATCCAGGGAGAACAAGGATGAGGGGGAAAGAAATGGCCACAGGAACAACCCCCAGACAGCACCATACCTCAGAGACAAACCTACCCCGCAACCCCTCCGAGTCGCCACTCTCGTGCCCCAAGAGCCAAGACGCCGGAACTGACTAGTGGGGTAGCCGGGGCACCCTCCGGAGGAGGAAATACAAACCGCCGGACAGCGCCAGGCCCCTGACTTGCCCTCCGGGCCCCTGTCACTTCGCGGGCCCCCCCTCCCCCCTCCTGGGTCTCTCCCGGACAGAGCGAAGGGGTCCGCGGCTCTGTTTACCTTGGTCATCCCAACCCCCACCACGAACACCCGGCGCCCGGACCAAGGCTTTGAGGCGGCGCGGAGCATGGCTCAGACTGTGCCGGGCGGAGACGGACTTTGCAGGTCTGAGGCGGCTGACGCGGGCGGGCACAGACCGAAGCCGCGGCGAAGCCCTAAGAGCCAGGGGCGGGGCCGGAGGCGGTGAGGGGGTGGGGTGGGAGCACGCTCCGGCGACGTAAGGTGGGGGGGAGAGAAGGGCGTCTGCGCGTGCGCCGAGGCGCCGGGTGAGAGTGTTTTCGGGGAAGTATTAAGCAGTTCTTTGTGAGCGAAGTTCTGGTCCCCGGCTCACAAGCGGGTGGGAATCTGAGTCCACATCACACATCGGAAAAAAGCTTTATAACCTAGTACAGCCATTGGGGTTTACGCTCTCTATGATGAGAGGAGTAGCGCCTGAGACTGAGAGCAGAGGGTGGCAGGAAACTGGACTGACAAAAACGTAGCCTAAGGAAAATTTTTGGGAGTGTTCTAATTGTTCTCTATCCTGTTACTGTTGCTACTTACAAGAGTCAGTGCCAAGTGTAAAAACTCAGGGCTGTACATCAACAAGGGTATGGGGAGTATTTTACTGTATGTCTAAAACAACCAAAATTCATTTACTAGCTTCGTACCTTCCTTGTTAATCTCTGAATCACTCTTGTTTTGTTCCCTCAAATTATGCTCAGAAACTGAGCTTTGTCTTTGCCGGTAGTTTATTTAGCACAGATTTGCTGTAGGGATTCTAATTTAAAATAGTAATATTTCACAAGCCAGTAGCATACAGGTTAACGTCTCTTAATAAGCTCATAAAGAAATAACATTCCAAACCAAAGATAGGTTAACTAGATCATAGTTCCAGACAAAAGGGAGATGAAATAAAGTCCGTTTAGTTGTGATGTACTTTCTATGAGTTGATCCTTCCAACTAAGTTGGGAAACAGCTGCCAGCGTAGGTTCGTTACTGCTGGGGCACACAGCTAGCCAGCACCGTGTTGACCACTACCTAGAAAGAGTGGCCTTCCCAAGGCAGAATAGAAGTCTTCCTCTCCCTCAGACCACTGTGCCTGGAACACCACTCAGGACCAAGGGTAGCCTGGCCACAACAGGAGCAAGTGTCTCAAGATCCTTAGAGATCTATTTTGATCAGCAAAAAGTAGCCTTGCCCAACTGGAACATTCTCAGTAAGTCCTCATAAATTCTTGGTATTCAAAGTTTAAATGTCCAGGGGCGCCTGGGTGGCTTAGTCGGTTAAGCGTCCGACTTTCGCTTAGGTCATGATCTTGCAGTTGGCAGGTTCGAGCCCCGCGTGGGGCTCTGTGCTGACTGCCAGCTCAGAGCCTAGAGCCTGTTTCAGTCTGTGACTCCCTCTCTCTCTGACCCTCCCCTGCTCACGCTGTCTCTCTCTCTCTCTCCTAAGAAATATATAAAAAAAACATTAAAAAAAAACAACAACCAAAGTTTAAATGTCCATTATATCATAGTTGCTCCTCCATATGTTCCTATCTGTAAGCACTCAGTAGCACAAATCTGCTGCTGTCATCCTCACATGGCCTCCCAAAGTTCACCCTTAGGTCAGAACAACTGCACTTAAGTCATAAGTGGATTTGAAATCTTAACAGACCAACACACTTTCTCATAAGGTGTTTTGTGAGGATGAAAGGAATGACAGAAACAAAACCCTTAGCACTTAATAGAAGAAATATATATAGACGTGTAGGGTGATTTTTATTTGCTAATTCTATATTTGCAAATTTGCCTACTTCCAAAAATTTATTTATAACTCCAAATTAACACATAAAGAGTTCTTCAGATGGCAGTAAATTTGAGTTGCCCCGTGCACCTGTTCCCAGCTGAGGCTGAACAATACCAGGCCCTGTCTGCCTTTTTGTGTCAGTTCTCCTGCCGCAAATGAGTGTCCATCTCATGATCTACATGGTGCCACATTTTTCATGTTTTTGTGCCTTTGTGTGTGTGTGTTTGCTGTTTAAAGTGGCACACAAACATAGTGCCTGATGTGCTGTCTAATGTTCCTAAGTGCAAGAAGGATGTGATGTGCCTTATGAAGAAAATAAGTGTTTAAAAAAATAGATGTGGGGCGCCCGGGTGGCTTAGTCGGTTAAGCGTCCGACTTTCGCTTAGGTCATGATCTCGCGGTTCGTGGGTTCGAGCCCCGCGTCGGGCTCTGTGCTGACTGCCAGCTCAGAGCCTGGAGCCTGTTTCAGTCTCTGACTCCCTCTCTCTCTGACCCTCCCCTGCTCGCGCTGTCTCTCTCTCTCTCTCCTAGAAATAAATAAAACATTAAAAAAAAAAATTTAAAAAAAAAAAAGATGTTAAATAAACTTAGTTCTGACATGAGTTATAGTGCTATTGGGCTTGAGTTTGATGCTAATGAATCAATATATATTAAATAAGGTGCCTTTAAACAGAAACATAAAATAAGGAAGGTTATGTATTGATTGGCTGACAAAACCAGAGGCTTGCAGAAACCTAATTCTATATTTTTCCTAGGAGCAATGGTTCAGTACCCACTAATTTAATGTTCACAGCAACTTTTAGAACTACCACAAAAAAATGAGACCTGTGTATGCGTGTGTGTGTATAAAACTCGAGGCCCTTTCTGTCCTAAGGGTCTGTGATAAGAGCCCCTTGTAGGTCCCCATGACATGAAGCATCAAAATAGCTGGAAGGTCACTCGCTCTAGGAAACCTCCTATAATTGTTCCTCAGACTGCAAGGCCGGGTGTTCACTGAGCAGAAACTAATTGGTTGAGGAGCCATTGGGCAGGAGGGGAAACAAGGCAGCTACAAGGAAAGACCAAAGGAAGAACCTGGAGGCAAGCAAAGGTGTTCTGAGGCTGAGTCTCCTATCTTTGGGGGAAGGGATATGTTCAAATTGAGGTTGCTCAGCCTCAGGGATATTACAGGAGGCAGCCTTACCCCAGGAGGGAAACTGAACCAAATGGACCTAGATTTCACAGGTTATTTTCATTATTTCAAAAAGCCTTATAGAAATTATACAGATTTTTTAAAAAAGAAATTATACAAATTATACCCACCATGTCACCTCCAATAAAAATCACCATAGGTTCAAAACATCCATATCCAGACCCCATTTCCTACTGAATCAGAGCCTCTGGGAGTAAAGCCTAGGCATCAATATTTAGCAAGATTTTTCCAGGTGATTCTAAGGAGCCCCTATTGGGTCAGGTAAAGAACCACTGGGCTAGGACTAGGTCAATTTCGTGAAATTCTCAGCTGCTCAGAAAAGACACAAAAAATCTCTCCCTATCCTGCCTATCCCTAGAGCCTAGCACAAAGCAAGGCACCAAAGAGTCTTTTGCTTAATGTTGAGTTGTTTCTTGAAACTCTGATTAGCCAATAAAGACAGCAATGTGATTGGTGGATAAGACAGGGTTACCAACCCAAGAGAACAAAAAGTCACAGGGTCCAGATTAATTATTATGTAACAAATGATAGCTGTCCACTGGATATTGGTTTCAAAATAGGAGTCCATGGAAGTGGAGAAGGACTAGTAAGATAACAGTTGTTGTTAGTGCTGAAAAGATTGGGAAAGAACATTTCCATTTCTGATATGGAGGACTAGATAGTCAAAAAATTCTGGTGCCAAGAAACACCCAGAAATGCTGGGTAAACTAAACAGGGCCACTGATGGCCTCTGCAAAAGTGTTTGGGGTGGATAGGAGGGGCAGAGGCTGGGGATTCACATTCACAAATGTTTTTGCCATCTGATTATCGAGCATAAAATTAGGATGATTGAAGAGTAACTGGGAGATGAGGCAGTGAAGTCCATGAATGTAGACAATGTCAGAATGAATAAATGAAATGACATTTTTAAAATGGAATAGCAAACAAGGTTCACACACACACACACACACACACACACACACTCATTCAATCATCATAATACCACTATGACACAGTGACAAAGATTCTCTTCTTGACCAAACTCTAGCTATGCTCCTCTGAGCCCACTTCTCTACTAGGCTTCAACCTTGGCCTACAGCGACTTAAACACTAACATAGTTTCTAGCAGCTCAAGGCCACATTCCTAAAATGACCCTAGACCCCTTTAGAGTGCCTTGAGGAGAAAACTTAAGCCAGCTGTAGAAATTAATAAAGGAAGGGGCGCCTGGGTGGCTTAGTTGGCTAAGCTTCCGACTTTTGCTTAGGTCATGATCTCATGGTTCGTGGGTTCGAGCCCCGTGTCGGGCTCTGTGCTGACTGCCAGCTCGGAGCCTGGAGCCTGTGACTCCTTCTCTCTCTGACCCTCTCCTGCGCACGCTGCCTCTCTCTCTCTCTCCTAGAAATAAATAAAAAACATTAAAAAAAAAATTTAAAAAAAAAATTAATAAAGGAAACCCTCACTAAAATGCAGTCCAGAGGCCAGAAGGAGAAGCTCTCATACCATACCACTAGATATCAAGTACAGGAAGAATTGTCAATTATAGACCCAACAGGAGAGGTTGTATGTTGTATTTCCTAGAAGAAATCCAGTAGGTAAGGAGCTCAGCCGATGAGAAACTATGATCATTCTGGTCTCTTGCTTTTTTCCAATGGGTTTTGGTTTTAAAACAACCCCTCCTGGGTTGCCTGGGCGGCTCAGTCAGCTAACTAAGCATCCGACTTCAGCTCAGGTCATGACCTCATGGTTCATGAAGTCAAGCCCTGTGTCAGGCTCTGTGCTGATAGTCAGAACCTGGAGCCTGCTTTGGGTTCTGTGTCTCCCTCTCTCTCTGCTCCTCTCCCACTCACACTCTGTCTCTCTCTCAAAAATAAACAAACATTTTTTAAAAACCCCTCTAAACTTCTCCATAAAATATGATTTCCCCTGTGAGACTAGCCTGTTTTTTCCTGTGGCTTGTTTGTCCCAAATTGCAATTCTCTGCTATTCCCAACTAAACCTATTTTTCTGGTGAAATAGCTTTTATTTTTAAGGTCAGCACTGCCAAAAGAATTTACTGCTTGTTCCAACCAACACCTGAAGACAGTACCCCCATCCCAGGCCTGCCTGTGACCCACAGTCTCTGTGGGAGTCTAAGGTTGGATAAGCCTGAGATTGGATAGCTAACCCAGATGGGTTTCATGTAGCCAAATGCCTTTCCTGATTTTTGTTAGTTTTTCACAAGCCCGGTTCACCTGTGAACCTATTTCTCTTCCTTTAAAATTCTCAGGCACCTCTGTACAAATGGAAGTTGAGTTCAGTTCACACAGGACACTTCCCATTTGCGGTAGTACATTATCTGTTCTCACTACTTTAACTAGTCTCCCCCTTTATCTTTGACAGTAGTCACTATTATTATCCCCGCTTTACTGATTAAAACTCTGACACTTTAAGAGGTTAACATCCTTGCCCCAAATCACACAGTGGAGCTGGGCTTTACCAAGCCGGGGGGCCAGATCTCTACGAGGCAAGAGGCACAAAGGACCGCGTTGTGCTCTCCGCCCATAGGTGGAGCAGTTTGCGGAAACCTGGGAGCGCGGCTGCAAGCTCAGTGAGAGAGGAGGGAGCCGTGGAGGGACCCTTGGCACCTTCCCAGCCTGCGCCCAGATGCTGCGAGCCCTGACCAATGTCCGGCGCCTTCCACGTCCCTGGAGATCCCTTCAGACCCGCAGCTGCGCCTCCGATGGGGCGGCTGCGGACCCGGAGATCCAAGTGCGCGCCCTGGCGGGTCCCGACCAAGGTAAGTGCGCTGTCGCGGGAGCGCCCAGGAGGCGACCGGACGGGTCCGAGCCGGGCTCCTGGAGCTGTTGCAACCGGACGGGTCCGAAACCATGGCCAGAGCGCCCACTACATACAGAAACACAGACCTGTAGGGGGAAGGCGGGTTGCTCCCTGCGTTTAGGGATTTGATCCCGAACGTGCAGTTTCCCAGTCAAGGCTCCCCAAGCCTTCCTAAGGCCCTGGAGGTGGGTGACCACGTTACTAGCCGCGTGGGCCCTCATTGAGATAGAACTCTAGGGGCGGGGACTCGCTCAGTGATAGGACTAAGCGCCAGCACCCCCTACCCCTCACCGCTTCCATACCAGTAACTTTAAAAGGCCTGTTTGTCCCTTCGGCCAAGAGTCCTGGCTAGTTTCCAGAGGGCCGAGGCGGCGGAGCCAATCGGGCTCGCCATGCAGGGAATAATGAGAAGGGAGGAGAGCAGAGGAGGAGCCAAGAGCTGGGCAAGTCTCCACGCGCTCTGGCTCTGCTGTGGCTGGCCGACTTTTGCGCCCTTTTGAGTCAAAGGAGAAAGTTCGCGCTGGTCACTGGCAGAGAACTTATTTTTCCCTAAGTAGGCTTCACACCCAGCCCTAAGTTCAAAATGGGGCTCGAACTCACGAAAGAAACGTGCGATCATGACCTGAGCCGAAGTCAGCCGCTTAACCGACTGAGCCACCCAGGCGGCCCCCATTTTATTATTTCTATTTACGGATTAGGAAATTGAAGGCCAGAGGGTAAAGCAACTTGCCGAAAGTCAATGGAACTAGTATATGACTAAACTGTGACATGAGACAAGCACCCCATTTGTATTCTGAAAGAAGGAGATAAAGATGGAGAGAGGGGATAAAGATGAAACATGGGAGAGAGTCAGCCAGAAAAAAGGAAAGACGGAACAGGAAAGTGAAGAGGATAGAGGAAAGTTTCTATCAATATCAGGATAGTGCCACATAACAAATTACCACAAACTTTGTTGCTTAAAATGACACACATTTGTTATAGTTTCTGTACATCAGAAGTCCAAGCACAATGTATTTGGGTTCTCTACTTCGGCATTTTACAAGGCCACAATCCAAGAACTGGCCAGGGGTATGGTCTCATCATAGGCTTGACTAGGGAGAGCTCAGGGGAGAGTTCTGGGCTAGCCAAATATGCAGGGCAGTTCTGGGTATACCAGAGGCAGGCACACAGGAGGTGTGGAAAGAAAGAAGGGGCAGATGAACATGTGAAAGCCCTCCTGACTCACCTGGTGGGTGTGGGTATCATAATGGCAGAAGCAGGCAGGAACCAATGCAGTGGTCATTGTTGTCCTTCTTTCCATGTTGCTCCATGGGGTTTGCAAGCCTTTCCATTTCTGTGAGGCAGAAAGAGCAAGGGGTTATTCTCTCCGTTTTATGGTCAGGGAAACTGAAGCCTGGATGTCTGTGACTTGCCCTAAGTCACACTGCTCATCAAGGGTAGAGGTCGCCAAGAAGCCAGGCGGCTGCCTCCAGGCCCTAGCTCGGGAGTGAGCAGGCCAGGCGGCTCACCCAAGGCTGCTCTGTCACCTGCAGGAATCACGGAGATTCTGATGAACAGACCAAGTGCCCGCAATGCACTGGGGAACGTCTTGGTCCGTGAGGTGAGAAAGGGCAACACCAGGGTGCATGGGGGCTGGGCTAGGGCTGGGCTGGGAGATACCTGACAAGGTCTCCTCTGCAGCTTCTGGAAGCTCTGGCCCAGCTGCGGGAGGACCAGCAAGTGCGTGTTCTGCTATTCACAAGTGGAGTGAAGGGTGTGTTCTGTGCAGGTGGGTTTCCTCTCCTGCCTCTACCCCAGGGCTCAGCAGGGTTTCCACCAGCCTACAGGGGGTTGGGGCTTAGGTCAGCTCTAGCATAGGACTTATTATTCCCATTTTTATAGATATGAACTCAATACTCAGGGGTAAAATGCCTTGCCTGGTGTTACATAGCTAGTAAGAGGTAGAATAGAATTCAGTTTCAACTTGGCCCCTCTGACCTCAAATCCTTATTCTTTCTGCTACACCATGCTCTGTTCTGACGCTTCACTAAGGAAATGAGGAAACCGAGTCCTGTGACATTCACAAGATCTGTGACCAAGATGGAACTCTGTGCCCCTTTGCCCACTCACAAGATCTCAGTTCCTGTCACCAGAACTCTCCAACTGCCCCTCGACGATTTGGTCCTCACAATAGGGCAAGCTTCACGAACTTCTGTTTCAAAGACACAAAACACTGACTCACACCCCTACAACAAGAAGCAAGTGAGTGAGAGATACACTGAGCTGAACTAAGAACCCACTCTAGGGTGACTGGGGAAGGGATAGCAGGAGTCACTGGGGAGGTGAGAAGAGGCCACGGATGGGTAGGATGGGAGAACATGGAATTTCAAGGTGATATGGCTCAGTCTCTAGGTCTGAGCTGTTGGGATCGCAGTGGCCATTTTGCGGTCTTCCCTGGCAGGACAAGTACGCAGGTCTTCCTGCCCCAGCTGCCCTGGATGAGGGCCTCACTCTCCCCTGTCTGACTTTCTCTATCAAGGTCCCAGGAGCCCCACTATCCTAGCTAAGCACAGGGAAATGGGGGGGGAGGGCTGCTGCAGGAGGTCTGGATCTGTCCCTGACTTGCTCTGGAATCCTGGGATAGTCCCTAACCCTCTCTGGCCTCGGTTTCTCCATCTGCCTTTGAGGGGCTGGAACTAATCAAAGACATGCAAGGGCTCTCAGCTCTGAATTCTATAGTTTCAGACATGAAGAAAATATATTCATTCCCTACTGCCGCCTCAGGCCCCTGCCATCTAGCCCTTGATGACTCCACCATGATACTACTCTCACCAAAGTCTTTGCCCACTTCCATCCCACTGTATCCTGCACTTCTTGTCAGTTCTCTCATCTTGACTGCATAGTCTCCTTGGACTACACTGACCCCCTCCTATTACAAAGTAATATATCAGGGCTCCTGGGTGGCTCAGTTGGTTAAGCGTCCGACTCTTGATTTCAGCTTGGGTTATGATCTTAGGGTTGTGGAACTGAGTCCCACATTGGGCTCTGGGCTGACAGCACAGAGCCTGCTTGGGATTCTCTCTCTCCTTTTCTCTTTGCCCCTCCCCCGCTCTCATGCACTCTCTCTCAAAATAAATAAACCTTAAAAAATCAATGTCAATTATTTCTCAATAAAACTGGGAAGAAATAATATAATGTTTTTTTGTTATTTATTTATTTAGAGAGAGAAAAAAGCATGGGTGGGGGAGGGGCACAGAGAGAAGAAAGAGAATCCGAAGCAGCCTCACATACTATCAGTATGGAGCCTGATGTGGGGCTTGAACCCATGAACCATGAGATTATGACTTGAACCAAAGTTGGATGCCCACTGACTGAGCCACCTAGGCGTCCCAAGAAATAATACATTTTAAGTATTATTGTATATATTTAAAATTGTGGTAAATAAATATTTTACAGAGTTTATATTTTAACCATTTTTAAGTATAAAATAAAGTGACACTGAGTACATTCACATGGCCATGCAAGTATCACCACCGTCCAATTCCAAAAATCTTTCATCATCTCAAATTCTGTATCTATTAAGCAATCCCTCTCTCTTCCTCCTCCCCACACTGGCCCCTGATAATCTCTGTTTTACTTTCTATCTCTGAGTTTGCCTATTCTAGATACCTCATACAAGTGGAATCATACATTTGTCCTTTTGTATCTGACTTTTTTTACTTAGCATTATATCCTCAAGGTCCACCAATAGTGTAGCGTGTCTGAACTTCATTCCTTTTTATGGCTGAATCATATCCCATTGTATTTATACTGTGTTTTATCTATCTTGATGGGCCCTGGGTTGTTTCCACCTTTTGGCTATTGTGAATAATGCTGTTATGAAAACTGGTATGCAAGTCTGTTTGAGTCTGCTTTTAAATCTTTTAAGGGTAGAACTGCGAGGTCATATAGAAATTCTATGAATAACTTTTTGAGGGACTGCCAACATGTTCTCCACAGCAGCCACGTCATTTCACATTCCCACCAGCAATGCAGGGTTCTCCACATCTATGCCAACACTTGCTTTCTGTTTCTGTGGTTTTTTTTTTTTTTTATAATAATCATCCTAAGGTAAAGTTAGTTCCTCATTGTGGATTTGATTTACATTCCCCTAATGCCTAATGATGTTGAACATCTTTCTTGTGCTTAATGCCCATCTGTATATATCTTCTTGGAAGAAATGTCTATTTAAGTCCTTTGTCCTTTGTGGTTTTTGTTGTTGAGTTCTAGGAGTTCCTTATGTATCCTAGATATTAATGCCTTATCAGATATGTAATTTACTGTATATTGTACTGTATATGTAATTTACTAGTATATTCTTCATTCTGTGGGGTGTCTTTTCACTATCACATTTCCGTGATAGTGTCCTTTGATGCACAAAAGTTTTTAATTCCAATGAAACCCAACTTACATTTTTGTTGTTGTTGCACCTGTCCTTTTTTTTGACACACCACCCCGCCCTTTCCTCCCTGGCTTCCTTGCCAATGCCTTCCTTGCCAATGCCTTCCTCTGATGTTTTGCCCTCCTCTCTGCCTGTTTCTCAAGTCTCCTTTGCTGGATCCTTTAACAGCCTGGGATTCAGTAATAGGTCATTTCCCAAGGGCTGTCACCAACCCCTCACTATCTGCAGGTGCAGACCTGAAGGAGCGGGAGCAGATGAGTGAGGCAGAAGTGGGCATCTTTGTCCAGCGACTCCGAGGCCTGATGAATGAGATTGGTGAGGGTCTTGAAGTGGGTTGGAGGAGGGCATTCAGGGGCCCTGCTGATCCCAGCCCCATCCCACCCACCATCCTCTACTGTAAAGAGAGGACAATTTCTGTTGTAAGCTCTGTGGACAGATGGCTCTCCCAGGAGGAATGGCCCAAGGAATTCTACCAGGAGGAAAGTGACAAGAAGGTCCAGAGGGCATTTCTCCCAGAGGGAGCTCTGGCTCTCAGCCTTTGTGTCCTGCTAATTCTGACCCTATCACCGTTCTACCCTCAGGGTTCAAGCCCAGTTATTCCAGTTGAGTCACATTTCAGGCTGCATGCCTTCGGGCTTTGACAACTACTGTTCCTTTTGTCTGGAATATCCCTCCTTGGCCACCTGAACCTTTTACTCAAAGTTCCTCAAGTTTTCTTTATCAGAGCACTGATTACCATGGGTCATCACTGCCTGTGTACAGGTCTGCCTTCCCTGTATCTATTCAATTCTGTTTTAAGCACCCAGCACAGGGCTAGGCACACAGAACTTGGGGGGAGAGCAGAAAGGCTGGTCTCGAGGAGGCCAGCAGGAAAGTGGACCTGAGCAGGAATCATTCAGCCCATCTCCCCACCCAGTAACCCAGCTAATTTCCCAACTTTCCCCAATAGAAAAACCAATTTCTAAGATAACCTGGCTAAGATACCAGGTAAGATTCCAAACCTAGGACCCATGAGGCCCTCTGTCCCAACCAGAGAGCCCCTCTCCAACCTTGAGTCCCTGCTCTGGTCCTGCTCGGGCCTCGCAGACTGAGCCCTTCTTCATTTCCACAGCAGCCTTCCCTGCGCCCACTATTGCAGCTATGGACGGGTTTGCCTTGGGTGGAGGCCTGGAACTTGCTCTGGCCTGTGACCTACGAGTAGCAGGTACTGGGCAGAAGAGGTGGGACAGGGTGAGAAGGGAAGTAGAAGTATAACAGGGTAAGTCTGGGGATTCTGCAAAGTTAGACACTGCTCTGAACTTTCCAGTTAACAGCAAAACTAACGGTAACATGAGGGATACAAAGCAAGTTTGAGAGGAAGCTGGTTCCCCTCCCAGCCTGGCCACTGACTGTTGTAGTACCTGTTACCCCTCAGAACCAGCCTCCTTCATCTCAGGAATGCTTCTACCAACCCCACAGCAGTTGGTGAGAGGACAATCAACAAAAAGAGTGCAGAGAGGGGAGACTGGGGACAAAGATTACTTGTTCAACTTTCTGGTTCTATGCATGTCAGCTTTATTTGTCATGGTTTGCTCAATGAACCATGGGGCAGTTTGTCACTGGCCCAGCTAATCAAACATACCTGGGCAGAAAAATTGTCCTCTGGTTCACTGGTACCAGGCAAGGTTTGCCAATACTTGTTTAGAGCAGTTAAACTTTGAAGAGTGGGAGGAGGGGATAAAAAAAGGTAATTGATTGCCTTTAAGCTTACTGATTTGTTGGTTAGTGTGCCCTTCTTGGAGGCAGAAAGTCTGAGTGCTATCTGGTACTACTCTCTTCCCTTCACTGCTTTCTCCTGGCACTCCAGGTAGCATTTAGAAAGTAACTCCTGGAAGTAGCTTTTATCTACATGATGCATATCAAAGAAAAGGTATCAAAATACCACGGCAGGTCATAGCTCCAATTCTGCTTCTCATGTGCCCATATTTAGGGCAACTACCTTTCAGGTTTGGGTAGATGGCTGAGGTTTTATATCTCTAATATAAAACCCCTCATAGGCAGGAGTATTTATTGGCCATTCCCTCCTGACAGACTGCATGGTTAGACGGCCTATGAGGGAATTCAGGAGAAGCCTATGGGCTGGGACACTCAAGGGAGCTCCTTAGAGGAAGTAGATCTCGGGAAAAGTGGACTGAAACGGAATATTCAGGCTGATGAAAAGCTGGAAGGAGCAACTGTGGGGTGAGCATGAGTCATGATACTCTAGGCCAGGCCAGAGCTAAGGGTCCATGAGACGTAGAATCCATTAACCCACAAATAGGCACTGGGTACCTTCCAAGAACCTTTTCCTTGTTACAAGCACCATTACCTCATTTGCTCCTTAGCAGCTCTCTGATGATGGCAGAAGGGTAACCATATTTTTTCCACCCATGAATGAGGCTCAGAAAGCAGATTTGCTTGGATGCATACCTTCACTGCCTGGGGAGGTAGGATAAGGGCCTGGGCCTCCTGACTTTCAGACTAGGGCTCTTCCCAAGGCAGAGTCTGAAGAGGTCTGCTGCGCCCATGACATAAGTGGCTGGCTGGAGGGTGAACAGAGCCTAGGGGCAGATGACTCTTCTCTCTGGGGATTGGTACTGCAGGACACCATGGGTGCTTCACTCTGTTCTGTTTAAGCAGCTTCCTCGGCTGTCATGGGGCTGATTGAGACCACCCGAGGGCTCCTCCCAGGAGCAGGTAACTACCCACAGCACCCATCCTTCTCCACTTACTCATTCCCACTCTATCCAAGTTACTCCCCGTTTCCCTCTTTTGCCTTGTGCTCTAGGCTCTGCCCTTCCATCCTAACTCAGAATCTGCTCCTCTGAGAAGTCTTGGCTGACTCCCAGACTGGGCTTCTCTTGGTTCCCACATCCCATGTCGACTTACCGCCCCTAATCCATCCTGGCAGGTGGGACTCAGAGGCTGCCTCGATGTCTGGGGGTGGGCCTGGCAAAGGAGCTCATCTTCACAGGCCGAAGACTGAGTGGTGCACAGGCCCAAGACCTGGGGCTGGTGAACCACGCTGTTCCCCAGAATGAGGAGGGCAATGCTGCCTACCATCGGGCAAGAGCACTGGCTCAGGAGATCCTGCCCCAGGTGAGGTAGCAGCCTAGCACAGGAGGGCCTGTGCTATGGGAGGGGGTGTGTATGTACACACCTGTGGGGAGGCCAGGGGGTGTGTGCTGAGGCCACACAAGAGCCACTTAACAAGACTTATACTTAAGTCTAATTAAAAATTTAGTTTCTTAGTTCGACTTCCCCCATTTCAAATGCTAACAGCTACATGTGGTTAGAAGCTATCAGATCAGACAGTCCTACCATAAAATGTGCCCAAAACTAAAAAGTAAGATTCTAAGGCAGACAAAGAACTACCAGCTTATCTTTCCAAACATACTGCATGGAGAAATTCCCATGTATCATGTAGGACCTGTGGTAAGGCTCCAGCTAGGTGGGGGTACCTAGTGCCCAACTTCAGCTCGGGTCATGATCTTACAGTTTGTGAGTTCAAGCTCTGCGTCAGGCTCTGTGCTGACAGCTCAAAGCCTGAAGCCTACTTCAGATTCTGTGTCTCATTCTCTCTCTGCCCCTCTCCCATTTACGGTCTGTCTCTGTCTTTCAAAAATAAATAAATGTAAAAAAAAACACAAAAAACCCCCACCTCCAGCTAGTTGTAATCCTACCAGCTGCCAGGCCCAAAGGCTTCAGCAGGACAGCTAGAATCTAACTGGAGAGCCTCTCACCACTGGCTTCTCACTACTCTCAGGGGACCTAGAGAGAAGTCCTGAGTTTCCATATTAAAGAAGCTTGGCATGGAGCTAGGTTTTATAAAGACTTAGTTATAAAGACTTGGCCCATATGGAGCACTCCCTATCCATCAGACACAATCCCTAGGTATTTTAAGAGTCTCTTAATCACTAGTATAATCCAGCTGAGTTGATTATCCCTGTTGTATCTATGATATAACAGACCCAGAAAGGTTAAGTGACTTGCTCATCAAGGTCACAAAAAGTGATTGTAATACCAGGAAAAAAAAGACAATACTGGTACATGGGCTCTTATTTTGCACAATATAAAATACAATATAAAAACTGGTATTCTAAAGAGTGCAGAGTATATACAAAAATTTTTAAACTTAAATACCTAATGCATTTCCAACACAAAAATTTACAAACATTTATAAAACAAAGATAAGCTTATAAAACTGTTAACCATATATTATCATTTTAATAGTAAAAGTATTTGAATTAATCACAAAAAGAAGTATTTTATTTGTAAAAAATACTATGTCTCCCTTAAATGTAAATAATCCTCCCTCTTGTTACCCTCTTTGAGGGTAAGGACTACAACTTTAAAAAATTAACAGTGAGTTGGTTTAAAAGAAAGCATTTGTTTTGTCTTTAATTTTCCTTTATTCCGTACAAATGGAGGTTGATGATGTTATTTGGGCCATTCTAATGCTACCAGCTTCCTATTGCACTGAAACAAAGGTCTGAACTAACACAAAAAAACTCAAGGGAGTGCATGGCTCACTGCACTTCCACAGAGGGGGGCCTATCTAGTAAGACATGTAGACTGTAGGGTTGCTTTTTGCATAAACTGAATAATTGAGTCTTTGAGCTCATCTCAAGAGGATTCAGATTTCAGATATTTGAATATACTGAAACAATGGTATTCTAATATAATTACTTATATTTCATTACTTGAAAGTAGCTTTGGGGGCGTCTGGGTGCTTCAGTTGGTTGAGCGTCCAGCTTGGGCTCAGGTCATGATCTTGCGGTTCGTGGGTTCAAGCCCCACATCAGGCTCTGTGCTGACACCTAGCTCAGAGCCTGGAGCCTGTCTTCAGATTCTGTGTCTGCCTCTCTCTCTCACCCTCTCCTACTCATGCGGTCTCTCTCTCTCTCTCAAAAATAAGTAAAACATTTACAAAGAAATTTTTTAAAAAGTAGCTTTGTATACCAAGACACCAGCTTACTAAAAATTAGTCTACAATCACTAATCCCAATCTTCAACTTCTAGGCGAGTTACTGGGTACCCAGAATGAGGTTCCCAAATCAGGTGGATGTAAGGACGGTGTGATAAATGGCTGCTCTCTAGTGGATAAACCACCAAGACTAGGGAACCAAATAAAAGAATAAGGGCATAAGGTAAAAAATCCAGAGTAGGGTGACCCAGTTGACCTTGTCTACATAGGGCTGTTTCAGTTAAAAGTAAAGTCCCATGTCCCAATAACCCTTCAGTCACTGGCAAACCAGGATAGGTGGTCCCCCAAACAGCTCTCAATTCCCCAAGCCCTCCTCAGAAACGGCCACTGTTAATTTACATACTCTTGCAGAAATTTTCATTGTATATATAGGAATATATATAATGCACACTCACATATCTAGAGAAATCTGAATTCCTTTAAGATGGTTTAGGAGACAAGGAACACACTTGCAGAGGCTAATATAGTTCTAAGAGACATTTAAAAAACATGAAATTATGCATAGTAAAGAATTCAAACAGTATGGAAAAGTATAAAACAAAAAGTAAAGTTTACCATTCTCCTGACCCTTCTCCCCAAAGGTACATCATACCAACATCTTTTACACAAATGAGGTAACAATATACATACTAGTATAGCCCTTGACTTTTTTACTCAATATTTTGGAGAGTTTCCCATTTCAGCAAATACTTATCAACCTCATTCTTCTAAAACAACTGCACATCTTTTCATTCATGGTATGGATGTGCTGTCATTACTCAACTAGTACTCTAATGATAAACATTTGTTGCTTTTTGCTACTGCAAAATAGCTGGAGTGCAGAACTGAACATCTTCATGAACTTTTAGGAGTAGTGTATCTGTAAGGTGAATTCCTACATGGACTTGGAACATCAATGAGTATGTGTATCCATCTAACATTCTGCACATACTGTACCAATTCAGTCCATCAATAATGTATGTAAATCCCCGTTTCCTGAATCTTACCAACAGTGGGCATCACCAACATCTTACTACTTACCTAGTTTAGGGGAAAAGGAAAACCTCAGAGTTTTAAGCTGCATTTCTTTAACAGTAAAACTAAATAACCTTTGTGTTCGTATTTCCTTTGCTGTGAACTACCTTTTCGTACCTTTGTGAATATTTGTTAAAAAATTATACCAGCTCTTTGTAAATCAAGGACATTTGCCTGTCAGAATTATCACAAAATATATCTTCCTAGTTTTTCACTCTTGCCTTTTATTCATGGTATTTTTCCCCAATATAAAGTAACTCATGTTTATGGAGCTAGCGTTTTCATTTATGGCTTCCATGTTAACAGACTTTACAAATCTTTTTCTGATTAAGCTGTACTTACAAAAACTTCAAATAATGTAATAGGAGCAATGTAGGGAGTAAATACATTCTTTTCCTGAAGTGAGGCCCAGGATGGAGTGCCAGGCCTGTGGTGGCACAAGTTAATTGGAAGGAAGACCAGTGAAATGCAGGTGGCTGCTCTGATGGACCTGCTTCCAGTGGCTGTGTAAACCGCCCCTTGGGATTGCAACCCAGGCCTGTCAGACCCCAAAACCCAAGTTCCTAATCTTGACCTTTTTTCCATCCTCCTGGGGTGAAACCTGCTTGCGGGAGAGGCTTGCATTTGCCAGGATGGGTAGGTGAACAGAGCAGCAGTGATAAAGATGACTGGGAATCAGATCCATGCTTTACCACACTCTGGACAAACATGCCCAACTGCTTCACCTCTCTGAACCTCAAAGATGGCACCATCCTTGAAGGGTGGGTAGCACCATTAGGCAAGTCTGTAAGTGGGAAAACACTTGTAAATAGTAGCATGTTATACACACTGGGGGGTGGGTTAAATGACAAGAACCCCAGGTAGACTTGGGAGAGTCAGGAATCAGTCAGGCTTCCTTCATTATAGGTAAGAGTATCAAACTGAGAAGTAGAAAGTACTAACACTAACAGTGTTACAGCAAAACAGTTGGAACTTGATACAGACCTGCCTCCCTGTGCATGATTCTTGCCCCACTTTGAAGATATGTCTCTTTATTCCAAATCTCCTCCTCAACTATCAGTATTAATCCTCTTAGCTAAGTCTTTTTTCCTTTCTTTCCCCTAGGCACCCATTGCTGTGCGGCTGAGCAAAGTAGCCATTGACAGAGGAATGGAGGTAAGCAGACTCTGGGTCAGGACTTGGGTCCACTAAAGTCAGTGGGATGGCTGGGAAGCAGTGCTTTCATGGCTCATATAAACTGGGCACAGCTAGAAACAACTCAGGAACCAGATCTTCTAACAGACATGGAGTCTGACCTCTCTTTGTGCCTTAGTTCTCCCCCCCTCCCCCACAAAATGGAAAGTTTGGCCTGGTGATACTCTGAATTACATTTTATCCTCATCTCTTTCCCTTGGAAAGAAAAGTAATTTGAGGTTCATAAAGGGTAAATGACTGGTCTAGGATCACAGAGCAAATGAATAATAAGGACGCAGGTCTGTGTGGCTCCCAGTACATGTTCCTGGGTTTATGCTGGTGGTTGGTAAGGTGTGATGCCTTGGATGCAACTAATCCATCCTCTGACATCAACTTATTCATCAACTCATTCATTACACACTAAATCTAGACCTGAGCTGAGAACTGGAACACAGAGATAAGTCAAATATGGTCAGTCCCGTCAAGGTAGGGAAAAAGGGCAGGTACAGACACAATCACTAGTACAAGGTTAAGGAATCCAAGCAGGGGTACCTGGCTGGCTCAGTCTATAAAGTATGCAACTCTTGATCCTCACGTTGGGTGTAGAGATTACTAAAAATGGGGGAGGGGGGTGGTTACCAAGCAGACACAGCTACTGCTGGGTATTGGTGGATTAGGGAATGTTTTGTAGAGTTGGGCCTTGGGTAGGATAAGGATTCAAAGAAAAAAAGGGAAGAGTATGAGCAAGAGCATAGAGGTGTATAGATAAATAACTTGACTGAATGGCAGTAAGGGGGGAGTGAGACTACAAAGCACATTAAGTTAGGGGCATGGGCTCTGATGCTAGACTGTCTGGGTTCAAAGACCTGCTTCTCCATATATAGTTGTGACTTTGACCTTTCTATGCCCCATTTCTAAGTTGTATAGTAGACATAATAACCCTTGCTCTGAAAAGTAAATGAATTTATACACACACAGTATTTCTCTTAGAATGGTGTTCATAAGTGGTAGTAACAGTAAGCACTGGGCAGTAGAGACTAGAAAGCTGTCAGGGGTCTGGCCATAAAGGCCCAGGGCCTTATTCCTCAAGGCAACTGAAAGCCTGTGAAGTTCATTTACCAGGAGTGACAGGAGGTGTGGAGAGGCAGACAGATGGGAAGAAACACTGGCTATGTACAGCTTCCACATACTTCCTCAGCTCCCCAGGCCAAGTGCAATCGACCCCACTGTTTTCATAGCCCTGCTTTGTCCCAGTATTGTTTTATTACTGTTACAAATGGTGTTCCAGATAAGGAATTCTTTATCATATTCCTCTCTGTTCATATGGACTAGCATATAGTAAGCCTCAGTAAACTTTGCTGGAGGAATCCATGAACAGTAGAAAATGGTGTAGGCAGTAAGGTGGGCTGGCACCCCATGGAGACAGAGTGGGAGAAGGTCAGGCTGATCCAGGTACCACTTCTTTCTCACAGGTGGACATCGCATCAGGGATGGCCATTGAAGGGATATGCTATGCCCAGGTACGTGACTACTATCAGTTGACACATACCTGTAAGCAGAGGCCAGGCCAGAATGGGAAGACTTGTGTCATACATGACCAATTTAGTAGGTTCCTCCCACCCTGAAGGGTTAAACTCTGTGCCATTCCCTCCCACAATTAGCCTGGTATGGTCCTAGGGAAACCGCACTGCCTCTCTGGAACTGATTCCTCAGCCATCTAATGGTGGTACATCCTGCCCCACTTAGTGGACAGAAAGTCACAGAGTACACAGGTAGAGGTAACTGACAAAGAACCACTTCTACTGTCTCTGTACCGGGGGCTTCTGTACCAGGCTGGCATTGCGATATCAAGGCCTTGGTTATAGACTGTGAGCGGTGTGTTTTCAATTGTGTGTGCGTTGGGGGTGGGGGGGTGGGGGGGTGGTATCTAAGGATGACTTATTTAGCCCTCGACTCCTTGGGGAGTCAAAAATACTAATCTCCAGGTTAACAAATACTAAAATACTCTGGGTCTGGGGACTTGTAGAACCTGGTGTAAACTGGCTACACACCAGGATCCAAAGCCAGATTTCTTACTGCAAAACTTAATCATTCTCTACTGATCAGCCTCATAACTGATTCCTGCAGACTATCAGCTCCCTGGAGGCATGTAAGCAGTGTGCGAGAGACTAACATGACGGGCCACAGAGGCTAGAGAGGTGGGCTGCCTTCCCCAGGTGACCAAGGAACCACTGAGGCCCATACCTTTGCCTGGCCAATCACCAGAGTTCAGAAACAATGAAAAGAGTTGGACTCTGACCTTACCATAGGCTGGGCAAGCTTCAGCAAGTCTTTATTGGCTTCTGGCCCTGTTGCTCCCCCACCCCCAAATTAATAATCTGTATTGTTGTTTCAGAACATCCCCACCCAGGACCGGCTAGAGGGCATGGCAGCCTTTAGGGAGAAGCGGCTCCCCAGATTTGTCGGCAAATGACTCCCATTTAACTTTAAGTATGGGAGATGCAAGCCTTCAAGGGCAAGATCCACACAGATAATTTGCAATGTGACTGCTCTCATCATTTCACCCCTCTAGCCTTACTTTCCTCACAAGGACAATGATAGATATGAAGCAACTGGCATGGAATCTGATACCAAGGTATTTACCATGTCACCTACTGCTACCTTCATTATTCCTCATTCTGGCTAGGTAATCACTTGGGTTAAGTTAGCTTTGGAGAATCTGTCTTTCACTATTCAAATGGTAAACTAAGGATTAAAATAGACCACTCTGGGTCTTTATATTATTGACTCTCAGGCCTGACCTCTGCCTCTCAGTTATTGGGTGCTCATCAGAGACAGGAAAAGGTTGTAAGAGCCTTCCAGTTTCTTCCACCATACAATAGAGATAATACAGAAACCCTGGTAATGGTTGAACAGGCATCAGGAATCAGACTGCAGATCCTAGCTCTGCTAGTTATTCACATAGTTATTCACTGTGTGCCTCATCTTTTTCATCTGTAAAATGAAACTGTTTAAAAAAAAAAGGCTATGCCTCATGTTCAATAAATGTGAGCTATTATAAATGTACAGTGCTCTTGTGAGAATAAAATGAAATCATCATTGTAAAAACTTTTTGTTACCTACAGGGTGGCAGGCAATCTTTGATGGCTACAGTACATAGCCTTCAGGAGCACTGAGAAGGGAGCAGTTAAGTCTGAAGTAGAGAATAAAGGGTCAGGAAATGGTCAGGTAACACTGGAGTGAAGCCTGAAGGTTCAATAGGCATTTGAGGCAAGGAAAGGAAGGGTAAGAGAAACAGCATGATGGAAGGTGAGCAAGAAGATGACACTTAGAAATGATGGTGGCTAATAAACATATACGCACACTAAGCCTCACAGCCCTCCTCCTGTACCAAGGTAGGAAAACAGGAGGCTGCATTTACGCTGTGGCCCTATGATCATTCTTTAACTCAGCTGCCCAGTCGAGGACAGGTCTAGATACACTAAGCCAAGGGCACAGATACAGACCAGTGTTGATTTGCTGCTAAATACAAGTGTGCCCAAGGCTGTGCTCATTTCCTGGAAGGAAGAGTAACAGAAGAGCCCAGGCCTTAGAATCAGAATGAACGACATTAGCTGGAGCCATGCATTAGCTGTAACTACTCAGGAAAGTAACAATGTTACTGAACTTCCTTTTTCTCATCTGTTAAATGGGGAGAATATAACTTACCTACACCAAACGACTATTATGAATGAATAAAACTTCAAGGGGTGCCTCAACAGGCACTAGCTCCTAGCACACATCCTCCTATTAGTAAGAGTTAGTATCTGGTAACAGAATGTCCTAAAATACTAGAACCCAGGTCAGGAACTGAAGACAGCCTTTTAGAATCATGCAAAAGAGTGAAAAGAGAAAATACAGTGCTGTTTCAGAACTGTGGAAGGAAACAGATTACAAATTCCCCTTACCCAGTGAGACACTGGTGAGCAAGAATTTGGAATATGATTTAGAGTAAGGATAAGCCTCGCTTGATTTCAAAAGATGGTACACTGAACTCCAGTTAAGAGTTGGGCCAGCTCGGGGTACTGAGCAACCATCCTTAATATGGGCTCAGGTCATGATCTCGCAGTTCATGGGTTCAAACCTCACATCAGGGTCTGCACTGACAGCAAGGAATCTGCTTGGGATTCTCTCTCCCTCTCTCTCAAATAAATAAATAAATAAATAAATAAATAAATAAATAAATAAATAAACTTAAAAAAAAAAAAAGTCTGGCCAGCTAAAGCACAAACATCTAGTATGAAAATATGCTCCTAATCAAAAAGGAGTAGTTTTGTTCTTTGGAAAACTTAAACAAATGAATGGCAAAACACATTTCCTTGGTTGTCAATAATAAGGAAGGAATTCATACTCTGTTCCATAGAGGAGGCTTGCAAAGGACACAAACAGAAGTGTCTGATAGTTTATACTGCAGTTGAGGCTGGTTCTCAAAAGCCCATTATATCTCTTGTCTTCATGCTAGGTAAGAGCACTCTTGAAATCTAGAGCAAAGTCTTTTTCCTGGCCCTTCCTCTTCCACTCAGTTTTGGTCACAATCCCACTTAAATCAAAACCTGGGGGGATCAAGATTTACAGTGCCCATATAATCATCATCTAAACACTCTACTCACAGTCATCAAGTCTCATTATTTTTCACCAGCGCACCTGCTTACACAGAATGTTATGTTCAGTCTAATGTGTAAAGTTGGAGAAAAAAGGCCAAAGGCAGAATATCCAAAATTGTAAAAAATATATTTTTTTCTTTCCTCTACCCCACAAGTGGGAGGTACTTTGGAATTTATTAAAAAAATTTTCCCCTCGTTTTCCTCCCCTCCTTCCAAACAACACATTTATAAGCATGTATTTTCCAAAGCTTTTTCATGTACTTCTTTTCTAGTAGCATCACTAGGAATAACAATTCAGGATAGTCTTTCAAACGCTAAATTTAACCTAAATACCAAGGTCCCCCTGCAGGTCTTTTGTTTCCCCTTCCTCTCCCAAATTCCCAGAGTTAAGAAACTAGCCAGGGCTCAGAAAAGTAACTGGCATAGCTGTTCCAACACAAGCTCACCGGTCTCCCCAGAGTCCCAGGCTTGATTTTTCAAAGGTGTTGAAGGGGTGTTCCCAGAATGATTCCAACTTGATTTAGGATTATGGCTATCGTTCAAATCCAGCCTTCTTGTAGCCTATAGAAAATCAACAGCAAAAGGCCAGTAAGGCAGCCAACTCGCAAACTCCAATGACAACTTCTTTCAACACTGAACTGCTGACAAGGCAGAAGGGCTGACACCAAGGAACAGACAGCACCCCATGGGCTGAGGAGGACATTCAACACAGGGAGGGTCTCTGATAATTCATGAAATGCATTCTGAAGTCATCTAGAATGGAGGCTGCAATCTTCTGTGCTTGGGGGTCTGCCTCACTGTGCTCCTGGATGTCGCATAAAAGCTGCAATCCTTCTTCTTCGACTAACAATCTGCAGTATTTGCTGGCTGAAAGAAAATCAGACAAAGAAAACTGATAGACAAATTGGCATTTTAAATATTCCCAAGTCACCAAATTCACTTTTTTGAAGAAAGGGTACCAAGGTTTAAGCCCTTTGACATAGAAATTAACAGATAAAATTAGTTAATTCAAAAGAAATCTGTCAAAGGGCACCTGGGTGGCTCAGTTAAGCATCTGACTTTGGCTTAGGTCATGATTTCACGGTCTATGCGTTTGAGCCCCACGTTGGGCTCTGTGCTGACAGGTGGGAACTGGAGCCGGCTTTGGATTCTGTGTCTCCCTCTCTCTCTGCCCCTCTCCAGCTCACTCTCTCTCTCTCTCAAAAATAAACATTAAAAAAAATTAAAAGAAAAAAAAAGAAATCATCAAATCTTAAATAATGCTTGGATTGTGTAGTGCAATTATAAATGATTATTTTAGTATGCTTATTTCCAGACAACTCTATGCCTCAAAATCCTAGCTAAACGGATAGGAACTTCTTTTATTATAACCTGTTAACACTAGATGCTAGATAAAATATAACAAAAAAGGTTAAGTGTATACTCATGTGTACAAAGTAAAGAACTTGTCCAGGAGCCAGACACGGAGAGCAGATAGCACCTAAGCTCATGTAACTTTACCTGCTCTCCTGGGGAAGAAAGGAACTGTCAGTTTCAGTAATCTAGGAATTTAGATTTTAACTTCCAAAGTTAGAAGCAATTATAAATAATAAAATATGTATCAGTGCATAAAGCTGGTCCTTCAGAGAACTATAGGAAAGAAGCAATAAGACAATGAAACACTTGGCCTCTAGGTAGGTATACAGGAGGAGTGGGTAGGTATAGGATTTGAATTTATACTACCTAAATATTCTGGGAACCCTTGAGCTAAGAAGTTAACATGAAAATTAGTTCAATCCCAGGAATACCTCTAGAGCACCTGACAGAAGCAAATACAAACCTGCTGAGGGAATGTGTCCATAATGCACTCTAAAAAGGATTCTCTTAATCAGTCCAAAAGCCAATTAGACACAGAGAGAAATAATGATCTAAAAACATGTACAATTTGGGGCGCCTGGGTGGCTTAGTCGGTTAAGCGTCCGACTTTCGCTTAGGTCATGATCTCGCGGTTCGTGGGTTCGAGCCCCGCGTCGGGCTCTGTGCTGACTGCCAGCTCGGAGCCTGGAGCCTGTTTCAGTCTGTGACTCCCTCTCTCTCTGACCCTCCCCTGTTCACACTGTCTTCCTCTCTCCTAGAAATAAATAAAACATTAAAAAAAAAAAAAAAAACATGTACAATTATCAAGAATGTAGCACAAAGGGCCAATGTATGGAAATTATTATTTTTTTAAGGATAGGAGAGGATAAAGTGAGAGAAGATACAAGATACTTCTGATAGACACCCCATAAGAAAACTACAGGGGAAGAATAAGATCTTTAAACAGGGGAGAATTTTCATCAATTTTGGAAAGTGTAACTGTGACCTGAAACCCAGAGGCTATATAACAAAAGGCTGATGAAACACAACAAAGACAATAAACTGCGGAAAAAGTATTTCCAAGAGTTTCTTAAAATTAAAAAGACCAAGAAACAGTAGACAAAAGGTGAATAAAGAATATCAATGGACAAGATGGCTAACCTCACTTAAATGTTAAGTGAGACCATCACTTTCACTTTAAATTGGCAAAGATCAAAAAGTTCAATTAAACATGTTTTTCTAAGAATGGCAACTTCTCAGGGGCGCCCGGGTGGCTTAGTCGGTTAAGCGTCCGACTTTCACTCAGGTCATGATCTCGCAGTTCGTGGGTTCGAGCCCCGCGTCGGGCTCTGTGCTGACTGCCAGCTCAGAGCCTGGAGCCTGTTTCGGAGTCTGTGACTCCTCTCTCTGACCCTCTCCTGCTCACGCTTTCTCTCTCTCTCTCTCTCCTAGAAATAAATAAAACACTAAAAAAAAAAAAAGTAGGCTGGTTAAAATAAATTATTATATCTATAGAATGAAGAAATACTGAACAGTCTAATGACTAGTGGTAATCTGGAGCTCTGCCAGTTGTTAGCTACTTTAACTTTAGCAAGTTACTTAAGTTCTCTGTGCCTTGTTTTCTCATCTGTAATAGATGAGTAATAATAATAATAATAATGTTACCCTCTTCTTGTTGTTGTGAAGATTATTTGAGTGAACTCATAAATGGCTTGCAATACTGCCTGGCACAGAGAAAGCACTCAACTAAATTCTAGCTGCCATAAACCAAAGAGCTATTCTGACAGATCTGCCTGTAGCTGTTCATATGCCAACACCATTCACAATACTTATTTATAATTTAAAGAGAAGCGTTAGGGCAAGCTCCTAAAAGCCATTTTTCTTGGTCAGTTCTTTCTTGTTTATTCTGCCAGGTTAACTTTAGAATAATTTTCAGATCCCTCTTCTCACTCATTCACTTGAATTGTAGCATAACCATAAGCTGAAAAGATATGACATCTGTCTCTTAAAAAGTCTTTCCATCTAGGATTACAGTATGTCTCATAATTACTTCGGGTTTCTCCGTTATTTCTCAATTTTCTCGTATATAGCTTTCATTATTTGTTAAAATGATTTGGGGAATTTTATACTTTTGTTAACCGCTAATCTTTTAATTCTAAAAGCTATTCCTTGACTTTTTTACTATAAAATTACAGTCTGTATTTTAAAGCAAAAATATTTATAATAATACTTAGCAAAGAATGTTAAGTCCCCAATTGTCCAAACAGCCAAACATGTAAAAACATTTATCCTGGCTGGGAAACAACCACTGACTCGTGGTCCTCCAGCCTCCTCCAGACCATTACAGAGAAGCAGATGTATATTTACTATAGGAAGAGTATTCATGATCAACTGTTGAATGAAAAGAACAAGCTATAGGACAGCATGCATAGAATGAGCCCATTCTGTTTAAAAATATCCGTATTTAGGTGGGAGGGGGGATGGGCATAGAGGAGGACACTTGTGGGGATGAGCACTAGGTGTTATGTGGAAACTAATTTGACAATAAACTATTTGTAAAAAAAAAAAAAATCGATATTTATATATAGTATATACAAACTATAGTATGTGTATAAAGAAGTATTTGGGAGGATAGTTATAGTTATCAAATTATTAATAGTACCTACCTGCGGGGAATAGGACTGGGAGCCAACTTTCACTTTTTATACTGCTTGAGCCCCCAAATATATTATAATTCTGTAGCATTTTTTAAACTAATAAAAACATTTTTCAATTTCTTTTTTTAAGAAAAAATTAAGTCCAGTACATAGGTGAACAAACTGTCAAAATTCCCTCTTGAACTTAATTAACCTTTATACAGAAAAATAGCTGGAAAACTATTATGTTTTGAATACATACGGTTTTTACTGCAGACATGATACATTGCCCATAGTGCCCAGAGCTGAACCGCTGGTTGAGAGAAGTTGCCAAGGAGTGGGAAAAATGCCCTGAAGGATCTGAAAAGGTACAAAGAAGTTCCTTTAGAAGTCAGGCTAGTGTCTGTGATATAATAATTATTTTTAACCTTCTCCCCACAGGATCATTTCCTCATTGAGAGAAATGTATTTGTTGAGCACATATCAGAAGCTAACGCTTAAGAAAATTGCATTCTATGTTAGACAGTCTTTACGTTCAGTATGTGATTTCATCCTTAATCTTGCCCATACTAAGCTTCATTTTACAGATGAGTAAAACTGAGTCTCAGATGTCTTCTCTAAGTGATTTTCCCCAAATCACAGAGAAATAGGATTTGAACATAAGACTATTTGACTATGTTTTAACACTGTACCATGGTCTCTACATAGTAAGTACAATGAAGACAAGCTTTCAGAACAGTACTGCTCCATCAAAAGATTACCTGTAGGTCACCAACGCAGTCATCTTACAACTTGAACTTGGCCAATTCTGGATGGTTTCATACTATACAAAAAGAGAAACCAGGATTCTAATATTGTATTCCATAACTTTTAAAAGGTCCTAATAGGCTGTTTCATGCCATTTATAATTACATATATATGAAAAAAACAAATCTTCAAATATGGGAATGATCACCCAAATTAAAGATACCTACCTGCTAAAGTATCAAGCAGATATCTGTTATATATGTAGAATAGGAGCAAAGTCATGTGGAAAACAGTACAATAAAAGAGGGCTTCAGTTTACAAAGATGCAGGACTTGGCATGCATCCATTCCTTTCCTAAATCCCATGACCAGAAATAGTAGAAATGGTTTAAAATAAAAGAAGGCAAACATACAAAGAACAAAGCAGAAGAAAAATAGTAACTGATATAACAGATCTAGCACTGGAGATTAAAAACTGAACTACTTTGAATAGAACCCCTAAAAAGACTTAAAATTTTGGCACAAGTACTTCAGGAGGTGAGAACAGAAGTGGGGTTAAAATAAATAGCCAAAACATGGAAAGAGCCTAAGTGTCCATCAAGTGATGAATGGATCAAGAAGATGTGGTTTATCTATACAGTGGAATACTACATGGCAATGAGAAAGAATGAAATCTGGCCATGTGTAGCAACATGGATGGAACTTGAGGGTGTTATGCTGAGCGAAGTAAGTCAGGCAGAGAAGGACAGATACCATATGTTTGCACATATAGGTGGATTGGGAGGAACTTAACAGAGGACCATGGGGGAGAAGAAGGGGGGAAATAGTGGGGGAGAGGGAGGGAGGCAAACCATGAGAGACTCTTGAATGCTGAGAGCAAACTGAGGGGAGAGGGGAAGGGGGGTGATGGGCATGGAGGAGGGCAATTGTGGGGATGAGCACTGGGTGTTATATGGAAACCAACTTGACAATAAACTATTTAAAAAAAAAAAAAGAAGTTGGGTTAAAACAGGAAGAGTGACTGAAAGTACCCAAGAATTAATATTCCCAGATCTTCTTTCCACACATAACAAAAATTTCTGGACTGGGCAACCAACCTTGTGAACAATTAAGGGTTGGAGTACCATGTTAAAATCAGGGATGAAATGAAAATCTAAATGATAAATGCTAAGGGTCCCATGGACTCAACACTCTTCCTCTAGTGGGGTTTCAGACCATTGGAACCAAGCTTATCATTTTCAGTCAGGAGAACAGAAAATTCTTATTGAGGAAAATTCCAACAGTTCAGGACAGAAGATCTAATGATGACGACAGTGACTAATACAGGTCACTCTAGGTGAGTGACCACAGTTCACAAGTTCTACCTATCTGCACCTAGCTTCCAAATAACTCCCCTCTTAAATATGACTGGACAACTGAAGATCTCCATATAGTTTAAGAAAATCTGAAATATAAAGGAAGAAAACAGGGGAAAAAGCAACTTGCAGAAAACAGAAACCTTAAAGGAAGAGGAAAATTAAGAAAACCAACAAACAAACCAAAAAAACCAAACTAATCATTACTACCTTTAAAGAGATAATATATACAACAGCCATGGGAAAAGAGTAAGATATTGTATGAAAAATAAGCACTCAACAAAAATGAGTCCTTGAAAATTAAAAAATATAAATATTTAAGTATACATAATATATAAAGACATGTTAAAAACTATAAAAAATAAATATATTGAGAAACCTGGGTGGCTCAGTCAGTTGAGCGTCCAACTTTAGCTTAGGGTCATGATCTTACAGTTTGTGGGTTCAAGCCCTATTTGGGCTGTGCTGACAGCTCAGAGCCTGGAGCCTGCTTCTGATTCTGGATCTCCTTCTCTGTCCCTCTCCCCTATTCACACACTCTCTCTCTCAAAAATAAAATAAATATTAAAAAATAAACAAATAAAAACAGGTTAATATATTAAAAGTATATGTTAGGGGTACCTGGGTGGCTCAGTCAGTTAAGTGTCCAACTCTTGATTTTGGCTCAGGTCATGAGCTAAACAAATTGTGAAGTCGAGCCCCACACTGAGTTCTGCACTGACAGTGTGGAGTCTGCTTGGGATTTTCTCTCTCTCTGCCCCTTCCTTGCTTGTATGTTCACACTCTCTCTCAAAAAAAAAAAAGTTTAAAAATTAAGGGTCACCTGGGTGGCTCAGTTGGTTAAGCATCTGACTTCAGCTCAGGTAATGATCTCACACTACGTGAGTTCAAACCCAGCATCAGGCTCTGAACTCACAGCTCAGGGCCGGGAGCCTGCTTTGGATTCTGTGTCCTCTCTGCCCCTCCCCTGCTTGTGGTCTGTCTCTCTCTCTCTCTCATTCTCTCTCTCTCAATTTATATTTATTATAACAAACAGGGAAATAGGTAATAAAAACTGAGTCCAGGGAGGCCAACATCCTAAGGGAAAAAAAAAAAAAAAGAGGGGAGGGAGGGACTAAGGAAGAGAGAAGAGAAGGAGAAAGAAATTTCCCAGAACTGAAGGAAACAAGCTTCTAGAGCAATCAGTAGCCAACGTAATGATGAAAATAAACCTATATCTAGGCACACTACAGCCGATTTTTGAGGACAAAAATCTTAAAGGTTACAAAGGAAAATGGCTTCTCAACAGTGATACTGAGAAAACAAAGACAAAGAAGTAATGACTTAAAAAGTCTGAAGGGAAAATATTCCAAAACTAAAATTCTATACCCAACCACATGACAAACTAAATGTGTAGGTAAAATAGTGGCCTTTTCAAACAGATACAGTCTGATTTTTTTTATTTTTTATTTCTTTATTTTTTAGAGCAGAGAGATAGTATATGGGGGTGGGCAGGTTGGGAGGGGAAAGGGAAAGAGAGAGTCTTAAGCAGAATCCAAGCCCAGTGTGGAGCCTGATGCCCGGAGCAGAGCTTGACGTAGGGCTCAATCTCATGACTCTGAGATCATGTAAAGTTTGAAATTTTCTATTTCATTCATTTCTTCTGAGAAAGCTACTAGGTAATATCCAAAAGAATGAGGGAGTACACCAAAAAACCAGGAAGGCATGCAATCCAGGAAACAGGGAATCCAACACCAGAGAGGTAAGGAGAAATCTCCAGGATGACAGTTAGGAATATCCTGGAATGACAGCAGTATAGCAGATACACAAATAAGCAGACCAGATGGAAGAAAAACTAGAAAGTTCTGAGAAAGAAGTCTCAAGAAGCTGAAGTAGATGGGATGTATTTGAATGTACTGAAAAGATATATATACTTATGAGTATAGGAAAGGGTGTGCATAGGGAAAATGAGAAAAAGAATCTTCTTTTTCCAGAGTGGCAAAATGAATAAACAGATAATGCCTAAAACTGCAAAGTGAAAAAGAAGCCACAGATGTTATTTAGATATGGAGATAAATATCAAAAGAAATAGCTTGAAAAAACACTGAAAGTGGAAAAAAGAACTGCTAAAGCCACATTCAACTATTTGCATGTGTAACTTTTATAAAAGAAAAATATCAGGAGGAACGTAACAAAATGTTAACAGAAGTTAGGACTGGATGGTAGGGTTAAGTATGATTTAGAATATTTTCTTTGTACTTTTTTTATAATACATATTTCTAAAATTCTTGGGGTGCCTAGGTGGCCCAGCCAATTGAGCATCCGACTTAGGCTCAGGTCATGATCTCATGATCTGTGAGTTTGAGCCTTGTGTTAGGCTGTGTGCTGACAGCTCAGAGCCTGGAGCCTACTTCAAATTCTGTGTCTGCCTTTCTCTCTGACCCTCCCCTGTTCACACTCTGTGTGTGTCTCTCTCTCTGAAAAATAAACATTAAAAAAAAAAAAGAATAAAATGTTATAAACTAGAAAAGTAAGTTTAATACAAGAAGACATTATGACAGAGTTTGTAAAGAGGAATGAATGGTCCTTGTACCAAATCCTGGAGAAGAGCACTCCTCTGAAGGTCATGGGACATCCAGGGCTGCTTGTCAGATGCCAGGTGGGCTATGATACCTGCAGCAAAATAGCTGACTTCCATTTCTTTGCTATGGAGTAAGCTGCTGATATGTTTCACCACATCTTCAGTCACCAGCTTGGAAGAGAGTTCTCTAACTTCAGCTATGTTGTTCTATAGGTAAAATGGAGCAGAAAATATCCGGGGTAGGAAAGAAGAGAGAATCAGATAACGGTTCCTCTTCTTTTCCTACTGCTTAGCTTAGATACAGTCAGAATACTTCGCCCCATCCTCCTCCCTCTCAGGATAGCCTAATACCCACAATCCCATCCCTTGATGATGAGAATATTAGTAATGACAAATCACTGAGTGAGCACTTACTAAGTGCCAGGCACTGTACTAGACAGACAAAAAGGTCCTTTTTCTGCCTTATCTCATTTAATCTTTAATATGCTTTTACAAAGAAATAATTCACTCAGCAAGATTTAACTTGTCAGTTAGAACTTTTCAGGTTTACACTGCTAATAACTGGTTGAACTCAAATAAAATCCAGGCCTGACTCAAATACTTAAGATTGCTCAGGGCCTACTATCTGTTACATTAGCTTGAAATTTAACAGCAACAGTGAAAGGCAGGTAGTATTTTATTTTATATCTTAATTTTCTATGCTGTTTAACAAACTAACACAAACTTGGTGGCTTAAAACAACACACATTTTTTTCTCTCTCAGTTTCTGTGGGCTAGGAGTTCATTCATGGCTTAGCTAGCGCTTCTACTGTGAGGTCTCAAAAAGCCACAATTAAAGTGCTGGCTAGGCTGCATTTTCATCTGGGGGCTCCACTGGAGGGAAACCTATTTCCAAGCTCACAGACTGTTGACAACACTCATTAAGACTGAGGGTTTCATTTTCTTGCTGGAGGCCACCCTTAGCTCCTAGAAGCTGCCCACAGTTACTTCCTATGGGGCCTTCTTTCTCCAACCACTTATTTATTAGCAGCTTGCTTTTCAAACACATGGAAGAAGAGTCTCTCTAGCAGGTCTACTAGCAAGAAGGACTAACACAAGAGTCCCCCTAAATCTGAGCGGGATATGTTCTAAGACCCCCAGTGGATATGCCTGAAACCACAGACAGTACCAAATCCTATAGATACTGTTTTTTCTATGCATACATATGTATGATAAAGTTTAATGTATAAATTAGGCACAGTAAGAGATTAACAAATAATAATAGATTACTACTATATATGATATATAACTATATATAGTTTATAGTTTATATATAACTATATATATAGCTTCTATATATATATAAACAATCTCTCAACAGAGAGAGAGCACAGGCAGGAGAGGGGCAAAAAGAGAGGGAGAGAGAGAGAGAATCCCAAGAAGGCTCCATGATATCAGTGCAGAGCCCAACCCAGGGCTCAAACTCACAAAACCATGAGATCATGACCTAAGCAGATATCAAGAGTCCGACACTTAACCAACTGAGCCATCCAGGTGCCCCTCATGTAACTTTTATTACAATATATGGTTATAGGAGCACCTGGGTGGCTCAGTCGGTTAAGTGTCCAACTCTTGGTTTTGGCTCAGGTCAGGATCTCACAGTTTGTAAGTTCAAGCCCCACACTGGGCTTTGCGCTGATGGTGCAGAGCCTGCTTGGGATTCTGTCTCTCCGCCCTTCACCTGCTTGTGCTCTCTCTTGCTCTCTACAAAAAAAAAAGTTACATGAATGAATGTGGTTTCTCTCTCAACATACTGAGAATCCCAATCAGGTTCTGCACGGACAGTACAGAGCCTGATGTGGGGCTCAAACTCACAAACTGTGAGATCATGACCTGAACTACAATCAAGAGCCAGATGTTTAACCAACTGAGTCACCCAGGTGCCCTCACTCAAATATTTTATTTTTCACTGTACTCACTCTTCTGCTTGTGATGAGATGATAAAATGCCTATATGCCAAGATAAAAGAGTGGATGACATAGGCACGTGACATAGCATTAGGCTACTACTACTGACCTTAGGATCATTCCTCAGAAGGAGGATCACCTGCTTCCAGACTGTGACTATCTGAAACTATGGATAAGGGAGAGGGGTCTACTGTATAAAAACACAATAACAAAATCACAGAACTGATAAACTATCATCTTTGCTATATTCTGTTGGTTAGAAACAAGTCAAACATTTGAGAGGAGGGCTTTTACAAAGACATGAACACCAAGAAGAGATCAGAATAACTGGGAGTCACCTTAGGGTCTGTCCACCACAGAAGCGAAACAAATAGTCAAACTGAATGTAGCAGTTATTGTTCCTTGTGAAGCGGTTTTCAGAAAAGCATACCTAGAGACTAGTATGTTCAAAATAGCATCATACAGCACTATGCAGAAAACTATACTGTTTGAGATGGCTTACCCGAGCTTTTTTACAAGACCAGCTATACCCTATTGATTTCAGCAGAAACTGTACTATTTTGAGACTCACCCCAGTTTTTCCCAAAGCTAGCTATACATATCCTCATCAATAGTAGGATTTCAGCATTAAGTTGATCAGATGGAAGCCCCAGAAGAGGAGGGACATGACAGCCTCCTTACTATAACTGAGGACACCTGACATGAATCTCACAATTTCTCCTATAAGCTTGGCAAAGGCTACTTTTCTAGTATCTTTTTCATTTCAATAGTCTATGAACAAAATGTTGAGAAGATGGAAGCTAGAGGAGAACGTGGGTCTTCTTCATTCAGAAAAAGGAAGGAAAGGAGGCAACCTCAAAAACCCTCCACATTCTGAGAGACTCAGAAAAAAGTAAAAGACCTTTTAGGAAAGGTTAGCTAGTAGTAGGACACTTAGCTTTATATAGCATATATGAGGCTTCAATCCACCTTTCTGGCCTTGTTTCCTACTGCTTTTCCCACCTTCTGCTAAAATTCAAGATATTCTTTATTACAGTGTCTCTTAAATGATTATGTTTTCTCATCTTCCCTAGCTATAAGACCTTTGTCTCCTACTTCTTTTGTCCTTTCTACTTTTTTGTACCTTCCAGATTTCTAATACTAATCATTTAATCTCCTCTACTCTGTTCCAAGTCCTGTATGTGCTAGGGATGCTAAAGTAAAGACATAGTCCCAGACTGCATGCTCTAGAATCAAAAGCTTCCACTAGACTTTGTGCTTTTCTAGCACTTAACACAGTCCATCTTAAATCAGGAAATTATTTATATACCTGTCTAAAACCCCTCCCCAACACTGAAGGACCATCAGCTTGATGTATTTCATGCATGGCAAACTGTAGGGATTTACAGTATGTCTTCATTACTTTCTGTAAATCTTCACCTTTACTTTCTGGAAACAAAGAAATTTCTCAATTATGGATATCATGACTGAGAGGTAGTATAAATGTATAATCAAAGAAATTTTTTAAAAATTGATTGCCTTGTGGGCACCTGGGTGGCTCAGTCGGTTAAGTGTCTGACTTTGGCTCAGGTCATAATCTCACGATTTGTGGGTTCGAGCCCCGCTTTGGGCTCTGTGCTGACAGCTAGCTCAGCGCCTGGAGCCTGTTTCAATTCTGTGTCTCCCTCTTTCTCTAACCCTCCCCTGATCATGCTGTTTCTCTCTCAGAAATAAAAAAACATTAAAAAAATGTTTTTAATTGATTGCCTTGATAAAAAAGTATGGTGAAGTGGTTACTATCAGAGGGTCTAGAGCTAAACTGCTTGAGTTTGATATTTGAGCTGCCTCCTACTACTTAGGTAACAGGATAAATAGACCATAACACAATTTTTCCTATCCCTGTGTGACTTAGCCGTGTGACTTTGCTGCTCCTCCCATCAAGGGGTGTCCACCATTAACGTCGGCTTAACCTTGGACATATAATAATAAGTATATATTTGGTCTCTGTTGCCAATTCTTAAAAGAGAAGTCTTAAATCCCTTAGAATTTCTCAAGTGATAAGAATAATCAAAGCATCTTTGTTCTAATGAGGCAACACTTGGCAGGCACCTAAATAAATAGCTTCAGGATGGGGACTGGTTGCCAGAAAAACCAAACCTTAATTAGAAGCCTGAGACTTTCAGCCCCACCCTAAAACCTCTGGAGGCGGGGAAAGGAACTGAAGACTGAACTAACAATCAATCATGCCCATGTGATGAAACCTCCATAAAAAATCCTAAACAATGGGTTTAGAGAACTTCTGAGTTGGTAAACACATCAAGGTGCTGGCAGGGTGGTGTGCCCAGAGAGAGTATGGGAGCTGTACATGTACCCATCCTTCCTAGCCATATACATTTCTTACAATTCACTGTTTCTGAGTTGTATCCTTTATAAAAACTGACAATATCAAGCAAATTGAATTCCAGAGTTCTCTGAGCCATTCTAGCAAATTATCAACCTGAGGAAGGGGTCGTGGAAACTCATAATTTATAGCCAGATGGTCAGAAGTATGCGTGGGCCAAGACTTACAACTGGCAACTGAAGTGGGGTCAGTCTTATGGGCCTGAGCCCTTTAACTTCTGATATTAACTGTGAGAGAGGAAGTGAACTGAAGTGGAGCGTACCCAGTTGTTACTGAGAAATGGAGAAGTGATTACTGGGAAACACCCCAGGCTACCTAGTGTGCTTTACTCAATGAGACATTAGAGAATGTAACATAAACAGAGGCTTAAGAAACACTTGCACAGTGGGGCTTACCTTCTAGTGCTACCCTGAAACTGCCAAGTAAAACAAGTCCATGTGAAAGGGGTGCCTGGCTGGCTCAGTCAGTAGAGCATGCAACTTTTGATCTAAGGGTCTTGAGTTCAAGCTCCACATTGGGCATAAAACTCCCTGGGGTGTGGGGAGGGGGTGGAGAAGAGAAGAGAAAGGCAAGGGGGAGGAGGAGAAGAAGAAGAAGCCATTACTTACAGAGATACAAGGCCCAACTAACAACCTGTACCAACTGTCTCAGTGAGAGTTAGGCCATCTTAAGCACATCCAGCCTTAGTTGAGCCACCAGATGACTACAGCAACATGAGTGACTCCACCGGAATTACTGAGACCATAAGAACTGTACAGCTAAGCTGAGTTCAAACTGTTGACTCACAGATTCAAAAGTAAATAAAATGGCTGGGTTTTTTTCTTTCATAGCTTATTGTCAAGTTGGTTTCCATATAACACCCAGTGCTCATCCCAACAAGTGCCCTCCTCCATGCCCGTTACCCCCCTTCCCCTCTCTGCCACCCCCATCAGCCCTCAGTTTGTTCTCAGTATTCAAGAGTCTCTCATGGTTTGCCTCCTTCCCTCTCCCCAACTATTTTGTCCCCTTCTCCTCCTCCATGGTCCTACGTTAAGTTTCTCCTGATCCACTTATAAGTAAAAACATATGGTATCTTGTCTTTCTTTGCCTGACTTATTTCACTCAGCATTAACACCCTCAAGTTCCATCCACATTGCTACAAATGAAAATGGCTGTTGTTTTAAGCTGTAGTTTGTTCACAGCAATAGAGGACTGATATGGTATCACTTTACAGGGAATCATGTGAACATTGAATGAGTTCATACACAGAAATTGCTTACAAAAGTGCCAAGCATATAGTAGGTGCTACATAAGTGTTAGTTTTCTTATTTATTTACTTATTTATTTTATTTATTTATAATCAGAAATAACTGAAAACGATTCACCTTACCCAAAGACCAAGTACTTTGCTTTGTATTGCTGACTCTGAAAAAGTCTGTCAAAAGAATATACAGATTACTTTACCGTGAAAAAAAGAACTTTACATATAAACCTAATTCTGTCTTCCCACCTCCAAGACTTGGATGAAGATCGACAATCCTTGATTTTCTATAAAGTGGTTGCAAGCAGCTGGAGACTCATCTGTAAGATTCCAAAGTGCTTTCAAAGTAAACAAGAGGGTGACATCATCTAAATTTTCAGTAGTCTTTTGTTTTACTATTGTTAGAAGTTCCTAAAAACCAAAGAGACAAAGAGTTAGATGCCCCAGTGACGGATTGAATTACAATACAAGGAAAGCAATAGTTGTTCTACCACTTAATAGCTCTGTGATCCATTCTTTCTCTATATAATGAGTTACACCTAACTCCTAAGGTTTTTATGAAGATTAAATTAAAAAAAATTAAACTTTAATGAGCACTTAATCTAATTCTTAGTCCTTGCAAATAAGACTCATAATCAAGTACATATTAGCTATTCCATTATTCATTTGGGAATGTTTAATCAACATCTCCTGGAAATCAAGCACTTAATTCAGGTAAGAGATTAAAAAAAAAACAAAAACACTAACTGTTGGTTTTTCTCAACTAAATAAAAGAATTTTAAGTTTTGGTAAATGTTCTGAAGGAAACACATAAAACCTTAAGAATTTATTTTAGAAAGGTAGGGAAAGGAAGCCTCCATCAAATGTAGTATGTACACTGAAACAAATGAGACCAGAAAAGAAAGAGGTATAATGAGTTAAGCAAGGAATGGAGACACAGAGGGGGAGGGAGTATGCCAGGCAGAGAAAAAGTATGCTGTTCTCGGTCACTTGAGCAGATCAGTATGGCTAGAGGTTAACACCAGTACTACAACCATATGTCGTAACAGATTAAAGAAATCACTGGCTCATGTTAACAGAGGTTTCAAAACACCATTTCATATCAGAATATTTTGGGACACGAGTTAGGCTAGCATTCTGGCTTTCCTGCAAGTGGATTAGACTGTTGTGAGAGAGGGGAAAGACAGCTGTTTTCACTTAACCACTTAATAAAAACATACATAAAATATAATAGCACTGAACAAATCAGAGTATGTTTGTTTTCAGGAAGAATGAGACCACCTCAAAAATTTTACCCAATCAGGAGGGAATGTATCAAAAGAGTTTACCACAAAAATAAAGCTGTGAGAGCCAAGAGGGAAGTGTAAGAGTGACACCCAGCACTGGTGGCAATCATCTAGACAACCAATGGGACGAGTGACAGCAAGGCAAGGGCAGGAGCAGGGAAAGTGAGCTGACTCTGACAATAATAACGACTGCAGCCAGGCCCATGGTTAGATGCTTTATATATTTTTACCTTAATGACATTCAAAATAACTGCAAAATATTACTCCTATGACAGATGCCTGTTTTTCAGATGATGCCAGTTTTCAGATGAAGAATCTGAGGCACAGAGAAGATAAATTATCTAAGGTCTCAGTTGACTAGTGGCCGAACATGGCTTGTTTTCACCCAAAGCCTGAATTTTTGGTAACATTACCTAAATTGTTTCTCCAAGAACTACAGGGCTGCTCTTCCCTCGGTGTTACTTCAGTACTTGCTCTCTATCTCGCTCTATTCTGTATCTGTCTATTCCTGTTAACCATTCCCAATACCTCCATCACATCATCTTGACAAGACTGCTGCCTCAAACACCCTAGTTTATACCCTTGAGACTGAAACAAACTGCTTGAGTCTCACCTTCAATATCTGCCAGCACACTTGGAGAGGGCATTCAACTGTATCTGGGAATTCTACTGGATGTCTCAATGAATTTGCTCCCAAGACCACTGTTTTTTCATCATTCTCTCTGTCCTTGGACTTTCATCACCATCTTTTTATACCTCTCATTTGATCACCTCATCTAGTTTTCCATGAACTCTTGCTGTTCTTCCTAACAAAGGCTACCAGCCTACCAGCACTCCCTTCTGTTCTAGTCTAAAGCCAACAACTTTACTCCTGGTCTATATACAAATCCTGTACACGCACAAAGATATGGCACCAAATTACTTCCCTCTGTCTTGCCTTTGCCATCAATTTCTCTTTTGTTTTCAGAAATGTTTTCAAGGGCATACAATACATCCTAATGTAGTTGATCTTGGAAAAAAGCAACTGCTGGCCCCACGTAGTATCTTCCTGTCTCTTTTTTTCTCATTAAAGTATATCAAAAAGTTGCTTCCATGCTGCACCTCCCATTTGCTCTTCATTGTGGTCCAAATAGGCTCTGTCATACTACTCTACTGAAATATGTAAACAAGATGACTAATGACTTCCATCCTGCCAAATCCTACTGGCACCTCTCTGTTCATCTCATTCAACCACTCAATAGCATCTGACATGACTACTCAATTTTTCTGGATATAATTCTCTTGCATTCTAAGACATCACTCTTTCTTGGTTTTCTAACTCATTTTTGACACTCCTCCTCGCTATCCTTCCCTAGCTTGTCCTTCACTTTCTAACACACTTATTCTAGTCCTTCTTTTTGCTCTGTATGTACTCCACACTCTCCAGGTAATGACATCCATATCAAAACTGAGGACTCAAATTATTCTCACCCAATCCACTGACCTGTGCCCCATATCAAACTGCCTCTGTGACATCTCAAGCACTGTAGAAATTAACATGTCTGAAATCACTCTTAATTTTTATCCCCCAAACCTACTGACTACACATCAAATACTTGTAAGATTCTACTTATGACAGCAATGCAAAGGTAAAAACTTTAGGAATAAATTTAAGAAATACAGAATATCAACATTAAGACAACACCCATATACATCTGGGGCACAGAGAAGACTGAATAAATGGAGTAACATCTCCTGTTCTCAGAAGGAAAAATCAGTATCGCAGAGATGTCAATTCTTTTTTAATTTTTTAAAATGCTTTTTATTTATTTTTGAGTGTGAGCAGGGGAGGGTCAGAGAGAGAGGGAGATACAGAATCCGAAGATAGGCTCCAGGCTCTGAGCTAGCTATCAGCACAGAGCCCGACGTGGGGCTCAAACCCATGAACTGTGAGATCCTGACCTGAGCCGAAGTTGGACACTTAACCGACTGAGGCACCTAGGTGCCCCAAGATGACAATTCTTCTAAGTAAATCTATAAATTTAACATAATCCCAAAGAAAACTGCTTTTTTTAAAACAAGAAAAGTCAATTCTGGTATTCACCTTTAAAAAAAAAACAAAGAAGGACACCTTCTGAGTGATTCAGTTGGTTATGTGTCTGACTCTTGGTTTTGGTTCGGGTCATGACCTCACAGTTCATGGGACTGAGCCCCGTATCGAGCTCTATGCTGACAGCTTCGAATTGTCTGTCTTCTTCTTTATCTGCCCTTCCTCTGCACTCTCTGCCCCCTCTGTCAAAAATAAATATATGGATAGATAGATAGATACATACATACATACATACATACATACATACATAAATAGAAACCCAAGAAAAGATCTTAACTATTAAGGAATTTATAAAACTGGTAAATAAAAAGTGTGGTATCAGCATATAAACAGACATACAAACTAACACAACACAGCACAAAGTTCAGAAACAGATGCAAATAGATAAGGGAATTTAATATATGATAGAGGAGCAATGTGTAACAGTAGATAAGAGATAATTTATTCAATAGAAGGTGCAGGGGCAGATATTGAGAAAAAACACCAACTCTTACATCATACAAAAAAAAAGCTTCAAGTAAATCAAGGATTTACATATTAAAAGAAAGGAAACCACAGATAAAAATCAAGAGAAATCTTTAAAAGATACTCTTTGGAGTATGGAAATACTTTCAAACTGTGCCATCAATGCCAGAGAAATAAAATGATAAATTTAACCCTATAAACATTTTTAAATTACTGCATGGCAAAACATGTCATAAATAAAGTAAAAATAACCGAACAGCCAAGTGGGGAAAATATATGCATCTCACATCAGAGTCAAAGGCTCAATTCCTTAATATATAGCAAAGTCTTTTAAATCATAAGAAAGTCAGCAACCCAAAAGGGAAAACAGGGGCATCTGGGTGGCTTGGGTCATTTTCTCATGGTTCCTGAGTTCAACTTCTACATCAGGCTCTCCACTGTCAGCACAAGCCCACTTCGGATCCTGTCCCCCCCCGCCCCCGCCCCTCCTCCACTGGTTCTCTCAAAATAAATTAATTAATAAAAAAAAAAAAAAAAAAAAGGAAACCGATCACGGCCATGAACAAATAGTTCACAGGAAACAGAAATGTTCTGGGGCGGGGAGAGGCAGGGGAGGAAGGTATTGCAGGTTCATCTCAAAACAAATGCAAAATAAAACAACGATGTACATTTTTTAGTTAGCAATATTAGCATAATCATAAGGTAAATACTGATTACTGAATAAAAATTAGGATATTAATTTATTGGAAAAGGAGATTAATTTATAGAAATACATGTAAGAGAGGGGCACCTGGGTGCCTCAGTTAGTTAAGTGCCCACCTCTTGATTTTGACTCAGATCATGACTTCATAGTTTGTGGGATCGAGCCCGACATCGGAAAATACATGTATCTGTCAACACAGAGTCAGCTTGAGATTCTCTCTCCCTCTCTCTCTGCAGCTTCCTCCCTTCTTCACTCTCTAACATTAATTAATTAATTAAAACAGTAAATGTAAAAATTTATTTAAAGTTATGTCTGAGGGGCGCCTGGATGGCTCAGTCAGTTAAGCATCCGACTTCAGCTCAGGTCATGATCTAACGGTTCGTGGGTTCGAGCCCTGCGTCAGGCTCTGTGCTGACAGCTAGCTCAGAGCGTGGAGCCTGCTTCAGATTCTGTGTCTCCCTCTCTCTGACCCTCCCCTGCTCGCACTGTCTCTCTCTCTCTCTTTCTCTCTCTCGAAATAAATAAAAACACTAAAAAACTTAAAAAAAAAAAAAGATACGTGTGAGAGAGCAAAGTTCTTATTTACTATAGCAGCAGAATCACTAAAAAACACACAAAATGATAAATCAAGTTAAAAGCACTTTATTTAGAGATGTGAGATAAATCCCAGAATGGCAGTAAGAACAGAAAGTAGTTTCTTTTGGGGAGCAGGCCTTTAGAGATTTTTCATTTCTAAGCCTTCTAGAATGATTAAACTTTTAGAATTATGTTCATAAATTTTTTATTGGAAAAAAAGGTTATAAAATCGACAATCAACTTACTTTAACTGCCATGAGGAGCTCTTCCTTAAGCTGTGCAGTTTGCTCAGATGAGAGCTGTAAAAAAACAAAAAGCTGAAAGTAAAACACTGGCTCTATCAGAGCTCCATCAAGACTCAGGAGAGAAATCTGGACTTTAGCAATCACATATGTACCTGCAGGGCTAGTATAGAGGTGATGCTCACTGCCATTGTTTGCATCTTGGGGTTCTCGTGCTTACACAGCCATCTCATAACAAACTTGGCAGCATCAAACCTGAAAAACAGTATTTTTCTCACGATAAAGTTTTAAACTGTAAATAAGGAGAGAAGAAATCACTTAACCTCCCCCAACAAATCCTGTATCTTCTACTTCTAAGCCCTCAGCCATGAAAATCAAAAGCATCTGGCAAAAAGAAGAGAAGGTCACAAGAGGAAGAGAAGAGTAGGTAAATTAAGAATGTAAGCAAAATGCACAGAATTCAAAGTAAGATTAGCAGGGGCGCTTAGGTGGCTTAGTCAGTCAAGCGTCCAACTTCCCGGTTAGGTGATGATCTCATGGCTGTTGAGTTTGAGCCCCATGTCGGGCTCTGTGCTAACAGCTGAGAGCCAGAAGCCTGCTTCAGATTCTGTCTCCCTCTCTCTCTGGCCCTCCCGTGCTCACGCTGTCTATCTCCTTCAAAATAAACATTTAAAAAAACAAAGTAAGATTAGCAGACCTAAGAAAAACTTGTTTTTAGCATTCAGTTTTTAGTTTCATGGGTCTAAAAACAAAGGAAAGTTCCCCAACAGGCAGTAATTTGTAAGCTGAATTGTAGACAGTACCAAAATGCCACTGCAAACAAATCACAAAGCTCAAGAAAATTCATACCCTTTTACAGAGGCAGTTTCTATTGACTGTAATTGTAGAAACAAAGACTGAGTTGAGAAAGCTCTTCTAACTTTCAAGAGAAGGTAGAAATCAATTTTTTTAATGAGGAAGATCACCTTCTCTATTGTATCTTTAAAAGTCAACTCCCATTTAAAGTACACATTTCCTTTTTTTTTTTTTTTTAATTTATTTATTTTTGAGAGAGAGTGAGCGAGCTAGCGAGTGAGCAGAGAAGGGGCAGAGAGAGAGGCAGAAACAGTAGCAGGCTCCAGGCTCCAAGCTGTCAGCACAGAGACCAAAGCAGGGCTTGAACTCAAAGACCATGAGACCATGACCTGAGCCAAAGTCAGATGATTAACCAAGTGACCCACCCAGGTACCACCACATTTCAATTAGATTCAAGAATGACTTAGTCTAACAACCCCACACCCACATACCACAGGCTTTGTTCATTCCAGCCTGTGCTTAATTTTTCTGTTAACAGCAACCAACTATTATAAATGTTTTTGAGCTCGAAACTGGAAGGTTATAAAGGCCTCAAGAGGAGTCCTTTGGAGTCAAGGATGATGGCTTTCTTAATTATCATCAATAAAATAATAACAAAGAATGACTGTACTGTACTTAGAACAGACTTTTTTTTTTTTTAAAGAGAAAGCACAAGCCAGGTTGAGGAGCAGAGGCAGGGGAAAGAGAAAGAGAGGGTGACAATCTTAAGCAGGCTTTGAGCTCAGCACAGAGCCTGATGCAGGGCTCGATCCTATGATCCTGGCATCTCTATACCTGAGCTGAAATCAAGAGTCAGGTGCTCAACTGACTGAGTCACCCAGGCGCCCCTAAACAGGCTCTTTTTTTTTTTTTTTTTTAACATTTTTAAAAAATGTTTTATTTATTTCTGAGAGACAGAGAGACAGCATGAGCAGGGGAGGGTCAGAGAGAGAGGGAGACACAGAATCCGAAACAGGCTCCAGGTTCTGAGCTAGCTGTCAGCACAGAGCCCAACATGGGGCTTGAACCCACAAACCATGAGATCATGACCTGAGCCGAAGTCGGACGTTCAACCAACTGAGCCATGCCGGTGCCCCAACAGGCTCTAGTTCTTAAGTTAGGCACCCTGAGAAGTACTTTACAAACATCATGTCTAATCCTCATAAGAGTCACTATTTTACAAATGAGGAAACTTATGAAAAAATAATGGAAGGTAGAAACTGAATCCAAGTATGTTTGACTCTCTGGAGCCCATGTTCCTGCCACTCATGACCTTGAATTGGAATCACTTTGAGAGACAACATTTGCAAACATTAGCTGACCCAGGAACAACACAGGTTTGAACTGTTCTGGTCCACTTACACACAGATATTTTTCAATAAATATATTGGAAACTATTTTGGAGATTTGCAACAATTTGAAAAGAAAAACTCACCAACAAACCTCATAGCCTAGAAATATGAAAAAATTTAAGAAAAAGTTAGGGATTTGTAAATGTACAAAACATGTGTAGACACCTGTTACAAGTTTCTTTTACTATTTACTACCATAAAATGTATATACATCTACTATAAAAGGTTAATAAAATTTATTGAAACTTACATAAACACTTATAGACAATACATAGCACATTCAGTTAACAAAAATGTAAATAAACCTAAGGTAGATAGTATTTTTTTTTAATTTTTAAAAAATGTTTATTTATTTTTGAGACACAGAGGGACAGAGTGCAAGTGGGGGGGGTGGCAGAAAGAGAGAGAGGGAGACACAGAATCCAAAGCAGGCTCCAGGTTCCAGGCTGTCAGCGGAGAGCCCAGCATTGGGCTTGAACCCACGAACTGTGAGATCATGACCTGAGCCAAAGTCAGACGCTCAATCGACTGAGCCACCCAGGTGCTCTGATACAGTATTAACTATATAAAATTAACTGTACTACATGCTAAACTACTGTAATTATTTCACAGCCACCTCCTGTTAATATTACAGTGAGATTAAGTGTGTGCATCTGTATCCACTTAAAATGCCCTGCAACACTAATCACTCCACATGATTAGTTTTTCTCTCCAGTAAACTGCATATGGTAGTAAAAAATAATCTCTTGCAGTGCTCATGTATTTTTCATTGTGTTTAGCAAAATATTGTAAATCCTGAATAATACCAGGGGACCCATATAAAGTGCCACTAATGATACTGGAAGTACTACCTAGAAATAAAGAAAAATCATGCCATTACAAGAAAAAGTTGAACTACCTGATATCTACCATAGACTGAAGACAACAACTGGGGTGCCCATCATTTCCAGATAAATGAATCCAGAATAAAGACATAGTTTAAAAAAAAAGGAAATTGGTGAAGGTGTCGCTGCAGCTATGCCAGCTGACATGAAACCTTGCACTTTTTGCAAAACACCTTTTTATCTTATTGAAAATGCAGGTTTAAAAAAATTTTTTTTAATGTTTTTATTTATTTTTGAGAGAGAGATAGACACAGCATGAGCAGATGAGGGTCAGAGAGAGAGGGAGACACAGAATCTGAAGACAGCCTCCAGGCTCTGAGCTAGCCAAAGCACAAAGCCCAACGCAGGGCTCAAACCCACGAACCGTGAGATCATGACCTGAGCCAAAGTTGGACGCTTAACCAACTGAGCCACCAAGGCGTCTCTGAAAATGCAGCTTTTA